>JAUPFR010000001.1:30815512-32080095 GCA_036925125.1 Oreortyx pictus
ATACACTTGAGGTGTGTGTGAAAATCTGTTGCAGTGAGGACTGAGGCAAAAATGTTTATGAGTACCTGTGCCTTGTACCTGTTGTTATCAGACTGCTTGTATTGCTCACTATGGGATATATGTCATTTTGGACTTCCCTTTCCTAGCTGGTGTTCTAGAGACTTTTAAAGCCTGACATTTTTCCAGAGCAAACACATAGAAAATTTAGATTTTTAATAGTTTAAGGAAGTCTCTGTTTTCTTGGTGCCTGTGAGAAAAGAAACTGATATAGAAAGCAGCAGTGAAGCTTCAAAACCATCAATAATCCTCAAAAAAAAAAAAAAAAAAAAGAAGAATACAATATATTTTAGTTGATTGTTTGCTTGGAGAGATCTCCTACCATGGAAATGTTTCTTCTTGCTTGATTACACCTATGTTATGAAAATTCATACTGTAAATTCATTGTAAACAAATAAAATTGCTTTTTCATTTAAAAATACATCTTAATATTTCTTCATTTCTCCTCATTAAGAAAATACACATTGGTGCAAACATTTCACTAAAGCATTCAAACTGAAAAGAGACTACATAGAATAATGACATGAAAAAGAAAAAATAATGAAAAAAAATGTTTTTCCATCAACCTAGTTAATAAATAATAGCATAAGAGTAGTCATATAATCAGAAATGACTTAATTGAAAGAATACTACAGTCTTAAGAGACTGAGAATGAACGGATAATACAAGAATATATATGCTACTTAGAAATGTGCCTGTCCTTCCTCTTTTCGTCCCTAAAGAGCTAATTTACAGTCTGAACTAATTAATCTAATTTGAAAATTCACAGTGGGTTACTAGTGTAACATTGACCTTAATAAAATGTAATATGAAGATTATGAAAGACAAATCAAACTTAAAAAATCTTATACAGTTGAGTGCCAGCTCTTGGTAAATTATTGATCAACATTTTAAGTCTTTTAAAAGACTTTACTGTTACTCCATTAATCCTTCCTTTCCTTTCAATTTACACATTGGTTCTTTCTGATACAGTTAAAAATGAGTGGGTGAACACTAAACTAGAGGAAGCAAACGTATAAACTACACTGTCCTAAAATTCTCAAGATCTTGTGAGTATATAAAGATTTGTCTCATTGGAAGTAAAGAACATTAACTTGGTTTTCTCAGTTTTGCAGAACAACTTAGTTCATACTACAATCAAAATGGAACTGAAACACAGGGTAAAAAGTGCTTTCATTATTTAGGATAGTATTTAGGATAGTACTGCTATTATTATTTATGATTACATATATCAAAATATGCAGTTTAACAGAAATATTCTATAGGATTTATATGTTAGACAAAAACAGCTTGAAAGTTAACTATTTACAACAAGTGGCCACAAAATAGCTACAGAGAAAAAATTCTTCACTGGAATTATTCACTGAATAATTGTGAATAATGAACAAATTTAGGAAAATCACAGTCTGTTCACGGACAATTTGTGAGCTGAAGAGAGTTAAAATTCATCAACCAAATTATTTGTTATTCACCAAGATCTAATGAGAACCCAAAAATATAGCTGCTTACCTAAAATTTATTCAAATTATCCAAAGTGCTGCTGTCTGTATAAGAAGTACAGAAACATTCTTTTGTACTCTTCAACATATCCTGAAGTTGTTTTCATTTTATTTACGTCCCAAGATGAAACATGAAGTACAGAGCAATGTAGAACCAAAAGATAATAAAAAGGAGGGAAAAATCAGTATTATTCTCACATCTAAAAAGTGTTTTCACAGAGTGAAAATGCAAGTGGTGGAAGAATACTACTCTGTAGCTCATTCTTTTAATCTGAAACAATCAAATGTCATCCTTGGAAACTGTGAACCTTCTGCAATAGTCTACATTTATGTAATTCAGTGTTGTTTTTTTTTCCTTTAAATTGAACTTTCCAGAAAAAAATGTGCTTCACTCGGTGCTGTCTTTGTCTTTTGTAATTTTGCTTTTATTAAAACTTTTCAATCACTCACTACCAAAATAGTGAATATATCAGTCATATCACCCTATATCTAGCAATGATGGTAATAAATATGTCAGTACTTTGTGACTTTTATTTATATCTGTTTTACAATGGCTATCAAAAATAATGACAAATACCACATTGCAAATAGTACTGTTCCTCAGTTTGTTCCTCAGTTATATGAATCATAGTTAAGTGCTTAAAGTGTGTTATCTGTCAGATTAAGTATGGGCACTCTGTGCACTTTATATACAGGTACCACTGTGTCTGTACTCAGCAGTGCAGTTCAGTGCATGTAATCAACATACACTTAAATAAATAACATCCCAAATACTTTGTAGCCAGAGTTGAAACTACCAAAGACTACAGAGAGATTATAATTGATTTTAAAAGGAACAGGATTAAAAAAGGAAGGACGACATCTTTTTTTACATAGTTTAAGCAACAGAAGGACAATTCATTTTGCGTAATTTTCTGTGTCTAAAATTTCAACTTTGGGCAAGTTACTCCCTTTGTGTTCAGTGTCAAGAAACAGGCATGTTCAGAAGTATGAATTATAAGACCAACTTTAGACACCCATTCTAGTATAAGATCAATTGTCTTAAAGAAATCCATACTGTTCTGCAGTAGCTACAAAAGGACTCTGGATTGATTATCTCAAACCTAAACATCTAACTTCTAGACATATCAGACAGACAGTGTGTTTCACTATAAGCTGAGACTGCAGTTTGTATAACTAGTTTTTGTTTTTGTAGCAAATGGAAAGAGAAGGAGACTCATCTACAAAATGACTTTCAAACTTTGATCATCTGAGTAAAAACTGAGGGCATTTTTCACAGAACCTTCCAGGTCCTGTGCTACTATGCACATCACAAAACATGATCTCTAGGTTCACAATCTATCTCCAAATCTCAAACTGGTAAAATTTATTAATTTATTTATTATTGAGGAATAATCTATATTTTTTTAAGCTACGAGAGCTGCAATAGCTACTAGCACACCCATTCTCTCAACAGCAAAGGTTCAGCAGGTATAGAGGCTGTATAAGTACACGTGAGAAATAAGACAAAACCATCAGGCAATATGAAAATATGGACTGCTTGAAAATATAGTCAGGTCAAATATTTACAAGCTATTATGATATATAGTTTGAAATGGCCACAATTTTCTGGCTGATTAAACTGATGTCATCACCTCTGCTGAATTTAAACGAGAGACAGGAGTGCACCATGTCTGTAGCTTTGGATTATGACTTCCTACAAAGTTCCTTGATGGTCGTGTTTACAGGAAAATATACAACCTGATTTACCTTGCATGTAGTTAGTAATCTGATATATTCAGAGGCTGGGTAGGATTTTTCCTTAATTCCTGAAAAACACAATTGTTATATTTTGTCAGTTCTTCAACTCTCTTGCTGGCTATTAGACAATTTGTTCTTCAAGTGGATTATCAACTGGATTTTCAGTTGGATTGCATGTATTTACAATGGCTCATCAGTCAAGTCATTGACAAGTTAATAGCTGCTTTCATCTTATAGTACTTTGCTTTTATTACATGACAAAGCAAAGGCTACTTTGATTCCAACCTGTTTTAGAAAAATGACCGTCATTTGTAAGGACTTCAGTATACTAGTTTTAACTATACTATCTACACAACTTCAAAAAATGTAACTTCAATGAGTTCCAGATCCTCTATCCTCTGCGGAAGCACAGGAGCCTGAGATAAGGTTTGAATGATACACTGTATCTTTCAATAGTAGTGCGCAGATTAGAGAAAGTATTCAAACAAAATCAGCAGAGTTTGTCGGAGACCCTTCTCACCCTGCACATTGCTATATATGATGCCTAGGTTGTTTGGTAAGTGCAAAATAAAGTATCCTGTTAAGCACTAATAAGCCACCATACCTCCACAGATATGCACAGGAGTAGACTGCACCTTATCACCACCTTACTGAATATGTCCAAAGAGAACAATGACAAAAGGAGTGCAGAAATGCAGCTACCTACCAGGATAAGTGAATCCCCTAACTGTAGCCGTTGTCACTGGGTAAGGCTTTTTGACATCCCGCTCAGCACAGACTTTACAAGCCTCCTCAGCAGTAATTCTTAGAAGATTTCTGGTATTTTATTTTTTTGTGTGTGTGTGTTTGTTTTTATTTTTTTTCTTTTTTTTTTTTAAGAGCTGTTTTAATAATGAATTTATAAACCAGTTTTAAATTCAGGTGTGACTTTAGGCAGAGAGTTTTCAAAACACTCATGCTAGCTTAAGCTTTCATGCTGATTTTTATAGAAATATAATTAAACCAATAGAGGAACTGCTCAGAAATTTTAAAATCACAGCTTAAAAACTTAATGGAGGGAAGCACAAACTGAGCTTTAACAACAACATATATTTTGACTGTAAATAATAAAGAAACATATGCAAAAATATCTTTCTCTTCCTTCAAATTTTCCTTTCAAATCAAAACTATATTAAAAACAAAAAACAAAAAACAAAGCAAACAATGCCTAAAAAACAGATCATTTCAATCCATTTATATCCTACTTACTAGAAAAATATAAGTGAGTAATGATGTAGTTGCCCAAGATTCTACACAGCTGAGGCAAAAAAAAAAAAAAAAAACCATAGAAGGATGATTTTTAGTAGGAGCTTTAAGACTGAGCAGATATTTTTTCTGTTAGGTATTAAAAACTATATAACTTGAATATTTTAAAAAGGCATAGCTTTAATCTTGTATGACTGTTTTTCCCTTTATCAGAGGCTATTCCTAAGTAAATTAGCAAACAAAGAGATGCCACTGGCTCATTTTTTGGCATATTCCCATTACCAGGATGTAAAGCTCAATGAACTCTCTGGGGATTCAGCAGTTTCTGATGAGTCGTCTTCTCCTTTGGGAGGATTGATGCCACTCATATGAAAAGCTAAATCTATCTTGGGAAACAAATTAACCTTTTCTTTCATAGTCTATCTGGGTCTTGGTTCTTGTTTTCCTGTGTCTCCTATTTTCTTTGCAGCCTTTTAATGAACATCAACATTTTGTCCACAGACAAATGAATACAGAACCAGAAAACAAATGACTGTGATGGGTCACTGCTATTTAAAGTATATATGTTCCTTCTCTGTGTCAAAGCTCAGGACTTGGACCGACTATTTTCTTCCTTACTCACTGCAGATCTGTCAGCATACGTGGTCCTCCAACTTCTATCAGATTTACAAGTTTTTAATACTGTGATAGCACCTCAAAACACAAGGCAAATTGAAATACTTTGTTTTGTTATTCTTCTTAAACATTCTGGGAGATGACATCTATGAGAGTCACCATATATTTTAAGTGGAGTATTTAAAAAAAAAAAAAACAGTAGAAAAGAAGTAAGATATGAAGTCAAATGATCATAGTTACAGAAAAACAAAGACATGGTCTTCATAGAAATGCAGCCCAAGAGGGGCCACACTGGAAGCCTGGCTAAGGGTTAGGCGTGGTTTACCTGCTTACACTGAAAATGCTCTCTTATGACTATCCTGATTCTAGCTCAATGGTTGCAATCTGAATTTCAGCCAGTGCATACCAGGCCTTCTGTTCCCACCTCCTTAAGATTGAAGTGGAGGAAGGAGTTCACCTGCACATCAGATGTCCAAGGGCTGCTCTGAAATGAATGTGTCCTGTTTTGTTATGATGGCTTGGGAAGTTGGAGGAGTATATTGGTGGTAAGGAAGCAGAGGTTGAAAATTCCCACCAATCTTCTGTTAATTTTTTTTTGCCATGCATCAGATATCAGTTGAGGAAATGGAAGTGCATATGAAACAAAGGTGTGTAATTCAAATCCTCCATGTGGATACAATTGTTCCCATTGACATTCATTGACACTTACTGACTGCATATGTAGACAAAACAGTTGAAGTGAGCAAACTGAGGTGGTGAATGATGTATTTCAGCAGTGGTGACAATGATATGAAAGACAAGCAGGATTTCAGACTGCTGTGCAGATATAGATGAGTGCAGCACATGGGGTCTTATACATTCCTGGTGTAAAAGCATAGCTAGTGGTGGTGATTGCACTGAAAACTAGTGTTTTGTAGCTGAGAATTTACTCTGTCAAATTGTTTTCTTTTTTTTGTATCTGTTGTATGTTCCACAGAAATAAATAGGAAGCATTACTTTCGGAGCAGCCTATGTAGCTGCGGATGAAAATGCCTTGTTGTCTATGCCTAGTTAGGCTCCATGCCTCCAAGTTAAGGTAGCATATCTGCTACAGTGCACTGTCAAAGTATCAGCAGAGGGCATATAGCAGTAAAGAGGAAAGATACCAGTGAATATATAGGGACAAATATTAAAAAAATAAAAAATCCCAGGAGAAAGAGAATTTTAAAATACCTCTTACCATAAAGCAGAAATAACAGCCACTACAGGCTTTCCAGATCAGCTTTCCCTGACAACAGTTTTTCTTGTCCAGATTTGTGTCAATATTTATTCCTATTAATTTGATAAACGGGAGATTTCCAGGCTGTTGAAGCCAGATTGCACTGAAATTGTATATACAAGCCAAAAAAAGGATTGTTAGTGAAGCACTAAGATCATTAATTGGCTTATGTTACCACATACTTCTGTGGATTCCTCCCTCTTTCCCTCCCACTCAGACAACTTCTCTTTCAAAATATCCTTTGACTGCTTGGATTGTTTTTTTCCTTTTTGTTGACATTATGTCCCTTTGACTTTTTTTTTTTTCTTCTTTGCCTTAGCAGTATCACAAGCTTTTGCTGACTTCTACTTGCCTTTTACTGCAAAGATGGCTCAAAAATCTATTTCCTCAGTCTTGACTTTATTTTCACCCATTGTTTCCTTATACATCATCTAAATCAACAATTTAATCATCAAAATTAATCACCCCAAGACTGAGATTTTTATTTTTTTTTCCAGCCATGTTGTATTTTCTTCTCCCCTGGTCTACTCATGCCAAAAGGCAATCATTTGGTCTATCATTCAGGATCACCACAGCAAAATACTGCTAAGGCACTCATCTTTCCTCCTCTTCAGTTTCCTTGGGGCGCAATTGATTCTTTTTTTACATCGTGTATCACAGAAATTGTTCTCATAGACTCCAACAAACAAAAATGGAAGTGTATTGAAATTATGTCTTCTCAGTCAAAATGTCAATCTGCCTGGAGGTACTGCCTGAAAAAAAAATAAAAAAAAAGAAGATATTTTTCAAGTTTATTAAACTTACATGCAATATTTTTTGCAACCTGGTCTAGGGAGCTGCTTTGGCAGGAGAGTCGGACTAGATGATCTCTAGAGGACCCTTTCAACTTCTACAGTTCTGTGATTCTGTGACTAATGTTAACAATCAGCTGAGTTTCCTTCCTCCTCTTCAACTGTAGTGATAGAACTTCACTAGTACAGGCACACACACAGCAATTAACCACTCTGTGAGTCATCTACACAGTGGCTAGTCCAGCTTGAATTTCACTGTACACACACTGCACTTGCACACCCACCACACCCATTCCTCGCGCGCACCACTTTTGCAAGTACTCCTGAGAGTACTTACATCATGGACCTAACTCCTGCCTGGTAACCCAATCTGGGCATCAAGCCTCAAGCTTCCCTACTACTCAACAGCTAGACCAACTTAAATTTTGCTAGTGCACTCCATGCACACCATGTGTGGGAAAAATACACTTAATCTCCTCCCAGCAGATAGCACTAGGGACACAAAGTGTGACCCACAGCCCCACTCCAGCTGTTGATGTGGAGGTCTGCACTTGCCTCACTCACACCAGTCAAACCCTAGCAGCTGATTTGGAGACAAACACCATTCCTGCCCCAGTGGTATGGTACAGAAGACCTCCACTTGCCCAGCCAGCTGACTGCAAGGGCTCCACTGTCAGTTCCAGTAGCTGGGAGGACAGGCTGGGGGCATATGTCTGTCTCAAGTATCTGGCACACAGTTCACTCACACTGGTCATGTAGTAGCTGGCATTCCTGGCAAAAAGTTCCTTTCAGTTCCAGGGAGCTATGGCCCCGCAGCTATTGGCACTAAGAACCCCCCACACTCCAGTAACCAGCTCCATAGCCCTCAGGCCTCCGTTCATAGTCTTATCCCATTAGCTGGCCCTGAACCCACTCACAGGCACATAAGTCCCACCACTGACTGGCACTGAGATCCTCATACTTGCATGAGGCCAGGGGTGCTCCCTCCCTGAGCCCAACTGCAGAAGCTGGCATCCACTTTCACTCACACCAGCCTCACCTGGAGCTGGCACATAGTCCTTGCAGCACACACATAGGTTGGGAAGTGTGAACATGCAGAGAGATTTAAGAGAAGATTAAAAAAGGAATTGTAAGAAGGTAAGACTGACTGTAAAGGTCAGGCACAAGACTCAGCCAGAGGAGCATATAATTTACTGACTAGAGCCTTATTAAATGGGTCTGTCCTTTTTTACTCTCTTCTCCCAACCTCTCTTTGCTACTTTTGCTTCCACTGCATGTCCCCATGGGTTTGCAGAGCTCTGTAGTTTCTACACTCTCTGGGTGCCTCCACATTCAATCTGGTCACTGTTCTTGGTGGATGAGAAGCTGGACATGAGTCAGCAGTACATGCTTGCAGCCTGGAGGGCCAACTATATCCTGGGCTGTATTCAGAAAGGGGTAGCCAGCAGGGAGAGGGAGGTGATTGTCCCCCCTCTACTCAGCTCTTGTGAGGCTCTATCTGGAGTACTGTTTCCATGCCTGGGTTCCCCAGCACAAGAAAGACATGCTGTTCTTGGAATGGGTCCAGAGGACTGCTGAAATGATCAGAGGGCTGGAGCACCTCTCCTATGATGAAGGGTAGAGGGAACAGGGCTTGTTTAGACTGGAGAAGACTCTGGGGAGACCTCCTTGTGGCCAATACTTGAAGGGAGAATATAAACGGGAGGGGAAATGACTGTTTTCATGGGTTTATAGTAATAGTACAAGGGGGACTAAGACAGGAGAGATTTAGGCTAGATGTTAGGAGGAAGTTTTTCACTCAGATGGTGGTGACACACTGGAACAGGTTGACCAGGGAGGTTGTGGAAGCCTCATCCCTGGAGGCATTCAAGGCAAATCTGGGTGTGACTCTGGGCAGCCTGATCTAGTGTTTGGTGACCTTGCCTATGGCAGGGGGGTTAAAACTAGGTGATCCTTGAGGTCCTTTTTCAACCCAGGGCATTCTGTGGTTCTATGATTTTATGATTGTTCCTGGAAGTGGTACCTGTAGCTTGTTAGACAGCCAATTAGTGAGACTGGAAGATTTGTATCTTCTTATTGTCTCCCATCTTTTCAATCAGATAACCCTGCTGCAATAAATATAGATTCATAGATTCTTAGATTCATAGATTCATTAGGTTGGAAAGGACCTACAAGATCATCTAGTCCAACCATCCTCACACCACCATCCCTACCCATCAAGCTACTAAATCAAATCCCTTAGCACCTCATCTAAACGCTTCTTGAACAGCGCTAGGGACGGTGCCTCAACCACCTCCCTTGGCAGGCCATTCCAGTGCCAAGTTTTCATAAATTACCATGGTTATCCAGATCTGATTTCCACCACTACTTTCCTTTCTTACTCTTTTTTACCTTGGAAAAGGTACTTGACCAGATACCCTTAAAGGAGCACTCTCCTACATACCCTTATATTCTTCCACACAAATTAATACTGAAAGAAATTTCTATATATATTCTATATACCCTTACTTTACCCGCTACTGAAAAAATAGCAGAGACTGTTGTGTCATTCATTGTCACTTTCTGCCTTCCAATAGTTACCTGCTTTTTGTGCGGAACCTGTTCTCCATAGCTATTCAGTTTTCAATAACTTAAACTTCTGATAGTGGGAATGATTTAGGATGTATTGTCACTGAGAAACTTCCATCAGGTTCTTGCACAAAGTTTTCATGAAACCTGTTATTCAAAAAGGAGCAGTTTGTTTTTTTTTTTGGATAGACATAAGCAATCCCAGAAAATCCGAATAACAAAATAGAAAGCAATATAAATAAATAAATAAATCCCAATGCTAACAAATTTTCAAAAACTATTTAAAAAATGTTTCTTGAAATAAATTGACTGAATTTTCTTTCTTACCTTGGACATTTGAATGTTTTAGTGTTCTTCTCTGTATTTCCCTAAGAACAATACCTCAGGCTCCCATACTGAACTGTAATGTCTAAAACTATTTTGTGAGAAACCTGTTGTGGGATACTATATTGCAGCAGTGATGTGAATCATGAAGTCCTATTTTCTGTATAGGTTACAGTAAATGAGAAGAATACAGGTATAACCTGTACAGGTTATGTCCAAAACAATGATCAATGAAGAGTAGAAATTCAATTTACTTCTATGCATATGATGAGGGTCCTAAACCTTCACCTCACAATTTAAAAGAAGGGAAGTTTGGAAGTATAATTAGGAAGAAATAAAAAAAATATATAAAAAAATAAAAGCCAGGTGGGACAGGGAGACAGCAAAGTGTATATATCCATTCTGGAATATGAGCCTATGGAGTTTGCTTACTATAAAGAACAATTTGCTCACCCTGAGTAAGCACATATATATTTAAAACACACTGAAGAAATGACAGGAAGTCAGCGAGTTTTTATATAGTTTACTTAAATAAGAATCTACACTCCCCAAATTCAACAAATATTTCAAACAATGAAGGAGTGCATATTCTACTCTTGACTCATTGTAAAGGTTGGGAAAGGAACCAAATAAGAGTGCAAATTAAAATTAGTTGTCAGAGCATAGAAATCAATTATTTGTTTTGTGCTGTTGCCTTGAATCTTTTAGCAGAAGCACTTGATTTCTCCCCACAAAAATGTTAGCTGATATTATTGACATATCCACAGAAAGCCTGTAATATAAAATTGTAATATTTTGCAATGTTTGTATTTAGGTAACCTTTTGACTGTCAAGGTCATTTAAGGCAGTTGCATGTTTCAGTCTTCAGATTTTTGAGAATGTAAAAGCTGTGAGTAGCTATACATATTTTCTGTCAAGCACAATGCACAATATACCTATTATAATTCCTTTTTCTTCTTAAATATCATTGTCTCATAGTATTCAGCATACTTGTCCTCAGTCAGCCCGGTACAGAAGTAGTAGAGCCAGTGTCAGCTACTGAATCCCAAAATTCAGAGTCTCTAGGCTCATGTCAGATTAATCACTACTGATGGTAACTTGTTCTAAATAGTATACTGAGTGCTATCCTTGATTATGTATTGAGAATTTGTCAATATCCAAGCAAAGTCACCAGTGACTGGAAAAAGGGAAACATCACTTCCAGTTTTAAGAAAAGGAAAAAGAAAGACCTGGGAAATTACAGGCCAGTGAGAATTACCTCTGTGCCAGGGAATATCATGAAGCAATCCTCCTGGAAGTTTATACAAGATGAGAAAATGTTCAGACACATACAGAATGACATCAGTCCTGACCAGTCTGATAACCTTCTATGATGGAATGATAGCACTGGTGGACAAAAGAAAGGCAACTGATGTCATCTACCTGGACTTCTGCAAGGCCTTTGACATAGGCCCATACCACATCCTTCTCTCTACATTAGAGAGATAAAGATTAGATGGGTAGACTATTTGGTGGATAAGGAATGTTTGTTTCATTGAAAAGATTTTACTGTACACAATATTTCTTATAGCTGTTTTAGAAAATTCTTTAAAAAGAGTTACTTGATTTTCCCTTCATTAGCTGAATATGTAATAACATTGCTTTGAAATACCTGCTATTGTTAACACCTAAGCGATCCAGAGATTCTCACTGGCACCAGAATCACTCTATTGATTACAAGAGCAGCCTACCAATATTTTCCTTCCAAAAATTCTCAATTTATGGCTAATCAAAATGTCTTTATTTTTCTCAGGTGGACACCTACTCAGCGAGCTAATGTAGCAAAATCATGTTAGCCAACTTTTAGCTATTGTAGCTATTCAGACAATTTCATAGGGTTCACTTGATATTAATTAGCATCTCTCTTGTATCTTGTCATATGCAAACATGCATGCTTGGTTAGATTCAGCCAGCTGCAGGCAGGGACGTACTTGATTTCATTTTTTTAGAACAGGCATAAGAGTAATTGTTATCTACTAGAAAGTCTGTAGAATTCTTTTTAACAGTGCACTTCTGATGTAGCACAGATCTACATGGCCATAATCAGGATATAAAAGCAAAGTAAAAAATGACTGTATTTGTTCTGGATTCTGTCAGTTCTTAATATTCTTAATATTCTTCTCAGTGTTTGTCATTCTGCAAAGGAAATGATGGAGATCTGAGGAGGAAGAGTAGGTGGTCTCATTTCTACTTTTGTTCATGGGCACTAAATTATGTGAATACAGCCTGGATTACCCAAGGTCTAAAGTTTTCAGAGAGGTAAATAAATGAAATTGGAATGACTACATTTTCTTTGTTGTACTAATGGAACTATTAATTTTTTTGAAGAGTTGGATTTGTTCACAGTTTTGAACACTTACCGGGAATGAACAAGGTGTAATGAAAATATAATTCTCTTTTTTCTAAGTAGTTATAATTATCATAATCATTCTGTTTATTTTTGCACAACCAAATTTTTTGACTGGATGCTGCAACTACAAATGCAGATGTAAATCAGCAATTCCTTCTACAGTATCTACCAGTGCAAATGCTTCTGAAAAATCAACAAAGACATACTATAAATTTTACTTCTTTGTAGAACTGAATAAAATTGTGAAAACATATTCTATGGATGTATGTCATTCTATATTCCTTCTGGAAAAATAAAATAATAATAATAATTAGAAAATATTATATATTGTTATGACTTGTGACACACAGCATATTTGTTTAATTTTGGTCTGATGAAATAGAGTACTTTTCACACTTTGCATCAAATGAGTACAGACTTCAAACAAATATTTTACACAATTTTTGACAATAATATACTGACACAATATGTTCTGCAGGATGAGATTATAAGTTTTCTAAGAATGTACACTACAATGGTGTTTATTTATAATTCAGGTTTCCTTTGAAGTCTGTGTAATCAACAATATGCCCAAGAATCTATAAAATAATTCTTTCTGTATGTAACTGAATTTAGGAAGTTAACTATTTCACCATGCTTTGAGTTCCTCAGGCACTGAAGGAAGAATGAAAGCAGTACTTCACTACTAACTGTGCTGTCTGCATAGCTGTGCTGTGCTGTCTGAAGAACAGTTCACTCTACTGTTGAAATTTTAAAATACGGCTTGTTTTTTATTGCTGTTTGTTTCTTCTATTGTAACTGAGCTTTCATAACTACACTGTTTTAATACCTAAGTTAAATTCAGGGACTAATTTGTGGAAAGATAGTTCATCTGTGAAAAATGATAGAAACAAATAGCTCTCACGTTTTCTAAACAGGCTAAAGATATTGACCATTATGTGTTAGTTCAAGAGTTACTTCTGTGACACATTCCACCTATGTACAGTCTAGTAAGTGTAGGTAGCAGAGCAATGGATACAACATCCATACAATTATAAGTGAGAAAATATCAATATACAAGTAAGATAATTTAATTTCTCCTGTGTTTTACCGCATCTTACACTCTGTTAGAAAGTTTGGTCTTTGGTTTACTCTTCTAGTGTTTCTAAAGGAGCTCATCATAAAAGTAAAAAAACATAAAAGTAAGAAATCATAAAATACAAATTTTAGATAGCAGAATTCATCCTGTCATTTACCAAGCATACATTACCATATGAATCTTCATAAGCAATGTCCATTCAGGTCATTTTGTTTGTCTGCATGGAAATTTCTGCCTTTATGCCCTCTTTTAATTCAGTAAATCAACTTTCCTCTGAAAAAGAAACAGCTGCTTTTGGCAAAGCACTCCATAGAGATGGATGGAAGTAGGGAAAATTTCCTGAAACACTGAAATATTTAAGCTTATTATATTTCTCAGTGTTTGAAGTGCAGCACCATTTTCCTTTCTTGTGATTCTTTTTCTCTTTCCCAAAGGAATCAATAAAACTCTGATTTATATTCTTTCTTTCACTTCTTTTCCTCCTTACCACAGAGTAAATGACAATAAGTGATATGTGGTGCTCTTTATTCACTTATCAGTAAACAGATGTACTGTACTTAACATACTTAACATTCCTATAGTGTTGGAAAAATAACAATCTGCAAATAGAAAATTAAAAGTAAAAAATAATAAAAAAAATCATATTTGCAAATAACTCTATCTCTTGCAGTAAGTGAAAGAAATACAGAAAAAAAAAGAGCATGAGAGGAAGATTTTATGAGTCTTTTTTTTTTTTTTCTGTCGCCTATCAAATATACCAGAGTAATAATTAGCTTTAACTGTTCTAAATAAAGTTAAACATTAATTCTGTTTTGATGAATTAATTATTGCATAGGTTTAGAAACAACAGGAGGCTTGCTAAAACTAATTAAACCAAACTTTCATATTGTATTGTTTTTAATGAGATAAAACAAACAAACAAACAAACAAACAAAAAACAACTGGAGCATTTTCTGTAATTTGTTTTGCAAACAAGGACACAAGAAAAGACAACTCTGCATATCAATAAAATGTTTCAGAAAAAAAATAAAGCTTTGATAATTTCTACATTATTACTCTTAATGTTTATGAATTGATTGACCCCATGTAATCCCTTTCCTTTCCATTACAACAAATCCTTCTTTTCTCTAACCTTCTTTCCTACCATACTTCTACAACTCTCTCCTTCTGGGAGAAGGAGAGTAGTAACTTTTTCTAATGACCATCAGTTTCAGAGTAAGAACACCATTCATTCTGCACAGTGCAGTAAAGAACTATCAAAAATGTAATTATTTTAAATCATTCTAGGCCTGAGTTGGATTTTCAACTAGTATTAGTGATAAAAGCTCCTGAATACTATTACCTGTTCCCTGAACTGCTCACTCCCTGTTATATGAATGCACAATGTATTTTTCATTAGGACTCTTCTCATTCCAGTTGTCCATGTTAGAAGCTACTGGTCTAAAAATAAAAATGCATTTGCATCCATCAGGTAATTTTTCCTCTACTTGCAACGTTACATTAACATATTCAAAGTTATGGCCAGTTAAGTTTTCTGCTGTAAATGAGTATTTAGAGGATTCTTATCTCAATTATTTTGTTGCAAATTCGAAGCTATTTCTGATATTCTAAGCAGGTTTGATATTAATTTTATAGGAAATGAGATTACGAAAGTCAAAGAGAAACTTAAAAGTCCCCAGTATTTTTACATGATCTAATGAGAATACTTAGCAATACTGGCCCAAACTAACAAATGTCTAGGGTCTTCTGACATTTATTTTGTAAGCATCATAATTTAGAAATATACCTTTTTTTTTTTTTTTAATTAACACAAGCGCAGATGTTGCTACTGTTAGCCAGAAGCATTGTTTTGAAAAGAAAAAAAAAAGGTAAAAAAAATAAAAATAAAATTTTAAATTCTTGAAGCTATCGTTTAGTGATCATTTAATCACAAAATATTTATCAAGTTATTTTTCCATTTTAACTAAAAACCTTATTGCATAATCTGAAAGGAAGTTACAAGGTAATTGCTTTTGAACTACTTGGTAAATTCAACTATAATTGCTAAGTAATTTGCAAAATATGTAATTACAGTGGACCATATGTTCCTATGGCATGCGTGCTGCACAATGTGGAAGTGTGTCACAAAGTTACTCAGTATACCTAAGACATGAGTACCTGAGTGGTATCAATGTTAAAGTCCCTTGAAGAGAAATATGAGTGCATTCTACTGGAGTTGTTGCCATTGGAAAGGTGGGAGGAGCCAGCTAGGAAATATTTTGTACCATATGTCTGCTTCACAACCCACTGAAGAAATGTCAGAAGAACACTGCAAGTTAATATTGCTTGAGACAGTGATAACTTACAATGCACTGACAACACAGATTGCAGATGGCCAAATTACCACTACAAACACCTTCTGGCACCTGACAGCTCACCAGATGCTGGTGGGTGTCATTTGCTACTTAATCATGTACCTGAGGAGAGATTATGGAGTTCCTATCCAGGAATCTATGGGATCCATGTTAGTAAACAACTGCTGTATCTCATGGAGGAATTCAGCACAGCACCAGGATAAAGGGTGGATATGTGTAGATACTCTGATCAAGTACCTCTACCACCTTGCAAAACAAATACAAGGTGACCTGATTGCATTGTGTTGCTAAGTTTATTACTCTTAATAAATGATGAGGGGAAGCTCCAAGTATGTACAACGCATTTATGAAGCTGCAGAGCAGTAATCTAAAGCTTCTCCCACATAAATTTCTGAAAATATCCTTATAATTTGGAGGCTTTTATTCCTTCAATCCATAAATGGTCATAGGGTATTTGCATATGTCTATTTAATCAAAGTTCTAGATCTAGTTCTTAATGTAAGGTAATACTGACTGGTGAAAAAATATTCTTCTAGAAATCAGTGAGTCAAATTTTCCAAAGCATATTGGGAATTATACACATATTTGCTTTTCTATTTTAATACTTTAACCAACCTTTTAAAATTATTTTAATCCTGTCTCTCAGTTGTAAGCTCATTTAAGATCTTGCCAGTCTTTAGCCACGAAATGGTTTAGTTATTTTTAAATAAAAACCTCTGTATACTTCATAGAAACCAAATCACATACCAACAGATCACCAAGGTATTCACAAGTATTAGTGCTTCCTATACACACTTTCTACTGACTTTATTTTTAGATATTTACAGAGACTATTTTAATACATGGTGCAAAATGCTTCAGAAATACTAACCACCTTTCTGTGTAAAACTAACATAATGAACTCTGAGAATTTAGTAATAAACATCTTTTTCTTTCACAAATTTTCCTTTCCCATTTAAAGTTCCTAAAATTCTGTAGTCTTTAAATTCATACTGAATTAAAAAATAATAATATTAATGAAAAAAAAAAGTTAGGGTCTAATGCTTATGTAGTTTTCAGATTATAAATTAGAAGCAAAAGTTATCTCTGTAATTAAGAATATGTGATGTGTACTTAGATTAATACAGTATTAGAATAGACTACAGTAAGAGGCCAAAAATCTCCCAGAAGCTTAAATCATTTATGGGAAGTAGACTGTGTTTAGTCATAGAAGGGCCACACAATATAAAGGTGTTTAAAAATCACACATAAAATTAAGTTAAAAGAATTTGAAGTAATTAATTATAAAGAAAAAAAAAGAGGAAATGAAAACTGGTCATGAGTCTAATTCAGGGTGTGCCCTTATCTTTTACTCAATACAGTTCTATTTAGTCCATCTTTAGTCCATACAGATCTAAAAAATGTTAGAAAAGGCAGTGAGAACATGGGATGGATTATGTTTGAAGAAACAACTGATGCTAAAATTGCTCTGCTTGCAAAACAGATAATGGAAAAATGCAGAGCTGGTCTAATTAAGAATGCCTCTAAGAAGATGAGTTGGAAATGAGTTTATGTTAACCATAGAAAAAGAGATATCATTTGAAAATTTCAGTGAGAATGCTCAAAAGAGAAATTTTACATACATCTGGCTACAGCAAACATGGAGAAGGCTGAGGTACTCAGTCAGGCTTCTTGTGTTTCTCACATACCTGAACATCATGTTCCTGAATCTCTAGGTGAAGCTGGGAGAGCAAAGTTCCTCTCATTGTAAGTCCAAGACCACCTCATGAGAGGTGAATGTGTACAAGTATAGGAGGCTGAGTAGTATGCATCCTAGTGTCCTAAAGAAGTTGGTAATGTTGTTGCCAGGCTGCTCCCTATCATGTTTGAAAAGTCATGGCTGTCAGATGAAGTCACTTTACTGCAGAAAGGAAAATGCCTCTCAACTTTAAAGAAACAGAGAAAGAAAGGCCTGGGCAACTACAGGTCAATGAGTCTTACCTCTGTGTCTGGGAAGATCATGGAACAAATCCTACTAGAAAATATGTTAAAGCACATGAGGGATGAGAAGATAATGGAGTGGTAGCATAAAGTGAAAAAGGAAGGGCAGCTGATGTTATCTAACTGGACTTCCGCAGGGCTATTGACATAGACCTACACCACAGCGTTCTCTCATTGGAGATATAGAGATTAGAACACAGTTAGAGGCCTGTGGTCAGTCAATGGCTCTATGTCCAGCCATGAGTAGTATCCCTGAAGTGTCTGTTTCAGGACTGGTGCTCTTCAACATCTTTATCAATGACATAGACAACAGGATCAAAAGCACATTCAGCAAGTTTCCTGAATAAGTTTCCTTTGGTAAAACAAAAGAAAGGGATACCCCTCAGAGGGAACTAAATAAGCTCAAAAGTGAGGTCCATGTAAAAATCTAATGAGGTTCAATAAGATCAGGTGTAAATTGTTGCACTTGGGCTGGGGCAATCGCAGATGTGGGAACAGACTGGGAGAAGAACATGAGCCAGTAGTGTGCATTTGTAGTCCAGAAGGCCAACAGTATCCTGAGCTGAATGGAAAGAGAGGTGGCCCGCTGAGTGAGGGAATGATGTTCCTTTCTGCTCTGCCCTCACAAAGCCCCATGTGGAGCATCGTACTGAATCGAGGCCTGGGACCCACAAAGCAAGAATGATGCAGAGCTTTTGGAGAAGGTCAAGAGGAGGGCCATGGAGTTAACCAGAGGGTTGCAGCACCTTTTCTGTGAAGAAGGGCTGACAGAACTGGGTCTGAGTTTAGCCTGGACAAGAGAAGGTTCAAGGGAGACCTCATTGTGCCCTTCCGTTACCTAAATGACAATTATGATCAGGATGTAAATCAACTTTTTGCATGGGTAGAGAGTGATAGGACAAGGAGGAATGGTTTTAATCTAAAAGCAGGTAGATTCAAATTAGATGTTGTGAAAGACAAAAACCCATTGTGTTTTAATCTCGTTGACGGGGTACACATATATCAAAAGAACCTCCTCACCCTCCTAGAAATTGAAGATGTCCGGGAGAAATTTTTTTTTTACTGAGAGGTGAGGTTCCCATCCCTGGAAATGTTCAAGCATAGGTTGTATGGGGTCCAGAGCAACCTGGTCTAGTGTATGATTTAGAGATTGAAACTGCCAGTTGCAAGAACTAAATTATCTTTGAAGTCTCTTCCAACTCTAGTCATTCTATGACTCTATAAACATGCAATTAAATGACAGTGTATTTTCATAAGAAATAAAAAACATCAATGAGTTTGATAAGTAGTTGGGCAAACTGTTGAAATATATGTCTATGCATATCTGTTGCACATCATCACACAGAGAAAACTTTGGGCTTATGAAATACAATGATCACAGAAAGGAGGAGAAAACAATTGATTAATACTTGCCCTACTCATTTTACCCTTTCCCTAACCATCTGTTCTAAACTGCTGCCAGAGATGGTATACTTGGCTAGATGGGCCTTCAGCCTCATCCAGTACAGCTGTTCTTACATTCTTTTGCCTTTTTCTACACGGTTGCTGCTTAATAATGAGTAACCAGGGGAAAAATATATGGTGGAACTGAGCATATGTCCAGATTTAAACTGAGTGTTCATGAACTGTTACAAAAGTCATAGTTTTTAAAGCCTGAGAGTCTATTGGAGACAGCTAGGGAACTGACACCACTTCTACACCAAAACTTCTACTGCTGTTATAAATCTGTATATAATGATGGGTAAAGATGTCTTCTCACATCATGATAAATGCTTGAGTTCTGAATAGTTGCCTGTATATGAAGTTATCAAATAAAATTTCTGTTTCTAATTATTCTGTTTTGATTTTATTATTAATATTTTTATTCAGTTCCTGATGCCTAATGGTTAGGTCTTATGGACTCTTTATTTCACCAGATTATCTGGCTTTAGAAGGATGGAATTTAGAAGCTTTAGTTTCTCTGAAGAACAAAACTGACAGGTTTCACAGCTCTGCAGAAAACCTTCTGAGTCTGGCTGCTCTGTTCAGCTGCCACCATACATTGCATTCCTTCATAGCAGTAGAGCTCTGTGTATTGCTATATTCTGTATAATTCCTTCAGTAAAATGCATTAAAATCAGTTAACATTGAAAATATCTTTTTTCTACTCATCTTTTCTTTGTTACATGTGTTACTTTATTCCTACTGCCCTTTTCTGCCCTTTTGATTGTATTTCATTCTTCTATCTTCCTCTTTATATCTTTAAATATATTTTGACTGTTCTACTTTCAATTTTCTTACATCTTATAAAAATAATTAAATGTATAAATTAAAATATATTCTTACATTTATATTAGAGGTATAGAATCACAGAATCCCCAGATTGTTTAGGTTGGAAGGACTACTCTATGTCTTGGTAGCCCAGCTTCTCCTGCTCACAGTGGGGTCAGATAGAGGAGGTTCTCTTTCCAATATTTCCAGGAACGGACACTATGCAATCTCCCCTAGGCATTCTGTTCCAGTGTTTGACCACCCTCTCTCTCTCTCTCTATATATATATATATTTTTTTTTTTCTCATGTTTTGAAGATTTTGAGCAGTATCGGATCCAATATCAGCCCCTGGGGTATACCACTAATGACTGGCTTACAGCTAGATTTCCAGTCCTCCAGGCCCAGTCTTTCAGCTGGTTTTGTATTCATTCTGTGATGGTGTTATGAAGACAGTGCACAGGTTTTTCTGGATTTTCAAAAATCAGGGTAAGCAACAGAATCACAGAATCACAGTCTTTTATAAACATGGAATGGTTTGGCTTGGGAAGGATCCTTAAAGATCACCTAATTCAACCTCCCTGTCATAGGCCGTCTTTCACTAAATCAGTTGTTCAAAGCCCCAGCTTTAAATACTGCACTTAACTTTAAATACTTTCAGTGACAGAAGATCCACATCTTCATCAGACAACCTACTCCCATGGCAACCTGTTGTTTTATCTTCACAGTCTGTAGTTCCTCAGATCTTCCTCCTATTCTTGCTGAGCACAGAATTGACATTTGCCCTCTTCTTGTTTTAAGAAATTTCCCCTAAACACCATCAGCAAGCAGAACCTTCTAATGACATCATCCAGCTACTATCAGGCCCCATTTACAGATATACATCCAGTTTATTTAAGCGCTCCCTGACCTGATTCTCCTCCGCTGAGGATAGATCTTCATAATAGACATAAATAAATCTGTATAGCACCGTAACATGTTTATAACTCCTTTCTCTTAACCAATGCATTTTTACTTTAATGCTTGTATGCTTTTTTTTTTTTTTGTCATAATGTAGGAAAATTTTAAGTCTCCTTTGAGCTATCTCAAGGTGATGAATATGGTTCTTCTCAGCCTTTCTTGTTCTTTCTTCTGTCCAAGAATATCCATGAATAAATTAGTACCTTTGCAAAAGTGAAAGGCCTTTAGATCTTATGAATATATTATGTGTTATAAAGAAGCTGAAGAAAAAATATTTATGAAGCAGAAGATACAACATATGACATAGTGTCAGAAAATGTCTATGCTCAGAATCAGCCTGGAGATAAACAAGGTATTAGAAAAGAGCGAGAAGACTCTGAAACAGCACTGCATTCAAAATCAAAACCTAACATAAATATTTACATTGAACAATCAAGAACCTTTTAATACATCTGATACTCAAATTCTGACCTTCTAATACTGACCAGGTGGCTACTGCAAATAAATTGATCATGAGAAGCGTGGCAGGTGTTTAATGAACCACACTTCTGGAATATATACGTATTTCGTAACTGAAGCATGGTATTTCCAGTTGTGGTCAAAGCCCCTGTATTTGAATTCCTTGCCTAACAGCGTTACATATGTATGCATTTTTGTTCTGAAAAAAAAAAAAAAAAAGACATGAAAATGTTCTTGATTATGTCTTTGTGAGTGTTTTTATTTTTTTCTGGCTATTTTAGCCATCCAAAATAGTTTTTCTTGTTATAATGTAAATCACCTCATACCCAGATGAACTGCAATACACTGAGTTTTGGATTTCTTTGATTGAATAAATGGTTTTCCTACTGAAGAAATTTGAGACTTAATAAATTTAGACTCCTAAACCAATAAATAATCTTTCTTTGTCAGGAATAAAAATACTATCATGATGTGGTATGGACACCTTGTAGAAAAACATATTTCTAGTAAGACTGTCATTGCCTCACACCCTAACTAACATTTATAGTCTTCTTTGGAAAATGAAATTATAAATCACTTTCAAACTTTATAGTGTTTTGAATCAAAACTGCCTACTACCTTACTGAATGCCTTATTGAAACTACACAGTTCAGCTACTCTTGTGCATTGTCAAAGAATCAAAAGTCACAGGCTATATTATTTTAAATCATACACCAGTTAGAAAAAGATGAATCACTTTTGAAACATACAACCTTATTTCTTCTATATAGGAACAAAGTAAAAAGGGATAATTGATTTTTTGCATCACATATTACATTTACTTAGGAATAGCATCTTTCCAGTGTAAACTAAACAGTCTCAGTTAAGACAAAAATGACATCAAATATTAAAATTCTAATGATGATATCTTCATCACTCGAAGAATCAAAAATAAAGTCCTCCTCGGTGTTTAATGAGACTATTGTATCCAGTTTGGCCTGAGTTCTAGAAATTTGTCTCTGAACCCTAGCTTCTCACTTTTGCTGGGAAAAATCCCATTTAGGAGGGATTCATTTTGACTTGATTTATAAGGTGGTGTGATGACAAAAGCTTGACAGAAAAATGAGTTGAGAAGTTAAACCATTAGCCTCAAATTTCATCCTTGTCACTCCCTGCTCTAAAGAGCAGTTTTCACGTTCAAAAGCTTTTCTTATTTTTTTTTTCTTTGCAGAATAATTCCATTTGGTTTTCCTTAGTGGTCATTTAAAACACAAGAAAATATTTATATATAAATATATATTTATATGTATTATATATCATTTTAACCTCTGAACAGGATTCTTCTTCACTATGACGTGCATTCTCTGTCTTGTTGTCTCACTATCATTTCTATCTATTCCTATATCTTATCCTTACACACAGTTTATGATAAACCTTATAAATCAGAGTGTTATAAAAAAATGAAAGATAATGCCTGTGATAAAGCCTTCATTTGAAAAAATCCTGCGTTCTGCAACACAAGGGAAGTAAATCTGTGAGTTTTTGGAATCCATTCTTAACACATATTAACAACTAATCCTCAATGGGTGTTTACAGATCCCTTAATCTCTATAGAGGGATTTCCCTTTCCTACTTTCTCAAAATAGGATAGATTTAGAGAGCTAAAGACTAGATAACACTAATAATCGTTTGACCTTACCTTCCCTTCAGGAATTATATGCTCTTTTCTTTGCCTTTTAAATGTCATATACAAGCTGAGTAAATTTAATATATTTAAGAAATTAATTATAGCCAAAAAATATTATGGCTTTCGAGTTTTAAGATAGCTGTGTCTGTTTAGGGGCTTACCTAAAAAAATCTTTCAAAGATCTCTGTAGTAATTATTCTATTATTAACTCATTCTTATATCTTGGGGTGGTTGGAGTCAGCATATTTAGGGGCAGATATATGTAAACAATTTTTAAAATTCAAATACATTAGGTAAGAAACAAGTTTACCAAATACCAAACATAAAAACATAAAAGTTTAAACCACACAACAGAATTTAAAATATTTAAGTAGAAATTTCGCTCATACTAGTGTTCCTAATTTTACAATATATTTGAAATCTTTTTAAAAGTTCATGTAAACAGTAAAAGAAAGAGGTGAAGTCCTATTTATGTCAGGTCTTCTCCCATTCTATTTCTGATACATCAGTAACAAAAACATAAAAAAGGAATTACAGTCAGATAAGTAAGATACTACTCAAGAATTTCATTGTTCTTTCTGGAGTGAGACAGATGTTATTATGTCACACTATATCTCCTTCTCCTAAAGCATCTGCTAACCTGTCTCCTTGTTCATCTCTCTTTGACTCCTTGAAGGAAGTCTGTGTTTCTGCAAATCCAAATCCTCCTATGTGACACAAAGTTCTTTTGAAGATTTCAACTAAAAAATAAACACGTGGACTCTCCTACCATTAGGCCAGGATAATTATGGTTCACGGTACACTGAAGAGATTCACAGGCCCCTAAAGCTTTTCAGAAATCATAGAGCTTTGCTTTCAGCCACTGTTTGAGCAGTCTTGTGAACAACTGACTCCACTGCCTCTCAAATGCACTACCTCTGTGTTCCATGGGTACCAATGCCTGAAGTTTCTGCTTCCAGTCTCTCCAAACATTTTCCTCCCACTCAACTGATATTGCTGACCAGACTAGAAAATGTATACTTCTACTCACTGATTAGAAGTCATAAAGTCATAAGTAAATATGTCTTATGTTGAAATCCCTTAAAGATCATGAAACTTCAATCCCTCTGCTAGAGCAGAGTTGTCACCCACTAGATCAGGCACTGCAGGGCACCATCCAAATTCATCTTGAATGTCTCCAGAGATGGTGCATCCACAACTTCTCTGGGCAACCTGTTCCAATGCATCATCGCTCTTTGAGTAAAGAATTTCCACCTAACATCCAACCTATATTTCCTGTATTTTAGTTTAAAACCATTTCCCTTTTTTTCATCACTTGTCATGGTTTTATGATTTTTGTTATTGGTATTCCACATCATAACATCATGTGAGGATGTACTCCCTGTGAAGATCTAGTATTCAGTAGAGCTCAGTGTAAACTGACAGGGATCAGTGATTCCTCCAGAATCTGTTTCCTTTGTCTCTGTAGAGGCATAGAGGCACTCAGTGTTCACCTATTGACCGTGTCATTCTTTACATTCCTGCAGACTCGTGCATTTCAAAATTTCTGATTATATTTTGAAATGTAGTTTTCAGCTTCTATCAATTCCTACTATGCAAAACTGAAATGAGGATAACTTCTTGACTCACATATATATTGCAGGAATAAATACTAGAAAGATTCAGATGTGTTATGATGTTATGGTAATGGAGTTTTTCACAGTTTTGTTGTCAACTGTTATTTTGACCTTGTAGAAGAGGAAGTAGTGCCCCACTGGTTTAGAGGTACAGAATAGTATATTAATAATAGATTTTGTTTCATTTTCTTATTCCCTCTGAAAGGAATCCACTTAGAAGATCTAAACAGCTACTTCATGTTTCTAGCTTTCTTCTTAATACATTTACAAGATCAGAGCTTGGAGAATACTAACAAAGTATTCACAGTTCTTCATGTGAATTTTTAAATGAATTCACTTTGGCTGCTTTTGAATCCCCATGGCGTGTGCTCTCCATTTGTATTTTAGCAAATAAGATAATAGGAAGATATAACCAGTAAAATAGTTTATTTCCTGGAATTCTTTTGGTACATGTACAGAAAGTGAATTCACAATTGTTCACGAGGAAACAATCTCCCATCACCTATAAATGTTTTCCTAATTCAGTAAGGGATTACAGAATGTGTATGATATTAAATAATGAGATGATCTGTTATATCAACAGCAGCTCACACAAGATACAGTTGTCTAATTCCCATGGAGCTCAGTATTTTACAACATTTTGAAAAGCTGGTAAAGCATAATGTGAAATATCATTTCATCACTTCTAGATCTTCTTAACTTCAAGACTCTTACTATCAAGGTGTGAATGGTTCTCACATCTATTTTAAGGTCCCTTTGCAACTCAGAACTACAGAAAACAACAGTATAAATGAAATTTGGATGACTGCATACAAAGCTTCTGTGAGTTCTTGAATCTTGGAAAGCAATCAGGTATGTAAAATATACATTTACAGCCCTATGAAACCTGCATGTAAAGTTATTTCTAGTTTATTCAAAATGCTATTCAGTTTTAACTTATTCCAAATGTGTTTACTAAACAAGAGTCACTTGTGAATGATATGTTATAAAATCAAATTTAAGGGTAAACTTAATTATGTCCACAGATGGTGGAGCATAATTGATGACAGTATGTCAGTGTAAACTGGAACTAGTTGTATCTAAAAACATACCATCACTATCAACAACATAAAAACATCATGAATATTTTAAATGACTACTTTATAAAAAGGATATGCTGACTAATTCTGGTAACCTCTATACATGGGCTGGTGTTTGTCAATTATTTTAACTTGTTTCTTTTTTTTTATTCAGTGTACTCAATTTCCTGCTTTTATTACTGCTGCAAAGAATTAATAGGGAAAAATATTTCAATAGTCTGTACTTTTTATGAAATAATAATTGGGGAACTACCACCTGAATTTCATGGGAATTAAACAAGAAAAATAAATTGCATAAACTTCTTTCTGCTTGATTTACCATTATCAACAGTGAATTTCTTCATTGTTTTTATTATTGCTTTCAATTGTAGACACTTCCCATTCACATATGGCAAAGCAAGAAAGCACAGACAACTAAAAAGGGATGAAGGAATATTTGGTCCTTGTGTGGCCACAGTTCTTACAAATGAAATTCTATTTCAGGGGTCTAAATATTATGTAGTCTTAACTTTTTCTAAAGATTCTCTCCATGCATCGTTTGTTTATTATAAAGCTGTGAAACTTGGGAAATTATATCACTATTAAGTTTTGCTGTTTGAAACAGGGATTTTTAAAAGTTCTTCTTATGATTAGTGTTTTTTAGCATTTGAGCAAATTCTAGTAAAAGATGAGAAAGCTGATTCTCATGAAGCCTTCTGTAGTACTAGTCAGAGTGTGCCCTAGTATGCATCAGAAACTTTTAATGTCACCCTACTCTAACTATGAAAATTATTAGGGTGGTAAGTATTCTTTACTTTCAGATTACGCTTGTCTGCTCTGGATGTGCTTACAAAAAATGGGTAGCTATTTACTGTAAATGTATGAACTCTCCTCTTGAGAAATCAGAGGGAAAAGTGTAGCTGCTTCCATAAAGCATTATAAATCCAGTGTTCCTTGTTTTAATTCCCTCATGTGAATAAATAAAAAAAAATAAACCAACAAAACAGTGGTTTGCCCTACATGTTGCCCACCTAGAGATAGTCTAAGCAACTGGCACAGACTGGAAAATATGAAACATGAGAAACAAAGATACAGTCTAATCTTTGAACACCTATCCATATGCATTACTTTTCCCAAGGCCAGCTTCTAATTGGACCTGTTGTCAATACAAAAGACTTTACTTCTGATGGTATTAATATCTCAGTGGTTTGGTGCTGTGTAGCTCTGAAGCAGCTGTTGCTGTTCCCAGGTGGACAGAGAAGTACATGATAAGGAAAATGTTGTAGAAATGTTGTCTGTTAGCTGCTACTGTCCTTACAAGTTATTATAAGCAGCTGATTACCATAACAGCTTCTCTCCAGCCCCACGTTTCCATTTTCTGTGTCCATTCTTGCCTGAGAATGAAACAGTATTATCCTCATAGATTCCCATGCACATAGCGAGGCCTCCGTAACGGCTTCCTCTAAATGAAGATAATTCATTGGTTTTAGTTTGTAGTGACAATGCATAAGTGAGCTTAAGGAAAGTATGCTTTAATTTGAATAGACTTTATTCATTTATTTATTTAATTTATAATGCAGTTTTATTTATGTTATACTTATTTCCTACCAGAGGAAAATTTAGATTTCATGAAGCAATTACAAAAAACACTCAGGCAGAAATAGGCTAGCAATGAAGTGGAACAACACTGCAATTCTGAAAACCTGAATAATTAAAAAGTAAAATATAAAATAAAGTAAAATAAAATAAGAAAAAGAATAATGAATATGACATGAAAATATAAGAACTCTTGAAAACAGTTGAAGAAAACATTCTTCTGCAAGAAGAAATTCAATAAGCTAGTGTAATTTCCTTTGAAAACAGAATGCTCAATGGATGCTGTAGCCATTCAAGCATATCCCTGAGACTTTTCTAAAGTTGTAAAATATCAGCAGATCAAAAGCAGCAATTGCCTATATTCTACATTTGTTTCACACTAAACAAATAAATAAATAAATTGTAATTTGACATTCATTTTGAAATCTGTCAAAAAATGAATTCATAACAAAATATCCCACTTGTGTTATAAGTAGAGCCATAAAACTTCAAATTTTATCTGAAAGTAAAATTTTAAAGGCTGATGGCTGTATCAGGTTTATTTACCTGGGATTTGATCTCAGGAAAGGTATGTGGGTTCCAGGATTCAGGAGTGACCTTTGTGAAATGACCAGAAGTTGCCTCCATGTCAGAGAGCCAGTTCTAGTTGACTCCAAAACAGATGCTCTCAAGACACAGCTGAGGCAATCAGCAGCGGTGGTGGCTCCACTGTGATAAAAGACTTAAAAACAGATTTAAAAAAGGCAGCAAATGTGTGAAAAGAATGAGAAAATTTGGGGAAAGATAACACAGCAGACACCAAGATCAGGGAAGGAGGGGAGAAGGTGCTCCAGGTGCTGGAGCACAGATTTCCTAGCAGTCCATGATGAAGACTTCCTGCTCCCCAGTAGTCCATGGAGGAGCATGTTGGGTTAGATATTCATGCTATGTCTAATGAAGGACCCCACACCACAGTAGATAAATCTTAAAGGAAGCTGCAGGCCATGGAGAGAAGATGTAGGAGCAGGCTACTGGAAAAAACTGTCTTTCTTGGGGAGGAACCTGTGAAGGAGTAGGATTTCCAGCAGAAACTGTGTCCTGTGGCAGACGCACATTGGATGTTCCTAAACCTTATACAAACCATGCAGGAGGGGTTTATGAAGGATGGCATTCCACTGGAAAGATCTGCGCTAGAGCAAGAAAAAAGTGTGAGGAAGGAGCAGCGGAGAAGAACTGTTACAAACAACACAACCTCCCTTCTCCATTCCTCTCTGATGCTCAGGGTAGAGAGGTGGTAGAAGATTTGGGGAAACAGAAGACTGAAATTGAGCCTGGGAAGAAGGGATGAGGGAGTAAGGAGTTTAGTGAGCACATGGTAATTGTCCAAAATTAACCTACCATAGAGGAATGCTTCTGAAAGCAGTGCTTCTAGTATGAAAAGTCTATTTGCTGCAATTTTACTACTCTGTTTCATTGATAATTCATGTCAGTCATAAGTGCTGATAATGTCTGAATTATTTACTGCTTATAACCCTTTCCTGACTTTACAGGGCATCTGTGTGAGGAACTGATCTCAGACTACAACCAATTTCTAAGTGGTTGAAGTTGCAAAGAAAATTTGCTGGGTCTTACATATTCCTTGTAGAAGTGAATAGATTTGGTTTTAAATGACCCCTATCTATCAGGGGACTATTGGATATTTTTTCCGAAAGGCTGCCTTTTGGAGGGTGCAATAGTGTTTTATTCTGTAAGATCTCTTATTTTGCCTGACAGCCACAAGAGTATGGATGATCAGAAGGTCTGAGAGTGGAATTCAGTGAGTAGTAGCTTAGCGAGGATCAAGTCAGGCAGAAGTTTAGGAAAGTGAACTTCATCCCTATGTATGAGACACAACATCCAACATTCATGGTATGGATTTGCAATAAGAACAACTTATTCTGTCTTTCCTCTCTGCTCCTGAATGTTCAGTCAGTAGCATGAGCTCACCTGGGAAAGTGAGAATTATCTGTACTACTGACATCCAAAAAGTTAAGCACTTTGTACTTCATGTGCTTTAGGCAAGGCGTGAGGGACAATGTGGCCCAGTAGAGCTGTTATAGGATTAGTAATTTCTGTCTTCACATTCAAGCCCTCTTAAAGTATTTATCTGTGTCTTGCAGCAACATGCTTAATACTGACAGTTTCTGAATAAGAAACTTCTCTGAAAAGGTAGTAGCACTATTTTTGTTTGTTTGTTTGTTTGTTTTTCCCCCAAGAGTGGAGTTATGATATGTTGCTTGTAACGTTCAAAGTATTTGAAATTAAAATCTGTAGTGTTAGTAGTACTTAATTCATTTATTATGAACTTACTAAAATAAGTATGGATTTTGCTATCCAAGTTCAACGTTTAGAAAAGATCTTGACCACTTTGTACTCTGAGGATATTTGTTTCTGTTTTCTTCTTCTGTCTTAGTAAATAGCTTTTATATCATCTCTCAAGTGTTTTCAGTTCTCTCCTTTATGGTGGGGAAAAATAAGCAAATGGTTGTGTGGAGTATGGCTGCTAGCCACATTAAACAGCCACACGTAAATTTAAACAAGTTGAATCTTGAAAAAGTAAGTCGACCAAGAGGGTTTTGATTGACGACAATTAGTTAGTTGTGACACTGTGGAAGAAATAGTTTTTGGTAACATGGGAACTAAAAAAGATGTAATCACATTCTTCAAAAATTCCTGAATGCTGTACGATTTTATTTCACAATTTTCAAAAATTATAGGTTCTGATGTGCACATTTTATCTCTGGGTTTAGGAAAAAACAAACTTCATTTTTAGTCATCATTGAGTTTAGAAGGACTTGTTTCATTTGCAAGCCAGTATGTAATAGCTAGCATTTTATAGAATATCATGTCATGTTTTCTGGTGTTACTGGAGTAACTGTCAAAGAAAGAGGAGAAGCCACTGTAGCGTTGTGTGTGATGAGTACAATCTGTTTCTCAAGCATAGAGGAAACAACTACAACAAAAACAAACAAAACAAGAAAGGTTTCTCTTCCACTTCCAGTAATTTAAATATGAAAATGTATTAGAATATTGTGAGACTTATCACTGAAAAACTGGGTTATTTACAAAATGTAAAGCAAAAGAAACTCACAGCCAGATTTTTTTCTGTTTTGCAGACAGTAGACCTATGGTTCAGGAAAATTTGCTGGGACAACTTTGTTAGAAATCTGTGTTTATACGATTAATTTATACCCTAAATAAATTCCTAAAAAATTTACTGTGATAACAACTAGGAAGCCCTGGTGAATATACAATAGAGATTATATTAAATAGATTTACATTTCTTCAAAAACATACAAAATCTGCAGTTTATCTTCTGTGATCTCAAGCCAACTTACTTACCTGCTGCTGGTCAACATTTTAACCAGTTGTCATCTCTCATCTTTTTGTCAGATTCATTCTGTTTTTCTGGTTCATCTATTACTGTTCTATTCAGGGTTCATGTCCGCCCTAAATGTTCAATACAAATGCTAATTATTCTTCTAAGAAGCTTTACTAAAGGCTTTGCTTTTGCATTTTTGATGGTTCATGAACAGAATAGCAAAATAAAACATAGATAACTGATGAAATATTGAAAAACATTTTTTCTCTTTATAATTTAACAATACAAAGCTTTTTATCCCCTCCCCCTCCCCCTCCCCCTTCCCCTCCCCTTCCCTCTCCCTCTCCCTCTCCCTCTCCTTTTTCCTTTCATCAGAGGTGATACTAGTTTGTAGTTATAATATGTTTGTTTGCTTTTTCTCCATCCCCTCCCCTCCCCTCCCCTCTCTTCTTTCTTTCCAACACATACATTTAAAGACATTTACAAATCTGTTATTGTACAACTTATGCATCGACTCCACACAGATATTTTTTGTATTAATAGCTGCATAATTAATCTGTTTAGGATACATTTTACTATAAGATTATAATCCAAATAGTTTCTTATGCTGGAGTCATCACCATAGTATCTGTACACCTTCCAGTAGTGCATTAAGCAATGTGATTAATATCTGTGAAATATTTTATTCTCTCGTAATTTCCCCAGTGGGAGAACTATGTGCAGTGGAGTGTTTTGTTTCGGATTTATTTAATTTTTCAGCAGTCCATAGCTTGGGGGATTTTTAGCCCATAGAAAGTCACCCAGCCAAACTATAAAATGCTCACATCCCAGAAACAACAAGGATAAAACATTTACCTTTAACTTCTCAGGTTGCTCAGAGAGGTTGTGGATGCCCCATCCCTGGAGGCATTCAAGGCAAGGCTGGATGTGACTCTGGGCTGCCTGTTGTAGTGGTTGTCAAGCCTGCCCACGACACAGGGTTTGAAATTAGGTGATCTCTGAGGTCTTTTTTCAATCCAGGCCATTCTATGATTCTATGATTCTAGAGGTATGGATATCCAGCTTTCTAACATGTAAACAGATCTGTTGAGATATTTTTGATTGCATATTCCCTTTCTCTGGGGTAACCTCAAAATATCATACAATATTTTACTTCTATCACTTGGGTGATACCTGATAATTTAGATCAATCATTAGAAACCTAGACTTTTTTCTATTTTACATCTGAATGCTAATCTAGACAGTTTACACCTGTAATGTATAAAATGAACATGAAATAACTTAAGCAGCTACTTTGAATTATCCTGCAAAACTAGGAATTTACATCACAGCAGCACTGACAATGTTTTACCTTCTTTTTCATTCAGAACGATATATATACTTAACTACTTGCATTCTCATTTGAAGGCAATAAACCTAAAGCAGAAGCCTGTAAACAAGCATGCATTTAAGTACTCTCTTTTTCCTTGAGTTAGGGCTTAAAGGCAGTAAAAGACCTTATTACAACCTTTATCCCTTATCTCAGATCATGTTCTGTTCACATATGTTCCCTTCATGGCAGAATTGATAGGATTTTTTTTCTTCTTTTCCAGCTCTTCAATGTGGCTCAGAATAAGGTTCAGTTACTTCTTGACAGTCCTTCTTGTTCAGCATAACATAGCCGATTTCACTGTCTGGCTGTTCCTTCCCAATCTATATGCCCTCTTAGTTTACTATTCTTAGTTCACAGCAATGAGAAAGCAACAGATTCTTAAAACAATAAATGTCTTTTCCATCTCTGGGGAATAAATAAATAAAAGGAGGAGACCTTTGGGTGCATAATTTAGGAAGTTAGGCTCTCTGCATTCTGTAAGTATCACCAAAGAGAGATGGGGGCAGTTTGCCTTCAGTGTTGTGTGCTTCCAAGGTATAATCAGAGCACCAAAGAAAGTGAATGTGTTACCATTTCTCAAATCTGTCCTAAAGCCCACTAGACAGCCTCTTTACCTATTTATTCCAAATGATAGAAGCATTCTTTATCTTCTGTATTTCATTTATTTTTGAAAAAAATAATGTTTATTCCCTGTCTCCCTTAGCTAATCTGAGATCTCATTTGCAGATAGCTTTCTCACTGCCTTGTTCCCTGAGTGTTCTGAAATCAAATCTTTGACTCTTTACTCTTTTCTGTATGCTACTGCAACTGTGTGCTTTCTATACAGAAAACAGATGGGCAGAAAACAAAAGGGGTAGAGAAGGCTTTCAGTGTAATGCATATGCAAAAAAAAACCCATACCTGGTAAATTTTTGGACATATATGCAGTAAATTGTAAGTGATCATGCAGTTTTGTTAATCGAATCATTATTTAAGATGTGTTCCATTGTACATATTAATAAAGCATTACTGTTTATATTAATCTAAGTGAAATTTATGGCATCAGTAATGATATTTATCAGCATGATGCTGGTTCAGAAATTTAGCTAATAAGAAAAATAATGAACCCCTGTGCAGTTTCAAATTGCATAGTAGAAAGAAAGTAATGTAAAATTTTTGATTTGCTTTTAAGCAAGACAAAGCAAAGTGTGGAAAACATTTAACGTCAATTCACATTTGTATACTTGCTACATGTGTTGGAAAGTTCTGAAACAGGACTTTATTTAAAGAGGTAGGAAAGGACATACAAAAATTAATTAAATGCCATTAATCAAAATATTGCAAAAGTACAGGCATCAGAGAAACCAATCAAGTACTGAGTTTAGGATATCTAAGAAATACAATAGCAAATTACTCATGTTAAAGGGTGTTAGTTACTTCACAGTTACTTTGCTAGTCAAAACTCACATTCCTGCCATTATTTTCTAGTGTGGTTCTTTTTAAATGAAATCCAGATTAATCAAAACTACCCAGAAATGCATTATGAAATAATGAAAGGTACTTAAAAAAGATGTCTTGGAATATTTAATAAGCATCAAAGGAATCAGGCAGCTTGCAAAGATGAAGGCCTACATGAAGTAGATGAAAGCCTAAAAAGTGAGACTATTCTGCCAAATGCCACCAAATGTTTTATGTATACATAGGAAGGAAGTAGACAGGAATGGAAAAGAGAACAAATAAACAGATATTCTTTGTACAGTGAATATCTTGTGTTTATTTCATACAAATTTGACCACTACCTTTTTTGTGGTTATGTGCATCTGTATCTGTACACGTAGACATACATACCTACCAGATGCACTATATTCTTACTTTTTGTTTTTAGTTTTTTTCTAGGTATCAGGAGAACTTGTTTTATTTTTTTCTGTCCATGATCTTAAGTGACTCATTATATTAATTTATCAGCAATCATCTTAACATAGATGTTTCTATTTTAATAAAAATACAAGTTTTGAGACTGTTCAAATACCTACTGTTGGTAAAAATAACAGTAAAATTTCCATTGTTCAGTTGTGATCTGCTTAGTGAGACTCACTGAGAATTGGTCTATCATAAGAAAAGTCTTCTGGATGACATGCTGTCACAATAATGATCACTGTCACTAGAACAGGGAAAATGTTTTCTGTCAGAAATATAAATTCAAAGAATGAAAAGTTTCACAGTTGTACAGTGTATTCAAAGTGTATAATTCAAAATTATTTTTGAGGTTTCTGTTTAAATATGTGTGCTGCAGTATTTACAGTGTAACACACACACAAACAACAGTACAATATCATTATATGAACAGAGATGAAGTTGAAAGAAGCTCGAGATTTTCATCCTATTCTATACAAATATGACAAATTAATGCTATTAAGAATTACTACTTGCAGTTATTTCATACACTTACATGCAAATTATTGCAATCTGATCTTTTCAAAGCAGTTTTTAATATCCTGATCAAAAAATGCTTACAATATTCATCAAATGTTTTCATGGATGTTGTTCAACATAAAATAAAAAAACAAGGACATTCCTTGATGAATGTTTATTGAGAAATTGTACAGAATATGTGAAAGATGAACTTGTCTCCCTTCAAGACTATCTAAAGAGGCTTCCTCATATTCTAATATATTATTTGAAATTATAGTGATAAAGCAATTTGAGAAAAAGTGGTAGGATAACTTGTGAAGTGTTTCTCTTTCTGGTAAACAGCACAGACATTGTGCCTAATAGATTCTCCTTTAGATAGTAAAAGAAATATCTTAAACAGTGACAGTCCCATTGTTGACCCCTGAGGAATGAGGATTACTTATTTACCAAGTGGTTCATCCAACAAACCCATGTATTTTCAATTTAGAGATAAGGCTGTCATGCAGGACATTGTCAGATTTGGGTAGATGACATCAGTCATCTTCTTTTGCCTTGCCTACAAATGCAATAATCCTGTTGTAGAAGATCACATTAGGCACTATTTGCCATTAATGAGCCCATGCTATCTGTCACCAATCGCCTTTCTCTTTTCTATGTGCCTTAGCAGTTTCCGGGAGAATCTGTTCCATAATCTTGCCAGGCACAAAGATGAAACTGACCGACTTTTCAGGCTGCTTTTCTTCTTTTCTTCTCTTTTTGAAGAATGAGAATTTTGTTTTCCCTCTTCCAGCCATGGGGAACTTCTCTAGACTGCCATGACTTCTGAAATATAATGGTTACTGGCTTAATACCTTTGTCTATCCATTCCCTCAGGACCTGTGGATACATCTCATGAAGTTCTGTGGATTTATGCACATCCAGATTTCTTATGGTATTTTGAACCCAATCCTCTCCTACACTGGGAAGTTTTGCATTTTCCTACTCCTTGCCTGTACCTTTTGCAACTTGAGCAGTGTGGCTAAAGAACTTGCCAGTGAAAAGTGAGACAAAGAATTCACACTGCGTACCTCAGCCTTCTCCACATCCCTGAAGAGAGCAAGAAAAAATTTTTTCCTTCCTCGTGCTTGAAAATTGATCTCTATTTTGGTTTATGTTAATGTTATTGTGCTGTTTGAGAACCTTGTAATATAATATATACATACAGCTTTCCTATATATACAGCTTTTCTCATAAATCTCTTCCAAATATAGACTCACATTCAATAATGTGCATTCACATCGTTAGTGGTAGTCTGTATTTTTTGTCATTCCTTTCAGATATTGATTCCTAAAGTTCAAGATTAGTTGCTTTTATATGTGATATAATGCAAATATTTATCTGTATACTGTACTGTGGATGAATTAAAGGATTATTTGTTCTGTGTAAATATGTGTTGCTATGTTTTCCTTCCTTTTCTCTTTTTCCATTTTTTATCTTCCCAAATGAATAAAAATATTTGGAAAATACACTGATAAAATTGTTGCACATTTTTAAGCCATAAAAATTTCATTATCAAGGATCATGTGTCAGTTACTGAGGTCCAAATCCATTACTGTTTTCGAAAAGAAAAGAAAAGAAAAGAAAAGGAAAGGAAAGGAAAGGAAAGGAAAGGAAAGGAAAGGAAAGAAAAGAAAAGAAAAGAAAAGAAAAGAAAAGAAAAGAAAAGAAAAGAAAAGAAAAGAAAAGAAAAGAAAAGAAAAGAAAAGAAAAGAAAAGAAAAGAAAAGAAAAGAAAAGAAAAGAAAAGAAAAGAAAAGAAAAGAAAAGAAATAAAATAGCAAGGTAAAGTTTGGCTAATGAGGTTTAGATTTAGAGATCTAAAGCAATATTTTTATCAAAATAAAATCAATTCATATGGTAACAGTTTTATATTATTTTGAAGTTGCTGTAGAAGGATTCAAGCTTGATCAGAAAAAAAGGTTTATTTTCCAGATACACATTGGTTAACCATTTTTGAGACTTCATTATCATTACTTGACTTTAGAAAACTGAAAAATTTTATCTTATGAAGCTCAATATATGAAGGTAGCAACTCAGCATCACTGTGTGTACCTGGAAAACAAGAGTTTTCTACTACTCGGTCTGTTCTCAGTTGGCAGCTTTATCTTATTAGCATACACAAAGATGCCCTTCTTATCTCAGATAATGTTCAGCACTCCACTATAAAGAGGACTCTGATGCCTTTCTATTTATACAACACATTTCTCCTTCTGTCTTGCACCTCAAAGGGTGAAGCTGACAAGACATTCTGAGAGTATGATTAAGTAATTTTATTCCACCAGTGGCTCATGACACATTCTCTGTGGAGAAAAACCAAACAAAAGAATAATAAAAATAGGCAAACTGAGCACCAGTGCCCCAGAAAGCAGGCATGACTCTCATATCTTGTTTTTCAGGTAGATAGGTAGCAAACAGGAGCTAAAACATTTGAATAAGATTATGTTACGGTTCTAAGCACATAACAGCTCCTTGCCAGACTCTGCTGGATTTATACATGCATCTGAAGCAGAGAATGTAAGTGTTTTTATTTTCAGAATATGAAAGCCTGGTGGAGCTGTCTTATGACTGCTCTGAAAACTTAACTTATAGTTCCCAGAGTATGAAGAAAGGATTGTATTTGTGTTTCCATCCTAGTTTTCTCTTGCTTCACAAACTATATAGAAATAGGTATTTAAAACATAAGCAAACAGACAAAAAAACCCAAACAACTCATGCCTAAAAAAACAAACAAAAAAAGCATTTATGAAGTCAATTCTCCATGCTTTTGAGGTTAGGGTGAGATTCACTTTCTGAGAGACAGATTGTATTGCTGTGTACTCACAGGATTACCAGGGATATGATTTAATTAAGTGTGAAGTGGTATTCCATGGAAGACTTCTGTTTCGTCATTTTTGTACTCTGTAGTGTTTGAATAATTTCCTTATCCTTTTTTTCCCTTGTCACTATTTCCTGTTTTTCTCTCAACTCATTAATGCAAAGTTGGTACAAAATTTCCAGGAAATACATTGATTTCAGTCTGTTTAGTTCATTTTGGATGGTCCAAGAAGAAACTACTCTGTTAAAGCTTAGTTTCTATATATATATCTCAACTGAGCATTGTGCACACAATCGTAATGAGCACTAATCAAACTGACACTGGAACTAGATCATGAAGAAGAACATACTAACCCTAATTAGTACATTACTCAAACTAAGAAGGCTTGTAACAAGCAAAATTTACAAGCGTGAGTCCAAGCTATGATGGTCATACTGATTTTCTGAAGTTACAATTATCTGTAAAATTCCTTTATGAAATCAGAAATACTTGTTTTATGCTCCATTTCAGTAGCTGGTATTCTATAGTATTTATCAGTCTGCCTCTTTGTGGAGTATCGGTCTTTACTGCTGTTTGATTATGTTCATCTCATTCACATAAGAAGTTTTCCTGGACAGAAGATCTTCTTTTTCTCTCTTTTCTGTGTTCCAGGTTTCTGCATATGAATTTGGGGGTTACTATGACACTGAACAGAAATGTGTGGTTTAGTACCTCACTTTAAAGATAGATATTGTGAGATAGATTTGGGGGATTTTTTGAAGTCTTCAGACACCTTAAATTGTCATATAGCCTTTTAGATCACTTTTCTGAATGTTATATTTCTTTAATTCAAAAGTCCACATGAAGAAGAGGTTGAAGTGAGTAATCTTGTATTTTTTCCCAAATACAAAACTGTTTCCTGAATGTGCATGTCTTTTTTTTTTTTTCTTTTTCTTTTGACTCTTCCATATACATCAGGAGGTCTAAGTAGTCCTGCTGAATTATGGCAGGAATCCAGTAGAGATGCTGAATTTTACAAGACCCAGGTGGCATGATGACAGATGAATTGCAACAGCAGCTTGAGGGTATATTAAACATGATGAGAGGGTGGGTGAGGGATGAGAGTCTCTGTGGATTTGCACATCCTTCATCTGTTTCCTTAAGCTTTCCAAGAGTAAAATTCATTAGGGAGATTAAATGCAAGACCAAATGTCTGATGTGACAAGAGTGCAGCTGGATTTCTTCCCATTTGCCCAGCTCTGATACCTCAGTATTAAATTGATTAGGTCATAGGCCTTTTGGTTATTTAAAACTCCAGCTTGGGTACAAGACACTTGGTATTTGCAAATCCAGACAGCCTTCGACAGAATCCAGACAGAGGATCAGTGTGAACCTGCTAAAGTACAACTTGCAAAGTTGATACCAAAACTTTTAAGAGTATTGTTTTAAATGATCTAAGTTGTGTGTTCTAGAACATTTTTACCTGCTTGAAACAAAGCCATAGTTTCTGATTTTGCCCAGGACATTTAAAAGTGTTTTTAATCTTATTCTAATTAGTGGATTGCAAGTAAATAAATAGGTAACTTTGTAAGGTATTCTTCTCTTATGTTTCATTCCACAGGCACCCCAACCTAAATATAATCTGTAAAGTTACTAAATTATAGGGAAATATTTTGATTGAGAGATAGATGCAACACCTACCTTGAAAATCTTAGTCAGGGTGAGATCAATCTCTTAATTTCTTATAAGTATTTTTTGAACTCATATTCGTCTATACATAGGTAAAAAATACTTCAGTTTTGTTCACCTGATATCTTCACAGGATAGGTAATGGAATGCATTGAGATTGATTGATTGAGAGCATGAGATCTCTCTCTTTTTCTCTCTCTCTTTCTTAATTGTATCCTATATGGATCTTTTACAATTTACTGTGTATTTCAAGCAGGTTGGTTTTCTGGAGATAAAATTACTCTTCTTGTCTGCTCAAAATGAAGAAATAAAATAGATACACTTTATTTGTATAAGAAGCGCTATTATGTTTGTCTAGATAGTCATAGCTTTCATGCAAGAATAATTGTAGATAAAATTCATGGAAGGTCACTGAGCACTTCAACTGTAAAATGCTGGTACTGAATTGTTTCTTAGGTTATTGGTTTGTTCTCATTTTCATATATGAGAGGTGAAGATTAATTTGACTCAGTCTTAATATATTTCCACCCACAGGAGAGCTGAATAAACCACCTTCTGAGGTCATCAGTGGGACCACTGAAGAGAATGTCTTAAATTACAAGTTCTGTCTGCAGAACTAAAATCAAAAACTTGTAATGATATGATACTCTGAGATCTTATTAAAGCTAAGTAAACTGGAAAGAGGAGAGTGAAGACATTAACCTGTGTGCCAGGGGAACCATGACCATTGTGAAGTTAAAAGTACACTCATGATTCTCCTTCAACTATTACTGACATGTACTTAGTAAGTTAGAGTCAGCTGAGAAATAGTAGTAAAGCAGCTCAGCTTATCAGACATTGTGGCTCCAGGACTATTTGTCTTTTTTTTTTTTTTTTTGGAATTACATTGATGGAAAAAAAGTGAGGAAGGTGTGTCAGAGCACACAGAGCTCAGACTTATTTTATTCATGTTTTCTTACCATTAACATTCTGACTGGAGCAGCCAGCAGGGTGAACTGACTAGATACTTGCTGTTTTGGAACTAGGATGTGACAATGTTTTATGTGATCTGCACTTGACTCCATGTGGTTAAAGGTCCTCAATACCAGAGCACTTCCAAGTTCTAACTTAGTTTTTAGCTATTTCTCCTAGTCAGGTGCCATTCCGTGCAGGCCATCATTTGAAATATGGAGTATTCAAAGAAAGAATGGAAAACTGACCTAGATAAACTTACTAAATTCTGAAAGAAGGATTTTCTAGTTGTGTATTGAGAACATGGAGTGAGAAGACTGACTTCTGATATACTAATCATTAACCTATATCATGAAAATATAAAAAGTATATAATATATAAATAATAATATATAAATATATATAATATATATAAATATAATATAAATAATATAATAAAAATATAAAAAGCTCCAAAAGTAATGCCTCTTATTTATTATGTTGGCCAACAATGTCAAAGGTTGATGTTGGTGGTATAGCAGCAGAGGCTGAACTTTCTATTAAATTTTATTTTATATGACACATGGCAGTGAACTGGTAGTCTGGCAAACAGAATCTGACATGGAAGGAAGGGTGAAGCAAAGGTTTGTCATTGAATTTCTCCATGTGGAAAAAACTGAAGTCATTGACATACATCAATGCTTTCTGAGTGTTTATGGAGACCAAACTGTGGATGTGAGTATAGTGAGATGCTGGTGCTTCTTTTCAGCAGTGGCAAGGGTGACAGAGCATCACCTCACTGGTGACGATTTTTATGCTGGCAAAAATACATAGGTAATGTTGATGACTATATTGAAAAATAGTGTTTTGTAGCTGAAAATTTGCTCTATCAAATATAATTATTGTGCATTTTGTATTTCATAGATTCATAGATTCATAGATACATTAGGTTGGAAAGGACCTACAAGATCATCTAGTCCAACCATCCTCCCACTACCATCCCTATCCACCAAGCTACTAAATCAAATCCCTTAGCACCTCTTGTTCACAACACCTAGCTAAATCTTTGAAAAGAAACAATGCAAAACAAATCAAATAATAATACTGTTTTCACATTTGTTGTAATTTCCCTGGAAATAAATAGTGGACATTACTTTTGGAGCAAGCTACATATATACCAGTGAGGTTCAGGTTGGATTAGCATCTCTCCCAATGATACCAGTAAATGTAAATTTTCTCTTGGTTCATGTGACAATTTAAATTCAGACAGCAGATGTATCTGTACCTGTACAGTCATTCATCTTGTGAATTGAACATTATTTTGGGTGATAACTATTTGGTATTTCTAAAAATGTCTGCAGCACTGTTAACACTAACTATGCCAGTCGTAGAATCACAGAATAGTTGCTGAACTTGGTTTTAGCCAAAAGACTGAGAAGCAAAGTCACCTAGCTCAGTAGATAAAATTCAAATATTCAAAGGAATTTCTTCTAAGTTATTTTGAAATTATGATTTGTGAGTAGAGTAGTACTTTTTCTGTGTCTTGTTCATTTGGCAAGCCTGAAGGAAGCCAACTTATCTCCAATATAGAAAACTCACTGTCTCAGAAAAAGATCATACCATTTGTGCAGACACAATAAACTTATTTGAATATAAGAATATTTTGTCATAATTGAAGTCACTTCCTTTTCATATCTGAGGACTTTTTCTTCCGTATTGCCGACAGCTGTAAACATATTCTTGTATCCTATGTGGAAAAAGGCAGAAGAATAGATACACCCCAAGGTAACGATAAGATTGTATTCAATCTTTAAATAATATGAATGATTTTTTTTTTTCAGTGTCAAAATTCTATTGTAATTAGGCAATTAAATTAATTTCTGTTCTAGCCTGCCATAACTTCTGAAAGAGCTAAAACTTATAAATTGCTCCCGGAAATTAAAGCAAATGGATGTGTCTAGAACAGTTTTCAAAGCAGCTTTAAGTGAGGAGTTCTTTGCTTTCCAGTTACCTGCAAGTCTACATGGCTGCATCCAGTGTCACATGGATCTCCTAGATACACATAAATCACATCCTAGATGCGATGTCAGCTGAGTTTAAACACCCATGGACTATATAACTTGTATACGTAGAATTCAGGATATATCAGACCTGCACTTGAATTGAATAGATAGAATGAAATTAAAGTCTTTTTCCTGAGATATTATTCAAATTGTGTTTTGTTTCTTTAGTGATCAGTTTAACTACAATAATCACAAGACCCCACAGTGAAAAAAAAAAAAAAAAAGATAATTGCAAATCAGAGATTAAAGAGTTTTAAATTTCATTTAAGAAATTGAGGAGATAAACTGTGCCCAAGATTGTACTGCCAAAGGCTTAATAATGAGCTATTCTTAGGGTTCTTTTCTGTCAGAAGTCAGATTTGTTTTGCTCTATAGCAGACACCAGTGTTTCATTTCAATATCTGCAAGTGGTATATCTCCTGCCTTGCAATGAATGCAGCACACTGAGCTAACAATAAAATATATTTTTATATGACGTTTTCTATTTGAACGGACACAGCTAAAGGAGTTGCATGATTTTAAGAGCAAAAGTAAATATCTGAGGATCATTATTCACTGTGTTTTTTTGTAGATTAATTTTGTCTTATTTTATTTTTTGAAGAAAGATGTTTCTGTAAACATAGATTTTGTTCTAAAGTGACACTGATATATCTCTAGTTAATTTGGGGAAAAACAGTAGTTATTCCTTAAACAAAAGTAGAAAATTGTGGACATTTTTTTTCAGAAATGTTAATCATTGTTGCACAATAAAATAAGTAATTACATTTCTAGATGATGATTTATTCACATAGACCTTTTCATGATTAAACAATGATATAGCATGTTCCAGAAAAAAGTTATTGAACTGAATTTAGGTTCTGATAAAGAATTGCTTCCTTCAAAATTTTAATTTCTGGAAACAAGGACATTTCCAGTTACCATTGAGTAAGTTCAGGAAACTGTCTGGAAGTATATTTGAGTGTCTTGTGCTGAATCTCATCAAATAAAAATTAAATTATATAATCTCCAGCTACTTCTTAACATTAAATAGTTTCAAGAAAAACAAAACTAATGAGAAACTAAGAAGAAAAAACACTTGTTAAAATCAGTTAGTTAGACTAAAGAACATTGTTAAGCAATTAATTTTTCTTTAGGAGCATAAGCCACTAATATTTGCTTACCTTTAAAAACATACATTCATCTCATGTAGACAGCATGCGTCATTAACAAATTTGCAGGTCTTTGTTATCTAAAACTTTCAATCAAATACAGCATTCCCATACAAGAAGCAAAGACAGAACTGGAAGCATATTTCTTAAATCTCACAGCCCTTTCTATTATGTTTATCTATGCAGAAACTAAAAGTATCTGCCTAAATGTCGACATATCTTTATGAATACCTATGCCAAAACTGATTTCCCTGAGAGTTCTTAATATATTGCTTTATGCTCCTATAAAGGGAGAGAACCACTTGTAGGGAACAATTACTCTAATCTTAAAATAGAAAGAACAATTTGCTTCCTAAAAATGACTCTTTGTTTCACTTGGAGGAACGATAAAGAGATTTTAGAGAGAGTGTCTCAGATGTAGACTTCTATATTACTGACAACTAAAGTTAGGTGAGAAGGTTTTCATTCAAAGTATCAATATAAATAGCTGCATCACCATTTATGGCTGTGCATACAGAGCCAGTATACTTAAGTCTAGGTACACTAAAGACCCACATTAGGAAATTACAGCATTTAGATGAGAAAGCTGTGATAGTTTTGTAGCAAAACATCTTTCTAAATTACTTTGATGTAAAGTTTTAAAAGTGCAATTTGGGTTCTATATTTGCCTTTTTTTTTTCTCTTCCTTAATCCAGAGTGTTACAACTCTCATGAAGAAAAAACAAAACAAAACAAAACAAAACAAAACAAAACAAAACAAAACAAAACATTGGGATATCAGTGCAGTGACAGAATTTAGTCACTAGATCATGACTGTAGGCAAATATATATGTACAACATGCACAATCCATATGTACCCTCACATACACATGTATGTAAAAAGAAATAATATATGCATTGCATACATTTCACAGGAAATCTTATTGCAATGCAAGAGCCTGATCTATACATCCTTAATTGCTTGAATTGAAGGCTTTGAAAGCATTAGAGGAATAATCCAAGCTAGAATTGAAAGTAATGATGTTGAAAGGAAAAATTACTGTTGTTTGACAACATTAAGCAGTTTTAATGATCTGAGTTCTTTCAAACATTTACTTAATTTCTGAGTACCGTCTCTGAAACTTTGTCCCTACCTTCCTTTGACCACATTTCTCTCCTTTTTTTTCCATCAAATTCTATAGAATTCCCTGAGAACTTTAAAATCTTCTCATCATTTTAAACCGTATTTTCACGTTCCTTAAATGCTATCAGGTCTGGACTGGGCTTTTAGAAATTCTTAACTAGGCCTACATCTCTCAATGTACCAACTATTCAAACTTCATTCACTCTTTGTAGTTCAACATTAATTTATTACCAGATCTCCCATTGAGCTCGTTGCAACCATTCTACCATTCTGTCCTCAGGATTCAGCTAACTAAACACTACATTTTGGCTTAAGACCTCAATTTCTCTAAAACAAAACCATGATTCTAACATCAAAAAACAAAACAAATAAATGACCAAACAAGCAAGCAACAGATGAATTCATACATAGGTGTATTAGCAACCAAATAAGGTTAGGATAAATTCTAAGCACTGTGTGATTTTTTTTTTTAGATTTATATTTCAAGGAATAGTTTGCTTTCCAGAAATAATAAAACTTCTGTATTCTTTCAATACAAGACAAATAAGGAACAAATATATATCTGTGTGTGTTTGTTTGTTTTTCTTTTTTTTTTCTGTTGTTTTGTTGATTTTTCTTTTCAATCTTACATTGGTACTTCTGGTTGAAGTCAGATTTCTTATAGGAATAAGCATGTGAGTGTAACTTGGTGTTATATATTACTCTTACATTTAACAGATAAAGAGAAGAATTTAAAACATTAATTAGAAATCTCAGAGGAAGTAAATTGTTAAACTATTTTTTACTCCTAATTACATGTTAAAATGTTATATCTTAATGTCAACCTAATCCGTAACATAGAGGGAATTTAACAGAAAAGATGTAAATGATTTTTCATAGCACCAAACATACCTTACAATATAGATTAAAAGCACTTGCTAAGCAGCAAGGAAAATGTGTCATACTGCATTGGCTGTAGAAAGAAATTTCTACCATGCAAGAGTGGACTGACAAGAATAAAGTGAAATGGCAGACAGAAAGTATCACAGCTGTCTTGAACTTTCAAATTAACTCCTTTACAGCAGAATGGTTTTCATGACACATAATTGTTACTCTGCATATATTTTTCTTTCTGTTTTTCTCTTCCTTTTTCTTTTTCTTCTTTTTTTTTAATTTATTTTTTCAATTTAATTATTAAACAAAACAGGTTTTTGTCTCTTTATTAACATAAAACCTATTCCAAAAGTCCACAGCAAGCTATGTACGACAGAAAGTAAGAATGTTCAGATCTGTACAGAGGGAGGGAGTGCATTACAGTAGAACTGGACAAAATCTATTTTCTTGAATTTTCATCATATTGAACATATAGTGAAAAGCAATTTAAGGAAGACTGATCAACTTTTACTGTTCAGATTACTTCTGAATGTTCACCACATTTAAACACAGAATAATAGAGTGATGAGTCAGAACTTACAGTGTTAGAAACAAAATTAGTGCAAGAGGCTAGTGACTCAAATCTACGAATGGCTGAACGTGCTGAACTTGACAGATTTATATGTAACAGTACACTTGTGAATTAAGAGAAAATTAATTGGACATTACTTTCAGTGCATATTTTAACTAAAAATGTATTTTTCTCATTGTATTTTTAAGTTTATGTTAACTTCTTTCAGTGATTATTAGTAATCTTTCTTTTATTTCTTTTTAGTTTCTTTGTCATTAACTTTGTAACCTGCCTCTCACCTGCCTCTCACAGGTATATATGACTGTTCCAAGACTTCATTCCATGCTCTTTGCCCTGTTTTAGAGTAGATCCTGCCTGCAAACAGGAGGCTGTGCTGAACCTTTCCAGGCAAAAATGCTGCTGACAAGTTCTTCTTGTAACTCAGATAATATCATGGGATTTATTTATTTTACTCCAAGGAGATATAGGAGCTCACAGAGCTTTTGCTTGGATAATGAACTATGCAATATATGTTTTAAGATCCAACCAGCTGATACCCTTTTCTCTAAAGCAAAACCTAGAAATAAACAAAGAATCAACAGCCTCAAATAAACAAACAAACAACAACAGTAACACGAAGTTAAAAGCATTTTTCCTCTTCAGGGAACAGATTACTATAGATTTCCCAGACTGACTTCCCACTGTTCTGAAACACCCTGCCAGCCTTTGTCAGGTGAAGTATGCAAGTTGACTGATGGTAAGCAGTGTGATTCTCATGACAACAATGAATGTGGCAGGTCAGGAAATTCCACACTGAATAAATCCTTCATTCAGTCACAAATACTAACTGGAGTTATAAATACTGATGGCACTGGACTCTATCAGTAGACAGCCCTATACTCTGTAACAAACATTTGCAGTTCAGACCAAAGGCTTTTTCTTAGTGAAAGGAATAGTGAAATTCCCCTTAACTTTCTAAAAATTGCACTGTGCCACCTCCTCTCATAACTTAAAGTATTCATAGATTCATAGATTCATAGATTCATGAGGTTGGAAAGGACCTACAAGATCATCTAGTCCAACCATCCTCACACCACTATCCCTACCCACCAAGCTACTAAATCAAATCCCTTAGCACCTCATCTAAACGCTTCTTGAACAGCGCTAGGGACGGTGCCTCAACCACATCCCTAGGCAGGCCATTCCAGTGCCTGACCACTCTCTCAGAGAAAAAATTTTTCCTCAAATCTAATCTAAATCTTCCCCGGCGCAACTTGTGGCCATTCCCTCTTGTCCTGTCATTAGTTACCTGGGAGAAGAGGCTGACCCCCTCCTCACCACAGCCTCCCTTCAGGAAGTGGTAGAGTGCAATGAGGTCCCCTCTGAGCCTCCTTTTCTCCAGACTAAACAATCCCAGCTCCCTCAGCCGCTCCTCGTAAGACTTGTGCTCCAGACCCCTCACCAGTTTTGTTGCCCTACTCTGAACACGCTCCAGGGCCTCGATGTCTTTCTTGTAGTGAGGGGCCCAAAACTGAACACAGTACTCTAGGTGCGGCCACACCAGAGAAGTATTGTACAAAGTTCAGGAATTTTAAATGAGTACGCAAAATTTATTTATAAAAGTGAAAAGGTAACTTGTGCTTGTCCATGGATGACCATATTCTTAATTCTCTGCCATCTTACTTAAACCTGGATAATCTTTTTGCATCTTCTGTAATACACAAACTTAAGTAGTACCACAGGCAAAAGACTATTTCTAGCCTGTTATTCTATCCCATCTTGTTTTTCTTGCTCTCCAAAAAGACAGAATAATAACAAGGAAATAGAAATACTAGTATTAGAATGCTGTTTTAAGAATATTCTGCACTTTAAACTATTTTACTAAATTATTTATTCCACCTCTCTTTTTCTCAGTTTGGGTGAATGAATATGCTAAAATTAGTTGGAAAATAAATATACAGTAAACATCTTGTGGTTTCTATTTTCATTTTCTTCCTTGTTTCAGCTCTTGAGAGGTTATAAGAGAAGAATGTTTTTCTTCATGCCAACATGCAAAAGTTTGATGAAATCCTCACTTAGCATTTTTTAATAAATCTTCTAACTCTTCTAACTATTTACAAATGAGAGGAGTGTGTTTTCTGTAGGTAACTACTCCACTGGTTTAGTAGATATTTTTAGATAGTTGCTTTTTGCTATATCCTTGAGTAGATGTAGGGACTATTTTTAGAAGATTACACTGAAGTACATTAAGGCAAAGCTTAGTAGAGTAAGTTCTTCTAAAAGAATAATTATATTGCAGTTCAGTGAATTTACATCAGTAAAAACAAAATATTAAATTTATGTTCAGTTGTGATCCTATTTACTTGAAAACAGAAAATGGACATAGCTGTCCATTTCTTTCTCTTTTTTTTTTTTTTTTTTTACAATGTAATTATAAAATTATGTAAAATGCAGAAATTATTGCTTCAGTTACCTCAGACTTTTGAAAATAAATCAGCCTATGTTTCTGAAAAGATAGGTAGAACATATATGACTCAGTGGTAAATGTATATTCTTATTTAAGTAGACTCTGTGGTAGTTTTCTAGTTTACATTAAGAGGATGTCATCATTTTTCTGAAAAGTTTTTCACAGCTACAAAAACTGTCGGCTGTAAAGTGTGCACATTATGTTAAGTTGAAATTGCTTTTCCACTGGATACTGTATTTTCCTGAGAAGATGACATATTTTTGTTTTCATTGCATTGTTCCTTAATTTCTCCTTCTATATAAAGTACTGAGCTTTTTTAATCTTCTATTTTTACACGTACTGTTTTCAGCTTGATTATTTCAGTTAGAGAAATTTTCTCTTAACTGTTTTGCAATGAATGGAGCATATGTTAAATAAAATATTCACAGAAAATGATCTGTTTGATTAAACGAAATAAATGAAAGACAAAAATAATGATCAATATATACACATTTCTTTTATTAGGACAACAACAACAACAAAAGAAAATTTGTAGTAATTTATTTCTCTTTAAAGAATATTCTACAAAGACAAGTCGCATTTATACTTCTGTTATGAATAGCTGCTAGTGTCACATAAGAATTAGTCTGTCTTTAATTCATATTAGGAATTAAAACTATTAGCATATTCTAAAATTTCTTTAAAATTGTGATGTAATCATATGATCTATTTTTAGTCTTTCAGAAGTATAATTTGTAAGATGCTGAGATTATGCTTATTGACAGATCTTGAAAACTGAAGACACCTGGTCCTTAGGAATTCTGTGAAAGGATGGTGATATGGAGTGCCCTCAGCATATGACTTCCACCTGAAGGTTTCTGGCAGCTCCTGACTTGCCAGCAAATGAAATTTCTGTCATCCTGTCAAACCCTCAGTGGTCATTCAGTATTATCATAGTTTCCAGGTAGAAGGTCCAACAGTATTTACCACATTTGGTAAACATTCAGAAACTCAAGTGTAACTTGGACTAAAATGTATAGGACAACCACTATCAAAATGATGCTTTTTTTTTTTTTTTTACTTTGTTTGGCATTTATGCCTGATATTTACTGTATTTTTTTCACTTTTTTATGATCCCATTGGATACTAATTTTGATAGGATAGCACTGTTCTTTAAAATACTGTTATCTTCAGTTTTCATGTCTAGTACTTTTCAGAAATTGTGTTCCAGTTAAAATAAAGTCAGAAGTAACATTTTGATATTCAACAGTAAAAAGGTAAATTGCAGTGCAGTGTTTATACACAGCAAAAGGAGAAAATTAGTTCAGCCCCAGCCTTAATAACAAAACATAACCACTTCTAAAATGTGTTGTTTTTTTTTTTTTTCCCATTAAGGTTTTCAATTTTTTTTTCTTATTATATTGTATTATATCTCATTTGGGTGATATAAATTCTGATTGTAACTAAAGTCTTTAATAGTTTAGAGATTTTATTTTCTCCTACATTCAGTTCCAGGTTAGATATCCACACCAATTTTCCCTTGTAGAAAGTACAATGTAATCGAATTCATACATCCTATTAAGGTCTTTCACGTACAGTTTCTAAGAGGAATATGTGGAGAAGGAAGCAGAGAATGAGACAAGACACTGCTTTCTGGTTGTGTCAGAGCAGTAATTATCCTTTAGCACTCTTCTCCCTGAGGTCTGTTCTCGGAAACAATCCTAGAATCATAGAATCATCAAGGTTGGAAAAGACCTACGAAATCATCCAGTCCGACCATCCACCTGTCACCAACTGTTCTCACTAAACCATGTTCCTCAGCACGTTTGTTCCTTATATACCTCTTGGGTCAGTGACTCCATCAACTCCCTAGGCAGCCTATTTCAGTGCCTGAGCACTCTTTCAGAGAAGTAGTATTTCCCAACATCCAGTCTGAATTTCCCATGGCACAACTTGAAGCCGTTCCCTCTAGTCCTAAAGGAACAAAGGACACTGACCCCTGTGAAAAGTAATAATCAATACTGTTTATTCAGAGCAAATTCAGTGGCTAATAAGGTTACTGCTATCTGTATTTTAGCGATACTTTCCAAGTCAGTAACACTTAGCTGCATGATTAAACAAGCCCTTTGTTTGCCTCCCTCTCTCCAGATGGGTACTTGGCTCAGTATGACCCAGAAACAATTAGGTAAGTGATGTTGCTGTGCTATTTGCATCTGACCTTAGATGCCAGATATTCTGTATGCCAACACTGAGCTCATATGAGCCTATACACATTGTATGTGGGCTCTGAACTCTCTCAACTACACTTCTGATTTCCCCTGTGAAACAATGAAAGTCTTGTTTGCCCTGTCAAATTATTTACTTTTGTTGCCAGATGTGACTCTTTCATGTCTGTGAAGACTAGCTCGGGAAGGCAATCATGTTCTGCTCTGAGAACATGGGAGATTCACATGGAAGTTCTGGTTAATTGAACCCAAGCCTCTAATTGAATCTGCAGGAGCTGGATCACTGACAACTGAAGTGAATCCAATTGCCAGGTTTAATTCAACAGTCTCCTATGAAACACTCACTTCACATGTGTGCAGCTCCTACACATCATCTGGAGGATACACATTATCTATGGGGACAGGTAACCCTTCTGTTGCCTTAAAGCTGCTTCACAGATCTGGATTTTCATATATAGGCTCTGTTGGAAACATGAAAGTGAAATAAATCTTCAAATAAATTGCGTCAGCTACAGTTCTGTAATCACAAAACACTTCCTACAAGTACCTTAAGCAGGGCGCAGCTTTCAAAGAAATTAACAAGGAATTGATTTAAATTTACAATGACATGCTCTAGAAGTGTAACTTTATACTTAACTTTGCAGCCAGTCCTTTAGGAGCAACAAATCTTAAAATGTTGGAAGTCCCTCAAAATCTTTGACTTCTCTTTGACTTTGCTCCTGAAAACTGCAGTGTAGATATTTTTTTTTCTTTAAAATGTTCTCAGATCTAACCTTTTAATAAAGGTGTTTTGTTTGTTTGTTTGTTTGTATTTTTTGTGTGCGTGTGTGTGTGTGCTTGTAATAGTTTTGTGTAAGATGTATACCACTTCTGTCTTTTTTTTTTTTCCTAACATTTATTTTTCTGCTTTTTTCTCTATTTCCTCATTCTGTCAAAAGCTACAACATAGTTCAGCTATAGTATTGAACAAAGGATGCCACGAAACAGTGCATTACATGCTACTAATGTTCACATTCCTTTGTAATTATGCCACATGTAACATCAAGAAGCATGATATCTGTGTTGTAAACAACAGTTATATTTCACTGAAAAATAAACTACATAAGAGAGAAAAAGGTTATCAACTCCATATGAGAATATATATACACTTCTGGTATCAAAGTTTAACAGTATACAGCCTAACATAGTTAGTTAACAGTATGTAGCCTTTCTTTCCACTGTAGATTTTAATGCTTCTCTTTATGTAAAAGAGAATGAAGACAAATAAATAAAAAGTCTCTTAATCACACAAACAGAAATACGACAACTTCTTTTCAATATCAGTGATTCCATCTGATCTGTTGTTGTCTTTTTGGGAGAGAAGAACCATCTATGGCATGTCGTTAACTTCTGATCCCAGAAGAACCAACTTCATCTTATTTCATTCCTTAATCCGTGGCAATTGAATTTCAGATAAGAAGGAGACTATCTCCTTGTGACCCATATTTAGCTGGGACAAATCTGTTTTATAAAAAAACTGTAAGAAATCTCATTACAGTTCTTGGATTATGAGCTGTTGGAATGTTTCTTGTTTCTCAGACTGAAAAAAACTTTTCCTTTCTCTTCTCTTTTTAATCATATGCAAATAATTTGTCAGATTTATTCCCCTTTTCATAGTACATTTGTTCATTAAGCTTTAACACATTGTCTGTGTTATTCACCACAAAGCATTTAGTTTCCCTCTGTTTAATCAAAAGTTGGAAGGTCCTAGGGTACCTGCTTTTTATGTTGCCTTTTTCATCTCATTAACTTCCTTTTCTAATTTACACTGGTACTCAAGATATACTTCTTGTACTGCTGCTGCAGCTCAGCAAATTATTCTACCCCTCATGACTGCTTTGGCAGCTTCCCACAAAACACCCAGGCTAGTTTCTTAGTTTTTATTGATATTAATTTATTCTGAAATAGTCTTCATCTGTTGCACAAATGCTGCAGCTTTAATTAGAGAGTTGTTAAATCTCCATACTTCAGATCTCCTATAATTCAGTGTACCATCCAGAGACACTGACACTCGAAAATTATCAGGCAAAGCTGGATTTCAAATTCCAGATGGTTACATGTTACAATGTATTCTCATAAATAAATAAGAAGAATCCTAGTTTAAATGTAGTGGAACTAAAGTATAAAAAGCTCTGGATTGTCTGTTTCAGTGTTGCTCTTGGAGTGGATCAATGAAGACTAGATCTTTGATATACCTTTGCTCACTTCACTTTCAAATTGTGGTTTTCCTAACAAAAGATAAATCTCACATCCCTGCTTCAAAATAATAACTAAAATCTACAAATATTATAGCTCCAAGAAAAAATCTGTCATTAGATAAGAAAGAATTGAGAAATTAAGAAAGAATTTTAGCTTTGAGGTGTGTACAGATTGTAACAGGACAATCTGCCACAAATTTTGCATAATCCTTTTTTAATCATAAGCTCCATGATCAACAGAAAAATAGTTTCCACACCCCAAAATTACTTTTTAATTAAGAAATGTTGATGGATGTTTGGATACTTGAGACAAAAGGACAATGAAGATACAAGTAAAATGCATTTCATCAAAAACTGACAGCTGTGCTGCTAGATCTGTTTTACAGTGCTATACTTAATTTTTTTTATCTTCATTTTACAGTTTCTGAACAGTACTACACTATGCAACTTTAATTCAGTTTCAAGATACAGAAAAAGAAAAAAAGCCAAAAAAAATTTTTGCTATGAAAAAGCATAAATACAAAGTAGAGTAAGAAGGGAAACGAATTCGGAAATTTTGGAGGTCTTCTCAGGTTAAAGATTAAGATATGAGATGCACTAAAATATAAAAAAAAAAATGGTAAGAAGTATTCACTTTGGTAGTTTCAAAACTATTTTAGTTATGCAGAGCTTGCAGTTTTATTAGTAGTATAATTAGAATAGTGCTTGAACATAGCAGTAGAGAAGTTCAACATTTCAAACAGAAATAATAATAATAATAAATCTTTATAAATTACTGAGTATCTAGTTCACACAAAATTTTTGTTCATAATCTGTATTTAGGTATAGCTATTTTTTAAGAAAGCCTAAAGGCTCTTGTGTTGTCTTTTCATAGAATCATAGAATAACTAAGATTGGAAAACACATTCAAGATAGTCTAATCTAACCGTCCACTTACCACCAGATATACACACTAAACCATACCCTTTAGTACAACTAAACTTTTCTTGAACACCTCCAGAGACCTTGAATCCACCACCTCCCTGGGCAGCCCATTCCAGCTCCTGATCACTCTTTTGGAGAAGAGATCTTTCCTAACATCCAGCCTGAATCTCCTCTGGCACAACTCAAGGGCATTCTTTCTAGTCCTATCACCGATAATCGCATTGTCTGCAGAGAATATCAACAAGGTTTTTAATTCAAGAGCCAATTTGGAATAAATTCTGCCTGGGGTGTGGCAAGTGAAAATGTGAGCTTATACAGTGAGAACAGATAATAGTGTGAACAAAATGTCACAACAATTCACTGGAGAAGTTTTATTATAGGCCAGTAAGATCAAAGCCTAGGAAATCAGAGCAGCACCCACTTGTGGATATTCAGTATTATTCTTAAAGACTAGCCGATATGGGATGTCTGCTGTTTGGATAATTTAAATTTAGCTCAATGAAGCTCACTCAAGAGGAAAATTTACAATATATTGAATGACTCAAGGAAAATGTAGGATGCAAAATGAATGAATTGGAAGTTGAATGGAGGCAACTGACACATCTACTTTCAGAACAATCTCCTACTTTATAAGTTGTCAGAAATTCTGGACTTGAATTTTATATCCATCGCAAGTAGGTACACGATGTCTTCAGTGCATGACCATTTAGTGCTCCTTACCACGAACCAATGTTGTGAGCAGCTATTTGTATTCTTAAATGTCATTAGAAGTTGTCTGAATCTGACAAATGCTTAAAATAACAGTTTTAGGTACTCCTCATGTTTAACACATCTTTCAATATAAATCCAGTGCTACAGCTTCCAAATGTGCCACTGAGGGGACTAACTTTCATGAAATCATTTGTCCTAGATATTCTTTTGCATAAAGATACTCTCGTTCTTAATATACCTGTTTTGTACCTATTAATTCTGATTTGTGTTACTGGTATTTTGGGTGAAGAATGACCTTAATCTGAACAAAGTTTATTTCTTGGGTGGCTTTTCATACTCTGGAGTGTACTGTTTTCAAAGGAAGTGAACCACTGACCACAGAAGGCAAGCTTAAATTAGTTCATATCCTCAGGGCAAAGCTCCTGTTCTCTGCACTTGCCTGAAGCCAACATAGTTCTCCTGCTTTACTTAGTGGCGCAAACTAACACAATTTCCATCCTCATGTATTTAATTGCATCTAGGTGAAGACACTTTCCAAAACAACGTTCAAAACTTTGGGTAATATTTATATATGTATTCACTGCTATGCTGCCAAACTGTTTTTGTCTTGAGTTACTAAGATATTTGTCCTTGCTAATGGACAACTGCAGTATTAAATTTTGGTTTATAACAGTAAACTATCATCTATACATTATGCAAATTTAGTGCTAGATCTGATTTGTTACTGCAAGTTTTCAACCTCAGGAGGTATTTTGAAGCATTGTTTTATGCACTTGAAGAAGAAGAAAAAGGAGAAGAAGTAGGAGCAGAAGAAGAACTTATTTTTTCCAAGTCTGTTAGGACATCTGGTAGCATTTCGTGATCACATAATTATTTATCTGATATCAGGCTACTAAGTTAATATGAGCAATCCTTCTGTTTTCCTCTCCTCTCCTCTCCTCTCCTCTCCTCTCCTCTCCTCTCCTCTCCTCTCCTCTCCTCTCCTCTCCTCTCCTCTCCTCTCCTCTCCTCTCCTCTCCTCTCCTCTCCTCTCCTCTCCTCTCCTCTCCTCTCCTCTCCTCTCCTCGAACCTAGAAGTTATCCAGAGCATTTTAGAGAAGGAGCATTCATTACGCTTTTATCCAATTCTCTTTTTTGCTATCTATTAACATGAAAAATACTCTGCAAAGGTATTAGCTGTGCACTGATGGAGCAAATGAACAGTCACATCCATAGGAACAAACAAGCAAAAAAAAAAAAACAACAAAACAAAACAACAACAACAACAAAACAGTAAAGACAATAGTTATAAAGATGACATAGTCTCTATTGAAGCCATAAACTCCAGAATACCAAGCTATTTTTTTTATTTGACCACTCCCTGGAAGCATTCAAGGCAAGGCTGGATGGGGCTTTGAGCAACCTGGTATAGTGGGATGTGTCCTTGCCTATAGCAGGGGCATTGAAACTAGATGATCGCAAAGGTCCCTTCCAACCCAAACCTTTCTATGATTCTACGATTCTAAGAACTTCAGTACAAGAAGAATTTACACAACTCTCAGGAATATGGTGGATCCCAAATGTTTTTAGGGAGTATCCCTCTCTTTCCATGTAAATTACACGATTGACAGCTTTATTCTGGAAAATATTCTAGATTAATTTAAGAGAAAGTGAATAGTTCTATGACCAGCATATAGTAAACAATTCATCATGTATAGCATAAGATATATTTTTTCCATCTCTCAAATTGTTTTATAGCCTCCAGTGAATAAATACAAAATCATTAACAAAATAAATACTGCTCAGAAAACTTATCACAGCACTGAAGCTGATCAATGACCATGTACTAGCTCATAAATTATTCAATGATTTTTTTATTTTTATTTTTTTATGTGTGCTGTGTTTCTTTTGCTTGGCTGTTCTGGTTTACTTCCTTCTCCTCAGAGTTGGTCACAGTGGAAACTTTAGTTACAAGCACAGTGAAGGATTTTGTCTGATACTAATAAACATATAATCACAGACACACTGCACAGAAGTGGTGTGATTGACTGAATAGAACAGCCTATCTTTGATTTAATGAGAGAAGGTTCAGCCTATTCAAATGCTCACTTGCACTCATAAATTTTACACTAATACTGAGCCACTTGGATGTTCACGGTAATTTTCACTCCCACCTCACTTCTCTTGCACTTAATTTCCATAACCTTATGAATGTATCTTTCAGTCTTACCCATACAGTGGACATCATTAATAAAGAACAGATATTGCCATCAAAGTTTATTATTTAATTTCTTGACTATCTATTTGAATCTACCCTAAGCCAAGGAGAGCTTTTGTAGTTGAGCACCAAGTAAACATATTTAATAAATACACTGAAGATTTTGATGAGGACTGTTACAATTTGTTTCTGGTACAAAAACAAAATAGATATTTCACAGATATTTTGACGACTTAAAATATACACAGCTTCCTTGTTTCCTTGTAATTAAAGGTCAAATCCAGAGGTCTCTTTAAAATGTATAATATTAACACCATCATTCCAGTTATTTTCCTTCCAAATTCAACCTTTTTTTTTCTCTTTGTCTAAGTAGAGATAGTCTCTTCTGAGGTATACTCTTTGCAGAAAAAGAACAGCAAATCATTGACTCAGTTCCTTTCTTCTCTGCAGCCTATTAAATTTCTCTTAAGGTTTTTTATGCTGCTGAAATCACTACAATAGCTAGCTGTGTTACTTTATACTTTCTGGGAAAAAGGACACTCTCAATGATTTGTGATTTTCAGAGGTGAAGTTTATTGTATGGAACACAAAAGATGATGAAGACAGGTAGTCCATGCTAACTTAATTTTCATTATAATGAGGGAAAATCATGATAAAAAAGGGCTTTAATGTGCTTTCCTAACATAAATTTGCCTATTAATCTCTTTCAGCTCTTACAGTCAAAATATATTCACTTACTAGTAAACCACAGTAGGTCAACAAAATAAATCATTAAGTTGACTTAAAAGCTAGTGAGATGGTCAATCTATCTTTAAGGTATTCCTCTGTCCCTTTTACCTTCATTTGAGGTTCTTAAGTAAAATCTAGAACTGTAAATAAAAGTTTAAATAAATAAAAAGTGTATGTAATGGTACTTCAGTAATTTTATTTACAGCAATGCAAATGCAAAAGATTACTGCATTATAACAAATAATATGAAAAAGACTAAAGAAACATACTAGGAGTATTCTCTCTCCAGATCATTTTGAAAGCAAGGAAAGGCAGTATAGCATGAGTTAGGCAAAGTTAAGATCATTCATGTGATGTTACTTATCAAAATGTCAAGCATAACCTGAAAACTTCCTGCCAGCGGTCCCAAAATGTCACAAGAAGAGGCAACACAGAACCTTTTCCTTTAGACAGAGGTGTGATTTGAGTTCAGGCCTGTGAGCAAAGAATGAGTATTTTAATTGAAGCTTTGAGATCAGATACCCTTTGTCGTATCAGATGGGACTCTTAATCCTCCTAGCATTTCCTCTAGAGCAATATAGAAAGAACAATATTTGCCTGAAAGTTCTGTAACCCAAATCGCTTATCCAGCAAAATAAAATGATTGTAGGACTAAACAAGGAGAATTTCAGTAATGGGAGCTCAACTGTACTTGCTTACCATAGTGATGAATTTAACACTGTACAATTAAATTATATGGAGAAATAAGAAGCACTGAAATTTTTATTTAACAGACTTGCTGTCACTATTTTCCTTATTTCTGAATTGCTTGTAAAAATCAATCAAGATGTCTTGGCATTTATTGTCTTCAGTTATTTCAATAAATAATTCTTATTCTCTTGCTTTAGCGTGATGACTTCAATCTAAGATTTGATGATACTGAGCCAGTTTTCTTCGTCTCATTACTCTTTCATTATATTGTTTCTATTCCTTAACTGGATGAATGAAATATTAGGGGAAAAAAACAACAACAACCAAACAAACAAACAAAAAACAGAGTGTGTTTACACATGGACTAGACAAAGGCATCAAACTCATCTGTTCCTTTTCAGTGTCTGGAGGTTGTAGTTCTAAGTTGAGCTACACACCTCATCTGGTTTCTTCATTGAAGAGATATTGTTACCTTAACAGTGCAGTTATTCTGACGTGTCTTAAGGTCATACAACTTTCCTCTGGAAATTTTTGCCATTGTCTAATGGAATCAGAAGCACGTGTACACATATTTTAATATCATTTGGATGTGATAGAGTTGCCATAGATGATAACTGTTCTCAATTTGGCATTCAGGGGAACTCAAAGTTTTGTAGGTCTGCTAAACCTGCATAAAAATATCACTATGGCACCTATTTTTAGCCTGGTTTGATTATTTCTGATGCATGTAGCAAGCTTGGTGAACCAAAACTCAGGCTCCTGATTTGAGAATAAAGAACATACTTTATTTAAATATGTACTAACCGGGAAAATATAATCTTCAAAATTTACTTATTTAAATAAAAAATGCTGAAAGGTAATATTTATACATCCATCTTTAGGTGAAATATGAGCTTTGACTAGATGTATTGATAAGAAGATGCATTCTATGCAGTGTAAAGTTAATTAATGGACTATACTACTCTGGAATTAGTTTATCTTTTTACATCAGTCATAAATACTCTGTCTTTTGAGATCAGAATTCTCAATTATTAATGTTTCTATCACCTTGAACAATATATACTCCTTCAATAACTCCACAAGATTCTGAACTGCAAGTACCACATAATATCTTAGACCGGTAAAAACATATAACATAGCTCCTTTAAAGATTATTATCTACTTCGCAGACCTCAAGAAATTATTTGAGAAACACATTTCACCTATTAGAAAAGCAAGAACGAGTAGAGAACATCAAGAATTTCAACTATAAAACAAACAAAGAAACAAAACCTGTAAGTCTCAAAGGATTATATTTGGAAAAACAATATTTGTATTCCACATTTCTTCCATGAAAGTAGAGCAGTTTCATACAACCTTTAATTTCTCTGTGTGCTTAATGTATTCCTAGCAATGGCCTGTTGCAATAAATTCTATTTCCCCCTGGTGCTACTGTTTCATGAAAAAGAGAAAAAAGGCATTAGCATCTTCAGTTCTCCCTGACTAAAGAATAAAATCTTTCACCATTAGAAGGGAGTTATCAGCTCATTTTCTTTTTCTGAACAGTATTTTCAGTGGACACTGAAGATTTTAATGCTGTTTGGAATATAAAAGATAAATTAGTGCCTAAAACAACATTACTTCTATTTCTTTCTATTTCAGTTTTTCTTTTTTTTTTTTCTGGTTTTTTTTTTTTTTCTGTTCTATTTGTATTTCTATTTTTACAATTACTTATTAGTAATTTTAATTATACAGAAGTATTAGAGTGATAATAACCCATGTGTCTTTAAGCACTGTTTCCATAATGATTATCAAGGGAAGACTCTAGTTTATTATTTCCTTGACAACACTGGACTGACGTCGTGGTGGGGACTAGCTGACAGTGCAGCAGGGACATTTATAATCAGATGTAAAAAGCCTGGAGGGATGGCTTGGGCACTCAAGCCCCTCCAATATTTACATTTGGTATTAAACACTTCAAGTGAAGATAATGATTTTGGCTCATTGCCCTTTCCCAATATTTTGAAACAGCCATGCACCCATAGTCAAAGTAAAGGCAAAATCAACTCCACTGCAGATCAGTGGAATAGTTGCATTTTGAAAGAGAAGAAAAAGACACTCCTGTAACATATGTAATGAGAATTTTTAAACAAACGTTTTGTCAAGTTTTACATTTCTGCTTAGGGGATAAAAAATAAATTAATACAGTCTTTCTAATCTTTCAGTAGTTCACTAGTTTGCCAAAAGTTGGCAAAAAGCCCACACTGGTGTTATTATGCTAAGGACAAGTTAAGTTCCTCACTAAGAACAATGGTAATGACAGCTCCCTGCTTTGGTGATTTCTAACTTATCTAAGCTATTAATGAATCTAAATACTAGCATTTTTCTCAGGGTAGATTTTAATACAAAAGCTAAATAAGATATTTAAAAAATGACAAACCACTGGAGATTGTTTATTTCCCCAGACTCAATGGCATATAATGACAGTACAGGTTGTATACCATCTTAAGAAAACTATCAAACATGACTTATCTTCACTAATAAAGTCATATTCATTAAATACAGAACAAATATTCCTCTAGATGCAAAAAAATGTTTAAATACTTCAAGGAATGTTCTAGAGAAAGAACTTCAGATCAAGATACCAAGGTGTGTAGCACTGTAACATGTTGTAGAGACAATGGTAGTTAATAAGTAATAAATAATAGCTAAGCATGATTAAGCATAGACAATGGATAGCTCGTAAGGAGGTAGAAGAAAAGAGACTGTGTCAGTGTAAGATTGGTGGAGTGTGTATAAGCCGATACTAAGGAGTGTAGCCATGGACGCTACCAAGAGTATATAAGGAGGTGTATCGGACAATAAAACGGGGAACTTTTACCACACCATATTGGTGCAATTACTTTCTGTCAGGGTGATCCCACCGTTGAGCTGTTCCCCAAACGAAATCTGCACGGCAACAGTAACAGAATCCTTATTAATCAGGATACATGAGAAGTTTAGTTTACAAGTAGGTAGCTGATCTAAGCTTTATCTCATTACAGTGTCATCAAGTCCTACTGGTGAGCTGTTATTTGTTTTCTTACAGAGACTGGAAAAAGATTGAGGCAACGCAAATATCGACACATTGAGCTTTGAAGAAAAACAATCCTACAGTTTGTATTTCTTTCTACAAAGTGATATTGTCATTTCTTGAAAATCAACCCACAGAACCAAATTTCTGAGTTACTATTTCCTGAATTAGAAACTGTGACAAAATGTGCCCTCCTCTGGTTAAAAATATTATTTTTAAAAAAAAAGGACAAATATTGGATATATAATAGTTAGAAGAACTACAAGAATAGATCTTGAGACCTCTGTGACTTTTAAAATGGATTAGTACCAAAAAGGAAAAATCCTAATATTGTTGACCAAAAGCTTTTATTGTCCTGTTTCAGAAAACAGAATCTGAAAGATAACTCAAAGATAATAGATTCAGATACGAGCTTTTTTAAGGATGCGTAACATGGTTGCTATGTGAACCACTGGGATGTAGACAGTGTCTAATTATTAGCTATTAAAACTAGTCAATACCAAAGACAAAATCTTGAAGCACAGAGACTTCAGCTGTAATCAGATGTTACAGATCACAGATTCCTTAAAACTCACATATAGAGACAATAACAGCTTTTTCTTTCTTTTTTCTTTTTTTTTTCTTTTCCTGTCTTCATTTTGCTGTTATTATAATTTCTGGAAATAATAATGAACCTCATAAGAAAACCTAAAAGACAAATTCTGCCTGAGTTTTAAAGAACCTAATTCTAAAGGTAGTGTGTATGGAGTTGAACAAGCAAACCTTCTGCAATTACATTGTAGTCCCAATACCTGCTAAAACTACTAAACCAAACTTTGTAGATTAATCAGTAAAATAATTTTTATATTACCCTGCTATCATTGTTAAGAGACATGAGGAGGTAGAATACTTCAGTTGCAAAGAACACAAGCACATCCCTATATAATTTCATCACTGAAGAGAAAGAAAAGTATATTTTCCAAGATACTAATATGACATTGGGTCATTGTTCTGTGTTGCTTCTACTAGATTAAGGTAAAAACAAGGAAAAAATCATTAACTTTGTACAGGAAATAAATTTTAAAAATTAATTAATATTATTTTAATTGCAAATATCAAGCTCAAAATTAATTGTCATTTGATATAAAGTCAGTTTGATTTCCTAATTCACGTCAACAGAAAAGCACATTTAGTTAGGAACAATGTCAAAACAATTGATTTTGTTTGAATTCTTAGAACTAACTGCCTTGCTGAACTTGGTAGGAGTAACTTTATTATTTCTGATTATAAAAGAAAGAAGAACATGTTAAGAATAGAAAAAAAAAAGAAAAACACTGCAGGTCTCTGGAAGGTGGTTTCTCCAATGACAAATTTCTGCCTTAGGGTTATAAAACTCTTTGCAAAGTTTCTTCTCATATCTATTATATCTAAAGAGAAAAAAAGACTGATGATTTCTGTCATAGACATCTACATTTTAGAAGATTAGAGTTAAATGAGAATAATCCTTACCAGATGTACATTTTAGGTTGGATACAGTGAATCATAGGTATCCAGAGTTAAGATATCAGGGTGTGAGATAACTGGCCAGCAGTATATATGAAACATTGTTCCACAACAACAGTTAGAAGGAAAATCCTCTCATACGTCTTACAACACTAAACTGTGTGATTACTTACTAGAAATCTAGAACAAGGAAGAAACTTATAGTTGGTATATCTAACACTGAAATTAAGTCTATTCCTGCAAGAACCTTCTCATTCTGTTCACTGTGGTTCAAACAGGAGTCCTTATTGTAACAGCTTGCAATGACAAAAATTCTGTCTCTTTGATTTATCCTTTGAATATTTTGTGAGAACTTAAAAAAAAAACCAAACTAAATATCTAACTGCTGCAAAACTAGGGTGGAAGAAATCTGTGCCTAAAATTATTGTTACTTTTCTGACATTACATTTACGTGTAATGCATTAATAGAAATTTCTAATCATGTAGTCATTAATCATTGTGAAATGTTACAAAATGATCAGTCAGCCCAATTACATAAGTTGACTTGTTAAAATTTTGTTTTGCTCATAAATATATGTATGTATATGAAGAAAAGTCTCACTGATAACCACACTAATCAGGAAATAATTTTATGCATCATTATATTACATTCTTGTGGATTTCTATTCACTTTCATTGAGCTAGCAGTGTCAAATATATTGGATGGATCCACTAGGACAGCCTGTGCAACCTAATGTTCCGATAGTTCCAGAGAACGTCATTTAAGAAAGGCTAGCACAGAAATTAACAGAGAAAAAACTCAAGTGAGTTAGTTAATCATATTTACAAATGGTCCTGCCATATTACAGCTCAGTTTGGCCTTCATTTCTTTGCATTTAAAAAGAGTCATCATATTAAGCAATTGATTCACCAGACTTTTCAAAAACCTTTTACTGTATTTTATGACATAATAAAACACACACCTTTACTTATAATCACTTTTGTTCCAAGTTCAAATGACCTTCTCCTGTTTCAAAATTCCCTTTGGGAGTATTGGGGACTTATTTCAACTAAAGCTGATACACATATAAATATATATGGAAATATATATGCATATGGAAAATGTATATGTATTTGCATTAATATTTTTCTTTATGTTTTGTATTTGTTGCCTAACTTCTGTCTGTCAGCCATCAAATAATCAACTTAGTTCTTTTCTACTGGAATATCATACTTTTCTAGACCCAAGCACTTCAAATCTTGTTCCCAGAACAAATATCTCTCTATCCATCTTCTGCACCTTCATCTCTCTGTCTCAGGCTCTCACTCTTCCTTATCCATGGACAAAATCTTCTCAAATCTGTGTTTTTCTCATAAATTACTGAAAAGGCTAGAGATGTCCAAGGTGCCACAGAAACACTCCATTTCAAATTGTCTCATTGCTGAGATAGAGAAAAGCAATAACACTGGAGTTACACCTGTCATGAAACATTTTCTCCTCTACCAACTGGGATTCATTTAAATTCATCATGTATTTCTACCTTTCACTTTTATTTATGTTGTGATAGGAACAGCTGGTATTTTCTTTCACTATGTTTTACTTTAATTATTATTAAGAAAACAAAGTATTATGAAGAACAAATGATACTAGATATAACCTAACAGCAGTCCACCAGCTGCCATTGCATTATGAATTTCTTTACAGAGCTCTGAATTTCATTTAATAGTTAATTAAAGTGGGAATTAGACCTCGTCTCCTTCCCAGATTGAAGTTCTGTTTTGGGCCAGTGATATTTGGCTTTCTTATTTCCAGCACATCACCTTGGACAAACTGCGTACCACTAAATTATTGAGCTTCTCAAATGAACAAATGGAGTAAAAATAAATAATGAAAAATATCTGAAAACGAACTTAAAGAATCTGTGTTATTTAGCTGTGCTGTTAAGATAGTATATTATTATTTTGTTTTTCAGGTAACTTACATAAATGAAAAGGAGTTCTGAGTTAAAACATAGATACATAGTCTAGCTGCTGAAGTTCATGCCAGGATGATGCTTTAAATGTTCTGGAAATTTCCTGCAGCTTTTCTAGGCATATTGCACTAACAACTGAACAACCCAGCATACTGATTTTGGACTGCTGAGGACAAATGGCTGGAACTAGACGCCACTTCTCTATATGGCTCTCTTCAGTACATAGCAAAAGGAAAAGCAAATTTATTCCAGAAGTTTGAAATGATCAGCTTTCAGCTGCTATGTAAACACTGGCTGTTAATTTTAAGTTTATTATATTATAGGTAAAATAAATGTGCTTTTTCCATACACATTTTATAGATGAGACTCAGTATGTGACTAATTAAAGCTTTAATGCTGTACAGGTCAGGTCTACTAATAGATTATAAGATCATTAGCCATATCTAGGTCAAGAAAAGCACTGACTAAAACTGGCGTCCAAAGCAATTTGCATCTGGAAGAGGAAGAAAGAGAGAAGAATTCCTTGCTTTTCCTGCTTTGCAACAGTTGTGTGGTCTCCTTCTGGGATTGCTAAACATATGTTCCAAGCCAAACAAATGTGCTATGACTTAAAAATATTCATTTACTTCTCTATTTATGACTCTTATTACTTTACGATAAGCCAGAATGCGGGGCAGGAAGAGACATGCAGATCAACCAGAAAAACATTATTAACTTATCTAAACAATGATGTCAGTAATGATGCAGTTATTCCTAGAGTAAGTGCAACTCAGAAAAAGAAAAAAACTTCCAAAGACAAGACGAGGAACATTCAAAATCCACTATTCTTTTTTATTTCTTCATGTAATTTCTAGAGGTCATTGCATTAGGACATATAAAGGTGAAACAATATATTTCAATAAATATTAAGGCTGCTCCAAAAGTAATGCCTTTTATCATGTTTGCCACATTGTCAGAGGTGGATGTTGGTAATATGACAATAGAGGTTAAACCTGCCTGCAAATATTCCATTACATTTTTTTTACTGTGCAACAGATGGCAGCAGAGGGGCAATCTGACAAAATGTCATTCAACATGGAAGCATGTATGAAGCAAAGGTGTGGAACTGAATTGTTCTGTGCTGAAAAATTGCAGCCACTGGCATTCATTGATACTTGCTGAATATTTATGAAGGTCAAACAGTGAATGTGAGAGCAGTGAGGTGGTGAGTGGCATGTTTTAGCAGTGGTGACAGCAACAGCAGAATGCCCCCAATGTTGAAAACTTTTATGAGCTCAGCATACAGATTCTTGTTTATCACTGACAGCAAACACATAACTAATGGTGATGACTATCTTGAAAAAATATTTTCCATAGCGGAGAACTTGCTCTATTAAATAATGTTGTTGTGTTCTTTGTATCTGTTGTACTTTCTATGGAAACAAAAAGGATGCATTACTCTTGGATCAACTTTATTGATGACATTTCTTACTGTATACTTGCACTTAAGAATGTAAGTTGCTCTATTTTATACCTACCATGATAAACGTTACCACAAGCATACAAAATATTGTAACAGGAAGTTTTAGACGTGTGCACATTAGTTTTTGTTTACTTCAGGTTCCTAGAAAGCCTTGACCATCATTGAGTTATCAAGATGAAAACATCTAACATCTAATAATATGCTGTGGAAAATATTCTTCTTATAACTGATTTATGAAGCTTTTTCTCATTAATCTGCTCTATGATGTAACTTATCTCCTTTAATACCTAATACTTATTTTTTTTCAGATAATTTTCAAAGCTAATTAATGGCAGTATCTGAGAGAAAGTCTCTTTTTTATAAGTAGAATTCTAACACTAAGATTTCAAGATATATGTAGTTTTTTTTTTTTTAAATACATATGTGTACTTGCTGAGTACATCTGAGAAAACTAGCTAAAGCAATACTGCTTAGCTGTTTTGTTGTTGTTTTCTTCTCATACAGGATAATCAAGATAAAAAAAAAGGAAAAGAAAAGCAACAAAAAAAAGGATCTCTCATTTGAGCTGTGAGGTCTGAGGACTGGGGTAAATGTCTGCCTAAGTACAAGACAGAACACACACAGTTCTGTTTCAGTTGGCTCAACCACCTACTGTGTCAGTGGCTTAAAGTTAAGGAAAAAAAGGAAACATACTGAAACAAGATGATGTTAGCCCACAGAGGGAAAGAATTTCTCTCTTACTGAAATACTGGAAGGAACAATCTGTAAAAAGTTTTAAATATAGACTGACACAGCTGTAGTCACTCCTGATCTCCAGTGAGGCAACAGTCATTTTATTATAGCAGGATCACTGCACAGGAAACTGGGTTTGCTTTTCTGTAATATTTCTCAAGAGCAGAAAATCCTTTTTAAATGTTCCCTATTATTATAAAGACCTCCACCTTTGATTAAATGGCCCATTTTATTTCTGAATACCTGCAAGCAGATCAGTTCTTTTCAGTTCAACCAGTGCTCTTTCAGAAAGCATGTGTAGGAGGATAGTAACAATGATATTTCAAATATTAAAACAGTTTCTGACTAGAAAATGAGAGGAATCAGGAAATAATTCCAGCCACTCACAGAATGAGAGAAGAATTAGCATTCTGCCATATAGCTCCATTGCTTCCTTCCAATCTATTAGCCATTCTGTGAATATCAGTTAATTATAATATGTCATTAAATAACCCAAACAATCCAGTTATTCTCAGCCATAAAATATAAAAAAAAAATCTATAAAATTCTACATAAACTATTTACTCACACAATTCCTACTTTTGATATTATTGCAGATATTAAATATTTTTTCTCCAAAAATTCAATATTCCTCTGACTCTTTGCCATTATGTTTCACTTTTGTGTTTATAACTCGTCATGCTTTTATGATTTCTGTTATTGGTATTCCACTTCATAACATCATTTAGTATGTTGGGAGTTCAAGAGTTAATGCTCCAGTTCTGTGGATTATCGATATTTCGGTGTACCTTGTTCTCAGAAGAGAAGAACTAACTTAATGAGGTTGGCATGGGTCCACCTCTCAAGTCTGTCCAGGTCTCTCTTGATAGCATCCCTTCCCTCTAGTGTGTCAGCTGCACCACTCAGCTTTTGGTGTCACCTGCAAAATTGCTGAGGGTGCACTTGATCCCATTGTCCATGTCACTTACAAAGACAAGCACTGATTCCAATCCCTGAGGAGTGCCACTTGTCATCAGTCTCCACTTAGACATTGAGCAGTTGACCACAACTACCTGCATGCAACCATCCAGACAGTTTCTTATCCTGTGAGTGGTCCTATAGTCAAATCCATCCAAGATTTGTTCAGGACAGTGTCAAACGCTTTGCACAAGTCCAGGTAGATGACTTATCCACTGACACTGTAACTCCATCATAAAAAGCCATCAAGTTTGTAAGGCATGACTTATCCTTGGTGCAGCCATGTTACTTACCACCAATCACCTCATCTTTATTTTTCATGTACCTTAGTAGAGCTTTCTGAAGATTATGATCCAGGATTTTGCCAGGCACAGAGGTGAGACTGACTGATATGTGAAACATATAAAAAAATGAAACAATGAACACAAATGAACCAAAGTTTCATTGTAGTCACCTTAGGGACTACACTGTTTTGTTTTTAGCAGGAAACTGGTAGTTTAATGTTACTTGAAAAGGTCAGTCTTTTCCTTATTCCTTTCCCACATGTCCTGATCCGTGCCACATCACAGAACAAAATAAGGAAGTCTCATTGAAATTGACATTTAAAGAAATGAGGACAGTTGCAACAAACTCAGATTACAGAATTTCAGAGGGTCAAAAGAGAAGAGAAGACTACTTAAGTCATGTATATTAATAACAGTGGTCGGAAAAGGAGGACTATATATTACATACAAGGAAAAGAAATGTCTGGAAATAGTTTCAAATCCCTATTTTAAATCAGGCAGAGCGCTATTTAGCTGTAGTAGAACTTGCTAGAATGCCTTTTTCAGATAGAAGTTATTTTGACCAAAGTGAACACAAACAGCACATTTGGTATGGCCAGTATGGTCCTTATTGAAATTAATTCCTAAACTAAATGGAAAATGTGCAAGAAAAGTTCAATCAATCAGGCAGCATAGGAGTTGGAACTGTTTTTTCAAATGCTATATTTGAATGAATTCATTATTCACTGGCCCCAGGGTGGTTCTTTTCTCATCCAGAGGAGAAATCTGAAATTTTACAAATCTTTCTAATATCAATTTAATTCTCAAATTTCTCCACAAACATTTTCTTTCAAAGAATTGGCATTTTTGGATAAAATATATCTTCCATCAAAAAATCCACTGAAAACTCTACTTTTCTTGTAGATCCACTATTCTCTGTTGATATATACACTGATTCTTTTTTATTCTCATCTTGAGCATTTTTTTGTCTGAAAAAAAGAAAAAATATTTTATATTCATAGTTCCACTCTGTCAACACTCTTGATAACAAAATAAAAAGACAGAGGAATAAAGCTTAGCTGAATTTCCTCTGTTATTCTAACAACGTCCTTTGACTCAGGAAAGGACAAATGTGAGTTGCATACTCAAGCACAGATATGTACTTACAAATATAGATAAGATACAATTATTCTCCAAATACTTTTGAATATGAGATGTATGATCAATTTTGCCTTCCCTTGAGCCAAAAAACAGATCAACAATAGAATTCTGATCCAGAACGTGAGGACTATGTCCTGGTTAATCTACATTCATAAGATCAAATGCATAAAGCCTGAAAAACGTGCAGAGTCTGACAATAAAACAAAATAAATAATAGTAATAATAAGAAAGATCTGCCTTTGTATTATTTTTTTACAAGTAATAGAAGTAGTAACTATATGTAGCATGATACAAAATTACAAAATCTGAAGCATTTCTGCATTTAGCCCTTTGATTACATGTTCAGAAATGCTATTCTGAATATCTTTTCTGCTTTTCTTCTTTTTCCACATGAATCCTAGAACTGCAAATGCCCCTTTGAAACAGTAGTTACTACAAATAAAATCTGAACTGAGTTGTTTAGGTCTGTGACTGCACCTTTGCTTCATTTCCTAATAACTGACAGTGTCTCAGCGTCCAGGGAGCAATTTGGTGGGGGAATGGGGAGGAGGAGGAGTACTTTGCATATCCTTCAGCTGAATTTGTGATTTTTAGCCTCTGGCATTCAGGTTAGGATGTCTGTTCTTATTATGGTCTACTGCAAAACTCCTGAAGATGTGACTGTACATTTCAAAAAGCAGAGAAAATGGATGCTACTTCAAATTACTTCTCCAGCTTCTGAGTTAAATGAACACTATGTTAATGAAGGAAGCTCGGTTAAATACCTTTTTCTTTTTACAGCAAATGGGCATGGTTAAGTAGCACAGCACATATAAAATATTATGAAAAAAATAAAAAATAAAAAGTACCCTTAGCTACCATAACTATAAAAATTATTTTCAAAGACTTCTAAGAATGCAACGTCTTCATTTTTATTAAGCACCTTGAGCAAGTTTTCCTTCATGGGAGGCTGAAGGCCTTAATGAGCTGGAATGAATTTTTCCACAGTAGCTTTTCTTCTTGTTGCTTTTATGTATAATTAGTATTATGTTTCAGAGAATCATTAAGGTTGGAAAAGACTACTAAACTATCCAGTCTGATCATCCACCTGCCATCAATATATCCCACTAAATCATGTCCCTTAGTACAACATCTATACATTTCTTGAATACTTCCAGGGATGGTGACTCTGCCACCTCCCTGGTCAGCCTATTCCAGCACCTGACCACTCTTTCAGAGAATAAATTTTTCCTGACCTGAATTTCCCCTGACTCAACTTTAGGCCATTCCCACTACTCCTATTGCTGGTTACATGAGATAAGAGGCTGACCCTTATCTCACCATAACCTCCCTTCAGGTAGTTGTTGAAAGTGATAATGTCTTCCTTGAGTCTCCTCTTCTTCAGACTAAACAATCGCATTTCCCTCAGCTACTTCCTGTAAGACTTGTGTCGCAGACCCTTCACAGCTTTGTTGCCTTTCTCTGGACATGTTACAGAGCCTCAGCATTTGTCATGTGGTGAGGGACCCAAAACTGAACACCGTATTTGAGGTGGCTGCTTCACCTGTGATTGGTCACCAGCTGAAGTTGACTTCATTCACCATTATTCTCTGAGCCTTACTGTCCAGGCAGTTTTTATGCACTATTTATTAGAAATAATTTCATGTTTCTGCATATTTTCTGATTATTCTATTTATTATTATTGTTCTTGTTGTTATTATGTCTGTTTAAGCAGGAATATTTGGAAAATTTCCATTTCAGCATCAGATTCAGTAAAAGGTGTTTTTTCCATCTTATGTCTTTCAGTTTACAACAACACTCATATGTACTACTTTATATCTGTCTGTGACAATTCAAATCTGTCTTGCAATGCATTCTTTGGGAAAACATGTATCCAATATTGCTAGTCAATTTTAAAAAATTAATAAATTATATAGCTTCCAGAAAACTATGGATACCTATAGAAACCTAAGAAATGGTAGCTTTTTTAAGATTTGGAATAACTTATTCATTCATATTAACTTGTTTTTTTTCAGTGCTCAAATAGTTTTAAGGATGTTTAAAACACGACTTTATATATGTGTGTCTGTATATGCAGCTCTAATACAAATCCTTTTAAGTACTCTATCAGAGACATATTAATGTGAAAGAAATTTGGAAATCTTGCTGCCATTCTAAAAGAAACTTAAAGTTGATCTACTTCTGAACCTTAAAGCATCTCACAGAGCCTGTGACATCCAGTCTCTTATGAACAAACTGTTTTTGTTATACAGGTAAATGATATCCCTGTCTTCCTATAGATAACAGAGTGCACAAGGGAGGACATATTACATGTTGCTGTAACGGTTCATGGCATGAAGAATGTTGTGGTTGTGTTTTTCAAGAATACTTGTACCAAGAGGAAGCCTAAGGGAACTGTGGGGGTACTGAGAGCTAAATGACCTGCAGGTAACATATGCTGTTACACATATATTACTTTTCTTTGTGTAGTGAAAATGAGACACCTGAAAACATAGCATTTTGTTGTTTTGGTAGTGCCTGCTATTTTTTTCAGTGGAAACCAACCATTGAAACATAGACAAATTACTGACTACTAGTCAGCATGCTACACATAAACAAGATGCCTGTACAATTTGCTTTAACCAGAGATATCATAATTTGTCTGCCTTGCAAAAGAAAGCCCATGCAATCATATTGCAGTAGTTTAATATTTCCTATTAAAAGAGTTTATGAACACTTCTTATCTCGTAAAGACAGAATGCAAATATTGAGGCCAATCCCACTATTGTCACACAGAACTCCTTTAAATTCAATGCAAGTTTTGTGTGACAGAAGGCTGCAACTTTGGATTAACAATAGTAACGTTCAGTTACTACATAGACAGCAAAGCTATGCAAGATGTTTGTTCTAAGTGGAGTAAACATACAGTATGCTCAACAGACAGAAACCTGTATATTTCGAGTAGAAATACCTGCAAGGCAAGCCAGCAGTTAACCTCACAGATTAAAAAAAAGCTTCAGGAGGGTAGTTGATCCATTCTATCAAAATGCCAGATGGCTGTAAGTCTGCTTTTGTATATTAAAACTTGCCCCAAGGCTTGTTTTTCCTCTTTTATTTCCTTCTCTCCTTGATTAAATCAACATGCTGGCTCCACTGCTGGACAAATGCAACTTCCTACTTTTATGGTAAAACTAACATCTGGTGTCAATAAGATCTTGAAGAGAATATCACTCTTGGCAAGCCTTTCTTCACCTTTTCTCTCCAATTTGAGAGATACCACATATGCTAGATATCTCCTAAATTGCAAGCCTGTTTAGTCTTAACTTTACATAACAAACAAACAAAAAAAAAAAGTTCAATTATAAAAAAGAACCTTTATTTATTTATTTTTTTTGTGTGTGTGTGTGTGTGTGTGTGGATACATAATTCACTGAATTGAGATGAGATTTCTGAAAAGGAAATTCACAAACAAAAAACTTGTTTCTGCAGAATAAGAAATAGGTTTCAGGTAGAAAACAAAAGATACAATTAATCTATCTTGGTAAAACAAGATTTTCAGCTATTTTTTTTACACTTTCTACTAGTGGATGTTTCAAAATATGGTCATTCTGGAATCTACAAAACAAAGTAATATTTGTCAGCTCTGCTTATCAGCTTACATTTAGCAGTCACAGAAGGCAAAATCACCCCAAATGATGACAGCCTACTGATACTATTTAGACTTATTTTATATTTTTAAGGAGAAAATTCTAAGAACAGAGCAGCTGTTTAGCTCAGCCTTAAAACAAATCTGGTCTTATACAGGTAGAAACATGGCAACATTTCTTCCAGTTGATGATGTCAATTGTTGCTGAAGGCAATGGACTGTACTGCTTAATTTATTAGCCATCTCTGAAGAATCAGCTATCATCTTTTCTATCCCCCCTGTAGACAAAGTGAAAATATAGTTTGATTTTGAAAAGCTTTCTCAGGTGATAGTACACCTTCTTTCATGCAAGTAAATTCAATGATCCAGTTCTAAAAATATATATATATTTGATCCATGTAGCTTGTGTCATAATTTTTTTCTCTCTTATCACAAGATTCTTTTCAGTACAGAGCTTTAAAGAAAAACAAATAACTTGACTGATCTTTTAATTTTTCTTTCTTACTCACATTTATAAGGGAGAAAATCTTTGGGAATATTTTTTTTCCTCTCTTGAACTCATTATCAATTCTTCAGTCAGGCTTTGGATAAAAAAAAAAAAAAGATGCACACATATTAACGTACTTCATGAAGTAAAAAGCAGTCATTGCATTAAACATTGGATAAATTCATATCGTCTGATGAATAGTTAAAGCTTTTTGCTGTAATTATGTCTTTAGAAGCACATGGCAGTTAGCGGGACAGTCATGTTTTTCTCAAACATCCATACCACAGTAAACATTCATTCTAGAATGTCAAGAAGACACTTCATCTTCAATATTTTTTAATGTTCCACTTCAATTGCTAAGTCAAAAACAGGAAACAATGAATATTTCACTCAGATCTTTTTCACACAGATCTAGTTACTTTTCAATCAAGTCAAAATAATTAAAAACAAAAAAAATGGTTTGACTTTCAGAAGACTGTTACAATATGATTAAATTTGATTAAAATTTTAGGGATGCAGATTATACACTTCCCATCACATCACACTGAAAGACTTAATTCTGAGCACTACGAATCATAACGGTTTCTAGCAAAAGCCTTCTTGGAGTTTGTACAAGTTCTTTACATACTCAGATTATTTTAGTTCTGCTCTGCACTGGCTCCTGTATGCCTCCAAATGTGTCTCTATAGTGACTGAATGAACTAAACAAATGTTATATAAACTAATAGCATGATTGTTATAGAAAATAATAAATTCAATGGAAAGATGTATTCTGTTTAATAAGGACACAGAGATGTGTGATGTAGATTTTTATTAGGGAAAAAACTGAGCTGTATCTTCCATTGCCATAGACTTTTCAGAAAGAACACTCCCAAATGAACCATGCACATAGTTGAAAGTAATGAAGAAAAAAAAATTGCAATATTCAGATAAGAAAAAAAACAATTCAGGAAGTGTTTTTGCATTAGCAACTAATGACTGTGAGTTTGTTAACTTAAATTTGAAAAATCACAGTGTCATATGAACCATAAACACCAAAAAATTCCTAAATAAAAAAGAGGGACTTGGAAGAGGTGATTGCTGAACCACTCTCTATGATTTTTGACAGGTCTTGGAGAATGGGAAGGGTCCCTGAAGACTGGAGGATAGCCGATGCCACTCTGGTCTTCAAAAAGGTCAAGAAGGAGGATCTGTGGAACTACAGGCCAGACAGCCTTATCTCCATTCCTGAAAAGGTGATGGAACAGTTTGCTCTGAATGCCATCTCCAGTCAGCTGGAAGAGAAGAAAGTTATTCGGAGCAGTCAGTATGAGTTCACAAGGGGGCAGTCATGCTCGACCAACCTAGTAGCCTTCTATGATGTCGTTACTGGCTGAGTGGATCGAGGGAGAGCAGTGGATGTAGTCTACCTTGATTTCAGCAAGACATTTGATACTGTCTCTCACAGCATCCTTATAACAAAGTTGAGGAAATGTGGAATAAGTGAGTGGTTGTTGAGGTAGATTGGAACTGGCTGACTGGGAGAGCTCAGAGGGTTGTGATCAGTGGTGCAGAGTCCAGTTGGCAGCCTGTACTTGTGTACCTCAGGGGTCAGTGCTGGGTCTGGTCCTGTTCTTCGTCAGTGACCTTGATGAGGGGATGGAGTCCACCCTCAGTTAGTTTGCTGATGATACATAGCTGGGAGGAATGGCTGAAATGCCGGAAGGCTGTGCTGTCATTCAGCAAGACCTAGACAGGCTGGAGAGTTGGACAGAGAGGAACTGGATGAGGTTTAACAAGAACAAGTGTAGTGCCTTACACCTGGGGAAGAATAACCACATCCACCAGTACAGCTGGGGGATGACCTGCTGGAGAGGAGCTCTGTAGAGAGGAACCTTGGTGTCCTGGTGGATGACAGACTGGACATGAGTCAGCAGTGTGCCCTGGTAGCCAAGAAGGCCAATGTGATCCTGGGGTGCATTAAAAAGAGCATGGCCAGCAGGTCCAGGGAGGTGATCCTCCCCCTCTACTCTGCCCTGGTGAGGCCTCACCTGGAGTATTGTGTCCAGTTCTGGACTCTCCAGTACAAAAGAGACAGGGATCTCCTTGGAAGAGTCCAGCAGAGGGCTACAGTGATGATAAAGGACATGGAACACCTGCCGGATGAGGAAAGGCTGAGAGATCTGGCTTCACAAAGACTCAGAGGGGATCTGATCCACCTATATAAATATCAAAGAAGCAGGAGGCAGGGACGAGGTTGGACTCTTCTGAGCAGTGTGTGGTTATAGGATGAAGGGAAATGTCCACAAACTGAAGCATAGAAAGTTCTGCACAAATGTGCATGGGAACTTCTTCACAGTGCAGGCGATGGAGCACTGAAAAAGGCTGCCCAGAGAAGTGGTTGACTCTCCTTTTCTGGAGATGTTCAAGACCTGCCTGGATGTCTACCTGTGCAACGTGGGCTAGGGAGCTGCTATTGCAGGGGGGTTAGACTTGATGATCTCTAGAGGACCCTTCCAATCCCTGTAATTTTGTGGTTCTGTGAATATCCTAAACTTCACCACTTCATGGTCACTGAAGTAAGTAGTAAAAAGATAAGCTGCCTGTGAGAAAATTCTTATAATAAATAGCAAAGGAACCAACTGAGAAGAGTTTAACAAACTTATACAAATAATGGAACACAGTATTTCCAAAGATGAGAAGCACAGATGAGCAGGTTTAATTTGGGAAAACTGCTTTTAAATTTTTTTTCAATCCCTGAAAAATACTGCTTACCAAGAAAAATAAGCTATGTTGAGTTGAAAATCTAGGTTTAATTATCATTTCATTTAATTAAGAGGTTGTCTTCTCATGCAATGTACTGTATCCATATACTAAATTAAAAAAAAATAAAAGTTTAAAAAATATATGTCTAATTATATTAATAGATATTTATTTTTATTTTTTACTTATATACTTGTATGCAAATTATCACATTATTTTATTAAATCAGGTTTACATTTTACTGGTCTTAGGTCTAGAATAACAAGTTACTGAAAAAGAAGTTAGTTGTATTAGATAACTCCCAAAAAGTAGATAATTCTTTCTTCAGAAAATCCTTTATATTTCATTATCAGAAACAGAATAAGCCTCAATGTTTTTGATATATTTTCCTTTCCTTCTTTTTTTTTTTTTGTTTTGCTTTCTTCCCCTTTTTATTTTTATTTTATTTTTATTTTTTTTGCCTTCTTTCCTTGTTTTAATTTTAGAAATTTAAAATATATGAAAAATAAAATCATGATGAATATTGCAAAAAGTAAAGATAGGAGATAGATAGACTCAAACTGCCCATTATATATATTTAAAATTATTGTATATATTAAAAGCATGTGAAATTTGTGAGAACTACAACTTTGTACAACCACAAAATGAATGTAAATTATAATTGAAAAAAAAAGAGAATATACTGTAATTATTTTATTAATTAAAATAGCATGGTCATAAAATATTATCTCTGGCCATTCTAATCTGTTCATATAATCATTACAATTATTCTAAGAGTATTTTCAACTAGAAAAAAAAACTAAAACACAAAGAACAACCAAAAGTTGTCAAAATCTTAATGCACCATTAAAAAAGAGATTCTTTATTTAAGAGGAAAGTAAAAGTCATCCAGTATATTGAGAAATTGTTTTTTTTTTTTAATAATAAATTTACAATAGAGAAACAAACAAAAAAACATGAATTTTTTTCCAACATTCTGTAGTAATTTTACCAAGCCTTCAGCAGACGCATGATAATTCTTCGTTTATTCGAGTTTTTATTTCTTTAACTCATTTAAGTTTTCTTCATTGCATATCTGGAGACTATCATGTACAATTCCATATGCAAGTCAGGATCAAATTTAATCATGTTGTTCTGTTATTTTTCTAGTCTGTCCACTTCCAAGAAAGGAGATTTCACAGCTTGTCTGATCAACCTGTTTCTTTTGTTTTCACTCATTGTGAAATTTCTCCCTGGTACCTATTTGGAATTTTCCTCATTTCAATTTGAGTCACTTTTCTTTTCTCCTTTCAATGTGCAATTCTGAGAAGACTGTCTTCTCAGTAATATTCAATGAGGTAGCTAAATACACTAATGTGTGTTCATATTTTTCAGACACAACGTAGATGTCATGTGGCTTTTTTTAGGCAAACAAAATGAACTGGTTTTATTCTACTAGTGCAAAGTATGTATGAATCAAGACTGTGTGATATATGTGTCACAGATTTTTTTACATTTCACTAAGACTAGGAAATAATCTTGTGTGTGATATTAATACTGTAAATCATAACACTCATAAAAAGTTGTGAAATACGTGAGAATTTATAAGTAGACAACAGAAAGAGAAATGGATGAACCATATTTGCTACAGAATAGGAATGGAACCTCTCTCTAAAACTGATAAAGCTACCTCATTCTGCAGACTGCCCTTCATGCTCGTAATTTGCCAGATCTTAGGACCTCAAAGAAATATGTAATTTGACATGGCATCTAAAATTAAGCATAAATTGCACACAAAAATTTTTTGTTTCTTATTCCAAGTTTCTCAAACTTACATATCAACATCATCTACCACTCTAGGCAAATGGAAATAATGAAGCTGCAGGAAAAGTTACCAAAATTCAGTTTAAGAAAGCGGCTGTAAGAACAGAAAATAGTGTATGGGAAATAATTCTTGAAATAATCTTAAATCGTATATCTGTAGGTGCATGATACAACTTCTGATGCAAGAGTCAGAGGTGCCACAGTATTACCAGAGATGCCAAGTTTATAAGGAGAAAAAAGGTGAAAAAGAAACAAAAACTGAGCAAGAGCCAAAGGTGAAAGACTGGTCAGGTCTTTCATTCAAAAATTATTTATTTGAAATTTACCATTTGATTGGCAGCAAGCTACTTGTACCAGAAGGAAAAATCTCATTTTCTGATTATACTTCTATCTCATTATTGTCCTAAATGTATCAGCCCATTGCTACCAAAGAACAAAATTTGTGAATGTAGTGAAATTTCTGCACAATCACTTTCTGCTGAGACTGAAGAACCAAGATCATCATGTAACAGGTTTACAAATGACTGAAAGATACCAGAACTAGAACTTAAAATCTTATTTTTGTCTTTGAAGATCAAACTTTAATACAAAATCTTCAATTGGCTCCAAGTAATAGAACTCAGTGGAAAAAAAAAAACAACAAAAAAACCTACATGGTACAAAGACTTCTTTTCTTCTTTTCTTTTAAATATTCAGTAATAAATAACTTATTTATAAAGACTTTACAGTATTATAGTGTCATGAAACTGCATGTAGAGTAGTTAGAGATCTACATTTCCAGAAAGGTTATGCAGAAAATAAATATGTCAAAACATTTTCAGCTCCTTGAATCCTTTTCCTTATACATTTGACACACACACACTGAGAAAGATATATAAATTAAAAAGCATATAAAGAAAATTACACTCAGCTGTCAATATTTAGTGTGAATTAGCGTATTAACAATACTTTAAAAGTACCATATGCTAATAGAAGACCTTTAAACTGATACTTGAAAATTATCTTAGAAATGTAAAACACTTTTTAAAAAGATGACATAATAAAACAAACTAGTATGAAATTTGTAAATATAATAAAATAATTGTTCTTTAATTTCTAGACCTCAAAAACAATTTTTGAACTTTATCACTGGCTTATCTTAAAACAGTCTAAGTAAGTTATTTATTTTTATTATTAGGAAAAAGAGAGAGAGAGAGGGGGGGGGGGGGGGGGGGGAAGAAAACAGCAATCTCTTTCAATTTTTGTGGTCTTGAATGAAGTCCTTTAAAATAGGTGGTTTGAAAAGTAAAATGAGCCAAACCCTTGCTATAAATTAGAAATTATCTCACAGTTAGATGGAGTTCTCATTGCCAGAAATCCTGGTGATGAGTCTCAATCATCTGTTTTAAAGTAATAATTGTAATACTAAGAATATTAAAAAAAAAAAAAAAAAGTCTAGCTTGAAGATGACACAACCTTTGACTTTAGAGAAAACTAATAAGAAGACTTTAGAAAAGTAAATTTACAAGGTGTACTGGGTTTATGTAGCAAGGCTTGATAGTGGGAGGGCTTCAGGGGCAGCCTCTGAGAGCGGAGTTTAGCAGTTGGTCCGTGTTAGATCAGAGCCAGCTCCATCTGTACCAAAAGGGACCCACCACTGCTAGAGCTGAGCCATGATTGGTAAAGGTTGTGTCTCTTATCGAGTCTGTTTAAGAAAGGGAAAAAATGCTGTGCAACAGCATCTGTGGGAGTGAAGTGAGAATATGTGAGAAACAGCCCTGTAGAGAAGATAAGCGCAGACGAAGGGCAGGAGATGTTTCAGGCTTGGAGCAGAAGCTCTGTGCAGCCCACAGGAGGCCCATGATGGAGCATGCTGTGTTCCTGCAGCTCATATCCACCACTCAGAGAAGATCTCCACATGCAGCCATAGAGGAGCTCACAGGGTAGCAGTGGATGAGGCCTGAAGGAGGCACAGCCCATGGATACCCCTGCAGAAGTAGCCCCAGGCTGGAGCTGTATACTGTAGAGAGGAGCTTGTTGGTGGGGCAGGAGGGCTGCTGCCCATGGGGACTTATGTGGAACAGCTCCTGGAGGATGGCCCTGTGATACAAAGCCATGTAGGCTCAGAGCTGGATGAGCTGCAGCCTGTGGGATGCACATGTGGGATCAGTTAGGGAGGGACAGTGTCCTGTACAGGGGACTGCACATGGAGTAGGAACGGAGAGTGACAATGGAGGAGGAGTGTAGACAAGTCATAACAGACTTATGAAAACCCCATTCCCCTGTGCTGCTAGAAATGAAGGAGGTAGAAGAGGGTATATGGGGGAGCAAATATGTTTAGTTTGCATTCAGTTTTTCACTGCTCTAGTCTGTCAGTGATTGAGCAATAAATTATTTGAATCTCCCCCATGCTGAATCTGTTCTGCCTATGGACAGTCATCTCCCTGTCTATATCTACAAAACATGAGTTGGTTGTTTTTTGTGGGTGTTTTTGGTCATATTTTCTCCTCCAGTGCTTCTGAAGAGTGCGTGTGAGAGGGCAACATGATGTACCTTGGCTGTCCACTAGTAAAAAATCTACATTGAGGAATACATTGTTAAATGCATTGTTAGTAATTGTGAATTAAAGTATGTCAGAAACTAGAGTTTGCACCTGAGAGTCAGGGTTAAAGTAATTTGAATAAATTCTGTGGGGAATTTGGGGAAGGTGTTCAAAATACAGTTAAAACAAGAAATGTGTAAATAAAATTGGAAGGAGAGCCCAAAGTGGTCAAGTCAGCTCTTATTGGAGTGACAGTTTCTGGCTTTGAGATCTCAGCAGGTACTCCTTTGTTCCTGTCTTCCAGGACTTAAAAATTTAAGTCAGTAGATAATAGGAAGCAGGGAGGTGCGAGCTTGTATCCTGTCTTCACAGATTACAGTGGTATCATCTCCCAATCTCCTGTAACAAACTGGAGTTATTTGCCCACAAGCCAAGCCTTCAGCCAATAAACACTCCTGAACACTCCATTTTGTGAACAAAAAAATCCAGAGAAATGTGTTCAAATTTAAAATTACCCACAAAGCAATGTTGATTACTTCGTGTTGGTTTGAAACACTCCTTACCAGTCTCAGACACACTTCCTCAGCATCAAATTATTTGAAAGTTTCCAAGAACTTTTCTTGAAAAACTGCACTGGGGAAAGCACCATCTTTATTATGGAAGCAGAATTTGATCTTGAACAGATGAAAGATACGGAGAATAGTCCAATATTATTTGCGGGAATCTGAGGCCACAACTTCATTTAAGGAGGCTCATTTTGAGTGCATATTTGCTTTGCATCCACAGTTAAGATTCAAATGTGTAGAACCATGGTAGCAGTGTAAACTAGGAAGCCATCAAAACCAACCCACTTGCAGTGGGGCTGATAGGTCCTCCAAACCTCTGCTCATACACTGGATTCCGTTACTTTCAGCAACTGATGTGAGCTTCATTTTCAGTAAGAAGTCAGCACAGATCTGCAGCTCTAAAAAAAAAAGTCAGAACACTTGAATCAAATCTCTTTCTTTCTCCCTTTGCATTATTCCATTAAGCAATGTGCAAACACCCTTTGAGTACCTACAATGAAGTAAGAAGTTTGTATAATAGTAAAAAGATCTATAACAAGCAAATTTGTTCATTAATTCAAGGCACGTTTTGTTATCTAAGTGCATTATTCAGGGATACTAAAAGCAAGATTCAGCATTTAAGAAGTTAATATTTTCATCTTGTCTACGGTCTGTATTATTTTGTTAATGAAATGTTATTAGCCAAACCTTTGAATCATAAAACTTGTTGTGTATAAAAATCACAGGAGTCAGAGCACTGTTGCAGAAAAATGAGCTCCAAGATCATGGAAAGCATTATTAATTATAGAATAAAAGTTTTCATTGCAATCATCAATACGTGATGACAATTATCTGACTATTGGCAGTGTAATGAAATATCAAAAGTTCATTCATAGAAATGTAACAAAATTATATAAAAAATAAGCATTTGTGATATTTCATTGTGATTGGAAATATTCATGTGTTAAAACGTTCATAAGTTTTGACGTTGCTATACTACTGTTTAGGAGAAGCTTTGGAAGTCTCAAGTTTCCTGGACTGATGCAGAGAAAACTGAGTGTTGGTCACGTGCTTTGAAAATATTTTCTTGTGATAGGCACAAAGTTAAAAACCTCAGTCTGCTCAAAAATAACAATAAAAAATCTGTTCAAATGTCCAACACAGAATCTTGACAAGTTTACAGTTAGATTTTGATTTAGTTTTAATTTCACTGGGTAGCCCTTTGCTCAAGATAGACCTTTAAAACTGGAGAATCCCACACCTTTTCCCTATACAATGTTTGTTCTCCATTGCTGAATTGTTTTTACCAATGCTTGTGTAAATAATTCATTAGGTATTTAAAAGTGATTACTTAAGTTAACCAACTTCAGAACTATTTGTTAACATCTATTGCCTTTATTCAGTTATTATCAACTTACATATACCGTTCTCTCTCTATAAATATTACAGTGCAGATAGATCAACGTTTCATTCATAGGCAAGGATTTGTCACACAGAGAATACACCCAAAGATAGCTTCTGTCCTGATCAAAAGTACTGTACCAATATGAATGAAGTGCCATTTTCTGGAACACAAGCTCCTCAGTGGAGACTGTGGTTTATGTTAATTCGGAAGTTAACAAGCAACACAGAAGTTACCTGTCCATCTCTTCCATTTCATACCAAATTACCCATTCAGGTCTGCAAATAGAGTAGTATGTATGTAAAGTACAATATTTGTCTATATTTACTCAGCAACTATCTGCCAGCTTCAGATAAGAAAAATATGGTTTTGACATATCATCTCATAACAAGGTAATGTCACTTAATGCATATCTACAAGAGGATGAAGTGGTAGACGAGAAAATGAAATCATTCTGAAATTGTTTTTACAGAAAGTTGGGTTACAGCCTTCTAAAAGACTGTGCAGACCATATTCATAAAAATAGTATGGAAATTAATAATCTTTGACTGACCTCTAAAATTCTGTAACCATATTTCTATTTGTGTATATGTCTAATCTTACCTTCATGTTATCAACAAACTTGATTTTTTTTTCCCATATTGATTCTGAACAGTCTAGGTCATGTCATTACTACATTACAGCTCAGATAGTGGAATTTTCTAGGATAAAGCTGAATGTGAAGGCAGTGCAACAGGTTCAGGACTCAGAATGCAACTGTCCATATACAAGCCAAAGATTTCATAGAATGCAAGTGAAATGATAAGTAAAATGGTAAGAAAATAACAACAATATTATATTATTATTATTAATAATAATATAACACGTGAAAATGGTAGATGTATATTATTTCTCAATTCATATGTTTGTCCCTCAGTAGGCAATGGATTTCCAGAATGAAATTATTTACTGTGTAAGAAAGTGGATGTAAAACAAAATTCCCACACACATCCAGGCAACATATATAATTTTGCCTTTGAGTTTTTTAATCATGTATATGGTTGCCTATTTTCTCTGTACAACTTAAGCAAATGCAATTTTATAAGTAATGATTGTTTAATACATGTATAGGAAATATATGGTATGATATAGTAAAATATCTATTCTAGTTATCATGAGCTAATTAAATTTCATACAGTACATACTTATGTGCATGTTTAAGGAAGAGCTGTAAAGCTTAATATAAAGTTTTTCACTTTTCCAAAAGTATAAAACAATTTCTCAGAATCCTTTATTTTTTTTTTATAACTTGCATTCTTTCCCTCCTTGGTATATTTTGAAATATACTGTGTATGATTTGTATCAAAATCTTCTATTGACTTTATGCAAGGATTTATGGTACATCCAAGTTCAAAGCTTTCTCTAAAATTTCTGAACTATCTTACCAAGTTCTGAGAAAAAGCAGCATAATCTGAGATCAGGGACAGTTTCGTGTATACTGCTCTGCGAGGGAATTAGATGCTTGCAAAATGCCAGTAATTTAACCAAGTCTGAGAGTAAACATTTCTGAAAGTAATAATAATGACTAATAACAAAAAAGTTTAAATAGTAAATCAATTTTTGTTGCTTCTTTGTTCAATTTGTATCTTTTCTTTTTCCCTCATCAAATAAATAAAATTCCAAGCTTGGATATTTTATTTTCGTGTTTATACAGAGAGCTAATAAAAGCTTATGCAACTCAAACAACTCACCTAACCATTAATCTTCACTTCAATTCAAGTGCTACACATTAGTTGACACACTACTTTGAAGATATTGTGAAAGAACATTCCAGATTAATCTTTTCCCTTTGATTACGTTTTTTTTTTTTTTTCTTTACTTTACTTTATCCTACTACAGCTTTACTTTTAAAAGGAATTAGAAAGTTGATGGTGAAGACTGCAGGAAAGACAGAGGAGAAGAATATTCTAAGATCAATTGAAAAATCCGTACATAATAAAATTGATTCTAAATCTAAATTTATTGTTGTGATATACCCCAAACCTCTTATTTTATTTGTATTTTTTTTCCTTTAATTATACTGAAATACCTCATAAAAAGAATGCTACCTATGAATTCTGATAAAGCTTTAGAAATTCAGAACTGGTAATGACGGGAGATAAGCCTCCTGCCTTACCTTTTCACATTATAAATATGTATTTTAAAGTTAGTGCACTTTTAGTATAGTGTTGGGATAACATAGTAATATATTATTCACACCAGTACCAGGCATCAGATTGAAAAGGAAGTGATTGCAGGAAAAGTCTATAACTAAAATCCAAGGAAAAAAAAAAAATTGTTGCTTTCCTGAAAGACATGTGTGTCATTGTTTATATGTTTCTGTACTGGTAAGAAAGATATTTGCAAAATTACGGGAAATTCCTGATTTTGTTTTTAGTATTTTGGTTTTTGGTAGGAATCTCCTGCTAAATAGAATTAGGCAGATCATTTTTCTTAAATTCTAAATTCACTGTTACTTTGTAAAATGATTTTTTTTTCCAATTTTATTATTTCCTTTTATACAATAAATGGATAGACACTTCTTCATGTTTGTACAGTCAAAACTTATGACTCGTTAGGTAACAGACTGCAAAGAATGGCCTTTTTTCTCAATTTCTTGTTATGCAGGATATCTTCAAATCTTGACATGCTTCACAGAAAGGAAAAACCTGTTTAGCATTGGAGAATTCATTGAAGAATAAACAGACCTTCAAAAGGTCTGTTTGCAGACCTATATACAGCTATATAGTTATCATAGGAAAGTAACAAGAAAAGAGCTATAACAAACTTTCTGTATTTGGGTAATCTAGAAATTTGAAGTCTGACTTTGAGATTATTAACTGTTAATACAAGAGAAATAAATGTTCCAGCAATTCAGCGTTTCATCTCATGGCTAAAACAGGCTTTTGGCTTTTATCAAAAAGGGAACATGACACTCAGACTACAAAGTTATGCAATTAAATTCCCAGTGCTGTTTGTACTGTTCTGAAGGAATAATAGGTTCACATCTTTTATAACATATTTCCCAGAAGTTCCTCTTCAACTGCTTTGCCACAATTGACAGAATAGAAGAATGTATTTCAGCTGGCTGTCCCTTGGTAGTGTCATCCATAGGGATAATATTGAAGAAATCAAAGAGCTCTTCTGACTTTGATCTGACCGAGGGCTAGAAAATGAAAAACAAAGTCCAAAAATAAGGTATTAACAGGTTTTATTTCTTTTTATTTCTGGTGTACTTTCCACAGATAGATTTTTGCATTAGAGAGTGGAAGTGGGCAGGTGGAATCTTCTAGCAGTTCTTCCAAAATGGAGAGAAGACAATTCAATGTTTTGAGTATTTGCGTACTTCTAATTATATCTTATTTCTTTTAACACAAGCAGTGGTGAAAGTTATCAAAGACCACTGTTTCTACAATAATGTTGAAGTCCTTAGCAGGTCATGCAAATAGAGCAACCTGAACTATTATATATTTCACATTATTTTTGTTTGATTGGTTTGGTTTGTTTCACCCCCTTTGTATTTTTTTTTATATTTATATTTCTTACTGTAGTATCAATTCAACATGCTACAAAATGCAGCACTGAAGAAAATAAAATATATATATTTGTAGAAAGGTGGCTTTTTTAAAAAATAAAAGGTATAAGTTTGATTATCTACACAAAGTGTTATCATAGATTCATAGATTCATAGATTCATTAGGTTGGAAAAGACCTACAAGATCATCTAGTCCAACCATCCTCACACCACCATCCCTACCCATCAAGCTACTAAATCAAATCCCTTAGCACCTCATCTAAACGCTTCTTGAACAGCGCTAGGGACGGTGCCTCAACCACCTCCCTTGGCAGGCCATTCCAGTGCCTGACTGAAAAAAGTTTTCCTCAAATCTAATCTAAATCTTCCCCGGCGCAACTTGTGGCCATTCCCTCTTGTCCTGTCATTAGTTACCTGGGAGAAGAGGCTGACCCCCTCCTCACTACAGCCTCCCTTCAGGAAGTGGTAGAGTGCAATGAGGTCTCCTCTGAGCCTCCTTTTCTCCAGACTAAACAATCCCAGCTCCCTCAGCCGCTCCTCATAAGACTTGTGCTCCAGACCCCTCACCAGTTTTGTTGCTCTTCTCTGAACACGTTAATTCTAATTCTAATTCATATTAGAATACAGGTAGAAATACTGCTTCATGACACTATGAAGACTGCAAAATCTTACATGCTGATTTACATACTATAGTTTAAAGAAATAGGTTATTTACTACCAGTGAAAAACATTAGATTCATATGTTGCTTGATATACAGTTCACTGTGTAAATAAAATCATTAAAGAGTATACACATGTTAGTAGAGTTGTAATGCTAATAAAGAAGTACTTTTATATACGCATATATATATATATATATATATATAATTTTTTTAAGTTTAGATGCTTTTCAGAAGATATCATGGTTTAAATACATCTGATCCTCTTCTCTAGATTTATGCTCCTCTCCATGATTTTAATTTGCAGCACTCTGTATCCCTTAGTCTGTAAATCTAAATGCACTGTGTTTTTGAAATTTTTGTATTGAGACAAACCAGGTAACCAGCTATCAGAGATGGGTAAATTATTTTCCTCTCTTATATTGATATTGTTTTAATATCTGCTGTGGAACATCACTTTGACACGCTGCATAACTGAATGTCAAAAAATCTACTTCTAACATAACATTGCATTGTTCCACATTTTAAAACATTATTCAAGGTGAACTTTTGGTTTTCATCACACTTTCTGGTTCCTTTTCAAATTAGAAATAAAAAATAAGTAAACAGCCAGAGTAAGGAAAAATCTTATGCATTCTGTATGCATAATTATTATTCTTTTATTATGCAGTTTTCTTGTATGCTCATTCCTATGCTTGTTATCTTTTCAGTTACCATGGGTCTAGGACTAGCATTTGCTCAAGCAAAGTGGATGTCTAATGTTGCTGCAAAATACGGAGACATTTAATGTACTATCTTCTGTGTGGATAAGAATTAGTAGATCCTCTCTTTTTAGAAGTCTACTGAGTCAAAATTTATTAATATATTTATCTGAATGGCTTTCCTTTAGCAAAATCTAATTACTCATTTTGGTCACTTATGTAAATAATGGCTAACTACATCAGTCTGTTTATAGATTTTCATTAGAGACAGAAACAAGACTACTGGACTTATTTTCTGCTGTTTATTTTGGTCTTGAAGAGTTCAACATCCCAAAATGAAGAGAGTAGACAGACTGAATATTGGTGTCAATAACACAGATACTTTTTTTTTTAATAACTCTGGATCTTTATTAAAATTTCTTACTAACAGCAGAAATAGGATTAAAGAGTATATAAATACATAAATTATTAGACTTTTTGTTTGTTTGTTTCACTCCTGTAGCTCTTTTGAAGAACATCTAGTGATACAAAAAAAGTTCTTAAATAAATAAATGCCACCCCTTGGTAAATAGTATATTCAAAAAATCAAATATTCTGTATTATTTTGTTTTTTCCCAGTCAATAGTAATGAATATTTCAATTGTTAGTAGTGTTCTCCATCTTCCTGTGGAAGGTCAGCTGGATATTTAATTATTCATTAATATTTGACCTTGCATCTTTCTATCTATTCATAGAACTGCTTATTTAGGAGACTTTTCTATCTGTTTATTTGGTGGACAATTGATAGGAAGTTAAAATATTAATTTTCATATAAATCTTTTTGAGAAATATTCCTTTAATTGAGATTTTTCTCTGATCAGTGTCAGATCAGATTAAAAGTCAAAACTAAAAAAGAGGTGTAGGAGATCCACATTCTCATCTATTTAAGGAATCTGTCCTTACAACTCACTTTTCTACATACACTTTTAATCACTCATCTAAATTATATCTTTTTGGAAGAAAATTTTCTAGGCCCAAGTTGTATTGCATAGGTTCTTCTAGAGGATGAACACAGTTGTCATAGAAGACATGAATTTGTCAACTATAGCACAGCTGATAGACAGAAAACCTGGATGATTTTAGGCAGCCATAACATATCTGCTTTTCTTGAAAGTTGTACTTGAAAAGTAGTATTTTTTGAACTTTTTATGGCTTACATATAAAATACATCATTGCAGACTCCATAAGGTAAGATCTGATAGATTAAATACATATGTAAATGAAATGCATGAGTAAATATGTTTCTAAAATATTTGTGTGTGCATGTAGTAAAACTACTGTAACAAGTGTCACTATGTTCTAAACTGATCATCCATTCTATGTGATATTCTAAGTGATTCTCTGCTGCATTATATTAATGTTTATGTGATCAAGAGGTATCCTGACAAAACATTGTGGTGGGATGTTCTGGTGACAATTCCCAAACAAAAGATCTTGATCTTCATTATAGAATACAGATCTGTAACATTTCCCTAACATTCCCAGAATGTGAATCAGAAATGCTAAACTGCATTCAATACAGACAAGCTAATTCAACTGAGAGGCTGTAATGGGAGTAACTTGATTGTGATGAAGAATTATTGGGGACAAGCTGTTATGGGTGAAATTTTTGTTGAGGATGTGCTTTGCAAATGTTTTGATTGAACTGCTGATTTTCATTTGCTCTTTTTTTTGTGACTTCTTCATGAATTTATGTAAGTATAAGCTAAAGTTGAGTAGTAGAACTTTAATCGGAGCTGTATGTATGTGTATGTAGCTATATATGGATGGATATGTATGATTATGATCATGTTGTGAGGATCCAAAGAATGTCAACAGGATCTACAAATTCATCCCTTCGCTCTCGATTTTTTTTCCAGTCTTCATTCAAAAATATTCTAAATTTTGGAAACCTTTGCAAATACAGCTTAAAATGAAGTGAATTACAAACCATGTAGATTTTAATCAGAATAAAAGTTAAGGATGTATTTTAATCTTTCCTCTGAGAATAGAACATATTTCTCACAGAACTGAGGGTTGCTGTTCTATAATCACTGGCTTTTATTGTAGTTAATGTTTTTAGTTTACTTGTGGACAAACATTTTCAGCATAAACACCATCACAGTTGGCAATCTTGATGACTGCCTCAGCAGGACAGCCAGAGAGTTAATGGACATGAGAGCTGAAATGGTTTGAAATGTACAATGCTATTCTGTTGTTAGAACACTTCTGTTTTTTTGAAGTGCTACAGATGGAACTTTTTATAAGATTTAGAGGGAATTGCTTATTTCTCGGCTTTGTCTTAACCAAATGAAATAAATAATTGCAGGGACAGGAAATGAAGCTACTGTTTTTCTGTGGTAAATGATACATTATTAATGTAATTGCTAAACCCTAAAGTTTTTCAGAATTGCAGCCTATGGCATACAATATGAACAATAAGGATAAGAAGCTGCATTAACTCCTTTTATATACTACAAATCTCACATAGTCATAAGTTAAAAAGTAGCCATATAATGAAGGATAAATAAGCAAACAAGAACATTTTAGAAAGTATTAGTTTGATGTAGTTTTCCATGTCACAGTAGGTCTGAACATAAGTCTTCTCTGTGCAACCCTGAAGCTCTAAGCAGAAAAGCTTGATGTGTGTGGGGGGCAGCTAAAGGCAAAACATATAGTGCCTGAGGCAATCAGCAGTATCTTCTGAATCCTCTTGAATATTTTGGAAAATGCAGTAATTCAAAGTGTGTTATGAAAACATGTAGTTAAAAGAGTTGACAATGGTTTACAGGCCAGTTTGAACTGGTTCCATGACTAATGAGGTGGGGGGACCCATGAACTCATGCCCTGGGAAAGGGGAAAGGGTAGGAGATGAACCTAAAAACAAAACAGTGGCTAATTTACTAAATAAGATGTGCAAGATAACACAATATAATACAATACGATTAGAACTGAGGCTAATAAATCAAATAAAATGAGAAAGAAAGAGTCCAAAAAGCAGAGGTCTTACTCTAATGCTGAAGGCAAGACACCTTGGGATCACAGACACAGAGATGAGCAGCAAGGGAAAAAAGAGAACATCCTGTCACTTGCAAACAGTTCTATCTTTCCCTCTCAATGAGAAATGAAATCTTCTGGGATATGTAGTTCTTTTCTTCTTAAACAGGTATACCTGTGATGACCCATGGTACTGGAGCATTAACTCTTTAACTTCTTTTTCTTTTTCTTCTTTTCTTTTTTCTTTCTATAGAAGTACCCATTTTACAGAGCTAATACCTGCATTTCTGAATTCTCATACACTCTTAAGTCCCACCTGGAACTGGCAATGAGTCTCTGCAGCAGTAGCACACATGGGATAACATAAGATGACACAGAGTGAGAGTTGTGAATGGATTTAATTAGATTTAAGATCACAGTGTTATTATTAGTTATTATTAGTTATTATTGTTAATATTAGTGTTGTCAGATGTAATGGCTTTGGTTTTTTTCTCACAATCAACATCCTCCATTTATTCTTACCAATTAAAGCTTGTGACCAATTTTGTTCTTGGCTGGACATCCCTTAGCTTTTGTTAGTCAAGTTTATCATTGTATGGTCTTATGACCACATAACATTAAGGAAGTAGGCACTCTACATCTACAAACATAACTGTACACTGTTCTGTTCAGAAACACCTGTAAAACACTATGAGAATCCACTCTCCAAAAATTGATGGAAAAAATCACTGAAAGTAAATTCTAAGGTGGGAGTGAAATGTAAGAAGGAAAGCTAAACAAAATGAATAAAAAACCTTCTTGTAAACTATAAAAAGGAAAAAAAATCAATCAATAAAATTAACTTCTTATACACTGGAATTTTACTGTAAAGAAACGTTAGTAGAAGGAAACTGCAGCCATTTGGTTGCTTTAGGGTGACAGCAATGAAATTCCCACAAAAATAAATTAATAACTGTTTTTTTTTTTCTTTTTATTCCCCTCAGCACTCACTCTAACCACTGAAATGAACTAAGCTGCCAAGTTGGTAAGAAAGTGAAAACATAAACATCCTGTCTTTGCCTAAGGCTTTCCGATTTCTGATACATATCATGACAAAGACTTGTCTTCTGTTCTGCATTCTGAGCTATGTCCACTCCATCAGCTCTTAATTGGTGTCACCACAATTTTTCTGGAACAAGCAGACATTGTACTTTTCTGTATTAGAATCTTGCTATCTTGCTTCTCCATATGTGTTGTCTGAAATAGAGTTCACTGTGATTCAGCAGTGATAAAATGCAAATGCAACTGTAAGAAATTCTATTCCTTATTCTTTGTATGAGTTGTTTCTGAATGAAGAGTAGATAAGTCAGAAGAAAATAACAAATTTGAATTGAAATTCTGTGGTTTCTTTCTCAGTTTTTATAGAAGGGAGAAGAGAGGAGGGGACAAGAGGGGAGAGGACTGGGCAAGGAGGAAGAGGTAGAGGAATGTGAAAAATTTTGCGGTCCAAAACAAATCTTAATGTAATCTGATGGTTTTTTGGAACTGAATCCTACTGTCTCTAATTCACATCCTGACAAAGGCAAACAGCAGAAGGGAATAAGTCACAGTACGAAGTAGAAGGGTAAAAAAATACACAAATCACTGAATCTATTTATTTTCTGTGGATAGAAAAGAGTTTTAAGCAATCTTTGAATAAGATAAATATGAAGATGGTAAATAGTGATTTAGAAAAGGTTTTAGAAGCATATGAGAAGAATCAGGTGTACAGGAAATAGTCACGTGAGTATTTTGTGCACCATTTCTTTAATAATGTTAAAAATCATTTTTAAAAGAATATCTAAAAATCTCAAGTATATAAAACATTTATTGGCATTATGCCTTTTTGGGAGCAAACTGTCTTGTTATTTAAGATTATCACTAAGCAGAGTGTAAAATGTTCAGAATTGGACATGATCTCAGGAGTAAAAACATTCATTTCCACTATGAACTTACCTGAATTTAATCTTCTAACTGATATGTTTTAACATGTTTCAGAATATATGATTTCCTAAGAATTTTTCTTCCTTTTTAGATTCATTCCTCATTAAGAAAAAAAAATAATTAAGATGCTATACTCTTATAATCTATTAATTTTTTAATTAGTAGTAAGACCTATTTCTCAAAATATTAGAAAAAGAGCAAGTTAAACATTATTCTTATCTCATTCTCAGTTTTTCCATTGCTGTATAGCATCAACAGAAACTGAATCCAAAAAGTGAAAAGTACATGAAGACTGGAAACAAACTCTGAAAGAGATTTTCACTACTAAAATCTGAGAAAACTGCATCACGTGCTCATGTTTTTTTTTCATTGTTTTTTTTTTCAAAGGGTCGCCTACGGACTATTTTGGCCAATTAGAAATGGTAAACTGTTTTCCAAAGAAGAATTCATGTATCTACCTCAAGACTTAAAGTTTATCAAGTGTCTAAAAATTTCTGCTTTTGTATGTATTTTCTTTTAAAGACGGAATGTTTGATTTTCCTTTTTGTGTTCCATGTTAGTTCCATGGCTATTTTATGAGAGCTTTCTAAAAAAGAAAAGCTTTGAGCAAAAATGTAGCAGAATTTCAGAGCACGTGGAACAACATGAAGAACTTACATGTAACACGATTTTCTGGGGAAAATATCAAGAAAATTTAAAAACTATTATTGCAATTATTTAGCACTTACTGCAGCAAAACCTTTTAAGTAGTGGATGTTTCTGAGTATTTATGTATTCAGACAGCATTTGTACAGTAGTTCTTCTTCATTATTGGAGTCTGAGTAAATTTCTGTAATACAATAAACAAACTGATAATAACAAATTAGAAGTTTGAAAAGAGGAAAACAAATGCAATGTTGTGGGATGCTATTTTTAAACTTCTGGTAACTGAAATTCCTTTTTAAGTAGTGCTGTAACATTCAGAAAATACACAAAAATAATTTAAATGTGGATGAAATCCTCAAAGTTTAAGTGTACACAGGTATTCTGTTTACTGTGGGAAAATCTATCAAAGATTATGCAAGCATATTTGAACTTTTGAAGTTGAAAATAAAACTATTCTGTGCAAATAAGCTTGCAATCCTTATATAATTATTTTTAGCAATGAGATGTAATTCAACTCTATTGAGCTTCCAATGAGCCTCAGTGAATGCTCTGGAATAGATTAGGTTTCCTGTAAAAGATGAGCATCAGAAATTAAGTCAGCAATATCAAATGTTCTAATTCAGTTTTATCCCATTATTAAAGATGTAACAAAGATTATATTACGTGCTATTTATTGCTTTATGTCATGTTATATAGAACATTATGTGCTACCAATGTATGAATAATCTGTATCAGGAAAAGACATTGTAATGGAAAAGTACAGCTGAGCAAGAGACCAGCTTTAGGGATTTCTTGAAGGTGAAGAAAATTTTAACAGCTGGAAAAATGCAAAATAAATATTCAGGTATATGGAACAATAAAATATTGTTCTAATTTTCATAATGTTTTTGAAAGGAGAGCATAAGAAAGCTTTCAAAGACCAAAATGTTGTATTTGCTTTTACCTTACTAAGCATTTTATGGAGGCACAAAATACAGAACTGAGTTAATGGAATGTTTTAACTGACTACTCTGTTGGATTCTGCTCTTAGACTTTATGAAATGTAGTCTTACCAACAGCCTTCCCTGCTAGGATTCTATTAAATCGCTGAAATAAACCACATATACTGTGAAATTGAGAGAAGTAGAAAGGAAAGGAAAATTTAAGATAAAAATGAATGAAAATAAAGATCAATGTGAGAGATGCTCATTACCAAGACAATTCTTAGAACTGACTCCAGCAATAAAAAGGCAGTTATAGGATGAACTCTGACAAGGAGTATTTTATAACTTCTCCACTAAATTTTTGGCTTTAGAAATGCTAATTGTATTTAGAGATAGAAAGTTAGAAAATATTTTGATGAAAATTATTAATATTAGAAATAAAATAATGCAGCGTAAACATTAAAGAAAAATAAATAATTAATTAAACCAAAACAATATTTTTATTATCAAAAACACTGTGAATAAATGTACAGCTAGAAATACAAGTTTTAGATTGATAGTTATTAAGTTTTTATTTGATAAGAGACACTGTTTATGGAATCCTTCCTCACTGGAGTTATTCAAAATTAATATAAAAAAAAAACAGTTTATATATATTTATGAGTTATAAGTCTACAGATTTGTCAGAAGTATGACTAGGAAGGAGAAATAACAGTTACTGTAGACATCAGCCTCAGGGACAAAGAGTCAGCATTTAATATAACTTAACTTAAACAGAATCTAATATTTATCCTTTTTCTTATTCATGCTTACAACAAAAGTTTGAAGTTATTGGGTGAGACTTGACACTGAATGAGCAGATGATAAAGCAGTGTCCTGGCACTGATTGAACACACATTTTTATCCCCGTGTATACAATACTTGGCCTGAAACACTAACTAAAACGAAATATTTAGTGCTTATTTTATACTTGCAGTGGTATCCATGGATTTTTCATGTGTCTGATAGCTCTTATGCAGATTCTCCAAGAGACCTACTTCAGAAGTGATATCCAAAGAGCAGAGAGGATACCTCAGGTTTTTAAAGCTGAATCGAGTCCATACACTGCAAGTAGAAAACTACAACCAACAACATACTGGATATGATTTTCACCCAATTCCCTTCCTGTCTGTGACAGCTAATCAGAGTCTACTGAAAATAAACACTAAGAAACATGCAAGCAGTAGAGGATAATCAAGAAGTCTATGGTTCTAAAAGAAACTCTCATAAACTGAGATTTTTCTGTTCTTGTAACTGAAATGCAGCTTACACTGGATTAAAATTATGTAAGAATATGCATAACACGTATTCTTGAGGTGTGTAGATAGGTGGCTAACCCTGGACTAAATTTAATGTAATACAACTTTAAGCAGAGAAATTGCTGGACTTTTCGGACAATTGAAGAGGAAAAGTAGTTTCCAAGTGGAACTCAAAATGGTAGGAGAATAGTTATTCTCTTAGTCTGGAAAAACTGTAAAACAAAAGATACAAAACAGGACTCTCAAAAAGTCCTTTCGAGCAAAGAATTTCAAGAGTTAACAAGAGAGGGTACAGGCTCATAGGGGTCTTTAAGACCACAGGGCCATAATAACAACAAAAGTTAAATCCATAGAGGAAGATTACAATGCAAATGGATTGTTGCTATAGGAATGGGAAGGAGGGAGAATATTTTACTGTAAACTAGGAAACTAGAGCTATTCAGTGACCTTCCTACCATGCAAACCTGTCAATGATCAAAACAGCTTGGAGTAGATAAATAAACCTGTAGTATCAGCTATACATAATGTTGACTATCTTGCTTCCACAGCTGAGGAGTCTAGGATGCTCACTGCAATGCTGACTGACGAGGTAACACCATGGAGGAGACAGAGGACAGATCAAATAAAACTTTCCATTAACAAAACACTCATTTCCTTATTTCTTTTTATTCATTTACTCATTTATTTTAATATTTGAAAAGGATTAATCTGGTAAAATTAGCCATTTACAGGTTGTTAAAATCCAACCAGTCAACCAGTACAGCAAAAAATGTCTGGTCAGCATAGATGAAAATTTCAAGAAAAAACAACGCTAATCTCTTTGTGTGAAGAAAGCACTGAAATGAAGCCTGTTACTTGAGAGGTTTCTTTAAGAGAGATGAAAAAGTTCAGAGGTGTAAATATGTCTGTAACTATGACAACTATCAGAAGCTCATTTGGGATAGTAGAAAGCCAGGAGCCTGGCTATTATAATTGCCTACAGCAAAATTAGTCTCAAACTTGAGTGAAGAACTGATATCTTAAAAAAATTTATTTGTTGCACATCCAAAAATATTTCATGACAATTCAATGTAAAATTTAATCAAAATTTCAGTGATAAGACTACATAAGAATTAAATCTTTTTTTTTCTATTTTTTTCATCAAAGGAAATATTTTGTATTGCTCATTTGAATGTTACTGAACATAATATTAAATAATAATAATAATAATGTACATGCATGCCAACTCTAATATTTTTTCCCTTGTTTTTCCCAGGAATTATTGTTTCTATACATTTTAAGTCCTGAATTTCTCTTTGCAATCTACATTTTTTCATGGATAATAATAATAATAATAATAATAATAATAATAATAATAATAATAATAATAAAAAAGTATTAAGGGTTTTTCATGCACTTTTAGCCTGAATTGCACTTGTTGTTAACTAAACTGCAGGAATAACTCAGTTATTCCTCCCCATAGCCCCTCAGCATAAAATAATTATTCGTTTTTCAGTCAAATTTTGTCCACTTTCCTGTGACATCATGTTAACTTGATTCAATATCAGACAAAGGAAAAATACTCAGTTAAATAATGAACATTATTGTTTCTTCATTGGTCTGAAAATAAGTAACTGATAAGCGTATATATAAAAGTAATGTTGAGTCATTTGCAAAGAGAAACAGACTACTTTGTAAATTTCCTTACATGATTTTATACTTTTTAATTTGTGGTTTACATTTGTTACAAACTTGTGATTTTATTTTGTATTTATGTGACGAATAAACATCTTTTATCAAATGTGAGAAACCCACTTAATCAATCTCTTTTCAATTGTAAGCTACAGAAAATGATTGTTTTCCAGATTCCACAGATGAGCCATTTTATAATTTATTAATTCATGGGATTCTTAAACTCTTTTATTTTAAACAAGAAAAAAAATTGTTTAGTAAAAAAAACTAACTGGACATTTCACGGGTGTACTTCAGAATCATCCTCATGTAAATAAGAAGTGATGTACGAATCATGGCATGTGCTAATATATGTATATACAATGTATATTTAAAAATACAGTTATTACCAAAATCTTGCATCCAGAAATATATTTTAAGGGCAAAAGTGATTAAAAGCAAACAAACAAACAAACAAAAATATTCAAAAACAGTGGTTTTTGAAAAAATTTGCATCCTATTCAGAAACCTTTCATAAATAAATGTAATCAAATCAAGTTCATTGTTTGGGGTTAAAAACTGACATTGGTCTATGTACCAACAAGCAAGAAAATAATCAATAATGCTTACTATCATGCAAGCTATTTCAACATCAGGATTAAGTTCATGAGCTCCTATTACTTGAACACAGCTAACAAATTTGAAGCGTTTGAACTCTCTGACTTAATCTGCAGCCCAGTCAGTATGTGGGGTGGGAAATCACTCCCTAGACAGGAGAGTCAAAGCAAGGCACAGCCACCTTGTAGAACTTAAATCTCATCACGATTAAGGTAAAAACATGTAAATATATATATGTGCATATACATAGCCATCTGTATCCTGTGCTGCACCAAAAGAAGCATGGCCAGCAGAGCAGGGGAGGTGATCCTTCCCCTCTGCTCTGCATTACTGAGACCTCATCTGGAGTACTGCATCCAGATGTGGAGAATTCAACTGCCCAGACTTAGCTGCCTAGTAGCATTGAAGATATTCAGGTGAGTTCTGCATGGCTTTTCCAAAAGCAAACGGATCTTGCTTGAAATATGCCAGCCTGAGGCAGAATGTTTGGAGATTAGATATACAAAAATGGCACTACATGTCAATATTTAGTAGATTATATCTCACTGTGAAGTAACAGCTGTCAGCTCTAGCTTATAAATATTAACACTTACTATCCAGATGCATTATCTACATGTGAGATTCTGTGGATGGACAAGATAGGGCTCAGTTTGGTCCCCTGATGTCATTGCAGATGTCCTTTGGTATTATACCCAGACTCCAACAGACTTCCTAGGAGACCACAGTTTGTATGTAATAGATTCTGTTTTGTATCTGCCAGTTATAAAATCATTTAATGAGAAAAAGGAATTTCCAAACACAGAATCATAGAATTGCAGAACAGTTAAGGTTAGAAGGGACCTTTGAAAATGCTCTATTCCAAACCCCTGCTCAAGTAGGAAGATATAGAGCAGCTGCTTGTACCACACCCAGGCAGTTTGAAACATCTCCAAAGAGAGACTCCACAAGCAGGGTCACTTTTTCCAGTGCTCTGTCACTGAAAAGAATTACTTCCTGATATTTAGACATAGCCTCCTGTATTTTGGTTTGTGCTCACTGCTTGTTGTCTTACCACTGGACACATCAGAAAAGAACTTGTCTGTTTTCTTTGCAACTTCCATTCAGATATTTACAGATACTGATGAGCTTTCTCATGAACTTTCTCTTCTCAAGACTGAACAGTCCCAAATCTCTCAGCCTTTCCTCACAGGAGAGGTGTTTCAGCCCCTTGATCATATTTGCTACCCTGCACCAGAGTGCCTCCAGCACGTCCAAGTCACTCTTGAACTGAGGAGACTGGAAATGGACACAGTGTTGCAGGTGTAAGCCTCAGTATTTCTGAGTGTAGGGAATGGATCACTTCTCATCAACCTCATGTTAGCACTTAGCCTAATGCAGCCAAGATTTAAATTTAACTTTCTTAGCAACTAAGGCACATTGCTGATTCCTGTTCAATTTGGTGTCCTTCAGGACCCACAAGTCCTTTTCAGCAAAGCCACTTTCCAATTGAGCAGTCCCCATAGATTAATAAAGTCAGTAGAGACCCATAAGAAAATCAAGTTCAACCACCTCTTACTGCTGCCATTTTTTACCACTAAACCACGTCCTTAAGCAGTGCTTCTGAATCTCTCTTAAATACCACCAGGACTGGTGACTTAACCATTTCCCTGGACAGCCTGTTCCAATCCCTGGCCACTCTTCCTATAAAGAAATTCTTTGTGACATCTAATCTAAATCTCCCTTGACTGTTCTTGACACTGTTTCCTTACATCCTATCACTTGCCACCTGAAAATAAACATTAGTACATGGAGTTGTTCCTCCTCAAACAGGTACAGGATTTGCAATTCCACTTGAGGTTCTTGTCAGGCTATTTGTCTAGCAAGAGGTTCCTCTGAATGTCAGCACAATGCTGTGACATATCAGGTAATACCCCATTTTTGTATTACCTGCAGATTTGCTGAGGATACACTCTTGTCATCATCCAAGTCATGTTACAATTGTTTGATGAAATTTTCAAGGATTTGAACATTTAGATTTTGTGTAGAATTACTGAAAAATATAAATTTTCGAGATATTTGCTTTAAGATATACAAAAGACATACAAAGAATTCAACTGAAGGCCAGGAGAACTATATTTCTTTATTTCACAGTATTACTAGCTTACTGTTGTTCCAGAAGAAACAGTGTTTGTCTTTTCATATAAAAATAAAAGTGAAGTAGATGTGATGTGGTTCCACAATGCCATGTTGTATTCTTGGTGAATATTGTGTTTGACTTCAGAATAGTGTTTAACTTCTCACCTTTTGAAACAAAGGTGTGGGAGTTAATCTTTTTTCATAACAAAGACTTTCTCCACATTATTAAAGTATCTATAAGAAGAAAGAATATAATATCTAATTATTTAAAATATGTTTTTTGTATTGAAGGTGTTTTACATTATTACAGAAAACAAAATGATGGTAACCAACATAGCTTTAACAAGGGTGAGTCATAACTGCCAAACTTGGCAGCCTTCTTTGTTGGAGTTGAAGTGCCAGTGGATAAACAAAGAGCAGCTGACATCATTTACCTGTACTTGTGCAAAGTGTTTGATGCTGTTCAACATGATATGCTGGTTGCCAAATTAGAGAAAAATGGATTTAATGGACAAGGGGAAATGGATAGAAACTGCAGCACAAGAGGTTCCACATTAATGTGTGCAAGAACTTCTTTACGGTGAGGGTGACGGAGCACTGGCACAGGCTGCCCAGGGGGGTTGTGGAATCTCCTTCTCTGGAGATATTCAAGACCCGCCTGGACACCTACCTGTGCGACCTGGTGTAGGGAACCTGCTTTGGCAGGGGGGTTGGACTCAATTAACTCTTGAGGTCCCTTCCAACCTTTATGATTCTATGATTTTCATTATTGGTGGAAGACAAGCTAGTAAAAATTACCAATAATAGATTCATTAGAATCACTCAATTTGTGCAAAAGTGTAGTGAAACAAATTTATTTAAGTACTCAACCTGCTTATCTTTTCGTATCGAACTTTAAACAATAGGACAAATTTAAGACTCATTTCCTCTTCATATTTAGCTCTATTAGTCTTGCCACATTCAGTAGATTATGCAGAATGAAAATCAGGTACGATTTGGCTTAATCAAGAAAGTCCTATTTTGTCCTTTAGAAATCTTTACAAGCTGGTGCCACTTTGAATGTTTATACCAATAACTAAATTTGAAGTGCAAACTACATAATCTATAAGAGTTGCATTTTTAGATTTATTTTCTTCTTTATTTATTTTTCTATTTTATTAAGGAATCCCTTGAAATCTCCTACCAAGAGTATTTGTTTCATTTTCTAGCTATTGCAGGAATGTATGGGAACAATCACTTCTTTTGAAATTCTGAATTCACAATAGAATTTCACATGTACAGCTAAGAAGTAAATGTTTTTTTCTTTTTAATATTCTTACAAACTATTTCCTGAAAATACATGAAGTGTGACTATTTCACAGATGTAAACATAATGTCATCTCTTAGAAATCTTACAAGGAACTGAAAATTTTACCGCATTATTGGCAGGTGTTGTGGCACAGAAAAATCTGTCTGAACATCTTTCTTATTTCTGCATCATCTCAAATAATTCAATGATTCTTTTATACAGAATATTCTTATATTACTCTTTTCTATCGAGTTTTGCTGGAATTTTAAAATATCTTTAATACTATTTAATCAAAATGACAAAGACTTTTTTAATTAGCATAAAACTTGATGTTTGTATATCAAAGGAGTATGAAAAATATTACATTTTAGTCTGTGCTTTTACATTTAAATGAAAGGGACAAATCCAAGTGTCCTGCATTTCTCTTGTGCTGCAGTGTAGGCAGAACTAAGACTTCAAGGCCTTTGGCAGAAATTCAGTCTTCCTGCCAAATAATGAAGACATTCAAAAATCAAGAGGTATTTCCTTTGGTAAGTGAAAATGTTCTTCAAGAACACTAAAAATATGTATTGTTCTTTTTTTTTTTTTTTTTTTCTTGAGAAACCTGTCTTGCTCTCAAGCTCAATTACAATCTAAATTTAGTCAGACTTTCTCAGATATTGATTGCATCTCCAGTGTAGCCTGAATCACTCGTCTTACGTGATGAACACAAATATGATTGCATTGAATTTCATTAAAAGTAGAGGTGGCCACTTTTTTGCATAATAGACTCATGATTAAAGCATTTGCCCATCAGTTAGAGAAGTGAATGCTTATAATACACAATATCCCATTGTACCATAGTACATTATCACAAAGAAATATTTTCTTGATGAAGTTATGTCTCTTCCACCAGGATTATAATATTTATAAAGCCGGAAGAAAAGACAGTAAGTTAGGGTCATCAGATCAATGAAATAAAATGCTAGTTGATTCCTGCTTAAGAATGATACTATTTTCTAGCCAGTGGTGGTCCATTGTGAAGTGTATAAAATTCTTGGTAGAATAGAATGGTAATAAATAACCTCTTCCATTTCTAAAAGCAACTGAAGCCATCTATCCGGCGTACTTATTTTACTGCACTGAAAATTCAGTTGTCTATTTTGTATTTTTCAGGTGCTTTCATGCTATACATTTTACAATTACACGGTATTATTTATTTTTTGTTTCTTTACTTCCAAAACTATTTCACTTGCTTAGAATAGTTTGAAAAATTTGAGCATTATTCTTATTCTATGACAAAATGGTATAAACACGTGCACAAGACAACCCATACAAAAAAACAAAACAAAACAAAAGAAAAACACAAAAAAAACCCCACGCATTTATTCATAGCTAGAGGTCTACTACCTACTTAATATCAACCTACTTAAATACATATTTACAGGGTTGGGGAAGCTAAATTTGGTCAGCCATTGGAGTATCCGTCCCATAATGGGGATTCCTTCTGTCAAACCTCTGTAGGAGACTTCTTCAGCTGCATGACCAGACACAATCAATAATGAGTCTAAGCACATATTCCCATGATTCTTTTTGTGAGTTTAATTCCAGGGACAATGGCCTGACTGTTTTCCTTGATGGCTTTAGGAGTAACTGAGTCAGTGTAGTCTGTTCCTTGTAGTTTTGATTCCTTGGTTTCCTGTTGTTCCTCTGATCCTCAATATGCCTTTCTGTTCAAAGCAGTTAGCTCTGAGTTAGTTTATATACATGTATGTCATAATATGTAGCCCTACACACAGAAGGATAGCCTCAAAACCTCTCTGTATTGTATTACATAACAAATTTTATTCCAATCTTTCACCCCAAAAATAATTTGTCAAAAGTATAAATACATTAAAAGATGTCTGTATACATGAAATAGCTTCTGCAGAAGGACTAATAGTTTTCAGACTGGAAAAAAAGAGACCCATATGGAAATATCTGGAAAGTTATAAATATCATGAAGGAGGAGAATAGAGATTATTTGCTCAGTCAATTTAAAACAGTAGATAACAAATGAAGATGATTGATGATAAATTAAAAAAAGACTCAGAAATTGTCACTTCTTTGAACATGATTAAAGAGATCAGAGCTATAAATAATACAAGGTTAAATGGATTCAGAAAAAAATGGTCAAAATGATAAAACAAAAGCAAGATTGTTTAAACATAAAGATACTGAACTGCTGGGATGGTGTTCTCAGAAGCTACTACCCAACACTTGTCCTGGTCTTGCACTTTTATCTGATGTTCTTGCATTCTCTTTCGAGGTGATTGAATTATGACAGACTATTGACCTAAATCAGTATTTGATATCATCCAGTCAATCTGTTTCTATGTTTTTAAATATATTTCATAATAGTATAAACAAGTTTAGAATATCATTTTCCTCTTGTGCTCCATGAATATACATATTCATAAAGATATGTACTCTATTTCTTCTTTTTAGTTAATCTAAATTATTTGGTATAGCCAGATTCAAACTACCAGTATCAAGATTTCTGCAATTCTTTATCAAGCTATATTAAAATACATTTATTCAAAATAATAAATTTAAACATGACTGGTGAGATACAAACATGTTGTTCTATTCTAATTGGACTATATCCACTGAAATAACAGAATTCACAAAAAACAGTTGACATATGAACATCCAATAAATGAAAGAATTATGTAGAGGTGAAGTTAAACTAGTTCTTCCATTTTTCATATTGCTCTTTCTCTCATACATATGGGCTAATACAAAAAAAAAAAAAGATAATATTGTTTACTCAGTCTGCAATGTCTATGAAACTTAAGCCTCCTAATTCTAGAGCAAAAATCTCACAATGTTAATAAATATTTGAAAAATAAAAGGGAGTATTTGCCCCCCACTGTCATCTTGTTTCCTTTTGGTAAGTGAAAATTGCCCTCCATTAAGCTCATGAAAGTAATGATTACATGCAATGCTGAGCCAGAACAAAATGTTTAGTTTCAGAAGTTTACTAGAGCGTGTTCAATAACTTACTGATAGTGTATCTAAAGGCAAAATCATGCTCAAAGCATTACTGAAAATATATCAAGGAGTAAATCATCTTGTGGACTTTGAATGTCAACATATACAATCCATGATCCTTAAAGATATTTACTTCTAGATACTTTTTTACTGGCCCAATTTCTCAAGAATTTTCTTATTTCTTAATTAATTTATTTTATGTGTATATGGGCTCCAAACAGTTAATTATTTAGTCAGTATATGCATTGTGAACACTGATTTAAAGATCAAGCTTCCCAGTTTCACTGAAGAGAATGATTAGCTTTACATAGGTAGATAGCATTTAGTTAGGGAAATGTTTAAGTTTTTGAGCTGTAGGCATGCATACTTTTTTTTTTTTTTTACCTGAACTGAACTGTTCAGTCATGTGAAGATTGCAAAATATGTCCATTGTTCAGTTACATTTTCTGAAATACATTCTGTTTTAATGTGCGGAGTGTAGTAAAAATCTGTTAAAACTTTCTTAATGGGGACAAACTCAAGGCAGGGAGAAACCCAAAGCAGGTACAAACCTACACTATTTATTAGCCTAAAATCAGTGCCATTTCATGAAAATCTAGTAACATTTTATGAAAAGCTCCAGAGATCATCTGATCCAGACCAGTGTTCACTGCGTTCACTGCAAAAGCACCGTAGATCAGGCACTCAGTGCCTTGTCCATTTGAGCTGTGGAGACTCTAACCTGCTTCCGTGTAGGACTGAAAATATAATGATTTTTTTTTTTTCTTAATTGTACAGTTAGAATTATCTTTGAAAAAATATCCAGGAAATTTTGCATTTCTTAGAACCTTTGATTCACATATGTGCAAGCAGTTATCAACACTAGCTTAAAGGTCACAAGAGCTGATATTCTCAGGTTAAAATTGTAAAATTTTTAAGGTTTTATGATTGTTTGTTTCTGTATCACCACAACAGTTGTTTTTATACTATTAACCACTAACATTAGTTTTCCTTTGGCTTATTAAACATCAAAGAATTCATGAGAGTTAATCGTGATTTTAATTTTAAATTGAATGAAGTAGCATAAACTAAAATAGAATAAACTATGTAATTCAATCTGAGGAATTTACAAAGGGATATTAACTTCAAGTAGAAGATGTATGTCAAACATGAAGGATGACAGTTGCATGACTGAATTATGAATGAATGAAAATTTTATTATACTTACAATGGTATTATGTATTAAAATATTATAATATTAATAGCAACAATTTCTGCAGATATCACTGAAGTATTTCATGCACACCAGAATCTATCTGCCCATTTGTCACTCAAACCCTGCAAACACTGACACCACTATGTTTACCAATGTGCTTTTTTTCTGGGCTCCAGTCTTTCAACTGGTTCAGTCTGTACTCATGCAGAATGAGAATGATTTCACTGATACTCTTAGAACATCCAGCACTTTCATAACGATAAGAACAAGAAATGTAAAATCTGGGAAACATATTTAATATCTTCAGAAAATTTATTGTTAAAAATGATACAGAAAGAAGGATTATCCAAAAGATGTAATGGTGTACATTTGCATTGTTAAAAATGCTTATTAGTGTGTAAGCTAAACTTTGTTTGTTGTAGTTATAGTAATTGTACTAATTCTTTTTTCCAGTTTTTATTACTTAATGAATTTTTGCTATGACTACAGCAAACACAAGTAAAAATTTAAAACGAGAAACCTAATTTTGTTGGGTCTAGTTCCCTGTTTCTTTGAAATCTTTATTTCAGGTTCTATTAGTAATGTAACATCCTAAGTCAGGTTCAACCATATGCCAGAAATCTTTCCTGAGATATTTATCTATGTCAAATCAAATAAATGACTGAAATGATCATGATCAAGGCCTTTCTATGTTTTAATTTGATTCGTTTGAATTCACTGTTCTGACATAGCAATTGAAACAGATATAACCTCATCAAAGGATGGGAGAGAAAGATAAGCAAATTTTATGAAAAATTAAAGCAATGATAATAATAATAATCAAATTCTGCTAGGAATGAATGCTACTACTGATTTTGTTGAGATCCGAATTGAGATCCACATCTTATCTTGTTAAACCTTAATGTTGCAACAGAGAATGATCGCTTTTTGAGTGTAATACTTGAAGTGGGGTCATGAATCTGTAGCATGATGAGCTCCATTCCAAGCTCCAAATTTATTTGCATTGTCAGGTAATTTACAGTATTTGAGCAGTTTCTGCTGTTCAAATGAATCTGTCTTTTTAACATTTAAATGAACAGTAGGAATAGTAATAGCTGGATACTAAAGAATGTACAGTAAACTCTTGATCAAAGTATAAAAATAAGAGAAGAAATGGATTTTGAAAACTGATCCATTGTTCTAATGAATTACTTAAAATTATAAAATAAAAGGACATTTCTCATCTATTCACCTTGTCATACTGTTATCATCACAGTAATGTCCTACAAAATTCCAACTTCTATTCCTTACACATTATTTTGTAGAAAAAAATAGCATCATTGGAGCTGCATCAGAAAAGAATACCTAGGTCCTAGGACACAAGGAAGCAAAACTTTACAGAGCAGCAGCAAAAATCAATTGGTATATCAGAGAAGTGACAGTAAACATTTGGGGTGCTTACAGCTGTTCTTTCTGCCTTCAGAGAGGACTGGTGTTGCTCTAGTATTTCTTATTTTGGATTTAACAAACTGCACTTGAAAGAATAGCTCTGGCAATAGAGTTAATTTACTACCTTGTGTTCTCATATTTGAGACTGAGTAGATGGATATTCTTCAATTCAGTCTTATCTAAATATGTCCATTCATGAACTTCATTTTTACCATGGAGAAGGAATGCATATACACACACACAATTCTCTCTGATTGCTTAGACTTGAATGACAGTTTTGCCATGGGTACTCAGAGAGGTGATGAATGGTGCTCAGGTGGTGCCCAGAGACGTTACTAAGGGAGAAAGTGCATGCCCTGTTCCTGGAGACATTCAAGGTCAGCCTGGATTGGGCTCTGAAAAACCTGATCAAGCTATATGTTCTCCTATTCATGGCTGGGGAGTTGGACTAGATGATCTTCAAAGGTCCCTTCCAACTCAAACTATTCTACAATTTAATTGAACTGTTCAAACATCCATAGAAAATGGAGAAATTATGTTTGTAGAAATAAGCCACGGATGTAGATTTAAATTTAATGATGCATATCAGATGTATTCACTTACTTAAGCTCTCTTTAACACCACTGACACAGAAACACCACTGGTTACTACAGAGCTGTTTAACTGGTAGAATAAGCAAACAAACAATCAACACTGAAAATGTTTTTCCAAAGATTTTCAAAGAGCAATAGAGTGTTTACTTATTCAAAGTAAAACCATTCAATTATTTTGCCTTGATGCCTCAGTCAAGGTTTCTGGCTAGAAATACACTTAGTCATACTTTACACATGACATTTTTCTTCAGTTATTAAATTTTATTTATCTTGCATGAGGAATAACAACAATTTAAAACATATTTTAGAAGGGTATTTAGAATCTTCTGTTTCAGTGCTCTGAAGAAAAGTATTCCATTGAAAATTAATCTATGGATAACTTATCATGTTTATTCACAGTTAAATAACAAAGATAACATTATTTGCATGCATAACTACATGCTATGTATACATTGTAGTTAGCAACCTTGATGCTGAAAAGTGTTACAATTGTGATAACATCTGTAGGAGGTAGAAGTAAGTCTACAATATCATTTCATAGTATTAAAAATTGTCATATGTTTTCTAACATAATTCACTTTACTGTTAGTGATTGTAGCTTAATTTAAATATATGAGGCTGGAAATACTAACAAGATAAAGTAATTTACACAGTCAATAACAAATAGAAATTCTAGTAGAGTTTCAGCTTCTAATGTACATCTCTATTCTTGTAAAGATTGAGATAAATGGTAGAGGTTAGAATGTATTTCCAAAGAAGCTTTAATTGTTCACTGTTTTCCCTTTTTAACCATCACATAGATCTACACATTTGCTACTGCAGTTTTCATAATCAATAAATAATCATTGTTGAAAAGACTTTATTTCAGAGTTCTCTAATTTGCTTTTGAGAAAGAAAAAAACTTTAAAAGTCTTTGTATAATCATGTCTTACAGGGCATTCTTTTAAGAGTGTGAACAGTCAAAATTGAAGGTGTGTCTATATTTTCTGAAGAAGAAACCTATGCATTCTGTTCCCGATGATGAATTAGTATTGTTCAAAAATTCACTAAGCAGGAAGCATGTGTTGCCATGGATCATTACAACAATCTGTCATGTGTATTTGTGTTTAGGTACACTTTACAACTCTTTATTTAGTAGGTCATAACACAAAATGGACCTTGTGTACGTTGTTTGAAATATTATTACATCCTTATATTTACCTAGAACACATTTAGATAAAACTCAGTTCAGTATTTATACTCTAGTTTCTAAACAATAAAAAAGAAGGACTTTCTATCCATAACAGAATTTGGTGATTAGTCTAAGCCTTATTTGTTATTTGTCTTTTTTTAGTTTTAATGCAGAAAATTAGTGCTTATGCTCTAGAATCTACAGAGAAAAATGTCACTACTAGATCTTATCCAAACACAATAATATGACACTGTTATGTTGTGTTCTTGATATTATCTGTTGTTTCTTTTCAGTTAGTAAGAGCTTACAGAAATTTATTCCTCTTCATATTGTTCTCCACCTCTCTCCCCCACAATATTTAGATCAGTACTGACAGAGTTAATTTAAATGATGTACATGTATCTGAAAAAGTATACCTTTATTTTCATAATTATGTATTTTATCAGTTAGCTATGGATAAGCAAAAACCAGATGCATTTTTTGAGGAATATCTACTCAGACAAAAATATAGGTCTAAAAAGGTAGAAGTATTACTTAATCCCAGTTTTCATTTATATCATAAGATTGTTCAATGCATTGCCTCCAAATTGTGATTTCAATGATTTCATACATATCCCAAGTGGAAATGTGCCATGTCTGTCTAGAAGGAAACATGTCTGTTTCCTTCTATCCCTTATTTCATGTCCAAATCTACACCTTAAAGTATTTTATTTATATTATGTTATATAGTTGCAATATATCTCATTGTTAATTGTATTCTGGGAAAAAAAAATAAAAAAATAGATAGTATAATGTTTGCATCCTGGATAGAAGGCCCAAAGAAGTTATCAGGATTCAAGATGGGTAAATGGACATGCTCATACACAGCCTCAGGGCCCTGGAATACTATTTGCTAAATATACTGTATTAAAATTCTCAAAGTATCAGTTCTTTAGCATATCAGCATCAGAGTTCCATAAAAGTTCATAATTTATCTCTTGAGGGTGAGTCATTTTAGACTGTAGTAATATATTTCATCGCAATTATCATAAATGAATATTTAATTTCCTCCAAATTATTCCATAATTTATAAGAATAAGATACCACCAAGTGCACATCTGCATGAACTATCTCATACTTCAGACTGCCCCATTTATGACACTGGGTTCTAAGTTTGTCAAGATAAATAAAAATCATGTTTTAAATTCACAGTTCCTGCTCTGTCTATAGCCCTAGTGAAAGAAAAAAAAAAAGAGAGATGAAATAACATGTTTATTTTTATCATTTTATTTTTGCACAAAATAAGTTAGCAAATTATTTAAAAAACTGAATTTGAAGTGATCTTTACCAAATCACCCAAATTCTTCAAGACAAACTGATTAATTTTTTTCAACTTCAAATTACCAAGGATTCTCTCAGCTATCTATAAGAAACAGATAAGCAACATTTATGGTACTGCTCTTCAGATACTCATGTTGAGATGATATAGATGAACTTGAGTTGATCTTCAGCTGAAATTTAAGTTCCATTCTGCTACAGGTAGAGGTTTCAATATGATTTGAATGGTTTTGTATCTTGATTTGACATGACATCTGAAATAAAATAGAAATACGTTTGCAACTTCCACCATTGAAAACAGAACATTTAAAAAGTATATTAAGTTCAATCTTGAACCCATTGGAAACCGAGAAAGGTTTTAGAAGAAATTAGAATTAATACTGTTGCATTTTCCTACTGCTCCATTGAGACTAAACAAAATAATGACAGTAAGTGCAGCTGGCACGTGGGCTGATGAGAATGCTGTGCCCAGTTTACATTATAGAGCATTTGTTAAATTTTAAATGATAGCAATATAGCATTGACAGTTTGTTAAATAACACAAACAACCTCTTCAACAAATAACAATATATAAAGAGGGAGTTGGAAAAGCACACAAATTTTTGCTCTGTTTTTCTTACAGTGTTTGGAAGCAGAATCTTTACTGATTTTACAAATCAATACAATCAAGGAATAATTTCATTTGTTATCAGGCTTTTCTTGTAGCAGCATAATAATCATGTTTCTTTTTTATTCTTTTACATACTGTTATTGAGAAGAATATTTATTATGGATGAAGTCTGAAAATGATTGTTGCTGATCCTACCAGATATGTGATTTCAGTTTTCTTCTCATTCTGTTCTTTCTTGATTTTAACAATAAAATGTCTTTATTATATTACTCACTGAAATTATTTACCATTTATTTGGCACTAATGGAATTGTCAGTGCATCAGTCTATTTAGAATCCTTATGTAGAAGCATAGACAATGACCATTCATGATAGTTTATTTCCTTTTCTTTTTTCTTTAATATATGAAGATATCAGTCTATGTACATTATTTGAAATTGCTTGTGTATAACAATTCTATCCAATATGTTTAAAAAGAAAAAATCTGCCTTATAACTTCCTGATAGCTTTAAGAACTCAATAAACACATCTAAAACCTTCAGAAAACAACTAAGGCCTCCATGAGATCTAAATATATAATCTGAATAATTAATATTCCTATTGATATGTGATGAAAGAACTGTACAGGATAGCCAGAATATATGCTTGAGTTTATACTGTGTCAGTTTTATATTTGTTTGACGTATTGTAACCATCCTCTGCTTTAATTATTTAAGCTACTTCACAAGTATATTGAGCTTTTTATAACAATCTCAATAACTTAGCTCTATATGTTTATGAATGTTCATTTGTCTTTGATTTTGTAGAAATTCCTGTACCTCACTATTGCTTTACTGTACGATTGAAAGAACAAATTTGATATTCAGTACAGAAAATTTTATTTTCTATTTAGAAACTATTTTATGCACTCAATTGTACATGGCACTGGATTATTTTTAAGGTTCTTGACAACATCCAGCCAAGAGGAAAACGGAACTAAGCAGAACATTTCTGGAAAGCTGACGTTAAATTATTTAAAAATGCTTTACTATGCTGGGAAAGAAGAAATATTTCACAAAAAAAAATCAAAAATATTATCTCCTTCTCCCAGCTTTCTGCTCATCCCTTTTTACACCACCTTGTAAAGCTATGAACACAGATTTAATTATTTTAGTGTAAACTATTACTGTCCTATAATGGAGATTTTGCAAATCTTCATGACTTTCAGTTTAGAGGATAACAATCTTCTATTTGGAGCTCTACATTTGCAAGAAAGAAATCTGAGCTTCTATTAAACAAATGTTATAGTGAAAAACAGGTTTTCAAGTGAAAAAGTTTAGGGTGTTATTTTTCTCTTAGATGTTCTTCCTGAAATAGAACCCTGTTTTCACAACACATTTAGTATTTCAGCTACTACAACACTTTACCTGCAGAAAAGAAACACTGTTCTGTATAAAATTTAGTTATATTTTGAAAATTGCTGCTATAGAAGACCAAAAATCTTAATGAAATATGTAGTAGGACGCTAACAAGACACAAGCTATCAGCATGGATCTTCTTGTCCTGTTTTCAGTGGAAGATCAGTTACTTCAATGCCAAACTCCTTTTGAGTTTAAGAGAGCCACTGAAATTGCCCATATTAAAGCACCATTTTGCCCTCATGTTAAGGTGAAGCTCGTTAAAACTTGCTGAGGGGTATTCCACTTGAGATTAAGAAATCACATCCAAAATCCTCCAGTACCTTTTGAGAAATTCAAGTATTCTGAATATCCTAGTTCGGCTGAAGGTATGAAAGAAGATATGTTTTTTCTGTGTTTTTCAGGAATGTTTTCTAGGGTCTTATCAGACATTTTAAGTATCTCCAATGGCAGTAGATACCACTGCATATCATGTGTAAATTGTCTTAACGTAAACCATATATGTGACAGTATTTACTACATGTCAGTGTGTTCACATAAATTATGTGTCTAAACTTTTCTTGTAGGAATTTGAACCTAGATATCCAAGGACATTTATTTCAGAAGTCTCTGAGTTGACAGAATTAGAGAGTGGCTGAGGTTGTAAATGACCTCTGGAGGTCATCTGGTACAAGCCCCATACTCAAGCAGAGGCACATGCAGCATACAGCTCAATAACATGTTCAGACAAATTCTGAGAATTTCCAAAGATGGAGTCTTCACAGAATTTTGGGGCAACTTGTGCTAGTGCTCCATCACTAAAAAAATGTAGTATATTTTCCAGTGTTCAGACTGAACATCCTGTGTTTCAGTTTGTGCTCACTGAATCTTGTGTTGGTACTGTGTGTCTCTGAAAAGCATGTGACCATTTTTTTTTGTGCCCTAATGTCAGACATCTATATACCAGACCTGCTCCAAAAGTAATGCCTCCTATTTTATTAGGTTTGCCCATTACATTTGAATCAGATGTTGGTAGTATGGCAGTGAATGTTGAACCTGCCCACCAACATTCTGTTACATTTTGTTGCTGTGCGATGGATGGCAGCAGAGGGGCAATCAGACAAAACGGCATTTGACATGGAAGTGTGTATGAAGCCAAGGTACGGAGTTGAATTCTTGTCTAGAAGAAAAATTACATTTTGACATTCACTGACACTTGTTGAATGTTTCTTGGGTCCAAACAATGGATTTGAGTACAGTGAGATTGTGGGTGGTGTGTTTCAGAAGTGGCAACATCAACGTGAAAGGCAAACTACATTCTGAACAGCCTTGCAGATTTTGATGAGTGCAACATGCAGGCTCTTGTTCATCGCTGGTGAAAACGCATAGCTAACAGCAGTGAATATTTTTTCACCATTTTGCTCTACCAAATTATGGTATACCTAATTATGGTATACCTAAATATGCTATAGCAAAGAGTGTAATTTGCTATTTGTATCTTCTGCAGTTTTCATAGGAATAAAAAGGAGGTATTACTTTCAGAATGATCTGTATATATTTTTAATTTCTCTTAAGAGCAGCCTGGGTCATCACTAAAAATTATTCTTAAAAGGAATTAACTAGCAGATATTTGACAAGATCTATCTCACAAGAAACATGTTTCAGAAACAGTGTTTCAGACAGCAGAGAATGAAAATGAAGGTAAACTTGCATTAATTTAACAAAATATTTTTAGCTTTTACATTCATTCTTTTTGTTTCATCCTTGGTGATCATCAGAATGATTAAGAGACCATTAACTGCAAATAAACAGGTGAAAATATGAGCAAGGTGAAAACTTTTAGACCATGTTTATTAGCATATTTAATCATTCTTCTATTTTTATCATTATATTCCGTACCTTTTTTTATCTTAGGTATTTTCTTGTGATTGTTGAGCAGCCATGCTGGACACTCTTCCTTACCTCCTGATGCTGTTTGAATGGCAACCTGAGTAACTGAATCACTTTCTTCTTTTCTAGGTGTGAGTATATACACACTGACAACTAGAAAGACTAGAAAGACAGATTGTGTATTTCATCGTTTCTCTTAGCACACTATAGTAGGCTTAAACTGCAACCTCTCCCTCTCCAAAATGCTGATTTATACTAAGAGTAGTAATTTCTTTATAAATGGGAGAAGGCTGCTCAGGAAGATCTTTACTCGGGAGTTGATCCATGTCTATACTACGGTAAAACTAGGTTTAGATCATTTTAGCCATCTGAAAAAGTGATTTTTTTGTCCTTCATCTTTTCAGCAAGAATGAAACTACAACTAAATTATATTATTATCTGTGGCTGTTGTCCTCTTGTTTGAATTTGACTGAAGTGAAGGTTTCTTGATTACTTGAATATAAACCTTATATATTTTAAGTTATTAAATGGAAAAAATGCAAAGAAATGTATGTAATGTTGGTGCACAATAAATATACAAAGTAATTGTTAATTGCAGATTTGTAAATTATACAAGCCTTCTTCCCTATAAGAGATGGTTGAATTGTTTGAAAGAAACATCAAAGTGTCTTCTGAATCTTTTCTTCAGGTTTCCATTTTATTTCAAATCTTTAATTCAATAATCAAACTTTAATTCTGAAATGTTATAGTAGGTTGATAAGATGTCTGAATGTATTCTGCCCTTCCAAAGCATTTAAATAACTTACTAAATATCATTAAAGGCAGATATCCAGATAGGAATTGATCCACTTATGTACCAGTTCAAAACTATTGATGTTTGCATCTGTTATCTGCTAAACAGAGATTTGTAAACTGGTGTTCCAGATTATTGTAGAAAACGTCAAATGAATTCAAAATACAGACACTTAAATGGATTAATTAACCTCTTCACCTCATACATTACAAGCACTACAGTGAATACTAGTAAAGCATCTTATTGATTTTAAGATTTTTAATTTGCATTGTAAATCCTTTCACTGGCCTTGTCCACAATATCTGGGAGAATTACAAATACTATATTTCCCTTTCTGCTGTTTGAATGCTGGCCTAGTAATGGCTCTTTTGATCTTACTAAACTTTCTCTGAGCTGTGTATTATTCCTCCCCACTTGAGACTTTATTCTCTACTATACATCAATGACTCTTGATAGCCTATAAATCATTTCTAAAATCTGATATTTTACGTGTAGACTGCTGACATTATTAAGCTTCACTAGCCAATGACTGCAGTAGTATGACAATAATATAATAGCAACAGGCTTGAAAGATTTATAATTCCTTTTTCATGATTTTTTATTTATTTATTTTGCAGTATTTTTTGGCACTAATCACAAGTATTCTATGAGAGGTTTTCAAGTTCTCAGACACAGTGGCATTATGTATAGGGGATGAAAATATTTGTGAACACTGAAACTTTAGATATTTACTTGACAACTTCTCTCTTATACTGGAAAATGTAATCAAGAAAGACGTGTGTAAAAATACTGGGAAGGATATACAATCCCATAGTACAAATACTTCAGTTTTGGAGGGAGAAAGAGGTAGAGAAATCTGTATGTGTGTGTGTATATATATATAATCTTTAATATTACTCTATCAATAATTACATAAATGTTAAAACAGGTGTTTTGCACTAGAGAGTAATAGTAATAAAAACTTCTGTTTACACAATAGTCAAGTATCTTCTTTCAAGTTATAGTATGATTATGAACTAATTAACTTCATTAAAACTTCTTCACCAAAACTATACAGAGATGAACAGAGCTGGTTTATAAAAGAACTAAATTTTTACCATATAATTTAAATAACATTATTATGCCTTGTTCACAGGAAAGTGCCAAAGTCTGTGTCCTTAGACTTAAATGGATATTCCAGATCATTTTCGAACTCCAGTAATATCTTCTGCAGCTTTCAATGACAGAAAGACAAACAGGTGGAACTCAACTTCAATTACTGTCAAGGACTGCACTTTACTTTTTCTTTCTTATTTACCAAAGATTTGACTTTCCAAATTCTGTTTTCTTTGCTACAAAACTATGCTGATCACTCTGAAAATAATTCCTCCTGTTTATTTCCGTGAAAACTGTAAAAGATAGAAATACAGTTAATGAAACCATATGGAAGAGCATATTTTTACGTATAAAACAATAATTTTCAAAAAACTCACCACTATTATATATGCATTTTCACCACTGATGAATAAGAACCTGCATGTTACATTTATAAAAATCTGCATGATTATTTTGAGTGTTGCTTGTCAGACACATTTCTGTTGCCACTGCTGAAATGCACCTCTCACCATGTGGTCTCCATAAACATTCAGTAAGCATCAGTGAATGTCAGTGGGTGCAACTTTTCTTCATGGAGGAATTAAATTCCACACCCTTGATTCATACTTCAATGACAGAGGTCATTTTCTCAGACTGACCCTCTGCTGACATCTGTAATACAGCAATAAAATTTAATGGAATAGTGGTGGAAAGATTAAACCTCTACTGCCATACCACCAACACCTGCCTCTGATGTGGACCAATGTAATAAAATAGGAAGCATTACTTTTGTAGCAGCCCATTTAGTTTCCACTTTTTTAGGTTTTTTACCCTGTGTATTTTACCCTGAGTGAATAATAAAAAAAAATAAATTATGAATCTGATGCTTCAAATGTATGAGGACAAGTTCAGGTTTTCTGCAGGATCTGTGCTAGAGGCAGTAGCTTACATTATTTTAATATGACAAGTTATCTTTCCTTTTATAAAAATACAAGATTTTGGGATGGATTTCCTCATAGAGGTCAAAATAAATACTTTCATCCTGAATCTTTGGAATCCAAGTACACTGATTGGAAACTGTCATGGTAGTCCTTGTTTTTTTCATGGCCTTCACAACTACTCTTTCATATTGTTTCTATAGGACTTCATTAGTGAATAAATTTACAGATATATTTTCATATTTCACAGTAGTCTTTCACTGTTGACCTTAAAACATAAATTAGCTAAATTCCTACATGGAGAAAAGTCAAACCAATGACTTCTGCATGTCACAGTGTGCTTAAAATGGTGATTTGTTACTGTTTTTGAAGTAGGAAGGCAAATAATGAAAGTGAGTCAGTAAAATCAGTTGAAAACAAAACAAACAAACAGAAAACACCAAAAGCAGAAATATATACTTCATAAATGTTTCCATTTTTGTACCTACATGCAGCTCTATTAATCCTAATTAGTACTTATTAGTCCTAATGGCTTCATCAAGGGCAGATTGTGCCTGACTAATTTGCACCTCTGTGATGGTGTGACAGCATCAGTAGTCAATAAAAGAGCAACTGATGTCATCTATCTGATCTACTGCAAGTCCTTTGGTACGATCACACACCACATTCTTATCTTTAAATTGGAAAGAGATGGATGTATATTCTGAGAATAAGGAATTGGTTGGATGCTAGCAGTCAGTGGGTTGTGGTCAACAGATTTGTGACTAGGTGGAGCCTTTAATGAGTGGCATCCCCAGGGAGGGGTCTGTGCTGGGACCTGTTCTCTGTAATATCTTTATCTCTTAATAGACAATGGGATTGAGGGCACCTTCAGCAAGTTTGCGGGAGATATAAAGCTCAGTGATACAGTTGATAGAAGGAAGGGATGACATGCAAAGAGGCTTGGACAAGTTTGAAAAGTGAGACTGTAGGAACCTAACGATATTCAGCAAGGCAGTACATTTTGATAAGAGCAATCCCAGATACATCTACGAACTGGGAAATAAACTCCTTGAGAACAGACTTGTAGAATAGGACCTGGGGTTTCTGGTGGATGAGAAGTTGGATATGAGCCAGCAGCGTGCATTTGTAGCCTGGAATACCAACAGTATTTTGGGCTGCAATAACTGAGTGACAAGCAGGGCAAGGGAGGTGATTGTCCTCTACTCTGCCCTTCTAGAGACCCCATCTTAAGTAGGACATTCAGCTCTGGGGCCCTTAGAACAAAAAAATACACGGAGTTGTTGGAATGGTTCCAGAGGAGGGCCACAAACATAATCAGACAGCTGGAGCACCTCTCCTAGAAAGAAAGGCTGAGATTGTTCGGTCTGGAGAAGACAAGGTTCCAGGGAGACCATATTGTGGCTTTCCAGTTCTTAAAGGTAGTTTATATACAAGAGGGAGACCAACTTTTTAGGTGGTCTGATATTGATAGAACAAGGGGAAATGACTTCTATGGAATCTATCAAGTACCACCAAGTTCTAATTCTTACAATCATATCACAGAGAATGGTCACAGAATTCAACACCTTGCTCCACCTCTGGTGCTGTACCTCATATAGTCAGTACACCAAGCTCCCCTAATGCTGCTAACAACCTAATGTTTGTAGATCTTACAATGTTTAGGAAGCAGTCATGTAACAGACTCGTTTATCTGCTGAATTTCATTCTGGAGATTTCTTCAGTGTTTTTTCTTCCTTAAGAGAGAAATGTCCCAATAAGTTATTCCCAATAATTACTACGCATAAAACTATGAGTATAGTAACTCAAACTTCTCAATATTTAGAAAGAATTGTGAGATCACATGTAGTCTTGTTATGAAAATTAGAGCTTCAGAGGCTCTTGGTCTGCTCACTACTTATAGAGTAAGATGATTCACAGTCATAGTATTTATCAGGACAGTATTATCATCAGTTCTGAGTAAAGCATTGAGCTTAACATTCATGGCAAATGAATAGTTTAGTGATGGGGGAGAGCACATGCAGCCAGAAGAAAGCAAACAAAAAATACTGTGTAGAGATAAGCAAATTACAACATGGAGCCCAGAGAGCAGTCTAACTTCTTTTTGTCAGTATGAAATGGAAGGGTGTAGACGGTTTGTGGGCTGGTTCAGCCTGGTTCCGCGACAACTGAGGAAGGAGACCCACAGGCCCACAACCCAGACAAGGAGAAGGAGGAAAGGGAAAAGGGAGATGAGCCCCGAAAAAAAAAAAAAAAAACAGCGGCAATGATCTGAGGAGGAAAAGCTAATTTACTAAATAAGATATTAGGAAGTAAAATAACACAATATAATACAATACAATTGGAACTGAGCCCAATGAATCAAACAAAATGGGCAAGAGAGAGAGAGTGTCCGATAAACCGAAGGCCTTACACTAGCGTTGAAGGCAATACGGCAGCGAGCACCCACTGCTGAGTTGATCCCAAAGGAAAAAGAGAGTGTCCCGTGACCGCAGACAGTTTTTATCTTTTTTCCCTTAGAGCAGAAAACACGTAAAAATACAAAGCATCGCAAAGTCCTCTGGGGAATGTAGTTCTCCCTCTCTTCTGAAACAGGCATATCCATAACTATCGATGATCCACAGAGATGTAGCATTAACTCTCTAACTCCCAATACACCACATGATGTTATGATGTGGAATATCAACAATACAACAAAAATCATAAAACCATGACAAAGGGCAAGATGATACTTGCAGAATGCAACTGCTAGTCATGAAATAGTTTTGTTCATGAGTGATCAGAGATCAACATCCCTTTAATGCTTCCATAACTTTAAAAAACTTTTATCTTAAGCTTAGCAGAAAATTTGAAGTCCAGGCAGCCTGGTTTGAGAAATGCACTGTTTATTTTATATTATCTTATTTTCATTTGTCTCTGGAAACAGTTAATGTATTGGATGTATTGGATGTATTGGATGGAGGAAACAGTAACTTGTATAATTAATCCTCACTGGGTATTTAATTTCAAAAATGACAGAATAACAAGTGTTTACTCCGTATTCATTTGCACAGAATGAATTTGCTTTTGTCTTTCTGTTTATTTTATGCTTTGCTTGCCTGTTTTTTGGGGAGATAACTTTGGAGTAATTGAGGAAGGTAAAGGTATAACTTTTATTCCTTATTGATAACATGAAGCAAAAATGGCAATGATATGACGTTTTATTTTGCACTGACAAAACAATTCCACACAGAGTTATCAAAATGTTTTATTTTCTACTTTGTTATTTGTTTGAGCATAGAAGCTGTAATGTAGTGAGAATACAAGAGAATTCTCTGGAGGAATGTGAAGGTTTTGGAATATTTCTAGCATACTTAGAAAATAACTTAAAATATAAAATTAAAAATAGCTTAAAATTAATGTTTATATTTACTATTCAACAAAATTGAAATCTGTTGAGCAAGAACAATTATTAATTGTAAAATAGTTTATTTAGACATATTCAAAGATTTCTGGACTGGGAGTCCTTACATGAGGAATCAGAGTTCTTGGTCTATGGTAAATTCTAATAATATAATATTCTCATGAACAAACTATTTGCATTTGGGAGGCAGCATTATACACTAGTAAAGGTAGTAATATATTCCCAGTTTCCCAAATAACAAAGAATAGAGCTGAATTTGATTTTTTCCTGAACTGCCAGAAGTTGCCTGAGGCTCAAACAAAACTCTAAGATTCAGGCCACTATTCTGTTTTCTGCAACAGCTGCCTATTTGTTTTTCTATAATGTTCAGTTGGTTTTTTTGTTGTTGTTGTTGGTTTTTTGGGGGATCTTTTATTAATTAATTTATTTTTCTTAGTTTGTTGTTCTAGGCTATTTCTTCCCACTTCCTAGTCAATTGACCCTGAGGATCAAGGAACTGTTTTTTCTTAGGAAGAAAACATTTGTTTATTTCATGACAGAAATGGTTTGAAGACACTGTACTAGTTGATCATCTTCTGTTTTTCACATTTATGCATTTATGCATAAATGCATTTATGGAGACCAAGCAGTGGATGTGAGCACAGTGTGATGGTGGGTGATGCATTTCAGCAGAGGTGACAGCAACAGTGGGATACCTTCACTAGTGGAGTTTTTACTGGAAAAAAGAAGAATAGCTAATGGTGCTGAGTATGTTGAAAAGTAGTGTTTTTAACTGAGAACTTGCTATACTGACCTGCATTATTGTGCTCTTTGTATCTGTTGTAGTTTCCATGGAAATAAATAGGAGGCATTAATATTGGAGCAGTCTACATACATGCTTTTAGAATGGACAAAATCAGGCACTAATCCAAAATTCTCTTTATTCTCTCAAACTGTGGACAATGTCAAACTGATATAGAAAAGATCTGTCACAGACATTGTTGCTTTGATTTCTGTGAAATGTTTTTGATATAAGTTATTCGAGGGCTAGGAGTCACTGTTGAATGACTAAGCTCAAAAGATTGGACTCCTTATGGAAGTATCAAGAGTTAAAAATGGATAATAAATGGTTAATAGACTCAAGTGGGATTTAAGGGACAGATCATTTCAGAAATCATTTTCACTGAACAAGGACATTGACATTTTCCAGTCTCCTGGATTGATTGGACAAGTGAAGTAGCCTGACTGAGCTACAGGCTAATAGAAAATATTTATATTCACACAGACTGTAGAAACAGAAGAAATAACCCAATTCAGAAGAAATTATATAGAAGTATCTTGTGTATTTCTTTGGCCACGATGTAGCACAAAGTGAAGAATCTGCAGTGATATATTGAGATATTAAATAATCTCTTACTGTCATATTAAAAAGTTAAATAGTCATTTACTGTTTACAATAAAGAGTCAGTTGTAAGCATACAATACTGCCTACATAGATTATGACAGCTTTAGCACTTCTTATCTAGCCCTCTGTTCCTGACTCACAGTGTGAGGATTTTTGAGATGGGAGAGATATTTGGATTACCTAACTAGTCTGGACTTGTTATAATTTTTATTTTCTTTCTCTAAATGCACTCAATCTGTATTAAAATGAAAAGTCTTGAAGCCCTAAGGGTTATCAAGGAGACATAAGCAATATCAGCCCTGCATTCCCTCCTATTAGCCAGCTCTTCTCATTCTTGTTCAGGTGAGAAATTAATGTACATACAATTCTGCATTTTAACTGTGTAGCTGTGTCAGCTAATTCTTTTAGGAATTTTAAAGACAGAATATTGCACAGCAAAATGAATGTATAATGCTGTGCATTTGGTCTACGTAGTAAAGACAACAATTAATTAATTACAATTACAATTTCACACACAAAAAATTGCGTTTAAAATTTTGGTTCATTTATTGTCATAATTAGGAGTTTGCATAAAGGCTATTTTCTTGATCTTTTAATAGCTTTTTTCATAGCAAAAATATGTATTTTTAACAAAAACAAAATGAATGATATTTTGATTCTTACAGCTATATTCTTTCTTCTTATTTGTGACTGAGCCTCTTCAAATACCATTTGTTACACTTTTTGGTGTGATAAATGCCCATCTCAAGCCTCTGACCCCTTAAAATTAATTAGATAATGCCTAAGTTATTCAGAGAAGATGATAACTGAATAATTGCTAAGTACTGGTTATTTTCTGCTCTTGATGTGTTTCACAAACTTCTTGTTTGAGCATTGAAGCTGTAGTGTGGTGAGAGTGCAAGGCTGTGATTCTGTGATTTGTTTTTGTAGGGTTTATTTTTTCTTCAGTCATTTACACTTGCAAATATATGAGTACTTGACAGAATCACAAAATTGTAGGGGTTGGAAAGGACCTCTAGACATCATCTAGTCCAACCCCCCTGCCAAAGCAGCTCCTTATACCAGTGTGCACAGGAAGGCATCCAGTCAGGTCTTGAACATCTCCAGAGAAGGAGACTTCAGCCTGTGCCAGTGCTCCGCCACTGTGCTGTGAAGTTCCCATGTACATTTGTTCTGAACTAGCATGCTTCAGTTTGTGGCCATTTCCCTTCGTCCTATCATCACACTGCTAAGAAGAGTCCAGCCTCATCCCTTTACCTCCCGCTCCTTAGATATGGATGTGGATCAGATTCCCTCTGAATCTTCTTTTTTCAAGGCTGAACAGACTCAGGTCTCTCAGCCTTACCTCATAAGAGAGGTGTTCCATGTCCTTTATCATCTTTGTGGCCCTTGGCTGGACTCTTTCAAGAAGATCCCAGACTTTTTTGTACTGGGGAGCCCAGAAATCAACACAATACTCCAAGTGAGGCCTCACCAGGGCAGAGGGAGAGGATCACCTTCCTCGACCTGCTGGCCATGCTTTTTTTAATGCACCCCAGGATCACATTGGCCTTCTTGGCTACCAGGGCACACTACTGGCTCATGGCCAGCCTATCATCCACGAGGACACTCAGGTTCCTCTCCTCAGAGCTTCTCTCCAGCAGCTCATCCCCTAACCTGTACCGGTGTATGTGATTATTCCTCCCTAGGTGCAACACTCTACACTTGTTCTTGTTAAACCTCATCTGGTTCCTCTCTGCCCAACCCTTCAGCCGTTCAGGTCTTGCTGAATGGCAGCAGAGCCTTCCAGGGAAGGCTGTGCTGTCTTCTTATCTTTGAACACTTCATATGGAAATAATGGGTAAGTGTTTTAAGTAATTAATATCAATACAGTTCTGTTGATGTATGCTGTTGGACACAAATTAATAAATGTAAATATTTTTAACACATCTTTTTAGTGTACAATGACATACCAGAGAGTCATAGAGAAAGAGAACTCACATCTGAATCTACATATGCCAGCATTATTCTGATGTACTGTGAGGTGTAGTGCAGTTCTTTTAGTCATTTTCTTATTAATCAACTGTACTGTTAAAATAACTGTCATGTTCTTTCTCACGTACAATTGTTCTTGCAAGAGCAAATTTAGCTCAGAGTTTTTCAAATGGTATCCACTGGTGCGGCACCTTAGCATGTTGCAGAGAGAGGTCTGTCCATTGTTACATTCAAGGTCAGGTTGGACAGGGCTCTGAGCAGCCTGATCAAGCTGTGCATGTCCCTCTTCACTGCTGGGGGTTTGAACCAGATGTCCTTTAAAGGCCCCTTCCAACTCAAACCGTTCTGTGATTTCTGTGATCATGGATCCTTCATTGTTATCTACAAGGCTTCTGAATGTATAGTTGAAATACATATACAGGTCCAGGAGCTCTCAGCTTCTTCTTGTTTTTTTTTAATCCATTTACTAGATGGGGCAGATCGTTGGAATTAGTTTTTCTTAGCTAAATCAAAGATTTACTTGATTGATAATCAGAATATAGAAAGCAAAACAGAAAAAGATTTAAAAACTCAAAGGACAAGGGTTATTTGAAACTAAATAAAAATAATAATAAAAAACAACATCAAATACAAAATCCATCTGTCATGCTTTAAACATGTATTCCCAAACCTTGTATCTAGTAACATATACTTTTATACTTGTTACACAAATTAGCTTTTCCTTTCGCAATGACAACTTTGATCGTTGGTAGTATATATATGGTTTTCCCTGATTATAAGACTTAAATGGTTAACAAATGGCAAGGACTTAAAAGTTTCAAGTGTACATGAAAGGGAAAATTAAAAAAATAATAATAATAACTCTAATAATCTCACAGAGACCTTTTAAAGATATAAAAGAGACTTTTTGATAAAAACTTGCATGAGAATCCACGATTTTATAGTTTGTAAAAGTCACTTTACTGCTTTTCTCCAAGAGAATGATGAGTGAAAAGTCCTTTTGAATTCTGTTCTTTTGTATTCTGTATCACCAGGCTGTATATGAAGGCAATCTAAATTAGCTATTTATGAATAGATATTCCAGAATAACTATTCCTCAACAAACACACCTAAAAACATTTCTTTTTCTAGAAAAAAAAAAAAAAAAAAAAAAAAAAGCTAGGGATTTGATATGGTGTGTTTTGATTAGAGAAATAAGTCACTAAGAAATAAAGTAGAGTTGGTTCAAAAATAGAACCAAAAAACAACGAAGGCAAAAAGAGCTCCAAAATGATCTAAAACAACAGAGATCTAAAAACTGTATCTCATAAACTTTCATGAAGTTAATTATACATTTGAAGATCACAGTATATTTAAAGAATATTAGAAATCTTAATTAAGGCTAATTCAGTAAGCTCTGTGTTTGTGAAAGCTAAAGGAATGGTCAAAATTCCCAAATGGATGTAAAGAAAGAATGGGGGAATTAAAGTCATTACACTGAATTGTAGATGTTGTAATTTTCAGTGAGAATTAAGAACCTTCCTCCCTCTGATCTCATCTCTCAATACGTCTTTCAGATTGTCCACAGAAAGAATGCAAGCTGAATACATTGTGACAGATGCACTTCTTCCCATAAGAAGGCCACTGCTATTATTTTAGATCTTGTTACAGATGACAGAATTGCTTTCTAATTAAACTCTTGGAAACTTTTTTGAAAATAGACTTTTGGAGAATAGAAATTTTATATTCTACCAACTACTTCTTTTATATGATTTTCTTTGTATTAGGATTACAGATGCTTTTCATCCAAAACCTTTATATAAAGAGGTTTCACTAAGTAGTCTTTTTGTTTTATTTTTCCCCCTCATAATACACACTCTCAACAAAATCATTCTGATTTAGAAGTAAGCTTTTTCGCACACTCATGGTGAAACAATTTTCTCTTGTAAGAATGGCAACCAAGTTATTATATAAAAAACTAAGCAATAGAGAATACAGAGAAAATCTGCTTCATGAGGTTTAGTTTAGAAGATTTATATTCAATAGTAACACAGGAGAAAATTAGAATATCCTCAAAATTTCATAAATGTGTGAAAAGTAGCTAAGACAAATCTGTCCAAGCTATATTCTTTAAAATAGCTCATGGTCAAAATAATATACCTCAGTCTTAATGTATTTCCAGTCTTAATCCTAGCAACTCAGAATTACAAAAGCCTGTACAAAGTCGACCGAATCCCAATCATGGTTTTCAAAGATAAGAGTTCCAGGGGAAAGCCCTCTCACTCCTATTCTTCTGTGCTAACTATGCAGGTAGCAAAAGACAGAGGGGGACAGATAGTACAGTTCTGTTCATACTCTCATCCAAGGATCTGACTCTTTATGTACATCCAACACAACAGAAGAATTATAAATTAAGTCATCTCTTTGGCTCATTGGTCCCGGCCATGCTGTATACTCAGTATAGAGTTGCAAAATGCAAAACCTTCCAGTAATTTCACTTTATTTAAATTACTGACAGGATGATGGAAATGTGAGGATGATGAAACACTGGAACAGGTTGCTCAGTGAGGTTGTAGATGCCCCCTCCCTGGAAGCATTCAAGGCCAGGCTGGGGATTTAAGCAACCTGGGAGGTGTCCCTACCTATAGCAAGAGGTTGGAACTAGGTGATCTTAAAGGACCCTTCCAACCAAAACCATTATATGATTCTGTAATATTATGATTCTATGATTCTACTTCATGGAATCCATCAGGTTTTTTTTAAGTTGTTGTTCGTTCGTTTATTATTATTATTATTATTTGCAGTGCTTCTCTTGCCTCTGAAGTAAGTTTAAAAGAGCTCACAAAAGAAAACTTGAACTTAGCTCATATTCCCACTGTATTTGGAATTTCCAGCCATTGTGTCACTGCTAATATTCGATATCAAGAAGCAATAGGACAACGATTTGAAAGACAATTTGTTTAAAAACCGGTCTAAAAATCAGTTAGTACATGTCCAACTTGTTACACATTTTAATACATCTTAATAGAAACGTTGAAAATTAAAATAAGTTTTGTTACATCATACACATTCACTATAAAGTAATAAAATGTTACTATATCACACACTATATGAGGGCTGCTCCAAAAGCAATGCCTCCAATTTTATTGTGTCAGAAAATGAAGTCAGAGGCATCTGTTGGTGCTGGGACAGTAGAAGTGGAACTTTCCCACCAGTATTCTGTTAAATTTTGTTGCCGTGCGACAGGTGGCAGCAGACAGACAGCTTGACAAAATGGCATGTGACATAGAAGTGCATAAGAACAATTGCACCCATTGACATTCACTGAACATTTCTGGAGGTCAGTGAATGTTCGCACAGTGAAGCTTCAGCAGTGGTGACAACAACAGTTGTTCATGTCTGCTGGCACAGACATTTATGGGTGTGGCATGTAGGCTCCTGTTCATTACAGATGAAAATGTAGAACTAATGGTGATGACTATGTTGAAAAATGTTGTTCTGTGGCTGAAACTTTGCTCTATCAAACACTGTTGCTGAGCTCATTGTATCTGTTGTACTTGCCATAAAGATGAGTAAGAGGAATTACTTCTGAAGCTGCATAGATAAATATGATTCAAAACAATACCTCTTCATTCCATATGGTGAAGACAAGTCAAAATGTTGGACAACCACAAATTAGTAGCAGCCCTATGGACCCATGATATCTCATTAAATCTACAACAGTCCTTTTTGAAAAGGTTTTTCTTCAGCTGAATCTTTTCATTTTCTCTATCATGAAATACAACCATTCCCAAATTATCATAGATAGCAAGATCCTGTGTATTCATGGTAAACCAATGCATGGCTACTGGAAGGGATTTTCAAAACTAGTAAAAAAGCATTATTAACATTTACAAGAATAAAGGTGATGAAAATGTTGGGCTTCATTTGTTGTGTTTTGACAAGTAAATACGGAAAAGTGATTTCATTTTGACCAGAAATTTACAACATTTATTCACATTTCCAGAGATTTTTTCACTCACATATTACTCCAAAGCTATTTATATCAATGGTAATATGTATTTTATTACGGTTATAAGTAAGTAAACAAGAAAGATAAAGAACAAAATTTTATGTATTTTTATACATTTTTACGTAGTTACACATAATATATTAATGAACTGAGAAGACATAGGTCCACAACTTCTTCATATATGCCAGCAGTATTAATATGTGGAAAAAGAAACAATTTTCATGTAAGAGAGTTGAAGAATTATTTAACAAATGTATTCATTGTCTGTAAAAGTAAAGAAAGCATTTGACAGAGTGGATTGTATTACAGTTCATAAGCAACATAAGACATGATGGCGTTCTGAAGTTATAAAATGTTCAATGACTGTATTGGAATTTCTTTTGAAATCTTTAAGATGCAAATTCTTCTCTCCCATCTCCCACCCCTATGATATTCACTTTATTAATCTGGAATTGAGAAAAAATGTTTTTGTTTGAAGTGGAAACATGTATTGATGAATTCCAGGGTAAGAGAAAGAAAAAAAGTGGTTTGATATTATAACAATCTCTGTCTCTGTAAGAAAGTAACAAAGAACATGATGTATATTCCAGGAGTCATATACTCCAGACAGGCGGAACTCTGTAGGCTTGATCAGAATTTTGATGCCTGAGTGTGTAATGATGATCTTATTTTTTTATGAGACACTGAATTAACTAGCAAAAATAATGAAGTATTGCTTTATTGTTATCAGTAATCGTTAAGTCTTCTAAACTAAATAATTTTTTGCAACTAATTATATGAAATGTAGAGGGAATCTCCTTAATAAAAACTCAAAGCTATTGCAGAAGAAAATATTTACTCCCTTGTACTGCTGCTGTACAATAAATTGGAATATATTGCAGTTGACTAGATGAGGTAGACTGAAAATCCATTAGATTAATTACTGTTCATAAGTATAATTATGTTTACAATATACTACATTTCTAGATGTCTAATGGGCTTTAAAGAAGTGCAAGGTGTAATTTAAAACTTTACTTTGGAAGGCCAATCACTAAGCATAAATGGAAAAATTATTCCAACCAAGGCATTCCATATCAAGATTCACTTTCCCTAATTTATAACTGTGTTATCTAAATAATGAGTACACTTGCTGGAAATCCTAGCATTGCAGTGAAATCATAGTTTGGTTTAACAGCAAATATACGTATTTGAGAAAATCAGTAACCTTTTACGGAAGACAGTAATTTAGTGGATCTAAGTTGAGAGTAGTAGTATTATTTACATAGCGTTAAGTATCTCATTCAGCAGCTTTTGCTAACTGGAAATGCAATAGTGTATGTTTATATATAGTAAGTAGTGATGAAGAGTAGATAGATATGCATAAGAGGACCAAACAAACATTTGATTGATACTGGAAGTTGATCAAAAATTACATAAAACATAAAATTGGACTATAAGATAATTGGAAATGTCATCTAGAGAAGGAACCTTTGCTTTAAGATTGATATCTGAAAGTTTAGCACCTGAATTAGACTTTTTAAGCTCCCTCTGTTATTAGCAGTATGAAATATAAATCTCAATGCATTATATCTCAAGAAAAACATCTCAGGTGGAAAATACGTATATATCCTCACTTCATGGCATCTACTTCTAGTCAGTATGGCATTCTGATACATTATAAATGTCTAGTGAGATTAACCTGAAATCTAAAAATCAAATTTTAGTATACTGCTGACAAAATATTTTTCATCATGTATCTCTCTAAATTTTCCTTTAAAATCCTAATTTATTCAAATTTGTAATAATATGTCCAATAAACTGTTACCTTAGAGAAATAAATTTGTTTTGTTTTTGTTTTTGTCTTTTCAAACACAGTCACAAAATCTTCCTTAGAAATCACTTGCATAATATTTTTAGTTTTCTGCTTACATTATTTTTATCATAAGAGATAATAAAATCTTAGGTTCTTTTTGTGCCTGGTCATCATAAATATGCTTAAAGCATAATCCTTGGTACAAATTGAAAAGTGGCCTTGAAATGACACTTGTGTGAACAATACGAATTCCACATCTAATCAGATTATCTATGGAAATAATCTTGATTAAAAATTTGCTTCAGATAGGTTCCTTCTAGATTTGCTAGACAAAAATAGAACTTCATGGTTGAAATGTACTTTTGATCATCTCTCAAGAGACTGGGAAGGTATTGGTGAAGATTATTTGGATCATATGGCCACAGAATAGTTTTCCCCAAATAGGGGAAGTTCCTAAATATATATACTTTAGGATCACACAGTGTATGCTGTAATCAGCTACATTCAAGATATCTAAATGCTTTATAAATATGTTGGCAATTACTTAAATGAATAAAAGATCAATCATAGAATCATGGAATGGCTAGGATTGGAAGGGACATCAAGGATCATCAAGTTCCAACTCCCCTGCCACAGGAGGGGCCACCAACAACCAGAACTGGTACTAGATCAGGTTGCCCAGAGCTCCAGCCAACCTGGTCCCTGGAAGGGATATTGTTTTGTTTTAAGAATGGGAAAAAGAAACTGGTGTAGAATATTAATATTTTGATTTATACTGCCAAACACAGGCAAAAAAGGTTAATTAATTTAGATATGCAGTTCTCTCCTTTAATTGAAAAGCTGTCATCTTAAGTAATGTACCTAGAATTATGTTCTTACTGAAAAGGAAGTAGCATACAAAAGATTTAAGACTTGTTGTTCTTATTTTAAAAACATATATTTACAAGAGACTGTAGTGTATTCCTCATAAAATGGCATCATAATTTACTTCAGAATGCTTCAAATGTCTGGTTTGATGTCCTCTTTTCATATTGTTTTATCAGTTTGCAGCATGAAAAAAAAAAGTTTTTTATTTATGAATTATAAAACTAATTAACTCTCATGAACTAAAGGACCTGGACTTCAGCACCTGAGCTATTTCTTTACATGTTGGACACAAAAAAGATTTAATATCTAATCCGAACCTTCAATGAGCTATTTAGCTATTTAGAAAACAAGGATTTCCCCTCACCAGTCTTAATATAAATTTTTACAAATTGTAAAAATATATTTATTACAAAGATACAGATTTCATGCATTGAATTCCTTAATATTAATTAATTAATATTAATTAATTTCAATAATAAAAATAAGGAAAATATATTTTGTTCATACATATGAGAGTCATTACTGCAGTCATAAATTTAAGCATTTCCTGCTCAGAATGGTAATAGTAAACAGCAGTGGGAGTGGGGAGATGTACTTTTCTCTAGCAATTATGTCGTATTTTCTATCCTCTTTGTTTTTATATAAATAGCAAAAGCTTGGTTGTTCTTAAAAAAAAAATAAAGCCTTATTAATGTCACAGCTGGTCAATAACTATAATGCAGAAAGCTCCTTCGTTGGTTTGTGTGGGATTTGATTTTCTTTTTCATACCTTCCCTGTCCTTGCCTTCTTCTCCTTTACTGGTTATTCATTTTATAATTCTCCTTTAACATAATATATATATATATTATTATTATTATTTTGTAATTGAATCTTTCTGTTGGATTAATAAAAGCCTTCAAGAAATAAGGTTTTTTTTTGTTTGTTTTGTTTTGTTTTGTTTTTTGATTGTGGAAGATTTATTTATGTATTTATTTATTTTCCTAGAAGACAAATATATCCTCAGAATACCTTTTTTGGATATCCACTATATCCAAAGAAGTTCTTCTATATTTTTTCATTTTAGACAATTCATAGATACATGCTTTATGTGGTTTAGCTGACCACAGCTTTACAGAGAGGAACATGTTAAATCCGGTAGTATTATTTCAAATATACGGAAGGACTTACTATTTTCTAGAAGGATAATTCATCTTTTTTTTTTAAAAAAGAAAACAATAATATTTAAATAAATCAGTTATATTATCTTTTGGCAGATCTATTGTCTGTTTCATTTTTAGCTCATGGTTTTCTTACACAAACAGGATCATTGAAAATGTAGCATGGCAGAAATTTTTATTCAGAAAGATTTGTGAACACTTTCAAAAGCTACCATTCACAAGCAGATGATGGCAAAGATAAAATATTGTTTTATACAGAATTCACATAACTACTTTTTATAGAGATATTCTCTCATATTGATTTCTTATTAAACAATTTTTAGTCACAAAGAGAATTTCTAACATAAAGTCTTTGTAGATTATTTTAAAGTTATCATCAGTTTTTCTATAAACTTCCTATTACCTTTTTTCCTCACTATCTCGTTATTTTTCTTCAGGATTTTTAAAAGAGATTTAGATTTATATGAACTTCTCCTGGTAGTCTTAATGAGCACTGACTAAATGAAAAATAAATATTTTAATCTCTATATAACTTTTCTATCTACAGTGTCTTTGCAGTTTTCAGAAATGGCATTTTGTACACAGTCATGGCTTCCTTTCATCCTAGATCCTGAAAATAACTCGTTTTCGGCTTTAATTTTGTTACTGCATAGAGGTAGAAAACAGGTGGAAAACATAGGAAAATATAGATAAAATATAGCCAGAAAAATAAATGTCTGTAGTACAACTTCAACTGGTTTACAATCGTATGTACCAGGAAATCCTAGATATCATGCTATCAAGAAAATAATAACAAATTGGCAGCAAAGAGGTGTTGGGAGCAGGAGGGAATGACTTCAGAGTAACGATGAATAAAGCTAAAAATAAAAGGGTTTAGCTAAACAGTAGCTAAGGGGAATGGAAGAGAAAAGAAGAAATATTTTAAATAGAAAACAGTCTATCATAGAAATAATGAGCTGAGATTAACAAAAGGACAATTTAGACTAAACTTTAGTGGATTTGATAGAAATATGTATGACAATTTTGAAATAGACCCCTAAAGGTAGTGGTAGAAGGTTCACCAGATATTTTCTACACTTGGGTTCACCAGATATTTTCTACACTTGAGAGGACAAAATATAGGAAAAAAATAGTTGGAGAAAATCCTGTCTTGACAGAGATGAAGTTAATAACCTAATAGGTCTTTTCCATCTCTAACTTGTTGCTATGAAACTGCCAGAAAAGACTAAATTTAATCTTCTCAGTGTCTTTTATTCTTTGCTACATAAATTATCTTAATCTTTCCTGAGCACTTTCTGCCTCTTCTGTCTCCTTTAACACAGATTTGAAAAGGGTATTTAAAATGTTTTTATTCTATTTCCTCTTCTTCAACTGCCGATTTTTGTTCTCAGATGAACTAAACATGAAAATGAGTTGTGGTTATGTAGGTATTAGAACTGAGTAGGATTTGTTTCACTCAAATGTTCTCTCAGAATTTTCAGCATTTTCACTTAGCTTTGTAAAATATTAGACTGCAGTTACATTTCAGAAAGAAAAAATACAATCAATCTATAATTACTTATTATTTTTTAATATTTTATTAAGAAATTCTGGTAAAAAATGGCACAGGCAAGCACTTAAAGTGACCAAATGATACTGCTGGTGGAAATAGAATGTGTCACTAAAATCTTACAGTACATTTTACTATCTTCTTACTGTTCTTTGTTTTGTTTGTAATTATATATTCTGTTTCCTTTCATGAAAGAGGATGGCCAGTGGATGCTTTATTTTCAATTTATCATATAGATTTATGTTGCAGTGAAGCTACCAAGCAGGTATACCATCTTTTCTGTGACAGTCCTCAGAGTCATCAGAGGTCTTCAAGCGTCATTGTTTTCTTTTTTCTTTGTCACAGTGGAAAGCTGCAAGGAAAGGAAGAAGTGAATACTATGCTGTGCCAGATACAACAAATCATGAAATGAAACAAAACAAAACAAAACAGAACAAAACAACAACAGCAACAACAACGACAACAACAAATTGTGTTGTTTCATTTACTGTGTTAAATTACTTACTTTTCTGTAAGGAAGAAAAGAGAATGAAAGTAAAAAAAAAAAAAAAAAAAAAGCTACCTCGATTTTGGAAGCCAGAAACAATGTAGTCTTAGTATCTTTTGCTGATGATGACTTACTGAGCCAGATATGAGCCAAGGCCATCATTACTGGAGCAATTCATTAGTGCAACATAGATGATATTCTGATCTATTGCAACATTGTCAATTTTATTTATACAGATTTTGAAAAACTGACTTTAACTCAATTACAAAAATTTTACCTTTGTCTGCCTTTAAACTTATACAGTAAAAAACCCCAAAGTGCTGTTTCAAAGTACAATTATAGCTTGTCATTTCAGTACATGCCACTGCATAATACTTAAGAGAACCAAACAAAATCTGAATTTACTTAGTTAGAAGTTGTGACTTGACCACATTTTGAATAGCTTACTTGCTAAAAATATTGCTTCTAACATTCTGTGTAAATCATTTATATGTCAATGATTATTTCTTGTTATATACAAAGCAAAACAAAACAAAGCAAGCAAGCAAACAGAACAAAGCAAATTCAACCAATCAAAAAGTCACAGAAGCTTTCTGGTGAGAAAGCATTCCATTAGATCACTTCCTTTACTACTCTAATTAAGTAACAAAATTCTAAATTTTGTTGATAACGCAGATAATGCGAAATTACTAATATTTACTATATTCACAGTTAAAATAAATAAATAAATAAACGTTAAAAACATTAAGAGCATTTTCTCTGCTCCCACAGATGAGTAGCAGCACAATTCTCTGTAATTATTACCTAATGTTAAATACTCTCTTCCCCTAAAATAAAAATACTGCATCTCAACACTTAGGTACAAAATGGATTCTCTATGTCTATTCTGTGGTCTGCTCCTAAGCACTGTCTGGTGAGCATTGGCTCTCATGAAGAAAAAAACAAACAAAAAAAACCCCATAAAGCTCCAGGGAATGTGCTTGACTACACTACATAGGTATTCAAGATACCCCACATTTTGAATATCCATCTTGTGTAACCTAAGCTGATATTTTGAAAACCCTAAGAAATGGAGTACTCTACTTTGGATTATCTTTGGGATATTTCAGACTGATAATTGAAAACTAACTCTTCTCTGAAATTCATTCATAGTACAATAGGACTTAACACACAATTGTTTTCTCCTTAAGTAAATAATTTCACTCAAAACAAAACAAAACAAAATAAAAGAGGAGAGAAATGGGAGGGTTTTTTTTTTGTTGTTTATTTGCTTGTTTGTTTTATGAAAAGCAACAGTGAAAATAATCTCAAAAGAACATGTAGTGTAAAAGTACTTGACACTCAACTACTCCGGAATTCTAAGAGATCAACTATTACAACATGATCTACACACAGGAATGAGTTGCTCCCCTGATTAATGTTAGCACATGACTATGAAAAGACATAATGATGATTTGTAACTTGTTATAAAGGCTTGCCATAGAAGCTTCCTAAAAATATATGACAATTGCTGGTTCTATAAGTGAGAATGGCACTTTAAAATAATGGCTTAATCATTGTTAATTCTTTTAATATTTACTCTAATATCATTTATCCAAAAGAGTTCTTCTGGAATTGGTGAAGATGTCATAAAAATTTCTAACATTCATTCGACATTAATTAACTTGATCATTTCTAACAAATAAACTTAAAAATGCAGTATTGTGATTACAATTAATGGGACTTATTTTATTTTTTCTGGAAGCAGAAATAAATTAGTAGAAAGCTATATAGGAATAGTACAATAATTCCAGGTTACAGAAAGTAGGAGTCATGTTCTCTTTATTGGTAAAATGTTCAGATTGTTGTGTTGAGAGCCATCTCCAAGCACACTATTGATAACTGTTTATCTATTATCCAAATATACTGTTCCAGTTTTAACAAGACACACATTACAGAGAGATTGTATAAATTCTTTTAGTTTTTATTAAATAATGATACATATGAAGATTGCTTCAGGAATAGAGATAAGAATTCTTGATTGTGGTTATCTTATTGTAACACATATGCTAATGACTTGAAGTTTTTCTTCAAGAAAATGTTCTAAGGCTTCATAATCATCTCTTCTGGGATACTTGGAGAAGGCTCATATCAGTTTTCTACCTTAGAGTGGAGGAGATGGAAGAGATGGCTTGGTATATGTACACCTGGAGAGAGAATAAGGCAGCAAATGAGGCCAAGTGTTGTCCAATTTTTATATTACAAATTCTAAGCAGCTCAGCAATGAGAGGAAGATAGGAAAGTTAGCAATAGTAACAATAGGGAAGTAAATGAATGGTTTATACAGGGAGATAGTCACAATCATGGATCCAGTGATGTCTTGTTGGTCTGCAGGGGGGACAGCAAGTTAGCATTGTCTCATTGACTTGCATGGCTGCAGTTCAGTAACCCTGCTTCCTCAGAACTCTTCATATTTTTATCCTCTTTATAGCATCATTTTGATTTCCAGGGAAAGTAGCTGATTGTAGAGGACACTTATGATTTATTTGTAAGGGTGATGGTAGTTGTCAGGGGTACTTAAGTTTTGCTCATCAGGGTTAACAACATGTCTATAGTGCATGCCCCTCTTGTTGGGTAATCGGCGGTTGATCATCTGATGATCCCATGGTGGGTGGCTAGGTATGCACATATACTGCATGGTGGTCTCCTCCTCCATGATGATTCCCATAAATCAGCATGATTGCCAAAAAGAGCAACAGTGAAAATAGTTTCTCCTGGTCACAATAGTAACAGCCACTTGTTTCTCTTACTGTTGTCATCATGGTAACCATTAATCCCAAAGCTTGCTGAGCAAATTATGTCTCAGATGGGTGCCACTGAACAAGCTTTGAGTCAAAAATTGTTCCAGATTATCACAGGTGGTACTAACAATAACAAGACTTCATTTAAAAAGATAAATGCTGATTTGTTAAAGAACTTTTTGGAAATACAGTGATCAAGAAAATCACAAATGCAGTTTCATTCATCTCTTTATTTCCATCAAAGAAACCAAAAGGCTTTCTTTCTAAAGTTCATAATGAATTATCAAAAAAGAAAATAAAGAAATAGCAAAAAGGAAATCAAATCATAGTACAAGGGACAAAATATCCATGTTATTAGTAAAATATTCATTATCAAAAAATAACATCAACAAACATGGTGTTTTGTCACTAACTTCCTAATACTAAAAAGGAAATTATTTTTTTTCAATTAAAAAAAAAAGGATGGTGTAAGAAAGTAATCATAGTGGTTAGAACTGGGAAAAAAAATGATACTGAATTAAGTGGAACTACAAAGAGTATATAGTGAATACTGCACAAGTCTAGTACACACGTGTCTTTAAGCATTTTGTTTGGGAATACAATACCACTGAAATACTAAAATATTACGTCTGTCTGCTGAGATTTTTCTAATGATGTATCCCTCTACTTTTCTAATGATACATCCCTCTAAGAGCAGTGAATGTTGTCTACCTTGACTTCAACAAGGCTTTTGACACTGTCTCCCATATCATGCTCATAGGTAAGCTTAGGAAGTATGGGATGTATGAGTGAAAAGTGGGGTGAATTGAGAGCTTGTTGACTGACACATCTCAGAGAGTTGTATGCAGTGATGTAAAGTCTGGTTGGAGATCTGTAAGTAGCAATGCTCCCCAGGGGTCAGTACTAAGTGCAGTCTGGTTTAGCATCTTCAACAATGACCTGGATGAATGGAGGGTTAGAATGCAACCTCAGCAAATTTGCTGATTATACAAAACTGGGAGTAACAGCGTACAGACCAGAAGGCTGTGCTGTCTTTCAGCAAGACACAGACAGGCTGGAGAGTTGCACAGGGAGGAACCTAATGAGGTTTTAAAAGACAAACTTCAACAGAGACTTTCATCTGGGGAGGTATAACTCCATGTATCAGTACAGGTTGGGGATGACCTGATAGAGCGGAGTTATTCAGAGATAGACATAGAGGTCGTGGTGGACAATAGGCTGATCATGAGCCAGCAGTGTGTCCTGTGGCTAAGGAAGCCTATAGTAACCTGAAGTGCGCTAAAAAGGTTGTTACAAAGTAGGTGATCTTCTCCCTCTACTCTGCTCTGATGAGGCCAGATCTGTAGTACTATGTCCACCTCCAGGCTACCCAGTTGAAGAATCATAGAATCATAGTGGTTGGAAGGGACCTCAAGAGATCATCGAGTCCAGCCCCCCTTCCAAAGTAGGTTCCCTACAACAGGTGAAAAACAGAAAAACAGAGAACTTCTAGATGGAGTTCAGAGGAGGGCCACGGAGATTATTAGGGGCCTGGAGCATCTCCCTTATGAGAAAAGGCTGAGATACCTGAGATTGTTCAGCCTGGAGAAAATGAGAGGTGATCTTATCAATGCTTATAAATATCTACAGGGAGATTGTCAAGAGGATGGTGCCAGGTACTTCTCAGCTGTGCCCAGTGACAGGACAAGGGGCAATGGGTACAAGATGGAACTCAGAAAGTTCCATATGAACATGAGGAAAATCTTCATTACTTTGAGGGCTACAGAGCACTGAAACAAGCGTCTCAGAAAAGTTGTGGAGTCTCCTTCTTTGGAGATATTCATAACACATTTGGATGTTTACCTGTGTAACCTAGTCTAGGGAACATGTTTTAGCAGGGGTGCTGGACTAGATGATTTCCTGACATCCTTTCCAAACTCTATGATTTAGTGATTCTGTGATCTCATACAATTTCAATTTGAATTGCTAGTGCAGTGTTGTCCAGTACTGTCATATTTGAAGGTAAAAAATGTATTATTTCATATCATATATGCATATATTTCTAATATAATTATCATTATGAATATTGTTCAGAATTTTGAGTTTGGGCATTAGGGATGAAAATTATTGGTATAAAATTCTGAAACTCTTTTTTTTCCTGTAGATATCAAACACTTAGTGAGACAGTTTCCACAATTATGATGTGTGTTTTCAATTCTCCTTGGAAATAGCAGTAAATAGCTCATAAGTTGCTAAATGTCTTCTGCCAACTAAAGCTATACTTAAAAGGAGATGAAGGGCTAATAAGATAGATTTACTGACCTTGAAATAAATACACTTAATAAGTGTCTAAATGTACTTGCCTACATTAGGACTAGGAATCTAATCCCCTATTTAAATCAGAGAGCATAATTGTCTAAACACTGATGTCCTTACATTTCCTTACACTGTTGATGTAACTTGAAGAGAAATTCAGCTTGCCCTGTAGTAGATACTGAGCATCCAAGTCATTTATGAACATACAAGCATCGAGTCACTTGAAATGTTCCAGACATGTTGATGGATTTGGATATACAGGCCCTTCATGGAGTACAAATGAAAAACAGGCAGAACACTCAAATGACATCACAAATGACACTCAATATTGTTTTGATTATGTTGAGAAAACAATCAGCTCCTCGCTGTTTTGTCAACTGAATTATTTTCTATGTTTTTTTCTATGCTCTGTTAAGACACTCAGTTAATTTGACTAAATACACGTTGAGTGCCATGTGAAATAGCTTCTGCCAGCTAACTTCCGGGCACTAGAAACTATTTCAGAAATATATGTAATTTATTTCCTTTAACAATGGTAATATGATATGTACCAGTTCATCAACTGCTTAGCCTCAACCTTACATTTTCATTAAAATATTTTAAAACTTTTTTTTTATTTAATTATACTCACAAGAAAAGATAGAAAATATGAAATATTTGAAAACTATACATCTCTGATTAATCTCTCAGATTTCCTATCTCAAGTTAATTTAGGTAAAACCACATAATTGTTCATGTTACTGGTATATTTGAAAATTGTTCAGTTGTAGTCTGTAGATCTTAACAATGTTCTGACAAGTTGAAGGCAAAGATATAATGCTTTTAACTATGTCACTAGGACATTTAATTTTTCTAATGGAAAACAACAAAAAAGTAGAGACACATCAAAAATCTCAGTGCTTAGGTAACCTGTTGTCCAAATGTTTAATCAGTGTCAAGAAATGTCAAGCAGTCTTGAAAGGTTACGCAAGCTGTTGCAAATCAAACACCAAACTTCCTGCTACTTAGGAAAGAACAATACATGGAGCACTGAAAGAAAGATGACACTTAAATAAAAGATTTTTTTCCCTCAGAGGTTATTTAAAAATAAATTCTAAGTGGATTTGTCAGACCATAATTTTTATAGTTATAAAATTACAAATCCCTTTTTAATTTTTTTGTGAAAGTTGAGTTGGAGAGAAGGCTTTGCTAAGACTGAAGTGGAGAGTAGGATTGTTTCAGATAACATCTTTGTGAATATATTGTTGACTTTCATGGATCAGTCTAAAGCCTGGTTGGTGCTATGAACAGTAGCATCCGTTTATTCTTGAAAATTGGAGGATGCCCTTTCCATGTTATACTTGAGTTTCACATAGGAAAATGCTTTCTTTTTTAATGGTTTTCCTTCTTTCATAGAAAGAATTGACTTTTGCTGAAATTTTCCTTCATCCATCAGAACCATAAAGAAAAGGGATACAGATTTCACCAAAGTATGGTTATGAAGAGGCATTTTCTAGTGTGTTTTCTGCACTGGAAGATAGAAGTGAACGAGCTGTCCCATTTTTTGCAAATGCAGGATATTATTCCTCTTCTCTGCTCCTACTACTGTTGCAACCCTATGTTCTGACTTCTTATTCACAGCAAATTTCAGTTGCAGGCTGTGGCAGTACTTTAGACAGTTTTGGAGCATGAATTAATATTTGTTATTATTAAAACAAACAAAAAAATCTGAATGAGAGCTGAAACTTTTTTTATAGTTTTAGTGATCTGGCATACCCTGCTTTCCAGGAAGATGAAATTATTTGTGTGGTTGATTTTCCAGCTCTTTCATAGCTAAGACACAGTAAATCCTTTAAGTTTTACATAGTCTTTCATAGGAGATTTTTCATTATCTGCACAATCTTTCCCACCTAATAAAACACACTGTGTTACAAGATTTGCTTATTACTTGTCAGGAAATATGTACTAATCAATACATGTACTTACACAGTTTTAAAACCAAATTTATTTAATCTGCTGTTTTAAGTAAGGGACATTATACTAAGATGAAGAATTCTGACACGACGTTTCTCTTTTCATAGTTAATAATGACCTGTGTTATGGTACTGTTGTAGTAGTAGACTGTAATAGCTTAGTATCTGCCAAGCATAATCCATCCTTAGGTGTGAAGATCCTAAACATTTTCCTTTCACTATAGCTTTTTTTTTGTTTACTTACCATTCATTTAAACTTCCCTGAAGACAAGACATTCACTTCTACTGGTCCGTTAACCTAATTTGTAATTTGTCTATTAACTCTCTAGTCATGAAAATCTTATACTGAATTAAAGCTTCTTTTAAATACATAACTCTTCATTCACCAATTTAGTGTTGAACAATTGACCAATATTACTGAGTTGCAGTCTGAAATCCGTTTAGAATTATATATATATATTTTAAATACTTTCTTTGTATAGTGTGCTGTGATAAAGTTGAAAAAGGTTATGTAATTTGTGCAGTAATATGCTCTGAGAAACCACAGTGTCACAGCAAAATAATTTCTTTAAATGACAGGCAGTTAACTCTATCAAAATATTTTATGACTAGAAACATAAAGAGGAAGATTACCAAAAACAAATCACGTTAGCTTTCTCTGCATATAACAAAATAGTTTGTATGCAGCTGAGAAGATATTCCCTAGAGTAACAAAGATTCTGAAACTACTAAGAGAAGCACCAAAGACATTATGAGTAATTTTTATTGCTATGTAGAAAATGAAGGAAAGAGTAATAGTCAAGTCTGCCAACACCACCTTCATCTTTCAAATAATAACCAATTCTATTCTTCTGAGAAGCACACTTGGGAGAGAGAGGCTTAAATAAAACATCTTTCCTGCTGACAGAAGGGTTTATTGTTCGTGTTTTTCATATAATAATCAGCATTAGAAAATAACTACATTTTTAATAATGTGAATTTTAATATTAAAAAGTTACTGAGTAAAATTAAGCACAGTATTATCAATAATAAGAAATAATTCATGGGTTGACCATAAGGCCTAGAATTGACAGCTAAATATAACAGCAACAGTAACAGAATTAAGATTAATTATGTCAGATGTTTCCTTAAATGAGATCTAATAACAACCTAGAAATTGTAATATTCATGTCATAAATATTGATTAATTTTAGCTTCATGTATAGAGTCTCCTAGAAACAGTAGCAAATACTCTATTGTTTGCTTGAGCATCAATAGGATAGGATGGTTTTGTGGATCTTTTTCATTGCTATTATTAAGCTTGGAGAATGGGATTGACAGTACATTTGATCTAGAACTCTTTTTAGACATTCTAATTCTTCCCTTTGATGTCAAACTGACTTTTCAAAGGACAAAACAAATATCTGTTCCAAAGATTTTATTTAAGGATGGACATGAGAAATTGCTGCTTACCATAAGGGAAAATAATTTACTTTAAACTAATTATACTAATTAGCTTGAATTTCAGAAAAGGAAAAAAAAATCCAATTAAAGGATCATAAGAGTTGGTATGACCACATATACATACAGTCTAGTCTTCGGGTGCATTTTTTTCAGAACAAAAATATCATAAGCCTGACTTAAATGGTGAAAGTTTCCCTCTATGTCTAAATTATGCACAACTCATTCAAACACTGTGCGTATTCAAATTCAGTCTTAAGCATGATCAAAGCGCAACTTCTGCAGCATGCTGGGTCTCATGTTCATACCAGCTACCTAGGCAAAGAAGACTGAAAGCTTATCGTCCTGGCTTAATCTGGGGCAGATATTAGTTTCTTATTGTCTGGTATGATGCTATGTTTTGGCTTTAGGAGAAACAGCAATGTTTTATTTGTTGCTCAGCAGTGAAGTGCTGCACAGAGCCAAGGACATACTAGTTTTTCAGCTTATCCTACTGTCTTACAAGCAAGGAGACTGGAGGGGCACAAGGAGCTGAGAAGGGACAAAACCTGGAGAGCTGTTTTAAACTGGCCAAAGGGATATTACATATATGCACTACTACATACATGTGAAAAATACTTTAAAACTGAGAGGACTGACTGGGATGGGGTAGTTGCTGATCAGGGACTGGCTCAGCATCAGTCAGCAGGTGGTAAACAATTACACTGAGCACAACTTGTTTTTTAAATATATAGAATTATGGTTATTTTTCTCCTCCTTTTCTATCTAATGCTTTTTAATCTCAACCTACAAGATTTATTCTATTTTCCAATTCTTCTCCACTTTCCATTAAATGGGGGCAGTGAGCAAAAAGCTGTTTGACAGAAACAAAATTGTACTTTTTAACACTTCTTTGGGGTACAGTTTTAACTTATTTGAAAGAATCTTCCTCCTGAGAATGTCTCTCTAGAGACTGTTTTCACCCAGATGAATACCTACTGTTAGTCAGAGGAAAAAAACATTTATTCTGGACTGTTCTAAAGAACAGTCTTTCTATGCCATTTACTCTTACAGCCAGAGAACATGGTCTCTCTTAATTTTCAAGTACAGATGTAGGCTCAGATACTCAAATACTATTCAATATTATAGTAAGGTGGAAAATATTTGAATTTATGGAAATTAAACTGTTCCTAGGACTTCATAATAAGACTGATAAGAAATGTGCTGAGAATAATTCAAATGAATTTAGAAATAACTGGAAGGTGTAAAATTCAAATTATTATAGTAATATAAGCTACAGTAATTCTCAGGGAAATAACATTTTAGACTGAACTTCTAATTTTTTATACTTAACACTTTTTATTGCTGGGGTCTTTAAATACTTACTATTGACTTAAACTTGTCTTCCAAACTTAATACATATTCTGCTTTTGTCCAGAATTTTGTCAGGAACAATATGGAACATTCTTAGCAACTTCATTTTAAATGCATCTTTATAAGTATTTACAGCGTGGGTAGATTCTTGCTGGAACTATAAAATCCTTAAAGTAGTAAATACCTTGGCTTCATAAAATTTCTTCATGGAGCCCATGCCCAGAAGTAATTTTGATCGTCTTGATAATGTATATCATAATATGGAGAACCCCATTTCATCTGCTAGAACAGATTATAACAAATCTGAAAGGCTCATACTTTCACTTTCTTTAAGTCAGCACTCCAACTTGCCTTATCTGGTTGGAAGTAATACATATATGATTGTTTTATCAGTTTATATGTATGTGTATATAATGCTGAGGAAATAATTCAAAAATATCTACAATTAAAATCATCTCTTAAATGTAAATGCTCAGGAATTCATAGAACAAAGGTATTATTTTTCCTAAAAAAAAATTCTGAACTGACATATAAATAATTGCCTTTAATTTATTTATTTCTCTCCATATATCCAGTAGGAAGTTTTGGGTTGCCTATCATATAAATTTGTACAAAGTAGGTCTGTAAACCTTGGTCAAAGTGTATTGAAACAAGATATCACTGAAGAGAAAGGTTTCATCTGTTGTTTCTTAACAATTTTACAGATCTATACCTTCTTTCTTTTATTTCTTTATTTTTTCCCATGTCATGACAGAACTGCTAAATGCTGACGAGACATTATACTTTGTGAAGAGTTCTACATCAATATTTGAGAGCTGTAAGGAGGCAGATTCAAAGTGCATCACATCTATACACAGACCAAAAGAACCACTGCATATTTAGTTAAGACTTAGAAGAATTATCAAACTAAGAACTCTTGTACTTATGTAATCAAACATTTATCAAATCTTATCAAGAGGTATTCTGAGGAGCAAAACAGTGTTTTGTTCTTAACATAGTATTCTGAGAGAAATAAAAGATTACATTATGAATTATTTTGTTAATAGCCTATCTGTAATATTCTAATGGTCTTACAAACTTATGTGGTTTGTTAGTGACACATGGTTTTCCATATATTTAAAAAAGAAAAATTTGATGCAGGCTCTCTGGCAAATTTTAGGGCATATGAGCAGAGGACCTATTAGATTTATCTCAAGTAGTAATGTCAATGATGACCCTTTTTCCCACTCACTGTATGTCAGTTATTGGCTTTTCAGGCAATGCTATGCATCTGTAAAGTCTACCACAATGAGTCTCCAGTGCTTCCAACTGCTGTTCTAATAGAAAAAATAAAACAGCATAAACTTGTCCTACTGATGCTGTTTCCCAAAATTCTGAAACTGTTGAATATACTTACTGCTGAAAATTCTTTTCACAGCTCTACTACAAGTTTAATCTTTACATATCGACATTTTCAGAAGAGAAAACCAGTGGAGATGTCATTTTATAAAAGCCAAAACAGAAAAAATGTGCAGATGATAACAAGCACTTTAGGAGTCTAACTAATTTGATGGAAAACAAGAGATGACTGTGAAAAGACAACAACAGCATGCAGTCTATTAAGTTTAGACATGTTCTTTTATTGAGCACAGGTAGTTGGTTTAGGAAACAAACTACCAAAGCCATCAGTGGCAGTGTAGCTCAATTAGAAACTGAATAATATATTGGGAAAAAATACAATAGAGAAGATACACGCACTAACTATTTTTTCCTACAGATTTCAAAGCTTTGACAATAATTTATTATTTAAATTACAACAGAAAGTGTGTCAAGTTACTTGTGCCTTCTTCAGCTATATCAAAATGCATAGATAATGAGGTTCTGGTATTTATTTAATTGTTATTTAATGGAAGTATGCAGCATGGTGAAATATGTGTCTTGCTTGGATCTCTCATACTTCTCTTTCTCTCATGCTTCCTACTGTGTTTATATAGTTCACTTAATACAGTTACATGTATATCTGCATTCAAAGAGAAATGGTATGACAGCTGTGAAGGGGAAGATAATTTCTTAATATATGATTATGGTGAATTGTCAAGGAAAAATATATAAATATTTAAGGAAGCTAGTCATCAGGTTTCTGTAAAGCAAATAGTTTCACTAGAAACAATTCTGTATCTTAACTCATGTCTGAAGGAAAGGACAGTTAAAATGAATGTTCCATTTCAGTAAAACAATATTTTAGCACCAGTCAGTGTCTAGTCACTACATTTTCTAAATAGAGATGCTTTCAATTCTAATCATAGAATCATAAAATCGTTGTATCATAGAATATTCAAAGTTGAAAGGGATTGAGTCTAAATCCTGTCATAGGATCACCTAAAAATCAAACCATTTTCCCAAGAGCACTGTACAAACAGCTCTTGAACTCCATCAACTTGGTGCTGTGACCACTTCCCTGGGGATCCTGTTCCAGTATCCAGCCACACTTACACTGAGGAACCTTTCCCTAACCTCTACCTGACCCTCCCCATGTCATTCCCAGGAGCACTGACACAGTCAAAAGAGAGCAGAGCTCAGTGCTACCCCTCTGTTTCCCTCATGGGGAGCTGCAGGTCACCATGAGGCCTCCCCTCAACTTACCCTGCTCTGGACTGAGCAAACCAAGGGGCCTCACCTGCTCCTCATAATTCATCTACTCTAGATCTTTCACTATTTTTGTTGCCCTATGAATAACTGTCTAGTAAAAGAACATATTTTTTAATAATCGAGAAAATAATAGAATTAAATGCTTTGTTTGATATATCTTGCTTTTTTTTTTTCCTCCTGAGTAGTATAATATAGCCATGAGCTATCAATTCAGATAAAATAGGCCATATAATTTAAACGCTATTGTATTAACATGTCTCTGTATGTGTTCACCATAGAATGCCTACTTTACTGGTATCTACCTCATTTATTTTGCTTAGCCATAGCAATTGGTTTTGTTCTGTTTTGTTTTGTTTTGTTTTTTACCAGGCATTTTATCTCAAGTAATTTTATCTTAATTTCAAGTAATATATGGTTTCCATTAGCTTATGTTTTTGCCTTTATTTTAAAAGGAAAAACAAGAAAACTACTTGATTCTTGTATGCGTCTCTTTTTAGGAATGATGTCAAGATATACTGCTATATAGGCCCTAGCCTGAGATTTAACTAACTCTTCAAAACATGTTTAATATTTTGAAAAATTATGGTTAAGAGAGATGATATGATATATTCTCATGAAATGAGTATTTGCCAGACATAAAAAATAACAGAGGAAAAAACTGACAAAAGTAACAGATAGTTCCATGAGGGGTGGCCAGACAGATTTCATAGAAGGTTCAGGTGATTTATATGGGAATTGGCCAGGCTTCACAGGCAATGAATGTAGAGTACTGTGGATGTTCTTTGCAGAAAAATATTGTAGAACCAACAGTACCTATGAAGCTTTCTTAGTAGCACTGTGTCAGTCTTTGCTTGCCCATGTAACTAGAAGAAATAACAAATTTGGATGAAGGTGTGGTAAAATCAGCATGCTGATAATCAGGGTAGAGACAGAGGCTGAGAAATGGTGGACCATAGAAGTGTAAGCACTTCCATATTTGCTGAACATACAGAATCAAGGTAACTAAGAGACCTGTCAGACCTGAACATTGCAGATTATAATTAAGTATTTAGTATCTTAGATTATACTACTTTTCATAGAGATGTCTGCCATTTACATTAAAAATACTTCTATTACTTAAGCAATCTAGAGTATATGCTAAAACATGTTACACCACTCATAGTGAGGATAATAAAAACAGTCTTAATGTGAAGAAGAATTAGCCTTTCAGTGGTTTTGGAAGTTTGATAGTTAGACAGATAGGAAGTCCCATTAAATTTGTGTGAAACTTCTTTAAATAAAAATTAGTAATTTACCCTCCTATAGTCTGAATTTATTCCTGATTTTAAGGAAAATACAGTTTCCAAAGAAATAATTGAATTTACACTTTTAAAAGCAGTTGTCTTAAATTTCCTTCCTAAAGGCAATAACAAACAAACAAACAACAAAAACAACCTTAAAATATTGTTACATTTGCAAATGAAGAAAAGAACGATGGTGTTCTAACTTCAAAATTGTATGAATATAAAATTATTAATTTCTTTAGAATAGCTGTTCTTTCATATTACTAGTAGTAGGTAAAGCTTGGAAATAGTTATTCCAAGAAGGAATGCTTGTATTCTATTTAGGATATTCTTATTGGGTTATTTAAAAAGCAGTATAAATCTATATTGTTTTATTGCAAAAATATTCATGATGTGAGAGCAAAAGTAATGTCTACATGTTTCAATGAACTGATATGGAACACTAGCAAAGAAATAAAAACTTTACAAATCCTGTGAAATCCTTCAGAATCTTGTGAGATTGAAAACATCTGAGCGCATTTTACTTTTCCATAACTCATATTCGCACAAATATATTCTGTAGGATTTATCTCTTATAACTTTAACTTCTACACTGTCAAAGTCTACATTTGGGCATAACACCCGAGGCTCTTTTCTCTTTGCCTAAGTAGAGAAAAGTACTTCTAGAGAATAGTGTATTCCATTCTAAACTAAATATTTAATAAAGAGTGACTCTGTCACCAAGTATCAAGCTCCATCAGAATGCACTACTTGGGTGTTAGCCACTGGGAGGCTTTACCAGCTGGTAGTGCTCCACTGGGACACTGCAATCTCATAAAGTACAGAGGTTGAGAACAAAATTTTGCATTACAGCAACTTCATGAGTTGTTGCCCACACCCGGTTTTGCTAGGTACCACAGCAAAGGCAAAACTTCAGGTCCAAAAGTACTTTTCCACTGTGATCATGCCTAATATGAAAGTTTTTCAAGTCCACGCAGCTCTGAAGGAAAAACTTTCATATTTGAGAAGTTTATGTGTTTTGTCCAAGTTGCTTTCTCAGAAATTGTCTACCCCAGACTACTCTCAACTCATTAAGAACACTTGAGAAATCAGCGGTCTTTCTTCACTAAGAAGTGGAAGTGACTCAAACTTTTAGGTGCAATCAAAACCTCTGAAGGAATATGTGGTATCTGACAGCCAAAGGTCCTCAACCCTTGAACAGGCTTGCTGATGTATCTTACTCATAACAAGACTTTAAGTTCCTGCTTGTCCTGCAGCTGTGTAGCAGATACAGATGGTGCCCAACAGTCAGAATTCTGAAAACTAAAAGTTATAGTCCCTGAAAAATGAGGCATGGTGATATTCATAGACTCTGTCAAGGAAATGACAGAATAAAAACCCTCAAAGTTTCAACTGAAAATGCCTTTCAGCTATGACTGCTGTAAAATTTAACACAGCCCTAAAAGAGTGCGTGGATGCCTGTTGCAAAAACTGAAAGTTCTCAGAAAGATTTCTGGCTGCTATGTCAGTATCTGTTACAGAACAATAATCCTTTGCAATGCATTGGCGAAGCTGACAGACAGTCAGTATTGTCATTAGAGTATTTAAAAAAGATGACATCTTCTTTCAGATCAGACCAATTTTAAAGAAAATCAAACTGATCTTAAATGGAGATCACATTTAATTTTCTTTCCTTCCTTTTTATTTCCAAAGATTTATTTGTTCTAACATTCTGTATTCTCATTCTTTTTTATTATTTTTATTTCTTATTGGGTTTTTTTTGTTCTTTTTTTTTGTGATGCTTTTTATATTCTCATCTACACAGATGGCTACCTCAGTGTCTCATTTACATGATCTTCCACTCTGGCCTGTCCTGCTTCCATTAATCACTTATACATTCAAACATGTTTCTATGATTTGAAAATATTTCATATTTCAGAAGCAGGATGAATGGATATACATATTTATATAATTTTAAAATTCAGTTTAATTATTATTGATAATGGTGTAAATTAGCAACCACCTAGATAATAGTATTAGGGAAGTTAATTTATACCAAGCAAAATATTTAATACTCTTTTTAATACTGAATATTTTGGAACCTCTGAATTGCTGTAATGATTACTTGGTCATGATAACTGTCAAATATTTTAGTGATGATAGTGTGGAGAATATTTGTATGATACATATCTTATCAGACTGAAAGATGTTTACTAACCAGTAAGGGCTCCAAGCATACACAACATGAATAATTTGGTCTGTTAGCAAGTTGAATCCAGGCTTGACATTTTATTTTCATGCACTACAAGAGAAGGAAACATGCTACTCTCTTCTTCTATTGTGTCACATAACAATTTGAGTTAAACATAAACTATACAGAACACTAAAATCCCTATTAATTGCAACAGTGAGCTTTAAAGAGCAGCAACATCCAATGCTATTCAACTATTCATGCAGAAATTAGTACAAAAACAGTCCCTATCAACAGGCTATTCTCTCTTTTTTATTGTAGTTATTGTCAATATTACACTAGAAAGAAGTAAGACAATGTTACTCCAGGCATTCTTGGAAATCTTTTCTTTTGAAAGACAGAGGCACGAGAGCTGTCCACAGAGTGGACTTCAATACTCTCACATTAATGTTCATAAATCTACTGTGACAACACCAACATAATACACTTCATATTAGACTTCCCAAAATGTTGTCCTGAAATTGCTAGTACACTCCGTATTTTCAGTAACTACTGCACTGTTCAGCTGTGAAAAATAGGTTGACTTTTGACAGATATTAGATGTATCCAATAGTATTGAAAAGATATTACGGGGGCAAAAACAAAAAACAAAACAAAACAAAAAAGCCTGTATTGATTGTTTCAGAGTTCACAAATAAATCTATTTGGATGCTTTCAAAATTTGTAGCTTCAAAAATGAGCTTTCCTTTTATTTACAGCAATGCTGACAGTGTTGTCACTGAACTGTGCCAGTACTACAGTGCTCGTTGTAATTGTAGGACACTGAGAAATGAATGACAGTTGTATCAGGAGATCAGCAAATGGCTCTTCCAACAGCACCTTCTGTGCTTCAGTTAATTGACCAAATCTACACTGAAAAATCTCATATATAGTACTGGCTGGAAAGGCAGGCTGCTGATGACAGTTTAGTTACAGAACAGAAGTGTGAGGGGCATTAACTTTCACTCTTAGAACCTCAAGATCAGAGTACAGACTTTTCTTTTTGGAAGCCATGACAGAATGTTATTTAAAACCTAACACTGATCTGCTTAAAGGAGGACTATTTTTCTAAAAATAAGCATAGAACTAATACTTTATTTGTCTCTCTCTCTTAAAGCCTTTTTCTAGTTCTTTTATATTTCTTCATATTTTACCTCAATCCCATGCTGTTACATATTGGTTTTTTTTAATTATTATTTGTAGTAATAGTGATTTTTCTTTTAAATGTTGAAAAAGTAAATCCATTTTTAGCATGAGACATTTAGTTTTGACAGAGCTACTCTAAATAATTTTTCTCAGTCATATACTATTTTCAGAATTGGTTTTGAAGACTTATCTTCACATTTTAGGAGACTGACTATATCATAACCTCATACACAGACATTTCTTCATTCAGACCAAGGAACTGATTAAAGTGCACAAAACTATATATTTCAACTTATGCTCACTGTTTTCTGATTTCAGAAATCATAATATGGAACAAAGGAGAGGATGTTGCTGTATACCCCAGACTAGTGAAATGAGGCAGTCAATGCTAAAAGTTCAGAACTGACTCATAAGCATCACTAAAGGCCTTCCCTCAGGTACATTTTGATCTTAGAGACCTTGAAATGTAAAACTTGTTAAAGAATAACAGCCATTCATAATCTTCCCTATGCTGATGTGTTGCAGTCTCTTCTACCTCTTGAAATTTACTTCAGAGGGAATAGCATTTTGACAGTGATTTGGTGTAAATCTGAAGCTGCCAGTCCTGAGGAGTGGTCAACAAAGAATCGCTGATATGATTCACAGGCTGGATCTATCACCTGCAAACTAAACTGAGGCTTGACTTCCAGTACTGCTGAATATAATGACATGCTTTATTTGATCCCTAACTCAAAAAGAGGGGGGACTGGAAAGTAGAGACAATTTCCTTAATTTTTTAAAGACTCCAAACAGAATTACCTCTGGAAGCAATGGCAGGTTTTTAATGCTATGGAGGAAGTGGATCAACCTGGGCTTCTGCAGAAACATCTCCCTTCAAACGTGACGCTTATATGCATGAGCATTATTTTCTTTTCAATATCAATCAAGTGTCTAACAGAACATTTTAATAATCTCTAACAATGTAAATTCTGCAACTAATTGAAGTCAGAACCCTTTACATTAGTAATGTTGTGACATGACAGTAAAATCAACAGAAAATGTGGGATTTAGAAATACAGGTGCAATTATGAATGTATTTGAACGAGATAGCAGTACTAAGAAAACTATCCAAAATAAATCTATTACAAATAAACTTGAAGTGGAAAACTATCATCAGTTCAGCCATCCTCTTATCTGGCGTTATTTTTTCATATAGACCACTTCATAATGTAAAAACACAGTTTTTGTCTACCTATTATTCATTTGAAAAGCTATCAATTCCATAGGTCTCAAAAGCTGGTATTTCCCAAAAAACTGCATATGAGGAAAATATGAACTACTGGTCCTACATATTTTATCCATATCTATGAAATGAATGTCTTTTACATTATATATCAACTTGACAGAAAAATTGTCTACTGTTTTTCTACAGTCAGTTCTGAGTACCGACTGATGGCAACAGATGCTTAAGTGGCAGAATATAAGATCATAAGGAGATATAGTGGGAGTAAAGTTGATTAAATATAATAGCAGGATCTTCTCCTTTTCAGCTGAGTTAGAATTTTATGTCAGTGTTATGTCAGTACGTCCTATCTCATGTGACTACTGAAAAGGCAAATTGTGTGAAGGTTTGCGAAGATCCCTTCCCTACACACAGACATATCAAATGGAAAAACATTGATGTTACAGATAAATGGTTACTAATGTGCTGCTGAATCAAAAGTTAAGTGTTCCAATGGGACTGAATCTTCTAATACATTTGCACCTTTTCATGTCACTAATAATAGACATGTTAATTAGACATTGTTGCAAGGGCTGTGAAAGAGCAAAAAAAGAAGTTTTGATAGTAGGGAGAATTTTGATGATACAGACATATCAGCAGCATCGTCATTATGATGAGGTTGACGGAGCACTTGCACAGGCTGCCCAAGGGGAGTTGTGGAATCTCCTTCTCTGGAGATATTCAAGACCCGCCTGGATGCCTACCTGTGTGACCTGGTGTAAAGATCCTGCTTTGGCAGGGGGGTTGGACTCAATGATCTCTTGAGGTCCATTCCAACCCCTATGATTCTATGATTCTATGAATATCAGTTCATGCTCTCTTCATGTAACAGTGGAGATACCCTGCAGGTCATAAAATTGGATTGTTAATGAACACATAACTCCTAACAAAAGGGAGAGTTTAGGGATTAATCAATCTTAGCTGTCTGCAAATTCTTTTAATGTATTGTTCTTGGCTGCTCCCAATCAGGTATCTCCTGCCTAAAGTTATTTTGAAACTTCAGGATTCACAGAATCACAGATTCAGTCACAGTATTAGAGAGTTGTAGAACAATCAAGGTTGGAGGAGATCTCTTAAGATCATCTGGTCCAACACAATTGCTCCAGTAAGAAAAATGGTAGAAAAGGTTGCCCAGGGAGCTTTTGAAGATCTACCAATACAAAGAATATAAAACCTATCAGGACAAATGCCACTACATCAGCACCCACACAGTAATATGTTTCCCATACTTTACATGAAATATATTGTTTTCAAGTTTTTATCCATTGCCTACTTTCCCTGTCACTGGGCACCACTGAAAATAACATGGTTTCATCTTCTCTGTACCCTCCATTCAGGGATTTATAGACAATGGAAGGATGTCCTGGGCTTCCTCTTCTCCACGTTTAACAATCTCTGCTCTCTCTGCCTTTTCTCACAGGAGAGGTGCTCCAGTCCCTTAATGATCTTAACAGACTCTCTCCAGTATGTCTTGGTCTCTCTTGTACTCTCTTGTACTTAGGGGGTGGAGGGAGAAAAACGATAATATAGCCTTCTTTGAAAAATAAAAAAAAATTACGTATATTAAGTCAAAAGTAAATCTACTTATTAAACATTTAAAATCATGAAAGAAATGTACTTTTTAGAAGTACACTTCTAGCAGAAGTATCTATCCAAGACAAAAGAAAAAAAAATTAGCTACATTAATAAAGGATTGGAAATTCACTATTTCCATGGTAAAGCAGAAAAATTTCACATCATTAGCTGCCAGTAAGTTTAAAGTTCTTAATGATCTGTATTACATTCCCATGGGGTCAGTGTTATACAAAGTTTAAAAAGCATAAGAGTGACAGTTTATATAAATTCTTTTACTGTAGATTTTAATTTTCTGTTTGATCCACATGAATTTAATCTTTCATTTCAATTTAGCATTTTAGTACTCCTGTAAGAACATATTAACTGAACATCATAATCCTAGACTCAGTATGAGTCTATAATTTGACATTTAAATGAATAAATCAGTAATTAACTGTAAACAGCTTCCAATCAGAAAAAAAAAAAGCTATAAATTAATAGCATTAAAATATGTTTTCTCAGTTCTTGAACTTGGATACATAAATTTAGGTAAGTGTTATCTCTTTGAAAAATCTATCAAGGCATGTAGCTGTTTCTATAAAGCACTTTATAATCTCAGGACAGCTGGATTTCAGCGATGTTTATACTCAGTTTCAATTTGATCTTCAAAAGCTTATCTGAACTCAGGAATTAGAATAGGGTCTTCAATTTCTAAAAATATATAATCATATACCCTATGCATTTTTACACAGTCTAGTACTATAATATTTGTTAAATATTCCTACTAATGTCAAACAGTCAGAAGAACCTTTCCTCTCAAGACGATGTCACTAACTACATTTTTTTTAATGTTAATATTATTTATAATATGAATACAAATAATAATAGTCCAGTGAATGTGCAAAGCAATTTGAAGATGCAATAATATACCCAGCTGATAGTGGTAGTTCTGAAAACAATGTTTGGAAGGTTCTTCATAATTCCCGTTCTAGAATCTGAATCTGAAAGATTAAACATTCACAGAATCACAGAATAGTTAAGGTTGGAAGGGACCTCTGGAGGTCTTCTACTGTAAACATCCTGCTCAAGAACAAACAGCTAGAGCAGTTACTCATTTCTAAGGCTTTTGAAAAACTCTAAAGATGTAGAATCCATAACCTCTCAGCACCCACACAGAAAGAAGTGCTTCTTGATGTTTAGATGGAAAGTCTTGTGTTCCAGTTTGTATCAATTACATCTTGTCCTGAAAAATAGCATGATTCCATCTTCCTCCCTTCAGGGATTTATAGGCATTGAGTATATATACCCTGGGTCCCCTCTTCTCCACTCTGAACAATCCCAACTCACTCAGCCTTTTTCATTGGAGAGCTGATCCAATCTCATGATGATCTTGGTATCCCTCTTCAGTATGTCTAGGTTCTCATACTGGGGAATGAAGGAAGAAATGTTATGAAAATCTTTATCATTTTATTTCAAAACTCCAGTTCCGTTCTTTTTCCTCTGACCCGTCTCTGTTAAGCATGTTGATGCCTTTTGAATCACTTTGTATCCTAATATGAGTCTTTTCTAGGAAAGAATTTGAAATAATATGAGCATGAGGTGGCAGATAGTTTTTTTGTAGGGTACTATTCCTGATGATTTTTTTTCATAGCAACTGCCTGTTTTACTCTTGGCTTTCAGGTACCTGAAATTATGTATCTTTATTTTCCTATGTATTACAGGACGATCGACTAACTTGTTATCTTTTCTCTTTCAATATTACCCCTAGCCTCTTGAGAGAAATTTAGTGGCTCCTTGTGTCTTTCCTGCCCAACTCGAAACCATTTTGCCTTATACCAAAAGTTTCTTACCTCTTGGAAGCCTGCTTTTATGACTCATTGCTCTTTTATTTTAATTATTTACAAACTTCTGTCATGTGCAGTCTAGAAATATTCTTCATGGGAAGATAGGTAAATAATGAGTTCTTACTCACTTTTGAGCAGATCGTGGTTCATTTTCTAGGGAAGTTTAAACATTCATTTTTTATCCAGTTTGGAATGAAAAGGTCACTTCCCTTAACCATATTTGAAATGTCATTATCATAATCACAGAAAATCTCCAAGTCTCAGGCCTATATGTGCAATTTGATAGTATGGTCGAACATGTATTTATGAGAAAGTGACACAGTCTTCACAGCCTTCCTGAAAACCTTTGCAGTCTGTTAAAAGTAAAAGTGAGATAACTTTATATTGTTATGCTGGACACACAAAAGTAGTCAACGTGAAAGCTTGATACTAGATCAATGCTTCATTTTTGACCTCTTGAAACAGAAAAGTGACAAAATAGAAGGCTACACATTTCTTCTTTGTAAAGATTTTCATTCATTTATATTTCCAGGATCACTCTTCTCACTTAAAATAATTTAGCTGCTGCAAAATAAAAACTTCACTTTTACAATCATATATGATCACTTCAGAGTTGCAACTTAATGTTCTATGGGAGAAAAACAAACAAACATGTTCTCATCAGAAAAAAAGAAAGAAGTTCTCCTCTGTGACAGCACTGTCCTTATTCCATTACAGTCGCTATCATAGAATCGCCAAGCTTGGAAAGGACCGACAAGATCATCCAGTCCAACTGTCCATTGATCACCAAACATTCTCACTAAACCACGTTCCTCAACACAATGTCTAAACGTTCTTTAAATACCTCCAGGTTTGATCATTCTACAACCTCCCTGGGCAGCACATTTCAGTGCTTGACCATTCTTTTGGAGAAGTAGTATTTCCTAACATCCAGTCTGTGGCATAACTTAAAGCCATTCCCTCTCATTACATAAGAGAAGAAGCCAACACCCAGCTCACTACAGCCTCCCTTCAGGTAGTTATAGAAAGAAATAAGGTCTCCCCTGAGCCTTCCCTTCTCCAGACTGAACAGTCCTAGCTTCCTCAGCCATTCCTCATAAGGCCTGTGTTCCAGAACCCTCACCAGCTTCTTTTCCTTTCTCTGGACATGCTCCAAGGTATTGACATCTTTCTTGCAGTAAGGGGCAGAAAACTGAACACAGTACTCAAGGTGTGGCCTCACCAGTACTGAGTACAGGGGGACAATTACTTTCCTCTTCCTGCTGGCAACACTATTTCTGATAGAAACCAGGATGCCACTGCCTTTGTTGTTCACCTGGGCACACTACTGGCTCAGTTCAGCCAAACATTGATCAATACCCCCAGGTCTGTTTCTTCTACACAGTTTTCCAGCCCCAAGCCTGTAGCATTGGCTGGGGTTGTTGTGGACAAAGTGCAGGACCCAGTACTTGGTCACTTGGTCATGTTGAACCTCATCCTATAGGCTTCAGCCCAGCGATCCAGCTGTCCAGATCCCTCTGTAGGTCCTCACTACCCTCAGGCAGTTTGACACTTCCAGCCAACTTAGTGTCATCTGCAAACTTACTGAGGATGCACTCAATGCCCTCATCCAGGTCATCAGTAAAGATACTGAAGAGGAAAGGCCTCAGTTCCAACCCCTGGGGAACACCACTCATGACCAGTTTCCTGCTGGATTTAACTCCACTCACCACCACTCTCTGGGCCCAGCCTCCCCAGCCAGCTCCTCATCCAGTCAAGAGTGTACCTGTCTAAGCGATGGGCTGTCAACTACTTCTGGAGAAAAAAAATTTAAAAGAAAATGTGCTGAATGATTGCAGCAGTCAGAATGAAAAAGCAAAAAGTGCAAGCAAAAAGTGCACTATAACTAGTGGTGCAACTTTCCTTTTTTTTTTTTTTCTAGTTGAAAACCAAACATTTGAATGCAAAAGTTCAATGTGATTATATGTTACAAAGAGACAACTGTACTTCAGATTTTGTGCGAACTATTTACCCTACAAAAAGCTATGTATATTAATATTTATAAAAATGCATACACAAAAGCATAAGCAAAAAGATAGTATACATATTCATTGGAGATAATGGAGAAAGGGAAAAGAAGTGAAGAATAGAAGAAGGGAGAAGAGGGAAGGGAGGAGGAGAGGAGGGAAGCTAGAGGGGGAGAGGAGAAGCAGCAGGGGAGGGGGAGGAAGGAAAGGGAACAAACTACTGAAACTGCAGTTATAAATTTCATCAAATGTGAAAAGAACAGTTTCATCTACTAGTTAAGCAGGCTCTTAGAGATCCCAAGAGTCAGATTTGTTTGCAGGGTGATTTCTAAGGTATAGATTGAATTTGGCAGTTGAGCAATCAAAAATTAATCTCTGACTCTCCTTACAGCATGTTTTGGACTGGAAGAGTCAAGTTTGTGAATAGAGATATATCAGCAGACCTACTCAATAATGTCTATCTACCCTCTTTCTTCACCTGATCCAGATACGGATATTACTGCCTATTGATTAATTTCATAAGCAACACTTTTCATCAAAATCATCTCCATGCATGAAATCACTACAACACATGAGGAACATTTATTGTACAGTCTATTAGTGTCCCAGTTCAATGAACTGTTAAGAATGAAGAGAATCACTGTAGCAAAGTGAGTTGAATTACAAAATCCTGAAACGAGTAAAAGAAATAATTCTAATGCACTTTCTTCACTTCTGTTTTACATTTGCGTTTAATTTTTGGATGATGTGTTATTTAGGACTTTCTCCAAGAGATATTTTTGTATTTATGCTCTGTTTTCATCCAAATAGCCCTTTCTGCAAGAATGAAAAACAGCTTGATTTGCAGCAACAGGCATGATAGGCCAAACATTTTACTTTAGGGAATTAACTCCAGGGATACTACACAAGCAGGTGGCTCTGAAGGGTACAAGGTGGAAAGGACTAGGAGCTTTTCATGGGAGAGGGGATTCCAGGCCTGTCCAACAAGTCCAGCCAGGAGTAGAGTAGGCAGGGGCACAAGGACAGCCATATCCCGAAGCATCAGATACATCCATGGAAGTGGGGATTGACTCAGGTGAAGCCAAACTGACCATGGGTCTGTGGGTAGGGGATCAAGTCCATGGCTGGACAAAGGGATGGCTGTGATGTGGCAGGGGCTGAACTTAGGTGAGTGCCAAGCAAAGGAGGCTCAGCTTGAAATCACAGACTGACTTGAGTTAGGAGGGAACTCAACTATCACTTAGTTATAACCCTCCCACCGTGGTCATGGTTCAGGAGACTAAATTGGACACTAAATCATGTTGCCCAACACCCCAGATTTTTCAGATTAGGAGAGTGAAACCTTTCAGAGGGTTTTAGTAGGACAATATGGGGGAAGATCTCCCATGATGCACCTTCTAGCTCTTTCTTTCAATGCTACAGACAACACTATCTCTAATTTGCTTCTGTAATAAGTTGCTGAACCCATGCATACACAAGGGAAGAAAGGATTAAGGGGTTTGACACTTAGCATTATTTCTAGAAAAATGAAATCATCCATTTTTACTAGTAGATTGACCACAGAAAAATTGAAATAAGAAATTCTGGATGATCAAATGAGTATAAGAGGACTGCAGCCTCTAATGGCTCCATTAAAAAATGAAATATTCTAAAGCAGTAAAAGCTTAAATAATATATGAAATCCACAGCATCAAATATGTAAATATATAAAACTATTTAGCACTCACCGCAAGCTAATTTAGTACAATTTGCCATAAAGCTGATAAACGAGTTCAGAAATAATTTACAAAAGACTTGAGTGAGAATTGAAAACCATGTATATGACCAAAAAGCTGAACAAACTGCCAAATGTATTAGATGTAGCTGGCAGATAATCAAAAGATCCCATGGGAAATGAGATAAGGTGAGATAATCTGATGCATTCAGAAGAGTGTTACAAGAATCCAGTAGTTATGCTTTCCACACCTTCACAAAGGACATGATATGCTGAAGGATTTTTCTAATCACACAGTCACTCTCTCACCTCCAATACTCAATGTAATGCGCAGACGTTAGGAATTTCCTGTTCACTCTAAAGGAAAAATAAGTGCTCAAGTTACCAGCAAAAAATCTCAGAGACATAATTTAAGTATAGTGTCCTGAAGACTGCAAGGATAGAAGAGCACTATAGAAATTCCACGCGCCATGCAGAGAAGAATGCTGGAAAGAAGTCTGAATTTAGGGTATTTTGTGTAACATGGGGGAGATAGAACCATATAAGTGACCTGAGGATGATATAGATGAATTCACAAAACTGAAGCTGAACACAAGGTAAAAAAGATCAAGCAGAAAGTTGTAAAAACCATCAGTCGTATCAGGAAATAAAAAGGGAAAAATCATCCACTGTGTGATAATCTGAATCAAAAGCAATCAGGAAATTCAAGCACTTACCAATCAGTGAAGTGCAGTTTAACAGAGCAAAAGAACTTCTGGCAGGTAAATGCTTTAGACTTCTTTACAAGAACTTAGTAACTTCACATCAAGCTCTTCCACCCATCTACAATGCCATGCATCATTCTCCAGCACAAATAACGTATGATTCTTTATAGGTCACAATAGCAGAATGTGAATCTGAATGATTTATAATGCTGAAACAAAGAACACTGGTCACCAGTGGCGACACTGTTCAGTTAATCATGGTTTCTTACAACAAAAAGGAATTAAGATGGAATTGATCAGATTTAAATATAATCTTTTCCAAGTTAGATGTCTATTGTTAGTGACTAACTGGTGGTGTCTACAGCTTACAAAGAAAAACAGGCTTCTTCAGAGGATGATTCTTTCACTGATGTTAAAGCAGAGTAATCATTCTGTGATAATGCCAGCTCCTCTCCACTGACTCGCTCGAAAGAAATTCTGTGATGATTGTAGACTAAAATGAATGACTTCTAGATGCTGAAGTTAGTGAGATGAATCCTATATTAGATTAGCAAATTAAAACAGTATGAGTTTTGCCCTTCTCCTTCTGCACATAGAATTAGTTAATGAATTATCCAGATAATCAGTAATTGAAAATGACTGAATCTTCAGAAAAGATCTCTGGGGGAAAAAAATATAGTTAAACAACTTAAAACATAAAACATTCAAAATGGAGATTTTCCTTTGCCATTATTTCCTCTCAAAGCTTTCTTCTTTTTCTTTCTTCTTTTCTTTTTATTTTTATTTGTTTGTTTCTGTTTTTGTTTTTAAGATCACATCTGTCTCAAAACCTTATGATTCTTTGCATGCATCATTCATTAATCATAAATAACTGTTTCATAAGTAATTTCAGGTGAACATACAGTCTTGTACAGTTGTGCTGTAGGTCTGAGTTTGTTTGTTATCATGAGTTTATTCAAACCCTTATTGTATGCTGAGCACAGGGTGGTTTTTGTTTTGTTTTGTAGCTGAATGTGGTAGAGTTACTGCTAAAGCTTCTTATGAAACAAAGAATCAAGCCAGAAATGCCTAGGGAGAGGAACAACAGCCAGAAGGTGAGACAAAGGCAGAACAGGAGAAGTAATCTCAGTTGGCAGGTCCAGCCAGCCACAGCAGAGTGATAGTGTAGAAATTTGTTGAGAGAGATTTTCAGGATACTGATGTCCTCACAGAAAACATAGTACATTTTATGCAGTTCAAAGCACAGCCCTATACATTACTGCTGTTCTCAGATGCCTATGGATGGCAGCAATAGTTTACCCTCATGCCTTTTATACTTCTGTCTAAACCATAACCAGCTATCTTTATATGCTTAAAGTCTGCTGGGAGGGGAGTACCGTGCTTTTAAACATTGTTGCCTTAGTTTCTCTCACTATTTTCAAAAAGTTTAATAGGTATAACATTCTTGCTAGAGACATAAAATGCCACAATTGATTTGATATGAGCTTTCAAGAGCAAGAGAATGAGATATTTTCATAATAATAATAATAATAATAATAATAATAATAATTTGTCCAAAGGAAGTTTGTATTAAAAAAAAAAAAAGACAAAAAATGAGCTACAAAAAAGGAGTAAAAAATACTAAAAAAAGGAGTTACAGATATCTGATTTATAACAGTGGTGTTTATATGTGTAATTGTTCAGAAATCTAGGACACTGTTTCACAAAATGACACTAAATAGCACATGGATCTAAATCAACTTCTAAAGGTATACATGATTTTCCTATGTACTTGACTCAGTTCCCAAAAGCAGTTTTGGGGATTAAATTCGTGAAATAAATGGAAGCTGGATGCATAAACACCTTTGAGGACCTCTTCAGTCTTGTCTTATTATTTCCTATGAAAACTCTGAGGTTATAACTGTAAAATTAAAAAATGACAAGCAATGTTCTCAGGTACCGAAACAAAATAATTTATACTATTACTTTTTTAACGTAGTCTCAGACATGATTTTGCCCTGTGCCAAAGAGTTCTTGGCTGTGGTTCATGAGTTTGCACGGAAGCAGTATCCCTCCGAAGGTATAGTTTGGATATAAGTACTCTGTTCAGTAATGTAAAAGAGATTAAAGAGATTATTACTGTAGAAAAAGTCTCTTTCAAGCCAGCTTTCTGTCCATAGTGACAGAAAGAGTAGTCCTGCACATGTTTCGTAGAGGTAACTTGAATGGCTGTGGGAGAGTGGAAAAAAACAGAGCTGAAGTCTCAGGGCTGCTTTCTAAATAAAAGAGAAATTCCCTAAAGAATGGAATATTCTCAGCATTTCTAAACAGGACTGAGAGGAAGACTGAGATCTTCTGTGGCAAGGCAAAAATTCGTAGAAAGTATGATGCCTAAATTCACGATTTAATTTGAAATAACCATCCACCATTAGCTTTTGAATATTTGGGCAATAACAGTGAAAGAATATGTGCATTTCAGGAGGGCACTGAAACATGACACAGTATTTTGGCAATGACAGAGCAGTGCAAAATACAACACTATAGTGCATGTCAACATCTGACTTGACCAGAATTCATTACACTGCTGAATCTAGCCTCTTATAGACTACTTTGCTTGTAGATATTACTGCATTCTATACAAAACATGTCAGCAAAGTAATCTATAATAAAAAATACAGGCTATGCTGTTTTGCTTTTCATGTTCTTTTTTCTTTTTTTTAAACTAACAGATTTCCTGAAAAACAGTTGTTGTTTACTCTGGTGTATACATACATTTTCTGATTACTCTATATTACGTTTCTAGGACATTTTTCATTGTTTGTATCATTTGCTGTAGGATGGACTGAAAATAGTTTTGTGATGTATGTAATTGTTTTTACTGATACTGTTTGCAAATACTGATTTATCTTTATATTTTTATTTCTCACATTGTACGTACTATGATCATATGGCAAGTTTCTCAAAATTTGCTTGCTTTTTCTTTTTTTCTTTTTTTTTTTTTTTTGTTCAAGATGACTATTTTTAAGTATTTTCAATCCATGAACAAAAGTTCATGGATTTTATATTGCAGTAGTTTCCATTTACAGGTACATCTTCACTGCAGACAGAAATTTCTGGACCAGTGAAGCTGGTATTACATCATTTCTCTCTGCTTTTAATTCTTTTTATTCTTTATACAATTATATATACATGTATATATAATTGTAGTGCAGACATTAAAGACATGATCCCACTTAAATTAATAACAGAGTTTTCATTGATTTTAGACCACTGTACTGGGAAGGTTTACATTGTAATATTCCATCAGTACCATTTCCCAATAAAGAATTTAATCAGAGCAATGATATAGTAATCTCCACATTAATTCTTTCTAAGTGTAATTATCTAGGGTATAATTGATCACACAAAAATGATCACCCCTGATCATTCATCAGTGTTAATACTGAAACGTTTTGACTTTCATTCAAACTATGAAAAATACAGTTACAATCCAATTTACATGGAGATTGTACTTTAGAAATGTCATTTAAAGCTCTTTGAATATATATTGCCAGGGTAAAAAGATTGTCACTATCTGCTTTTTTGTTCAGGAAAGGGTTCTCAAGTCTGAGATCTCTGTCAGAAATATGCCAAGAGTCTATAAAGACTGCTTTAAGAAAATATTTTTGACTGTAAAGTTTTCAAGAGTTCTAAGTGTTATTACAATATTTCATAGTATCTGTATGCTTTATTCTCAATTTTTAAGGAAATTAATAGAAATATTATTTTCTATTTTCTGTTTCCTGAAAAATAATCTTTTAATAGAATCACGGAATTGTAGAATGATTTCGTTTGGAAGGGATCTCAAAGATTATCTAGTTCTAATACCACTGCTATAGGCAGGGACTCCTCCCTCTAGATCATGTTGCTCAAACCCCCATCCATCCTGGTCTTAAATGCTTACACAGAGGGGTCATTCACAACCTAACTTGGAGATCTATTCCAGTGTCTCACCCCCCTCACAGTAAAGAATTTATTCCTGTTATCTACTCCATACCTACTCTCTTCAAGTTTAAAGTCATTTCTCCTCTTTCTGACACTACATTCCCATATAAAAAGTTTTTCCCCAGCTTTCCTGTAGGTCCCCTTTAGGTACTGGAAGGCCGCGATGTGGTCCCCACAGATTCTTCTCTAGCCTGATGACCTTCAGCTCTCTCAGCCTGTCCTCGTGGGAGACATTCTTCAGCCCTCTGATCATCTTTGTAACCCTCTTCTGGACCTAGCCCAACAGCTCCATCTCCTTCTTGTGTTAGGAGCCTCAGAACTGGATGCAGTAATCCAGGTGGGGACTCACAAGAGCTGAGTAGGGGATCAAGTGCAAAGTAGAAGGGCAATTTTCAAATGTTTTTCTGTTCAAATAAACTTGTCTACTTCAAACAGTAACATTCTTTTAGCTGTTAGCTTGACAACTCTCCAAGACTAATACATTTTTGGCAGTTTACTAAATCCTTTCTCATTAATGGTCTTCAAATGAGACATATCGTACCATTTTTGGTTCTTTTAATTTAATTAACCTTTCAAACAGAGATTCACCAGAAAAATTCTTCTTCATGAAGTCCCTTTTTCATTTATATCGAAAACCAAAATAAATTTCTGAGGAAAGGAGTTTATTCTTTTTTGATTACTGGCTTTCTAAACTGTTTTCTCGAGGTACTGTGGTAGAAAATAAGCCATTCTACAGCTAACGTGCTGCTTACTGTCTGCCTAACAGTTTTTCCATTGTTTTATATCTGTTGCCAAGAATAAGAAATAAATAGGATATCAATCTAAAACAATAATAATAAAAAAGTTTCTTTTGTGTCCAACTGCTTTTCTCCAGGTTCCTGGAAATGTCACTTAACTTCCTCTGTTTAATGTGGCAACTACCCAGGAGCTTGGTTATCCTGGCAACCTTGGCAGGCAATCTTGACAGCTTGTCAAGCCTGAGGCTACAGCATGTTGTCTTTCCTCTCAATAATTAATAATTAATTAGAATCCATGATTTTTTAATGATAGACTGATTTAAATGTACCAGTTTTGAGGGGTTTGTATTCTCCGTAAAACATTCATTTTTTGAAAGCAAGAAAGACAGCAAGAGGAGCAACAGAAATGCTTTCAAACAAATCAGACAAAATCAGTGGAGAAATAAAGGCCTACCATACACATCCATTCATCCACGTATGTGAGGAGGCATTTGCACACAAGGATTCTATTCCCTGCTGGTCAAATACAAGTGACTAAACACTTTTTTGCAAGACCAGAAAATCAAACACAGCCTAAAGCATCTCATTTAAGGATTTCCCATGCATGCAAAGCACAAAGTATTATTTTTTTTTACTTACTCAGTTGCTGGGTTCTGAAGAAATGTAGGGAATTTTTCAAAGACACTAGAAGGAGTCACAAAACAGAGAAGGGAAAGGGAGAGAATGCTCTTGTTAACTGACGTGAGTCAAGCATTCTCTATATATATGCCATTTCATTTATATTATATACTAAAAGTGCTACATACTATGCACTGATATGCTATATTTTATATAGTATATAATATATACTGTAAATTAAATATAGGGGTCACTATATGAAATAGAAATATTTTCTAGAACATATACTATATATACCATGTATATTAGCAGTAGTAGCATGTGTTTTATCATTTATACAGAATATAGTAGATATATACTACATACTCCTTGTCACAGAAGCCTAAATTCAGCAAATTCTCTAGATCTTAGTGAACTCACAGCAGACATCCAAAATTCTCCCTTGGAGTGCAATCACAGGCCTTAAATTGTACATTTATGGTCTATATTGAGTACCTAAGATACACTTGTCAAAGCTCAGTCCAAATACACCCAGCTGAAAAATGCTGGGAATAGCTGTGGTCAAAGTTCCTTCCTCTGTAGATCTTATGTGCTTTGTTACCAAAACCTGTCACCCTCCCCCTTTCCTCTCTTAAGGATTCAGAAACTGATCCTACAAAAGGGTACCTGAAAGTTTCACCAAGCTATAATATTAGTATGGTTCCCAGGAATAGTTCATTCACAGGGAAACAGTTTTTCCCAGAGTGATATTGTTCACTTGCATATAGGTGGAAAATAACAGCTAAAAAGAAATGATTTCACACTATTCACAACAGCAGCATGGCAGCTCCATACCCAGCTGCAGTCCTTGTTATACTAAACCCCCCTCAGTGAAACTATATTTAGTCTACTGATGCAATTGTGTTTCTATTCTTGGAGGAAAAAAGATTTCACTGCTAATATATGTATTAATATTTGAATGCTTCTACCTTTTTGTTACTACTTAACACTTGTTAAGCCTTCTCTGCACAAACAAAACCAATAAATAACACTATAAATATAATTTTCTTTTGATTTACTTTCAAAATTTCTGGCGCTGTCAGTAATAGCCACTCAAAAGGTGATCCAACCACAGACTGAGGCATTTCCACAAAGGTATAACCTGTAACTTGAAACTGACAAGGTCAACTGTGAGGAAATCTTCCAACATAAACATTCAACAGGGGAGTAAATGTATTTTAGGTTATTTTTGGTTCTTCTCTTAGGTGGAAAATGTCACCAGATGACGACAGCAAAAAAGCTGTGATCTCTTGATTCTTTAGAGAAACATACTATAAAGAGAGGATATTGCATCTACATTGAAGATACATTTATCTTCCAGTTTTATTTCAGCCTCTAAATTCATGTGGTGAAGCTGAATTCATTTTGTGGACAAAGTTGTTGGTATGTTTGTCAGCTTGCTGTAATTCAGAATTGGCATACATGGAAATAAAGTTCAAAATTTATTCATATTCAAATTTTCTTTTCCTTTAGAAAAATGTGAAGATTCAGTCTCGAATATCTTGATCAGTCACTGCTTGTTAAAATAGAGATAGAATTTTGAGAATTCTAGTGATAGGATTTCCTAATGAAAAAGGATGGCAATAGGACTTGTTCACTAGCTTATTTCTGCCCAAAGTCAGTAGTGACTGTGCCAGTGTTGTTCTGTACTGTTGCTTTTATCAATCTATTCTCAAATACTTCCAGTGATGGGAATTGGATGATGACTCTAGATGATCTGCCTGACTGGTTCAGCGTTCCAGCAAGTATGAGAGATTTCTGTTTTTGTATGAGGTTAAAGATGGCTAACCTAAACCTTCCTTTTACATCATTCCTTAATTTGATGTCACTATGGTATTCAAAAGTAGATCAAAATGTCTCCGAAAACATGCTTTCCTACACCTTTATCAAGAATATCCTAAAAAATGGCCTTACAAGTTACATCCTCTGTATTAGTACAATTTGGTAGTATTGTGCAAGTCTGCAGAACATGGATTGCATAACTGTGTATAAAGAATGACCTTGTAATAACACTACCCATTATGCTGTATGATCCACTTCAGTACAAACTACTACAATTAATAATAATAACAACAGTAACAATAATAAATTCAGAATTTATGATCTAAGGGTAAATACTGACTGATGGGTTAATTAATTGAACAGTAATACACATGGAAATGTATTCCAGTGAAAACTGAGAAATGTTGTCCCTTTTCAGTTGATCATATTTAGTTAAGAGGATTGGCAGTAGCCTACAATTCATTCTGATGCTGCTTTGGACAGGGCCTGTGTTACTTAATCAAATAGTTATTTTTCTGATTTTATATAGATAAAAGCCCTTGAAACTCGTCTTTCTTAATTGTATTACAATAGAAACTGTGCCCCAGGGAAATAATAATAGTAAAAAAAGTTCCTCACAAGACCTAATTAATTACTTGCAATAGGATTGTGTTAGATTTTGTGGTAAAAACTTGTCTTCACAATCATAAACAAGCAAAGAGAGACAATGGGAGGATGAGTAATGATAATGCTCCATTCTGACTATTCCTAGGCCCATCACAGATAGCATCAGCCTACAAAAAAGCCCATCTCTATGGAGTATAAGGGCAGTATGACAAGTGGTGTGAATGTGATGTAAGGACTCCGAGGGAGGGTTAACTAGTCTGAGCCTCTCTCACAGATTTCTCAGGAAACCATCAATTCCACTGCCCAAGGGTGAAACCTCTTGAGATGAATAAATGCCAGAGCATATTTGGAACTGAAGGGAGTCACTGACTGGATTTATGGGACACATTGTGGGGTACAGGGGAAGAGCATTTGATTACCTAGGACTTAATATGAGATGTTTACAAAAAGACAACATTGCTTCTGCATGGCAATGAAGGCGACATCCACTGCTGGCTTGTCTGTTGGGCTAGATATGTCACACAAACAAACAGAAAAGAAAAAAAAACTGAGAAGTGGGGGAGAAAAGGCCTTCACTGAACCAAAGACTCTGGGAGAAGAATTCCTGGAGAAGAATTCCTGCAGGAGAAATCCCGAAGAAAACATATTTGATGGAGAACTCCCGAAGAGAAAAAACCTTTGGTGGAGAATTCCCTGAGGGGGGGTAACCTCTTTGGAAGAACTCCTTGGCCTGCTTGCTGCCATCTCCCATCCCCTGCAGTGACCAAACAAGTTCCTGAGATCAACAGACCTACTACAACCTCGCTGGATCCACGGTGGTGATTATATCTCTCTTGCTTTCTATCAAGACTCCTTGCTTTTCATCTCTTTTCTATAGCTCACCTTCCCTTCCCCATATCCCTAAGCAACTAGTAATTGTAATAAACTGGTTGAGCTAACATTTGACCCGTTGTGTCTTAATCTCACGCCAGGTATACACATAATCAAAAGAACCTCGTCTCCCTCCTTTATATTGGAGCGTGACACAGGTCAGAGGGGCCGATGAGTCCATGAAGCAGCAAAAAGATTGAAGATGAATATATAGGGGAATACCTGACTGCCACTGTGACGGGATGACCCTTGACAGCAGCCAAATACTCTGTCTCTCTCTCACTCTCCTCAGTCCGAGGAAGAGGTAAAAATGGAAGGAAGTTAAGAGGACATGTGGTCTGAGGTACTGAGAGTTTAATAGGGAATGCAAAGCAGAAAAAGAAGTTCATTTATTACTTTCTATCATAAGGCAGATGTTCAGGCACATTCAGGAGAGCAGCACATCAGCACACCTAATTGTTACTTCAGAGGTCATAGAGTCATAGAATCACCAAGTTTGGGAGAGATCTCTAGGATTGTCTGGTCCAACCATCCACCCATCACCTATATTTCCCACTAAACCATGTCCCTCAGTACAACCCCTAAATATTTCTTTAACACCTCCAGGGACAGTGACTTAACCACCTCCCTGGGCAGCCTATTCCAGTATGTAACTACACTATAGGAGATGTATTTCCTAATGTCCAACCTGAATCTCCCCTGGCACAACTTGAAGCAATTCCCTCTCATCTTATCACTACTTCCACAAGGGAAGAGGCTGATCCCCAGCTCACTACAGCCTCCCTTCAGGTAGTTATAGAAAGAAATAACGTCTCCCCTGAGTCTCCTCTTCTGCACACTGAACAATCTCAGCTCCCTCAGCAGTTCCTCATAAGGCCTGTACTCCAGACCCCTCACCGGCTTTGTTGCTGTCATGGTTTTATGATTTTTGTTACGGGTATTTCACACCATAACATGTACCACACTGGGAGTTAAAGAGTTAATGCTCCAGCTCTATGGATAATTGATAGCTCTGGGTATACCCATCTCAGAAGAAAAGAACTACGTACCCCAGAGGACTTTGTGTTGCTTTGCATTTTTTTATTTTCCACTCAGAGGGAAAGATAAAAACTGTTAGCTCGTCAGGAGACACAGACTTTTCCATTTGGGATTGACCCAGCAGCAGGTGATTGCTAGCTATCTCACCTTCAGCGTTTAGAGTAAGGCCTTTGGTTCTTGGACACTCTCTCACTCGTTTTGTTTGTTTTATTAGCTTCAATTCCAATTATATTGGGTTATTTTGCATTCCGATATCTTTAGTAAATTAGTTTTCCTCCTCAGATTGTTTCCACTGTTTTGTTTTTAGGCCCATCTCCCTTTTCCCTTTTTTCCCTTTTCCCTTTCCCCCTACCCCTTTCCCAGGGCATGGGGTCACGTGTCCCTTGCATTAATCATCATAGAACCAGGCTGAACCAGCCCATAAACTGTTGACGATTGTCCTTCTCTGGACACATTCCATGGTCTCGATATCTTTCTTGTAGTGAGGGGCCCTAAACTGAACACAGTACTTGAGGTGGGGCCTCACCAGTGCTGAGTACAAGGGGACCATTACTTCTCTGTTCCTGCTGGCATCACTGTTTCTGATACAAGCCAGTAATGCCACTGGCCTTCTTGGCCACCTGAGCACACTACTTGCTCATGTTCAGCTGAGCATCTACAGAAGTCATACCTCATAACCAGAAATTTCCACCGTTCCTCCATCTTTCCTTGAGCTTCTTGATTTTGAACATGCTGTAATTTAGTAGGGAGTAATCTATTGATCAGTTTAGGTCAGCTGTCCTGGTTGTGTCCCCTATCACCCTTTAATCCACCTCCAGCCTATCAGCTTTTGGTGGAGGAGATGAAAGAAAGCCTAGGTGTTGTGCAGTCACTTTTCAGCAATAACCAAATCACTGATGAATTGTCAAAATTATTTTAGCCACTGATGCAAAGTGCAACACCATGGGAGCTGCTCTGAAGAAAGTAAACTCTTTCCCACACAGCACAAGTACAGCTAAGGATGATCAAGCTGGATTAACTGTTCAGTTGGTGAAGTGGGCTGTAACTCAAAGGCATCTTCAAGGCAGAGACCCTGGGAGGAGCTAGAAACGAGAAGGGACAAAAGAATTCCTGGCCAGCTACTGGTGAAAGCTCAAGGTCTACAATTCTCCAGGGCAAGTCTTTTGTGTTTGCCCTTCCTGAAGATAAGGAGCACTTGCACTGAGCTTTGCAGATGAGTGTGAATTTAAATACATGTTCTCAGTAGCTGAGCTTCTGCTTGGATGAAGAAGAGAGCAGAAAGAGACTGATGGTGTTATCCATGTTCAACTGAGTGCTGAATGTGCCTGCCTGTGTTGATCTGTGCTATTAGCCATGTACATATATGAATGTATGTACGTTGCATATGTGTGTTTGTGCCTATGTCTCACTACTGATTGAATCTGTGGACATAAATTATGGTGGGCTCACCATTCTTGGGCTGCTGAATCCATGCCTAACAGTTTGTTTCTTTCTACTTGATAGAAACATAAAGAAAGGTCTGTAAAGTTTTCATGGACATAGAGATATTTGCAGAAGTAGTTTCTGTCAGCTTTTCCAAGGACATTATTCAGTGGAAAAGCACATGAGCAATAGACAAGAGAGAATACCTCCAGAGGATAAGATATGTACATATCCTTGTTAATTGAAATCAAGAACTTTTCTTCATTTGTTATAATATGAAGAACACACTAAGGAGGAGTTGAAAACTCTGTAACAGCTCTTGAATATTATACTTCAGAGTAAGAGCAGAAAATACACCATAGATGTATAACAGACAACAGACTAAGCATACTAATGTATTCCTGGATATATTTTAGAAACGGTTTTCTTAGTCATAGTCAAAAAAATTTTTAATTATGTGCTACTGATAAGGTCGTCAATTTACTACTCATATAACTACAAAATTATTATTTTTCAGTTTGATAAAAAAGATCATATTGCAATTCATAATGTATCAGCCTTTCCTTTTCTGAGCTAAAATCTTCTGTTTTAAACAACAGATTATATGGAACCCTATGCTTATCCCTTCTGATACTTCATCACTTTTCCTACCTTCTCATCAGGTAAAGTAGTCCCCTGTTGACTTAAATAGACAAGCAAGGAGTTTCTGAAACAAACATGAGGGCAGAAGGAGTTTAAAAGGTCAAGTAGGAAGAGAGAAGACAAAAATGAGAAAAGTACTGTGCTTATCCCAAAAGCATCCCTCATATACCCACAATGAGCTTATTCCAACCAAACCTTTCATACTTCTTTTGATCTTCCTCCTGTCTTTGTCTCCTCTCCACCATTTAAAAACTTAAGGGTTTCCCATGCTGGCTAGCATACTAAAAACAAAACAAAACAGAAAAACAAAAAAACAAAACATCGCCAGTTAACATATTGGGGTTGTAATTATAATGTCCAAATAAAATAAAGCAAAAACCTCAATAAGAAGGGAATGAGACTTTTTAATAAAAGCAGTCATGAGACTAACAATGACAACAGTGAGACAGCACTTGGCAGATCAGTTAGTACATCAGTAAGAACAAACTAGCAGGTGTAATATTAATAAAAGGCACAAGGGGATCCAGATCTCTATGCATCATGCCATCAATTCTCTAGATTATACTGGATATTGATCATAAATAAATAATTGTTCCATCCCACTCTTGATTAAAATGTTAGTAAAAGTACATAGTTTCAGGAGCAGAATCAAAAACCACACCAGAGCTGTGAAAAATCTATAAAAAGGGTCAAAGCATTTTTCCCACTTGTTCAGTTCTTCCAGATTAATACCATCCCTTTGACATATGGATTTTCAGAAGCATAACTTGTCTAGAAGATGATATTTTAACTTTTAATCTACAAGTGATAATATATATTTCTGGTGCATTTATATCATACTGTAAATTCATTTGGTTTCACTTTTTTTTAGTATAAGAGCAAACATTTATAGCAAAATTATAAATTACATAAACAAAAATTTTAAGGAAGTAAAAATCACTTTTTATCAGTAGTAACAGGACTAGATTTACTGAGCACTTTTTTTTTTTTTTTTTTAACTAACAGAAGGATAGGATTCATTCCTAATATTGAAATCTTATTTATTTTTTCTCTCTCAAGGTTTTTCCTCACAATCAAAATTTCTGTGGCCATTTTTTTCAATGGGCAAGTGGCAAACTGATTTCACAGACTTAACATGAATCTGGATGCTTTACACTGAAACTGGATGATTGTTATGTGAGGTGATAACAACCAGCTGAGAGGTGGCAATAAGTAACCAATGGGCAGTGACATGACAGCCCTTTCTCCAGTAACACTGCAGCAGGAGCTGAAGTTGTCTTTCAGCAAGATATATTAACTTTGGTTTAGAGAAGCATCAGCAGGGTTAAAGTTTTGGATCAGAATTAGCCTGCATTTGCTTGTCGTATATATGATTCACATTATGTTCCATTTTTCATTGCTCTGCTTAAATAACTACCATAAAGTTGGCTGTTGTTACAACTATCATGTAACTTCCTATATTATTTTTTAAATGTATCCCATCATATGGAGTATAATACTATATTTTACAACATCTACCATAGCGATTAATATATAAATAAATAAAGTAACCCCTTTAAAAATGAATTTATGTAAAGATGTTTTTATTTTTAACTAAAAATATATATTGTTATGTAAATTAAATGAAAAAATATCTATGTTTCAGGATTAGCAGTCATTACATAAGCTGCCCATCACCAGAGTATCTGGACAATAATTTAAAAAGAAAATCCCACTCTCCCACAAAAATATCTGTATTCACAGAGAACACAATGTATAAACTGAAATCAAAACTTTTTTGTAATTGTGTGGGTGTGTGAGGAACAACATTTTTTTTCCTCTTCGTTGGTAAAAAATAAAGGGCAGTTTTTGTGTTGCTTTTACAAAGCAGTGTACATACATATGTACACAGACAGAATCATAGAATCATATAATGTCCTAGGTTGAAAAGGATCTCAAAGATCATCTAGTTTCAACCCCCTTGCTGTAGGCAGGGTCACCAACCACTAGACCAGGCTGCCCAGAAACACATCCAGCCTTGCCTTGAATGCCTTCAGGAATGGGGCATACACAACCTCTTATATATCTTTTATATTGTATACAATATATATATAATACACATTATATAATATATTATGTATTAATTTCATATATATTAATTTAATTTATATATATATTAAAAAGAATAAGAAACAGAAGCAATAAAACTCTACATCCTCCTCAAATATAAGGAAATGATTCTATACTCCTACTTAATATGGGGTATTTTTTTATTTTCACCTCAGGAGCGGCTTCTCTAAATCTTGTCAAAAAAGGAATATTTGCAACCAAATAATGTGGTAAACTAAAGGATGTCATCAAACGAAATGTTATCGCTTCCTTATTTCAATTTGGAATATTTTCTCTGTATTCCATCAGGTTGAAAGAAGAAAAGACGTTGCGTAGCAGTGTCTCCTTGAGCTCTTTTTTTATGCTCTTCCCTGCTACTACAACTGTACATGTTAGCTTCACAGCTACAGCACAGATCTCTAAGATTTTTGACCTCTTGTCTTTGATTTCCGTACTCCTCATCTGTCCCTAATAAAAGGGCAAAAATATGGTCTGGAGATGAGGAGATAAGGAATGGTTATTGTGCTCTCAGCCTTCTGTCGTTTTGTTAAATAAGCTGATAGACTGTATTTCTGATGTAGTTACTCATTTTTCTCCTTTGCCAAATGTGATGGTTGAGAATTGACTGCCAAGCTGCCATCAGTGAACTGAAAAGATGTGACTGCATTTTGCTGGTTTTGAGCTAGAAAGATCCTTGGTTGTGAGCACATGGTAGAAAGGGAAATGATACAAGCAATGTTCATGCATAATAAGTTTTTGAAAATTAAGCACTAAATCACCCGGGAAAGAAGGAATTGAAAAATAACAGAATAGATGGTTAAAACAAGGAAGTTGAATTTTAGATTTCTTATTTATTTATGTATAAGTCTTCATTCTTCTTTCTAGATAAGAACACCACTAGTGCCAATGCTGACATTCTTATTTATGTATCTGGACTATGTCAATGTATTAAGTACATTGCACTGGGTCTGTTTACGATGTAATTAATTTTACTGATGGCAGCCCATATAGTGCTACACTCTACACTTGAAACTAGGATGGTGTTAATGTCATACCAATATTTTGTCTCTTTCTGAGCAGGGCTGGCATAGCATCAAGACTCTCGACAAAGCCCCTAAAAGGCAGTAGGCTGGAGTGGGTAAAAGGTGGTCAGGATGTGTACAGTACAGCTGATTTAATCCAACAAATGGGACACTTCAGAGCATATAACATCACACTCAGAAATAAAAGCTGGAGAAGCAAAAGGAGAGGGGAGAACAGAGAGGAATTTTTGGATGAAAATCTTTCCTCCCAAACCACTGCTACGCATACTGAGGTGTTCCTTAAGAGGCATTGTCAACGGTTTACCGGGCTGGATCGGCCCAGTTCCGTGACGATTGGTGTGGGGAACCCACAGACCCACGCCCCAGGAAAGGGGAAGGGGGAAAGAGAAAAGGAAAAAAGGGAGATGGGCCTAGAAAGAAAACAGCGGCAACGATCTGAGGAGGAAAGCTAATTTACTAAATAAGAGATCAGAAAGCAAAATAACACAATGTAATACAATATAATTGGAATTGAAGCTAATAAATCACATAAAATGAGCAAGAGAGAGTGTCCGATAAACCGAAGGCCTTACGCTAACGCTGAAGGTGATACGGCAGTGAGCACCCACTGCTGAGTCAATCCCAAAGGAAAGAGAGTGTCCCGTGACCGCAGGGAGTTTTTATCTTTTCCCTCTGAGCGGAAAATACGTAAAAATGCAAAGCATCGCAAAGTCCTCTGGGGAATGTAGTTCTTCTCTTCTGAGACAGGTATACCTGGAATTATCAATGATCTATGGAGTTGGAGTATTAACTCTTTAACTCTTAATGCACTACATGTTGTTATGATGTGGAATACCAATACCAAAAATCATAAAACCATGACAGGCATGGATGAATATTTCCTGTTGATGGGAAGTAGAGAATAATTGTTTTCTCTTTCTTTGTTTCCATACAACCATTACTCTTCTTTCTCTTAATTTATACATCAGTTATATTATTCTTATCTCAACATGTGAGCTTTTCCACAAAAATTTCTCCCCACCTCTTCCCTCAAGGAGAGGAAGTTACTGTGGAGTTTAGTTGGTCACTAATGTGAAATCACCACTTAAATAAATGAAAATAAAAATTAAAAAAATAAAAAAATAAAAAAATCCACCAACTTCACTGCTTTTACTACAGCAACACCTTTAGCAGCAATCTTTAAAATCTTTAAAATCAAAGTGTGCTAAAGGCAATCACAAACGGTTGACAAATTTACATAAAGGACAGCAACTACTCCATTTATTTACAGCCTTTCTCATCTACAACATCCATTTTAAATTTTAAATAAATGATGGTTATGAACATGTTCTTCTTTCCATATAATGCATTTTTGATACTATGAGATTTTAAATCTGGTATTACCTCAACTAGGAAATAAATGATTTGTGCTTTTGTAATATACGAGATCTCTACTTACTCTCAGGCTTAATTTCTCAAGCAAGATCCTGAATTTACTCCTTCAAAAGATATGATTCATATATCCTGGCGACACTGCACCTTGTAGAATAATTATCATATGAATTTACTAAATGTTCAGTGTCATATCTTTTTTTTACTATTTATTTGAAGCAGATATGTGAATTATTAAACAGAAGAAATTATAAATACTGAAATAAAATGGCCTTTCTTTCCAGAAAAGTACTTTGCTACCTTTCCATAATTTTTATTCTCATGCATATGATCTTTTAAACAAATCTGTAAAGCAGGAGGCAGAAATGGTCTTATGGCAAAATATATATTCTACAAAAAATGCAATTAATTCCATGTCATGGTTGATCAAATATATTAATTAACACAACCAACCTCCCAGACTGGGACAATACTTTGCATATCAGTGTAGATGTGAGGCAAAACTCCGTATTCTGATTTTTCTGAATCATATTCTGATCATTCATTATTTTATTATAGGTAAAAGAAAAATAATAAACTATTAAGAAATATAATATCTTTAATAGTTAGTGAAAGAAAATGGAATGGCTTGGCATATAAGGAACCTCAAGGATCATCAAGGTCCAAGCCCTCTGCATAGGCAGGGTTACCAGCTACTAGATCAAGTATTATATCAGGTTGCTAAGGGTCCCATCCAACCTGTCCTTGAACACATCCAGGAACAGTGTATCCAAAAATTCTCTGGGCAGATTGTACCAGCACTTCACCACACAGTGAAAAATAGCCACTGACACATAACCTAAATCTCCCCTCTGTCAGTTTAAAATCATTCCACCTTTTTCTATCACTATTTGCCCTGTAAAAAGTTGATTTCCCTCATGTTTTTAATATCCTATTAAATACTGTAAAGCTGCAATTATATCTCCCCACAGCTTTCTATTTTCCATGCTGAACAAGCCCAGTTCCTTCAGCCTATCTTCGTAGGAGAGGTGCTCCTGCCCTTATGTCATCTTTGTGGCCCTCCTCTAGTCCCTCTCCAAAAGCTCCGCATCTTTCCTGAGTTGGAGGCCCTAGACTTGGATGCAGAACTCCAGCTTGGGCATCACAAGGGCAGAATATGGGGAGGACTGTCACCTCTCCCTCCCTCCTGGCTAGCCCTCTTCTGATGCAACCCTAGATACAGCAGAACTTCTATGCTGCAAGCACACACTGCTGGCTCATGAAAGTTTTGGATAGTCAAAAAATGGTATATAATTAGACGATTAATTGATGTATAAGTGAACTGAAAGTAGATCTTGACCTGCGTCTCACTTTAAAACTTAAGGTTTTGAGAAAAATACTGAACATCAAGGTCAAACTGACAAATAACGTTGCAACATGTACATGGATAATTTTTATAGCACGTTTATAATATAGGTGTTCCACCTCTCTGAACCAAAGGGATCATATGCCTTCAAGTACGATACTTCAAGTATTACATATGATTAGTATGTGAAAAATTGTCTATTGATTCTGTTTTCCATTATGAAAATATTTGTAAGAGATCTAAAAGTTGTGTGCAAATACAAAAAATTAACAACACATACACAATCTATTTGTTCTCCTGAGCAAAACAAGCATGTTTACTCATCTCATCCCCACATTCACTGTACAATTTCAGCCTATTAATAACAGCAAAGACTAATAGAGGTCTAGCCCAGCATCTCTTTTTTTTTCTCTTTTTCTGTCAGCAATATATTTTACTTATGGTAGTCATTGTGGTGAAATAATCCATCTGTTGGAAATCATTGTTTTTCTTATTATTATTTTTTTGTTTTGCAAAATGGCAACATATTTTTAATAAATCTCTTTGGAAATCAAGATTTCATCTGATATCCATAAAAAATACAACAATAAATAAAGAGCTTGTCCTCCACTAGATATTCTCATCTTACATTGTCAGAGAGGATTTAAATTGCCAGTAGGTGGCAAAAAATACAAGACATCTACACAGTATTATAGTAAATCCTAGGAGGCAAATCATCATTCTGGGCTGAAGAAAAATATAGGGAGAAATGTATGAAAAAGTTCCTAAAGGGCAATGTAAACTCACATTCTGCTATTTGAAATGTTCCTTATACCATATTTGCAACCAGCTAGGGAGGTAAAATTTCAATTTATTAGGAACTGGGGAAATCTTTGGAATAGCCTATAAGGGAAGGATGAGTTCCATCTAAAGCAAATAAAACTCAAACCTAAAATAAAGTTTATGGGGAGGTTTTAAACTAAAGACTGGGGAAAATCCAACAGGTGCACAAGGGTGAAGTAATAAAATCTCTTCAGTATTACAAAAGCTGACAGAATAGAAGTCAATAACATTCAAGAAGGTAATAGAAGCAATCTCTATAAATAAGATTCAACTGAAACTGAGAACATCAAAACAGGCTAACAGAACACGGCTAAATAGATAAGTTGTTCAATTGAAATTACAGAAATGCAAATAATTAAATGGTCAAGCTGATAATATTTTAAATATTTTAAATAAAATCATTGGCATAGTAGACACTGAGAAACTTGATGGAAGGCTGATAACCACTGCAGCACTGTAATTCAAATTCTAGCATAAAAGTTGCATTATGAATGACAGAATAAGTTGAATGTGTGAATGCGAATTTGTATGTTAAAAGAAAGCTTAAGCTGGAATACAGTAAGTAAATTAGGTACACCAGATTCCTTTGTATTGAAATACTGTGCCCAGATAGAACAGTGTAACAGTAGGGCTATACTATCAATACCATGGAACATTATTACATATAAATTATCAGAGAGGGGGGAGATTTTTTTGCATATGTGGGTAATAAGCAGTACATCTATTAATTAAATTTTACTATAAGAGAAAAGTAATTTTTGGATTTGACATATCAGGTCAGTTACTGTGCATGGAATTCCAGGAAGCTTTTTGGAAAGACTCTCAAAAAAGTCCCCACTACATTTCACAGCAGCAAAATGAATTTGTACAAATGGATTAATAAGCACATAAAAGGAACAACAAAGTGTTAGATATATAGTCTTCCACCTGCTGAATAAAAGTGTAGGAGAATCAACAATTAAATTGTGGAGCCAGTTCTGCTAACTCTTTTGCTGCTCAATATATTCAGAGAATGAATAGTTTTGTCCTAAAAATGATGTGCAGTAGCTAACCGCTATGAAAACAAGTCTGTCTATGAAGAGTTGCAGTAGGATCTTATGCTGCTAAATGTCTGAGCAATAAAATGGCAGATGAAATTTGGCGTTACCAGATGAAAAAGAGAACACGAGGAAAACCAACATAAACTGCATGTAAATAATTACCTGCTCTAAATAAGTGATTACCACTTATGAAAGATCTTGCAGTCACTACAAATCATTAAAATAAATAAAAAAAAAAAAATAAAAGGAACCAAACTTATCAGCTTGAAGATCAACAGTGGCCAAAAGTACAATTAGAATATCAAAATACTATGAATAACTAGGAAAAGAACAAAACAGAAACCATAATTACCTGACTGCAGAACTCTAAGATACATTTAAATTTTATCTCCCAATTTTAATAAAGACTCTCTTGTCCCAAAAAGAGATATGTTAGGACAAACAAACCAACAAAAACTTTTGGAAAAAAAAAAAAAAAAAAAACATAAGATATCCAAGACTGAGGCTGAAATCCAGACAGAAGTGCTATTGCCTCACTATATGGACTACACCCGGATAGATATTCCAAGGACTGAAGGGGCCATCTGGACTTTTAAGTCCAGAAAACAGAGTCTGCACAATCATAGTGAAGCTTTCTTGGTCTAGCTACAGGAATCATCTTGCTCACAAGCTCTCATCCTACTGGGGGATTTCAAACAACTGTATATCTTCAAGAAAAACAACACAACAAGCTGTAAACAACCAAAGGAGAAGTATTACTGAACTTGTTCCTCACCTGTACAGACAAACAAAAGAGGTTACAAATGGAAGCAACCTAGACTTCAGTGATTACACCCCAGTGAATGCCATGATCTTGAAGGATATGAACCTGGCAATCAGAAAAGTTACAACCTTAAAATTTACTACAGCAAACTTCTAGTTTTTCTAAAGAACTAGTGGATTATATCCCTTGGGAAACTGTCCTCAGTGATGAAGAAACTGATTAGTTCTGGCAGCTCTTAAAGGACAATTTTCAAAATGCAGTGTACATAGTGAGATTCCAAAAAAAAAAAAAAAAAAAAAAAAAAAGGTTTGGTTTGGGAATTCAGTTTTTGTTTATTTGTTTGTTTATTTTAAAGGAAATTTGTTTTCACTTTTCAAACCCTGAAAACACCAAAATGTCTTGATATATTGCTCTTTTAACTTCTGGTCTGACTTCTGGGAAATGAACCATGTGTCAAGGTAGAAGATCCATTAACTGGAGTAGACCATCATTTCCTTCAGAATTGCATTTATGCTCACATTCTTGCCTTTGACACACTTATGTTGAGGATTTGCCTGTGTCTGGCCATGTGGATTGCTAGTGCTGACCTGACTGACTGACTTGGTTATAGTTTTGATTTCTCAGTTACGTTTTTAAGCTGAGAGTGGTTATTGACACCTTTTCTGCTCACTTCATTTAGATACAGTTGGACAGCCCCCTTCATGAAACCACTGATTCGACTGGTCTTGCTGTTCTCTTCAGCTCTTGGCTCCCTGCAAATTACAGAGTTGCTAAACTTTCTGTTTTCTGGAATCACACAACACAAACCTTAGTAAAACAAAAATAAAATAAAAAATCAGTTTGGTAAATGCCTTGTTCATAGACTACTGGAAGATCCTTCAAAGATCAGAAGACACAGTGTGTGCACTGTCATAGGAGAACTTAGAGCAAGCTCTTCTGTTCCCTTCTGCTAGCTGCATGACCCACACAGTGCAACTATAATACTGCTTCTGAAAACTTTCTGAAATAATTAGCTAGTAAGTTCTCTAAAAATATTAACAGAAGTGTGATTCTGGAGATTGCTCACTTGATTTATTTCTCTAAAAAGACAATAAAAAGAAACAAAAATATTACAGTACCTCTGAGAAAGGCTTCTTTCTGCATATAAACTATGTCTTCATCATCAAACTGTGAACAATGCAACAATGGATGTGGAGAATGGAACAGCTCATACTTAATACTGCAAGTCAAATGTGCAAAGTTTTGAAGGAGTTTAATGAAGACTGCCTAATTTGATGCACTAAATATGGTTTAACATCTGGAAAGTTGTAAGTGTACTGCAAGAAGAGATCTTCCAGTTCAATTTTTCTAGCTCATGTACTTTGAGGCTACTCAGAAACATGCTTCTGATTTGAAACAAAGCAAGACAAAACAAAAAGTTAAGGAAAAGTATGAACATGCACTTTAATATGTAACCAAATGCTATTATAAGTTGTCATGGTTTTATCTTTAGGTCTAAGTCCGTGACAGGGACACAAGAATGTAAAGGAGATAGAGGGAAAGAAAAGAAACAAAACAAAACAAGACAAAACAAGACAAAACTGCCCTGCCTTTGGGGGGGGGGAATGGGGGAGGAAGGGAGAAGGGCACGGAGATAACAGATGGGTCTACCAAAAAAAACAAAAAACAACGGCAGTGATTTGAGGAAAAACGGTAATTTACTAAATCCAACAAAATCAAGCAAGCCGAGAAAAGCGTCCCAGAGAGCAGCTGGTGTCTGACCAGGAGCTCCACTCCTCTTCCTCTCCCCATGAGAGCATTAACTCTTTTCTCCCAACATGATATTCTGATGTGGAATACTGTCAGCAAACAGTCACAAAACCACAACATAAGCAATAGGAAATTTACAAAATTTTTAATGCCTCAAGAAATTTAAATTCTTATCTGCAGTCTTTAAGTCTCATATTAATGATATACACCCTGAAGGAAAGGCCTGTCTTTTAGAAAGAGGAGGCTTACACAAAAATATTGTAATCAACAGTAACATTTTTTCACTGGAGAAAGTATCTTTTAAAATATTTAACTTTTATTAGATTGCTCTTTTCCAAAATAAATAAAACAGCATTGTTTTATAGAATCATAGAATCACCAGGTTTGAAAATGAACTCCAAGATCATCTAGTCCTACTGTCCACTTATCACCAATATTTCCCCAATGACCACAACACTTGATACTACTTCTAAACATTTCTAAACACCTGTAGTGACAGTGATTCCACCATGTCCCTGGGCAGTCAGTTCCAGTGCCTGACCACTCTTTTGGAGCAGAATATTCCCCTAATATACAACCAGAACCTTTGGTGACGCAACTTGAAGTCATTCTCTCTAGTCCTGTTGCTAGTTCTGCAGTAGAAGAGGCCAACCAGCATCTTGCCACAGCTTCATTTCATTTCATTTCATGAAGCTGTAGAAAGCAACAAGATCTCCCCTGAGCCCTCTCTTCTTCAGATTAAACAACCCTATTTTCTTATGCCACTCCCCATAAGTCTTGTGCTCCAGATCCCACACCAGCTTCATTGCTCTCCTTGGGATATGCTCCAAGGCCTTGATGCCGTTCTTGCAGAGAGAGATCCCAAACTAGATAGGCTACTGAAGGTGTGGCTTCTCCAGAGCTGAATAAAGAGGTTTGATTTACTTATTTTTGGTTTGTTTGTGTTTGTTGTTGTTGTTGTTTTCTTTTTTTCTTTTTGTGTGTGGTTTTTTTTGTTTGTTTGTTCGCTTGTTTGATTGTTTCTAAATACTACTATAGTCTTATTATGAAAATAAACACAGCCTTCATGAACTTTAGATCAAATAATGAACAATTTATTCATTTATAAAAGTAATGCAAGAGTCTATATACCATTGAGAATATTTTCTAACATATGCATGTTAATGACAGCAATTATTAAATAATAATCTTATACCTTTATTCAGTTTAGGTTTTAAAATGAAAGACAAATTGCTAGAAATCTTATCTCACTCTATTGTATCAGGTATCACAGTATATTAAAAAATACCTCTGTTGGTTTCTAACCACCTGTTCAGAACAAGTTAACATTAGTAGTACAATTACATCTCTGTCAAAACTACTACATAGTAAACCTTTGCAAAGAATCAAAGCTTCCTATATAAAGTGTTTGGATGGGGGATGGATATTTAGTTCTTAAAAAAAATAAAAATAAAAATCCACTGACTTAAAATGTCTGATTCGCATTACTGTTGATAGACTTACACAAAGGTTAATATTGTGAACTGCCTGTATACATGGCCTTCATTAACACCATATAATTATACTGAGATTTCTTGAGCTTGACTTGTCAGATAAGATCTTATCTAGATGAATGGTTTTTCTTGCTTTGAATGCTTGAATGAATCTGAGAGTCATTTGGCACTTGGCAGCATACATTATGACATGTTATCAGCCAAGTAGTGCAAAGAAAAGAATAATTATTTCAAAGAAGAAATGCACGATAGAAATATTTTAAGATGTAACAATAGCTGTGCTGGCTCTAAGGAAAAATAATTACAAAGCAAAGACAAGTCCAGTGAAGAAGAACATCTTTCTTCAGAAACTTGCAACAAGGTTACCTATCAGTGAACACAGCTGTCAACCATCAATCCCCCTGCTGGAACATTATTTGGAGAAAGAAAGTTAAAGCAATTCATGAAATGTTTTATTGTTCTCCTCCACATAAATTAATGCAACCACTTTTGCTGTTATTGTCATAATCTTGAGTCTATTTCATGACACTCTTTCTCTCAAGGGAAGTCAGAAAGACAAATTGCATGTACAGATAAAATGTTGGAATGCCATTTTTTTTCCCCCTCTTGAAGCGTAATTTTACTCTCGTCACTTGCTATCGTATTCACCACGTTACCTTTTGTTGGTCAGCCTTAGAATAGCAGAATAATGCACTAGCTGCTTTGTGAAAAACAAACAAACACAAACACCTCAGAACAGGAGTTCATACCAGCTTATTGAAGATCAACATTTAAGTCGTGTTTAAATCTACTTTAGTAGTACCAGAGTAAGTAACTATGTAAATACAGGCACATAACTGAGGTTCAAAGGATGAAGAGTCAATTTGTAATTAGCTACAGGTACTTTGCAATGAAATTGCTATATCTGCACTTCAAATTTTTCTGAACAGAAAGAATTTAAAGCATATATTTTATTTGTTTTTACCTATAACTGCACTTATGTCAATAGATTACTTACTGTACAAGCAGTTATATCTCCAAAATATTTTATAATGTAAGGTTATTTCATGTTTGAGTACTAATGCAGAATAAACTATGAATAAAACCACAATTGTTGTTAATACAACAACTAGGTCATTCTGAAAGTAATGCCTCCTCTTTAATTTCATGGAAACTACACCAGATGCAAGGAGCACATTAACACTATTTGATGCAGCAAATTCTCAGTTGCAAAATGCTCTTTTTCTGCACAGTCACCACTATTAGCTGTGTATTTTCACCAGTGATGAACAAAAGTCTCGATGCCATGTTTATAAAAACATTCAGCAGTGGAGGTGACCACTGTCACTGTCTCTAGTGCTGAAATGCACCACCCACTGCCTCACTGTTCTCACATCCGCTGTTGGGTCTCCACAAAAATATAGTAAGTATTGCTGAATGTCAGTAGGTGCAATTTTTTCCACATGAAGGAATTCAATGACATCGTTTTGCTTGATATGCACTTCCACATCATGCAACATTTCATCTGACTACCCCTCTGCTGCCATCTTCACGTGGTAGCAAAATGAAATTTTTACTGGTAAGAAGGTTATCTTGCCATACCACTGACATCTGCCTCTGACACTGAGAGCCAACATAATAAAATAACTTTTGGATTAGCCCTCATAAGTAGAATAATCTAGAAAGTTTCTACATGCCAGAGTGCAGATGGCATAACAAGGGCTGCACATGTATGGATAATCTTTTTTTCCTATCAACACTGGTGACGAAGGTCACAATACATGTTAGAAAGAAAATTTGATTGGATCTCCTGAGACATACCTGGCTGCTGTTTGGGAAATACAGTCTATTAAAGAACACTGCTATCCTCAGCTGTCCACCAGCAACAGAAGAGTTAGGACAGCCAAGAACCAGCACTTGCTCTATGCTTCAACTTTATTCTGTTTTATAACATATAATATAATATAATATAATATAATATAATATAATATAATATAATATAATATAATATAATATAATATAATATAATAACATATATATAATTTTTGGAACTTCTAGACTAAGCAAAACCAGATAATGCTCTTTTCAGAACGAAAACAATTGCAAAATGATGTAATTCTATGGTGACAGGCACTGTTTCTTTTGATACCAGGATCACATGAGGAAAGCCAAAATGCATATTTCTACCAGCTACTTCGGGCTTGCATTAACTGTTTAGATACAGTTAAATAGGGAAAATCTTATAAGTATGGACCATCTTAATTTTTCCACTTCTTCCACATGAAAAGAATGAAATTAAATGTCAATAATATTCTCCCTCAATTTTCATGTACTAGCATCTTTTTAGGAAAAGGACTAGATTATATGCTGTCTCAAACAGGAGTCTAGTTCAAGGAGACGTAAACTTATGTTGTGAATTCAAAATACTACAAAATCTAAAATATGCAAATAATTTATGATATAAAAAGACCTGCCCATGTGCAGCAATCTTATCTCCGAATTCATAACTATGTTTAAAATACTCATTCAAAGCAGCAATTAGATAATCTGTCATCATATAGTTGTTTGAAAATTGAAAATAATACATATGCTTTCTCCTGTTATTGTGTAGCCTTCAGGTTAGATGCTTATGAATCATAGACTAAGTCTCTAGACCTAGAAGGTCTAGAAGGGATATTAATGTGCTTTTGTCATTTAAGATAAGGTAGTATTTCTTTTGGTTCTAAAAAAACCCCATAATACTGTCACAACAAAAATAGCGAATGAATTTGTATGGACTTTAACATTGTATAAACTCTCACAACTCTGTGGAAACTTAAGCTAATCATCAAAAATAAACACTGAATACACAAGTTAAACTGATTAACTTTCATTCTCCTCAAGAAGAAATCACTGCTCACTGCAGCATTTTATCCCTCTATCTTTGCATTTCTTCAGCCCCTTCAACAATGACCAAATTACTAGACTCTGTCTTTGCTTTATTCCTGGGTTAATTTACAAAGCAACTTTATGGGTGAAAGGAAATGAGCAAAACAAAACAAAACACAGCCAAAAACAAACAAACAAACATACAAACCCAAATCAAACCAACCAACCAACAAAAAAATGATTTTATAACTTGTCCTCGAACAACAGCAAAAAATAACCAAAGGAATTAAACTGTTGAAGCAGTTAGCAGGTGCTTTGAGTCCTAAGTAGGATTTTCTATCAGTATAATGTGAACCTTCAAACAGAGAAGTTGTAAGGAATTAGCACTTTCCATATGGATGATGCATATTATAGACTACTCTTACAAAGTAACTGTTATTTCTAAACCATTGTTCTCTCTGATAGCTATACAGCAGACTATGAGCTGAGTCTATAAAGAGTGAGTGATTATGCAGTCTTCAATAACCACTAACTAGCATTTTCATGGCAGATTTATGTTCACTGTGAAGGAAAACAATAATCAAAATGATGAAACAGGGCAAAAAATCTTATCAATAAAACCACTTCTGGATGCATAGGACAGCTCTGTGCTTCAGTAATTCCAAAGCAGAGAAATTAATAGAACCTTAAAATTTTGTTAATCGATCTTATAAATTGCAAATAGTTAACAGTCCTTAACAATACTTGACATTTAGAGTGTATAGCACTTTGCAAACGTTGAATAATTGCTCTCTGAAGAGCTTCAAGTACTTGAAAATAGTTTTAGTCCTAATTTGCTGAGATGGAAACTGAGGCAAAGACAGCTATTATAGTTGGATTATCTTATTGATTGGAAAGAGATCATCTCACTGTTCACGATGTATTGATCTGGATATCCAAAAAAATTGTAAGGAGACATTGATGTAATTAAACCATTCTGCAGAGTATGTAATGTAAGGTTGTAACACCTGTCAATGAAATTTCTACATTGTAAGACTGAATTTCTCATCAGCAATTTCTCCTACCTGTCAAGAGATACCAGCTTAAAGGCACGTCCATTAATCTCCTCCATGCGGGAAAATAATTAGGAAAATACATTGTAGTACTAAAAGTCAAAATTAAAAGTAAATAAGGTAATCAAACTAACAAATAAGAACAACAAAAACTATAGACGTTTATGTAAATTGTAAAGATTTGATAACTGTGGAAACCTTTGTCAATTCAAAGGCAAGAATCTGAATAAACAGATTTCATTGACATTAAATAGATTCTTCGTATGTATAGTCATGTCTTAACTATGAACATTTTTGGATTATCATGTGATTTTATCCATCTCAAAGTGTTGTGGTTTTGTGGTTTTGATGCCGGTATTCCACATCAGAACATCACGCAGGCAGTGAAGGAGTTAATGCTGTGGGAGCAGCAGAGGGGCGGAGCTGGGCACCGGACGCGAGGCCCCGCTCGGCTCTCGGCGCGCTCTCGGCGGCGGTGAAAAAACTCAGCACGTGTGCTTCTCCTGCCGTTCCTCCCTAACGTAAGCTCCCAGTTTCTGGTTTGGAAACTTTCTCTCTCTCTCTCTCAAAATTGTTCAATTTTATTAGATTTAGTAAAGTTACCGTTCCTTCTCAGATCGTGCCGTTGTTTTTTTTTTACAGACCCATCTATTCCCTCTGTCTCCCCCTCCCCCCAGAGCGCACGGCTCTGCTGGGGCGGCCGCGTGGCCACTGACGGGGCAGGTTTTCTTTCTCTTTTCCCTTTCTCTCTCCCTTCGCGGTTTCCCTTGGGCTACTGTCGCGGATAACACCGTGACATTTATTGGTGGAGAATGCGGGCAATGCAGTGTTTATACTCCACTGTAAAACTGGTGCTAAGTGGACTAAGGGTTTTCATGTACCTTAGAGCATGTTGGCGTCTCTTTAAGCTCCTCATGTTCAGCACCGGAGTCATATATGCATACAGCTGCTTTAGTGTGCTGATGGGGTTACCTCCCTCCTGCCTAAACACCCTGGCTAATGTGACAGATTATACGGCATTTGGATTGGTTTCCAGGTACTCCTTTTGGGTTTTTACCTATGTTCAAGATGTCAGCCTGGCAACTGTGTTATCCATTTTCCTGAATGTACTCTGTGCAATGGTATTTTACATCCAGTGGAGGAAGCCTTCCCCAAAACCAGAGAGTGTTGAATGGCAGGGAAGGTGGGAAAAATTAGGAAAGAAATTAGAAGCGTGGGGACCCCCGGTGCTGTGTGATTTTGATCCTGAGCACCTGCGGGATCCTGAGAAATTCAGTGAGTGTTTAGGTAAGGAGTCATGTGACTCAGAAAGATCTGAGAAGGAACGGATTGTTTGAGGCTTGGCTTGTGCTTATCGAGCTATAATTGATATTTTGGAGAGAAATGGTTTCCAAACCGAGGTTCAAAGCAAAAATGGAAACCTCGAGATTAAACCTGACCAATCACAGGAAGCACCGGCATCCGTGTCGGTTGCCCCTGTGGAAGGCCAGAAATGGAAACGAGTGTCCTCACGACTAGAACGGAAAGAAGAAGAAGCAGAGAAAAAGGAGGAAGATCCAGGTGAGGGGCCCTCCTCAGCACCACCACCACCACCACCACCTAAAAAGGCCACTAAGAAAAGTGAGAGACATGGAGAGGACCGTGATGAGAAAGAAGAAGAAGACCCAGGTGAGGGGCCCTCCTCAGCACCACCACCACCACCTAGAAAGGCCACTAAGAAAAGTGTGAGACATGGAGAGGACAGTGATAATGAAGAAATCACCATTACCACTATTCGTCGGCCCCTAAAGATGACTGAAATCCAAGGTTCAAGAAAGGAGTTTGTACGGCGCTCGGATGAACCTGTTGTCACCTGGTTGCTGCGGTGTTGGGACAACGGTGCCAGCAGCGTGTCCCTAGATGGCAACGAAGCCCGCCAACTGGGAAGCATTGCTCGAGACCCAGCTATCGACCGAGGGATTAGTAGATGTCTGAGTGGAGTTGCTACCCTCTGGGAACGAGTACTAGTGGCTGTAAAGGAGAGATTTCCCTACAAAGACGATCTGGAGCCTAAGGTGGAAAGATGGAATACTGTGGAGAAGGGCATCCAATTTTTGAGAGAAATGGCTGTAGTAGAGATGCTGTACGATCCTAGTTTCGTCCCTAACAATCCACACCAGGACCGTGATCCTGAGAAAGTATGGTGTAAAGCCGATGTATATCGGAAGCTCTCAAAAACAGCACCAGAAAGGTACGCAAGTACATTGGTAGCGACGTTTAATATACTCGAGGGCCGAGAGAGAAGACTCCCATTTCATGAAGTGATTACTACACTTCAAAACTTTGAACAGCAACTTCCGCCATCACACGTTTCCATTGCAGCTGTATCAACGGTAGCAGGAGAAGTCGGTGAAATAAAGAAGATACTGAAAATCATATTGGAGGAATTGTCCTTGCTGATGAACAAGGATGTGTCTGCATCAGTGTCAGAAACACCTGATGAAGACGAGGATGACCCAAAGAATCTGGTGAAGGAGCTGATCAAACTGATGAAAGTCTCAGCCATCAAAGGCAACCGCCTCTCTGCTTGAGCAAATGACAGCAGTAACTTCATGTCACGTGTGTCCATGTGGAGCTTCTTACGAGAAAATGGAGAGGACATGAAGAAGTGGCATAAAAAACCCACCCCTGCACTATGAGCACGAGTGAGAGAATTACAGCAGAGATCAGCCACCAACGAAATTGCTCCAGTCTCCGCAGGTAACCAATAGAGGGGCCCTGCCCTCAGCCAGGGGGGGGAAAGGGATAACAGAGTGTATTGGACTGTGTGGATTAGATGGCCTGGCACATCAGAGCCACAAAAATATGAGGCACTGGTGGACACCGGTGCACAGTGCACTCTAATGCCCTCGAGTTATAAAGGGACAGAATTGATTTATATTTCTGGAGTGACTGGGGGCTCTCAGGAATTGTCTGTGTTGGAGGCAGAAATAAGCCTCACTGGTAAAGACTGGCAGAAGCATCCTATAGTGACTGGACAGGGGGCTCCATGCATCCTCGGTATTGATTATCTCAGAAGGGGACATTTCAAGGATCCCAAGGGATACCGATGGGCTTTTGGAGTAGCTGCTGTAGATGCAGACAACATTAAGCAGCTGTCTGTTTTACCTGGCCTGTCAGAAGATCCGTCTGTTGTGGGGGTACTGAAAGTAAAAGAGCAGCAGGTACCAATTGCTACCAAAACAGTACACAGATGGCAATACCGCACCAACAGGGATTCCTTGCTCCCCATTCATAATTTGATCCGTCAGCTAGAAAGCCAGGGAGTGATCAGCAAAACCCACTCACCGTTTAACAGCCCCATATGGCCGGTGCGTAAAGCCAGTGGAGAATGGAGGCTGACAGTAGATTACCGTGGCCTGAATGAAGTCACACCCGCACTGAGCGCCGCTGTGCCAGATATGTTGGAACTGCAGTATGAACTGGAGTCAAAAGCAGCCAAGTGGTATGCTACTATTGACATTGCCAATGCATTCTTCTCTATTCCTTTGGCCACAGAGTGCAGACCACAGTTTGCTTTCACCTGGAGGGGTGTTCAGTACACCTGGAACCGTTTGCCCCAGGGGTGGAAACACAGCCCAACCATTTGCCATGGGTTGATTCAGACCACACTGGAACAGGGTGGGGCACCTGAGCACCTCCAGTACATTGACGACATTGTTGTGTGGGGTGGTACAGCAGAAGAAGTTTTTAAGAAAGGAGAGCGAATAATCCAAATTCTCCTGGGTGCTGGTTTTGCTATCAAACGAAACAAAGTGAAGGGACCTGCCCAAGAAATTCAGTTTCTAGGAGTAAAATGGCAAGATGGGCGTCGTCACATCCCAGGAGATGTGGTTGACAAAATCACCAGCATGTCACCACCCACTAGCAAAAAGGAGACACAGTCTTTTCTCGGTGTAGTAGGCTTTTGGAGGATGCATGTCCCGAACTACAGCCTCATAGTAAGCCCCCTCTATCAGGTGACCCGAAAGAAGAATAATTTTGCATGGGGCCCTGAGCAGCAGCAGGCCTTTGAGCAGATTAAACAGGAGATAGCCCGTGCTGTTGCCCTGGGGCCAGTACGGATGGGACAGGATGTAAAGAACATCCTCTACACTGCTGCTGGAGAGAAAGGTCCCACTTGGAGTCTGTGGCAAAGAGCCTCTGGGGAGACCCGAGGCCGACCCCTGGGATTTTGGAGCAGAGCGTACAGGGGTTCGGAGGAGTGCTACACTCCAACTGAGAAGGAGATTTTGGCAGCATACGAGGGAGTTCGGGCTGCCTCTGAAGTAATTGGCACTGAGACGCAGCTCCTGCTGGCACCTCGACTGCCAGTGCTGAACTGGATGTTCAGAGGAAAGGTTCCCTCCACCCATCATGCTACTGATGCCACCTGGAGTAAGTGGATTGCGCTGATTACACAGCGAGCTCGGATGGGAAACATCAACCGTCCAGGCATGTTAGAGGTGATCATGGACTGGCCGGAAGGCAAGAAATTTGGAACACCACCAGCAGAAGAGGTACCACGCGCAAAAGAGGCCCCACCGTATAACGAACTAACAGAAAATGAAAAGACCTATGCCCTCTTTACTGATGGATCGTGTCGTATTGTTGGGAAACATCGCAGATGGAAGGCTGCTGTGTGGAGCCCCACACGACGAGTAGCAGAGGCCACTGAAGGAGAAGGAGAATCGAGTCAATTTGCGGAAGTAAAGGCTGTCCAACTGGCCTTAGATGTGGCTGAGCGGGAGAGGTGGCCAATGCTGTATCTTTATACTGACTCTTGGATGGTGGCAAATGCTTTATGGGGGTGGTTGCAGCAGTGGGAACAAAATAACTGGCAACGGAAGGGTAAACCCATCTGGGCTGCGGAACTGTGGAAAGACATTGCTGTCCGAACAAAAAGGTTGGGTGTAAAGGTGCGTCACGTAGATGCGCATGTGCCCAAGAATCGAGCTACTGAGGAACAGAGAAATAACCACCAGGTAGATCAAGCTGCCAAGATTGAGGTGTCTCAAATAGATTTGGACTGGCAGAACAAAGGAGAGTTATTTTTAGCTCGATGGGCCCATGAGACCTCAGGCCATCAAGGAAGGGATGCGACCTATAAGTGGGCTAGAGACCGAGGGGTGGACTTAACTATGGATGCCATCGCACAGGTTATCCATGACTGTGATATATGTGCCATGATTAAACAAGCCAAGAGGATGAAACCTCTCTGGCAGGAAGGGCGATGGCAGAAGTATAAATATGGGGAGGCGTGGCAGGTTGATTATATCACCTTGCCACGAACTCGTGATGGTAAGCATTATGTGCTCACCATGGTGGAGGTGACCACCGGGTGGCTTGAAACGTATGCAGTACCCCATGCTACTGCCCGAAACACCATCTTAGGCTTAGAGAAGCAAATCCTATGGCGACATGGAACCCCAGAAAGAATTGAGTCCGATAATGGGACTCATTTCAAAAATTCACTGGTGGATATTTGGGCCAAAGAACATGGCATTGAATGGGTCTATCATATTCCCTACCATGCACCAGCTGCTGGTAAGATCGAGCGCTACAACGGGTTGTTAAAAACCACACTGAAAGCAATGGGTGGGGGAACATTTAAGCATTGGGAGAAAAATCTGTCAGAAGCCACCTGGTTGGTCAACACTAGGGGATCAGTCAACCGAGATGGTCCTACACAATCCAGCGCCCTAAAGACCATAGAGGGAGATAAGGTCCCTGTAGTACATGTGAAGAGCATGCTGGGAAAAGCGGTGTGGGTCCTTCCAGCCTCTGGAAAGGGCAAACCCCTCCGTGGAACTGTCTTTGCACAGGGACCTGGGTGCACCTGGTGGGTAATGGATAAAAATGGGGACGTCCAGTGTGTACCACAAGGGAATTTGATGCTGGGGGAGTGCAGTCTGTGATTCCATGTATATATATATATATGTATAGATATGTTTGTATGTAATTTACGTTATTACTGTTTTTGGTTCTATATAGATATGTGTTAAGCATGATGTGATGATGTGGAATAAGGGGTGGAATGTTGTGGTTTTGTGGTTTTGATGCCGGTATTCCACATCAGAACATCACGCAGGCAGTGAAGGAGTTAATGCTGTGGGAGCAGCAGAGGGGCGGAGCTGGGCACCGGACGCGAGGCCCCGCTCGGCTCTCGGCGCGCTCTCGGCGGCGGTGAAAAAACTCAGCACGTGTGCTTCTCCTGCCGTTCCTCCCTAACGTAAGCTCCCAGTTTCTGGTTTGGAAACTTTCTCTCTCTCTCTCTCAAAATTGTTCAATTTTATTAGATTTAGTAAAGTTACCGTTCCTTCTCAGATCGTGCCGTTGTTTTTTTTTTACAGACCCATCTATTCCCTCTGTCTCCCCCTCCCCCCAGAGCGCACGGCTCTGCTGGGGCGGCCGCGTGGCCACTGACGGGGCAGGTTTTCTTTCTCTTTTCCCTTTCTCTCTCCCTTCGCGGTTTCCCTTGGGCTACTGTCGCGGATAACACCGTGACACAAAGTTTATAGGAAGAACATGCTCATACATCATACTCTCATTTTTAAGGTACTTTTCCTTATTATTTCTTATGGTAGTGTTCCATTTTGCTTTAGATGCACATTATTCTACTAGGAAGTAACTGTCAAGCAATATTTATGAAATTAAGACAATGAAGATTTTTTAATAATTAATTTTTGCAATGACATATGCTCAAACAACACTGTGATTGAACTGATAAGAAAAAAAAACTAAAACTGAAGTAATTTGAAATCAGATAAAGGAAAGTTAATGATGTTGATGTCTGGGAGGTCAACTGTATCCTGGGTTGCATCTGAAGAGGGCTGCCAGCAGGGACGGGGAGGTGATGGTCCTTCCCATATTCTGCCCTTGTGAAGCCCTAGCTGGAGTTTTATGACCATAAATATAATGATCATGTGAAATATAAACTCATGCTATTGGTAAAACAACTAAAAACAAGAAAGTGCCTGTTAGCATTGATGGACATTTGTATGACAATGAAAAATCAGCTGAAACAGTCATATATTTTCAATATTGAAAAAGATCAGCTGAATTATTAGACACTTACCTGATAGGAAAAAAAACATAATCTTATAATATCAAATATCTAATTTTCTTTCCTAAAATAAATAAATAAATAAATAGATATTTTTTATGCTTTTAAAAAATATTCTTTAGTGAAGGAGAGGAAAGAAAATATAATTAGGGGAACATAATATTTTTTTCCCCTTATTGTACCCAAAACTATGAAAATGATTATGAAATGTCACTTCTTAGATTAGAAAGAAAAATGAGCACTTGGCAACTGAAAGTAAAGCAGCATTTTTACAGGAAAAAGCAGACAGTGTATTCCAATTTAAATTTTTTGACGAAGAATCTGGGTTAATATGTGCATTAGTTTCGTGTGAACACTACATCATACTCATGTTCAGAAAAAGAAATATTAAGAAATTATTTTGATTCTATTGTACAACTTTCTGAATGGAGCTAAAGGTTGCAATATATGCTTTTTTTCCTTTTCTTTTGCATACATTAATTTCAGACTTCACATACAAATCATTTTTAAGAGCATTTCCTCATACTAGAAAAAAAGTATAAACTGAAAACTAAGCATGCAAATAGATCCAAGTTGCATTCAAATTTCTGTTGTTTTTTTTCATTCCATCTGTGACTGTGTTCACTCTCTCTTCATTCATCTAATGTAAGAGAAAGTTATACTCTTATATATAACACTGTATGTTTATCTGTAAGAAATATTATTTATATGTAAAAATGTTTTCTTATACTATCCAGTGGAAAGATACATTCCAGATCTAAAGTTGAGTTTAAAAAATCAATTTAATTTCGTTTTGGGTTTTTTTTTTTCTTTTTTTTTCTGCTGATCCTTCCCCAGAGGTGACAGTTTGTTATAATATCATCTACTGGACTGGACATCTACTCTGTATTTTCCATAGGTCAACCATACTGCTGCTGGTCATAACTCAGAACTAGAGGTATCACCTAAATAAGGAAACTTCTAATATACATAATTCTTACACCAGTGAGAAATCATGGTTTAGTTTCAACTGTCTTTAATTCTAAGATAGTACTCACAATACCCTTCTTTATTTTTAAATTTAATAAACTTTTTATGAATGTCTCTAGCTCCTACAAGGCTGAGTGACTGTTGTATGGACAACAAACATGCTCTTTCATATTTATAAAGTGTTTTATAGCAGGAGAGATTAACTGAGAAATTGCCATGGTTACAAGTTCAATTACTATTCTCCAAAACAACAGTTAAAACTAAGTATTCAATTATCAATGATTTATCCACAATCTTAAAAAAATGAATACCTAAGATAAGCATGCAGGCTCACAACAATTTGATAATAATAATAATAATATTGAAACCTAAGATGTTAATACAATTATCTCATGTGCTTCATGCAGAAGTGAGAAGAAGCAAATTCTCAATTAGAAAAGGCTTAACAAAAGAAGCAAAGATGAAGAGATGAAGATGAAGGCTAGTGCTTTCCTGGAGAAACAAAAATAAAAATAAAACAACAACAAACATCTCAAAACCTATTTTTAGCAGCACATACGAGAAGAAGACAGCAAGAAACAAAGAATTTAGGACATGCAATCTATTTTTTAAATATTTATTAGATAAGATGCATGTGCCCATTAAACTGCAAAATTTAATTGTAGCTGTTAAGGATTGAATATGTTAAGAAATTTGAGTTTTTTAGACAGGGAACTGAAATATTAGGTGAAAATCTGCATGTCATTCCTAACTAGAAGTTAAGGGATCAGTACATATTGAAAAAGTTGAGAAAAACTAGAGAAAAAAGGAAAGGTAGTTCACCCTGAATCTCCCCTGGCACAACTTGAGGCTCATCCCTCTAGTCCTATCACTAGTTACATGTGAGAGGAGGGTGACCCCCAGCTCACTACAACCTCCCTTGTAGTTGTAGAGATCAATAACGTTTCCCCTGAGCCTTCTCTTCTCCAGACTGAATAATCCGAGCTCCCTCTGCCATTCCACATAAGGCCTGAGCTCCAGACCCCTCAACAATTCAGTTGCCCTACTCTGGACATGCTCCAGGGCCTTGATGTCTTTCTTGCAGTGAGGGGCCCAAAAATGAACACAGTACTTGAGGTGTGGCTTCACCAGTGCTGAGTACAGGGGGACAATTACTTCCCTGTTCTTACTAGCAACATTATTTCTGATCGGATGCTCTTGGTCTTCTTGTCCACCTGGGCACACTGCTGGCTCATGTTCATCCAAGCACTGATCAATACCCCCAAGTCTGTTTCTTCTACACAGTTTTCCAGCCACTCTGCACAAGGCCTATAGCACTCATGGGCTGGGGTTGTTGTGGACAAAGGTCAGGACCCAGAACTTGGTCTTGTTGAACCTCATCCTGTTGGCCTCTGCCCAGTCTACCCAGATCCCTTTGTAGGGCCTCATTACCCCTAGTCAGATTGGCACTTCCAGCCAACTTGGTGTCATCTGCAAACTTACTAAGGGTGCACTCAGTGTGGACATGCTCCATTACTGATCCCTGGGAAGCACTGCTTCTGACAAGTTGCCAGCTGGATTTAACTCCATTCACCACCACTCTCTGGGCCCAGCCCTCCATCCAGTTCTTTACCCAGCAAGGAGTGTACCTGTTCAAGCCACAGACTGCCAGCTTTTGCAGGAGAGTACTGTGGGAGGCAGCATCGAAGGCTTTGCTGAAGTCAAGGTAAACCACATCAACAGCCTTTCCTTCATCCACCAGACGGGTCATTAGATCATAGAAGATCAGGTTGGTCAAGTAGGACCTGTCGTTCGCGAACCCATGCTGTCTAGGTCTGCTCCCCCAGTTGTCCTGCACATGCTGTGTGATATCCCTCAAGACAGTCAACTCTACAGCCTTTCCGAAGTCAGACTGACAGACCTGTAGTTACCCAAATAATAAATGCTCATATTCTCCTTTCTTAGAGGAACTTTTGGTAAAAGAAAAATATCTTACAAAATATGAAAAACTAAAGTCTATTATCTGAAAGGAACATTCTACTTCTTATGGAGATGGTATTTGTCAAAATCGACTCAATTTTTAAGCATATATATATATATATATAAAGTTATTATTATTTCACACAGAGACAGAATGAGTTAATGCCCTTTACTATTTTGGGTCCACTTAGCCCACCAAACAACAACTACCTCAGCTGCTTTTTTTTTCTTTCTCAGTAGAGAAGAGTAGGAGGTGAAGGCAGTAAAAATGGAGTGTCAGTTTTTAGTGTACATGTCAGGAAATGACCTGAAAGCTAATGGATCTGGAAAGGTTGAGGGTTCACATTTGACCTGCTCATGATTATTGGTTTAGGCCTTTCACAGTCATGTAGCTGCTGAAATTCAACAGTAATTCTCCATTTCTGGAGGAGTCAGCATCTATTTTTCCATTTACCAATTTAATCATAAGTTTTTGAGATGTTTGATCCCTAAGGAGACTAAAGTGTCACAATGATGACTATAGCAGAAAACCTAACTTTTAGACACACTGCTAATCAGTGGAATTCATAGCCCCAAGTTAAATGTACAGGTTTCCTATACAATACATGGAGACAATTATATGCAGGAAAACTGTTTTTACAGAATCTAACCTGCTCTGTAGCAGACTGACTAATCAGTTTTTTGTAAAATATGAAGGACAAGTCTTCATATGTGTCCTTACTCCTTTCAGAATCTTCCTTATCAAACATGTATTTATGAATTTTATCATAGATCAACATGAATAGTTGTTTTTACGTAGCTTGACTGTAATTCAGACCAAAAAAATGATAGATAACAGGTCATTCAGCATTTTAAGTCTGTATTGATAATTGCAGTTCTTTAACCGGGATCTTGTTTGTGAAACTAAGACCGCATGTATTTTAATCCAGAGAGGAAAAATGTTTAGGCAATTACGTAATGCCTGCGGCTTTCATCTAGTTCTCAAAAAAAAAAAAAAAAAAAAAAAAGCATTAAAGATATTAATGTGGAAGTTCCAGATGCCAGAGTCCTTATAGAACAAGGTATTTGCACTAGGTCTGATTGGTTACTTAAATTTCAGTTTCTATTTTCTGAAACATCTGTGCAACCACAGAAGGTTTCTTGTTACAAAAAGAGCTGACAAGAATTTGAGGTTTGCTCACGACAGAAATAAATATATTGTCACTGCTTCTGTAAAGCTGTTAAGGTCTTTCCAATCAGAAATGTATTCTGATGCCTGAAAGAATCTTACCCTCTAACGTGATTTTTCACCAGTGGAACTGGTGTAGTACTATCACAGAAATGAGTGCTGAAGATATGATTGGGTTTTTGTCTTTAACGACTTCCAGCAGAGAGGGTGTGTTGCTAATCTAACAAAAGTTACATGAAATTGATGGGAGTACAAAATGGTTTATTATTGCTTATCTAACTGTTGTTAACACTGTTTGTATAGACCAGAAATCACTCCAGATTTTTTATTCCACCAATCATTGCTCCTTACTAGTGAATTTAGAACTAAATTATAGTGATTGAAATTCAGGTTTTATATCTGACAGGAAAAATGCAGCAGTATGTCATTAGGTAGCAGGAAACAGAACTTTCATCTACATGTCTGTCCAAAGGAACATGGGGATATAAATCTTACAATTGTTTCTCAAATTGGTGCTCTAGTTTCAGGATTTGAGAGAAAGGGTGAATTAGGACTACTATGCAAGTAAGGAATTAATGAGTAGCTTGGCACAGTAAATGTTTTCTGTAACTTTGTGGTTCACTATATATGTTTCTCCAGAACAGGAAAAAAAAGAAAAAAAGATAGATAGATATATACATCTCTGAGATTGAGTTTGGAAATAACATAACTCATTTCTTCCTTTACCTTACAGCAAAAGCTTCTGAGATGGTACAGGCAAATCACAAACACGGTTGTTTGAAGTTGTAAGAGATTATTATTTTTTATGTCATTGTCTCAAAACTTGCTGATGAACAAGTCTAAGACAAGCCCAAGCAAGTCCTTGGCAAGGGTTGTGAAATCTTTTGTCTGAGGGACACAGATGGACACATCCTGGGGCAACAAGGAAGATAAAATGCAGCTCAATGGCTAGAGAATAGTCTTTTGTGTGGACTCATCTCGGGGGAAATAGTCAACTCAGGAGCTACTCACATGACACCCAACCACCCAACGATGACAAGTAGGCAGGAAATATGGAGGATAAAAGAGGAATCAACAACAATGAGGATAGGTGTTCTGTCATCAGAACCCTCATGAGCTGATCACTACATGTTGACCAACTCCCTCCTGGGCCTGCTACCTGAGACCTGCTGCTTTCTTCTGGACCTGCTGCTTCTTCCTGGTAACTGCTTGCAGCCCAAGCATTGCTGCTGCTGCTCTTCCCCCCTGCTCTTCTACCTTTGACCATCAAAATGGCGTGCAACGGGACCACTGCTGGATCCAGATGTTAACTATCCCCGCTTAATGCAATTCTTGCTTTTTTCCTATCTTTTCTATTGCCCACCTTCCCTTCCCCATCATCCTAATTGGTAATAGTAACTGTCCTCCCCTTCCCCATCTCCCTGAATAAGATTTGGAATAAACTGATCAGACCAACATTTGAACCGTTGTTTCTCAATCTCACACCGAGTATACATATGTCAAAGAACGTCCTTCTAGAAATTGGAGCAAGACAGAAGTCTTGTCTTGGCTATTTTTGGCTTGAAGGGATGAAGAATCAAGTCTTTGAATGCTCAGTGAATATTCTGTCTAATCATAAAGAAGGCTTGAGTGAGCTTCCAAGTATTTTCATGTTACAGGCCCAGTTATTATGGGACTCCTTTATTATGAGAAGTTAGTAAAAGGAAATAACTTGTGTTCTTGATATTTACCCTTAGATGCTGAAATTCATAGGGAGAAATTTGAACTTACACTTTGCTGCTTCTCTTTTTCTTGCTCTAAGGAGTCCATAAAAACTCCTTCTGTAAAATTAAGCAATGTAATAATAGCCTCCTTCATGAATCAGCTGGTTAGGATTAGCTCATTCCATTCCCTTTGCTGTCTCTATCCTTCTCCTGCCTTCCAATAAGTGAAGTCTTTGACTTGCACAGGGTGAAAAGTGGAGTAGAAGAAACAGGAGAAACATTGGAGTTCAAGAAACAGAGTAACACAAGCAACACTGTAGTGTAGTTGCTCACTCATCTCTTCTGTAATAAAGCAAAGCCAAACGTAATTGGTGAGAAACCAGGGGCTGGTTTCAGAAAGATGACAATTTGTGATGAGGGCAGATTTCATTATGAGGTTCCAGAACAATCCAATAATTTCATGCAAGATCCTCTTTTACCCCATGCTCTACTGCAAAGACTGAGAATGTCTCATCATTAATTTCTCTACATTATTATTAATAATGTATTTCAATTTAGAAGGCTAAAGATAATTCTGATTTCATTAAAAAAGAAATAAAAATGGAGATATTTCAAACTGCTTTTGTGCCAGTTCAGAATAAATTGGGTACATCTTGTTATGTGATAGTCAGAAGAGCAAGGATGCATTGGGACTATGTAAAGCTGAATCATATTAACAAGAAAAAAAAAAAAAGGAAAAAAAAAAAAAAAAGGATGGGACATCTTTTGGTGGCCCTATGATTCATTCCTGGGAACAGAGTTTTCCTGAATTAAATGTAGCATTTCAAGAGCTCCACTGTGTTTCAATTTAGTCAAAAGGGATGATAGTGCCTGAGTTTCACTGGGATAGTACATTGAGACTTTTCAGCTTTAAAGCAGTCATGCTGTGGAAGCCTGGAGAGTTTCTACAGATAAAGCTATGTAAGTCTGACATTTGCTGAATACAATCCTTAATGATCATGCTAGATCTCTCTGAAGTTATCTGTGATCTGAAAACTGAAAAAAAAAAAAAAAAAAGTTAAGGAAAAGGTAAAATGCCATAATGAAGATAAGAGGCACCTAGCAATTCACATTCTACATTTCTTGCAAGGAAACTGAGTCTTATGTCAGTTTATCTGAATAATTTTACAGACAAAATAACAGAGCTAGATTTACCAATTTAAAGTCTATCTCGTATTCCATTATCTTCTTAACATACAGAGAAACACAAAGATGGAGGCCAGTTATCTCATGAATCACCTTTTATGAATGCACTACTTGGAATGTAGCTGTTTCTTCACCTGGAAAAGAGCAAAGAAAGAGAAAAAAGGAAAAGTAATGCTCACATCTCCATTTCCAAAGCATATTTTAGAGACAGAATTAGGGCAGATACATAGGTAAAAGGTGTTTATGCTATCCATAGCAATGGTATGTGGGAATTGTTTCTTGATTGCCCAAATTTAATGAAAAAGAAATAGAGCAAAGACTTATTTTTTAAAATAATGTAGAAGTAGCAGGTCTTAATTAAATGATTCATAGTGAGTATTAAACTCCTGGATATACCCCCTATCAGTTGATGAATCATTTGTGATACATTTTTGCAAGGTATTATTTCTTTCAAAAATGGAAAGGATTATCTCAGGAGAAAGATCTGAATGGTATTATAATTTTATTTACATTTCTTCAGATTACGTATTTGTTACTGTTTTTCACCCTGTGCCATCTCAGTGTTCTGTGCTGAGACAAATGGATATACTTTCCTTTTAAGTATGCTTTTACTCCTCAAAGACTTGTTTTGTTTTGTTTTATCTGCCTGAGAGCGGCAAGAGAAACATCCTGTATTTGAACACAGAGCAGTAATGAAACCATTGTACTGCTGGATGTATTCTTTGAGGAGAGGATGTCACTGCATGTTTACTATATTTGGGGCCAAACATAGATTGCTCTAGAGACAGACCTTTTATACTTTGTAGATTAAAATAAGAATAACATTACAGAAATTAAAATTTAAAAAAGGGGACATTTGTGACAAAAATGTACTGAAAGTATGTGTACTATTAATCTAAAGACCCTAAAAGGGCAATGTTTCTCAGAATTTTGGATATAATAATATTCTTTTCAATGCCACATCATCCCCTCAGCAGAAGCATCAGTGAGGTTCTTCAAAACCACTTTTAGGAATCAGATATAGTTTCAGTAAAGAGGAAAACCAACTTTCTATTCCTCCTGTTTGTATGTACTTGCAGTTATCTGTGTATTTCCTTCTAAACTGTAAACACTGAAAATGGTGCTTCACAAATTTCTGATTTCTATACAACTTCAAACAAAACATAAACATTTTATTTCAGAACCAAGGAACAGTTTTGAAATGAATTCCATAGACATACCTCACCAAAAAGCAAACAAACAAACAAAAAAATGTTGGTCTGATTCACACAGAGTGGATATAATGACTGTAAGCCATTTCTTCTGGAAGAAGGTAAACTAGAATTTTCATTTTAGTTGCTTACGAAAAGCATCCCATAATGATCTGAACTCACTGCTGTGAGCTCCTACAATACACAAGCCCCACTGGAAACTGTGTATATGTACTTTCACATTGTTACATCTTGTTACCCCTCATCTCTGCATCTTCTTATATGAACATTCCCTCTTGTTCAAAATCATTTTTTCTCTTCTATTTCCACCCACTGCTCTTGAAACTCTCACATTTTCTGCCTTTCTTCCTCTTTCTTAGTCATTGCTGGCTTTGTTTTTTTTTTGTTTTTTTTTTTTTGTTTTTTGTTTTGTTTTGTTTTGTTTTGCAAAGGAAGTAGCTATTTTGAAAGTTCAGAAAGCTCTTAGCTATTTCCCAAGGAAATGACAGAGTTAATTCTTAATAAAATGGCAGTGTTATGAGGGGGTTAAAAGTTTATGTGTCATCAGGCTAACTTGTGGGATTATCTAACTGCTGATGGGTACTGAGACAGTAGACAAACAATGCCGCAGTTAATAATAGAAGATAAAAACTGTGAAGACTCAGGACAAAAACCAGAGTTTGGGTGGAATAGAGAAGGTATTCACCTATCATAGAACTCTCAAACTGATCTTCAGGTTAGAAGAAAACACCAGGTATGGTTTTGTACTGAGATCCTGAGAACACCATATAATAATATTTTAAGATCCTATCTGGCACTTCTTTTTGATTCCAATTTCTCACCAAGGAACAAAAGCATGTCTACCGATAGCTTTTTGGCTTGCTCCCCACCACAGATTATATCAGGAACTCCCAGTGTCAGCATTCTAGTTTCCAACCTGAAAAAAAGTCTGATATTCTTCTGTACCTGTCATTATTACATGCACAGAGGGAGGGAGGAATGACAGCTCTGGTCTCAGAGATGCAGAGAGATGACACATAGCACTGGATCATAAAGGCTGTTTTGTCTTTAAAAGCTGACCTGGGGCTCTGAGCTGTGAGGAAATCTTCTGCCTGGCATTTAGGTATGTCAGAAAATGTCTGCCCAGTCTGTAACCCATGCAAGTTTAATTCAGTCTCAGAGACTAGCAACACGGCCACTGCAGGCTTATCAAAAGACTGATGCACGTGGTTTCTTCCCTTTTTCAAAAGCAATATGTTATCAGATGATGATATGGCAACAAAGCCACACATAGAACATAGAACAGTTTTCTGTCACATGTCTTTGTGAATATCTGCCTACAAACTATAAGGACAAGAAAAGGAGAGGTTTTGTTTACTCAGTATTCAGAACAGCTAGAGACGGTTAATGCTTGTCGGACAACTGCTCTCTTCCTCCCTTCATTTTCCATCATTGAAAAAAGTCTGTTCTGACACTAGACAATCCACACTTCAGTAGACTATCCAGAGAAAGGAGTGCCCAAGTAATCTTTAAAGGTCATCAAGTCCAACTCCCCTACAGTGAACAGGGACATCAATAACTAGATCAGGTCATCCAGGGCCTGATCCAGCCTCACCTTGAAAGTCTTCAAAGATGGGGTATCCACCACAGCTCTGAGCAACCTGTTCCAGTTCCTCACCACCCTCACTGTTTTTCCTTACATCCAGTCTAAATCTACCTTCTTTAAGCTTGAAATAATTTCCCCTTGTTCTATCACCACAGTCTCTGCTGAAGAGTCTGTCCCCTTCTTTTCTGTAGGTCCCCTTTAGTTATCGAAAAGCCACTATCAGGTCACCTTGGAGCCTTCTCTTCTGCAAGCTTAAAAGCCACAGCTCTCTCAGCCTGTTCCATTCCATGGATCATTGTTGTGGTCCCCTCTGGATGCGCTCCAACAGGTCCACGTCTCTACTGTATTGAGGACTCCACATCTGGTTGCAGTACTCCAGGTGAGGCCTCAGAAATGCAGCGTAGAGAGGCAGGATCATCTCCCTCTCCCTGATGGCCATTCTTCTTTTGACACAGCCCAGGATATGGTTGGCTTTCTGGGCTGTGAGGGCACATTGCTGGTTCACGTCCAGCTTCCCATCTGTCAGTACCCTCAGGTGTTTTTCAGGAGGGCTATGCTCAACCCTTGGCTTGTATTGGTCATGGAATAAATACAGGAATTCTTTCCAGACATGGTTTAAGAATCTGCAGATATCAAAGCCTAGACATTTTTTACAGCTGCTACCTACTCTATTCAAACAAGAGGTTTTGGAGAATGGCATATGAGCTACTGATTTATGTTTTGCTCACAGTGGATTTGGTGACCCTTAACTGATGAGGTGAGGTCACTGAGTTCAGTATTGTGAGGTTTCACAAGATGGGACAAAAGATAGCCACTGCCTTTAACATAAGTATGATTTTCTGAAACATGAAGACATGAAGTAGTGAAGCAGAAATAGTTCACAACAGTTTCAACTTGTAGGAAAGCCTATACTGCCCTTGTGAAAAGAGTATTACATTCATTGCTAGTCATTCCACATCCCCAAGACAACTTAATACTGCTGTGTTAATTAGATACGAGCAGGAATAGAATCAGGCAGGAACAGAAACAAGAACAGAAACTAGGTTCATTTCCATTTGTGAAATTTTATGTGAACCATGCTGGAGCAGGCTGTGATATGCTACTATCATTTACTGATTGTAGAAAAATGTCCAGTGTGACACTTTATAGTGTGGTGAGAATACCTTTACTTTTTATAGCTTTATGTCTCATTTAAAATGGGAATATTCAGTCTCTGAGACAGAACTAATCTATCCTGAAGTATAGCCCAAGAACACAGAGTGTAGATTTAAAGACAGTTTCAGTTTATTCACTACTGTACCATTAGAAAGTAATTACTTGCTAAATTAGACCTAGCCAATGAAGCTTGGTGGCATTGTTAATTTTTCTCTTTGGAAATCCTCTCCATAGCTCAATCTTCAAACCACCTAACTTCATATGATTCTTTAGATATGAAGAATGATCTCTCTCTCACAGTGGAAAGTTAGGAGTGATAATGTATAAAAGGTATGTCAGATTAGTTATACTTATGGAGAAGGATACACTCTGAAGGACGGAACAGAGTGCCTAGCAGGGAAACATATAACTAAATAAGTATTTGCATTGTCCCCTTTGCTTTTCTCTCTTTGGTCATTGAAACAGGAAATATATGATTGCTACTCTTAGCCATACCACCAGAGTAGTCCCTGCCATTAATAAAAATTATTTGCCTGCAACTAACTGTAGTGAAGTTTTTCTGTCCATCATCATAGCGTCCAAACATTTAGAGTTTAAGCAGAGCTTTGCTACAAGGCCCATAAACAGAACTTCAGAGAAAAGTTGTGTACTTCCCATTTTCTATTGAAAAGTAACAAACAAACAAAAAAAAAAAGTCCCTACACATTAGGGAACAAATTATGTTCTCTAATAATATCAGAGGTCTATCTCCCACTGAAGCTATGAGTCACAGGTGCACACATAAAGGTAAAGAGATGAGATCCCATCTATATATAGCCTTTCTTGAATAAAACTGCTGTCAAGTATTTAAGATGTCCTCTTTCCAATGTTTATTCAGAGTGTATTTTTGGTACAGATGGGAATATTATACTAACAAATAAGCAAGTCTGAGTAATGAGAATGTAGCACAGCTGATGCTTATAAATATATGAATTCGTACAAGTTGTAGTATAAATGCAGATACAGTTCCTAACATTGATATGTGATGAGTGACTAATGCCAGCTCAAGACGAAAGACTGAAAAGTTAAAAGAAATTCTCTGATAATAAATCCTCCCAGGGTATCATAACGTAGCATAAAAGCCTTAGAATTTCAAGGTAGAAGAGGACTGGTGAAAGGTCAGCTATAGATTCCCTTATTGACAAATGTTCTGATGATTTTGAAACAAAGCTATAGTAAAAGTCTTTCTAATGTTCTCACTTTCTTTTCAGTAAGTTATGGCTTAATAACTGTTGTTTTATTAAAAGAAGCATATAGTCTGCTGATAAGGATGGAGGGAAGCTATATCATAATCAAGGTCAGAAGTAAATCTGTTCTTTCTATGAAACACTAATACTAATAAGAAAGTAGGTAAGCAACATACAAAATATTGGATAAAATTCTTCTGACTCTTTTGATTTAAATATGGAGTAATTACATTGTCTCTGTTTAGAAAATTCCAGATGCTAACATGAAAGAAAAGAAAAAAATATAGTCAAATTTGATCTCTATTCTATAGAGGACCAACATCAGCTCTAGTAAAGGCTTGATGCTGGTGTAAATCTGAGAATTACTCTACCGACGTTCCAGAGAAAAATTTGCATCAGGGCACATCAATACATGAGAGATCTAACGCTCTGATCTGTAAACTAAAATATTTTTTTGCTTGGAGTGCACAAATGTACTAGGCATAAGGAAACAGCAAGACCCTCCTCCAAATATCCCAATGGACTATGGATCTTGGTCTGCATATACAGATTTAAACCAGTGTTATTCATCTTTTTTTCCCATGAATATAGGAAAAAGGAGTGAAGAAATGAAGATAGCAAGTACCAGGGCTTTCTCCAGATCCTATTACGCTGGAGTTAATAAGGAACAATGACATATAATATTTTCTCTGTCATTGTTTTGGCCAGGTCTGAAAGTAAGCAATCTTTACATGCAAAAAATGAAAAACTTCCAGTACATTTAAAGAGATTCTTACAGTATATTTTTTTTCTAAGCCCTGATTTGGTCCAAGTTTCTATTCTAATTAATGTTGAAATTGCTCTGGGTTTCGTGTTACATTATGGCTCTGTGATGTTTTCTGTCTTTTTGTTGTTTTGGGTTTTTATTTTTTTTTTAGAATTTCACTCCTACTTGCACACTGTATCTACATTCTGAAGATACTTCAGTCTGCTTCATGGGTATGTTCTCACATTACAAGGATTTTACTCATCAAGGCATACTTGCAAAACCTTGAAATAATCCCAAACACACATACACAGTTTGTAGCTATGACAGCAAAATTAACTGTACACCTCATTATGAATAAAACTGAATTTGTTAATTATAGGCAAAAAATTAATGAAGGAATACTTCTGTGGCATGCAACCATCACATTTTGCCTAATATATAATTCATTATACTATGATACCAAAGTTTTATGATGTCATTAAAATGCACATAATGTAAAAAGAAATGAACATTTATCAGAAAAAATAAAATTTGAAAACTGTCTCATAATAAGGCAAATAAATAAGCTATCATTTTTTTAAATCAGTACAGTTAACAATAAAAGGAAACATCTGAGATACATTAAATAATAATAATAACCACGAAAAGAATAAGGTCTTATAATCACACCAGTTTCATTGCTTCCACATGGGTTTCATGTAGAATAAAAGGCTCCTCAATGTACAGCAAAGTCCAAAAAACCAATAAAATAAATAAAATAAAAAATAAAAAACAAACAAACAAACAAAAAACAAGGGAAATTAGAGGTATTGGTTGCTCAAAGAGCAATTTAGAAGAGGCACTTAAAAAAGTAAAAAAATTAAAAACTGTATACTTTGTATAAAAATTCAGAGAAATTCTGTAATGCTGAAATTAAATATATAAATTTTTTCTTCCTTTCCAGAACAAGCTTGTATCAATGTCTCATACAATATATATTTAAGTGTACAGTAAAATCATGACTAATGCTAAACTAGAATGTTCATTAACCATTGATACGAAATATATATATTTTTTTCTCTTAAAATCTTTAAATAAGAACTGAGGGGTTCATTCCCAGAGCTGTATAACAAATTGTAGACGTCTAACATAAATATCTGTATGAAAGTTGGACATTTAATGCTCTAAGCATTGTCGTCAGTGATGCCTGGAGAGAGATTTAGCTAACCAATATTCTTCTTGTGTGAAGATGTAAATAAAAGAGTTTTAGATTCCATTGACTATATCGACTAGATCTGCAAAGTGAGATTCAGTTTCCCAGACATAAGTAGTTTGTGTGTCATCTTATTTCAACACTTTACATTTTATTGCAGAAATAATGCTCTTTTAATTCAAAAAATAAAATTTTGAAATTGGAGTACCAGCAACCCAGAATGTGCTTTACTTTTTTTTTTTTTTTTTTTTTTTTTTTCTGTCTGAATCTGCCAAACCTTGCTAGTGAGAGACCCAAGCTAGGCACTGCTTCTTGATGCTCATAACAGGATTACTTCAAATGCTGCTATACTAGTCCCATACTAGTCTCAGATTACTTACATAGGATAAAATGTTGCCAGTTAGTCTACGCTATTATTGAGTCATTAATCAAACATTTCCAAAAGTTAAAAGCATTGTTCTTCATATCTAAGCAAATATTTGTAAAGCATTTTGGAATTCTTCCTGGAGATGTGAATTAGAGGATTTTAAGTTTCATATTGGAGTGAATAAAGACAAATGATGCATTGAAGAATGTGATGGAGAAACTTAAGCCTTGTATCAAGATGTGTTACCCTCTAGATACTATAATTAATGTTTTATTATACTGAGATAAGCATGAATAAATGATAAGCTTTACTTAACATACTGAGATGAGAGATGGGTCACGAATTGGAAGGAAAATATAAGGACTCTAAATGGAGGAGGAGGATAACTGATGAGTAATCAAATTAATCTTTGAGAAGAGATAGTGTATGGGGTGAATAATTTCATACTGCTTACAAAAAAAAAAAAAAAAGAAAAGTCTGCTGTAGTAAGATATTAGGGCTGCATTCTACACCCAATAAAATTTCCTTCTATTGCCTTCACAGTGTAAAAACTTAGAACTCTGTGATCATTTCAAGGTCAGAAAAATGGAACAAGGAAGTGCCTAATTTTTTTTACTGCCACCTTCTTTTCTTTAATGCACAGGAAACCATTTGCAGATTACTCTGAGCAGATTGTTTCTCTGCCTTACAAATGACAGGGCAGTGAATTATAGCAAAACAGATCACTGCGTCATGAAATGATATCCCAGTGAAATGACAGGAAGTTATTCATTGATTTAGTTCTTTTGGTATGGTTAACTCAACCAATTAATACATGACCTCAGTTTTAATGCATGTTTTGCATTCAGAAAGAGAAGGATAACAAAAAAAATCTTCAAAAAGGTATACCTCTCAGCTAAATAAATCAAGCTTTGGGTCAAAGCAAATAATTTGCTCCATTGCACAAAGAAAGGGGAAAGATTTCCATACTAGGAACAATCTATTTATTTGTAATTTTCAAAGATAATGTTTGGCTAATAAAACATTCAGGAGCAATCATACTACAAAACAAAGCAACGGTACATCTTTATTTTCAGGGACATCAGCCATAAACAGATGTGTTCTGTGCCTCCATTCAAGCAAGTTTGGTTTTCTTTCTGACTGAACTTACATGCTGAAAACTGTTAATCCAAGTAGGTCATTAGTGTCAAGCACACAGTTCAAAATGACTTTTTTGCACTTTCTCGTAGCTTTTGTACAATACTCTGTGCTCACTATATTGCACTATATCTGCAATATAATAAAGAAATTAGGTCTTATGCAGTTTTAAGCTCCTTGTAATAATCAAGTTTCTTCAAAAATTCACTGCTCTGTTTTATTTAGTTACAAATGAAACAGTGTTTATGTTTTCAGAGAGTAAAAATTATCTCAGGATACTTCGGACTATCACATTGGATTACTTCTTTTACTCACAGTGATTATTTGAAAGCAATCCTCAAGCCTAGATAATCACACACTTGTTTTGCGACTATTTTCACAGCATATGGTTCTAAAGCTTTAGTTAAAGCTGTTCTGATGATTTGCCTGCTAGCACATGACACTATCAAGAGGAAAGATTTAGGCTAGTACCTCAGGCTTGCTAGCACAATCAAAAACTAAGCTTGAGCGAAGGCAGGATTGTACCTCCAGTGTGGTTTTGCTTTTTTAAACAAAGCAAAATGGAGGGATTTGAAATAACACTACAGGGAAAGTTTTCTCCCAAAATAAAGGGCGTGGCAAGAACGTAACCATTCTGGAGGATTTGTTTGTTTTTAGTTTCCAATTAATTTGGACTACTACTTCTTTCTATACAGAAAAAACATGAAATTATTTCAGGACTTCTCTTATGAGTGAAGTGTGTGGTGCTTTAATCTTCTGTGACACTAGTATAGACAGAGGAAAGACATATCTTGTTTGTCCGTTTCTAATTGTAACCTCCTAAACACCTGATTAGTGTAAGTGTGCTGACAAATGTCACTGGCAAGGTGTGAGATGAAAAATGAAAGTTTTCTTCTCACCACTTAACAGATAGGAGAGACATACAAATACATGAAAGAAAAAGGCATAATTTTCAGATGTATTGGAATGTTGTTAAAAATAAGGCTTTTTTTTTTTTATAAACATATGGCATTACAGGTATTGATTTTACAATTTCAATTCAATGCAGTGAATCTGTCTACAGAAAGTAATGTAGCAAATATATTGTGATTACTGTTTAGAACACTGAGTGAAGTAAGATCTGTCAATGGAAATCCAAGATCCATCTATAAGATTTCAATCTGAATCCATTGTACAGATGGATGACAAAAATGGATTTGCAAATGATCTCCTTTTCCTCATAAGAAAAACCTGCATGCTAAAGTCTTTTGAATTTGTGTGACCAGGAACTTAAAGCATTCTATGTGACTTCTCACTGAAATCTAAATAACCCACTGCCCATCAATCTTGGCTACCTTTTAATCTAAATGACATCGGAGAAAGTCCCTAAATACATTAAAACCATATTTTCATAATAAAGGATTTCTGTCTGTTTCTATTCAATAATGTGCGCAGTTATGGACACACTGAATCAAGTTCAGTAAAATACATTAATTTATATACATAAACAGCAACTGTTAAAAGATTCCTCCCACAATAGTAACAAAGGTTTTCATCAGTTATCTTGTGTCTCATCAGAGCTTTGATACATCTCAGTCTGGAATTATTGTTTTGGTCTGTATTTATACAGTCTACCACATGAATATGTTAATTTGTAAGAAAGATTAGGAGATGCTATCCTCATATAAGTTTAAAAATGGCTACCGCAACAGAAGCACACATTTCTCCCATACTGTGTGTGACTATCTGTTGTCCCATTTCAAGGAGATTTTTTGGAGCCAGCAGTACAAACAACATGCTTCTTGCTGGGCAGGTTGGTTTTTAGTGTAGTAAAGCTAATGGAACAAAAAGATGCTTTTGTAGGACATGTGTATGAGGACCTGGCATTGTAAAGTAAAATTAATACACATGGATCAAATGTCAAAAATTCACTCTCTGTCTTCCATGATATCTAGACATAATTACATTTTTGCTCTGAAGCCTTTTAAAATGGTGTTAGTGTAACATTGTACTTTGCCACGTGCACAGCTCTGTGCTAAGGCCTGTTTATGGACAACTCAGATTTGCGTGCTTTACCCATGCAGTTTGGCACTTCAGGAAGTGAATATCACAAAGATATCATTACATTCATGTGATTTTCCACCTTTTGTTTGGGAAGTAGGATACAGTATTTTAAAATATAATACAAGAAGAGATATTAAAATAAATTGAAACAAAGTAAAACAAAATAGAACAACAACAAAAAATAGATTTAAATTAAAATTAAGATCTGTTTTTCAGGGATTTATTTATTCCTTTAAGAAACAATGTTTGATGTTCTACACGCTTAATAATGTAATCCTCACAGGAAACATTAAACGTTTTTGAAAATATGACTCAAAAACATTTTAAATCAGATCCCTTTCTTGTCTTTCACTTGCCTTCCCAGTATTTTATATACATCTGGGAGTAATACAAAACCTTGGAGACAATACAAAAAAGAATAATAGAACACAAGCATGTTATAAAAACAGTTGCTTAACTCCATCCATAATTTAATTAGAAAATTTTCTTTAAAATCTCACAAATTCACTGGCCTATTAGAACTTCTAAGGTAACTAGCTATGAAGAATTGCTTTGTTTTCCTTTTTTTTTTTCTTATTATGCAGACAGCAGATCTGTGTCCCTTTTTTTTTTCATGCTTTTTTAGCTGTCTAAATACTACACAAATACTACATGTCCATCATGCTAACTGTTTTCTCCATAATTGTTATCTCATTACCCTGCATCATTTTATACTATGTTTAAGAACATCTAAATTAGTCGCAAAAAAGTTACTGACAGTGAGTTGTTTAAAGCCTACTCAGTTCTGATCATAATATGTCACAAGAAGTGCTGAAAGAGTCATCTTCCCTTATTACATGAGCTTATTTCTTATATATTGCTATCTGAAACTATCTGAAAGATATGAACCTCTGTGTGGAAAGGATTATGTGGGAAAAGTAACAATTTCTGTGGAATAATTTACATTCCCCTAGCACATTCTTCTCTGTGACATAACTCCAAATGTTTTAAGAATCTGAATCTCATGGCACAGTCCTGCAGAACTAGAGTTTTCTCTGGGAAGGGAGTTTGCCCAAGGATCATAATAACACAGAACATCCATGGATGAAGACCTTGTTGTTTAGAGGTAAGGAAATTATGTTGAATCTTCAAACAGTAAAATCTTGAACTTTCTTTTTTTCCTGTTGCTTTGAATTCTGACTTTCATCAGAGATATACAAGCTTATGTTGAAGAAAATTTGAGTAAAGCTTTGAAGTAATATAAAAAATGGTATTATCAGAGAAATGTGAAAGTGATTATTTGTGAACACAAGAAGTTAACCCATAAGGAGGTCGTAATTTGGCAGAAGTGTCTCCAAAATTGCACAGGAGAATATTGGGAGGAAAATAATGAATTAATTTTTGACTCAAAACTAGTATTACTTAACTAGTCTAGAGGGAATAAAAAATGTACAAATAAAACAGGCATAAGAATGAAGTACTTTTGAGCAGTAACCATTTCTTTTAACCATCAGCACCATGTTAGCATCATAGCCCCAGTCCTGTTTCTTAATTCTTACTGACATTATTTAGACTACTAAGTATGACAGTTAATTAGTCATAATAATATTACTGTTTTAAAAAATCACTTTTAAAAACAAACAACTTCAGAAAATGAGAACCAGAACACTGAAAGGCATATGAGTAACACGGCTTGGATTTTTAAACTAACTGCTGCATTTTACACACATCCTCCAAACTAAGTTTTCTTATTCTATCTTTAAATACCTGTAACACTTGTGGGGTTATATTTCCCTTTTTTTTTTTTTTTTTTAACTCATTTATTCTACATTATTTGAAAAAAAAAAAAACCTAGATTTTTTTATTGTTTTAGAAAAGTCTACCATATTTTGTTTACTCCTTTTTATAGTTTTATTCCACAAAGAGGTGTTCTGTTTAAAAACAAACAAACAAAGTACAAGGTCTAAACTTCTACAGCCGAGTCAAGGAGATACACACCACTGTGTTTTTTTGTATTAGCTGCTATAATATAATGTGTTCATTGTGGTTTGTTCCTTGTAACTTCCAAAAGAGAGCAGATTATCAGTTCTTTTAAAAAATATCTCTGTTATGGTTTGTATCAACAAACAAAAACAGTATTTTGTCTTACTTTTGACTAGTGCAGGTTGTAATGCTTTATAGGTCTTGGGATCATCCCTTGCTGAAAGCAACTGTGTAGGCAAAGGCACAGCATCCTTCCTGTCCCTGTGCATACTCCTGTTTGGTGTATGATAGTGTTTGGCTCTGTGCTTTCTGTCTCTACTTAGCACTGGAGGGAAGAAAAGCTCACAAAGATTTTACTGAGGGTTATACAGTTCTGGTGGGAATAGATCTTAACACCCAAGGCTACATTTGCCCTTGCTTTAGAGTAGAAATTATGAATATCTTCCAACAGGAATAAAATCTGCCTGTCATTTTGGCTATCAAACAGTAGTTCTGTGAGATATTTAGAAATGTAGGGTGGCATGCACCCTCCCCCCCTACCCCCCAGCCTCTTATAAATCAGTGAGATCTTTCTTCTCAGCTGCTAAAAAAAAAAAAAAATCATGGATACATGGTATTACTATAAAGCCATACTAATTAATGTTTATGTTTAGACACTATTTAGTTTTTGAGGACTTTTCTTTCTTCCTAGTATTAATTTCATGACTCATTTTTCTACCTGAGGTAGTAACAGGTTTTACTGATAGAAATCTTTAGGATTGGTTTATTTGACATTAAAAAAATACTACCACAATGAAAATAAAACAAACTAGCGACCTACTGTCATACCTGTTGTTTTTCTGGCCTGCTTTTTTTTTAATCATCTGATACCATACCCACTGTCCATGACTTTTCAGAATGATTATTAACAGTGGCTCAGTGAGCTAATTAGCTAATTCCTTGTGGGAAATCTGATTATGTCCACAAGATTCAAATGCTGGTTTCCTAGAAACAAGTGAAAAATGGATTAAAGGAAGTTTTATAATTCTGCATGAGTTTTCTGAATGCAAATTCTGTAGGCTTAAAAACTAAAAGGTAAAATTCTATTCTTACATTTTAATTCTGATTTTTTGCATATCTTTGTACTCATTATAGAGTTCTCTGACAGGCATAAACATACATTTTCTTGATAAAAATAATTTTCTTTTCATGATTACATTTGCTGACTCCTCATTACTTAAACTGCTAGAAAGGAATCTCAAGGGAGTGGCTTAGTCTATTCCCTGAAGGTCAAGAGCTTCACAAGTGGATGCAAGTAATTGAGTTATAGGGCAAAGATGAGTAAAGCTTTTAGGAAGTTAGGACGAGAAATCCTCTTGATAAAGAAATGAATGCAATTTACAGAGTGGTATTTTAGTACATAAATTGTCTAATTATATTGTATCTCACAGGCAAATTTCCTATTATTTACTAAAATCAGGGGACTAATTCTGAACCAGTTCCAGGAATTCTTATATCACAAAGTTGAAGAATTAATAGTCAGTATGCCTCAGTGTGCCTTGAAAATGAATTTGCATCCTGTACATTCCTACATTATAATGCTTAGTCACATTGCTAGAAGCAATTGTTTAGTATGGCAAAGTTTCCTAGGGAGAGTATTTGTGGAATTCTTGTTGGTAATTTTTCTGAACAATTGTAGAAATTGACTTCTTTAACATCTACAACTCACCTAGTCAAGAGGAAATCACTATTGGGAAATAGGCACTTTTAGGTCACCATACATCCTACCATAAAGTACTTGTGTAAAAGAAATCAGATGAATCATACACTACTCTCTTTTCTAACTGTAAGTGAAATTCAAAACAGTATGTGGCCAGTCTGAGGGCAGGTGTGGGTTGGTCCTTCTTCATAGGACCAACAATAACAAGCATAGCCTACAGCATTTTCACCCTTCTCTGGATGACCTGTGGATGGCCAGTGGATGTCAGGATGTGGATCTGAGGCATTTCTAAAGAGAGTATGTGTCATAAATGCTCGGAGTCCAATCGGAGTTTTTGGAATATTTTATTACAATCGAAAGATGAAAAGCAATAAGCGAGCAGCGCTGGGTGTGCTGGGGAGTCTCCGCTCCACCAACGACACACACCAAGAAGATGGTTCCTTCTTCTTTTATACAGTGTCTTATTTAAAATTTCTTGAAGTCCCCTCCTCCTCTTGGTCAATCATTTTATTCTTCTACACTTGTGTGGCCAGTCGCTAGGGGGTCGTACATTCCTTCAGATGGTCTTTGGGATGGCAGCTGTTTGTCTCCCTTAATGCCCTCTGATTCATCCCTTGGTGTATTCCAGGACGATCTTGCAAGGTCTGTGTTTGAAATGCTTCTCTCTGCCACCCCTTGGTTTGAGGAATGCACCTTCTGGGCTCCATTTTGCAGGGTTAGTGTTTGAGACGCAGATAGAGTTCTGTTCCTAGTTTATCCTTCCATGCCTTATAAGGAAATTTTACTCCTTTAATCAATTTTATCTGCTGATTGGATTTAAAGGTATTGTATCACTACCTTTGACATTCACATGTTTTACAGTATGGGTGAAAAAATTCTTCTGAAAACATTAAATGAAATGTAAACACATCCTCATTGCAACAAAAACTTTTATATTGCTTCATTGTACATTTACACCACATCCTTAATTGCCTTTTGTAAGAGACTATTATTATACCATTGCCTCAAAGTTTGCTGATGTCCAAGCTAGTCCTGGGCAAGGGTTGTGAAATCTTTTGTCTAAGGGACAAGCAGATGGGCATTTCCTGGGGCAACGAAAGAGAGATAAGCCGCAGCTCAGTGGCCGCTGAACACTCTTTTGTTTGGTACTCATCTCCGTGGGGAGACTGCCATCTCAGGAGACGCTTGCCTGGCACACTAGCATGGGGTTTGTCCCGTAGACAGGAGGAATCTGGAAGATAAATAGAGGGGTCCTGCAGCCACGAAGCTGGGGGATTTCTCTTAGGAGAGACCTCACGAGCTGATCACTGTTCGCTGCTGCCCCTCTCGGGATTGCCTCCCTCGCTGCTTCTCCGGTGCGGACCCCTCGCTGTTTCTCCGGCCGACTGCTTGCTGCTTAAGGTTGCCCGTCGCTGTTTCTGTTCTCCCCGCTTCTGCCAGCCCTGCCCTTCTGCCTCGGACCATCGGAGGCGCTTGCAAGCGGACCGCCCCTAGAATCCTGACTGGTGACTTTCCCTGCTTGTACAAACCCTTGCTTCTTTCCTATCTTTCCTATCGCTCGCCTTCCCCATCACCCTTAACAGTGTCCGCCCTCCCCTTCCCCACGTCCCTGGTCATTATTGGTAATAAACTGGTTGGTCGGACCAACATTTGAACCGTTGTTTCTTAATCTCACGCTGGGTATACACATAATCTTAAGAACCTCGTCTCCCTCCTTTATATTGGAGCGTGACACCTTTGTATCTTCTGAGGCAACATCCACCTAATGGAAATCCTTAAGCTCTAAAGTTCTGATTAACCTGTAGTCATGATATTTGAGATGAGAAGAAGGTTCAGGCTTTATTTCTTCCTCCTCACAATACAACCACAGATACTGCTATGATACATGTACGGATATAGAAAGTACAGCTTGAAGGAAGACTACATATTAAGGAAAAAAGTTTGATGAATGAAATGAATGAATTAAAATAACAGCATTATTAAAAATATCAGTTGCTTAGGGAATTCATTTCCAAATGAAAAAATCACTGATTTTTTTTCTTTTTTAAGTGAAGTGTTTTTTTAAGTGAAAGCAATGTGGAGACAAGGATATTGTCAATAAGAACCCTCATAACATAATAATAAATAATCACAGAAACAAAGAATTGTAGGGGTTGGAAGGGACCTCTAGAGATCATCGCGTTCAACACTCCTGACAAAGCAGGCTTCCTAGTTCAGATTGCACAGGTAGGCGTCCAGGAGGGTCTTGAATGTCTCTAGAGGCAGCTCCACCACCTCTCTGGGCAGATAGTTCTAGCACTCCATCACTCTCACTGTGAAGAAGTTCCCATGCAAATTTGTGCAGAACTTCCTATGCTTCAGTTTGTGACCATTTCCCCTTGTCCTATCACCACACACTGCAGGGAAGAGTCCAGCCTCATCCATTTGCCTTCTACACCTCAGATGTTTATAGATGTGGATCAGATTCCCTCCGAGTCTTCTTTTTTTCGAGGTTGAACAGAGCCAAGTCTCTCAGCCTTTCCTCATAAGAAGGGTTTTCCACACCCTTTATCATCTTTGTAGCCCTCTGCTGGACTCTGAGAAGAAATAATAACAGCAATACCATTACTATTTGACACCCGATTATTCTTTTGTTGGCACGCACAATCCTCTGTTGATGGCCCTGCTACACTCAGTGTATAATACACAGTATTGCACAATATTTCAAGCAATGTTACACAATAAAGCTATCATATTTCATAAATAGTCAGATAGTACAGGCCCTCTCATATTCTCTCTAGCTCATATTCATTTACCACTTTATGTTTGCTCCTCCTTTGTTGTATAACTCTTGTTACATTTTGGAGAACAGAACAGAAGTATTTATGAAAATACGCAGTTTTACTTACAGAAGTCAGTTGGACCACACAGAAGATTGTTATTCAGTTTCAAAACTAGTCAATATTGTTTCAAATGTAGGATAGCATCGAGACATTAATAAATGTTTTGATACCAGGAATGCATAGGAGAGATGAGATTCTTAAGGCATGATAGAATAAATTCATTCTAGAGGAGTGATTAAGAGTTACGAGTTAAATGAATCATAGCATATTGATTTAGATGGAGAATTTCATAGTTTTTCACTACATGCAATCATGGAAAAAAGTGGCTTATCATTCATATCATCATCTCTGCTGATGAAATGCTCCACTTCACTGTATTTATATCCACTCTTTGATCTCTGTAAATGTTTGGTAAGTGTCAGTGGACATTTCCACAAGAAGGGATTCAGTGACAAACCTTTGCTTCATAGGCACTTCCATGTCAGATTGCTCCTCTGCTGCTTTGTTTTGCACAGCAACAGAATGTGATGGAGGGAAGGTTCAACCTCTAGAGCCATACCACCAACCTTTGCTTCTGACATCACGGGCCAACATAATAAAATAGGAGGCATTACTTTCAGATCAGTTTTCATACAACAGAACAATCCTTTTGCTTTCTATATGCATCACATTTTGATGCAAGTTAGTTATGCATGATGGTATCCTGCAAATTTTGAGATGAAGCAAAGCCAAAATTTTATTCATATTATTCATGCATGATGTGTGGTGCATGCAACTGTAATGATACAAGATATTTCATGATGTCTTTAACTTTGAACTGGCAGAACCACTTTCTCAAGGGCTTTTATATGCCAACTCTGTCCATGATCTCTTTTGTGTAGAGTTGCCAAGAATATCAGCTTCTGCTTAGGAGTTCTTATAGATGCTTTTTACCAGTGGAAAACAAGTCTAAAAAGAACATGTGCCTTCAGTTTTTTTGTTTGTTTGTTTTTGGTTTGTTTGTTTCTTGAAGTTCTGAGAATGAAACATCAGGAAGTGCTATTAATGATTAATTCTTTGGCACTTTGTCAAAATTCTCATAATTTCAAAAAGCTAGTCAATACTCATGTGGCTAATAGTTCCTAAGCAGATTTTAATTCCCACTAAGAAAATGAGCATGTGCTGATTAATAAAAAATTCCTTAACTTTCTGTGGATACAATATTAACAGTTATTTCTTTTATCATTTTAATCCTAAGTTTGGTTTTCAAAAGTATTTTTATTTTGAGATTTACACTAGCAAATTAAATTCAAATATGTGCATATAATTTCATTCTTGCGTCAGGAACATGAATAAGGCTTACTTTCTCAGGAGCAATAAAAATGTGATATTGTATTTCACATGGTTCTGATTAACAAGTCAGATTTTAAAAACTGGGTGTTGTTCAAAAAAGGAGCTTTCAAAACTATATTTCTTAAAATATTTGAGGACTAGAATATGGATACAGCAAACTCAAATTTTAAATCTGCTTTTCTAGTATGTACTCATTACACGTGAAGACATTGTCTTGCAGACTTTTCAGACCCTTATATCTTGTTCTGATGCTCATGATTCATCTAATATTCTATCTATAGTTTTGAATTTATATTTCAAAATTAAAAATTCTACTTCAACATATTTGTTTGGCTACAATAATATCATTTAAGATATTATAATCATTCACAACATATTTTAATGAGATTTATTTTAATATACTCTGTTTTTTCTTCTCATAGTTTTTTTTTAAATAGCCATATTTAATGGTCATGTTCCAACAAAATCTCTTGAAAAAAACCTGAATACTGATTAGAATTTTCAGCATGTATGAGATGTCAAAGATACTAAAAATATTCAATCTTTGCACAACTTTAAACAATTAAATTTTATATTTAATTCTTTGCACCACAACATGAAATCAAGAGAATGTCACTAAATTCATTTGGATATGTTATGTGAAGTACAAGGTTTTGCACTTGGTCACAACAATCCCCACTATCAATACAAGATAGAGGAAAAAAGAAAAAAGGGTTGAGCACAGCCTTGCCTAAAAGGACTTCAAAATACAGGTGGATGGCAAGATGGACATGGGTTGTCAACATGCCCTCACAACACAGAAAAACAATCATATCTTGGGCTGCGTCAAAAGAAACATGTCCAACAGTGTGACGGAGCCAATACTCCCCCTCTGTTCTTCTCTGGTGAGACCTCACCTGGAGTGCTGTATTCTGATGTGGACTCCTCAGTACAAAATAGATGTGGACCTGTAGAAACATGCCCAGACGAGAGCCACAGCATTGATCCCAAGAGATAGAACATCTTTCCTAAAGGACAGGCTGAGAGAGCTGGGGCTATTCAGCCTGGAGAACAGAGTGCTCATGGGGAGACGTGCTGGCAGCCTTCCAGTATCTAAAAGGGGGCTACAAGAAAGAGGGGGACAGATTGTTTAACAGAGTCTTCTGTGATAGGACAAGGTATAATGGTTTCAAAATAAAAGAGGGGAGATTTAGATTGGGTATTGAAGAAGGGTTTTAAAATAACAGTGATGATGCACTGGAACAGGATATCCAGAGAGGTAGTGAATGTCCTGTTCCTGGAGAAATTCAAGGTCAGTCTGAACAAGGCTTTGAGCAACCTGATCTAGCTGTAGATGTCCCTGGTCATTGAAGGGGGTTGCACTAGATGACCTTTAAGTGCCCTTTCAAACTCAAATGATTCTATGATTCTATGACTATGATTCACAAACAAAGATTTTAAGTTGCATGTTAGTCTAACATTTATCTCACACGGGCATCTGCTCTGCAGGGAAGTGTGCAGGTCTGGTCAACTAGGATTGAATGAAGCACACTTCAGACCACTGTGAGTATGCAAACAAGACAAGTTAAATCATGTTTCTTCATCAGTTTGCTTGTCAATAGTTTAAGTGTTTGTTCAGCCCAGTTCCTTGACTAATGGGGCAGGGGCGTTGGGAGTGGACAAAAGTGAAAAGGTGAAAAGGACTGGGAGATGGGCCTTAAAAACAAACAATGGCACTGTTCTGAGGAGGAAAGTTAATTTACATAATATGATATTGGAATGCAAGATAACACAGCATAATAAAATATATTTGTATTTGAGGCTAATATGTAACATGAAATGAGAAAATGTTCAGAATCAAAGGCCTTACCCTAAGGATGAAGGCGAGATGAGTAGCTCTGAACACACAACTGCAGTTGAGCAGGAAGGGAAAAAAGTACTACCTCATGACTTGTAGACAGTTTAATCTTTCCCTCTGAATAGAAAATGGAAATGGAATAGTGAGTCTTTTGATAGAATGTAGTTCTTCTTCTCTTAGGTACCCAAAAATATTAATTTATATATTAATTTATTAAGTTATCTCTGCACATAATAGGTCTAAAATTGTTAGGCAAAGCTGTACACATACTTCAATGTTTGTTTTTTTTTTAAATTTCTGATTATTTTATTTTCCTAGATTGAATAACTTTTATGATAACTAGAAGTTTTGACCTTTCTTTTTAAGTTAATTTTTACTTCTACATTGTTTTGTGAAGAGGTCAACAAAACATTTTAAATGTTTCCTTATCAATGCTATTTTATAAATCATTCTTAAACTGTCTTATAAAATTATTTTCTTTCTAATTCTCGTGGACATCTCAATAAAACAAAGTGAGATGCATTTCAGACTGAAAAAAGCTAGCATGTCTTGCTTGGAATTAGAAGAAGTCCACAGAAATTCACAAATTAAACTACCCAGAACATGCAAAACTGGATAGATTCCCTACCACTTGTAGGTATGATTCTCTGCATATTTGCAATCAAGCAGTACCTGAAAAAACTATAAAATCTAGTGTAAATATTTGAAAGACACTTAAAGGCCTTGCTCTTTCATGCAGCACAACTCATTATCAGGTATATAAAAAGGCCAGACTGGGTGGGGCCCTGAGCAATCTCATCTAGTGCCTGATTTAGCGGTTAGCAACTCTGATCAAGACAGGGGGATTCAAAGTAGTGATCTTTGAGATCCCTTCCAACCCATGCTATTCTATAATTCTATGATTCCAATGGAACTGACTCCCTGAATGTATCATTTAAAGATATAATGATTTTCTGAGAATATAAAATAAGCATAATAGTTCCCATGCAACCCTTCCGGCAGAGAACATTTCTGAAGCTGTATTAAATACAGTACATAAGTTGATATACTGAGTTTTTGAAAGTGCCATTGAGCAGGAAGGGCATAGTCATTTCATTGAAGAGAATGAGAAGGAATTAGGCAGTTCTGCACTCAGAGTTCTATTTTTATGATGCATGTAACAGTGTTGTTAAGTATATTCAATGCTTTATTTTGTGTGTGCGTGTGTGTGTGTGTGTGTGTGTGTATGTGTGTGTGTGTGTGTGTGTGAGAAAAGATGCTTGAAAGGATTTTCTAAATAGATGAAGTACAAAGAATTGAATATTTTAACAGACAGAAAGATGTTTTCTTGAATATATACTATCTTGGTTCACTAAAGCCCTATGGCTATCAAGAGTATATCAAGAATTATGAATTATTCAGATCCCAAGGTAGAGTTAACTGCTTCCAGAGTCCTTCAGTTAGTGAAATATTCACTATCGTAAACTATCTGTGGATAACAGAAGTTATTCATATTCAAGAGAGATATAATCCCTTGAAAATTATGCTTGTGTTTTGTATTTCTCCAGTTCTGTTAGAATGAACAGATATCCAACTTCCAAAAAAGAAATGCAGATTTCTCTATAATTTAGGTGATACACAGAGCAATTGATCAAATGTGAATAGATCATGGAGTCTTACAGTTTTTGTTTCATTTTGTTTTTAGACTATAATCGTTTACTCGTGTAGAAGACAGGATTTTAAAGTAAATACTGTGTATTGTACTATGGTGTTTGAAATATTGATTTCTTTGCTATAGAGTAACATGGAGTAAATTTTTGTCTGGAATGTGAGATTTATTTTTTTTCTTATGTCATCAAATCTTTGGCTGTGAATACATTATCAAGATGAGATGGAAAAAGGGAAAAAAAAAGGAAAAAAAAAATTGGACCTAGTAAGAAAATGGTGTAATTGCATGGCATTCAGCAAGTGGAAAAGAGAGACCTTGTGATAGACAATGCAAGGATGATAGTTACCCATCTCAAGAATATACATGTAAAAGAAAATGCCTATAGGACAGCATTATGGGGATAAACTTTCTGAAACTCAGCATGACTTCCTGCCTTTCTTAATGTGCTATTTATAAAATTATTAATATTAAACTATTATTTATAAAACTATTATTATAAAACCATTTATGCTTTAACATTATATTTAGCATTCTCAAGTTTGAATTTCTGCCCTCCAGTGTGAACTTTGTGTAACTACAAAAAGGAAGTGTAAAGTATTTGACTTTAACAATGTTTACAGTTCTGCTCCTTCCATTCTCCTTCTCAAAAGTCCAATTGCATAGATCAAATACCTTGGTCAGCTATGCTAGCAATCCCAGAATATGTAAATAGATAATTATTCTCAGCTATTTAAAGTAAATTAAGATTTTATATTTAGCAATGTCATTCCAATTGTTCCATCTCCTTTACTTTATCTAGACATTGGAAACAGGCATTCAGACATAACCTTTCACATCTAGACTGTTAAAAAGGAAATTGTCATCATAGTATCCCTTCCCACTGCTGATTGTAGGAATTCAAAGCAGCTGATACTTCAGCAAATGATAAGACTGGATTCCAAATCAATGGCCCAATACCTAAAATCAAATTTCTTTCCCTGACCCTTTCCCTGAGTCAATATCAAAAGAATCATCCTCTAATTTAACTGTAAGTTCTTGTGTCAGGATTCAAAAAGTTTCAGAATTAAGTTGCTTTCTGGAGCCATGGAAAGCCTGCCAGTGGACAATCCAGCCTACTCTCTGAACTGATACTGCTCATGTGTTTCAATCATCAGTTACTGAAATTTGTTCCATTGCGGAAGAGTTGAAAGCTATGTCTCCACTTTGACTTTCTGTACAGCAGTTTCAACAGCAAAATCTTAAAATTGGCACTCCTTTTTCATTCTGATGGAACTGATGACATTTCAGAGAAGTAGCAGACCACACATATTACATACATGTGCACAGTCATGTACACTCCCTCCTGCTGATATCCAAAAGCTATTTTTTTTTTATTCTGAACTGTTCCCTTGATATCGTTCCAAAACTTTTTTGCCTTCTGAACTTGTTATGATACCGTCAGTGGTGAGGAATAGCCACTTTCAAAAGGCTTTAAATGCCTTTGTATAGTGACTACACAAAGTCTCTTGGGATCATATTATCATTTTCATGTAGGTGAACAGCTCAGAAACCTAATTTACTGAAGGACTCACTTAGTCTCACTTGTAGCAGAAGAATTACACATGTAATATTAATTCAATTGGATCAGTAGCAAGAGTGGCTGTCACTTCATTTTCCAAAGAACAATGAATGAAACTTTTTTAAGGGTGCTGATTTCAGAAAGTAGTCCTAGCTAAAGCATAAAAAACTGTCTGAGAATAGGAGTTTAGAACAAATACAATATCTCTCCTTAATAATAAATATAGATACTGTACTGCATGAGTGTCTGACCTTTTGACTTGCCTGGTGTCAATGGTTATGGGCTGGATCAGACCAGTTCTGTGATGATTGGGGTGGGGAACACACAGACCCACGCCCTGGGAAAGAGGATGGGGGAAAGGGAAAAAAGGGAGATGGGCCTAGAAACAAAACAGTGGCAATGATCTGAGGAGCAAAGCTAATTTACTAAATATGATAACAGAATTCAAAATAATACAGTCTAATACAATGTAATCGGAGCTGAAGCTAATAAATCAAATAAAATGAGAGAGAATGTCCAAAAACCAAAGGCCATACTATAATGCTGAAGGTGAGACAGCTAGGGAGCACCTACTGCTGGGTCAGTCTGAAAGAGAAAGAGCCTGTGTCTTGTGACGCATGAAGTTTTCATCTTTCCCTCTGAGTGGAAAAATGCAAAGCAACATGACATCCTCTGGGGCATGTAGTTCTTCTCTTCTGAGACAGGTATGTATACCCAGAGCTATTGATGATCCATGGAGCTGGAGCATTAACTCTTTAACTCCCAATGCACTACATGATCTCATGATGTGGAATACCCACAAAAAATCATAAAACCATGACACCTGGACCACATTGAGTGCAAAGGAATTGTTCTGGGCTGCATATATATAGTGCTTCAAAAGTAATGCCTCCTATTTATTTCCATGGGAACCAGAAGAGATATTGTTATCACAGTAACTCTGCTTAATAGTGCAAATTCTCAGGTACAAGGCATTAGCTCATCATTTTCATCAGCAATAAATGGAAGCATGCATGGCATGCTCATAAAAATCTGCACCATCAGCAGCAACCCACTGTTGCTGTCACCAGCACAGAAACATCACCTACTTCCTCATTGTGCTCCTGTCCACTATTTGGTCTTCATAAACTTGCTTAGCAAGTGTTTATGAATGTCAGTGTATGTCATTTTTCCCACATGGAGGAATTCATTGACTCACCTTTGCTTCACATGCACACTGATGTCAGATACCATTTTCTTAGATTGTTCCTTTGCTGTTATCAGTCACATGGCAACAAAATGTAATGGAATATTGGTGGGAAGATTCAACCCCTGTTGATATACCACCACCATTTGCCTCTGATGTTGTGGGCCAATATCATAAAACAGTAGGCATCAATTTTAGAGCGGGCCTTATAAAATATATAATTTAGTTAATATCTGTAAATAAGTAACAAAATATTTTGATTTTTTTAAATTAAAACATATAAAAGTTGAGCAACAAAACACAAAACTAGTGGGATATTTGACCCTTTTTTTTTTTTTAACTAACACATCTATCTGTTTCAATGGGAGCAGTTGAAATTCTTAGTGAGTTCTGAAAGCATTTGCCAGGGATTTTGGATGAAATTTTACTTTTCCTGTGCTTTGTTCTTGAGAACGGTTATTCACAAATATATGGGATGCCAAAGAGTGATGACATGAATAAGACATGATTGTGAAGTGAAGGTTATTTCTCTATGTTAAGATAGAGCTTATAATAGTCTAGTAGAGACACATGATGACATTTTTTGAGTTGAATGATTTACCAGTGTATCAAAATTCATCAAATTATTTGCTGTAACTTGAACTGGCCTTGCACTGTGCCCCATGTCTTCTTGTCCACCCAGATAGAGTTAATAGCACACTTAAAATTTGATTGCTGTGTGATGATTGCATGCCCTGAGCCAGGCCAGACTGCTCAGCAGGGCAGAGCTACCACCCTGAGTTAGGATGGAGGGTGGGCCACATTCTATGCAGTGCCAGGTCACATGCAGCCCTCAGGACACGGGTGGAACATGCCTGTTATATTGTATTAGCTCTTTCCTTTAACCCTAATTATTTTTCTTTTCAGAAATGACATGAATGTGTGGTCAGAAGAACTACTACAGGGGTTGAAATAAAAGAAATCTGTGGTTTGAAGTAAGCTGAAAAGGCCATTAAATTCATCCATAATAAGATGAACGTAAATTGTATAGTAAATTTGAGTGATCATTCATTTATGTTTTCTTTAAGCAAAAAAAAACCCAAAAAAACAAAAAAACAAGCAGATCTTATTTTTTCTACCTTTTTTTTTTCACTGAGGAAGATATGGGAGACAAGAGGAGATTGGACACTGGGCAAATATAATATTTTATGAAATGTTTTCTTAAATATCTTGTTAAATTTAATTTCACTTCACAGCAAGAACCAAGACCTGAGGGTTAGGAAAAAAAATATACTTGAAAAAAGCACTATGTATTTGGGAAACATCTCTTATTTTCATGGCAAAATTTATGGCATCTCTGTAAAACTTCAACATTTATAATAAGAAATAATATTAGAGAGGAGAACCAAATTTCGTCTTCTGGAATTTTTTTCAAAGAATAATCTCTTCATTTATGTTGAAAATACAAATGGAAGTGCTTTTGTACTTTCATAATGGAAGTACTTTATAGTAACCTACTGCTAAGTACATTTGTTTACTTCACTAATAAGAAATAAAAAAACATAAGAAGTCAGCCACACAACGTAAGTCTTAGCCTGACGCAGTTTAACAAATATTGAAATAGTAATAAGAACAATGGTGTTGCATTTTTAGATACAATGACAACCCAAAACTTAGTGATATTGAATAAGGTATTTAAAGTTGTAGGTTGAAAAGAAAATATTTTGATTGTATGTTTTTTAACTACAATTAGACACCTAAGTAGTTTTTCTATATTCTCAATTTTATTAATTGATCATGGAACATTTCAGTATTAAAATGGAAAACAAGTGAATCTCGTAAAGGCAACAGGCTCTACTCAGACATGGAACTCTACTGAAATTATTTCAGCTTCTTGATCTAGTTTTTCAGAAACAAGAACATGAGAAAAATTTGATCAAAGCATTGTTTGAATTTTTTCCTCAGTAGAAGCTTCATGTAGTGAAACTCAGAATTTCAGTTCAGCTTGCTGCAGGTTTTTAATATTCTCTTGAACTTTCATTCAGTTTCTGACTCTACAAATAGAATTTATTGCGTAAGCTACCCTTCAGAAAACCAGTATAAGCAAGGCTATGATTTCTGGGTGGATATCCACTATATAAGAAACTGCTCTTAAGTATTTGAGAATAATACAAAAACAAAGTGTAATTTAAAATACAAATATGTATATATATTTAGGGAGCAATGTTGCTATGTACCCTGTTAGTATTTTCTAAGTCATTTGATTTCTTTTTTATTTCTTTTCTTTTTATTAATATACAATTCTGCCCACCTTTAACTGTATAGTAAACTTACCAAACATTTCAAATTTTTTGACCTGTGTAGGCTTAAATTAATGTCTGAATTTATATTAATGCAATGCTTTAGTGTCAATGTTCTCCAAAATACAATTGAGTAATTTGTTCAGAGCACATGTAAAGTATTTTTGACAACCTGGCAGAGCATACATAACAAGATATTGAATTGAAGGTATGGATTGCCTTGCATATAATTATGCATTATTTCTTCCGAAAATTATGAGATGTGAAAATGCATATAAAATAATAATAATTCTTAAAAACTACTTCCATGTACTTGGTTTATGTATTTGCAATAAATATTTAAATCTCATAGTACAGACAATGGCAATTATTACCTCACATATATTCTGATTCCTAACAAGTTGAAAAGTCAGTAATTTCATCAGTCCTTAGGACAACTGAAGAGGTTAAGTATGAAAGATTCTAATATTTTTTACTGTAAAAAAATATATATAAATTACAAAGGAATTTTGTAATTTTTATTTTTACTCTTTTAACATATATAACTATTCTATGTCTGCCATTTTTTGAAAGGAGAAGTGAAGAGTAGATGAGAATTGAAGGAAAGGTGGAAGAGCATACAGCATTTGTCATGAAATGGTATCTTCCTTGGGCATATCTACTTTGAATGCTAGGTAGAGTTTCTGGATTCTTTAATCCTGATACAGACTTGGAGTTCTCTGAGTTAGAACTGTTCTTTTACCTTCACTACAGAAAAACAAACAGAAGTGAAAACTGTCATGTTACAAAGTTAAAATGAAGAAAAGAAACTGTGGATTTAAGCTTGATGACTATAAAGTCTGAAGTTATTCTCTTGGAGGAATAAGATTCACAGTTATGGACCATTTCCTAAAATGATGCTTCCCACGCTTCTGAGTCACACTGTTGTAGTCAGCATTTGTGTTATTTCTCTAAGAATGATTCTACAGCAGAAACAAGAGATCAACAATGCTACTTCTGCTGATTAGAACAAATTTGAATTAATAATATTAAAAAACAAGACTCTGTAAAACTTGGAAATTACAGTTATGGGACTCATAATTTCTATTACTTTATGTTGCTTGTTTTTATTTTGTTGCTTTTTGTTTGTTTGTTTTGTAGAGGAAATTTGTGTTCTGAAAACAGAGAACATTACAACCAAGTTATTTTTTCATCACAGGTTAATAGTGTAACAGATTTTACATTTGTAATTTTAGGAGCAAAACAGTTTTTCTGATCACTGGATCTCTAATAATAAAAATATATTCAAATTGAGAATGGGTATCCAAATAATAATAGTAACAGATAATTCCATTCTGATAAATTTTATGTAAACCTTAAGTGTTTGTGGATAATTAATGAAAATACTAGTCAGTGCTGAATTTTTCACAAATAATCAAAATTGTAGAAAATCAAATTCATGTTCACTAGTGTCTAGCAATGTCTCATTGTTTGACCAGTTTTTGTAAGGGTTTAGTTTGGAGTATGATTTAACTCCCTGTGTGGTAGGGAACCAGTCACTGAAGAAACATGCTCATAATTTACTGTATATTTTCTTTCTCAAAAATATATCCCACGTCTTTACTCATTAAAAAAAAAAAAAAAACTTTAATGTTAGTTGCTATTAAAAATAATAATAAAAAAATAGAGTTAACATTACTTAAAGGCTATACTCAAATAAAGACGTAGCAAACAAAAAAGAAACTTTGGGTGATTTCAGTAAGATTACATACACATATCCCTGTTTAAAGCTTCAAATTTGTAGTGCCTTATATCTTGAAATGTCTAAACGCCTATGTGTTCTCCAAGATCTCAAGCACACAAGCTCAGAAATACAAATTTCAGAAAACTTCTTCTTTAAAATGAATATCACAGTTTTCAGTAAGAAACCCAGTGAGCAGGACGAGACAAAATTGGAGTCTCGTTAAAAGCTGTAAGGCAACAGGCTGTTCTGCACCATTAGTTCATGAGAAGACCTTTGCAGGATACAGAAATTAAGTATGATGCTGATTTGAATCCACAATACACTGATCCCATCCACTGTTATGAGAACGAGGCTTATTCATAGAAGCAGACTTCTTTCAAAAAATGGTGACCTAAATTAAAATTGGCCAACAGAGGAAACACCGACTACTTTGCATGTATTTGTTTCTTAACAGAAGACTGCAGCACCATTTTTTTCACCATGTGTTGATCATGTGTGGCTGTTTTATGGTGATTTTCTCTTTTATTGAGCATAATCTAACAATCACATAAATATTAAACTCATCTCTTCACTGACTTCTTAAGTCTGTGAATAAGTTTAATGGTGATTTTTTTATGTTTAATGGTAATTTGACACTTTACCACAACATTTGTTTAGAAGTGACTGACACTGATGATTGTTTCCCTGTAAGTGGCCTATCAGTGCAAGACGTTACATCATTTTCTCATGATAAATCTGAGATTTTAATCCAAATTCTTTTAAGATTTCATAGAGTAAGAACTGATTTGAATTATACAAATCCTGGACTTCTCCTCAAACCTCATAAATGACTTGATAAGCTCAAATGAAGTTTCTCATTTAAGGTACTATTTATGGGGACTCTATACATCTAAATGTTTCTAAAGTTAATCAGAGGAATGTAGCTTGCTAGCTAACTTAAATTTTTTAGACACTTGGCATTTGAATCAATTGCTTGAACAGTGCTGACATTTAAAATATTCTACTGTCAAAGGCACGTACAGAGCCAATAGCTAGGAAATCTGATTTATGGAACACCTCCACCTTTTTGGATATGTGTCTGGAAGACACTCATGATACTTACAAGACACTTAGCATACAAAATAACATTACACACCCATGACCCATGTTTACATGAATTGATTCCTGGAGTGTGGCTCATTTTGACTAAATTAGGTGACAACTATGCATTTGTGCATATACTGAGTTAATAAAGTTTGACTCTATTACAAGGGAAGCCGTGTAGTGATCAGACCCTGACCAATCTTTGCTCCAAAGACCTTTGAAAGAAATGGGACTTTTGGGTACCAGATGTCCAGGCTGAAAATAACAATGTCTCCCACTGTGGAACAAATCTGATGAGTCAGCCTTATAACACATGCACAAGCAACTCTGCCTAGCATAGATTGGGCTCATTGTGCATAGAAGCATAAAGCTACTTTACATGTTTCCAAGTGAAAGTACATCAGGCAGAATTTTTCTCTGACTTCATTCTGTAAATGCAATATCGCATCATCATTGCTAGTAAGAAGTCATAAGCTCTGTACTAAGTTTGTATGTCCTCTGGATTAAAGCTTGTTGAGTTTCTTTTGTGTGAACTTGCTTTGGCCTGCCTAAAACTTTCTTTCTCTCAGTGTAGCTGTTACATCAGTTTCTTCATTTGATCAGATGTCCATTATTAATTTCACTTTTTATCTTTGTATATACATGTGTCAGTAGAAAGTACTTATTCTATGTAGAATTAGCTATCTTGGCTCTAATAACATGTAAAGCAGAGGAATTGAGGCCTGGTGCAACAGCAGAGACTTGAGAAGACGCACAATAGATCACATAACTGTTAAGATAAATAAGGGAACAGGATGGTGCAAGTGTCCCCTCAACTGTAGAGCTCAGAAATGTCCAGTGGCATAAACACAGGCCTGAAATTGAGCAAGAATGATTTTTGTCAATGAAAAGAGAACAAAGAAGTAATTTGGGGAGGGACTTTTATAAGGGTGTGTAGCAACAAGTAAAGGTGAAACAGTTTTAAACTGGAAGAGGCTGTATTTGACTAGATATTTGGAAAAAATTCTTTACTGTGAGGGTGGTGAGACAGTGGAACAGGTTGTCCAGGGAGCTTGTGGATGCCCCTCCCTGGAGGCATTCAAGGCCAGGCTGGATGAGGCTTTGAGCAACCTGGTCTGGGAGGAGGTGTCCCTGCCTATAGGAGGGGGGTTGGAACTAGACAATCTTGATGATCTCTTCCAATCTAAATCATTTTGTGATTCCATGATATGAATTTTGCATATCTGACACACATTACTTATGAAGACTCCTCTGAGTGTAATATCTCCTGCTTTATTATGTTGTCTCATGATGTCAGAGGAAACTGTTGGCAGTACGAACCTTCCTGACCAATATTCTAGTAAATCTTGTTGGTGTGCTACAGATGGCAGCAGAATGGCAACCTGACAAAGTGACATCAGATGTCAAAGTTCATATAAAGTAAAGGTGTTTTCCATGAAGAAAAAAATCATACTCTTTCACCATCATTGATGCTCGCTGAATGTTTCTGGAGACAAAACAGTGAATGTTAATAGAGCAATGTGGTGGGTGTGAGTTTCAGTAGTATTGACAGTGACATGAAAGACAAGCCACATCCCAGACAGTCATGCACAGCTGTCACACCGTGAAATGAAGAGTGCCTCAAACAGTTCATCCATGCTAATCAGTGGTTTATGACCAGGGAACTGTGTATGGAGATGAATATCAGCTTCAATGCATTGGAGAATATGTTGACAACACTGGACTACCACAAAATTTGCTCCAGGTTGATCCCATGGACACAGAAATAGAAAGAACACTGCATGCAAGTTTGTCAGCACCTATTGAACCACTATGAGGCTGAATATGAGTTTCCTGGATTGCATCATTACCAGTGATGAGATGTGATATTGCCACTGTGAGCCACAGTCAAAATGGCAGCCCATGGAGTGGCAACATTTGAATTCCCCATTGAAGGAAAAGTTCAGTGAGTAAACTGATTTACATTATTTTTTGGAATAGGAAAAGGGGCAATTATTCTGAATGTCCTGGAACCCAGACAATCAAGTCTGACTACAACACTGAGACACTAAGCTGAAGGCTCAAATTTCCATATCCAGGACACAGAAGATAACATTTCTCTTGAAACAAAATAACCTCAGGCCCCATGTCAGTTTGAAGACTCTGTAGGAATTTGCCAATCCTGTCTGTCCTACCACACCCAACAGCCACATTATGTGGATTTGGCACCTTCCAATTCCATCTTTCAGGCTAATGAAATTTAGACTGTGTGGGCAACATTTTTCCTAGCAATTACATATCATAGCAGTTATGAAACAGTGGGTCTTCTCTGCTGATGCAGAATTTTATGAATGTGGCATGCAGGCTTTTGTTCATTGCTGGTGAAAATGCATAGCCAATAGAAGTGAATACATTGAAAAATTGTGTTTTGTAACTCTATCAAATAGTGTTAAATTATTTGTAGCTGTTATAGTTTTAGTGGATATGAATGGGAGGCATTATTTTTGGAGCATACACATATATGGTAATTTTAGATGCAACTTGGTACTATGGATGAATAAAGAAAGACCAAAAGAGTAAATGTGTGTTAGCAAAGGCATAAAAATTACCTAAAGGAGAACCTGGAATGAGGAAGAGGAAAACTTTAACGCAGTAACCACTTTCCTCCTGATAAAGAACTCCAGTGCTGATGATCTGTCATAGCAACCCTGCTATACCCACTATAAGCACCAAGCAGCAGTGGAAGGATGACCATGACAAAAGGAAAAATAGAAATTAGGCACTACGTGAACAATCTTAATTGTTTTACTATTCACTGTCTTTTTCTATGGTAGTCAGACTGAGGATGATAATGATTCTTGAATTAGACCGTCAAAATTTCAGTCACACTATCAGTAAGTTCTTGGTTTTATTCATAAGATTTATTTTCACTTTGCCCATTAACAAGACCCTATGTCCCACAAAAGGGCATAAGAAAACATGCTGTTGAGATTGACTAGCGTCTATCTTAGAGTGGTTGAAATATTCAATAAGATCTAGTAGATAAATTAATAATACTGTTAACCTTTAACAGAGGTAATATTATGATGGACTAACAGAATACAGAAAAAGCTTTTTATGTATCTCATGAAATAAAATTGATTAAAACATGGTCCCTAAGCCTAACTATAGTGTTTTGTAATAATTATGTTTCCACCACACTTAGTGTTCTTTAAACGTATTTTCTCAATATGGAAGTCAAATATTTTTGTCTCCGAAAAAATAGAAATAGAAATAGAATGACTAACTTTTCTGGGGAGAGGGGTGGGGTGGATCTCTATTTGGACTTCATAGTGTGCTTAATGAAGGTCAAAATCCAATAGATTTCCTAAAAATGATTAGTCTTAGGAATACATATACTTACATGCTATACTATATGTAGAATCCTGGACGCTTTAAAATATTTCTTTCCCGTGCAATGAAGTACACGTACAGAATATGGAAACCTAGTGCTGAAACAAATATTACATGCGCCCATAAATTAACATGTCCCCTTAGGAAAATGAAATTTCACAGTGTAATTACCCCATTTCTTCACTGAAGACATAAAGAAATTTATGGAACTAATTACCTTGATAATGAAGAGGGATTTTTTTCTCTTTCATTGTAACCCCACCTAAAAATTTGATATAGGAAAAATATATATCATTCAGCTTCTCAGTGGTACTGCTGTTATATGGTTATTGAAAGAAACTGAGACATTTAATAGTTCTTTTTCAGCACTGAGCAGAAGCTTTCAGTGTAATACTAGATATGTTAGAATGGCATTCTACTACAAGTTTGTTTCTGTTACTTTGGCAGATAAAAGGACTGTTAAATGGGATACAAGAAAACAAACAGACAGAACTCAATATTTGCATAACTTTTTACACATCTTTTATTACAGAATTGTTTTTAATACAGTGTATGAAATGTCATGATTAATATATTTAACCATATTCTTCAACAAAAGAAAGAAACATTCATTGAAAATTGGGGTAGTTATTCATAGGACAATCCTTAAAGGTTGAAGTACTTATATATAAATATAAGTATGAAATTTTTCAATAATTAGTGAATATTTGTTCTTCGTGATTGCAAAATTATTTGCAAATTAGAATTATGTTTATATTCTAGAGGCAATATTATCACTTTAATACTTAGAGAAGGGAGACAACTGTAAATTAAAGGAATTCTGTGTCTGAGAAATTTTCGCGCACACACATATAAACAAGTCACTAAATTGATTTAAAAGTATTGCACTTTCCCCCCAGGAAGTTTCCTTGAAAATTTGTTGGTTTTTTTTTTTGTTTTGTTTTGTTTTTCTTTAAATAAATTCAGTTTATAAAGCATAGCAATACTGGAAAAAAAAAAATAATGAGTGCCCTATACTAATAGGAGACTTAATTATGATGATGCCTCTCCCATAAAGTGAAGCCTCAAAATTTCCATCAGGCAGCAAATATAAGAATGTTGTCATGTTTCAAAACAAACATGAGTGACACTGGTGAATTCATGACTTTAATTTGTCATAGTTCATATAAAGTGAAAGACAGACATTTATCCAAGTACAACATGCTAAAGAATCAACTAGAAGAACAGAAAATATGGACCTTTCAAATCACCTTTATTCATGTTGAAAAGGTATATTAGTTTTTTTGTTAAGAGGTGTCCTGGAGATGACTGAAAACATGTGGAAATCTGTGCACTACCAGTTCAGTTGTATGCCCAGTCATAACCCAAGTATATATACTAAAGTGTGTCTCAGCTGTAATGCATTTTCCTTCATGTTTCTATGTTATTTTGTTGTTTCCAAGGAAAGGATATCTAATCATAGGCGAGAGAAAAGTCAAGGTGCCTCTGAATAGCTCCTGAATGGCATGATTGCTAAACAAGGATTTTGTCAAACTTGTGAAACAGAAAATCTTAAAACGAGCACATAAGAATATCAGCAATGAATGCAGAAGAAAATGTAATCTAATACATTTAAAAATATGATAATGAATTTGTGTTCTTTCTATCTTTTATTTGTATACCATTTATGATTCTAGATACTTCTTTCAAAATTCTACCTTGTTTTTTTACCTTTTGTTTCTTCTTTCTTTTACTAGATTTTTTTTTTCATCAATGTCTCTGTTATGATTATTTTCCATTCTTTTCAATGCCTTACTTATATTTCGATAGACATTCACTTGAACAACTTTGCTTGATCTGTGCTGACAGACATTGACATTATTCATCTGGAAAAAAAGTGAGATTTACATCTCTGTTTTCTTTCGCCATTAGTACTATTCATTATCAGTTTTAAGCAGAAGTATCACATACTCCTGTTAAGTCATAAGTGCACAGATGAGTACATATGCAAACCAAGAAGGTTAGAAGAATTGTAATATTTTTTTGTTTCTTAAATTGAGAAACTTTTACGTTTACTTTCATTTAAATCTGATATTTACAGATACAAAGACTGAGTTTCACGGGATTCAGACTTAGGCAGGTCTCAATTTTTCCTCATTTTCTGGAGACACAAGATGAATTCTTATACATTTTAAAGCATCAGTCTACTGCTTTTATTATTTTGTATGAATTAAGTGTCTCTCATCTGTATTTTAGGGTCTACAAAAGCTCCTTGAAATCTTGAATAAAGTCACCAGTCATGGTATGATGCTGTTGTTCCTCCGAGTGCAGAAAGGAATTAAAGGGACTACAATTTAATATTTCTCTTCTTCCTCAGCCTAATCACAAACAATCATTTATGTACTGTTTTTTCTTCTTAATTTGTTTTGTTGTTGTTGTTGTTGTTTGTTTGTCATTCCTTATCTAAAATCCCTGTAGTCCATTGTATAATGAGTAAATAATTCAAATTCATTTCTGCATTATTCAGGTAATGATAAATTTAATTGTCTTTCACCTCAAACATCTTACCTTTTTGGATAGTATCTTAGTTCAGAATGAAAACTGAAAATACTGGAACTGGGACAGAAGTCTGCAAACCCACCAACTCCTTTCTAATTTTCTATTTTTTGTAGTTCTACTGTGTCTGTATGGAGATTTTATTTGAATAGCCATTCATGTGACGTTTGCATTCCTGTGAGTTTTGAATAAAGCTCTGAGACTATAATTTATTGGCAATATTTTGACTCATCTATGATAAACTGAGCTTCTTTAATAACCACCCTTCAGTGTCTCAAATGAACGTAACATATACAGGTTACAAGTTTAAGAAGAGTAGGTGTACAAGAGAAATTGTATTTAGACAACAAATGCATGAACTGGAAATGACAGATGAGCAGAGCATCTAGTGTTTCAATGTGAACAGGAGAGACATCTTGTACTTCTGGGATCTAGTCTCCAGGCAACTAGAGATCAGAATAAAACATTCATTTACTTTCTGTTCTACAACAATAGTCCCTGAATAATATGAGTGAAGTGCAGGAAAAGACTAGAATGTGGGAAGCAGAACAAAGTTTTGTTTATAAAACGTGTGGGAGAGAGATGTCTATTTTGAATGTAATATTATTACTGTATTTGATAAAATGGTCATAATTTCAAGTATATTATAAAAGCTGTCACAACTTTAGGCAGTTATAGAAGTCATTTTTATATTTCAGCTTTCCCAAAGTATTTTCTATATCCCACTGAATCATTACCAAACCAAATATTAATGAGAGAGAGTATTTTCAAAGGAAAAAAAGGCAGTCATAATATATAATACTCAGGAACCCCCATACGAAATTAACTTGTAAATGTATTCAGTATTCACTGCAATATACCTACATCTGTGGCACAATAGAAGTGATCAAGATGTTGAAATCCTACCATCTCTGATACGACTATGCATTCATCACATTGAAGACTATATACATTTACAAAATTATCCTTTATAATAAATGATTTATTAGCCGACTACAGTCAGATACACTGGTTAGGAGCCAAAGGAAAAAATAACATAAAACATGGTAAGTTTTTGAAGGTGCCATCATCTTCCATTAAACATCTTTGATTCATTTTGTGGAAGTTTTTTTTTAATATGTGGGGTGGGAGGAATATACTCAGTTTCTCTCTCTATACACACACATACACACACATACACACATATACATATACGTATACATACATACTTTCATATGTACATACATATACACTCGTATGTATTCAAACATATTTTCCGTATCTCTGTATGTGTTACAAGATAAAATGGATAATGTTTTACTACTGAATAAAGCGTTATTCTCATACTGAATAATAAAACAATTTTTGAAGACTTATTTGAGTCATTGAAGAAAAAACTTCAACTCGCTCTGTTCTGGAATACCTTGATTCTGTCACTGGTTGTTTTATGGAATACATAATAATTAGTAGCACAATAAAGGTAGTGTTGATTCCAAACGTGTATATAAAAATATAGCTCTCTGCTATGCAAAATGTTATCTTTAATAAAGAAATTTTGTGTGCTTTAAAAGCTTCATTAACCTGTTTTAATGTCCTTTTTGATAATGTTATGTATTTTTATAGACATACACAGTCTTTATTTCTACAATTGTGCTATACAATACAAAGTTTAGGCCTAGATGCAGGCTGTCTACTTTTAAATATTTTAGATACTTTAGAAAGTTAACATGTTGGCTATAGGTATCTCCTGTCCCTCTATATTGTCCATGAAATGGTGCATTTGCTCTACCTGTTTTACCTTACTAGGCTCATATTCCAAACACGAACTGTATAAACTCCCTTCTTCTTCCCTTTCCTTCCCTTCCCTCCCCTTCCCTTCCGCTTCCATAACATCTACCAAGAAAGCTGGTGCACCTTTCACACATCAGAAGAATCATATCATAGGTCTACTTGTATAATGCTACTGAAGAAATCCCATTCAAATTGGGAGTCTCAGATATCATTAGAATCTTGTATTTTTCCTAATTGCCATTTATATTGTTTGTTTCCTTATTTATTTCAAATAAATAACATAATTATAGCAGACAAGGAGTGAGAACAACCACAAGTGAAAACTGAGGTGAACATCTCAGCCTTAGATGTCTAACACATAAATGTGTGAAATGAACCTTCTAACATTTAACACTGAAATTTCTGTACAGTATTAACTCTAAATCTCTCTAAAATTTCTTTTAAAATACAGGATAAGTTTCAGCATAAGAATTTATGAAGAATTTATTTCAAAGCTTTAGAAAACACATGAGATTTTTTTTTAATTAGAGGAAGTTGTACATTATTCTGAGTACAGAAAGTGTTCTGATGTATTAATACCTATAGCAGGGAATTTGAATGAAAATATCTAAATAATTATGAGAAGTAGGCTGCAATTCCCAAAGGAGGTGGTGAAGATTCAAAATAAAAATAAAACAATGCTATCAATCTTCCCTGAAGGAAGAAGTCTTTCTTGACATAGTCTGGGCAACCTGTTCCAGTGCCTTACCACTCTCACTATAATATAATTTTTCCTTATATATAACTTATGTCTACTCTGTCCAAGATTGAAACCATTTCCTGTTGTTCTATTGACACAGGTCCTGCTAAAGGAGATTCCTGTTGCTGCCCCTTTAGGTACTGAAATGCCACTATCAAATCACCACACAGTCTTCTCTATTCCAGGCTAAATAACCCCAGCTCTTTCATCCCAGTCTCATAGGAGAGGTGTTCCACTGCTTGGAACCGCTTTGTGGCCCTTCTCTGGATGTGCAGGTCTGTGTCTCTCTCCTCTACTGAGGACTCCACGTCTGGATGCAGCACTCCAGGTGAAGTTTCACTAGTGCAGAGAAGTAGGACAAGATCACCTCTCTCTACCTGCTGGCCATGTTACTTTTGTTGCAGCCCAGAATAAGTCTGGCATTCTAGGCTGCGAGAAATATAATTTCCTATATTAAAAGCATTCAAAAAAGGAAGGGTGATCTCTCAAAAATGAAGAAAAATTGGGTTTTAAACTTCTCTTAGGTGAAAGAAAGTTTGATAAAATCAGAGAAAAGTCTAAAAATGTTGTCATGGGTAGGACATGTCATGGGTAGTGCTCATAGATTACTCAGAAAATTTCATAAGAAAAATATTAAAAAATGTGTTGGTGGTCATGGAGAACAGATTTTTTTAGTTTTTGGAGAAAATGAGAACTTGCTGACTTTGAATAGTTTGTCCAGATCTATTTCAAACTTGCTTTATAACTGTTTAAAACATTATGTCTAAATTAACTGCAGTATCCTAATTTTTATTCCCCTTTGCCTCTCTTTTATAAAATTTCTAGTATTTAGAAATTTTTTTGAGGAGGAAGAGTATAATTCTTCCTTATTTACAGCAAATCTAATTAAGAAAAAAAGCTTGTCCTCATTTCCTATTTTAATTCCTTCAACCTCATACTATCACCATTACAGATTTTATGACTGAATGTTTTAATTTAATTCATCCTCTGTTTTTACACTACTATATGCCCAATTTATTCCACATACTTTTCATCTTCTGTTATTTAATTCTTTATGTGCTTGAAGAACAGAACATACTTTCTCAAAATTAGCTGTGTCACAATACTTGAAAAATAGACATGCTGTATATGCTGAATTTACAGACTCTAAAGGGTCTTCATGTTCTGAGAAGAAGATTACATCAGAAATTTATATGAAACACTGTTATTCAGTGATTGTTTGCATGGCTAATATGATTAAAAAAATTACAATCAGTACTTATGAAAATAAACCATAGTAATCACAGCTTAGAGATATATTCTAATTATTTGTTCTGGCTTTTAATTTATTTTATTTCTTTGAACTGGCTTCTAAATCATACTACTATTGAATACTTCAGTGGAATATTTGGAGAATCAGAAGTCAGATGGGTAGATTGAACAAGCCTAGATTAGTTTCTGTTGTGTGTTACAGAAAGATATAGACACAAGAAGGGGAGAGGGAGCCAAAAAAACTTGCATGGGAAGCAAAGGGAGACTGGAAGGAGAAAAAATTCTTAACAGAAGTCTTAAAGTATATCTGTCTGCCACAGGCTAGAGGAACTAAATAAAGTACAGAGCTCTGGGACTGAAAAAGTCAATTTGTGAGAGAAAAAATAGGGTAGAACGGGCAAAAATATAGAAGATTTGGATAAGTAAAAGCAGTAGAAAATCATGCTAAAAAGCAATGCACTGAAAAATGTGAGGAAATGTAAGCATGTAGAGATCACGTTTCGTAACAGAAAAGGTAACATCTGAACTGAGATTCAGATGACCCTGAAGAGACAAGGCAAAGGTGGAAGAGAGTGAGATAAATTTAAGTTGTACTGTCTTCACGGTGACATATTGCTTTCAAATATGTAATTACTGTATTGAATCTTTTTAAGATGTTCCAAATACTTGATCTTAGAAACAAAATGTTGAAAAAAATTGATTGGCAAAAAGTTCTCTGTTACTGTATCAATACTTTTTAACATACAAAAAAAAAAAAAAAAAAAAAAAAAAAACATGCTTAGAAACATATACCAGTGCCTAACAATAAGAATCTACTACTGTGTATTGCACTTCCTTAAAAAGAGGTCACTTCTAAACTCTCTAAATTACCCACTAAAGATGACTTTTAAAATTATAAATAATTTCTTAGATATAAGTTCCTTCCTTCCTTCCTTCCTTCCTTCCTTCCTTCCTTCCTTCCTTCCTTCCTTCCTTCCTTCCTTCCTTCCTTCCTTCCTTCCTTCCTTCCTTCCTTCCTTCCTTCCTTCCTTCCTTCCTTCCTTCCTTCCTTCCTTCCTTCCTTCCTTCCTTCCTTCCTTCCTTCCTTCCTTCCTTCCTTCCTTCCTTCCTTCCTTCCTTCCTTCCTTCCTTCCTTCCTTCCTTCCTTCCTTCCTTCCTTCCTTCCTTCCTTCCTTCCTTCCTTCCTTCCTTCCTTCCTTCCTTCCTTCCTTCCTTCCATTTTTACCTTATGTATTTGATAATTCAGTGTGTTTGAGAATTCAAAACATCTGTTTAGATCATACAATTGTTGCAAGAACATCAGTTCCCTACAGTTCCATAAGTGACAAGCAATGGCAGTGCAGTTAGAGAAAACATATAATGGGAAGAATGAAACAGACAGGCAAGTTCTAGCTCCTTGTGTTACTCTGAAAAGCAGCCAAGAATTTTCTAAGTGCCGAGAGTGTAGGACATAGGAGGGGTGCATCCTGGATAGGATACTCTAGGGATATGTTACCCTGTGAGGAACAGTGACTGTCAGATAGGAAGAGGGATTCAGAGATACTTTTTTAACACTTCATGAACTCAGGAAAACAATGATTCAGCAGAAGGGAGTTCACCTTCCTCGTGGTAGGTTGGAAAATAAACTTTTTGAATGGAAGTAATACTTCACAGAAACTATGAGCCTATTGAGCCGTTATTGATTAAACCAAACTTTTTGTGTGGTTTGAGGACCAGAACTATTTCATCAGGCTTTATCTTACTCCTAAAGCCAATAGTATTACGGGGTGTTTTTTTTCTCCTGTAAAATTTATAACTGAATTTTATTTTATTTTCCTTTTCATTCTGTTCAGTGAACAATCATCTGCCAGCTAACAATGCATCCACTTACAAGCGGGTGGAATAACTCCCTACCTTGCTCATGTTCTGTGAGAAATAAGGAGCTAATGCTGATAGTAAGTGCTTTCCAGATGAAAATGGCTATGTAAGTGCTATGAGTAATTACTATTATTATTAGAGATACAATCTAACTCAAATGTTTCTTTTATTTTATAGCTGACATAGATTCCATTTTGTATGATATGCAAAAATGGTCTCTTTAAGAGTAGTCAGGTAATAAAAGTTCCTGTGGTGTGTCTTGCTGAATAGCTTGTAGTAATTTGTAAGCCAAGAATCAAATGTATTTTTAAACAAACAAGTAGTCTTGCTGTTTTTAATGGAAATGCATGCAAAGTAAAGCAGTAGTGAGTCAAAATGTTTCATTTCAAATATGAAAGGCCCTCAGATGTGAAAAACAATCCCCAAGGGGACCAAATCCTGTCTGAAATATGTGTGAAGAAATAGCTCTCATTCTTTTGCACAACCACACAAGAATTCAAAGCGTTTGCACAAAAGATTCAGGTGTGTGACTAAATGTCACTTCAGCTAGTGAATTTCAGCAACTGGGGTGATGCTCAGGCCCACAAAATTTTACCAGTATTGTAAATTTGTACTAGAAGAATCACTAAGCAACAATGCTCTTTCCAATGAGCATAAAAACGCTTATCAAATCTTCATGGCACCTAAATACTTAAAGCTTGTATCCAGCACAGAGCATCTGTAAAATCTTGGATAATCAATTCCTTATTCTTTCTCTGTGGCAGAACATGGTGTGATACACATTCTTAAAGCACTCCTATAGGATTCATCAATCCTTAAAGGGCATCTGGGAATTAAATTTTGAGAGCTGGAGGGGAGAAATAGTCATTCTATCAGTGATGAGAGTTTCACTCTCTACCTAACTTAGACATTACTAACAATGTTACTAGAATACAGATTATACATACACTGCTTTTGGCATCAGCAGATATAGGTGTTTCTTTACAGTCCTAAATGTTGGAATTACTGTTTAAACAATTCCAGTCTTCATTAGAGTTTCTTTACCATTTGGAATTAAATTTTGCTTTTCTGTAACAAGAAAGAGAATTGAAAGATTCTTATAGTTACTTATTCCTTCAAAAAGCAGCCTAGCTACATTCAACATAACATATAGCTAATAAAAAATTATACAGTATATTTATGTTTGCATAACTCCCATTAAGACATTAATAGTATTTAAATTACCTCCCAAAACAGAAATATTAGTTCTATTTCTTATAGCAATATCTTTATTTTTGATACTGTATAAAAATTCATTGATTTCTGTAACTTCATCTAAAAATATAACATGACTAATTCTTCTAAAGATGGATCAAAGCATTTGTATGGACCTAAATAAGATAAACTACCCTGATCTGTCAAGATGCCACTGTCATCTACAGGCATGAGGTATCTAGGAGGCATCTGAAGAGACACTGACACACTGACTTTTTCTGCTACATCAGAGCTTCTAACAAACTCTTGTAGTAGAGAAAGCAGCATGACTTGCTCAGGAGAAATCTGTTTAACAAAAGAATGATTTCTCCTTCAAATTCTAGCTGTCCATCAGCATTTACGGGTAGCGTCAAAGTCACAGTCTAACAAGAAAATAAGATTTGGGGTTTTTTTACTCTTTTTTCTAATGATTTAATAGATAATCAGTATCATCCCTCATTTACCAGGCAGGAGAAAAATATTCTTAAGGATGTTTACAGTCCCAGACACTGATTGAAATCAGACTTTGAGTATTTTCACTACCATTATTATTGCTTTTTTTTTTTCCTATCTCCCTCTTTTTTTTTTTTTTTTACTGGCTCTAGCAGAAATTCTTGAATTTTGCATCAGAATACTGACTGCAGAATGACCCACTGAAATTATGTGGATGGAGACAAAATGAGAATTTTAAGAGAGATATATAAGATGTTAACCACAAAATCAAATTAATATACAGCTATATTTGTGCATCTCATTTTTCATTTAAATTTATTACATCTTTATTAATGATTACTTATATGTCTTATCATGATTATTTCAAATATAAATTTGTTATCTTTTATTAGGCTAGAATCAGTAAATCTAGTATGATGGATATATATCCATTCTCTATTGGGAAAAGAAAAACAGAACAACAAGAAGAACAAACAAACAGAATAACAGCAGCAACAAAAACAGAAAATATATCTAAATAAAACAAACTTTCTGAACATTGCCCAAAGTAACTACAGCCTTGGAAACAATATAAAATTACTGTAGTCCAAGGTGCAATATAACTGTAACTGTGTTGATCTTAGCTGATGTCTCAAGCAGTTGTGCTTGATAATTTTCTATATTATGATTATATGTAAAATAAAGTTTCAGTTGAGTTTCAATTGTAGTGTTAGCTGTGGCATACAGAAATCTCAGACATCTTCATTGGTATGACCATAATGTACATAATCTTAATTAAATCCAACTCCAAATTATTACTTGCTAATAGCAAAAACTGTGTCTACTCAAGATGACTTGATTATAAGTCCTTCCATTCCCGTTGGTATTTTGATTATGGCAACTCATGTGTCTCTGTTGGTCTGCTGTTTGTCTGTCTTTCCTGGCATTCATTCAAAGCTGAAGAAGAGGCCATTTTTATTATCTAATTAAACACAATTTAGGATAGATATTTAAAAGCAAGCTGTTTACAGCTTTCAAACAGAACAGCCAGTGTTTGTGGCCAGAGGAAAGGTAGTATTAAGAAACAAATGGATATAATGAAGGCTAGCTTTACTTGCAGGATCCACGTCAGTACAATCAGAACCATGCTTAAAAAAAAAAAAAAAAAAAAAGACCAATTTCTAATAGATATTTTAATGATACTTGGGGTTAACTTTTACTGATAGTATTTATTTTCTCCGTTAATTCTGTGAGAGATTGTATTTTAGTACTTTTAAGAAATGAAAAACTCCTAATACAACCAATATATTTCACTTTCTCAAGCAAACATGAAATCATAGTATCATAGAATCCTTATAGTAGGAAGGAATCTCTAAAAATCGTGTAGTCCAGCTACCCTGCAATTAACAGGAGGAGCCACAGCTAGATCAGGTTGCACAGGGCCTGATCCATCCTCACCTTAAAAGTCTCCAGGGACAGGGCATCCACCACATCATTGGGCAACGTACTTCAGCTATCCACCACCCTCTCTGTAAAAGACTTTTTCCTTACATCTAACCTAAATCTACACTCTTTAAGCTTGAAAACATTTCCCCTTTTTCTGTCACTACAGATCCTGCTAAAGTGTCTGTTCCTTTCCTTCCTCTAGACCCCCTTTAGACACTGAAAGGTCACTATCAGATCTAACCAGAGCTTTCTCTTCTCCAGGCTGAACAACCCCAGCTCTCTCAGCCTGTCCTCATAGGAGAAGCATTCCATCCCTTCAATACCTTTTATTTAAGATAGTCTTAAGTTATTTTTCAAATGATTTTTAAAGCATTTGTTTAAATATTTCTGTGTGTATTTTTGGTATGCTCAATTGTCTGAGCAACACAGTGTATTGTCTATTTTTTGGGATAGACAATGGTCTAAACATAAAAAATTCAAAGAATGACAGTTTAATATTGAAACAATTCTAGTGAAATTTTTCCTTTTTTTTTTTTCTTTTTTTTTTTAATCATAGTAATTATGTGTGAAATTAAGGTGCTCTACATTAAGATTGCAATTACACCCATTACCTCATGTAGGTAACGATATGTTGGGGTCATTCTGCATGCTTAGTCAAAATCTTTTGATAGATGTCCATACTCTTCAATCTGTAGTATGGTTTGAAACCTACAAGATCAAAAAGAGAAACCAAACTACTTAAAAATATTTTCTAATCTTGCATTGTACGTAAACTCATTAAGTCTCGAGATTTTGGTCTCTTAACATTTGAGAAAATCTTTCTACAGTTTGTTTTCAATTTCTTTTCGTGTAACACAAAATTTCTTTGAGGGTTATTATAGTCTAATTGCTTTGTAAATTACTAATGGTCTACAGTGCTATGGGCAGTGGATTGCAGTTAATTTGTAATCTGCTGTACGCTGTGATTTCACTGTGATTCCCATTAAATGTCTGATGATGTGAATGTGTGATTTGATGGTAAATTGCTGTAATTGTTTATATGGGTCTGTTGTTTACTTGGCAGTAACCAATGTCTGAGATTTTACTGTGTGCCTGTGCATGTGTGCAAACCTGTTCTGAAACAGATCTCCCTCTTACTGAAAGAGTAAATGGAGAAGATATTCGAAGGCAAAATTAAATTGTAAAAAAGTGACATCGAATAAAATAATCAAGCATACTTAGACCAGAGACCTCCTGTAAACAGGAAAAGGCCTCAAGAAGCTTCCTGTGTTGAATTTCACCCTTGAAATATTCACCTGGGTAAAAACAGCAGAGTTCTACATAAGGCACAACAGAATGAAGTATCATATTAATGATATTTCAGACAGTAGCTCTGTACTGCACTTAACACGTTCTTTCACTGTTTGTTAATTGGTATCATTAGCACAAATGTCACGGGTAGTTAATTTAATTAGTTCTTACTCATACATAATACTAATTTTCTTTTTCTGAAAAACAAATCAAGAAATACAAGTGGAATCTGTTTTTGTTTGCTTTGCTATTACTGCAAGTTAGGAACTGGACAAGTAAAGGATTTTTGTTGGTTTTGCTTTACATCTGTGCCTGGAAAGACCATGCAATGGATCCTCCAGAAAGAGATGCTAAGTTATATGTAAGATGAGGTGGTGATCCAAGAGAGTCAGCATGGCTTCACCAAAGTTAGATCATGCCTGACCATAGCAGTGGCCTTCTATGATGGAGTGATATCCAAAGAAATATTCCAAACCACACAACATCAAGTTTGAAACAGAAAACTGGGGCAAGTTGGCCAGGGAGTCTAACTCTGCTTGAGAACTGTCTGGGTATTAGTTGGTGCTGAGAAATTTCATTATGCATCACTTTTTTAGTATATATATATATATTAGTATATATATTATCATTACTGTTTTCTTCTTTTCCTTTTCTGTTTTAGTCATATGATTTTCTCCACCCACGAAATCTACTTCATTGTTCCTTTTTAGATTCTCTCCCCCATCCCAATGGAAGTCATGCGAGTGAGCAAACAGCCCTGTGGTGCCTAGTTGCCTTCTAGGTCAAATCACAACATTGATGTCAGCATGTCCATTCTCTTAAAGGTGTATCTGGAGATCATAGAACACAAAGCTCTGGTTGCAGCATCAACCTCACAGACAGTCATTCACTTGATCTGTTTACCTTCTTCTTCCTGGATCTCTAACTGGGAGATTAGAGGTAAGCACTACCTTTACTCACAATTCCTTCATCATCTTCCTGAGGAACTTAAAGTCTCTTTCAGTATTTTGGAGTATCCTTGTTACAGCCTCATGTGATCCAACTTGCAAGCATAGGAATGGGTAGTAGTCCTCTGGTTTTACCAGAGACTGTAACTTCTTCTTTATATAATGTAGGCCTCAACAGGCAGCAAGCCTCTCGAAAGAGTTACTCTGGATGGCAAATAGGTGTTTCAGTGCCTCGCAGCAAGGGGTCTTCAATTTCTAGTGCTCTTCATCTTTTTTTTTTTTGGTGGCAGTAGTGTAATACAGGTGCTTGGTTGGATCAATTTTTGTACAGTTGTCCTTCCCTTTAGCACTGACTGTTTCCTGTGCACTCTTCTTTTTCCAGTCCCAAAACACTGTATCTGTTCTGTAGGAGCACTTTAGTGCAAAGGGGAGACTCCTCTTTCTGATCCAAAAAGAGACAAGTGACCAAAACTCACTTTCTTGAGGCATTTCTTGCTATAAGACTCTGACTTACCTAGGAGTCAAGTGGTGGGTGGGAGCCAGAATCACATTGTGGACAGTTTTACATTTGATAGCATTTATTTGGAGGTGTTTGCCTTTGAAAGAGAGTGCTCAGAAGTGCTTACTGGCAGAAGCTTTGGCCTATGACCAAATAACTGGTACTGGAGATCGGGAGATGATGCAACTATATCCTGTCAAGGAAAGATACAATTTAGTGTCTCCCTACTTCCCCTTTTTTGCTGGCAAGGCCCTGAGGATGGGAATAAAGGAGTTCCTGCTGAGGTCCACAAGCCAGTACAAAGAAAGCTGACTCGTCCACTTTGGACTTCTAAATAAGTTTGTACTGTCATTATGAAGTCATCGCTAACTGAACAACACAAGCTCCAATGACCCATCACTACTGAAGATTAACGTCTGAACAGCAAGCAACACTGGAATCCCAGCAGTGGCTATCTCTCTCTTGCTTCCTACAAAGACTCCTTTTTACTTCCTATTTCTTTTCTATAGCTCATCTTCCCTCCCCCATCTTCCTAAGCAACTAGAATTTATAATAAAGTCGTTGGGCTAACATTTGACCCATTGTGTCTTATTCTCATTATCAGGCATGCATACATCAAAAGAATCTCCTCTCCCTCCTATTAATTGCAGTGAGACACCATGAAAACAATTTTTCTCCAATCTGGCAACCAAGATGCCATGTGGGACGATGTCAAATGCTTTGCACAAATCCACATAGATGACATCAGTTGCTCTTCCTTTATCCACTGATTCTGTAACACCGTCACAAAATGCCACCAAGTTTAGCAGGCATGACTTGCCCTTGGTGAAGCTGTGCTGGTTTCTACCAACCACTTCATTTTTATTTCCCATGTGGCATAGTAGGGCCTTCAGGAGAATCATAGAATTACAGAATCACCAGGGATGGAAAAGACCTACAACATTTTCCAGTCACCTATAGTGACTATCACCAATAGTTCTCTCTAAGGGAAGATCTCCATGATTTTGCAAGTCACAGAAGGTGCGAATGATTGGCCTGTAGTTCTCTGGATCTTCATTTTTTCCCTTTTTGAAAATGGCAGTTATGTTTCTCATTTTCCGAAGAGTGGGAACTTCATCAGACTGCCATGACCTTTCAAATATGCTTGATAGTGGCTTGGCAACTTCATCTGCCAGCTCCCTCAGAATTCATGGCTCATGGGTCTCACAGACTTGTGCATTTTCAGGTTCTTTAAATGGCCTTGAAGCTAATCTTCACTTACAGCAGGCAGATCTACCTTCTCCAAGTTCTTACCATTGCTTTCTTCAGCTAGGGCAGTGTGGCTAGAGCCCCGATGGTGAGGAGTGAGGTAAAGGAGTCATTGAGGACCTCAGTTTTCTCCATATCCCTCATGATCAGGTCTCCTGTTTCCTTATGGAGAGGGCCCAAATCCTCCCTGACCTTCTTTTTATCACTGATAAACCTGTATAATTCTTGTTACCTTTTATGTCCCTGGCTAGATTTAATTGTCTGGGTTTTAGTTTTCCTAATTCTATGTTTGGGTTTGGACAACATCTTTGTAGTGCTCTCAGGTAGCACATTCCAGCTTCCACTCCCTATAGACTTTCTTTTTACACTTCAATAAATCCAGGAGCTCCTTGTTAAATTACAGAGGCCTCCAGAGAAGTAGTATGAAATTTGTGAGAAAGCGACTCAGAAAGTAATGCTACCTGTTTTATCATCTTGGCCTATGACATCAGAGGCAGATGTGGGTGATATGATAGTAGATGCTGAACCTTTCCACAAGTATTCCATAACATTTTGTTGCTGTATGACAAATGGCAGTAGAGGTTCAGTCTGACCAAGTGATATCTGACAAGGAAGTGCATATGAAGCAAAGATGTATAATTGAATTCCTTCGTGAAGAAAAAATTGCACCCACTGACATCCATCAACACTTCCTGTTTATGGAGACAAAACAGTGGATGTGAATACAGTGATACAGTGGGTTGATTGTTTCAACAATGGTGACAGAAACGGTGGGTCAACTCCATTCAACTCCATTGGTGCAAATTTTGACAAGTATATGCTTGTTCTTGTTCACAGCTGTTGAAAATGTATAGCTAATGATGGTGATGATGTTGAAAAATAGTTCTTTGTAACTGAGAATTTGCTGTATCAAATGGTGCTATTGTGCTCTTTATGTGCGTTGTGGTTTTCATGGAAATAAATAGAGGCATTACTGCATTAGTTTCAGAGTGACCTAGGTACAATGTTCAGCTTTTAGCTTGAAGATATGTCAATGATTCATACAAAATGCTGGAATTTAATTTGCTGTGGAAATTAAATTGCACCTTCAATTTTGGTAATTTTCACAAGAAGAAAAAGAACTAACAAAATAAAGTAACTTTCCTGTAATATGAGACTAGCAAATTTGTATTTACCCTGCAGCCTTTTCAAAACACAGTACTACTATTATGTAATATTCAGGATAATAGAATTTGCTTTTTCATCTATAATAATTTTATTTAAAAATATAAACAGATAAAAGCCCCAAAGACCTAGAAGACAGAGCAAATTAAATTTGATTTGTTGGCAATTCAAGTTAATTTCACACTTTAGCTTCATTCATAGTTATGTAAGAAGGGCTTTAGAAAATACTGAGATAGATGTCACCACATTTATGTGGAGAATATTGTTGCTGTCAAAATAAGTATTCATTATAATTTCTTTACTGATGAACTGTAGTTTGAATCAGATCCCTCAGGTGATATATGGATTAAATTTCAAATTTTTTGTATATTCATTTAACCAAATTTAGGACAATCTTTCCTTTGAATAGAAATACCTATTTCAGCAATATGAATATAGTATACTGTGTACTGGACATTTCTGATGAACACGGGAGATCATTTTTATGTTTTCCTCCATCTCTAGTGCCTCCTGTCTTCTGCCCCCTCCCCCCATCCTAGCATATTTTGATAAAGAGAAGCATTTCTGCATCTTTTAAATGTAAGAAAAACTCCAGTGCATTTTTGTCTGGTGACACTGGAAGAATTTTGCTGAGATGGCACATTAAATGCATAGTTAGAAAGTGATTTAAACTGTCCTATATATGCTATATATTAACTGTTTATAGTATGATTTCCATAAGGTTATGTTCTTTTTTTCATTTCAGAAATGTCAATAATGAGGAAACTTACTGACTGGAGTACTTTCAAAAAATGGTAAAAATATATTGGTAAGAAATGTCTCATCATAAACTTCAATTAGTTCAATTTCACTTCTCTTGAAAACAAAAACAAAACATTTGATATTGCTATGTCTTTCCTGGAGGATATATAAAAAATTAATTTCAAACATTATCATATTTTCTTTTTCTTTTTCCTGTTAATTTTATTTAACTATTTCTTTCTCTTGTACCGATTACCTGTAATTTTAAATGCTTTAAAAACAGACCTTCGTTAATGAAGTTTTAAAAAGAAAAAAAGTAAGCTTTAATTTTCTAAAGAGACAGAAGTAAAGAGGAGCCACCAAATCCATAAAACAGATATACAGTGAATTCACCCTAAAGCACAGCAAAAATTACAGCACCAATATTTTTCTAATAATTCATTTATTATAGACTTTGCAAAGGAGAAAGGTAATAAATTCATTTGTAGAAAAAGATGATAAAGGTGACCATGCAATGTGTATCCTTAGGCATCATAAATGAGTTTTTACCACAGACAAAAAAAGAAGTACTAGATTCTCAAAAAGTCAGTGTTTTACACATACAAAGATTAAAGTCACCATTTTCTTAGAAGCAGCATAGAGGATTTTCTTTTGAATTATGTGAATAGTAATCAGTGTCACCTGGACAGTGATAATTGCCACAAGTAATCTGACAAAATATAATATCAGTTATCTTGAAAAACGCCAAATGTTTGTAACTCTTTCAAATAAACTCTTTATCAAGGACTTTGAATTTGTCAATCACATACTATACATAAACAATATTAAGAGTACAAATTAAGAGAAAGTTTTGTCAACTCAGTAAGCAGAAGCTAAACACAGAAAATCTGTGTGTTCTCTTTCTCTGAAAATTGTTCATCATCATCCTTTCTATGTCTGATTCAGCAAGAGTTATAAAAGGGAAAAAAGAGCATCATTCTCTTCTGATTATGTAATTGTTGTAGTGCAGTATCAGCATCCTTTACTCTCATTGCAAAGTAATTCTCAGGTGGTTTCCTGGTGAATGTATTGGCTTTTATTTATCTATTTATTTATTTATTTTTGCATAAGGTAATACTCATATTGAAAAATTAATCTTTTAAACAGGACTCTGTCTTCTGTAGTTGGTAATGAGAATGCCTGTTACATTCTCATCTGGAGCTGGTGAGACTACTCCTACTGTTTTCTGCTCAGTTCTCATGACCTATCTCTTCCATAGGTCTACAGTGCTGGTCCATACATCTGAGTCCCTGAAGCCATAGCCCCACCAAGTTGCTGGTATAGGCTCCCTTACACACAACCTACATGCACTGACACCCCCCCCCACACACACAGTGCACGTGGTCAGTAATTGTGTTTAGACATAGTCCACATAGTAGCCAAGCCTGGACCACTTTTCTCCCCTGGACCTTACCATACGCATTCATAATCACAAACATTTTTTAGATGAAGTCCAGAGCTCATAGTCTGTTCTGTAACTGTAGGACTGAGGTACTACATGCATAGACCTGGGAGGGCCCTGGAATGGATTCCCACCTCTGGCTAAGTCACTGAGGTTAATCCTTCTGCAGTCATGCCTCTGTACTTCTTTGTGATAGCAGAAGTGACTTGTATCTGGGTTGATTATTCCTATGTGATGGAATAAATGGAAATGGGTGCAGCTTGGGAGAGCATTATTTTGGATTGCCCCACCTGCCATTTTGTTCCTATAGGAGTTCAAATGAACTTTCATCATATAACCTCATCTATGACCACAGTATATCTGTTGGCATTGATTGGCTTCAAATATATATGAAACATATCCTATAGTAATGATATATATATGCATAAAAATACTATCCTACATAATTAGCACGAGTAATCTTTTTTCCATTCTTTAAAATTATCTGTGTGAAGTTTGACCAATTCTATAGAACTATGTGGCTGTGAGACTCAATGGGACAGGCAAATCCCTCACCTAAAATGCTGATCAGCTCACAGACAATTAGAAATGGTACTTGCCTATTGACCTATGAACAACACAATCTGCCTGGGGTAATATCTGGGACAATGTGAGTCTGGAGAACTTTTGTAATGGTGAGACAAATGCTTTGCTATAAAGGCAGTTACAGTGTTGAGTCAACTATCTGTACACAAGTTGGTTCATTGTCTCATCTAGTCAGAGACTAATGGGATAATTGCTAAACAATAGGTAAACTGGTGACTGAGAGCCCTGAGTATCATTCGAATAATCTGTTGCACAATAATTACAACTACAGGACAATTCTCAGTTTCAACCTTATAACACAGTTCTAGCCTTAATTTCATAAACTTCACCGTGCCCCATATTTTTCTCCAAACTTCCTTAGCAGCTGTAGCCTGTCACTAACTTAGATGAGGTGTAATGTTCTGTTACTTCGAATTACCATGCTGTCTTCCATTGCGAATAACAACATTTGTATAGCAGATATACTATATGAAAATGGCAGCTTATCTTGTAACCTAACTGGTGAAATTGCCACAGACAAGTCAACCAACATTATTAACTAAGAGTGGGATGTGTACTTCTAAATCTGTGACTTTTTTTAGAATGTGTCAAATTCTGAGTTTGAAGAAGACTTGTCAAATGATCATCGGGGAAAATGCATTTTTGTCAGTATGTTATAGGGCAAAATATTGAATAGAAAATCACACTATGGATAAAAATATATAAAATCAGTAGTCATGAACAGTTTGTCATTGATCTTGTCATTGACCTTAATTCTTAATAATCGATAATAAATCTTTATGAGATCATTATGTGCTGAAGTGACATCACTTCATTAGATCATTAGAGGTTTAAATTGTAAAGAAGGATCACAGAATCACAGAATTGTAGAGGTTGGAAGGGACCTCTAGTGATCATCGAGTCAAACCCCTGTCAAAGTAGCTCCCTAGCCCAAGTTGCACAGGTAGGCGTCCAGGCCGGTCTTGAACATCTCCAGAGAAGGAGACTCCTCAACCTCAAAGGGCAGCCTGTGCCAGTGCTCCATCACCCTCACTGTGTAGAAGTTCCCATGCACATTTCTGCAGAACTTCCTGTGCATCTGTTTGTGACCACTCCCCCTTGTACTATCACTATGCACTGCTGACAGGAGTCCAGCCTCATCCTTTTGCCTCCCACTCCTTAGATATTTATAGACATGGATCAGATTCTCTCCGAGTCTTCCTTTCTCGGTGCTGAACAGACTCATGTCTCTCAGCCTTTCCTCATAAGCGGTGTTCCACGTCCTTTATCATCTTTCACCCTCCGCTGGACTGAGATATCAAGGATATATCAAGGATATCCCAGTCTATTTTGTACTGGGAAGTCCAGAACGGGACACAGTACTCCAGATGAGGCCTCACCCGGGCAGAGTAGAGGGAGAGGATCACCTCCCTTGACCTGCTGGCCAGGCTTTTTTTAATGCACCACAGGAGCACATTGGCCTTTTTGGCCACGAGGCCATACTTAGATAATTTATCTAAGATCACGATCATAGAAAAAAAAAATGCTAAGTCTGTATTTAGGAAAGAATTCACTTGACTAAGCATCATTTGTTTCACAAAATATAATATTTTTATGCATTTTTTGTCCTTTGTGCAGAATGTACAAAAGAAAAGAATTTCAAAGTCTGCACATCACCTGTGAAGTTGTTCACTTCTGGTGTTATGTGGGAGGGAATATATATTGAAAGAAGATAAAAAATATGACATGTATATGTAGAAGCTTGAAAATCAAAAAGAAAAAAAAGTCACTGAAGCATTTCCATATGAGAAAAAAGATGCCTAGGAAGATCAATTTACAGTAGTGAGGTATTCAGTTTCAAATAATACAGAATCCAACACCACTAGACTCAGTTATACTAGTTAAGACTGTAGCAATGGATTGCCCTGTGAGCCTACTGCAGAACTGCAAGCTGCAAAAAATAAATAGCATGCAATGATAGGCTTCCAGCATTTCAGAGAGTCTTTTAAGGTCAAAATCACAGGAATTGCTTTCCAGTGAGTTGCATGCTTGTGGATACTTTTTGTCTCTGTGGATACATCAAAAAGGTTAGATAAAAAGCTGATCTTATGTAGTACTCCTTAAAAAACCAAGGAGTCAAGTAAGACTTTCTTGATTATTATTATTATTATTTTAATTAAAATAGCAAAGAATTAAAGTAGTAAGGGATGCTGTTAAGGAGAACTGAATGAGTCTATAATTCTTTTCATTACAGACTCATATTTGTTTGATTTGGTCATGCATCTAGATTTGAGATGTCCAAGACACCAGAGAAAATGAAAATGCTATTTCTTTCAATTACTGAAGTTTAACATTTATAGGCTCTAACCTGAAGTTCCACCTTGATGGCCATAATATGAAGATTTCCAGAAATCTCTTTGCCTCAAGTAACTTGTTTTTTCCCAAGTAGCAGATAATGAACTGAAATTAAATACATAAAGTTAGGGGCTCAATAATGCAAGAACCGAGGGCTCAATAATTCAAGAAGTATATTTTCCATACTTTTAATTATTTCATTTTCTGAAAAAAGTACTTAGTTTTACATCTGAAAATTTTCAGACCCTATATAAAATAGGTTCAAAATCTTCCACTGTTTCTCACTGAAATTCAAGAACCCCCGCATTTGCTTATAAGATATTTTGCTTTGTATCAACCACTATGGCTGTGAATGAAAACAAGATATGCTTCATGCTAAACAGGAAATGAACAATAATGCTATCAAAAATTGCAGTAGTTTCAGAAATAGTAATTATTTATTTATCATATAGCATTCCAATAAGTTAAAATCTTGTTCTTTAAAATGATGCATGGTTCTTATATATCCTGTGTCAGCAATTGATTTCAAAGTCTTTCATAAAAGATTACAGCATCATGTTTTCATTTAGAGAACAGAAATTAAGCACAGAAGTAAAAGTTCACCTGGCCAAAGCCCAAAGGTGATCAGCAAGCCAGCAAAGGAGCTGGACCAAAAAGCTTCCTTTGTGATTCCCAGCATTGGATACAGATAAACTTTTGATGCCTGAAAAAGGGTAGTTGTAAATTTCAAATACAGGGAAACGTCTTTTTATAACTCAGTACCTTGAAGTTCTTAAGGGATGAAATTTAAGGCAAACTCTCTAATCAGTTTCTTTGTAGGTCAGAGGGGAAGGTGACCCACATGGAACGATGAAAATATGTCTTTCCTTTTCAAACATGGAACAAAATTTTTGACTAGTCTTATGTAAGTACTCTCTTTCCAAACTAAACAATTCTATGATTTAAAAAAAGTAGTGATTAGGAAGGAAAAATATGGACAATTAATTGCTCTGTATGAACCCTTCCTTTGAGATACACAATTTGAAAAAATAATACAGGAAAATGTATATTTTATAAATGAATTGCTAGCCCTATACTAAGTTAATGTCCTTAGATATGGTTGGTGTTCAAGGGATTTGAAGTTCCGCTTTTTTAAAACTTGCTGACTACTAAGTATTTCTTGACAAACAATTATTCACCCATAGAAAAAGTATTGCTCATTGATAGGAGTTACTAATATCTTTCCTTAAGGGTCTGCTCTGCTATATTTTAGCGTGAGTTAAAATTCATTCAAAACTTTCTAAACTTTTTCAAGACAAGTCATTAACTGAGCCAAACTCTGTTTTCTTGTAAGAGTTACTTATATCATATTGTGTGACAGCAGAAATGGCTTCATCCTCAGCAGTATATCTGTCTTGGGAAGGCATTTACTTCCATCTCTTCTCTTACTGATCTTTTGAAATAATCTAACCAGACCACTGAAGTACTTCACTAGATTATATTATCTAATGTATATCTGCTGGAACTCACCTCATATCTCAGCAGAATTATTATTTTTTTTTTTTCTGAGCTGAAAGAATGTCTTTCATTTCATTCTTGGTAACATCTGACCACTGTTTCAAATTCCTGGAAAGAAGGATAAATCATAAATTGTATGTATTGTAGTTCCCATGGAAATAAAAATGAGGCATTATTTTCAGAGCAATGTGTGTAATTTTGCAAGTTTTCATTTTTATCAATGTGATAGCACTTTTATCATACACAAAAGTTGAGAGGTATTTTCATTTATTTGTTTGACTTCTTCATCTGCCTTATCTTTGAGACAACTGTATGTGAAAAGTAGATACATATATAGCATTTTTTATGGACATATCAAGTTTCTCTTCCACGAACATTGCCTGAATGTTCTCAAGTCAGTTAAAATGATATTCAGTAGTGAACAATTGCCTGCTCATTTCAGAAAAAGTAAACAGTGTATCTCTCTTCAATTCCCAGTATAATATGATACTCTAAAAAATCTTTTTGAATGAATCAGTAATGATTTTCAGTACTCCCCTGAGCCAGGGTGCAGGAAGCTTGCAACTGAAATGGAATTGACAGGACTTCAGTTTTTTCCATGACCACCATTTCAAATAATCGGTTAAAGAAGATTTCTGAGATGAATTCAACCCTTATGCCATACACAAATAACATAATACTAAGTATGATGACAGGTTTCAATTCAGTAAGTTTCACTTCTAGAACCAGAAATCTAAATTCAAGCATCTACGTAGGTTGCTCCAAAATTAATGTCTGCTATTTATTTTCATGAAAAATACAACAGATACAAAAAACACTGTTTATTAAAGTAAATTCTCAATTACAAAACACAGTTTTTCAACACAAGCGCCACCTAAAAAACCTAAATTACACCAGAATCTTTTATGTGCACTTTAGGAGCATCTAATAAATATATCACATACATTCATTTCATTCAAAACACACTGTAAAAATTCACAGCTTTCAAAAGATACAGAAAGAATAATCTTGAATTCTTACTAGGCTTTTTTTATTAGTAGTTTTAATGACATTTGTAAAATGCAGCACTTTAATTTATGGTACATTCATTGCTGTTAGATAAATTATAATTAGCAGGCTATCTTGTTTGCATTAGGTCAAAATCAGCATGTTGAGACTATTAATAGGCAATTTGTTCACACAATTATTATTATTATACACCTCACAGGAAAATAAAATTTTGTTATTACGACTTGTCTATTGTCTATCTGGCTCAGTTCTTAAATTAAATTTCAATAGCTGTTTTAGTGCAACTCAGATAATACACAGATCAGCTAAATTCATATTAATTAGAATATTTACTGCAGTAACTAATACTGAATGTGGCTACTATGACCCTCGTCAGTCCATGCGGGCTTTCAATTTGGATTAATATAGCACAACAATAAATTTATTTGCAATATATTTCTTCACAACGACCCCTCTACTGCTTTTATTCCCTCTTTCTTCTTCATTCCTTTTGCTTTTGAACACTTCACTAGCATGATCCTGTTTACAGATTTTACATTGAATGGCTTTTTACTTCTTCGAGTGGTGTGATTTCTAGACCAGGACCTAAAAAACATTTAAGTTTTAAAAATTGTTTTCAATAACAATGACAAAGTTTTAGTAGTGCCACCTACAGATCATATATACTGAACCCTATGAGCACTGTGTTATTAGAATAAATTCTTTCAGTGGAGGATCTACTTTAAAAGCCCATGGAGAAGGGGATCAGAGAAACATTTATTTGACTCTTCTGTAAGAATAAATCATCCAGTAGTTAGCATTTATTATACCCACAAGTCAATGTGATTGCAAAATTAGTAGTTAGGTGAAGCAAATTTAAAATTTTCCTTGTATTCTACTAAAATCACAGAATCACAGAGTCACAGAATTGTAGGGGTTGGAAGGGACCTCAAGACATCGAGTCCAACCCCCTGCCAGAGCAGGTTCCCTACACCAGGTCACACAGGTAGACGTCCAGGCGGGTCTTGAATATCTCCAGAGAAGGAGATTCCACAACTCCCTGGGCAGCCTGTTCCAGTGCTCCGTCACCCCCACCGTAAAGGAATTCTTGCACACATTCAGGCGGATCCTCCTGTGCAGCAGTTTCTAGCCATTTCCCCTTGTCCTGTTTCCACACACTGCCTTGCCACTTTGTTCCCCACACCTCAGCTATTTATAAACCTGTATCAGGTCCACTCTCAGTCTTCTTTTCTCAAGGTTGAACAGACCCAGTTCACTTAGCCTTTCTTCATAGGGGAGATCCTCCAGGCCCCTCACCATCTTTGTGGCCCTGTGCTGGACTCTTTCCAAGAGATCTGTCATTTTTGTAGTGGGGAGCCCATAACTGGACACAGTACTCCAGATGAGGCCTCACCAGGGCAGAGTAGAGGGTGAGGATCACCTCCCTTGACCTGCTGGCCACCCTCTTTAATGCATCCCAGAATGCCACTGGCCCTCTTGGCCACAAGGGCACACTACTGGTTCATTGCCAACCTGTCGTCCACCAGGACACCCAGGTCCCTCTCTACAGAGCTCCTCTCCAGCAGGTCATCCCCCAGCCTGTACTGGTGCATTCTTTCCTAGGTGCAAGACTCCACACTTGCTATTGTTAAACCTCATCCAGCTTTTACTGACCAGCTCTGCAGCCTGTTCATCTGAAAGAACAAAAACAACGATTAGCAACATATGTTATATATACAAAATTCAGATCTGTTATTTTCCTGATCTTTAATAACTATTGCTAGTTTCTGTTATCCATATAACTAATACATAACGGTCAAAATTACTCACACAAATAATAAAATATTTTTATGATTCACAATTTTTAAAATATATTTCTTATCTTCAAAAAACTTTCTAATTTTATCCACCCCAAAATTTTGCTTTAGTCAGTCTTCAAAAAGCTTCCTTGAGCTTTCAAATATTTCTGTGCAAAATAATAGAAATTTCCCATATCATTATGATTAGCAAATACGATATAAACATATAAGTTTTTCTTTCGATTATTTCACATTTTAATTAAGGTGATAAGCCAACTGATTTTAAATAAATGTATGCATGAAGAAATAGAATTTTCCAAGCCTAGAAACATTAGGAGAAAGAAATAAAGGTACAGTGGAAAATTAATAACTGCTTCTTTACATGATTAAACCATTCACAATTTGATACAACCTGATGAAATTTATTTATAATTTCTTTATTTCTTAGTATTTATTTGTATTTTTTTTCCTAATTGATAGATGTTCCGTGGGGTTCACAATAGATTGCTACATTAAGATTATAAAGCAAACAAACAAATAAACAAATAAAAAAAGAATGAGCAAAGTTTGATGTTATAGTGAGTGAAACTATTGGTGTAGCATCTCACAGTGATAAACAAAATAATAGTCAGGATACCTAGTGACCACACAGTGAATCATATTTCCAAACAGGAGAGAAAATAAAAGAAAGTCTGGGTCCCAGGTCTGGTTTGTTCCTCTGATCATTATCCATTATTGATAGTTCAGGCAGGCAGTGATGAAATTGCTCAGGGAAGCCTGTGAGATATCAAAAAATTTCAGAGGTTTAGCGTGGCTGGTTGAAGCAGTGGGAGTGCAAGCCATATTCTTCTCTCTCCCACTTGGGTGGCAAGGGATACAGAGTGGTCTAGAAAAACTCAGGTCTTCAATAAGTGTCTGAAAAGCCGATGCTGCTACAAGAAATTTGGATTCTTTGATCACTGGGTGGTTTACTTGGCAACTGGCTTTATGGCTGAGGGTGGGTCTCGCCTGTCAGTGAGGGGAAAGCAGATATTAGACCAGGAGCTGGCAGGGCTCATTGAGAGAGCTTTAAACTAAGTATGAAGGGGAAGGGGAGAAAATGTCACTCGCTAGAGTTGAGTACTCACTGGAGAGAGTAGTTCAGAGATGTCAGCTTGATTTGATGGGAGAAGAGGGTGGAGGTCAACTGGGCAGAGAAGGGCTTGGGGATATTGTCATTGTAGGAGATTGCTGGGAAATTCCCTCTAGGAAACAGTGGGGAAAACTTCAGGTTTCCTTCAGATGTTTGACAGAGGGCCCATCTTGAAGGGTAGTTTGCCAGAAAGGCCAGCTCAAGTGCCTCTACACCAATGCATGAAGCATGGGAAATAAGCAGGAGGAGCTGGAAATCATGATGTGCTTGGAAAATTATTACATGGTTGCTATCACAAAAACATGGTGGGACAAATGCCATGACTGGAATACTGTGATCGAGGGCTACAGGCTCTCCAGGAGAGACGGGCGAGGTAGGAGAGGAGGGGGAGTTGACCTCTATGTTAGGAATTGGGTAGATTGCGAAGAGTTGTGTCTGATTAACAGCCATTATCAGGTTGAGAGTTTACAGGTTAAAATCAGGGATTGATCCAGTAAAAGACATCTAATAGCTGGGGTCTACTACACACCACCTGATCAGGAGGTGCCTGTAGATGAGGCCTTCTTGCTTCAACTGCAGGAGGTCTCATGCTCATGGGCTTTTGTTCTGATGGGGGATTTCAACCACCCAGTTAACTGTTGGGATAGTGGCACAGCGGGTGGCAGACAACCCAGCAGATACCGGGAGCCTCTTGAAGATAAATTCCTGGTCCAGGTACTAAACAGAGCGACCCAAGGTGGAGTGTTACTGGACCTAGTGCTCACCAAGGCAAAGGAGAGCGTTAGAATGATGAAATGTTCAATGGATTAAGAACTGGTTAGCTGGTCACAGCCAAAGGGTTGTGATCAATGGTTCTATGCCTGGGTGGAGGCCAGTCACAAGTGGTGTCCCCCAGGGGTCAGTCTTGGGGCCAGTGTTCTTCAACATCTTCATCAATGACATAGACAGTGTAATAGAGTTCATCCTCAGCAAGTTTGTGGATGACACCAAGCTGAGCAGTCTAGTCAATACTTTGGAGGTAAGGGAAGCTATTCAGAGGAACTTGGACAGGGTGGAGAAATGGCCCACGTGAACTTGATACGGTTCAACAAGACCAAGTGCAAGGTGCATTTATACAGTCTCAGGGAAAACCTCTTAGAGAGCAGCAGTGTGGAGAAGGACTTGGAGGTCCTGGTGGATGAGAAGCCAGATGAGTCAGCAATGCATGGTTGCAGTCCAGAGGGCCAACTATATCCTGGGCTGCATTCAAAAACGGGTGGTTAGCAGGGATAGGGAGGTGATTGTCCCCATCTATTCATCTCAGATACTGCATCCAGGCCTGGGGCCCCCAGAACAAGAAAGATGCAGAGCTCTTAAAACGGGTCCAGAGAAGGGCCACTAAAATGATCAGAGGACTGGAGTACCTCTTCTTTGGGGAAAGGTGGAGGAAACTGGTCTTGTTTAACTTGGAAAAGGCTTTGGGGAGACTGGCCTTCCAGTACTTGAAGGGAGCATACAATGAGGAGGGAGAATGACTCTTTACATGGGTTAATAGTGATAGGACAAGGGGGAATGGTTTTTAACTAAGGGGAAATTCAGGTTAGACGTTAGGAGGAAGTTTATCACTCAGAGGGTGGTGACACACTGGATCAGGTTGCCCAGAAAGGTTGTGGATGCCCCATCCCTGGAGGCATTCAAGGCAAGGCTGGATGTGGCTCTGGACAGCCTTCTCCAGTGGTTGTCGACCCTGCCCACAGCAGGGGGGGTGAAACTAAATGATCCTTTTTCAACCCAGGATATTCTATGACTCAGTGATTCTATGAAAGTATAAGTTTTAGATTTACTAATAGAAAAAGAATGATTGCAAATATTTATCGAGTGTATTAATAGTTTAGATCTTCTCTAGCTGTAAAGATGTTAGGAAATAATTTAACTGTGAAAAAAATTACCTAGATGGATTTTAACTAAGAACATTTTATCTGAGATTTTATCATCTTTGCCCTTCTCTTACATTTTAAGATACCACAGTGTCATGGTTTTCTGATTTTTGTTATCGGCATTTCATACCATAACATCATGTAAGGCACTAGAAGATAAAAAGTTAATGCTACAGTTCCATGGACTGCCAAATTTCTGGGTACATGGTTCTCAGAAGAGAAGAAGAACTACATACACCAGAGGACTTTGCATTCCCTTTCTCCACTCAGAGGGAAAGATAAAACTACATGCAAGTCTCAAGACTTCCTCTTTTTGCTGTTTGTCTCAGCAGTGGGAGCTTCCTAGCCATCTCACCTTCAATTTTAGAGTAAGTCCTTCAGTTTCAGACACTCTCATTTTATTTGATTTATTAGCTTATATTCCAATTATATTGTGTCATTTTGCATTCTGATATCTTAGTAAATTAGCTTTCCTCCTTAGATCATTGCTGCTGTTTTGTTTTTAGGCCCATCTTCCTACCCTTTCCCTTTTTTCCCTTCCCCTTTCTCGGGGTGTGGTCTGTGGGTCCCCCACCCCATTAGTCATGGAACTCGTCTGAACTAGACTTTAAACCATTGACACATAATGAGCTAGACTAAACACTCCACAATTTCTGATTAGAAAACTGTTGTATCCTGCTTTGCTCTCTGTAAGCCCTCCATGTTTTCTGGAATCAATCACATGTTTCTTGCTAAGATAAAATGACTACCAGATACTGTGCACTATGCAGTAAAACTATACATTACAGTGTATCATCACACAAAATAAATGTTTTCTAGTACACACTAGAAAGGGAATATAATATTTCTGTGACCTCAGGATAGTCTTAGTGGTCTCAGGAAATAAAAAACAATATAATGATAACTGTTCTGAGTTTTAGCCTTATTGTATGACTCAATATAAATTAACTGAATGAAAGAAAGAATTCTCATTCTTCATCATATTTGTTTGTACAATTGAGTTACAATAATAAATGCTGACTGTGTCTAAAGAGTAGTCTAGCATGCTTAACAAAAATGAAGATGTGGCACTCTAGGCTGTTCCATACACAGCTGAATTCAGCTTTTGATTTCAGTTATTCATCACAAATCATTCTTCTTAAACTGCCTTTTTAAAAAATGCCAAGCTAAATAGATCATTGTTATATGTGTTTTGTTTGTTCTTACCATGAAGTACACTGAAAATAACAGAAAATAATACATAGGCAGTTTTACTGGTAGATTTAAAAGAGTAAGAAATGCCAGCAGTTATGGAAAGAGGTAAACCAGATGAGATTTAACAAAGATGAGGGCTACAAAGACGATAAAGTGTGTGAAACACCTCCCTTACAAGGAAAGGCTGAGACTGGGTCTGTTCAGCCTTGAGAAGACTCAGAGGGATCTGATCCACATCTGTAAACATTTAAGGAGTGGGAGGCAAAGGAAAGAGGCTGGACTCATCTCTACAGTGTGTGGTGGTAGGACAAGGGGAAATGGCCACAAACTGAAGCATAGGAAGCTCTGCACAAATTTGCATGGGAAGTTCTTCACAGTGACGGTGATGGAGCACTGGCACAGGCTGCCCTTTGAGGTTGTGTAGTCTCCTCTGGAGATGTTCAAAGACCCTCCTGAATGCCTACCTGTGCAATCTGGTCTAGGGAACCTTCTTTGACAGGGGTTGAACTAGATGAGCTCTAGACAAATTTATTACCTACCAGTGATTTTTGGTACTTAAATAAAGTTGTCACTCCAGATTTGCGTAAGATAAAGAAAGGAAGACCTGGAAAATATACCTCAAATTCCATGTCTGGGCTACAAAGCTGGAAAGAAACATAAACAGAAGAGGGGGTAAAATTTCTTAAAAGACATCTAGGGAACTCCATGTCTATCTTGCTTGAAAAAGTTCATTCTTTACTGTCATTCATCACTTTCCATTGGCATCCAGATGCCATTCCAGTGGCATTAAGCCACTCACAAGAAAACTGTGCTCATTACATGTGGCTTCTTGGGAAGACAGACATCATAACTTCGTGTAAGCACTACTCTACAACAATTAAACATTAGTATACTATCTCCAGTATTTTCATCTAAAATCCAGAACATATCACAATATAAACCTCCATAAGGAAAATGAATTCAGTTCCAATCAAAACTATTACACTGTTTCAGAGTTAAAAAAAAAAAGCAAAATAGGTGTTTTCTTGTGTTAATTGGAATTTCACATGTTTTTATTTGTGCCCATTGCTGCTTTTTCTTTAACTGGATACTACTAAAAAGCAGTTAGCTCCCTCTTCTTCATTTCTTCAGATAATACATTTATTCATTTTAATAAGATGTCTTGTGAGACTTCTCCAGGCTGAACAGGCCCTCAGCTTTTCCTCCTACAAGATGTACTATAGTCCTTTAATCACCTCATTGGCTCTTTGATGTCCATCCAGGAAATGGACACAATACTTCAGATGTAGCCCCAACGCTGACCACAGAGGAAAGATCACTTCCCTTAGCCTGTTGGCAATGCAGCAGATTATTATCGGAATGTGGAATGAGTCAATCAAAATTAACTGCAGCTCTTGTACATCAATTAGAGTAAAATATCATTCATGGACATGTGTTGATTGAGAAAATACTCACTACTCACCAGTCAGACCACCCCTGTCAAACTAATTGACAGTATACATGCTTACTATGAGTTGGACCGGCTGCCTGAAAAGACAATTGTAGCATTTTCATATACTGGTGTGCAAAGGAGTTGGACAGATACCTTCAGAAAGTAGGTGAATACGTGTTTTGGGGTACTGTGAGACTCTAAAGTGCAATTAGAGCAAGACTGGTTACTAATCATCAGGTACATAACTTTATCACCAGATACATGATGTACCAAACTGCAGAGGGATCTAAATAGATTGGAGCATCTGGCCTTAAGTGGTAGCTGAATGACAGGAAGTGCAAGATAGCAAAATGCCAGAGTCTGCATCTGGAATGGAATAATCCCAGATACAGACTGGGATATGGATGACTAGAGAACATATCATTAGAAAGTGATCTGTGGGTGCTATTTGACAGCAGGCTCAACATGAGTCAGCAGTGTGCCCTAGCAGCCAGAAGGGTTAACCATATTTTTGGATGCATTAAACATCACATAGTCAGATGGTCAAAAGAAGTGATTTTCCTGCACAACAGTCAAGGTGCACCATGACTATTGAGTGCATTTCTAAGCTCTGCATATAGAAAAGGATGTCACTGTTCTTGAAAGCATCAAGGTGAGGGCAAGAAAACTGGTAAAAGGGCTGGAAAACGTGTCCTTTGAGGAGAAGATGAAGACACATGGGCTATCTAGTCTAGAAAAAGGAAATATGAAGAAACCTCGTTGCCCTCTGTAACTTCCTGAGGAGGGGTAGCAGAGAAAGAGGTTCTGATCTCTTCTTCCTGGTAAGGACAGATGGGAATGGCACAAAGCCAGAGGTTCAGATTGGACATTAGGAAAAAATTCTTTACTGTGGGGATTGTCAAACATTGGAATAGGCTTCTTAGAGAGTTGGTTGATGTCCCATGCCTGTCAGTGTTCAAGAGTCATTTGGACAATACCCTCAACAGTATGCTTTAACTTTTAGATAACAATGAAGAGTTCAGGCAGTTATGAAGGTCCCTTCCAACTTTCTTTTTTTCTCTTCCACTCTTTCCTTTCCTTCCTCTGCTTGTTTCCTTTCTTTTTTTTTCCTTTTTCCTTTTCCCTTCTCCTTCCCCACATTTTTACCCCTTTCCCTACCCCTTTCCCTTCCTTTAGCTGCAAATGAACAAAGCCATGTTTAAATGCGATTGATTTTTCATCAGATTTTTCAAACTATTTCAGGGGAATCCAGGTTTCATCTGTTATTCATGCTATTATCAGAACCTTCTTTATTCTGCTTTCTTCTCCATTACTCTGCCCACAGTGCTCTTCACATACATCTTTTTATGGAGAACCAATTTTTCAAGCAGAACTTTTTGTTATCTTCACAACAATTTCTCCCCTCTTTTCAAATGAGCTGTTCTCTGTAACTTTTTATTTTTTAAATGTGTCTAAAATTCCCTATAACTGTTGATTAATAATAAAATAGATTAGATTTAGGACAAATATTACTTATCACATCCAGCTTTTACTTTCAGTTCCTTGTCAAAAAGGAATGGTCCATATGGGTTATTTGAAGGCCTACACTCAGATAATTGTTATTCCCATTATTGTTTTGTGAATACAAATAAAACACAAATTTAGGTTCATGAGTTTTCTTTTTTGTTTGTTTTTATTGTTGTTGTTTCCTCTTTTTTCCCCCAAGGTAAAAATAGCTTCAAAGGAATCAGTAAGCAAAAACTAAAACTGCAACCTCCCATATTCCTTGAGTATAAATAATTGCTGTTTTCTGTGAGAGGGAGCAGAACATCTGATGCCTCCTGGACACCTTTATACAGTTTGTAGTGTCTGGAAATCAATTCCTGTAGACAAAGCAACAAGTAAACATATGTTTTCAGTATTTACTGTACTCATGTTAAAATTTTTGATCAACTGTTTAAAGTCTCAACAGCTACACATTTAAATGATATTTGTTTAGGTACGTTTCGATGACAGTATAACTTTTTCTCAACGGATAATTAAGATCTTTATGTATGGATCTGATTCATTACAAAACCACAGAGGATAAGGAAAAGGCTGAGGTTCTCAATGCCTTCTTCACATCTGTCTTTAATAGAAAGATCAGTTATCCTCAGGATACTTTTCGCCCTGACCTGGAAGTCTGGGATGAAGTGCAAAATACACCCCCTGTGATCATAGCTGAGACAGTCAGAGACCTGCTCCTCCATCTGAATTGCCACAAGTCCATGGGGCCAGATGGGATCCAGCCAAGGGTGCTGAGGGAGCTGGCAGAGGTGATTGCCAAGCCGCTTTCTGCCATCTATCAGCATTCCTGGTCATCTGGAGAGGTCCCACAAGATTGGAGGCTTGCCGATGTGACTCCTATCTACAAGAAAGGCCATGAGGAAGATCCGGGGAACTACAGGCCTGCCAGCCTGACCTCGGTATCAGGGAAAGTTATGGAGCAATTGATCTTGAGGGAGATCACACGGCACGTGCATGGCAATCAGGGGATCAGACCCAGTCAGCACGGGTTCACAAAGGGCAGGTCGTGCTTGTCCAACCTCATCTCCTTCTACGACTGGGTGACCAGACAGGTAGATGAGGGAAAGGCTGTTGATGTAGTCTACCTGGACTTCAGCAAAGCCTTTGACACAGTCTCCCACAGTATTCTCCTGGGGAAACTGGCAGCCTATGGTGTGGACAGGTTCACTCTTCTTTGGGTTGAGAATTGGCTAGAGGGCCATGCCCAGTGGGTAGTGGTTAATGGAGTTCAGTCCAGCTGGCGTCCTGTCACGAGTGGTGTCCCCCAGGGGTCGGTATTGGGGCCCATCTTGTTTAATATCTTTATTGATGACCTGGATGAGGGGATTGAGTGTACCCTCAGTAAGTTTGCGGATGACACCAAGTTGGGAGGATGTGTCGATCTGCCTGAGGGTAGGGAGGCCCTTCAGCGGGATCTGGATAGGCTGAACAGCTGGGCTGAGGTCAATGGGATGAGGTTCAATAAGGTCAAGTGCCGGGTCCTGCACTTTGGCCACAATAACCCCATGCAATGCTATAGGCTTGGGGCAGAATGGCTTGAAGAGTGTATAGGGGAAAAGGACCTGGGGGTGTTGGTTGATGCTCGGCTCAACATGAGCCGGCAGTGTGCCCAGGTGGCCAAGAAGGCCAATGGCATCCTGGCCTGTATTAGAAATAGTGTAGCCAGCAGGAGCAGGGAGGTGATCATCCCCCTGTACTCAGCTCTGGTGCGGCCACACCTCGAGTACTGTGTTCAGTTTTGGGCCCCTCACTACAAGAAAGACGTTGAGGCCCTGGAGCATGTTCAGAGAAGGGCAACAAAACTGGTGAGGGGTCTGGAGCACAAGTCTTACGAGGAGCGGCTGAGGGAGCTGGGATTGTTTAGTCTGGAGAAAAGGAGGCTCAGAGGAGACCTCATTGCACGCTATCACTTCCTGAAGGGAGGCTGTAGTGAGGAGCGGGTTGGCCTCTTCTCCCAGATAACTAATGACAGGACGAGAGGGAATGGCCACAAGTTGTGCCGGGGAAGATTTAGATTAGATTTGAGGAAAAACTTTTCTCTGAAAGAGTGATCAGACACTGGAACGGCCTGCCTAGGGAGGTGGTTGAGGCACCGTCCCTAGCGCTGTTCAAGAAGCGTTTAGATGAGGTGCTAAGGGATTTGATTTAGTAGCTTGGTAGGTAGGGATGGTGGTGTGAGGATGGTTGGACTAGATGATCTTGTAGGTCCTTTCCAACCTAATGAATCTATGAATCTATGAATCTATGAATCTATGAAAAATTATTGCTAGGGATAATTTCAGTCCTGTCTACTAGGAGAGAAAATTTTTAGCCATGATAAAATGCTCAGGGGTGATCTGAAAAGGATGAGGGGTGACTTTATTGCTCTCTACAATTACCTCAAGGGAGGTTGTGATGAAATGGGTATCAGTCTCTTCACTCATATAATTAGCAATAGTACTAGAGGGAATGGCCTCAAGTTGTGCTAGGGGAGATTCAGACTGGACATAGGAAATAATTCTCCTCCTTGAGAGTAGTCAGGTGCTGTAAGAGGCTGACCAGTGAGATGGTGGAGTCACTGCCCCTGGAGGTGTTCAAGAAATGGCTAGATGTTTTATTGAGGGACATGGTTTAGTGGAAAATATTGGTGATAGGTGAACAGTTGGACTGGATGATCTTAGAGGTCTTTTCCAACCTTGGTGATTCTATGATTCTAAAATGTTTCCAAGGTTTACTTTCTTTTGTGGTTTGTTTGTTTGTTTATTTATTTACTTACTTACTTATTTATTCAGGGTTTTCAGTTATTACTTTCTTCAGTTCCTGTGTATGCCTTAACTGTTATGTTTTAAATTCATTTTCTAATCCTGTTATTCTACACAACTTAGATAATTTCTGTATATATATGTTTAACGCAGGACTCTCCAGTTTGTGAGGTTAATTGCAAATTATTCGTTCTTATTAACAAGTAATTAATATGTTATTCCTCTCTTCTCTCATTCCATCATGATCCTGTATTTATTTACCTTTGGAGGTGGAAGTTTTAATGAGCTAGTAATGAAAACCTATCTCTAAAGAAATAGCACCTTTATTTTTTGTAACTTGCTAAGGGGACATACAGTGCCTGTGGGTTCATTTTGAATAAATTGCTTCAATAGAATATATATAGCTCTTACTGTTTGCTACTGTTTTGCTGCTTTATTCACATAACAGTAAACTTATGCTCAACTCACATGCAGAGTAAAGCAGTTGATATGAGGAATGCGGGTTGTAACCTGAGCTTTTGACAGTGTGAGTATTTTTCATTAGAATGGTACAATGTTATGAGCTGGCAAGGAAGTAACAGCAATTATTAGCTTAAACAAAGGGAAAGTTTTGAAACCTGAAGACAAAATTTTGAATCTTCAAGTAAAATGTTATGTTCATGTTAAAATATAGATGCTAAAGTCTGATTTTCCCTCAATATGTCTCCATTGGAATGACTTCAAAAGTAAATGCCCTAATAAAAATGTTATAATTTATGGTAAATGGCAAAAATAATCAGATTCAACAATTTTATTCTGTCTGAATTTGTCCAGAAAAGGAGATGGAAATATTTGGGACATTTGTGGAGAGAAAAACAAGACCATCTGCTACAGAAGGTATGCCATTGTGCAGATCAATGGGAGAATAGCTTTAAGGGACATTCAAAAGAATTTCTACATTGAACAGAGTAATGATTCACAAAGAAAAACTCATGGGATTTAAACAATGGGGAATGTGTGCAAAGTTAGACCTAGGAGAGGAAGGAATGATAGTTGTGTTTGTTCCCCCATGGTGGACTAACTTAGAGATTCATTATACAAGATTCTAGTTCAGTTTTTGTTTCTTTCACATGTTCCCTTAAGACATCTTCCACACATCAGTGGATGATTTTGTGCTTGTATCAAATCAAAATTAAAAAGCAATATCTCTTGGAGTCATTATTTAAGCGGTGTAAACTATACACCAAAAAATATCACTGGTTCCTATTCTGCCTCATTGAGTAAAATGATATAAATAGAATTTAAATAGTTAAATTAATGGAGATTTTCATCTCTATGATTTCTCTGTTACCTGATGCTACCAAGGGAAACGTGTTAATGAATGAATAGCAGTAGCATTTTTCAGTATGCTTCTGAACAGTATGTCAAACTTCCTAATGTCCTTCCATGCAGAAACACAACAACTAAAATGCAATCCATCACTAAGCTTTGCAAAAATAAATAAATGTGTTTACTATTTCAGATACCTTGGTGTTGTAGTAGGAAAGGAATTTAATGGTGAGATAACTGCCTTCTCAAGAGCCATCAGGTCAGTTCAGGGCCCCAGTTTCTGTATTTTAGTGACAGAATCTATCAGCAAGAAGAAGAGGCACTGGCTTTTGTTGCCATGGAAACCTGTGTTGCCAAACAACAGACTGGGTATGTTCTAGCAGCTTAAACTTTCAGGCTGGTAAGAGACTGACTGTAATGACAGCAAAAACAATACCTTTGCTGGATGTTTTTCTGATAGTAAAACAAGATAATGTTTTGCATATTTTTCCACCACTATCAACAAACTTTCTCATTTACCTCGTCTTATGCTTGTTGATAGCATTAGCTGTAATTAATCTGAACTCTAAATCCTGCGCTAAGTCTCCTCCTTCAGCTGCTTAATATTTTCTCAAATCCCTTCCTGATAGTTCTTTTTTCCTCACGTGGTACTCTGTACAACGGTGAATTTTGGTGAGATGGATGAAAGGAACAAGGGACTAATTTGTTTGTTTAATTTTGTAGATCTAATCTATTTGTACTTTCTGTTTGTGGTTGCTATGGTTTTAAAACATTTGTAATAATAATGATAAGACAACTGAGTGGGATTAGGCACCTCGTTACAGGGCAAATTTAAGGACAAATACAGCTGTTCCTGTAATTGGCATACCAATAAAGGCTACCTCAGGTGTGCTGGAACGTTAGACAAGACTGTCTGGAGCAGATGGTGCAGAGTTTCTCTCTGATCTAAGACACACTATTATCTACAGACACACAGGTGGGAGTCCTCTGATCAAATGTAGATGCCTGAATTTAAACTAGTTGCCCTAAGTTCTCTTTATTGCCAGTGAAGAGAAATAGACACTGATAGGAAAAAAAAAAAATATTTTAGTCTAACATAGACTAATAAACTAGAAAAGGTGAACTACGCCCTATATGTTCCTATTTCTCTCCATTGGCTATAAAGGAAACTTAGTTCCTAGTTCAGTCACTGTCTAAAGTTGGATGAGATGAATACACATAAAAAGGTTTTCACAATCTCCAGTTTTATAGCTGCAACCATTTATTTTTGGACTACCCTAGGCTGTGTTTGAGCTTTCTAGTTAGGAACTCAAGATGTATGCATGTAAGTTAACATGATTTTAATGCAGATGTTTGCACTTCAGCTGAGTGTCTGAGTAAAGAAGATATAGAACTTGGTGTAGTTGCTAACGTGTAGGCACTCACTCCCATTTCACTCTCTTATCTTAGTGAAAATAGAAACCTCTAAATGACATTAGAAAATGTGTCACCAGGGCAACGGAAGACCTCTACTATACTGATCCATTTGGATGCCAAGTAGTACACCTATTGGAGAATATGGAGCAAAAGTGGGCAATGGTAAGACTTGCTACAAGAAGAGGAACACACAAAATACTCACTAAAATTTAGTTCAGAAATTGATACTGAAGGCAGCTCACCCTTTCCCAGGTCTGATGATGCCTTCAGAATAGCACAGTCTCTGAAGAGAGATATCATTCTTGTGTTTGTTAACCCTTAAATAAGGTCAGGAAAGGTGGACCCCAGGTCCACCCTTTATAATAGCTCATTTACATTGCTTGCACCTGAGCACCCTGGGTTAGCCACACGTTCTTACCTGGTGCTTAATCATTGGCTTAGGCTGTGATCTAACAGTTCCCACACAGAGGATATCTAAAATGAATTCAGAAATTATGACATGGTGCAGCAATATATTTTTTCCCCTAGAAAGATGCTCAGCTGACCAGTTGTAGATATGTGCTCACAGGTAAACAAAATATATTTCTTTACTAGCGTCATATAACTGTCCTCTGACAACTGGCAAAAAGGATAAAGCAATATAATTCAGGCCAATCTATAAATAAAATTATAGTGTTTAAGGGTTACATTTATCATTATTTTTTGTTGTGAACAGTTTTATCCAAATGGATTTGGTGATAGTGTTTAGAGAGAAGGTGAGGGAACCCTTCACAATGATTTACAAATGCAGAATGTCAATGGCTTAGCTAGGAGTCTGTTTTCCAGAACAGTGGTACAATCAGCTGCTGCTAAAATCAATGAATGTGCAAGAAATGCGTATGGTAGGAACAGACCCTAAAAACTGTCATGTCCCCTGTTTCTGCTGTTTGGTTTGTGGAAGACTTTCTTTTTATTTGAACGAGAGTGAGTCATACTTGATGTACTCTTGTTGAAACTGGTTTTATTATGTCTTGTTAATTGGTAAACTATATGAATTTATCTTTCATGGTTGTAGAACAGCTGCAGAAATATGCATTAACTATACATTATTATAGAAACTGTTTTTTTTTTCAGAAGTTAGTGGGGAACAAGCTGGGTTAGTACTGTGCATTCAGTGTACCCTCAGGTGAATTTTATTTTCTTATTTTTTTCCTGTGTGACACCTAGGCCATTTTTTTTACTTCCAGCAACCTTGGAACCTCAGGTGATATAAATTTGCAGAAATGTGTTGATTTCATTGGCACTGTATTAATTTACAGGAGCTTAAAGAAACTCCAGAGTTGTAGGATGTGCCTGCGTGGAACCAGATGCCTTTGGTGTATTTGGGATATCAGACTTTTATGTCAAAGATATGGACGCAACTTTCTCCTTTGGGAGAAAGACTCACCAAGTATTCACAGTGTAGCACACATGTATTCTAAAAATGTGCTGTCAAAAGTATTGTGCTTAGTCTCCCTGGGTTCTTGGTACTGTTATTTACATAATTTTTTCTCTTTATCAGTCAGTGATTACGTAGGTTTTTTAGAGCTAGTAGTGTTGGGGTTTTTTCTCTTTCTTTTTCTCACCCAGAAGTATTCCAGTTTATTTATTTTTATATTTCAATTCTACTTATTTAATTTTTTTTGTCTATTCTGTTGTCTAAGACAAACAGCTGCTTATAAATATCTTCACTGCTTCTGAAAGGAACTAGAATAAAAAAATAAGACATAACTTCAGATTTCTCTCTAGAATGGCAAACACAGAGGATTCTCTTTTATGAAAATGGAATCATAAATCATGCAATATTGAATTTTCTCATTCAGCAGTTACAGTAACTAAAACATACATTTTGGAGGTGTAAAGAATCTCATACACCTCTTCCCTAAAATCACAGACAGAAAACTGTCTAAGAACTCTAATTTTTTCCTTTTAAAATCCTTGTAGCTTTCATGAAAATAAATAATTAAAAAGTGGTTAAGGCTATAGATGAAGGAAGTTACCAAAACCATTTTCAATTTATGTATTTTATATTTTTTAATAAAAAATACTATAGTTCTGATTGTAAAATCATAAGTAAAATACATACTAAGGAACTATTCTTTCTCTAGTCCTTGAATGTCAAATGCAAGGAAATCAATATGAAATACTGAAATGATTTGGACATAAAAAAATAACAAATTAAGGTAACACAAAAACAGTGCACAATAAAAATAAGATTAATTTACCCCTAAAAAAAATTCATGAAAATTTAATCAATTTTCTGGTAGTTGTTTATTTTGTTTATTTTTTAATATGGGAAATGTAGAAAGGCATAAAGGAAGGACTCTTTTGTTCCCTAACTTAAGAATTATACTGTTTTTTACATTCACAGAAAACTTATTTTTTCTGATTGTTTAATCATCTTAAATTGACATTATGCTAGTATGTTTTTAACCTAGACTTTAGTACAAGAGAGCTTAATAGGTTATAGTTAATAATATATAGCAATTACAGAACTGTTAACAAAGCTCTCTGTTTAGGTGCCATGAAAACTGGGAGTTTTCCACTTTTGATAAAAGGACAAATCTCAAGATTCTGTATTTTTCAGTATGGTATAAAAATGTTATAGATAGGTATAATATGAAAATAGTTACACCACACAGAGCAGAAAAAGGCCACTGAACTCCAATGTTTATCTGTCATTTTTTATAACTCACTAAGGACAATATTAAAAATAAAAAGTGAAGGTGGATAAAACAGAATGAGACAGAGCCTCTTAAGATGACTTTTTTTTATACGTGTCTGTTCATGGATGGAGACAGTAGAAATTTTCTCAGTGCACAGTTAACCCCTTATTAAATGAACCCAACATATATATCTCTTTGTGAGCAATGAGCTTTGTGAACTATTTTCATTCCTACTTGTAAACAAAAATAGGTAATTCATCATTTTTTTATCCAGTTTTTAATTTTAGTCTCAACAAAAGGAGGAAAAAGAAGTAAATTCAAGAGTATTTTGAATTGGAAGACATGGTGGAAACTAGAGATGAGAAGCAGAAAGAATGCAGAACCTCATTTGTTCCTGAATGACAGAAGAAAAAAGTAATGATAGAGTAAGAATGGCAAATTTGATAGAATTTCCAAAGAGAATAAAAGAATAAAAATAAGTACTGGTATTGTATTAGAAAACAAGTTTCTTTCTACTGCCTTAATTATATTTTTAAACAAACATCTCTGATGATTAATAGATAAAACAAATTGATTTTTTTTCACTTTTTCACAGCACCGGAAGAAGAATACTAAGGAGAAAAAACTTTCTGTAAAATACAGTAAAAAAAAATACAGCAACCATGGGGACTTGAACAACTAAGGCAGTTTCAGTCAAAGCAAGTATAATTTTTATCATGCAAGATAAGAGAAACTAAGGAACCAGTTCTTTATTATATGCTGCTATAACATTATTGTGTCATAACATAAAGCTTTGTCATCCTTCTTTGAATCAATTCAATTGGTTGTATTTATCCACACACTAAGAGGCTCTCCAAGCAGGATATATACAACTGAAATGATAAAACAATCATTTATTAGAATACATCAAAAACGTAGATAGGTTTAATGAGCTGCTTACTAGGTTAAACATCAGTATGTACACTACACCTGAAAAGGAATTGAAAAATGTTCCCTCCCCAATCAGGCACCAGTGTGGAGGGAAAGGATCAGCCTCTGCTGCTCCCCAGAATGTTGTTAAGTTCTTCTTAGCTGCTGATCTCTCACTCTTACTCATTTGTCCCCCACACTGAGACCACTGATATCAGTAGCAGACATTAAAAACAACTAATTCCTTGTTGGTTTGAGTTTGGTTTTTTTTTTTTGTTTTAATGGCAGCTAAAATTTTGTTTCTCATCCTGATCTTTTCAGCTACTAATGCTCCCTACATCCATAATTGCACCTCTGCCTATAATTTCACCTTTCATAGCTCTACCACCTCTGCTTTTCAGAAGTTTTTCTTACAGCTTAGCAATTTCCTCAAAAGTCTGAATGAAGCTCGGTGAGATACACTGGAGTCAGGCCAGGGGTTATTATAACGTAGATGACTAGGCTAGGGGTGGCAGAAGAGGAAACAGCAGAGCTTCGTAAAAACAGCTTATGAGCGGGAATTTCCATGGCTGTCCTGGACACATGCAGTTGAACTGATTACATGGCAACTTGGCTTCAGCCCACCTGGCTGTGGTGCATAAGTTAGGTGCCTAATTACTGGAAGATTCTATCTTGCCAGGAGAGAAAGAGAAGCTTCTCCAGGCAGAGAATTAGACCTTAATGGGATAAATAAATATCTTTAGCTGCCACTCGCTCTTCTAACTCTCTCTCCCCAGAGGGGAGTTCTTTCAGCAATTGAAGTTTAGTAAGAAAATAAGTAGAGAAACTATCTGTACTGTTGAAATGAGGTATTTATCCCTAATAATATCTTAATGAAATAAATATCTTTATGGAAAAAAAAGTATTTTTTTCAATATTTACTGATAAATTATTGATCTTCAAACTCCTATTTTTTATTTTTATTTCTCTTGACTAGCTTTAAAATCCTTCAGAAATCTAACAGAAGAATTATTTTATAAATGCATCCACATTATTTTTAACAAGGCTAAAATACACTATGATTGCTCTGGGCTCAGAAACCAACACTGTTGCTGATGTTTTGTAATGCACAGAGCTTACTCGAGGTTTTTGAGATGCATAGGCATGGTTAGGTGAGGAATAAAGGGCTAGAAATACAGAATTAAGATTATATTTTGTTTTAACCCTGGCAGCTCAACACCACACAGCTCACTCACTTCCCACACAATGAGATGGGGATGAGAATCTTAAAGGTAAAAAAGAAAAGTCATAGATCAAGATAAAGACAGTTTAATAGATGAAGGAGAAGGTGTGTGAATAAACAAAGTAAAGTGAGGAATTCATTTGCTACTTCCCATCAATAGACACATGTTCTTTAATATCCAGGAGAGCAGATCTCATCACATATAATGGTTAAGCTAGAAGATAAACACTACGTCTCTGAATTTTCCCACTTTCTCCTTCCTTCCCACACCTTTTATTACTAACTGCAGCACCATACAAGATGGGATTCTTCAGACAGTCCAGCTGAGCTATTCTTGGTGAGTTCCTTTACTTCTCTTGCACCACCGACCTTAGTTACGCAAAAGGTCTGAATGACTGTAATCAAAAGTAAAAATTATGCAGATGAGTAAGAGTTGCAGGATCAGACCATTAATTAATAAATGTCAGTAAAGTACTTACGATGAAAGATGTTGTGGGAGTGAAGCATATTCTAATTAAAACATTAGATTTATTTCTGCAATTTAGTCATGGACTGTATAAAAATTCAGTACTTCGAGAACCTTAGAAACTTGGTATATGAATTTTTTTTTTGCACATGAACTTTAAATTATATTGAACATTTCAATTCCATATACTAAGCACGGGTAAAGCAAAATTTCAAAAAAATGTTAACTAAAGGCTTAAGGCTGCCTGAAGGAGACGTATTTGCATTCTATCACTTTATACTGCAATTTACTGTACACTGTGTCAAAAACCACTTATTTCTGACTCACAGGAGATTCAAAGTAATGATCGGTGTCATAAAAGCCCTAAAAATTAATAAAAGTGAAAAACTTTCTATCCAGTGGCATATGTGCCAATCATAGATTTTCAGGGAAAATATATTTTAAAGATGAAGTAATCACATCTGACTTCTTATATATGCACTTAACTACTGAAATACTATGAAGGAAAAAGAAATATCAAGAACTACTCTGTTGTTTTTGGTTTTTTTTCTTGTTCTCAGTGGCAATTACTCAGGTGTGATTTCTGAATATGCTGGCACAAAAACTGAAAGTAAGAGGACTGTGGCTTAAGTGCTCCCCCTGGATAAAAAATAAAATGTTATTTTGTCACAAAATCATAGCATTTGCAAAATATTAGGCTTGGTGAAATATTCAGATTCCCAGAAGAGTGTTTTAAGTGCTTCTGCAAAATACACTTTCCTCTTCTCCCCCAGCATTAGGAAGAGTGAGTGTCAGATTAATAAAAGAGAAGGAGGAGGAGTATTGCTTATATTTTTTCTTATGCTAATAAATTACTACACTTTGGTTGGGTTTTTTGGTTGCTAGAAAAGCAGTTTGTTTAAATGGTATTTTAGAAACTTCCTTTATAACTGAAGCAGTAGATAACAACATCTCTTTGTAGAGCAGTTCTCCAATTTATACATTTTTACATCGTTTTCTATTTTCCTTTCTTTTTCCTATTTTAAATAAATAATCATATCTCTGAAACTCACACTGGGTAGCACCTACTTCATAAATAGTGATACCACTATCAACAGGTCTATTTTAAGAATGAAGTGCTACTTAAGAGTCTAAGTCAAGGAACGTTACTATTATTATTACTATTTATTTACTCTTTTTCAAGGAGAAAAATAGTATCTGCATGCCAGGTGGGGTTTTAGAATCTCTCATGGCTTTATTCTACATTTCTCATTATACAAGCATAGTTCCCATGGTAACTATGACATCACTTGTCACACATACTACCTGAGGAAAACAGAACAATTCAATAAAGAAACACATATTCACCATTGTTCAATGTGAATTGATTCGCTTATATCCTAATTATGTTTCCTAAAAACAGGTGACTACTTCAGTTTTCATTGTCAGCATGACCACTTGCCTGTCAGAATTAACATTTTTGCTCCCAATTCATTGCAGCTCCAACTATTCTTTTCCATCCATTTATAAATCTTGACACTGCACTGCACAATTACTGTAGAAAAAGTAAACCTCTTACTCTACCTCTGCCATCTCTTCCTTGCTGCTTGAGTTCTCTATTGGAGTTTTTCTATTGAAATAAATAAAAAAAAAATAATATACACAGTCATCTTAGAGGTGATATGTTCTTTTGCTAAGAACATTTGCTTTAAAGTTATTTTCACATGTATTTTTATTTGCTTACAAGACAATTTATATTATATCATGCAAAGGACAGCCACTTTTGGTATGCGTGTCTTCTATGTGTGTTCTACTCAGAAATTCTATTCATATAGTACCAGTGAGTAAAACATCAAAGATTTGTAAGCAAGGGTGGATGTTATCCAAGGGTCAGCTTTTCCTATTGGTCACTGTTCTTTTCTCTTTCTTCCTGATTTCAAAGTTCAGTGTATTTTCATTTAATTTCTCCTTTTCAAACTGGAATCTCTCCTGAGTAGCTGTCTCAGTTCTTTGGAATTGTAAAAACCTCTTTCTTCCTTTCCTAACAATTAATTATTATCACCTATTATCTATGCCTAACCTTGAAGCAATTCTCTTGACTCCTTTTTCTTAATTTTTTGTTGCTGTATGAGACTTCAGTTTTTGATAAAACAAGAAAATCTTTCTGTCCTTTTGATTTATAATTTCTCTAGTGGTTATTTGAATTCTGACTTTATATTACTAAATAAAGTTGGGAGTATATTAGGATTTGTACATGCCAGTATGGAACAAAGGTAGTAGGGCTATTTGACAGTGTTAACCTTCATAATTCAGGCAAAACGGCTATATATTTTTCTTCAAACTTACACCAAGACACACATTTTCTAAAGATTTAAAACACAGTCTTGAATCATTAAAATGAACACAGTGTGTCTACAAACAATGTAGTCCTTAACAATACTGCACCTATTTCACTACTGTCTCCTTAAGGTAAATGCTATTTGAATTCATTTATTCCCTGGGAAATGATTTTCTGATCTATCAAGGTAAATAAGTACTGAGGGATGTAAAAGCTAATCAAGAAAAAGGAAATGAAGTCTTTTTTTATGTTGCTTTCTATCAGAGAAGACTCTCGTTATTACAGCAGACTAAAGTGAAGTCAAGTGGTCGCAGATAAGCAAAGGAGAAGAACTTAGAAGCACTGAGAAAAGGATTTGGCTGGATAGCTCTTTAAGAAAACGGAGGAGAGGGTATTCCCTTGTGGAGGACTGAATTTCACAAATATAAACTATAAAATACTCTGCAGAATGTTATTTTCTATTTGTTTTATGTATTGGAATTGATAAGGAAATTGATGCAAACAAACAAAAAGCGCAATAAACCTGGAAGGTATCTCCTTAGCTTTTCAGATAGATCTTCAGGTACACTGAAATTCTTCCATCTTAGCACAGCTCAGTTTTTCAAAACTGCCACTTACTTAAATTTGTTTAAATCTGCATATGACGACATTTGAGTAAATATCCAGTCAGATCCTACTTCCTGATTATCACAGACTTCACATTGCACTGAAGTTTTAGAAAAGGTAAGGACTTCATTTCAAAAGCTGTTATTTCCCTTGACATTTTTTTCACAGAATCATTAGAGTTGAAAGACACCCTAAAAGGTCATCTAGTCCAACTCCCCTGAAATGAAGAGAGACAATTACAGCTAGATCAGGTTGCTTAGAGCCCTGTCCAGCCTGACCTTGAATGTCTCCAGGGACAGGGATTCCACCACCTCTCTGGGCAACCAGTGCCAGTACGCCACAACTCTTATTTGAAAAAAAACTTCCTTATACCCAATCTAAGTTTCTTCTCCTTTAGTTTAAAATCATTTCCCCTTGTCCTGTCACAGCAGACTCTGCTAAAAAATCTGTCCCCTTCCTTCTGATCGTTCCCTGTTAGACTCTGAAAGGCTGCTCTCAAGTCTCCCCAGAGCTTGCACTTCTCCAGGCTGAACAGCCCAAGCACTTTCAGCCTGTTTTGCATAGTTAAAAACAATTGGATATCTTTTTCAATTTCATAGGGAAGATTATAGGAATATATTCTATTAAAATACTCGTTGTTTTGCTGTTTAATTCCTTGTATTTCACAATTCTTACTTGTGACTTTTCATTCTGGAGAGAAATTACACCTAAACAGACAGCTCTTCAATCTTTAGAGAAATATTTCACCTCAGAATTGAGGTGAAAGGAAAGTTGAAGTGGAGGTACCTTAAGACTTTTATTACTTTCAAAGGTTTTCAAATCTGCAGTGTTTTCATAAAGAAAAAGGATTTGTTGTTAAGAGGTTTCTTTGCTGAAATTCCTGGTCATGTACTCATGTTCCTGTAGTGGCACTCTTTCTCTTCAAATAAAAAGATCTATTTGTTATTTAGGAACACTGCTTAACTCTGGTGTTATTAATCCTACTATGCATGCTGACGCTTGACAGCATGACTCTGTCACAGGCAGTGAATATTTTGATGTTTAATTTTTCCTCTAGTTCTAGCACTGGGACCTGTGGATTCCTGCATCTTATGAGAGGATTTAAACAGAGACTGTTCCTGTGAGATCTACTCAGCCTACTAGCTAGCAGTAGACCCATGAATGTGTGTCCCTACCACCACTGTGTGATGGACAAGGTAATAGCATGCTGATCTCATGATTATTCTGTCACTCTAATCCACTGTAAATCTGTACTGCAGTTGAAAGAATCAGTTTGATTCCCATATCCATCACAGAGTAGGAGCATTCTTCCAAGCAGATGGCCAAACAAATATATCATGTTACTGATCTTCTGCAAAACTTTTTTTTGTTTTGTTTTCTCTTTTTTGTTTTTGTTTTTGTTTTCTGTATGTTTGCTTGCCTTTATCGCATAAGGTAGATCAACTTGAGTTGCTGTATGAAAGCTTGTGTTCACAAATGGTAATGTGCGGCTAGGTGCAAGGAGAATATTGTGACCAACATTATGGATAGTAGAATGCATTTAAAAAATAAAAATGGCTAGGTACTTTTATCCTCTCTATGGATATCTCTTCCTCTAACTGGAAGGGCAAGACTTTTAATTGTCACCCCATAAGCTGCATAAAGTCACATCTATTTATCATAAATCATAGAATCATAAAATCACTCAGTTTGAAAAAGACCTCAAAGATCATTGAGTCCAACCACAACCTAACCATACTACCCTGACTCTAACAACCCTCTGCTATATCATGTCCACATCCAAATGGTTTTTAAACACATTCAGGGATGATGACTCAAGCACATCCCTGGTGAGAGTATTCCAGTGCTTAACAACCCTTTCTGTAAATAAATGTTTCCTGGGAGGAAACAGTTATCTAGGAGGTGAGTGGGTGTCATGTGGCCCACACCACTTTGTTGACGGTTCTACATTTTATAGCATTTCTTTGGAGCTGTTTGCCTTTGGAAGGGAGTGCTCAGGAGTGCTTACTGGCGGAAGATCTGGCCTGTGATCGAATAACTGGTGTGGGAGACTGGGAGATGATACCATTGTATCCTGTCCAGCCAAGCTACAATCTGGTGTCTCCCTGCTCCCTCTTAACTGCTGGCAAGGCCTGGAAGATGGGAACAAAAAAGTTCCTGCTGAGGTCCAAAAGCCAGGAACTGTATCTCCATAAAGAGCTCACCTGACCTCTTTGGACTTCTAATTAAGTCGGTACTGTTGTCATGATGTGTGAAAGAAGTCATCAACTGAGACTTTCAAAGACCTGACGACCCATTGCTACTGGAGATCAGCATCTGAACTATGTGCTACATTGGAATCCTGGTGGTATCTATCTCTTGATTTCTACAAAGACTGCTTTTATTTCCTGTCTCTTCTCTATCACCCATCTTCCCTTCCTCATCTCCCTACCCAACAAGAATTTGTAATAAACTGGTCGGTCTAACATTTGACCTGTTTTGTCTTAAACTCAGTGTTGGTTACACATACATTAAAAGAACCTCCTCTCCCTCCTATTAATCGGAACGAGACACCAAGATGCTGCTATGAGTACTATGCTATTCAAAGAGTTAGCAAACTGAACTCATACTTCAATTTAAAAGAGTTAGCAAAAATCTAAAGTGAAATTCAATGTGCAAAACATTCAATCAAAAGCTAAATTGCAATCTCAATTGTGGAGCAATTCCAAGAAAATGCAAGTCAGTCTGATAACAAGAATGCAGAGTGATAAAGGCTCAACAATTTATTTTTCTTTTTGAGGGATAAATGAAAATTATGTTCTCAGTGCCAGGCACGTTCTATTACAAGCATAATTAAAGCACTGATTCTGATTGAAATTAGAAACACAAAGAAGAGTGAAGAATAGGAGATTTGCCTTTGACTTCACTATAGTAATTAATCCTTATTTTCTTTATGTCATTTTTTTAATTTCCTTTGGTGGGGCATGGAGTGAGGTGGGGAGGGTCAGTGGTACAATGCCCTTTCTCCTGGAGACTTAAAGTACAAGAGATGCAAGCATTTTAAGGTGAATCCAAACACAATCGGAGTTACTGTAGAATTGCATGATCCTCCATCATCCCTTTGGTGCTTTGGGATTCAATAATATTTCTTATGTCTCTGTCCCCCGCACTTTCTGTCATAAACGTGACTGAATGGTGGAATGAAACGTAGCATTCCTTTGTGTCCCACGGCCTCATACCTGTTATGTAATGACACCTGGGCTGGTGAGGTAAACCAGAAGGGATGTCACCAACCACACTGAGCAGGAACCTATCTCCAATTCTACTTGCCTTCCCTTTGCCTGGTTTCAAGAGGGCAGGGAATCCGACACTACTTTTGTAGTGTCCCTCCACTGCCCTTCTTGTAAGGATGTCAGGGAGTGGTTTCACCAGTCGGTATCCCTTTCAATCTCCCTGATGCTTCTAAATGTTTCTGTCTCCTCCTTCAGTTGTACTACCAGGCAAAGCAGATCACCTACCTGCTCACAGTGCAGGCAAGTGCTAAGCTTGCTACCCTTGGTACTTGTGCCAGTTTCAGGCACTTTCTGCTGCCAGAGACCTCGACAATCTCCCATTCAGTAGGTTTGCAGAGAAGCATGGGAATCATTTAGACTTGAGTTTGGTGTCCTTCACCTACATTTAGTTATATTGTTAAATCCTCTCTTGTTATTGCAACCACAACCACTTTTATCTCCTTTTTGATGTTGTTTTTTCTTTTACTCAGTGCAAATATTAAGCTTTAAAAGAACTTACATTCATCTCTTTGCAACAAATTCCCTATACTTTTCTTCTGATAGACTTTTCAGACTTGAATTCAGTTGAGTTTTCCATTTTACTTACTATTCAATCAAAATTAAGCATCCACAAAATTAGTGTTGACACTAAAGCATAAAGGAAAAAACCTGTGTAACTATTTATTTGCATTATATAATAGACTTGCTTTAGCTATGATCTATGTTCTTTTGTATTTGCTCTCTATGTTCATTTCTACAGCCATTTTTATGGGAACAAATGCTCAGAAAAAAATGAAGTTAAAAGTCATGAGTATTTGCTGAGACCAAACATTTAATTCAGACAAAAATACTCACGGCAAAAATACTGTCACAATGATCACAGTAAAACATATAAAGGAACCACAGAAGCCAAAGAAATATTTGACTGTTTTGAAGTCACAGTATCTACCAAACAGTAAGTACATTTGCAAGAATGTACGGTCAAAGATGTTATGATCTGCAGTACAGAATAAATCAAGTAACAGATCTAACTGATCTAAAGGAAATTCTTAAAGAAAAATAGGATTAGACAAAATCTTCAGTTGAAAGTAATTTTTGAAGGAAAACTGTTTTGAACTGTGTTTTTATTGTTTTTATTTATTTATTTATTCATAATTTGATTTTGGAATGAAACATTCTAGTAGAGTATTATTCCTTGAGTTTGATATTTTCTTCAGTAAGGAGAAAGTAATCAAGTAGTCCTAATTAGACATAACAAAATGAAAATTCTTTACAACTGTTATCTCACTATCTTCCTCAGTATTTTTATAAGCAAACCAAGTGCCTCTTATTGCCAAGCTTATCTCTCATCTGGGAGATCTGATGAGTATTGATTCAGTTAATAACTATAGGTTTGTGGTGCTGAAAAATTAAGCTTTGTCATTTTTGTCATTTAGAGCAATCCAATTCTGTGATATACTTTTTTAAACTTTTTTTTTTTTTTTTCAGGAGATTTGCTCTGAAGTAGTTCAGACAAAATATAAATCTTTCATCACAGCAAGAAAGGAATAATATTAAAAATAGTGAAAAAAACTGTTGTTTTTGCTAGTTTTACATTACATCAAAAATATTTTTGTACAGCTTTTTTTCAAGGCCTCCTACACTTGAAGTTATTGTTGTGTAGGTTTGTTTATTTCTTTTTTTCCTTTCTGTTTTTCTCTCTTTCTTTGTTTTTGTTTTTGTTGTTCTTTTTATCTCTATGTATTTATAGTCACATTATTTTAGGCCTATAAAAAATCTTATTTTATGCCAGCAAAAAAATTTAAAGACAGTATAGTATATAGATACAATGTACATTATATAAATTAGCATTGTAAACAAAAGGAAACTAGATTATTTTGAACATGTTGGTTTAATTAGAGAGGTACCAGGAGGAGTTTAAATTCTGTCCATTCGTATCAGATGTCTTAATACAGGAGTTCAGTTTTGAGATACAATGCTGTTTCTTTGAATTGTAGCGTTTGCTGCAGTGACGTAGGACCAGTTGAAACGTTCCAGTGATTTGATGTGTTTATTGCTTTTGTCTCTCATTGAGCACCTGCAGGCGATATGTAATTGGAGTACACATTTTGAACTTTTTCTGTATCTTGAGATTGGATTATCTGATTGTTTACTATTGATGTATTTGCTTTTTATTTTTTATTTGCTGTTTATTTTCCTTTTGCTTTGGTCATTTTCTATGGCCTCCCAAAGACCATGTTACATTAACAACCAATCTCCTGCAATTCAGACCCCAAGCATATAAAACAGGGCACACTCACAGGGTAGAAATCCACATCTTTAAAAAGTGGTGCCCTAGGAACAGTAATTAGATGTGCATGATTACCTCCTAACCTGCTAAATGGCTGGTTCAGATCTCCTGCTGTCAGTAAACAACCAGGGGCTGATTAAAAGTCTTGTTATCATTCCAAAACCCTTTGATGTATTCATGTGCCAGTTTTGACCTCTTTTTTTTCAATTCTATGTGTGTTCCTGGAGTAGGTTACCAATTTCAATAGTGGGAAGAAAATACTAATTCAGTGTTCCTGACCTACAATGGAATATCCGAGTTGAATACAAAAAACAGTGTCCTATCAGACATTATTTCATAAACCCTTTTTCAACTCTCACAATGTGCTTACTTTCATTATATCTCAATGTGAACACTTGAAGGTTTTTTGTGCTTCGTTTGTTTGTATAAACAATACTAGTATTTATAACAAAGAATAAACTGACACTATCAAAAGTAGAAATAGCCACAAAGCATCCATAATACTGCAATGAGAATAATGCCTTTTATGTTCACTATTTATTTATCTCCACTCTAAGCTGAATTGCACTGTGAAGTGGATATTAGTCCAGTTCTATTTGTAGCTGGGTGATTTTTATTTGATATGATGTATACCTTGTCCCTTATGAAGTGAATAGGAATCATCAGTTCAGTTCACATATCCCACCAAAGAGCAAATAGTTTGTAAAGTTTGTAGTTAATAACATCATAGACTAGACCTGAAACGATGACCTATGTGGATTATTTTTCAGGTTTAATATCAGTTTCCTACACTTATTGATCTGATAATAACCTTTGGTTTAGTGATAATCTGATGAAAAAACATCATCTCATGAAATTTTTGTTCTTATTATTCTTATTGGCTTTTGAGATAAGAGGTTAGCAGCACAGAATAATAATATTTATTTAAAATTACCAAAGCAACCCAGAAGAAGAAAGCAAGAATCCTTTTTCTTAAACCAAACTACGGTTTCTATGTGATAAACCCTATTGATTTTTTTGTGAAAGGCAGGTATTCTGTTAATTCTGCATTCAGAAAGCATTGCACCTTTGTTAAGATCACACCTTTACTGTCATACTTAATTCAGGCCCTGCTCAGACTCATCTAATGCTCAGAAATGATCCTAGGGACATAAGAAATGTCCTGCTGGGTGAGGCTAGCTCAGGTTCATCCAGGAGATGTTCTTTAGGGGAAGCATGAAAGTGTAGCCTTGTTTTTGAAGTCCAGTATCCTTTTACCTCCTCAGCGTGAAGAATGGTTATATTAAAGATGATGCAGTACATCCTATGCCACATTCTTTTAACATCTATCAACACGTCTTCTGCCTGTGAACTTATCTAATCTCTTCCTGAACATCCTGATGTTGTCTGTTTCCCCAGCTCCCTGTGGTAGACTCTCCAGAAGTTCAATACTGTATACGTGTTCTAAACTAACGTTCTGCCACCTTTAGAGAATAACACCTAGTTCATTACTGTGAGTCTGTGGTAAAAATATCAGGATTAAAAATGGTTAAACTCAGGCATAAATCACATGAATTTCTGCCTGGAAAATGAATGCTGCCATTGCTGTACACTGAACTGACTAAGTTAAAATTTGCAGACTCAGGGAGCAGAGTGATAGCTGTAGAGAGGACTATTCATCTGCTACTGGACAGTATGAAGAAAGATAGTTACCCTTTATGGCAGCCTGTGTGTGACCATGAAAGTGACCACAGAAGGGGAGAGGAGAAGTTTCCTGAAAGGAAAGCAGAAGAGCTCTCAGAACTCTGCCTGCAGTCACAGCATGCAGCTATGTCTCTGCAGGAATACAGGTTAATGCCTTCTCATATCATTACTACATCAGGTTTGCCTGTTAGTCTATTTATCAAAGGAAGTTTAAGCTAGATAAAATATATATACGTATTTTCCCATCAATCAAACAATTAAGCCACAAACCAAAATTCAGAATACCAAAAACAAATCAAGACAAAAAAAAACCCTGAACAACTCCTTCCTCCTTACCCATACTTAAGAATTAGAATGAAGTACCTAGTTGGAGATTGTCCTCCTGTCATGGTGAAAATATTCAAAATCAGAATAAAAACAAATCTGTACAGGAAACAGAGTACTTCAAGTTATTTGGGTCTAATCTCAAAGCAACAGAAATTCTCACAAAAGCGTATAATCTTCATGGTTTTGAATGCAATGAATATTTATTTGAGCTTGCCACCTTTGACATTAATAGATGGCAACATTCATGAGTAAAAAAAACAAAACAAAACAAAAAGCTCAAAGCAGGTAACAAATAACTTTCAAATCAAGACTTTTCATGGCACATAATATTCACACAGGAGAGAGGATGAAAGTGAAAGAACAATCAATACTTGATACATGTTAGTCAAGTGTTCAGTTAGTCAAGATACTCAGATATGACAAGTATGGTATAAGAATTCATTTAAAATCAAATAAGCAAATGCCTACTCCAGACTGAGTACTAGACGTAATGACATGTTTCTCTTTGCAACGAACACAGAATAGATGAAAACTTGTGACAGACGTGCAATTCAGAAACCTATAGCACAGCTTGCTAGCCAAAAGGAAAACTTCTTACAGAAAATACTCCTGGGTATACATTCAAACAGTTCAGTTTAGATCTAACACAACTTTTGCAAAGCTGCTTTACACATCTTTCACTGACTCATTTCTCTTTACTGATCTCTCACATTCTAACATTCTAATTTTCATCATTTGCTCAGTTAAAAAAAAAAAGCTTTACATTTCGAATTCATAATAAACATTTCTCAATTAATATCTTGTTTCCAGTACCTTAATTCTCCCCTCTGGCCATTAGAAATTCTGTGGATAATCTTTTAAATGTTGCTTATTTATTTATTTATTTGTTTATCTGCTATTCCTTCTTTATTCCAAACTGATAGTCGTCTCTACAGAATTCCTGTTCTTTGACTTGGAGGGATAAATTACTTTCCACTTGATTTGTGTAGCTCTGTGCATAGGAAAAAAAAAAAAAAAGAAAAGAAAAGATAATTGTGATTTAGAGGCTATAGCAGTACTTTCTGAGGTCCAAAGCGTGGTGCCCACTGATTGAGTCAAATAGGGAAACCAGGAACAAAATAAATGGCAATTAGAATATATTAATGAAATATCAGGTGAATGTAAACAGGATGCTAAAAAAATAAAAATCTTTGTAGACAAAAAGAAACATGAATTCCTTTTCAGATAATTCCAATAACTTCAAAAATATTTCAGCATAATTCTTACTTAATTTAAATATTTAAAAATTAACTTTTGAAATTGGATTTTGGATGAATACTTTTTTCTCACAGTAAGTGGAAGTTTTCTTTGTTTTAAAACACATAAAGTTAGAAATACTACTCAAGAGCTCTAAAACTCTGAGTCAACATAAAACAGAGTCACCATCAAGTCTTCTATGTTTATCGCTCTTAAAGTATATTGATGGGATAGTCTCCTGAAAAGAGAAGATCATCAATACACATTTATAATTAGAAAATTAAGGTTCAGGGAGAGATACTGGCAGTTTGAGAAGGAATACTAAAAGTTAGCAATAAAACTTAGTTCATGTAGAAAAATGACAACAATTGAATCCTAAGGAAGGCAATATAGGTTTAAAAAAAATGAGTTTATGAAAGAAGGACCATATTCCAAAAAGAAAATAAAAAGAAACAAATGTAAATGCTGCTAGGAAAGCAGGCCAGGATATTCTAGATGGCAAAGTGGTGAATTCTCAACAGGGAAACACATGTGATGGTCATATGATAGGTTATTTTTTCCCCATGAAACCAAAATTAAACAAGACAGACTTTTAGAATAGCAAAATTTTGCTGAGATGTGCATGCAGGAGAGAAAGGCTGGAAATATTGATTTGTTGCTAGCGCTCATGCAATATTCAATTTTAAATTATGGTAAAAGGAAAGATTGTAAGGAGAAATTAAAATAAGTACATTATTTAAGTTTATTCATAGCATCTAGAAATGTGAGGAACGACAAAGAAATGAGAACTAAGAAAATTAATAGAAGAAATTATGAACTTGAGAAGAAAAGAGGACAGAAGGCGAAGGATACAGACCAGAGGTTCTGGAGATAATAATTCAAAATTCTCTTTTGTGGTGTATACCTGTGTGTTTTGCAGATAAACTTCCCATCCCCAGATGCTGCAACAGTGCAACTGAACTAAGAACTGAGATGGATGTACAAATATTTTTATATTCATATTCCACCGCAGCTGATACCTCTTACAGAATTTTGGCCAGAAACAGCACATATGATGTCCCATTATTGCCCTAAATGTTAACTCACAGACTAAACACAGCACTGAGCTGTTCATTTCTATGACTATTAAAGAGTAAACAATACTCCTGGCTCAAAATTTGGTAGTGTCTTGATGTTTTTATTATTTTGTAATGAGCTATGTAACTTAAATTACACCTGGAACATGATTATGCTACATGGACACAATAATGTTAATATTTAAAACCAGCATGTATGGCAAAAACTTGCTTCGTTAATGTTAACCCTAACTGTAAAAACAGAACTTTACTGTCTACATTTACATAAGTAAGTTGTGTGTTTTAGCAGATATCTAGATCAATGTGTTATTTTTCACTCTCTGAATATTCTGTTCATTCTGAGCATCAAGTCCTTTACGTTTTCTCGGAATTATCATCTGCCTTTGAAAACCTTGGCTCTACTAAGATCAGGTTACCATTAATCTTTCTAGCTGCATGTACACAAATTAAGACGGGTATGACCTAGTTCTTACAGACATGACACTTGGGATTAATACCCCTCTGCAAAGTTACCTCTGTACAAAAGAACAGTAGATCCAAGTTGGCATATATATTTGTCAGGAAACTTTTCTGACTGCAAACCATTTGGGGAGGATTATTTCTTTTCATTATTTCGTATTTTATTGTATATAATTCTGTCCCTTTTTACTATTTTATTAACTTTTAATATCAGTTAGAAAGAAGTCAGACCAATCACAAGTAAAAATGCTACTTGACTCATTCATTCTCTGCAGTAATGTCATTAGGGACTGAAATGCCTGCTGTAACTCAGAAATCTTTGCTGCCTCCTGACACACAACCACACTACTCCTGCCAGTCTCCCAGTTGTCATTTTTCTAGATTTTTTTTTTAAACTAAGCTGAAACATCTAATTAAGTTTAAAATAGAATAGCCCTGAGAAGATCTCTTCTGAAAGCTGCAGTAGAGATAGCAGCTCATCTTAACTGGAGGCTAAGACTTGCAATACTCTGTTCTTTCATGAAATCATGAGAGCTTTATGCAAACAAAAGTAAGACTTTTGCAAATTCAGCTAGCACAAAGCAGCCATATAACTAAAGAAAAAAAGAAAAAAAAAAAAAAAAACCTAATCCATAGAAGAGAATTAACTTTGGGGAAGATTGAGTGCCAAGTGAAATGCAAACAGTTGATCGGTATTTTTGCTGATATGGAGTTTCCAGGTCCAACTGGCACTGATATGGTTAAAGGGAGAAAAATAATGGTTAAATAGAGTTCCAAACCAGGTTCTGAAAAATTCAGCTTGTTTTAATGGAAAAATCTCCGTTGCAGTTATCACAGTCAATGAAAAACCCCAGGCCCTTGTTTCAAGGAAGCCTTCTGCAACAGAAGCTGTTAGGTGCCTGAGGAATGAGCTGAGATGAGGAACTGCGGTTGAATTTTTGTATGTGTATGAACTACCAAAGCCAGTCTCAACTGCACCTCGAAGGCCTGATTCAGAATGCCCCTAGTATCAGCTGTATTAATTAAATTCACTCAGTAAGTCACTGAGAGTAAAATTCTGATCCTGAGGTACAGACCAAAACAATAAGCAGTGTGAAAACTACAGTAGCTAAGAAAGCCCATGCATGGCAAATCCCTTTTCCCCAGCATCTTCTTATACCTAGTGAAAGAAAAACTCAATTTACTCGTGCTTTATGTTGTTGTCTTCATGCTTTCTCAGATATGTTAACTAGACACAGAAGTGGAGAGGCCCAAAGTCAAGACCCTTACTATCCCTCTGAGTCACCTGTAAGAAGCAAAGAGACATAGTCTGTTCATATATAACTACATGAAAATGCTACATTATTTTTACAGCACTCACAGGAGCATTTCTTTTCTTTATGGTCTTGCATTGGATATAGTCCAGCTAACAGTCTAACCCCCAGAATAATACATTCAGTCATTCACATTCATAACGCGTAAAAATCGAAGCTCCTTCTGCAAAACTTAATTTAAAATGAACTAATATAATCTACCTTGTACACTGAAAGTTATACCCTTAGTATAACTTTTAAACATACAATTTATACTTAATATTTTAATATTCATTCAGGTTTCTCATATTCTAAAAGTTTAAATTTTCTTAATACAAAGATACTATAACAGAAATACTGCAGAAAGCAATGAGAACTTTCAAGAACAGTATCCATGAATCCTTAGAAGACTTATCCATTAAAATGCCAACATACTTGAAAGTACCAGACTTACAATTCATGGTGGTTTTATTTTGCTTTGTTTTCTTTTGGTCTGCTTTGCTTTTCTTTGCCTTTATTTGTTTTTATTTACAGGTGTTTGGGTTTTTATTTGGTTGGTTGATTTTGTTGGTTTTTCTTTTGCTCTATTTTGTTTTTCTTTCACAGCTAGAGATATTGAACTAAATCAGTAGGTGTTTACAGAAATCCTTGAAAGGTATAACCAATTCATTTTTCTTTGCAATATTAACAAAAAATACTTTTTTCCCCTGAAATTGAACCTGGTGTACTAAAAATTCATATAGGAGTAGACAAAGGAAGTAGTATCTAATCAAATATCTTCAATGACAGTTGATCAGTTTCTCTCTTCAAGTTGCAAAGTTTATTAATATGATATGTATTGTTTTATAGTGTTTCATGCAAATAACATCTCTAAATGTGCTGACATATTTAGTAGTTTCATGGTCTGTTGATTTTAGAACACTGGCACTGCTCCAATCTCTTGTGGATTTCTTCTTTAAAAATTAAAGTATTTTACTTCTTTCATAACTACCTTAACAATCAAGGAGTATTCAGAGAATCTGGAGGAGATGACAAAAGAAGTAGCTGTTGAACTATGGGCTACATGGGCAAACAGTAAGAAAGATCGAAAACTGGATGAAATGCCAGGCCCATAGGCTAGTGGTCAGCTTCATGAACAAAGTCTATTTGTAGGCCAGTAATGAGCAGAATAACATAGAGGTCAGTACTGGTCCCAGGCCTGTTTAAAATCTTCTTTGATGTACTGGACTATGGTAGAGTGTGCTATTGATAAATCCCCAGATGACATGCAACTGGGGAGAGTGCCTGATTCACCAACGGGCTATGCAGCCATCCAGAGGAACCTGGACAGGCTGGAGTGGTGAATTTAAAAAAAAATTAAATCACATGATTTTCAACAAGAAGTGCTGATAGTCCTGCACCTGGGAAGGAAAATCCCCAGGCACCAGGATATGCTTGAGCAGGATTGGAGCAGATAAGCTCCAGAGTTTCCTTCAAACCTCAAACATTCTGTAAGTCTGAGATAAACTGCTCAGGTTTACTCACTCTCTTTCCAGAGCTATACTTGTAAAAGACAGTAGATACTGAATTTACGGCTATATTTCCAAGATACGCTTAGTAACAAAAATTTACAGGAAGATGCTCTACCAGCAAATGACACCAAGAACCTGTTCGTAAAACTTCTATTAAAAAGACAGTTGTCTTACATATTAACTGCAGATACCAGATTTTCAGAAAATAATCATCTAATTTTTAAATGTTTTCATAGTAACAAAAATTTCATATATGTGGAATATGAGAACATTAAATTGAAAGGTCCCCAGTACACTAACTATTTGTCTTTAATACTTAATGCTAAGATTGTAGTACTGAAGTACTTCACTTATATGAAGATGTCAAATATAATTGGTAGTGTTTCTGAGGAAATAGTGTTTGGAATTATAAATTTCCTGAGATGTATCACTTTAAATTTCAGACTGTATGGCTTTGACATTCAGAATTCAAAAGGTTTAAAACTAGGATATTATTACCCACTTCTAAAGAATGATTTGCTGTATGTCTTCCCCAAATATTCTTTCCTTACATTTCTTTCTCCCTAATGGCTAGAAAGTTGTGATTAGCTTTCTCTCCTGTGTTGGTGATTGACAGCAGAGACAGCAATGTTCCCAGAGACAACATATTCTTAGTTTGCTGTTCAAACTTCCCTTTTTTCATATAGGAAGACTGGGAAATGGGGGAAGGAAAGTATAACATATATAACATAACAACTGAACATTCTATTTTCCTTACATCTACTCATCTTCTACAGCAACATCATATTTTTCTCACCACTAGTGTAACCACAACATTTCTTTTTAATAATTCCACTCTTCACAGAGAAATATTATAAGGGTTCTTTTCCCCCCTCCTTTTTTTTTTTTTTTGTCTAAAAATTGATATAAACTCCAGGGTTATATTTAGCAAATATACTACCATAACACTATTACCAGTACTGTGTGTTTTGAGAGAAAAAACAATAATTGTATGGTAACCACTTCCAGAGGAAGCTGTTAAAGGTGTTATATAAAAACATATCTTACTTGGACAGCTTCCAAATGATGTGTATATATACATACATATATTTAACTAATAAAGATTACTCTCTCATGGGAAATACAAATGTTATATAACATTAGCATGGAAAACTATTTTGTTTTTCGTTTTCTGTTTTCCTCTCCTTTTTGTAGCTACAACTTTTTTAGAAATAACTTCCTGTGTAGAAGATCCTCTTCACATAAGCATGATATCCATGTTTATACTCATGGACCACTTCACTGCATGAGAATCTGATTTGGATCAGCCAGGTGCTGCCCTAGATAGCAGTCTTCCCCTGTAGGCATTCTCTTGCTTGCAATCTAGTCATGCAGCCTTCTTTAGAAATTACAATCCACAAGCACAAACAAACTCATGAAGAGTTAGCCTTTTCTTCACTGAAAGCAGGACTTTAAGGAAATACCCTGTCTAAGGAAATCACATTTCAATTTCATAAGTAGCCTAGTAACAGGGGAGCCTGTAATTTGACTTAGCATGACCTATCTCTCATGATCAGTAATGTTTTCTTATCTAAACCATGACCATGCTGTGATTTTTATTTAATAAGCAAACCTCTTCATCAATGAACTATTTCTTATTCTGAATTGTCCAAGAGGTAACACAGATCAGTTTTGTAAAGAAATTGTATGAAGATGAAAAGGGAAACATTCAAAAATCAAATATGCAGCAGCCCAGAGAATTCTCCTTCATTTAGAAATATGAGTGGAGAGGGGAAAAGAAAAACTGTGAAAAGCTAAACTGAAATTTGAGCCCAGACTGCAACGTGTATGTAGTCAGCCATAATTTAATAATAAAGTAAGCTTGATCCTTCATGTTACTGTATGCTGCAAAACTCCTTACAGAAGTCACAAGGAATTACAGCAGCTCAGTGTCCTAACATTAGGTTTCAGAATAAAAATCACACTTAAGCTGTGCTGTCAGTCAGCAAAGGGCCTGCAAAAAGGCAGTAGCATAAGCAGGACATAGGTAGTGTACAGACCTTCAGTACTTCTGACCTCCCTACAAAGCAGTAAATTTATTTCTACATCCTTAATCCTATGCAATCCAAATCTCTGTAACAATGTCAACTTTATTGTTTTGATCATTTTCTTGGCAGCAGTGTTAGAGCTAGTTAGCTGCAAATTATTCTGTCTGAGCCTCCAAACATGAATATGTTTGTGAATTATAAATTATGTTCAAAGGCATGTCACTACTGCCTTCCCAACATTATACAAAGAAGTCCATTAAAGTGTATATAATATGGGCTTAATGCTATTTCTTTTGATGTCGGTAGAGAAAAAGGCTGACCATGAGCTTAATGCACTGGCTAGGATTTTGATGAGTGTGCTCAGTCTGACTGCTAGTGCATCATTTTGTGCAATCCAGGGAAAATCAGGAATCAAAATAGCATACAGATGTACAAATCCTGTATCCTGAAATATGCATGTTTGGTGCAGTTAGGTTAAATTGAGAAGTTTATCCTAGACAGAGTTCTGAGCCTCTTACTCCCATGCTTCACAAGCTAATAGGGGCACTGCCTTTTCTAGCTGCACATAGAAGCAGAGTTGCAAACCATTGTACTGCAGATTAGCCATTTAAGGTTCTGATGTCTTATTACAAGTCTCGGTTTCCCAGTGTCTCTGAAAAAGATGGATGCCTGAATTCTGGAGAAATATGAGACAGAATGGGACTGGTGGGTGGAGTTTACCTCAGCTAACTTAGTCTGATGTATTCATTACTCTCTTTACAAACTATAGAGAAAAAACAGACATTTTTGGATGTGATTCATCTAATTCATTTTGCATGTGTTCTTTAGGACACTATGGCATTTAATGCAGATAAGGACACATATTTCCATAGCAGACTAGCTCAGATGTATCTAACTGCAGATATCTACTGTCCCAAGGACCATACCCAGTGTGATTCCTGGTGCACCTGCTTGTAAAAATGGACAGATCTCCACTCACTGAATTCACATTGCAGATTTCTACTCCTAACTTTCAAACCTTGAACAGACAATCTGTGGGACTCAGTGCTCCAAGCTGTGTAAACTGACCAGATGCCTGTGATGTTGATGGGTCTTCCACCATTACAGCCTCTGAAGCTGCATGCATATTGCTTTCTTAAATTATTATTTAAGTTCACACTTCATTTGTAACTCTGAACATCAACACTGCCTGAATATTAGATACAGTCTGTTAGACCTCTTAGCTAGAAGACTGGCACCAAAGCTATTTTAGAACTGAATTATTTTACAACTTGTATCTTTTAAACAGAGATCATGGAGTGCTGAAACCCCCCCATATCAGTGATCTGCTCCAGTCTTGAAGCCTACCTGAACTGCTTTGTGTTACTACCTTAATATTTTACTTCTCTCAGTATTATATATATTATATATTTATATATATTATATATTATTATATTATATAATATTATATTATTATATATATTATATATTTATATATATTATATATATAGAGAGAGAGAGAGAGAGAAGTATTTCACTATATTTTTAACACTGGTTTCTACTTCACGTGAATATTCTTAGCATTTGCAAAGCATTTATGAATTCGAAAATTTATTCTATGATGGCAAAGAACTGCTGTTTATCTGATGTCTTTGTGTGTCCTTCTAGCTACCATCTGCCTGTGTATTGTTTTATTTCCAAAACAAAAGATAAACAGATGATACTGTTTCTTCTGCAATGTTTGTTTACATAGGTGGATCTTTCATTTTAAAACTGAATACCACGAGCAGCCTGTAATGCACACACAGCTTGATGCTTGCTGCCAGGTCTGACTATGAATCTTCCTACAAAATATAAGTTACACTAAAATAAAATTTTTAGCAGATGTTTTTAAATACCAATTTCCTGAATGTCTTGATGTTTCATAGCAGGATTCAGTGCTATTAAAAAGTGTGTAAATTGGTTATTTGCACACAAAAATATGCATAGTCAGCTGTTGATGCTCTCAGCTGCAGGAACACAAAGGCATATTTAATGCATACTTATGGCATGTTTGTTTGAAATTATACTGAGGTATAAGTATTTGATATTTAGATTTCAATCTAGCAATCCATAAATGTATCATTTTCTCAAGCAACTTCCTTAGATCTTGGATACAGATATACTTGGACAGTGCATTTCCTAAAATTTTATTTAAATTTGTTTGAGTTGGAAGGGACATTTAAAGATCCTCTAGTCCAACTCCTCTGCAATGAACAGGGCTATCCATAGCTAGATCAGGTTGCTCAGACCCTGGTTCAACCTGACCTTGAATGTCTCCAGGAGCACTTACCACTTCTCTGGGCAACCATTTTGCGGAAAATATCTTCCTTATATCCAATCTAAATCTTCCCTCTTTTGGTTTGAAACAATTTTCCCTTGTTCTGTAGCAACAGACTTTGCTAAAGTGTCTGACCACTTTCCTGTCATAGCCTAGCTTCAGATACTGAAAGGCCACTATCAGGTCATCTTGGAGCCTTCTCTGGCCAAGGCCGAACAGCTGCAGATCTCAGCCTGTCCTCATAGGGAAGGTGTTCCACTCCATGGATCATTTTTGTGTCCTTCCCCTGGACACACTCCAATGGGTCCATGTCTCTCCTGTACTGAGGACTCCACATCTGGATGCACTATTCCAGATGAGGTCTCACCAGCACAGAGTAGATGGGCAGGATTACCTCCCTCTCCCTGTTGACGCAGCCCAGTATTCATTAGGCTTTCTGGGCTGTGAAGGCACATTGCTGGCTCATATTCAGCTTGCCATCCACCAATATCCCCTGGTCCTTCTTGGCAGGACTGTGCTCTCTTTCATCCACCAGCTTCTGTTGGTAGTGGGAGTTGGTATAACTACGCTAATCTGTATAGAAATTCACAATCATAGCATTGTGTAGTTCTAGATATCTTGTGAGCTAATTCCTATAGATTATACGGCATATCAAAGCAGCAAATTTATCATATTAGAAAGCAATGTATGTATGCAGACAGAGTTTCTAAAGGCATGTGACCTTCCAGTAGGAAATTTGTAGCGACTGCAGAAGAAAGCTGAAAACTATTATTCTAAATGGTAGCATAAATAAGTTACCTTTCTGTAGGAAAACTCGTAGTAAATCAACAAGGGGTCACTGACATCAGATGGGGTACTAAATTGTTTTTACTGCAATATCCATTAAACTGCACACTATAATTAAAACTGCAATATTGAACGTGATTTAAAAAAAAAAAGACATACCTTGAACACACGTGTGATGTTAGTTATATTTAGAATACAGAGTAGCTTTTATTACTGCTATTATTTGTCTTCAGATTTTTAAATATTGCTTAAATGTATACACTGCAAAAAAACTAGTTTCAACTGCAGCTGCTTGACAGCTTTTATAATTCTCTAACCCAAATTTTAATACTATCAAAAATTTTGAAGCTGGAACAGTGTACCTTTTGCCCATTCCTTCAAATAAACACATCTCAGTTTTTCTGTGCTTATTTACAGTCTGTCCATAAGCTGCAAACTGTGGGCTTACAGACTGTTCACATTTCAAAGTGCAATTTCATTTCCATCATCATATATGTTCAGACTCATATTACTAATTTTTCGCATTTCTTTATCAGTGAATAGTTAGAAAACAATCAGTCCACTTTCATGAGAAATACAACCTCTCTTCCACTTCTCCTCTACATGTACAGCCCCCCCAACAACCCCCCCCCCCACAACCACATATTATACCAATGGCTTTTGCTCTGGAAGCTACTGAAAATAATGAAGATGGTACCCATTGCCACAGTATTCCTTCAGATGCAAACCACCAAATATTGTGGATTATATCAATAGTTTGGTAACCATTTATGACTCTCAAGATCTTCTAGATAGAGCGCTTCTCAGCTATTGTCTGGAAAATACTATGAAGTTCTGTGGCTGTAAAATGTCTGATTTTTGGCATTCCATTCTGAAGACATTATCTAAGCTGTATGTTAACATTTTTATTATTTTATTTATTTTATGTAATACTAGCTAAATAACATAATTGTGTGCTCCACAGCTGCTACATAACCATAATACATGGGTCTGCCAGCTGATGACCATAAAAATCAATAAATTAGAAACAGCAGTCAGCCTTATCTTTTTAATACCAGAACTGCATACTCACCCTTATCTTATCATGCAAGCACTAGAGAGGAATTGAAGCATGTTTTTTTATTATTATTATTCCTGATACATTAATGGTCATTGTGCTCTCTTCCTTCATGTGAAGTGCAACACCATACTGTTAAGTAGCAATTGTCTCAGAGGTGGCCTTTTTTCAACAACAGATGAAGTGAATCTAGCTTAACGGCTTCTATGAAAGCCTGTGAATAGTTAAAACTTAAGTTATAACTCATCAAAATGAAAGACACTTGTGAAATCAATAGCAATAACCTCATTGACATAAGCGATGTCAGGTTTTCAACCACAATGCAATGTTAAATGGCTTTCATTAAAGATACAATAATTATAAGGCTCTTGATTGCAAGTCCTAAATTCTTTTATTGAGTTAGTTTGAAATCTAAATAATGACCTTATAAGACTAAATACTTCAGGATTTGGACTAACAATAAAAATAAAATATAGTAACAAGAAAAATGCTGCATTTACATCTATACTTTCAGACTTTAGCCACAGGCTACTATGAGAGTAAGAAGAGCCAAAAGTAGCAGTTTAATATCAGATATTCTTGTTACCTTAGTGAAAGAAGAAACAGACAAACACAAGTCCAGATTAATTTGCCAGCCAACAGACATTTGTTAAGCACACATCCTTATTCCAGTGTGCAGAATTTCAGAACAGACCCCTGGAGGGCATTTTGAAAGTCAAACAGACCTGGTGGAATGTCTGATAGTGCTGTACAGAAACCAGCAGGAGACACATATTTTGGAATAACTCCAGGACTTCTGCTCTGTGGGACAATAGAGCTTAGGAACATGGCAATTAATACCTTCTACCTGGAGGGATACGTGAGACAGATGAAAACAAAACATTCTTTTCCTCTTCTTTTGGTTATGACTCTGGGGTTATGTACCAGCACAGTAGTTACTGCTTTATCTTCAGTTTTTATTTCACTTATTTCCTACCACACGCAGACAACAGAACATTTCTTCTTTCAGAATTAGGACTATTTATATTCAGGTGTGTAAATCTCTAGCTATGTTTATTTGAAGTTGTTGACATTCTCTCACTTCTTTAAGGACCTAATTCTGCAGTCTGCAATCACACTGTCTCCTGCATACATGCTACTTACTACACTATAGATTAAATTGGATAGTTAGTGTACTGAGGAGTGATCAAAATGCCTTTTCTTTCTTTTCTGATTTCTTTTTTTCCTCTGGACCTTCAAATTCCTCCTTAAAACTGATTGCGATGGGAATGTGTATAAAACCCCTGCATTCCAATAATGGCTAAGCAGGTGGTGACTTGTAATTACTGTGATTACTGTTATTGACTAGCTACAAATTGTGCTCACAGTATGTCTGTGCTAAAACATCCTATTATTCTTCTCATCCCTTCCTCTTGACATCCCACACTTGTTCTTTTTTTAATCCTCCTATAATGTCGTGTCTTTAAATTTTTAATGTCTATAAAATGAAGATTTTTTACATATAAATCAGCAAGTACAATACAATTCTGGTACCAAGCAGTACCCTCTCCCACAAGATCAGATGCAGTGAAGACCCTTCTTAAACAAAAACAACTTAGAAAATTTAAAGATGTCCCCTTCTGTTTATTCATGAATTTGTTACGTATATAACTGTGTTTATATGTGTACATGTGTACGCACATTAGACCAACGAAGCTGTTTCTTCCAAATACTCTCGCAACAAAAGAAAGTCAGAGCTGATTTAAATTCGAAAATTATTTTGAAAATATTTACTGAAAGAATGAATTCTCAGAATTAATTCTGGCTTTTCCTAGCCAGAAAACCTGACTAAAATCAAATGAGATTATATATGTTTTTTAATAAAGAACTTCCTCTCCTCTTAGGTTGAAATTTCTTTATTTCCACTGGTGAGAAGTGACAAATATGAGTATTTCCAGTGCAATCAATATAAATAGGCAGTTCATGGTATGGCTCAAAGAACAGTGATATACTCTTTTCATTTCTGTTCTCTCACATCTCCACTCTTCTATGTCCAGTGGCAGTAAAGCACTGAATAATTAGTCATGACTTAATGAAACTGCATTGAAAACAATAAAGTAGAATAAAGCTTGCTAGAAGTAACTTCATCCCTTTAAGCTATTGCTAACGTTTACTGTGGCATACGGCTAGCAGAAATGGAGTAAAATATTAATTTTCCCTCTCTTGCTATTTTTTGCAGAGTAAAAGAGACTGCAATAACCGATATTCAGATAAGACTATGGGATAAATTCTTTGGTTGTGTATCTGCATATACAAGTTAAATTTAATCAGAACTGCAAGCCACGTAAGATTTGTTAGGGTGTAAAAACTAGCAGTTTTCCAATTCCCAGATACTCCTTTTTAGGAACTCACTTTATGATCACTATTTGATAAATGTCACCTTTCTGTCTAGATTGTGTCCTCTCCACTCCTCTCTTCTCCTCTCCTTCTCGATCTTCCTTTTTAAGAAACGTTTGCAAAATTTTCTTCTGAAATGCACCATAAAGATGTTCTGTTGCCCTCCTGTTCTCACAAATTTTACTTCAAGTTTTTCAATTAAAGTACACAGATTCTGAGTTAAACTTACTTTTAGGTGATTCATTTCATCTGATTTTATGATGAATATTGATTTTACTTGGTTTCTACTATGTGGATTCAATAAAAACAATAATGAATGTTGTTGATGAATATTATTTACCATTTGATCTGATTTTTGCAACTTTAGGACTTTCCTGAAGGTGAGGGCTATGTTAACAAGAATCCTGACCTACTCATCCATGTCAGCTGTCACATATCAAAATATACCCATTACTACCAGAGTAGTTTGAAGATTTTATCTTTAAACTGGAGAGTGCAGGTACTTTATGATAGAACGTGTTTGATCATCTTCTGCTCTACCACCTCAGACTGACTTTCTCCAGTTCATTCTCTACATCTATTTAGTTTGGTTTTGATTTAACATATGATTGAACAGTCAGAATATTTTGCAAGCCTTTTTGCCGTATCTATATTGTTAAACCATAAGATCAAGCCTGAAGGAAGATGTCTATCTACATGGTCTACTTGCTCAGTATCCTTCAGACTGAATTTGCAGCCATCCCGCTGCTAGGAGGAATATCTGAGAAAAAAATAAAATAAAAAAGTGCCTTTTTGTTGAGTTTTAATGAGACAGGTAGCAAAGCATCACATAAGCATTTGCTCATTCTCCTCACCCCACAGGGAGAGAACCAGGGGACAAAAAGTAAAACTTACAAGTGGAGGCAAACACTGTTTAAAAGGAAAGAAAAACAAAAAAAAAAAAAAAAAAGGAAAAAAAGAAAAATAAATGAATACACAAAACAAGTGAGCAATTGCTCACCAGCAGATGACGCCCAGCCATCCTCTGAACAATGGTAGCCCTCTGGATCGCTCCCCTCAATTTTACTCCCATGTATAATGCCATATGATCTGGAATATGGAATATTCCTTTAGTCAGTTGAGTTCAGCTGTCCTGGCTATTTCCTTTTCCAGCTTCTTGTGCAACCCTGGCCTTCTGATAGGACACTACAAGCAGTAGAGAAGTCCTAAGCTCTGCACAAGCTCTGCTCAGCAATGACTAAAATATCCATGTATTAGCAACATTATTTTCCTTCTGAATCCAAACATGGTACTATTCCCACTACTAATTAACTCAATCCCAGCTGATACCAGGATACATCTGTAGTTTTCTCCTGGATGAACACTTTCCCATCTGCTGGCATTTCACGACTGACATCAAATACACTAAAGTACTGGAGAGCTTTCCTGGAAGATACTAACATTAAATGCTTTAAAGAGACAGGCAATCTATTCAAAACAGAATGCTCAAGAGGGGAATATCTGGAATAACATCTCAGGAGGTCCTTGGATTTTTGAATGCTCCTGAACTCTGCAGCAGCCACTCTAGCAGAAGCTCACACAAGTTCATGTGAAACTAAATTCTGCTTTTTGCATTTTAATGTGAAGCAGTTTCACTGAAATGTTAGTCTAACTGATAGATGTGATTAATGCATACTTTAAACTCAAAATAAGTTTATAAACATTTTTTTGAAAAAAATCTTAAGCTGCTTCTAATGTACTGTAATTAACTATAACATAAGAAGTTCTGGTTCAGTGTTCATATCAATAATTCAAAATTATTATCTCTAATTATTTCTTTGAACCACAATTAGGCAAAAATTATAAATCACAGAGTACTGTCTCTCCAAATTTAATATTTACTTTGTTAGACTAAAAAGCATAGAACGTCAAAAGCTGAACATATGATTTTTCAAGTAAAAGTATTTTTAAATATTCAAATTTTCATATTTTTCTGAAAGTGTCTGTTTAAAATGACTTCACTGGGACAAGATGACAGAATAATAAGTATCAAAGTAAATACTTTTGAAAATTAATTACAAACCATATTGAAATATTTCACCAACTTAATTTAATTATTTAATCATCCTACTAATTTATGACTAAATGCATGATTCTTTAACCTTTGCAAAACTGTATTGCTAAAATTTGCATTTTACATTAGAAGAGTTAAGAACTGAATAAAACCATAACAGAGGATAAAAATGAATTAATGTGAAAGACAAAGGTGAGTTTAACCTCTCCACACTACAGTTAAGTAAAACAAATGAAAAGAAGACAAGATAACACTTATAATTTCTTTTTCTTCCTGTTTTTATTTAAACCAATTGACCCTAATGGTCTTTTTTTAATTATTATTATAACTATTTGTCTCAGTGCGTATTTCTTTGTTTTGAAGTCTTTCACTGTTTAGAATCCAGAGTTCCAGAGGTAATAGAATCATAGAATCATTTGAGTTGGAAGGAGTCTCTAAATGTCTACTACAACTTCCCTGAAATGAACAAGGTTGTTTACATCTGGATCAGGTTGCTAAGAGCTGGGACCAGCCTGATCGTGAATGTCTTCAGGGATGGAGCATTCATCACATCTCTGGACAACCTGTTCCAGTGCTTCACTACACTTACTTATTGTTAAGAATTTCTTATTGATATCCAATCTAAATCTCTCCTTCTTTAATATGAAACCATTTTCCTTTGCCGTCACAGAAGGGTGCTGCTAAAGTGTGTCACCTTCTTTCTTCTACCACCTGTTTAGAAACTGAAAATTCACTATTAGGTCTGAACAATCCCAGTTTGGATCACTTTCATGGCCTTTCTATGTATGCATTCCAATAAATCTGTATCTCTCCTGGACTGAGGACTCCACATCTGGACACAGTACTTCCAAGTGAGGTCTCACCAGAAGAGTAGAGAACCTCTCTTGACCTGATGACCACCTTCTAAACCATCTACTCAAGGGCCATGTGTAGAGCAGTTGCAAGTGAAGAATGAGGCCAAAAAAATTGTAGAGTACCTCAGCCGTCTTCTTGTCTGTTGTTTCTAGCCTGCCTTTACTGCTCATTACAGGGGGTACGCCCTCCTGTATTTTTTACCAGTTGATGTACCTATAGAAGTTCTTATTATCCTTCTTTGTGCCCCTCACCAAGACCTGTTCCAGCTGGACCTTGGCCCTTCTGATCCCATTCTTACACAGCCTATGTCATTTCTGGTGAAAGAATCTTTGAACATCCATTATCTGCAGGCACTGGAAGATTACAGTTGTCATTTCCAGAAGTACGTATTGACAGAAAACTGCTATATTTTAGTCTAATTTTGTTTTGAGAAACTATTTAATACAGTGCTGTCCATCAAGTGGGCATAAAAAGACTAAACATGAAAAATAATTTGAAAGCATTCAGTGTCAGTTCAATGTCACCTACCAATCTCAGTATATGAAGACATTTTGAATGACATATGATCATATTTTACCAAGAAAGATACTGTATATAGCAGTATATATCTGATGAATACTTCTACCCTCATTTTCTAAGAAAAGATTTAGGTAAGAATTTGTATGCACACATGTTCATAGTTCTGCATGATTTCATGTCACCCAGAACAAAAATATTTTTGAACTTACTACCAAATATGAACAAGAATAAAATGGCATAAATCAGATGAGTTTTAACAAGAACAAGCATGGAGTCTTGCACCTAGGGAGGAAAAACCTCATGCACTAGAACAGGTTGGAGAGGATTTCTGAGGAGAGGGACCTCAGTGTCCTTGTGGATGACAGACTGGCCATGAACCAGCAGTGTGCCCTGGTGGCCAAAAAGGCTAATTGGATCCTTGTATTCATTAAAAAGAGCATGGCCAGCAGGTCGAGGGAGGTGATCCTCCCCTTCTACTCTGCTCTGGTGAGGCCTCACTTGGAATACTGTGTTCGGTTCTGGGCTTCCTGGTACAAAAAAAGGCAGAAATATCCTTGAAAATATCCAGTGGAGGGCTACAAAGATGATAAAGGATGTGGAACACCTCTTATGAGGAAAGGCTGAGAGACCTGGATCTATTCAGCCTTGAAAAAAGACTCAGAGGGGATCTGATCCACATCTATAAATATCTAAGGAGTGGAAGGCCAAGGGATGAGGCTGGATTCTTCTTTGCAATGTGTGGCGATAGGATGAGGGGAAATGGCCACAGACTGAAGCATAGGAAGTTCCACACAAATGTGCATGGGAACTTCTTCACAGTGAGGATGATGGAGCACTGGAACAAGCTGCCCAGAGAGGTTGTGGAGTCTCTGTCAAAGGTTTACCGTGCTGGATTGGGCCGGTTCCGCGACAATTGGCGCGGGGGACCCACGGACCCACGCCCCAGAAAAGGGGAAGGGGGAAAGGGAAAAGGGAAAAGGGAGATGGGCCTAGAAACAAAACAGTGGCAACGATCTGAGGAGGAAAGCTAATTTACTAAATAAGATATCAGAAAGCAAAATAACACAATATAATACAATATAATTGGAATTGAGTCTAATAAATCAAATCAAATGAGCAAGAGAGTGTCCGATAAACCGAAGGCCTTACGCTAATGCTGAAGGCGAAACAGCAACAAGCACCCACTGCTGAGTCGATCCCAAAGGAAAGAGTGTCCCGTGACTGCAGAGAGTTTTTATCTTTCCCCTCTGAGTGGAGAATATGTAAAAATGCAAAGCATTGCAAAGTCCTCTGGGGAATGTAGTCCTTCTTCTCTTCTGAGACAGGTATACCCGGAAGTATCAATGATCTATGGAGCTGGAGCATTAACTCTTTAACTCTTAATGCACTAATGATGTTATTATGTGGAATACCAACGTCAAAAATAATAAAACCATGACAGTCTCCTTCTCTGGAGATGTTCAAGACCTGCCCTGACACCTACCAGTGCAACTTGGTCTAGGGAGCTGCTTTGGCAGGGTCCTTTCCAACTACTACAATTCTATGATTCTGTGATAATGAAGTTTCCTGAAGTTTTGTGAAAATAGCTAGTAGGGTAAAGAAAAGAAATCCAGTGAGTTAGCTCTTCAGCTTAATAAACACAGAAGCAATCCGACATAAGCCTAAATTTCTGGGAAAAAAAATAACAACCCCCCCAAAAAAAAACAAAAACAAAAAACACTGAATTGTTATATTCGACAGCTGAAAGCAAATCTAAAAAATAATACGGACCTCATCAGTTCTATACTCTCAGAATACACTATACCCTATATCACTGTTCTGTAATACTGATTTGTGATTATAGTCAGTAAAATGCCTTAATTTTAGTATTTCACTAAAAAAAGAATGTGAAGCAAATGGGTGAATATTAGAATATAAAGTATTTAATCATACAGTTTTATGTGTGTACATCTCAAAGATAGTAAAATAAGAGGAAAAAAACCCCACAAGATTGGAGACTGTGCAGTTTTGGTTTTCAGTTTGGCCTTCAACATCTGTATTTTATTCTAATTCTACATGTGCATAACTCACACCTCTATGATTTTCATTTCTGCTGTATTGACACATATGGAAATTATTTTTCTTGGGGTGCAGGGAGGTGGTGGGATCAAAAAGAAAAAGAAAAAGGAAATCTTGTATATATTGATTTGATTCATTTCATTCTTTTCTCCCCCCTCCTCTCCTCTTCCTTCCCCTTCTCCTTCCTCTTCCCCTTTCCTTTTTACTTTTCTTTCTTTTTACTTTTTTTTTTGCTAATTACTGTTATTACATGCTAAATATCTAATTGCATTAAGTGCATTTCTTTTGTCTTATTTGCACAAGAAAAATAAATGTGAAAGAAGTAGGGATGGCTGATGGATTCTACATAAAGAAACTTGTTAGTCTTCAGTGATTTGTGTGGGCCCTTACCATAATCATTTTACATTCAAAATGTGGGTGCCTAAGTCAACTGTGACTCTCAAAGTTCAGACAATTAAAATAATGGATTTTAAAAGGATTTAGAGCCCTAGTTTGAAATTACTGGCAACTATACAAAATTACACAATCACAAAAAGGTTGCAGTTGGAATTGACCTCTGGAGGTCATTTAGTTCAACCACCCGATCAAACAGAGACATCTATAGCAGGTTATCTAGGCTCATGTCCAGGCAGTTCCCTTCCAAACAGGGAGACTGCATAGCTTTTCTGAGCAACCCATTCCCTCACTCCATCAACCACACAACAAACAAATGTTTCCTGACATTTAAGCAGTACTTCCTGTGTTTCAGTTTGTGGCCACTGCCTCATGCAAGGTGTCACAAAGTGACTTAAAAGTATTATGTTGCTCAGGGACAGGACTCTTTGGAACTGACAAGAAAAAGCAGTGGAATAAATGCAAGTCCTTGATACCTCAAAATATACACTATTTATGTTATATGATTTCATGGAGAAGCTGTGGATTCCTGCAGCACTCTCTTTGTCTCTCCGTGATGGTCTAGACATTAGCTAGACAAGTGTGGATATAAACTAGTTCATAACTACTTGGCTTCAAGGAGAGAGGTTGGTCTTTGACTCCTTTATTAAGCAGAGTAGTCAAAGAGCCATTTGTGACTTTAATCCACTGCTTTTTAATATAGGCTAGGACATCAGTACAACGGTGGCTTCTACCAATCTTTATAAGCTAAATGTCTCCAGGGAAAAAGGACTGAAAATAATCTTCCAATTTTTTAACAGTTACAGAAGGTTATACTTACAAAATATTCATATAATAGCACAAAACATGAGATTCTAATCATTCTCTTTCACTGTTGACTTTACCAGATAACATTTCTAGCTTCTGGGAATTTTTTCTCAAGAAAATTCACCAGAGTGTTTGTGAGGGGTATCAAAAAGATGGGATAAAATATAAACGGAAAATGAATTAAAAGAAAAAAAAATAATATTTTCACATGTGTCTAGGGTTTTATATTCGGTACATGCTTCCTAATTCTGTAGATGTATTTCAAAGTTGTTTTCTCATCACTGAGTTTTTAAATAGCAATTTTGCTATGACATTTCTAAGTCACTTCTTTAGCTTAAACTGAGTCTGATTTTGATTATCTTTCATTTTAAGACTCTGGAGTTATGTTAGTATTTGTGTGCTACACTCTCCAAATCAATCATCTCATGGAAACCATTCATCACAATTCACTGAAAAAATATTTAATTTATTTATACAAGAGGCATCAATTTTGTGTTTGTATGTAGGTTGGTCCAAATGTAATGCTTCCTATTTATTTCCATGTAAACTACAGCAGATACAAATAGTACAATAACACAATTTGATACAGCAAACTCTCAGCTGCAAAACACTATTTAAACATTATTTTTCAACATATTCACCACCATAAGCTATGCATTTTCACTAGCAAGAAGGGAGACTGTGTATTGTGCTCATAGAAATCTGCACAAGCAGAAACTCCAGGAAATCTGGCCACAAATAAAATTCAAAAGAAAAATGAGAAATTGTAATGTAAGTAGGAATTGTTAAATGATTATCGGGAGAACCATTTTCCTCCCAGTACCCTAGGATCCCACTGACCAGGAAGGAGACATTTTTATCAAGAATTGTCAAAGCATTCAAAGCAGCTCCTAATATACCCACCTCTAGACTATTTGCAGATGAATATCTCCAGGGTCTCTTGGTGGTTCTGTAGATACTAATAAAACCAAAATAAGGAGGTAGCAGGAGCAAAACAACATTTTAACTTCTAGTTTCCCAACAGAGAAGAGGACATCCTGAAAAAAGTGTTTTGTGAGAAAAATACCTTTTTCTAGACAAAGAGCTGGGGAGGAGAATTACCACGCAAGCTGCTGTACATTTTTCTCATTTCAGAATTAAAATCCTGCTGGTGTGCAGACAGCTTCTATGTTATTTTGTCTTTTGTGTCCAGATGTGGAGTCTGCAGTACGTAAGTCCATATATAGAGTATATATACTCTCCATATGTGGAGAATTTGGAACATGTCCAAAGGAGGGTCACAAAACTGATCCAAGATAGGTCACCTGCCTTAATAGGACAGGCTGAGAGAGCTGGGGCTGTTCAGCCTGGAGAAGAGAAGGCTCCAGGGATAGCTGAGAACAGCCTTTCTGTATCTAAAGTGAGGCTATAAGAAAGAAGAGTACAGAATCTTTAGCAGAGTCTGTTGTGACAGGACAAGAAAAAATGGTTTCAAACTAAAAGAGGGGAGATTTAGACTGGATGTAAATATTTATTTATTTTTAAATAAGTGTGATGAATCACTGGAACAGGTTGCTTCCAGCTCAAATAATTCTATGTTTCTACCTGTGACCTGAATGGTTGCTCTGCACAGCCCACTTTTCAGAAGTAACATGGAGCTTTAGTCACATTTTACCAAGATTTTGTTCTTCAGCCATCAATTCAGTTCTAGTTAATTTCATGTTCATTTAAGAGAGACATAAAAATTAATTATAGAAATTACCTTTTAACTGTTCCAGGTGAAATTTTCAGTTTTGAGTTTCTACAAAATGCGATTAGAATAGGTAGCATTGCTTCCTTCTTGAGGAACACTCTTTTAGGTCAAGAAAAACAAGGAAGAAGTCTTCCTATCTGTATGCTTTTAAAATGTGTTTTCTGTAATATCCACAAAGAAAATGTTCTTAATATTGGTTTGTAAAACAGATTTTTTTATTATTATTATTTTCCCTCTCTCCAATTAGTCTGCTCAAAGTAGAAATGTTTTAACTAGAGAATGAATAAGTTTACATTTTTCTGTAACTTTAAGAACTTACTTTCAGGGGTATGATTTAAGTTTATCTAAACAAAGAAAGAACTGCAATATGAATTACCAATATCACTTCTGAATCTTCTCTATCTGCTAGGCTATGAGTACAGAGGAAGATACTATATCCTCTTTCTGTCATAGTCTAGAAAATAAACTGTGATAAGTGCCTAATCCAAGGATAATAGTCAAGGTTATGAATGCAGTAGAAACCCTAATAAATTTAGAGAGTCTGAAGCTTAACTGTATTTTTATCAGCAATTCACATTTCTTATATTAGGTGACTTGTACTTTATATTCTATTCTGTATGTTTCATTCTAAAGCATTCAAATTGTGGAGACCTTGAGTTTGGAGTAGTGAAATCAATGGACACATATTGAAAGTTTGGCTCAATTTTCAAATACCTAATCCAGTTAAATTATAATCTTAAGAAACTAATTATGCAGAAGGTGTTGTCAAGAATCTCATCAATAATATGGGTAACAAACATTCATAAAAATTTCTTCATACATACTAAGAAATATCATATGTTTCAGTCTCACTGAGTAAATATGTACTCCACATTCATTTTCATGAACTTTCTATCCCATTCATCATTGATTTAGCAAAGTGCAAGTGTGTGATGACTCATAATTACAGGTGTCTGTTTCATTTTTACTAGACAAGCTATAATTAGTATGTAAATCTTTTTCTGTGGGAGAAAAGCACATTGGTATTTTAAAGAGTAATATTTTAAAGAGCAGTGGGGCAGTCACAGGATATATAAGAGTTCATTTGTGTATGTGGTGAATAATGTCCCTTAGTACTAACAGAATAGTGCAAAGTTATACCTCTGGAGGCAGCTTCAGAAATAGCAGAAAGTGAGGTGAAAATTGTTATCGAACGTGGGAATAAAGAAATAAATGGCTGTCCTTTGAACATGAACAGGATTTTTTCTTAAGTATGCCAAACATAAACACGTTGTGTTTTTTTAAAATACATACTTTTGAGGGTCATACAGCTGTTAGTTTTTGAGTCAAACCTGATACGTGGGTGCTACACGATTCATTCTTCTATGAATGCTGTTATGCTGAGATGGATGAAGTTTCATGCCTCTAGTCTGCAAAAAACTCCACTTAGCTGGACTTCTGTGCTATCATAAAGTCAAAGGTCCAATCAAATTCTTGGTTAATGAAATTGCCCTAGAGCTAAGAATGGCAAATAGAATTATTCACATAAAAGCGTTTGTTTATGAGAAATTTCTGTCAGCCACTTGGGCCTGTCAGGGTTAGCAATCAAGGATATCAAGCTTGTTCTGTTTATGTTTTAACATGAAATAATCCCTGTATATGACTGAAGCTTTTAATTTTTTTTTTCAACAACAATCCTATTTAGACAAATATAACCATGTTATTTAGAAGTAAAGAATATCCTCTAGTTGAAAAACTTCACTTGGGGCTCAGAAGTACTCCCAAAGACTTTGTCACAACATTAAATAAAAAGCCTTCTCAATTATATTTGTTACTAGAAAACACTCATTTGACCTCTTGTCTATCAGCAATTTTTTTGGAATGTGCAGTTTCCATGGGTGCACATGCTGTTATTCTTTGAATATCTGAGACATATGTTAAGGAACTGGGCAGTTGTAAGAGCTTCCACTGCCCTCCCTGATTATTTTTCACATCCCCCAGGAGGATAAATTTGCTGTTATTGGTTACCCCTCTGCAAATAAATACACCAGAAGAATTGCTGAATTGAGAATATAAGCTGTTGGGAATATAGACTTATCTTGGCTCTAACAGTAACAAAAAGTAGATGACTAGATGTGAGTATAAAGAATCAGATACCCATTTATGATATTTTCAGCATACATTTTCCTAGCCTTCACTATTTGCAACACAGGAATTCCTTGACCCCAAAAGTGGTTTTCATGTGTTCAGTAGTTCTCCGGGGATTTCTCCTCTTGTTCAATCTCGCTTGAAATACATGAAAACTATTAACATCTTGTGACAGGGAATTTATACTTCAGTTGTACATTTTGTAAAGAACCTAGAAACTCTTAACCCAGACCAGATTGAAGTAAGTAAATAGCATTAAAAAAAAAGCTATTTGTAAAAGAAAAAAAAATACTATGATGTTTTGCTATACATCACAGTAGCAAAATAGAAGAATAAGAGAAAAAATCAATCTACTGGAGTAATGTTTAACAGGAAATTCCTTATCCATTTGGCTGATAGAAGCCTTTCTTGAGACAATACTTTGATAACCAAATGTTTCCTAGAGAGAGAAACTTTCCTTTTTAATGCCTCTCCAGGTGTCTGCCCACATTTAACTTTTTTCTCCCAAACAATTTGATTTCTTAGCTTTCTGAGAGACAGTCTACTCATTCCAAATTAAAACAGGCAGTAGATCAGTTCCTTGGTCTCTTGGAAAGGTGGATGTCTCCATAGTAGAGATATTATCTTACTTGCCTGACCAGTTAGCTTCAGGTTATAAAGCTACTCTCTGTATGTCATGACTTAATGTATGTGTTCCAGTATGGCTACCATCCTAAGTTTTATTAATATTCTCAGCATCTGTGTAAATGCACCTTTCTTCAAACTTGAGGTAGCATAATTTTAAATGAATCTTTGGGGATGTAAATATCTAGATATTGTGACTGCTTAATCTCTCTGCTGTAATGTGACACTGAAAGCCTGTAGAGTCTGTCACCTGCATACAAATTCTCCCCACTACCATTTGTAAAACTTGCTTTATGTTAATATTAAACAACATTCTAGTTTTCATCTAAGTTTCCAGTTCTCAGGTGGTATACAATAGCTAATGCGCATCCTGCCTCTTAAAAACCATCAACTGAAGAAGTTTTTCCTTTCTTCCTATTAGAACTTTCTAATAAGTATAAATCTACTCATATATATTTATATCTTTCACCTCTTCCACCTCAGAGAAGTCCAATAAAGTGAGGTATATTAAAAAGACCTTTTAGGATGTGATGGTATTTGCTTAGTTTATGTCTTCTTTTTATTTACCTCCTAATGTTTTGATACAAATTAATTTATTAATAACTAGAGTTTCTATGTATAAACACTACTGTTTGCAGCTGAAATTGGTGCAGACCTATCTCAGTGCTCCTGGAGCTGTATGCAAATCTTGAGTTTTATTTTAAAGATGAATTTATCTGCGTAATTTGTGTTCCTCTTCAATCAATAAGGGTATAAGTGCTTTGCAGTCTGATTGCTATTGTTGAACACATAGATGTGTATACGTATTTCTAATAGATCTATAAAACTACTTAATGTGAGGTAAATATTTACACCATGTACACGAAATTTAGAAGTGTTTATTGGCAGAGAAATCCATAAATAATTTTTCAAAGGGCTGAAATATAATTTAGAATGTCTATTATAACATCAAAAAAGCGCACCAGGAAAGCATGCCAACGTACTTTGGAGGCACTTAAACTGATGTTCTATTGTCATTCATATGGATAATAAGAACAACAGTAGTTTCTTTTATGCCTGGGGTATTCCAGAATAAATTGATTTAAAATGGAGAGCAAAATATTCTGGAATATGAAATAAATACTTGCTGATGTAGTTAGGGAAAAAAATAAAAATAAAAAATAAAAAACCCACAAGTACTCGATAATTTCATTCCACAAGAAAGTGCTACATTTTCAAAAACACAATTTAAGTAGTTAAAATTGCAGGTAATTTTTCCAAGATTCTTCTTTCTTCCGCTCTCACACACACAATTCAATAGCAAGATTTGCAGGAGTGTCTATATGCTTTTCTCTCAATGAACATGTTAATGAAAGAGACCTGAGCATGTTTTGTATGTTCTGCTATGCTCTTAAACAGCTCCACTAAGTGCTTTCCTGTATTAAGTGAAATTCAGCATATATTTACTTTAAATTCTATTGGATACATTGATCGATATGAGAATTACAGAAAAGTTAGAATAGAATTACATTAACTTTTATCAAAGAATGAAAAATTGAGGGAGTGTAAAGCTCTCACACAGAAGTAAGCATGAAGCTTGTGTGACTAAATGAATCCTACTGCAAGAAGTCTGGTTCTGTGGAAACAGCAGAGCCATAATTTTTCTCAGTGATTTTTTTGATCATCATAAGACTGGACTTTCTTCTGATGGCTCATATATTTGGTAGAAATCCATGAACATGCAAACCTGCTTGCAAAGTGTAATATGTGATCTGCACTCAAAGACAACCCAAAGAAAACAAGGAGCTTAAAAAGATTCCTTTTTTGCATACTAGACAATGGTCAAGTCCTTAAAAAATTTCTTTTGAAAGAGAATAGTACTTTTTAAAATAATATAATTTCAAAATAGAGATTTATCTTCAGTGATCAGGATGTTTGCAGTCATAAGTATATGCACTGTCAACGGTTTACCGGGCTGGATCGGCCCGGTTCCGTGACGATTGGTGTGGGGGACCCGCAGACCCACGCCCCAGGAAAGGGGAAGGGGGAAAGGGAAAAGGGAAAAGAGAGGTGGGCCTAGAAACAAAACAGTGGCAACGATCTGAGGAGGAAAGCTAATTTACTAAATAAGATATCAGAAAGCAAAATAACACAATATAATACAATATAATTGGAATTGAAGCTAATAAATCAAATAAAATGAGCAAGAGAGAGAGAGTGTCCGATAAACCGAAGGCCTTACGCTAACGCTGAAGGCGATACGGCAGCGAGCACCCACTGCTGAGTCAATCCCGAAGGAAAGAGAGTGTCCCGTGACCGCAGAGGGTTTTTATCTTTTCCCTCTGAGCGGAAAATACGTAAAAATGCAAAGCATCGCAAAGTCTTCTGGGGAATGTAGTTCTTCTCTTCTGAGACAGGTATACCCAGAAATATCAATGATCTATGGAGTTGGAGTATTAACTCTTTAACTCTTAATGCACTACATGTTGTTATGATGTGGAATACCAATACCAGAAATCATAAAACCATGACATTCCACCCCTTATTCCACATCATTACATCATGCTTGATACATATAGAAGAACAATGATTAACATGCGTTATATACACACACACACAACATATATATAGATCTATATACATGGAATTACTGACTGCACTCCCCCAACATCAAATTCCCCTGTGGTACGCACTGAACATCCCCTTTCTTCTGCATCACCCACCAAGTGGACCCAGGTCCCTGAGCAAAGACAGTTCCACGGAGAGGTTTGCCCTTTCCAGAAGCTGGAAGGACCCAAACCGCTTTCCCCAACATGTTCTTTACATGCACTACAGGGACTTTATCTCCCTCTACAGTAGGTAGAGAGCTGGATTGGGCAGGACCATCATGATTGATGGATCCTCGGGTGTTGACCAACCAGGTGGCTTCTGCCAAATGCTTCTCCCAGTGCTTAAATGTTCCGCCACCCATTGCTTTCAACATGGTTTTTAACAACCCATTGTATCTTTCAATCTTACCAGAAGCTGGTGCGTGATAGGGGATATGATAAATCCATTCAATACCATGATCTTTGGCCCAATTATTCACAAGAGAATTTTTGAAATGAGTCCCATTATCTGACTCAATTCTTTCTGGAGTGCCATGTCGCCATAGGACTTGTTTCTCGAGACCAAGAATGGTGTTTCGGGCGGTAGCATGGGGTACTGCATATGTTTCAAGCCACCCAGTGGTTGCTTCCACCATGGTGAGCACGTAACGCTTGCCATTGCGAGATCGTGGCAAGGTGATATAATTAACCTGCCATGCCTCCCCATATTTATATTTTTGCCATCGCCCTTCCCCCCAAAGAGGTTTCATCCTCTTGGCTTGTTTAATTGTGGCGCATGTATCACAGTCATGTATAACCTGTGCAATAGCGTCCATAGTTAAGTCCACCCCTTGGTCTCTAGCCCATTTATATGTTGTGTCTCTTCCCTGATGGCCCGAGGTCTCATGGGCCCATCGAGCTAAAAATAATTCACTCTTATGTTGCCAGTCCAAGTCTACTTGAGCCATCTTAACTTTAGCAGCTCGATCTACCTGATGGTTATTCTGTTGTTCTTCAGTTGCCTGGCTTTTAGGAACATGAGCACCTACATGGCGCACCTTCACAACTATATTCTTTACTCGGTCAGCAATATCTTTCCACAGTTCAGCAGCCCAAATAGGTTTACCCCTCCGTTGCCAGCCATTTTGTTCCCATTGCTGTAACCACCCCCATAAAGCATTTGCCACCATCCATGAGTCAGTGTAAAGATAAAGCGTTGGCCACCTCTCTCATTCAGCAATATCTAAGGCCAGTTGGACAGCCTTTACCTCTGCAAATTGACTTGATTCTCCTTTTCCTTCAGTGGCCTCTGCAACTCGTCGTGTGGGGCTCCACACAGCAGATTTCCATCTGCAGTGCTTTCCCACAATGCGACACGATCCATCTGTGAACAGGGCATATCTCTTTTCATCTTCTGGTAGTTCATTATATGGTGGGGCCTCTTTAGCACGTGATACCTCCTCTGCTGGTATTGTTCCAAACTTTTTCTAATTTCTATTTTTTTTCCAATTTCTATTGACTTTTATCTTGATGTGACCCTGAAAATCCCAAACTGGGAAAATATAAACAAAAATGTGAAAAATAAAACCACTTTAGCTGCTTCAGATAAAATCAACAAGTATACTCAGTAGGGTTCTTAGTAAAAATTATTTTTGTAAGTGAGTATAAGAGGAATAAAGTATCATTTGAATAATGTACGGATTCTTGTTACTGTGCTAGACCGGCCTTTATTGTTCAGGGCAATATAAACATGTATTTAAAAAATATCAAAGGCAATTGAAATTACTGACTTCTAAAACAACCTGATGCTTTCAAGACTCAAATAAATACATAAGCCAATAAACACGAAGAATATTAGTTTTCATATAATCTACGCAACACTTAAGTGACATATCAAAGGAAAGGTAAAGACCAAAAAAATATGGAAATAAGGAAACTTCTTTTAATGCAAATAGTACTTGTAGCTGGTATTCTGTATAAAATATAGTTTATTGTGTGTTTTAGGAAACTAAAATCAAAATATCAGAATAAATTTTCTTTGACATACTTTCTTTGCATCCCTGAATAATTAAAAAAAAAAAAAAAGAAATTCATACACAGATAAAATTTCAGTGTTCTTATGGAAATAATTATAATACAATTATTGTAAAATTTATTATACAGTTTATTACAAATAATTCACCTAGTTGATAAGTTCTTCACTATCTCTCCACTGAATCTATCAACTAATCTTCAGTTGACATAGATCTACAAAGGATGCAGACTCTCCAGATAGCAAAGTTAAGGTCAGGAGAGACCCCAAGGAAGAAACGTTTTTCTTAATGTAAGGTCACTGATTTGAAACATCTCTTCTTATCTACCTTTTTAAAGTTATCTTCCTAACATTTCCCAGAAAGCAGTGATTCATTTTCTTCAGAGTATTATTTATGTAAGAGTATGTAGAAGGAATGTCTGCTCTGTTACACATACCTGATCAAGGGACTTTTCCAAGTTAACAAGGGAGAGTAAGAAAGAGAGACAGTGATGGAAAGCAAGTCTAGTCAGTCACAATAATTTATAAGAGTGTCTGAGAATGTCAGAATGTTTACTCAGAAGGGTTATCTATCTGAAGAATTCTAAATTGGGAGACAATGACAAGAAAGTAACCCGTCAGTCACACTAGCTGGTAGGCTATCGAATTCCAGATGCCACTTGCAGGAACATCAACCTGGTCTTTCCAGCTGATATGATTTTGAACGTGAAGGCACCTGGCCTCATGCAGAAATTGCAGAGCTTGGCAAACTTGTGAAGACATAAAGTCTGAAAAGGTAGCAGGAAGAACAAAGAGACAGTTTAAGTAGAAAAGATTATAAAGGAGCCAACCACATACAAAATGAGGTTAGTCAGTAAGCTTGGCTGGCCAAGCCTCACTTGATCACCAAAGTCTTTCCTATCATCTCATATCTTCTCATGAAAACTTTTCTTAGCTCTCTCTTCTGTGTGTGTGTGTGCGTGTGTGTGTTTGTGTGTGTGCTGGGAAAACTATGTGTCAGCTCCTACTGGCAAGTCCTGTATAGGTGAAGGCTGGTGATAGTTACCAATTGGGCTGAGGGAGCAGGCACCTCTGGCTTGTAGTGCCAGCTACTGGAGCAAATGAGAGACCTAGTATCAGTAGTTAGAGAGTTGTCTCTGGACCACAAGACTGCCTGCTACTGAAGGACTGGTAGTGAGGTGAGTGCAGGGCTCCCTACCAGCAGCTGGAGCAAGAATGCAGTTCATAGCACATGTGTTTCTGAGATATGTTCTCAGTTTGTTATTGGCTGAATCAGCAAAGGGAAAGGAGCAGCTGCATTTCTCGACCTGGGCAGAGACCCCAAGGCCCCAGGCCCAGGGCTGGGACTCAGCGCCTGCACTGGAGTGCTCCTGCATCAGGGGCTGGAGAAGATGGCAACATTCTTCACCTCACTACCTTGCTTAACAATTTAGCATATAACTATTATAATATTTTAAATACATCTTATATTAATGCACTGGAATTATTCAGTAAAATAACAAATATAAAATATGAATAAATTATCAGTACTGTAGCAGAATACAATGCAAAGAACAATAGAGGGGAAAAAAAAGGTATACTTTGAGTAAATGAAGTTTGCTATCAAATAATTTTTATTTTTTCTCCCCATCTTCCCCAAAGGAGGATTTGTAATCTCATCTCTCTAAAATGTGGACTAGAGGGATTTACAAAAGTAGATGTTATTGTGTGTGTGTGTGTGTGTGTGTGTGTGTGTGTGTGTGAAATAAACCATGGTTCTCTGCTAATAGAAGCTTACAATTAATTGATTGCTTAGCAATTTTTTGAATTCAGGCTAACTCTTTACATTATTAAAGACTAATTTAGTATAATGATTGCTGGCACTTATTACTGAAAATATGCTCTCAGATTTCAATACTAGAGCAGTGTTAGAATTACATCTACTTAAAATGTGTAGACAAAGCTCAAAGCTCCTGAGCAATTTCTGATGCGTATTTTCAAAGAGATGTTAGGACATCTTCCTTGAGATGCAAAGAACTAAATGTATGTAAAAATGAATGATGACATTTACTTTGTCTAGAACTCACAGGTGTGTACTAACTAATAGATTCAGACTCCTTGCAAGACCAAGAACCGTGTTCAATTGCTGTCTAAGGACAAACATCTGAAGAAGCAGAGAAAGAATAAAGAAGTTGAGCACAAACAATTACAGAATCTCTAGAACATTGGCCTTACAATTTGAACTCTTGACAGTTGGTATATGAGCTGTAAGAATTCTGTCTAAGTCAGGGTGAGCTTGAAATCACCTCCTTTAAAAGATTGTTGCCCTTGCTGTCACTTGATATCTTGAAGGAAATAATTTGAATTTCTGCTGGAGCTGAACTATAAGGTAGCAAGAAGGTACTCCATTAAAGACTGAACTTCATTGGACAGTGGAGTGGTGATGTTCTTTCCCTTTGCTTCTTCCTGTTGTTCTAAATACAGAAATATTCTAACATAAAATCCAGGTATAGTCATAGAACAATATCCAAAACATAAGACCTGTTCTTTTTGCTTCTCAGTCAGATTTCCCCTCAGTAGCTCTTCATTTATTTTTTTTAAACTCCTACATATATGGTTACTATAGCCTCAAGAAGAAATTTAGCATTAGTTTTGTCAAAGGTGCATATTTATTAATTAAATTAAAATGTTCTCAAATTTGGGCTTAACCTCCTCTATGCTGACAGGAACCTAGAAATCTATCTTTTAATTCCCAGAAATCAGAAGTTATTTACATAAAAAATGAATTGGTATGTTCTCAGATTGGATTGCTAGAGTTCAAATAGTAAAGCATCACATATTTCTTACTAGTTTGCTTTATTAAAAATAAATAATTGGTGATTCTGTAATAAAAGACTACTGGGCATGATAGTTATGACATTCCACAGATGAGTAAAGACAAGTCTTTTTTTCTGTGGCAAATTAAAAACCCTAAAGCAACCATTTCCTACTATTACTCATAACTCATTTCCAGGGAAGTGCCACTTGATCTGCTGCGCTAGTGAAACTGTCAGGGGGGAATCACAGATCAAACAGGATGGGGAAGTGAATCACATAAGAAGTAATGAAGCTGTTTCCATGGTTGAAGGAGCAATGCTGGAGGAAGGAAAACTTAAGCCAGCACTGAGACACTGTTAAATATATGTTGTATATATTATTTATAATATATAAATAATTATATCATGATATATAACATAATATTATAATTTCTTAGACTACATCCTAAATGAAATACTATTTTCTGACAGTTCTAAGAAATATTAGACTCTGTTCACTCCTTTGTTGACCAGACACTAAAATTTTTAGTGAGAGAGTCAAATTTCAGTTCACTTATATCCTAATTGGTGAGTCCATGATTTACTCTGAATTTCTGTCAAATCTGTGACTTGAATTTTGTGCTTTCAGTCCAAGGAATAACTTTACCTTCTTCATGTAAGTGCATTATTTTCCTGTAAGTATGTGGCTGTATGTTGGGAAACAATCCAGAAAACACAGAGACAAAGGTTTGCAGGCTAAAAATGCAAACTGTTTTTCAAATATGCTTATCAAGTTTCTTTTTCTGTTCTCTGAGCATCTTTCGATTTTCCTGTAGGAAGACTTGAACCTATTGCTGGCTGTGTCCTGCCCACTTCAAACTATAATTAACATTCATTGTTTAAGTAGGTAGCAGTTTTAAGACAAGCTTACAATGGAACTTCAAAATGTTGAGACATGGTTGATCCTCAAGAAAAGGGTATTTTAGAAAGGGCATAAAGCATCATATAGACACAAGTGAGGAACTGCAGAGCAAAAAGAATAAGAAACAACAAAGGAAACATTAAGGTTAGAGAAGGACATGCTCTACCATGTCAGAGCAGATATTCTGCTGCAGATCATGACAAAGTAGATGGATATTTCTGAGAGAACTGCATGGATGGAATCACACCAGAATAGAGGAAAAGTTTGAGAAGGGAGGAGTGGCAGAGAAGAGCCACTGTGTAATAACCTAACTCCCCACAGCCATTCTCCCTGCACACTCAGGGGTGGCGAAGGTGAGAACAGAAAAGAAATGAGAACAGGAAAGGAGAAGTGCTGTTTAAATGCTTGTCTTTTTCTTTCTTATTACTTCATTGATAATAATTTAAATTTTCCCATTCCCATTCTGTTTTGCCCAGAACAGTGATTAGTAAGCAGTCTCCCTGTCTCTATCCTGAACTTTCTCATTGTATTTTCTCCCCCTGTCCTGATGACAAGTGGAAGCAAGTGAACAGACTGATGGTAGTATAGCTATCGATAAAAAATAACTCATAATAATTTTTTATACTTGTATTTTTTTCACAATGATGTACAAAAGGAGTATCTATCTGCCCTTATTTTTTCTTTTACATTTTCTGTTGTTTTAATTCATGTAAAAATGTACTGGTATTTCATTTTATTTTACTAATGTTCATTTTCAAGTTATCCTTCTGGAAATTGAACTCTAAAAGGAACATATGAATAGTTAAAAATTCTTAAAAAGTTACATAAATATAATTTTGAAACATTTCAGCAGTTTTAAAACTTTGATGCTGCTTATATTTAAAGGTAGACTGCCAACACTATGCCAATTTTAAAACAAAACACATTTCCAAGCTCTTTTCTGTACAAGTGTACAAAGATATATTCATATGAACTTAACAGAGCAAAACTATTTTGTTGCATTAAAGATAGTAATAATTGCCCTAAACATCCTTGAGCTGAAAACTTGTACACATTTTGTGTACAAACAAGAATATAATTTCTATTTTATTAGACAACTGTGCCTTCAAAGCACCCTTGTAACATCATAGTACTCTTAAGGATTTGTTTTGTATCTAATTCCTAGTACAAAATCATAGGGATACACAATACATTTAACAAATGGTAAAAAAAAAGGCCATTTGCTAATCAGTTGTTGCTGAAGGAAGTATAAAGATGAGATACACCATCAGGGAAAAGGATCTTGAACACATTGACTAAGAGCTAATATGAACATCCCCTTCAAGAAGACTTCTGTCTAAACAAAGAAGAAAAAAGCTTTTTTTTATTTTTTTCATATTTAAAAGAGTTGCCATAAGATCAAGCTGATTTCAGGAATCCAGAAAGTGGAAAAATGGTTACAACAGATATGGAGAAGGCTGAGGTACTCAGTGAGTTCTTTGCTGTTGTCTTCATTGGGATACAAAATTTTCATCTCTCTCACATTCCTGAACCTCACAGATTGGGAAGCGAGGGAGAAAAATCCCCTCCACTGTAAAAGCAGAGCAAGTCTGAAACTGCCTCGCATGACTGAATGTCTGTAAGTCTATAGGGCCAGATGACATGCATCCCCGGGTCCTGAGGGAGCCAGTTGATGTGGCTGCCTAGCCACTTTCAATGCTATTTGAAAAGTGTTTGTCCAACAAAGTCCCTGGTGGAAAAAATTACAGGTCTGTGTACTGACTGGGAGAAGAACTCAAGAGTAGCCCTTCTGAGAAGGACTCAGAGGTCCTGTAAGACAAAAAACTTAACATGAGCAAGCAGTGTGCACTTGTGGCCCAGAAGGCCAGCAGTATCCTGGGCTGAATCAAAAGAGAGGTGGCCAGCAGGGTGTGGGAGGTGACTGAACATCTCTTCTCTACCGTTGTGAGGTCACATCTAGAGTACTGCACCCAGGACTAGTGCCTCCATATAAGGAAATCTGTAGAGCTGTTTGAGAGAAACCAGAGCAGGGACAGAGGGATGATAAGAAGGCTGGAGCACCTGTCCTACGACAGGCTGAAGGAGCATTTATAGTTCAGTCTGGAGAAGAGAAGGCTCCAGTGAGACCTCATTGAGACCTTCCAGTATTTAAAGAGAACAAACAGGAGGGAAATCAACTTTTTTCATAGGTAGACATTGACAGGACAAGAAAAAATGGTTTAAAACTAAAGGAGGGGAGATTTAGCGTAGATATTGGGGAAGAAAGGCTGGTGAGGTGCTGGAACAGGCTGTCCAGAGAGGTTATGGATGTCCTGTCCCTGGAGGTGCTAAAGGTCAGGTGGGATGGGGCCCTGGGCTTGATCTAGTGGTTGGCACTCCTGCCCATGGAAGTTAGTTAGTAAGATGTCTGCCATAGAAGTTAGTTGAAACTAGATAACCTTTGAGGTTCTTTCCTCCCAAGCCATTCTATGATTGTATGATTTTATTGTAAAAGTGGCTCTAACCATCACAATAGTGAGGTTCTGGAATACCATAAATAAATAAGTAAATAACTAATTAAATATAAATGAGAATTGTATATGTCTGGTTTGTAAAATAAATGCATGAAATATATATGAGAAAAGATAAGTTATCAATACCCACAAATACCCTAAGGGAGGGTGCAAAAAGGACAGAGCCAGGCTCATGTCAGTGATATTTGGTGCCAGAATAAGAGGCAGTTGGGCACAGAATGGAACATATCTAAACATGTCTAAACATCAGAATACACTCCTTTTCTGTGAAGGTGAATGAGCACTGTGGCAAGAGTGTTCATAGTTTCCCTCCTGAGAGATATTAAAAACCTGGACATTGTTCTCAGTGAGCATCTGTAGGTGTCTCCACTTGAACAGAGGGTTCAACCAGATGATTTCCTGAGATCTCTTTTGACCTCAAGCATTATGGATTCTGTGATTCTGTGATATCTGAGAAAGAAAGCAAAACATAAAATCTATAGCCCTTTGTTTTCACTTCTGATTTGGTTGATAATATTTTCTGAGTATTTGTAGTTTTTCAGGTACACTGTCAGTCCAGTAAACATGGTACCCAAGGGAAAGGGTTCACAGTCTGTCCTTAATTCATGTTTAAAACAGATTATTACATCACTGGAAAAGATTGCCATCCATTCTATCTCAGATCAGTATGCAAGCTGTATTACACTTTTTTTTTCTTCTTTAAATCACGGTGCTTTAATTTAGCTAAACTTCAAGACAATAGATTTATTCTCTGGGAGAGAAGATGGATAATTAAATCTTCCTTGAAAATGATTAAATCTTGTTGAAAAATAAATCTAGTGAGAAACATTTAATTGTAATTGACTGAAAAGCTGCTTCCTTGAGAGCAAATAGATCAAAACATTTGGCATGTGCAACTAAGATGGCCCAAAAAGGCAAAAATCAAGTACTAAAAAGGCAGATGCCCATATAGAATATGTTACCTCTACTCTGTTTTATGTCTTCAAGCATATGACAGCAAATACCACTAGGAATGACACAGCAAACTCACTGTACCCTTGGAATTTCAGTATTCACTTTCATGAGGTGTGGTTTCTATTACCATTTACTTTAAAATAGGAGAAGAAAATATGTTATCATTGTAACTTATAATTCCTGTAAAAATGCCCCTAATTTTCTACATTAGTAATATACTGAGTCTGCTATGCACATTTTTATCCCCTTCTTTGCCTTTGGTGTTGGACAGGCTACTGGTCTTCTGGGAATTAGCTTACAGAGGCTGCTTTATTGTTGTTCACTGAGGGTCTTCCCACTGGAACCTTAAAGTGTCACCTCCCTAATGCAACTAGATACATCTAGTCCAGTGCCTGAAATTCATCATTTATTTTTATCTTTGATTGGATTTCACTCTTTTGTTATGTCAAACAATATTTGCAAAAGATCAAGGTGAATTCTAATTTTATAATGTTGCTTATTCGGTCATGCATCAGTTAAAATTTTGATAATGGGAAAGAAGCATGGAGAGAGTCTCTGTGAAAAAAAGAAAATGAAAAAGAAAAAGAAAAAGAAAATGAAAAAGGAAAAGGAAAAAGAAAAAGAAAAAGAAAAAGAATGTCATGGTTTTATGATTTTTGGTATTGGTATTCCACATCATTACAACATGTAGTGCATTAAGAGTTAAAGAGTTAATAATCCAACTCCATAGATCATTGATATTTCCGGGTATACCTGTCTCAGAAGAGAAGAACTACATTCCCCAGAGGACTTTGCGATGCTTTGCATTTTTACGTATTTTCCGCTCAGAGGGAAAAGATAAAAACCCTCTGCGGTCACGGGACACTCTCTTTCCTTCGGGATCGACTCAGCAGTGGGTGCTCGCTGCCGTATCGCCTTCAGCGTTAGCGTAAGGCCTTCGGTTTATCGGACACTCTCTCTCTCTTGCTCATTTTCTTTGATTTATTAGCTTCAATTCCAATTATATTGTATTATATTGTGTTATCTTGCTTTCTGATATCTTATTTAGTAAATTAGCTTTCCTCCTCAGATCGTTGCCGCTGTTTTGTTTCTAGGCCCATCTCCCTTTTTTCCTTTTCTCTTTCCCCCTTCCCCTTTCCTGGGGCGTGGGTCTGCGGGTCCCCCACACCAATCGTCACGGAACCGGGCCGATCCAGCACGGTAAACCGTTGACAAAGAAAAAGAATACATAGATTCTACTGTGTTTACTTTTGAATTCAGGATTTATTCAGCAAAATTAATAGTGTCCAGACCTGTTCTAAATAAAGCATCAAGTTATAATGCCCAAGGCAAAAAGCATATAACTTTCCTGACTTTCTGAGATGGAAACAGAGCCAAGTAAGGGAGGAATAGAAGGTTCCTTTTCAATTTAATTTTGAGTACTGTCTGTATCAATTTTAAGCTACTGAATTTCAACAAGTCTGGGAACTCAACATGGGATTAAAATCAGCTATTTATTCCACAGTAGAGTAGGTATGGGTGTTCTTAGACAAGCTTTTGTATCAATTGCAATTTGTCTCTTGATCATGTCAGAAGGCAGATATTTTATTTGACTTTCATTTGGATATTGATATTTGCACAAATCTACTTCTGAATTAAAGATGACAAAGTGCTTATATTTATCATGCATGCTATTAATTTGCTGTTACAAACAGAAAATGTTTCACTGTAGAGTGAAGCTAGATCACTCATGGAAAGACAAAGTAATCAAGTGACATAAAGATTTTGTGACCTTACAATGTTGTTATTTTTGTATGATTGGTTTTGTTTTTTTTTTCCATTCCCTCCCCCCCCCCCCACACACACACACTTTGTATTGTTTTATTAGATTAATTTGATTCCAAATAACTCTGTCATGTGACTGCATTTCACAGGACAACCAATGTTTACACACATATTATTCACTCCTAGTGTTTCAAAAAAAAAAAAAAAAAAACATTCAGGAAATACTTCGTTACAACAGTATTTCATGCTGGCATTTCTGATATTTAGAATGTGTGACTCAGCAGTGCACTTACCAGGTTTTGACTTCCTTCCTCAGCTTGAAATGGCCCTAATATGCTATAACTTCAGTAATAAAATAGCAGCTTTGCAGGCACAACTCCTATCTAAGTATCTTTTTTTCAGAGGGGTACATCAGCAACTGTTTTCACAGCTCATTTGAAACCGCTACTATATATTCTGATTGCTACAGTTCAGGACTTTCCCTTTTCCTGCTGCATTTCTGGACATGATAAAGTCGAACACTATCGTGGTTTTCTCTTCATCCTAACAAAGGGCTAAAGCTGAACTAAAGCTGAAATGAGAATTAAGAGGCTAGGATAATTAAATTCATTTTCCACATTCACTTCCAAAGTGAAGACTGAGACAAACTAAGCATCTTTTATATTTGGAATACTCCCAAAGTTATTACTTCTAGTATACCTGAATGTAGGATTCATCTCAATTAACTCTGAACACTGACTGTGTGGAGGCTCTGTGTTCTTTGTATGTAGCTGCCTCTTGCAGCTAAGGAAAAGGAATAGGAACTTCTGGGGTGCGGTTGATCAAACAAGTCAGACAGTTCATGCTTCAGTGCCTCCTACTCCTCTGTTTCTTTATTTTTGATCATAAAGAGGTTTAACAGACTCTTATATGAGGACTTCTACATCTAACAACTCCAGTTGTAGAGCAGATATACTATTCTCCACTGAAGCCAGAAATAAATTGTTCACAATTTCAAATATATAAAAAATTTATTTTTTTGTTTAAATGATGTACACAAGTGTTTCCAAAGCTAAATGGTACTTACATAGTAGTGCGGTTTTGCTGAGCACGTAGTTATTGACCAATTCACTGTTTGACTAAAACAAAAACAACATATTTAGCTGCTTTACCTGTTTTCAGACACTACAACAATTTAGCGTTATGCTGTAAATCTGTTTTCAAATTTTTTATTCCATTTGCAGTATCAAGAGTCAAACAGTCTACAGAAATATTTATTATTCTGCTTTAGTACAGACAGAAATATTCATCTTTTGTATTTAGACTGAAAAGACTTGCTGTGGAATTATAGCAAAGTATATACATACATACACACACACATATATATATATGTATATATATAAAGAATAATTTACAGGTGTTTTTTGTTCCTGTGTGGTAAAGAACACATTACCTGTTATGTGAAGGTCTAAAAGGTGAATTATTTCCTTATACATGCAAGTTCTACATAAAGCTAATAGGTTTTTCTCTTTTCTTTTTTTTCTTTTTTTTTTCTGAATTCCATTAACTTTTTTTATCAAAGACCTGCAGGTGTTCTGATATATTCAACAAAAGATCTATTTAGCAGGCATAGTGGCTGCAAATATTAGGAGGGATTGAGAACAAAATTACTGAAGATGTGCTTCAGTGCATCCCTTTGCTTCAATATATTCAGTGCTTAACTGTGTATATGTTGCTGTTTCAATCCACAGAAGTCTTAATTAACACCTAATGGATCTTCCATGTAATATGGGAACCTCACGTATGCTTGTACAATTTTACTTGCATAAAAATGCATAAATTCATTTTACTTTAGACTCAACAATAACCAAAATGTGATTTCTCATTTCCATTCTGTCAAACCACATATTTACTAAAAATAAAAAATAAAAAAATGCAGCACTACAGACTTATTTTATACAATTTATTAATTTATTTATTGTACAAGCGACACCTCCTGGAAGCAGTTTTCCCAGCAAATGAAAGCTAATGTCATTAGCTCTACAAACAAGCTAATATTTCTGAATAACATAATCAAGTTACATCTTTCTGCAGACTTTCAAGACATCTAAACTCATTGGTCTTTCCTTTTATTGCTTTTGTGAGCACAACAAATAAATTATGTTATATATACATAAGGAGCACATTTTATGTAAGATCTACATGAAGGTCAACAAGCCTGCTTATAGCCATCTCTTCTCAGGCTCTCATAAATCTTCTTATTAAGTGGAGTTCTTTCTTATTAACTTCTGTGAAGAATCAAAACCATAATATACGCATTAAGAAGGAACATGCTAGTAATGAATAACATGGAATCTATTTCAGCTCCAGCACTTAACTTCACTGTAAAATCATGGGATCTACTCTTTTATGTTAGGAACACACACAGAAATGTAATAGTACAAAGTTATGGTAAGAAAGAATATGTGGCTATAAAGCTAATGTAATAAAATTGATTTTTTTTTTAATATAGTTCAGACTTTCTTTTTTAATGAATGCTGTTGATGTTCTTTAGGATGTATTTCTACATTCTACTGTTTCTCATGTACAACATTTTCAAAACACTGTATTTAAATTGTATGGCATCATGTCTTTTCTAGATAAAAAATCTGCCTAATAAATTAATTTGATATTTAAAGATATCTTAAAATTTCACTGAGTCCTTCCTTCAGGAACAGGTTTTTGTTTGAAACAGAGAATATCTACTGGAAATGGATCTCATACCATGTTTCCTCACAATCTGCTATAATGACTAATTATCCATTTTCAAAATCTGCAACTATTATAGTTCAATTTATTTTATTTAATTTCCTTCTGCTTCAACATATAGCACTGACTCAAGTTACGCCTACATTGCTACGTTAAAAGCCTTCTTGTATCAGGTATCGTTGTCCTCAAATAATATGATTAGGTCACACATTCATATGCATTTGGGTTTTGTGTATTTTTCTATGATATTTTTGTAGTTTCCTAAACTATCATTTAAAAAGCGTCTAAATTAGCTTAAAAGTTGAATAAGGATATTTGAGATGACTGTGGAATCAATAATGATAACTGTATTACATAGAATATAATAAGGGAATACATTTAGCTCTGAGCTGAATTTGAGATGTAGTTTGTAGAATGGATCAGAATCTTCAAAACTGTTTTTGTTGTATTTTTTGTTTTGGTGGGCTTTCTGTTTGTTTTTTTTTACTTGTTTGTTTGTTTGTTTAAAGAACTTTTGTCTTTTATGATCATTGGCAGAAGAAGCAAGGAAGTTCATCTTCAAGTCATTCATTCTGCAAATATTTTCATGATGTTTTGTATGTGTTTCTGCCTGATACTTGAGTCCTGTATTGTGTGTCTGATTGGTTTACATTTCATAGGAGTTCTATTAATATTGGCATCAGTTTGTGATGCATGTATAGTATATCATAAGAGACACAGTCTGGCTTTATTGCTGAATTCGTGCAGGAGAATAGGACCCAGAAAACCTAAATAATACACCATGATGAATCAGAGCTGCTGAATGTCAAATAAATTTGACAATTTGATTTCTTTTCTAATCAAACTGTTTTTTCTGGAAAAAGCAAGAACAATTTTTTTTTTTTTTTTCAGGATGGCAATTTGTTGAACACTCTGATATCCTTCTATACCTGTTTATATTTAAACAGTCACTGGGACAATATGCAAAAAGAATTTGGGTGGTCACACTAACTTCTCATGCCAGGAGAAATGACTTAAATACTTGACTTCAAAATAACAATTCTTAGAATGACTGTCTGTCAACGGTTTACCGGGCTGGATCGGCCCGGTTCCGTGACGATTGGTGTGGGGGACCCACAGACCCACGCCCCAGGAAAGGGGAAGGGGGAAAAGGGAAAAGGAAAAAAGGGAGATGGGCCTAGAAACAAAACAGCGGCAACGATCTGAGGAGGAAAGCTAATTTACTAAATAAGATATCAGAAAGCAAAATAACACAATATAATACAATATAATTGGAATTGAAGCTAATAAATCAAATAAAATGAGCAAGAGAGAGTGTCCAATAAACCGAAGGCCTTACGCTAACGCTGAAGGCGATACGGCAGTGAGCACCCACTGCTGAGTCGATCCCGAAGGAAAAAGAAAATGTCCCGTGACTGCAGAGGGTTTTTATCTTTTCCCTCTGAGCGGAAAATACGTAAAAATGCAAAGCATCGCAAAGTCTTCTGGGGAATGTAGTTCTTCTCTTCTGAGACAGGTATACCCGGAAAATATCAATGATCTGTGGAGTTGGAGTATTAACTCTTTAACTCTTAATGCACTACATGTTGTTATGATGTGGAATACCAATACCAAAAATCATAAAACCATGACACTGTCTTAGGACAATAAATGGTTCTTATTCTACATAAATAAATTAATTATTTATCTGTAGTACATTTGACTAATTTGAGGAGATAAATTATGTCCTTTTCACTCTTGGAACAGATTTTGTAGACTTTGTAGAATTTTTGTAATTTGAAGAACTTTAGGCCCATACAATAAATCTTTGGATATCAAAAATAATTTTAGACAACATAAACGTTCAACATTTAGATTGCTGTAGACTGATAATATTTCAAATATCTTTGCTACATATTGCAGTATTTTATATCACTTTGAAAATATTTTTTTACAAAATAAGATGAAACTCTTAGTGTGAATTTGACAGCGTTCTAGTATGAAGAAAAATATTATTTAGAGTAGTTACTAATACACTATACCCTCTAAAATTCTGACATTAATCACCAGGAAAACTACTGTGAATTACCACGTTTTGAACATGACTCAACAGAGTGATAACAAGCAAATATACATCAGATGCTCACCTTTTTGAGTTGTCACTTGGTTTTCATCATTTGTAATGGTTTTTAATTATGCTTCATGATATGTCACATGAGGAGTGAAGAAGTAGTTGTAATAAACCTTGCTTGCTGTCTTTACTTATTGGAAGAATAGCGTCCAGATTTATTATATTTTAAAAGACGTGGATTTCTGTTGTTTACAGAAAGTTGAAAAAACATAGAATAAAACTTCTTTATTATTTATTTTTATAAATGATAATATAATTGTAGAGTATTATAGAAATTTAATTGAGTCTACTGAAGGTAAATACATAAGATTTTTTTCTATAGATACAGGAAAGTGAAAAAAAAGCCTTCATATATTCCCATTTTCTTTTAGAGGTGAGGAAGAGTGGGACTTAAGATATGGATCAATGTGAGTGTTTTAATGGAAGGCTTCATAATAATTTTTCACTGTTTTCTGTCTTAACAAATGTAGATTGTGGTTTAATGCAAATACTGTTAATGTTACTGTTGTTCATTGTATGCACTACAAATAAAAAAGCTACTGTAAGTTTACAACTGACTTTCATGCATAACTATATAGCTATGTATACACATATGTATAAATCTGTAGTGGGAAGGCAGGGAGAAGAAATAGAAGTTGATGATGTTTCTTTCTGTGGAGTAAAAATTCAGATCTTTACTGACATGAATCAAGGTGTCTTACATGATTGTAGGGAAAAAATATAAAAAATAACAACAAGGAAGTTAATTTAAGACTTCTTACCCTGAACATTGGTTATGTAGCTCAATGCTGCAAGTTAGAAAAAAGATTATGGAAATCAAATTAAAATCATAATTGCATTGAGGGAAGTAAAAACAGAGTTAAAAAAAAAAAAGTAAGTTATCACGTTTAGCTTCTTCATGTTTCTGAATAAAGTATAAATGTAATAAGAAATATTTTCAGTTAAGATCAAAGGGTAAAGATATGTTGTTTTTTTTTCCTTTGGTCCATGTTATTTAGAAAGATGAGGAAGCTGATCTCTGTACATGGAGCAACACATTGCTGTTATAAGATGAACACTCAACAGGTTTGGGCATTTTCTCTTGTGGCTACTACAAAGTTTCATTTTAACAGAGATATTTCAGTATGACAAAAAACAAAACAAAACAAAACAAAAGAAAGCCAGTGAAATGCATATATACTTATATCCCAAAGTGTTAATAATTAAAAGAAAAAAAAATGTTTAAAGAGGATGAGAAGTACCAGCTGTAGGACATATATAACAACTGAGAGTTCAGAAAAATCTTATTAAGAAGAAAAAAAACATAAGTCATTTTGTAATCCATCTCCTATGTATCTATATAGTGAAAAGCTTGAATGGGTGAAACACGGAGTTTCAAAAGCAGTTACTTAGAAATTTTTTTTTTTTTTCCAAAATTAAGTTCATCTTCATTTCCAGTTCAATTGTCTTAAAAGAGTTTTGAATACAATATCCATGATCCTGTCTCTTCAGTATAACGGCTGTGGTATTTCAGTCTTAGTTAGAATATCAATTCGTAGTTCGAGTGCAAATGAAACATTCCTAAATTCAACCTCATGAAAATCTTTTCCCACACTACATTGATCTTGGTTCCTATTGCAATAACAAAATTACAAAACCAAATTTCTGGAAGAATAAGAACTTGAGTAAAAACAGACAAACAGGAACATTCTTTGGTATGTAAATGTATACACCTATCGAAGAAACAATTTTCTGCAATTTCACTAGAAAAGAATGTCATATACAGGTCATTTTAAGATCCACAGAGTCATGATTCTACAATGAGAAAAAGATCCAGGTTGGTTTGTATTTTCTTGCTTAGTTACTATCCTTTTCAAATGTACTCAGATGAACTTCCAGAAATTAAGTTATTTCTTACTATGAACAATATTATTATTTATTTAACAAGAGTAACACCATTCATTTTTAAGACATCTGAATACATTTGACCTTTATTTTTCATCAGCTGAGTTTCACAAGAAACACTGAAATGTCAGAAATTGTTATCATAAAGATTATTTCCTTCTTCACTGTGAAAAGTGATTTAAAATGTCTAATTAAACCCATTTATCGTCTTTCTGCTGCCTTTTTTTCACCCTTAACTACAATGCAATCATGTAAGTGATTGATGCCTTCAAATTCACAATTAACTCTGTCATACGACTAAAAATGAATTAAGTACTCACTGGCTAAAAACACTCAACTGAATGTGAGAATTTTGTCACGTGATATATTATATGCATTCTTTTAACCCTTTTTTTTTTTCTAAAAATAAATTAAAATTTCACTTGAAATGTTCAAATGTTAAATACTGAATAGGTCTGAATGTACTAACCTGTATAGAGCAGTGGCGAACAGTATATGTACTGATATGCTATTAATGTGGGGTCTAGAAACAGTACAAGAGGCAACAGCCACAAACTGGAGCATACTAAGTTCCATCTAATCATGAGAAAAAACTTCCTTACTCTGAGGGTGACAGAGTACTGGAACAGGCTTCCAGAGAGGTTGTGGGGTCTTCTTCTGTGGAGGTATTCAAAACTCACCTGGACACCTTCCCTAACCCTTATTTTGTAGTTGAGAATTTTCCCTATCCAATGGTGTTATTGAGCTCTTTGTACTATGGAAATAAATAGGAGGCATTACTTCTTTTGTGATCTACGCATTATACCAATTAACATTAACTCCATAAATCTAGATGTTTAGTTTAAATGCAAGCATCCCAATAAGCATATTGGATTTGTTTTTGTTTGTTCAGGTTCTTCTTCATGTTCTTGTTGCTCTTGCCATTTTCTTTTGTTGAAACTTTTCTGTGGCTTCTCTTTTTTTTTTTTTTTTTTGAATCAAGTACTACATATGGAAAATTTGGAAATATTTTCCCTTTAGTATTTATGCCTCTAATTTCTGTTTGTCACTTACAGAGATGGACAAATTCCCATGACTTCTGCTGCAAGATGCCAACTTCTAATTGCTGCATGCTGAGAAGTAATTACAACAGTGCATTCTCATGATTCATCAGCTTCTGTCCACTGAGTTCCTTTGCCTTTTTTGACCATGACTCGTCAAGAAAATTCTTCAGTTATCATCAGTATTTAATAATGCTCTGGAAAAGGCTGCCAAGAGAGGTTGTGGAGTATCCTTCTCTGGAGATAATCAAGACCTGTCTGGACGCCTACCTGTGCAGTCTGCTGCAGGGAACCTTGCTTTGCAGGGGGTTGAACCTGATGTTCTCTAGAAGTCCCTTTCAACCCCCACAATTCAGTGATTCTGTAATAACGATATTTATATAAATATTATGTGCTATATATAATATTATGCTATCAAAACAGGAGTTCACTGTCCCGTTAGTCATGGAACTGGGCATAAATGTATTTTTATGAACAATATAAAGCAAGTCACAGTATAGTTTCAGATATGCAGATTTCTTGAGAAATATTTAAGGATGAGAAACTATTCAGAATACTTAACAAATGCAGTAAAAAAAATGTGACAAATGAAATGAAAAATATAAAAATATGTTATTTTGGTATTTTCCTATAAAATATATGAAATACTGAATTCTAGACTTATCAAAGAAATTCATTATATGGGACTAAAGGATTGAAGCTGAGAGTTGCCAAGAATCACTGCAGTAACCAATAGATGAAATGTAGGTTTTTTACCACTTCAGAAGTGGAAAGTCTGAAAGCTGTGGGGGAAGTTCCAAGAGCCCTGCTACCACTAAACAAACCAATAGGCAAAGCAGAGAATTAACATATGGTCAGGGCTTCTTCCTACTTAAGGTGACAAAACTTTTTAAATAAAAGATCATGCATGTTCATGTATTGGCTATGTACTCATAGGATGACCCAGTGTGCAGTAACCATGAACAGTTGAGTCACATGTCTAGAAAAGTTTGTATAGAATGTTGTGATTTAAGTCCGTCAGAAGGCTCAGCACCACACAGTTATTTGCTCACTCTCCCCAGGTGGGACAAGGGAGAGAAGTGAGATGGTAAAAGCGCAGGAATTTGGGGCTAGATATAAAGAGTTCATTCAATAAAGCAAAAGCTATGCACACGATTATTTTGCTATATTTTGGTACTTCCCATCAACAGTAAGTAGGTCAGTCACTTCCAGGAAAGCAGGGCTCATCATGTATAATCATTTTTTGTGAATCCAAACATCATCACTTCTAAGATTCCTCCCTTTCCCACTTCTTTATTCCAGATCTGTTGCTGATCATGACCTCTTATGGTATGAGATATCCTTCTGATCAGCCTGTGTGAGTTGCCCTGGCTGTGCCACCTCCCAGCTCTTTGTGCACTCTTAGCCTACTTGCTGGCAAGACAGCAAGAGAAGTAGAAAAAGTCCTTGGCTCTATATAAGATCTTCTCCGCAATAACTAAAAACATCTATGTGTTTTTATTAAAAAAAAATAAAAAATGTGAGCCACTATAAAGAAAATTAATTCTATCTCAGTGAAAACCATGGCAAATGGATGACTTTATATAGAGAAGTAAGAGCACTGTGTGTGCTTGACCCTTGTCCAAGTAGAATATGGCTCACTGCTTGTAACACACAAAAAAATATCAATAAGCAAGGAAAGTCCTTGTCTGCCCACTTAACTTCTCATGGTATCATCAACAATGGCACATATACTCATGCAACATTTTCAAAACATTTTTCCAAGTATGCTTTTTCCAATGCTTGTTTTCAGTTGATTAATTTTCAGAAAAGTAACATGGTTTTAAGCTGCCTAATCTTTTTTTTTTTGTCTTTATACATGTTTGTTTATATAAATGACAAAAAAAAAAAGTAAATGTATTACATATCATTCCTATGCACTAATTTATGAATAAAAATCAGTAATATTTAATTTTAAATTTAAATATCTAACACTTCTTCCAAATCCTTAAAAAAAGCACACTATGATCATAAGAATGACTGCAGAAGCATTCACAAGCAGTCATATTGTCCAAATAATTTTGCAAGAGATAATGGTAACTTCTTTAAATCTGCGTTTTACAGGGACAAATCCATTAAGAACTTGCCATACATTCTTATAAATCATGGCAAATAAGGATAGATAATTAAAATAAAATAAGACTTTAAACATCAAAATTTTGATTTTAGCAAATACGCACTTCCAAATGTGAAGCTCAACTCCATTATAAAGTAGGTGACAAGTTTATCTTACCTTGTGCCTTCCCATTCCCCAACAGTCTTTAACTTACCATATTGTGACCTTTATAATAGCTTTATAGAGGATCAATCAGGCCAAGACAGAACTTTAATGCAAAGAGGTATTCATTATTTTATATTGGCTTAAACGAATAGGCATGACAAGTAAAACATGGATGATTGATTTCCTGACCTTTGAAGTGTTTTATATGTAAAGTGCATAAGCTATAGCCATACAAGATATTTAATGTTAAAAATGAATTTTAATGTTTAACAATATTTGTTATAAGCTGACAATGAAACTTGTTTGGTAGCAGCAAATTCTACTGCTTCATCTCTTTCTTTTCTCTTGAATTTTCAGTTGTAGTAGTTTCCAGTTCTTTAAAATATGATATAAATACCCAATGGAAAAGAAATATGTTTGCAGATGACACCAAGCTGAGTGATGCAGTTGACATGCTAGAGGGATGATATGCTATCCAGAGAGACCTGGAGAGGCTTGAGCAGTGGGCCTATGCCCACCTCATGAAGTTCAACAAGGTCAAGTCATCTCGGTTGTGGCAATTCCATGCACAAATGCAGGTTGAGTGGAGAATGACTTGAGTGCAGATCATAGGAGAAGGAACTGGGACTGTTGGCTGTTGAAAGACTCAAAATGAGCTGGAAATTTGCACTTGCAGCCCAGAACTCCAACTGTGTCCAGGGTTGCATCAAGAAAAGCATGAACAGCAGGTTAAGGGGTGTGATTCTGCCTCCCTACTCTGCTCTTGTGAGACGCCACCTGAAGTACTGCATCTGGAGCCCCCAACACAAGAAGGGCATCAGGCTGTTGGAGCAGGTCCAGAGAAGGGCCACAAAGATGATCAGAGAGCTAGAGTACCTTCCCTATGAGGACAGGCTGAGATATCTGTGGCTCTTCAGCCTAGAGAAGAGAAGACTCTGGGGGGAACCTTATAGCGACCTTCCAGTACCTGAAGGGGGCAAAAGGGAAAGCTGGGGAGGTACTTTTTATAAAGACGTAGCAACAGAATGAGGGGAAATGGTTTAAAACTGGAAGAGGGTAGAATTAGATTAGATAGTAGGAAGAAAATCTTTACTGCGAGCGTGGTGAGACCTAGGAACAGGTTGCCCAGAGAGACTGTGGATGACCCCTCCCTGGTAGCATTCAAAGCCAGACTGGATGGGGCTTTGAGCAACCTAGTCTGGAGGGAGGCATTCCTGCCTGTTGCAGGGGGTTGGAACTAAATGATGTAAAGGCTCCTTCCAACCCAAACCATTCTACAATTCTCTGTACTGAATTGGAATCAAGTAAAAATCATCTTCAGGAATTTTTCAGACTAACTTTCCAAGCCACTGTGAAAGATACTAATGGGTGTCCAAAGTTATTCACTTTGGGGAGTGAATATAACATAAAAACATTAGATAGTAGGTGGAGTGGAAAAATAAAGGAATGTCGCATATATATTTTTTGTTTTGGTTTTTTGGTTTGGCTTTTTTTTTGACACAAATACAAGCCTTCTCCAGAAAGAAATTTATGATCTAGCTGGCATAGAGTTCTTTGAATCCTTATGTATCTCTTCACTACAGAAAGTAAGTTCTCAATATCCCCCCATAACTCCTATATAGATGACTTAGATAATACTTTCTAAAACTCATTGTGGTTTACAGTACTTAAAATACCGGAGATCAGTTTTGGGACATGAATGTAATTTTCAATTACAATTCAAAGATACTGACTTTCTAAAATTCAAACATATTTATAAGTTCTGCTGTCAGCTACTCTCAAGTTTATGTGTCTCCTCCTTTTCTATTTGAAAGTATGAATTCCAGTAGCATCATCCAAAAATCACTCTTAACAATGTGGATGGATTATTTAACAACTGTTACAGCCCTATATTTCATGTCACTATATCAGGGATCCTCACATGTATTTTCTTCTTATCTATGTCCAGTGAAAAATAATTTTTATGATTAATGATTTGAAAAATCTGTAATTGGTCCAATACATATCTACCTTGATTCTGCCTAAAGGTTGGAATATAAGTCCCAGTAGGAAATACAGCAAATAATTAACCTCATTTCCTCCCTGGGGTCTTCATCGTTACAGAAATAATTTTCACATTCTTTCTGCTACCTCTGTGAATATGAATGGAATCATATAAAACCATATGTGATACTGTAATATATATTTAACTTCTCAAACTTCGTTTGTTTGTTTTTCCCAGTAGCTACTGACATCAGTTATTTATCCTTTTGATAATTTCATTAAATCAGAGGAGTATCTTATTTTATTTTATTTTATTTTATTTTATTTTATTTTATTTTATTTTATTTTATTTTATTTTATTTTATTTTATTTTATTTTATTTTATGAAAATAGTGCAGACATCAATGTAGCTTTAGTTGATCACTTCAACATGTGTCTTATAGCTATTAGATAACAAGTAAATTGAGTTACATGGACAAAGGTTAAATTGGATTCCTCTAACTATGGTTCTTCTGGTTCTGAAATTACAAGTTTCATATTCCCCTAAGGCAAGCTATTGAGGAAGAAGGATATTGTACTTATCTATACAAATAAAAATTACTGGCATTTGTTCAAAAACACCAAGTATTTTTGGGAAACTGGATTTTAGTTAATTACCTGAACTTTCTCGACATTACTTTGTGCCAACATTGTAATTTGTAATAAAGATATATTACCATGTCAAGCATTAGGAAGTTGCCTTATTGCTTAATTATACAAAATAAACATACAGTTAGCAGTTCTGATATTTAATTGATGACTAATTATTAAATCATAAATGTTATAAATTGTGAGAAATTTCTTGGTTAAGTGCTCATTCCTAACTGTAATTGACACGTTCCCCTCCTACTCAGTGCTGAAGAACATCCAAGTAGCATGCAAAACTTAATTTCCTGTGATTTTCCTGCTGGATGACTAATTGCAAAATAAGAATGCATTGCAAGAAATTGTGTGGAATTAGCATAATTTTTTTCTTTTTGCATCTCATGTGACTTTCTTTCTACTTTGCTTTCTCTATTTTCCTCCGCATTCCTTACTCCAGGTGTGTTTTATTAAAAATAAAAAAATCAGTAAGATTTTACTTTTTTAAAGAAATGAAAGTAAGTATAAGGTATAATGTCTGCTGTTAAAAGTATGGAGTCTTTTAGAAGGATATGAAATCTTACTCATATTCTGACACTGAAGATTTCTGTCATGTAATTGATTCTTCTCCACAAATGAAGGTGTTTTATCAAAGGACAAAAATATTCATGGAAGAACAATAAAGGCTTTTGGTGCTTCCTTCACTTCCCTTAAGATTCAAAAAAAAAAAAATCAACATGACACTATAGGTCATTATCCTACATAAAAGTGATTTAAATATTTTAGAATATATAGTTTTACTCTGCTTCTTCGTGGCCTGTGACAGGCCACAGTTTTTGCACTGAATTTGGAAGGCCTGAAGACAGAAGATTATTGAGCTCGCTCTATGTGAGTTTTTCTTGACCTTCCTAGATTAATTTTACTTGGTTTATCTGACGGTGATTTTTCTAATTAATATCAGGTGGCTATAGCTGACTTAGTTTGCCTTTGTTTCTCTCTCCATGATATCACCAGTATTTTGCAAATATGCAGCACTATGTAGCAGAAAAATACAGGCCTTGTACCACTGCAGAGGGCTTGAGCGGTGAGGACTCAAGGTCTGGTGTAGAAGAGCAGAGAAGTGTGTTAACAGGGCACAGTCTGGCACTTATGATGTATAGGCATGTTGTGTGGAATGTGTTACATGAAGTATGTGATGTACGTAAATTTTATTTTCATGTACACATATGTATACATAAAAGTATATAAAAACATGTATATACTTATGACAATAGATGTGTGTGAGCAAACTTGTGTTGTATACTTATTAAATATACCTTTTAATAGACTACTTAAATTCCGATTTTTATCTATTTCCAAAACTGTGCCAAAAAAAAATCACACTGGAAGATTTCCTCTCAAAATTTTTGGTGGTTCATCTTCTTCAAACTCCAGTGACTTATTTAAGAGAAAATTTGTATTCTTTGTAACATTAGTTTTTCGTTGAAGTTCTACATATTTTAACATTGAATTTCTATCTTCTTGGGGCTTATCATTATTTTTACTTGAATATCTTTTCAGTTGAGCTAACCATTTTTAAAACCTGAAAAATTTTGTGCATCATTTATTAAAAATATTGCTATTGACTTCTTTTGGAGAATAATTTTGAATAAATCTTGGAGAATATCCTCAGCCAGGGATTTTTTTTTAATAGCATTCTAAAACATAAAACATGAAAAATGCCTCTTCACTTACTTGAAATATAAAATTTATGGTAGCAAAATTAAAAACAAGGTAGAAGATTAAGACAAAATTTTAAGAAATTGTATTTGAACTGCAGCTTATTCCATAACTTCAAAAGTTATTGAATTACTTTCATCTCCCTTTTCCTAAAACATGAGCTACTATAAATAATTAAGCAAAACAACTGTATCTAAGTGATCACAGGTGAAGTTAAAATCAAAGATCATCTTTGTGCTAACACAGTATTTTGGTTAAGAAAAATATTTAAGATGAATTGGTTACTGTTTCAAGAAAGAGATGAGTACAGAATGATACAGTATTAAAACCTACTTATTTTCTCCACTGATTATGAAGGGCACATGCAGGCAGTTCATTTATCTGTCAGTGTCTACAATGTGAACAGTCAAATATAACTAAAATGAAACTCACAAAATTTCTGTAATACATTTGTACTGTTTTTCATATACCTAGTCATTAGCTTGTTTTCCACTAAGGTTTTCATAGTAGTTAAAAAGATGGAATAATTCAAATGAAGTTGAATGGAAGAAGATAACAAAAATAAATAAATAAATAAATAAATTTGGAAAACTGGGAGCCTGTCTCCTTAGAAAATCTTGAAAATTAAAAAAAAGCAATACATAAAGAGACATGATCATAGAGCCACAGTAAGTCTTAACATATGAATAAAAACCACAGTACTTCTATAAAAGTAAGCAGAACGATAACAGCTTTAAGCAACTGCATACTGATTTAATAATGAATAAATCTCTCAAACTGAGTAAAATGCCATTTTAAATTCACAGAGTTGTACTCAAAACAGTACATTAAGAATTATCCATACACTGATTCACATAACAGGTATTCACTATAAGAAAACTTATACTGATTTCAGCAAATGTATTTAAAAACTGCATATAAGAACACTGGGTGTGCTAGCTTGCTAGAGAATTATTTCATTAATTAGCTGTTTTGTTTAGTTTGTCTTTTCTGTTAGCAAGATACTATCTTTCTCAGTGTCTATTTACATCTAGAAGTTGTCGCCACGATAGCTGAGTATACCAAGATTATAAAGAACCATTGATTTGTAGCATAGTGCAGATATCAAAAACTTAGATATTCATTTTCAGAACTGAAATTATCTTCAACATAACTCGCAAAATTGATGAAACTGTGTGTTCAGAAGTTACCCATCAGGGATTCAGGACGCAAAGGACAATTGGCTGAGGAAAGTGCTATTTTAATTTCAAGTTTGACTCCAGATACCTGAGAATTTAAATACATGAGAAAATGTTGGAATAAAAATCCTTGTTTAGACATTATCTATATGCTGCTTTTCTTTTTTGTCTTTAAACTTGGCCAGTCATAATTTTTGTCTTGATTATCACAATGAATAACAGGCGGGCTGGGTTCATTCACGTGACCACATGGTTATACGGCCATTAAAGTTGGCTTAGAAACTCTTGTGGCTTCCAGCTGCTCACTGTGCAGTCTAAGGGCTTTACGGACACATTTTCCACATTAATTAGCCCCATGTCTTAGATCATTCCAAACATTCATCAGGGAATCAAGCTGCTTAGGAGAAATCTGTTTTACCTAAGGCTCAGTGTCTAAAGTTAGGGATCTTGTCTTCGTTTGTCAGCAGGAGGACAAATGAACAGTGCAAACTGTCAATGATCAAAATCTTGTCTATGGAAAAGGAAGAACCATCCCATACATAGGCGATAATTTATTGTTAACATAAATGAAATCTTAACAGTTGAGAGGTCTACAGTGTTAGTCCATGCTCATCTCTCTCTGTCCAGTTTGTTCTCTCTCCATCATGTCCTGTGTCCCCACTACTGAAAATCTCTGCTATTGCAGCAGGTCTCTATTCCTCTATATGATCATTATGCTAGCTTATAAATTGGTGGCACTGCTTAAAGATAAGCAAAAGCAAACCAAATCAGCTATAGCTCATAGTCAATTATAAAAAATACTGTCACAGCTAAACCAGGTTAAACACAGCTGGGAAAATGTCAAGAAAAGATTAGGATGCGCAGGTCTTCCAAGACCTAGACTAGAAGCTGTGCCAGTTTAGTACAAAGCCTGTGGCCTGTTACTAGCAATATTTCAAGCTATGGGGTTATAAAACATAGATTTCTAGTGCTGATTCAGGTACCAAAGCCCACTTTACCTCTCCTTCAGAGGTGCATTCTAGATGCTGTAGTATGATTCTATGTCTGAAAATGGGAATTTAGAGGATTGCTGACTGTGACAGATGTGACATAATCAGTGTAAGATCATATTTCTGAGAGGTAGCTGGAAACCAGGGAGAGCTAGGATGGCGTAATGTACTCATGATAAAACTTTTATTCATACAATCTATGAAGAAACTTCTGAGATGGTAATTATACCCATCTAGAGATAATTTTTATGTGAGGAAGCTACTTACAACACTGTGTTCTATACTGATCATACTGATCAGCAAACGTGGACTTGCTCACCTAAATTTAAGAAACAAATATTAAATTGGAAGAAATCACCATACCATGCTTCAATTGCAAAAAAAATTGTCTGAGAATTGCTTAATTGTGTCGGATTTATTGGTTGACAACCCTGCCTGCAGCAGGAGGTTGGAATTAGATGATCTTTGACTCCTTTCCAACCCAAAGCCATCCTATGATTCCATGTGTTAGCTCAACCACTATTCCAATACTCCAAAGTAAAATATTTTACAATTTCTGAAGTCACATATTCATGTTCAATCAGCAAGAACTGCTAACACAGAATGGTGCCATGTTAATACATCTACTGGTCTTCAGTTTGTTCCAGCAATAGGCTTTATACATTGTTGAGTTCATTCTGTATAAACATACCCTCTCTTTTTAAACTTCACTGAATTACATTTCTCTTTTGAACATAAAGTGTGAAATGTAGACTTTAACTGTCACAACTGTTAATAAATTTTCCTTTTTCATGCTCTATGAAACAATTGTTTCAATTCTGTCTCCCTCCTGTTTCTCACTTCAAAGAGTTTGTCTCCCTAGAAAATAGTACAAATTTTCAGATAGGTGGGATAATTAAACTAAAGCATACTATATGGGATGCAGATAATGACATTCAGAGAGTAACTATACTCATGCCTAAATGACTGGTAAGGGAATATATATATGGAAGGAATAGATTAAATAATGAAAGCTATCCTTCAGATAGTATAGTTAGCAGAACTGAATTAGTCTTAAGTTATTCTGTTGAGTTCAGCAAATGTGCTGGTCTAGAATCCTAACATCAAAAATCACCATTCTTTTTGGTTCTCTGAAGAATTACAGAATTGTAGGGGTTGGAAGAGACCTACAGAGATCATAGCGTCCAACTCCCTGCCAAAGCAGTTCCCTAGCCCAGGTTGCACAGGTAGGCGTCCAAGCGGGTCTGGAACATCTCCAGAGAAGGAGACTCCACAACCTCTCTGGACAGCCTGTGGCAGTGCTCTGTTACCCACACTGTGGAAGAAGTTCCCATGCATATTTGTGTGGAACTTCCTATGCTTCAGTTTGTGGCCATTTCCCCTCATCCTATCACCATGCACTACAGAGAAGAGGGCAGCCTCATCCCTCCGAGTCACTAAATATTTATAGAAGTGTATAGCTTTCTTGAACTTACTGCTCTGTTGCTAATCACCCAGTATTCCTTTCTATATAAATCTCTCTGTAAGGCCTCTCATCCATATAAGGAGTCAAATGCATCTCTCAGTTTAGTATCATCACCGAGCTTACTGAAGATACACTTCACTCCAGCATTCAGATAATTGGCTCAACATGAGCCAATAGTGTGCCTTGGCATCCAAGAGGGGAAATCACATTTTAGAATGCATAAAAAATAGCATAACCAGGAGGTCAAAAAAAGAGATTTTCCTACTGTATTTAGCACTGACATGTCCTCATCTTAAGTACTGTGTGCAGTTCTGGGCTCCATGTTGTGATTTCAGGTTAATGTCCTTGAAAGCAGTCAGAGGATATTAGGTAACGATTCTTTACCATGAGGATGGTCAAACTTTGAATCAGGCTTCCTGGTGAGATGATTGATTCCCCATACCCGTCAGGGTTCAGGAGACACTTGGACAATACTCTAAATAGTATGCTTTAACTTCTGGCTAGCCCTGAAGAGGTCCAGCAGTTAACTGTATGATTTTCAAAATTCTCATTCAATTGAACTACTCCCCTCCCCTCTCCTCCCCTCTCCTCCTCCCCTCTCCTCCCCTCTCCTCCTCCCCTCTCCTCCCCTCTCCTCCTCCCCTCTCCTCCCCTCTCCTCCTCCCCTCTCCTCCCTTCTCCTCTCCTCCTCCATTCCATTCCATTCCATTCCATTCCATTTCAGTATATAGTAAATAGAGGCTAAATAGAGGAATTCCAAGATGAAAAAGGAATTCTGAAGCCCTTGCAATTCAAAAATATGTGCATTATAGAAAGAAGCAATTGGTAATGCTCAACTTACATACATCAGCTGTATTAGGTTTTGAATAAGGAAAGTTCTACTCCAGAAAATAAGAGAGTTTATCTTACAATTAATTATCCAGCCACTCTAAAAAAGTGTAAATGGGGCATTCAGTCTTTCTTGTTTTTGAAATACCTTTCAACATTTGTTGTTGGTTCTGTTGTTTTTTAAAGAAAGTTATTACATAACGTGGAGAAAATAAAAGAGAAACTATTCAGGATACTGAAGAAAGACATCTTTATTTCCTTTTTATTTTCTTATTTTCCTTTCCTTTCATCTTCTACATCTTCTTTCTCTGTGAATGTTCAGTCCACATAACACAACATGCTATCTCTCTTTTTTCAGAATGGGATAAAGATATTCCAAACTGGACAAGTATCAAAATAATGTGTGCAAATATTGTGTGAATGTAATATAATATACATTGGAATTAATTTATTTAAAGTATGTTGCCTTCTGAAGCACCTTTTTTTTGTGATTCTTGGTTTTGTTTTGTTTTTCAATCTAAACTCTCTATAGGAAAAGGATTCATTAGAAAACCAATACATTTGAGAATATTACGAATGAATTTTCAGAAGTAAATCTTCCAGAATTTATTGTTGTTGTTGATCATGTTTATTATTCAATAGAACGAAACATGATTCACAATTATCAGAAAAGATTAAAAAAAAAACAACTGATGGTTTTCTGCAATCTGTAAAATATTTTACAAACTATTAAACACAAAACAAACAAACAAAAAAAACCTTGAGAGATTTTATTTAGTTCAGAGAGCAGCACAACTCAAAATTACTCAAATACTTTATTAGCAAAAAGCTTTTTTTGCATAAAAGACCATTCTCAAAAATTGTATATGCCCTATTTCAGAAGCAAAGGTTAAACTCACTGAGTAAATCAAACATCTAAAGGCTAAAATGTTAAAGACATATTCATTTCTCACGGTGATATACATAAGAGATAGAAACCCTCTCCTCTAGAAAATACATGAATTTTATTTCTGACCTCTACTTCAGTGAATTTTTGCTGTTGCATGGATAGATTTTCTCTCTGTATCAGAAATGTAACTATTGCCAAAGGTGAAGCAAAATGAATGGAGAATGACTTGGAAGGCATAAAACCAATTTTAGTTTTGCAACATTTTTCAGAGCTTTCTTTTCAGTATGAGGGCATGTGTTTGCTATCCAAACTGATCTTCAGCTTTGTGGTGTCCAACTGAATTGTAGCAACATATGCTTAGAATATGGCAGAGTTTAAAACTCAACAAAGAATTGTGAATTTCCTTTCCTGTGTTTAAGAAATGTCTTTAGATGTTGATTTTAGAAGTAAAGTAAAATAAAATATAGTTTCACAACACATCCAAATAAAGAGCAGGTATTTGTTCCCATAGCTATGAATGTTTTCTGTTAAACTCTGCTATGAAAGAAAACAAGGCAAAATACTGTACTGCACTTGTTGAACTTATAGCTTTCCTATTTTTTCTGCTTCTTTCTATTTTTTTTCTCTTTATATTCTTAAAGTTTCTCATTATATCAGAGAAATCATTATGTGTCCAAAAGTATGCACAGGAGTCCTATTAATAACAATCCAGAAATATAGTTGCAATATAAATATATATATATGTGTGTGTGTGTGTGTGTCTTATTTAAATTTATTAGACTTGCTTGTCGGGTTCAATTCTGAGGTTTTGTACACACAGTGCAAGAGGGATTGTCTCTTAACATTAGCAGGTTTCAGTACTTGAATGTAGTCAAATACCTGATGTGGATTTATGACTTTCTCTTTTAGATTATTGGTCAGCTATGTTCAGTACATAAACAAGTTTACATTGCCTTCTACTAGGAAATATGTAGTTACAACGAACTGGAGTATTCTGCTGAGATAGCTTTGAAAATTTTTGTCACTTCATTTAGTCAAATCAGGACTGTCCATCTCTAGATAATGATAGAATATCCTGAAAATATTTTTAGAAAATTTAGAAAACTTTAAACCATAGAATATTCACATCTAAGCTTCTGTGATCTACTTCCTCAAATTCAAGAGCTAATAATGCTGTAAGCAAGACAGATAAATGATGTGAGTCAAGGTTTATGAAGAAAGATAAGATCTTTTATTAGACAGTTGCCAGTGGAGAAAACTGGCATTTGAATATAGCATTTCTTATTCATGTTTGATGTTTTCCTTTCTGTCATGTAGGCCTTCTCTCTGTCTGAACAAAAAAGTGGGAGGAACATTTGAAAAGCTTGATTCTGTCATACAGCGACACCTGGAAGGGCTGGAGAAACGAGCAGTCTCATGTAGATCAACAAGGAGAAGAACAAATACATCAGACAGAAAAAATCGTATGTGTCCATGTACTATGATAGGATTCACTGAGCCGGAAAGCACCTCAGCAGGAAAGGACCTGGTGAACATCAAGCTGAAAATGACACAGCCATGTGTCCTTGATTTAAAGAAGACTAAAGGTATTTTTGCCTTCACTAGGCAAAATACTGCCTTACTGGTAGTATTTACTGGCAGTGAAAGAGAAATGATCCTTTCTCTTTCTTCATTGTAGTTGAGGCCATGCCTGGAGTTCTGTGTCCAGTTTTGGGCTTCTCAGTACAAAAGAACCTGGACACTGTTGAGAGTCCATGTGCAGACAGGACTGCTAAAGGCCATGAAGATGATCAAGGGAGTGGGTAGCACCTCACCTGTGAGGAGAGACTGAGAGAGTTGGGACTGAGAGGAAGCTCATGGGGCAATTTTGGCAATGCGTGCAGTTGCCTTGACAGAGAGTGTAAAGAAAAGGAAGCCAGGCTCACTACATGGATGCCAAGCAACAAAACAGGAGGAAATGGGCTCAAACTGAAACACAAGAGGTTCTGTCTAGACATCAGCAAACACTTCTTTCTTTTTTAAGCAGCTGATCACAGGTTACACAGAGAGGTTGTGGAGTCTTCTCTTTGGAGATCTTGGAATGTGGTCTCAGACAGCTTGCTCTGTATGTCCCTGCTTAAGCAGGAATTGAACCAGATGACCTCTAGAGGTCCCTTCTAACCTCATGTATTCTGTATTTCTGTGATTTTCTAAATTGAGATCAGAATAAATAGAGAATACTGCCATCCAGACAGCCCAAGAGTTTATGTAAATTTGCTATAAAATATTGCTATGGGTAGCACAAAATGGATTTAACGTTTGAATGTAGTCATAAAGAAAAACAAGTGTCATCTTATTATTAAAATTTCACCCTTGAAATATATCTGTTCATCACCTCATCTCAAAATTCTGTCATCTGTGCTCATTGAAAGGGACAGTAATTAAATTCTCTGTAAATTCTTTATCTTGTCTTTCTTTTTACTTTAATGTTAGCATATTTTTTCTCATATGAAGTTCAGGAAGACAAAATACTAATATCATTCACATAGTTCCAGAAGAAGGCCATAATTATATTGCTGGATTTTAATTAAAAAATATTATTTCAGAGTTCTACATAAGAAGATAATAACTGTAATGCTATCAATTCTCATTAGAAGCCTTTCATATAAAGCAGATATCATGATTTTCACTTTTGCATAATACGTAAATTAACATAGTGTGACCCACAGCTACACACTGTCCCTTGTAACTAGCTGCATTTTGTTCAGCTGGACATTTCTTGTTTATTGCCTTAGTAACCCAGAAACAAACAAACAAACAAACAGACAGAAAAAAAAATAAACAGAACTGGCTATACAATTAAAATTCAAAATAGATCATCATGGTACAGTACGCTAACGTAGTTTCTGATTGTGCATAGTGGATTAGACATTAAAAAATACTAGTATCTTATTTTTCACTAAGATTTTAATGAGAACAGAAACAAGCACAATACGAATCAGTATGACAAAATTTCTTACACATAAAAAGAACAGAAGAGGTGAAATATTAGAATCTGAAGACATTTTTATTAGTATGAAGATTGAAAAAAAGTAACTGTATTAGGACACTATAATCCAATCCTAGGGGAAAGAACCCTCTCAAGTTTGTCAAGAACTTTCAAAAATAAGATATTCTTTTGCAGAGGAACGTACACATTTTTCATGACACGTGGGCATGATGTGAACATTCAGTTGCTCATTTTATAGAATCATACCATCATTTGAGTTGAAAGGGTCGTGTAGTCCAAGTCTCCTGCAATGAAGATGGACACCTACAGCTAGATCATGTTACTCAGAGCCCTGTCCAGATTGACCTTGAATGTGCCCAAGGTTAGGGAATCCAGCACATCTCTGGGCAACTTCTTCCAGTGCTTCACCACCTTAATTGCAAAAGCAGAACTATTTCCAGTGGCCTGACTTGAATGAGATCTCATTCTTAAGGGTAAAGAAAAGTAAGATGTAGGTGAGGATCTATGTTCTTTCAGTTACTCTAAGCAGATCCTGTTATCTGGACCAAGCTGAGCTTTGTGATGCCTAATCCTTTATGTTCCGTAAAGTACTATCATACTATCTTGTCAGGTTTTGTACCTTCAAGATGTTACACTACAGAATCATAACACATCTCTTCAAAGTAAGTTACTAATATACTGGTCATCATATAACAGAGACATTGTAGTTGTACCTTCTACACCTCCCACACATTATTTCAACTTCCAATCAAACTAGCTATCATCATACTCTAGCAATATAAGAAAAATAAATGTGGCCCATAAGACTCTTAGTTCAAGTGATTAAAAGTGGTTATAATTCAGTTACTTTAGAGAGGGAGAGTTTATAGTTGAGTAGATGGAAGTAATACTGAATCATATGGTTTAGAAGCTACATATTGCTTTTCTGAATGGATACCATTTACTGTGTAGGTGAAGACTACACCCTACTCTGTATAAAGATTTTACTGACTAATGTTCTGACTGTGAACTAATCAGAAATTCCCACCATCATTCTAATTATCAGGTATTTCCTATTGTATACATTTTAACTAAAGTGAATGAGGGAGCAGTAATACAACTGAATATTTCAAATAATGAGAAAGGGACTCATCTGAGTTATGGCACATAAAACATGACAAATATTTAAAGTATAAGGCTGGGAAGAATCTTGCATATTATTTGTGTCTTGCTCTTTCATGACCATAAAGATTATTTGTGATGTTAACCCTAGATGCAGTATCTGGAGATAACCACTAAGTTTTCGGTTGCTGCATCACTGTCATCTAGTGCTGAGATTCTCCAGAGAATTGCAAAAAGGTGGTCAATGCAAAACAGATGCTTTGTGAGTTACAGATGATTCCTTGTTTAGATCACCTGAAGCCTAGTGGTGATAAAAAAGATAAGTCAGATGTCACTAAATTCTGGCCAGCTGAAATGAATTCATAGGAGAAAAATTCATCTCACTTATTCTAGGTCAGTATAATAAGAGTGTTAAAATTCCCACTGAAATAAATGAAAATCCAGCCAACACAGTCAACGGAACCTAGAAATCAATCAATCTCATCTTAAGGTGAACAATCATATTTGGTCAGATAAATCAATGTAAGAACAACATGAATCTGCTGAAGTGAGTCCAGAGATGGACATGAAAATGATCGGAGGTCTGGAACAACTCTTCTATGAATTAAGGGTGAGAGAGTTGTAGTTGTTCAAGCCTAGAGATGAGAAGACTCCTGGGAGACATCATTGCAGCCTTCCATTACCTACAGGAAGGCTACAAGAGTGATAAGAGAGAGACTCTTTACCAAGTACTGTAGTGAAATAACAAGGGGTAAAGGTTAAATTAAGAGGATAGACTTAAATTAGATATTAGGAAGAATTTTTCACTGTGAGTGTGATGAGGCACTGGGACAGGTTATCCAGAGAAGCTGTGGATGCCCCATCCCTGGAAATGTTCAAGGCCAGATTGGATGGGGCTTTGAGCAACCTGATCTAGAGGAAGGTGTCCCTGCCCAAGGTAGTGAGGTTGAAACTAGCTGATCTTTATGTTATTTCCTTAAAGGCATTTAGTGTATCATTGAAATGTGTTGCCCAGATAGGTGGTGGTTGCCTTGTCCTTGGAGACATTCGAAGTCAGACTGGACAGAGCTCCAAGCATCATGATCTAGTTGTAGATACTCACTCACTGCAGGGAATTTGGACTAGATGACTTTTAAAGATCCCTTCAAACTCAAACAATTCTATGATTTGCAACCCAGATCATTCTATGATTCTTTGAGATATGGATAAGCACTTATTGAAATAACTTGTATTTACTATGTATGTACTGAGGAAAGAAACAGTCACTGTCCAGACTGTACTTTGAATTCTGAGACATGTCTGTTGTATACTTGGCTTGTTCCAAAGACCCAAAAAGTCTGTGATCAGCTTCATAATCAGTCCAATATTTTTTAGTACTGAAAATATAGAATATTTTTTCAGTGATCTGTGTGGGAGAAGTCAGAGGTCAAATGAGGTTTCAAGTAATCTGAGAAGTAGAATTGATTTTCCACTTATCTCAATTTCTTTCTCCCTCTGTCATGAGCAAACATACAACAAAAGCCAACCAGTATTTTAACAAAAGCCAAAACAATAACAGTAACTGCATTAAATTCTGAAAGAATAAGTTTCAGAAAAGATGTTGATAGCATGATAAGAAGGCCAACATAAACTAAACAATGAATGATGAAAAAAATCTTGAAAAAATTGTAAAATAAAGCAGCTGGAGGCCAAGGTTTATGCATAGGCATTCTCAAGTGACACTAAGTGTATATCTGAATGAAATTTTTATATAACATACTCACTGTTTTCTGTATGATTTACATAGACAAACCAATATGACAGAAAAAGAGCAAATATTCAGGAAAAAATATGCTTTTACTATCTGTTCTTAAAGAGGTCTGTTTTCACTGAAGGATCTTATTTTCATGATACCAGAAAAAGGCAGTTTTTGTGTATTGAATATCTGAAAAAACGGTACCCTGAGTATCTGTGCAAAGTTTTACACACTCTGATTATTATTTTTATATCACTCCTCCTTCTACTATACTGTGCAGCACTTAAGAAACTATTTGTGTTAAAGTGCATGATAAATAGGGGAAAAAAGGGAAAAAAACAAGGCGGTACAATGATATGTTAAAGTAGTTGATCACAGACATATCTTACAGTAGTGCCTAATACTTCTTCTCTTGTGAGAAACAAGCAGTACTTGTCTGTTTGTTTAGTACTTTGAAGAGTTTTACTGTCCTGAAGTTATAAACTCTTCTCATAAGGAGTAGGTTTCCTGGCCAACCTATTATTCTTCTATAATGATATAATTCCATGGTGAGTGGAAGAGCCTCTGAGGTTCTATCTGGACTTTAATAAAGGTGTTTGATATAGTCGCACCCAACAACAATCTCTTCAAATTGGAAAGGTATGGATTTGATGGGTGGACTATTAGATGGACAGGGAGCTGGTTGCAAGACCATAACCAGAGTGTAGTGATCAATGGCTTGATGTCCAGATGGAGATGACAAGTGCTGTTCCTCAGGGATCAGGCACAGATACTCTTCAACTTCTTCATCAATGACAAGGACAGTGGGGTCGAATGCACCCTCAGCAACTTTACAGATGACACCAAGCTGTGTGATGCAGTCAACATGCCTGAGGGATGGGATGCCACCCAGAGAGAGAGACTCAAGTAATGAGCCCATGTGAACCTCATGAGGTTCAACAAATCCAACTGCAATGTCTTGTAACTGGGTTGTGACAACCCCCACTACCAGTACAAGCTGAGGGATGAAAAGATTGAGCACAGCCCTTCATGAGAGTACTTGGCAGTACTGGTGGATGGCAATCTATACATGAGCCAGCATTGTGCCCTTGATGTTCAGAAAGCTAATTTTATCCTGTGCTGCATCAAAAGAAGTGTAACCAGCAAGTTGAGGAAGGTGATCTTACCCCTCTTTTCAGCACTGGTAAGATCTCAACTGGAGAACTGCATTCAGATATGGAATCCTCAGTTCCAGAGAGACATGGACCTGCTGAAGGGCGCCACGAAAAAGATCCAGGGAATGGAACATCTCCCCCTTGAAGACAAGCTGAGAAAACTGGGGCCATTCAGACTGGAGAAAAGGCTCCAGGGAGATGTGATAGCAGACTTTGCATAGTACTTTACTATCTAAAGGGGGGCTAGAAGAAATAAGGGGATAGACTCCAGCAGGGTATGTTGGGATAGAACAAGAGGAAATGAAATCAAACTAAAATAATAGAGATTTAGATTGTATATAAGAAAAAGGGGTTTTTTCTGCTTTTTTTTTGTTTTTTTTTTTTTTTATTTATTTAGGGTAGTGAAGTGCTGGAAGTGGTTGCCCAGAGAGGGGATGGATTCCCGTACCTGAAGACACTGAAGGCCAGTCTGGAAGGGGCTTTGAGAAACCTGATCTATTTGTGGATGTCCCTCTTCATTGCACTGGAGTATGACTTGATGTCAACAGTTTACTGGGCTGGTTCAGCCCGGTTCCATGACGATTGGTGTGGGGGACCCACGGACCCACGCCCCAGGAAAGGGGAAGGGGGAAAGGGAAAAAGGGAGATGGGCCTAGGCCTAGGAAGAAAACAGCGGCAACAATCTGAGGAGGAAAGCTAATTTACTAAAAAAGATATCAGAAAGCAAAATAACACAGTATAATACAACATAATTGGAATTGAAGCTAATAAATCAAAGAAAATGAGCAAGAGAGAGTGTCCGATAAACTGAAGGCCTTACACTAACGCAGAAGGTGAGACGGCAGCGAGCACCCACTGCTGAGTCGATCCCAAAGGAGAGTGTCCCGTGACTGCAGAGAGTTTTTATCTTTTCCCTCTGAGCGAAAAACACGTAAAAATACAAAGCAACACAAAGTCCTCTGGGGAATGTAGTTCTTCTTCTCTTCTGAGACAGGTATACCTGGAATTATCAATGATCCATGGAGCTGGAGTATTAACTCTTTAACTCTTAATGCACTACATGATGTTATGATGTGGAATACCACTACCAAAAATCATAAAACCATGACACTAGATGATCTTTAAGGGTCACTTCCAACTCATATGATTCTTATGATACTATATGCTCACAGCCACATAAAGCTTGAAAAATTATTTGGGCAGGCATCTTTTTGCACACTCAAGTAAATTCAAACAGTCAAAACAGGGTTTCTTATCCTTTTTATTAATCTATTTTTGTTTTCTAACATTAAAATTAAATATCATATTTCAAATTAATTTAGGTACTTCTTATCAACTCAAAACACATGATCAATCTTCTCTCGATCTATTTGCTTCTAAACAGTTGAATATTACTTTTGTTTCTTGTTCTCTATACAACAAAACCCCAGCTCTTTCAACTTTTCCTCATTTGGTCTATTTTCTGAGCCTAATCATTCTCATTACCTTCTCCCTGAACATTATTTCTCTGCTGAATGTAGAGATGCTGAACAGAAATGACATACATCATCCCAAGTCCAGAATTCATCAAAGACTGAAGGGACTATGTGATTCCTGAACCAAGACAGTAAATCAGATCTTAATCAGATCTCCAAGGACAAGATTATGTATCTGGGTTGGAACAATCTGAAGCACAGATACAGCTTGGGTGGAGAATGGCTTGAGAGCAGGCTTGAGGAGAAGGATTTGGAGTGTTGATTAATGAAAGATTCAACATGAGCCAGCAATGTGCTCTTGCAGCTCAGAAGGCCAACTGTATCCTGGACTGCATGAAGAGAAGCATGACCAGCAAATCAAGGGAAGTGACTCTGCCCCTCTAGTCTGCTCTTGTGAGAACCCATCTGGAATACTGTGTCCAGTTCTGGAGACCCCAACACAAGGACACTGAGCTGTTGGAGTAGGTCCAAATGAGGGTCATGAAGATAATCAGAGGTCTAGAGCACCTTCCCAGTGGGGACAGGCTGAGAGATCTGGGGCTCTTCAGTCTGGAGAAGGCTCTGAGGAGACGTTATGATTGTTTTCTAGTGCCTGAAGGTGACCTATAGAAAAGCTAGGGAGGGACTTTTTACAAGGGCATGTAGTGACAGAACGAGGGGAAATGGTTTTAAACTGGAAGAGGGTAGATTTAGACTAAATTTAAGGAAGAAATTATTTACTGTGAGGGTGGTGAGACACTGGAACAGGTTGCCCAACGAGATTGTGGATACTCCACCCTGGAAGGCTTCAAGGCCAGGCTGGATGGGGCTTGGAGCAACCTGGTCTGGAGGGAGATGTCCCTGTTTATATCAGGGAATTGGAACAAAATGATCTTAAAGGCTTCTTCCAACCCAATCCATTCTATGAGTCTTTGATTCTATGATATTGGGAAGAAATATCAAAAAGACTTTAATGCCTACTCCCTGAATATGATCAACTACTTAATGGTCAAAGGGGTTTTTTTGGAAGGAAAATTACAGATGGCGGTCTAACTAGACTGAATTTGGTTCACATTAACAGTGAACAGCATTTAAGACTGCCTACAGAAAGCAAATACTTACATATTAGCAAAGTGGATTATCTTAAGGGAAGAGTGAGACAGAGTTATAAACTCATGAGAATGGCCCTTAAAAGTGTAAATTTCAATTCACTCAATGGTTTAGAAGGTGAAATCCACCGGGAAAGATTTTTGAGTTGTAAAAGAGGCTCAGCACTACTAAAAGAGTTACAGACACAGGTTTTCCTCACAATTTGCAGTCTCAAGGAAGTCAAAATAAAAGAAACTTATATGACTACACTGGGAGTTCTTTATTTCTGAAGTCAGAACTTAAAAGAGGAATAATACAAAGGTAAATTCTGGAAACACTGGTAAGTAATACAGAAATCTTAAATATAAAAGCACCAAGGTAAAGGAATGAAATAAGGTGCAACTATCAAACATCCTGACTGGAAATACAATAGCTCTATAAATATATTGAAATAGTGATATTTAAAAGTATAAATTCATTAGTACATGGGAACTATACATCTTAATACTCTACATCCTTTTAGATTAAAAGTGTTTTTGTTTTTTTTAATTTATTAAAACAATTACATTAGCAACGAATTGTAAGGAAAGAACAGTCTAGAGTGTGTGTGTAAGTCAATAGAAAGACCAGGAGGGAATTTCTTAGAAGGAAAGTCATTTGAAATTTACTGTAGAAGTTATGATGAATTTTCATCATTGAAATAGTTAAGAAACTAGAATGGAATGGAATGGAAATTAGATGGAATTTTTGAGAAATGAAGAGCAAACATTATACCTACCCATGGAAAGGTTGAACAGTTTAGAGAGCTATGACACAACAAGTCTTGCTTTGATTCCTAGAAGGACAGGAGAAGAAATTATTAAACAATTAAGTTACAAGTACCTAGATAATTATAAAGTGATAAAAACCATCTGGCATGGTTTTGTGAAGAATAGATTGTGTCAAAATAGATTTCTATATTTGACAGTGTAACTGGTATAGTGGATAAATAGAACAAGAACTTCTTTATGGTGGGGGTGACGGAGCACTGGAACAGGCTGCCCAGGGGGGTTGTGGAATCTTTTCTGGAGATATTCAAGACCCGCCTGGATGCCTACCTTTGTGACCTGGTGTAGGGAAACTGCTTTGGCAGGGGGGTTGGACTCGATGATCTCTTGAGGTCTCTTCCAACCCCTACAATTCTATGATTCTATGATTCTATGAACAAGTAAATCAGGCACACTAACTTTATTAAGACTTTTAATACAAAATCTCAAATTTTCATAAGCAAACTAGAAAATATCTTTCAGGGTAAAATTATAGGAATATTATTCAAAAACTACTAAGGCACAAACTTAGGATATAGCTCCAAAAGATTATTTCTGTCTCTCGATTTCAAAAGTTAATTTAACAACAGTATGTTTTTGCTTTATTAATATTCATTGTGCCTTAGCTAACTCAATGCAGATCTCTCATGTAAATGTTCATATACTATAAAATGCATAATGGACACTTTATCCAGTATGTCATGATTATTTATCTTAGGTTACTTTGATGTCTTTTTGATTGTTTATTTGTTTGTTTTTGTTTTTCCTTTTTCCCCCTAACATGCAATACCGGAAATAATCTTTCTTTCAAGGAGAAAACAAACAAACAAGCCAACTTGATACCTGCATAGAGAATTTCACTTATTTGAGACTTCAATTCTTAATGATTAATTTTAAATAAAATATCTGTATGTTACAGTAGTAAAATAAATGAGGTATTCTATGTTCAGAGACAGCACATAAAGCTCAGGAAGATGTGCAGGTATTTCCCTGCTTTTCATTTAAAGGATAATCCATTTCTATCAGTGATATATTGGTGCTTTCTCTGTTCCATATTAGGTGCATTACTGACTGTTCTCATAGATGTAGAACTCATGTTCATTCATTCCATGAACTTATCAGCTATTTTACAGTTATTTGTATTGTGACAGGAATACCTGTCAGAAATGTTTTGTTCTTTTATTTATCTTAGATCTAGTTTCTATCCCTTGGTATTATTTTACTTTTTTTTGCTGTTTTACCTTTTCTCTTCCTCCTGACAGTCATTGAAAAGCTTAGCACCCCAGTTCCAGTATTTTCCTGGTGTCTTTAAAAAGTTGGATAGAATCAAAACAGATCGATGATCTGACTCTAGTCTTGGCTCACCACCTCTTTTTCTTCTCTGAACAACTGGAAATATCAACTTACTGAGCTTTTTTTTTGTTTTGAATGGGGACAAGAAGGTTTTTGGAATTTCTTTTGCCTATGAATTTCCCTCCTGGTAGAAAAATAAAAGGGATTATTATATAAAAATTGGCAGTGTATAACTGATAAGGTGGGTCAAATTCCAATAGGAATGTAATTATGATTTTTTTTAATATAGCAAGAAAAAAAAAGTCAGGTAAGGCATGGAAAAAGGAAAATCCCCATGAGTACTAAATTATAAGCTAAAAAGCTGGAGCTTGGGTTATGTGATTATAAAAAAGTAACTGGTACCATTCAAGTTGCTTTCATGACTAGAGGAATTCCTTAGATAACCAATGTAACAGGAGACCTACAGGAGAAAAGTGCAGTTGACCAGGAGCAGAGCATTGATGGGCTCCAAAAGCAGGGAGGATGCCTTTAGATGACCAGTGTGAAGTGCTCATAATAAGACTATTGCACCCCCTGAAACCAAAGAAAGAATCTGTACTGTTGTCAGTGGCCTATGGGCTGGTTTAGCCTGGTTCTGTGACTAATGAGGCAGGGGACTAACAGACCCCCACCCAAAGAAAGGGGAATGCGAAATGGGAAGAAAACAGGAGCGCAAAGTCATCTGGGGTATGTAGTTCTTCTCTTCTGAGAACCAAGCATCCGTAAATTTGTCAGTCCATGAAACTGAAGCATTAACTCTTTAACTTCCAGTGCTTTACATGATATTATAATGTGGAATACTGATAACAAAAGTCCCATAAACCATTGACAACTATGAAGCATTTTGATGATGTGATATTTTCTCTGCCTTTTTTCTCCCTTTCCTCTTAACTTTAAATATAAAAGGAAACAATGAATATAGTGGGATAAAAGTAGGGAAGTTTGGAACCCTTGAGCTAACCCAGTTTATGATGGAGATAAGTTCAAATGGGCTATTTCAGGGGAAATACATTCTGATTTCTCTTTATTATTAATAATAATTATTATTATACATTATTAATAATTATAATTGTTATTATTAATTATAATAATAATTGAAAATGTAAAACAAAAAACGGAAAGCAGCTTATGTGGGTTGTGCATTTGGACTGGACAAGAAAAATGGAGACACTTGAGTCACCTACTCAGCACTGTGCAACCTTCTATTAACTGAAACTACAGTAACTGCTGTTACTGTGTATGTTACTTCTGTCATCTTCCAGTTGCAGTAAGTTATTTAAATTGGCTTTCTGCTATGGGAAACCTAAGTGGAAGCTAATCTGGCTTACACATTTGCGCTTCTTCAACTTCAACCTTGATGGCTGTATCTAATACTCATCAGGAATATGTCCTGTTTTTTCCAGCAGGCAGAAGTTGTTTATGAAATGACATTTTCAAATCTGATTAGAAATTAAGCTTTTTAGAAGTAAGGAAGAAAAAAACAAAAACAAAAAACAAACAAACAAAAAAAACAGTGAAGAGTAAAATGCAGGTAATATTAATGTGGTCATTTTAGAATCACAGTTCTTCACCAAATGTTACTATTCCTGCTCACAGCAGGCTGACAGACTAGATATAGAGAGGATAATAAAGCTGTTGTATATGTTTATGACCAGTACATAAGGTAGATGAACTGAATAGAAAGGGAAAATTATACACCAATAATCCCCAAGAGAAATGCCAGTAAAGATATAAGGTATGAGGAAATTGATTCTTTACTATAGGAAATCTAGACGTATAATGGACCTGCACTCAGTGCCGTACTTCAGCAGGAATCACATCTACTGTACCTACAGCATTTTGAAATTCCTATTGCAATGGATCTTTTCTCTCTTGCTTTTGCTTTCTCCATATATACTGATACATTAATTTTTATTTCTGCTGTATACCTAAAGGTTTCCCTGAGACACTCTATTGTTTAAAATTTCCTAAGTAGTATGCTGAGCAACCAGGAACTAGAAAAGAAGGAATAAATCAGACATAACCTCTAGACAACATTTCCTCTCTATCTACCATGGTTCACATTGAGAACAACCTAGACGTCATCTCAAGTCCTGAACAGCAATGAATTTTGTATCTTTGGATCTCTAGTTCAGAATCTCTGAACTACAGAGCCTTGTATCTGCAAATATCAACCAATTTATTTGTAAATACATAGATACATAGTTTTTGTTTATTTACATATATATAAATTATGGATTTATTCATGTATGTACAAAGACATATTTAAATGTTTTACTCACAAATAATGATATAAAGTACTGTCTTCTTTCCTGGAATGCATTCATTTCCAGATTGGTGCTTTCAAGATAAGCAGGAAAATAAGCACAATTTTCTACAAGAGTTACTGGGAATATATATAGATATTTAGATATATAGATTCATTTAATTTAAGTTTTTTCAAAGCTCAAAGCTGAGATATTTACAGATCTGTGTCATTTCCTAGGAAGTCATAATGTCAGTGCTGATCTTTAGTTTCATTTAACAATGAACTACAGCATTCTCCTGCTTGTCATGCTACTGAATATAGCCCCCTAATAAAGCAATAATTTATCATGATCTCAAATTAAAATGTGTTTATGATCCACATATATTTTATCATAACTGGTCTTTTGCCTTATTTAACTAGTGCGAATACATAGCTAGCAGACTGGAATTCATTTTTTCCAGTATCATGATATATTGATTTGGGTTCTGGAACTTTCTCATGGGGAAAAGATCTGAATTTACTTCTATAATTTAATACTGTATTAAAATATGTGAATAAAATACTACAACCCCTCTGTGGACTTAGCTCTTATTTATGAAACAGTTTCCCTGCTGTATGTCAGATTTCCCATCAGCCCTGTAATAGAAAACTATAGTGTTTGTGTTCAGTAATGGTTATATAGGAAGCAATAAAATTAGAAGTGTTAACATCTAAGGTTAGTTTAATGAGTGTAGATCATTCACAGTGAAGCCAGGTAGAAATTAATAGCAAAGTACTGAATCTATGACTGTACAAGTAAGAAGTGATCACATCTCCAGACACCATGTTAACTAGCTGGAAATTCTGCTGCCATGTTAGGCTGTCTCAGAGAAGACATGTATGCTGATATGCTGCCAAATGCTTAGTTTCATAAGAATTACTTTAATTGTGCATGCCTTCTTATAAATTACTTGAGAACATTTTTAAAAAATGTAGAGGATACAAGAAGAATTAAATAGTTTCAAACAGAAAAGATCATCTTTACTGTTAAGTAGTTTATCTTCTGGCAGGTCTGAGGTGTGTGCAATCTTTTTACAGTCTATTTTTCCCTGCGGATTGCTGGTAATGTTACAGTAAAATCTTTTACTCTTTACTGATGATGCAAAGGTATGTTAAATGTTGAATGTATTAAGTTGCAGTGGGTTTTATTATGCCACCAAAGGCTAAAAGAAAGTCCAGAAGGTGTACTATTAAACAACTTATTCAAATTTAAGAGGCTCAGTCCAGGAGCATAATATTACCTGAAAGATTAAGAAATATAAATCCATGTTTCTTGTGTAAAAAAAATATTTTGGAAAATAATAATTTCCTAAATGTATATTATGCTGTAAAACTTCAAATTTAATCTCACAAGTCTTGCAGTGTTGCTGTGATAAAGTTACTCATTTTTAGAGCAGTTAAGCTAACTGTCCTACTGGTAAAATGAGAAAGTCAAAGTGACCTTATTTTAGACAATTGGTGAAGTATATTCATTTATAATTTTCTGTATTAATATAAATTCTATATAGTTTCAATAAATATTGTACTAGTATGAATCGAGTTAGATTTTTTATGATTTCAACTAAAACAGCATCCAAATTCTGATCTGTACCATGGAAAACAAGCTGTCATGAGGTATTTCAAAAACATTTCAAAAATAATATACTGATAGTATTACATCCTTCTTTTGTCTTTGTATGCATTCTTCCAGTAGTAAAACATCCAATTTGTATTGTAAAGGTATGTGGAAGGTCTGAGCACCTGCTTCATTCAGATTATCTGACAGAGCATTTTCCTCTTGCTTCTTCCCTGTATTCAGTTACCAAGTCCATGTAAGACTTCTCCATATCTGTATCTGAAGTTTCTCAGCAACTCATCCATTAAGAGGCTTGAAGTTTTTGGCTTTTGGTGTTGCATTTGTTAATGTGTCTAAATGATTTGCATCTGTTGTGCTTTTTTCTTTTTTGCCTTCCCCCCTTACTATTCCTCATGGATCAGTACTGGTACTGATACCCTCCAGCCATTACATATAAAGTGAGATCAAGTGCACACTCAACAGGTTTGTAGATATGTCATGGTTCAGCCTAGTTACTGTGACAAGGGGGTGAAGGGACCCACAGATCCTGGGTAAAAGGGTGGAGGGGGAAAAGAGGAGAGATAAGGAGATGGGCCTGAATGAGGGAACAATGAGCTAGGGAAAAAACTTAATTTACTAAATATAGTAGTGGAATGTGAACTAATAAATCTCAATAAATCAAAGAAAATGTGACAGAGAGTTTCTGAAACCAAAGCCCGTTCTCTAATACTAAAGGCAAAGCAGCCAGAGAGCAAAGAGAAAAGGTCTCATGACTCCCAGTCTGTTTTATCTTTCCCTCTAAACATAAAACAGAAATGGAAAAAATGTAGTCTTCTGGGAGTTGTATTTCATTTTTCTCTTCTGAGACTAAGACCAGAAGTACTGACAATTCCTGGACAGGCAGAATTAAATCTTTAAATCCCAGTGCGCTGCATGATGCTATCATGTGGAATACCAATGAAAAAACATAAAACTATGACATTTCACCCATTATTCCATATCACCACATCATGCTTTATGGCTGTGTGGTATGGTCATCCTGCCAAAAGGATGAGATGCCACCCACAGAGACCTAGACAGGCTGAAGCAGTGAGCCCAGCTGAATCTCACAAGGTTCTGCAAATCCAACTGCAATGTCTTGCACCTGGATCACAGCAAACCTCCCTATTGATACAAGCTGAGGGATGAAAGGATTGAGAAGAGCCTTTCAGAAAAGGACTTGATGGTACTGGTGTATGGGAAGCTGGGGATGAGCTGGCAGTGCAACCTTGCAGGCCAGAAAACCAACTGTATTCTGGGCTGCATCAAAAGGAGCATGGCCAGCAGAACGAGGGAGGCCATCCTGCCACTCTGCTCTGCAGTGGTGAGGCCTCACCATAAATAATGCATCCAGATGTGGAGTCCTGTGTACAAGAGAGACACAGAGCTGCTGAAGAGTGTTTAGAGGAGGGACACAAAAAAGATCCAAGAGATAGAACACTTCCCCTATGAGGACAGGCTGAGAGAGCTAGGGCTGTTCAACCTGGAGAAGACTCCAGGGAGATGGGTATCCCTCATGGGGTCTCTAAGAAAGAAAGAGACAGACTCTTTCAGATGATCTGTTCTGATAGGACAAGGGAAAACTAAAAGAGAGGAGAATTAGAATTATATATATTAAAAAAGAGTTTTCTCTAAACAACCTGATCTAGCTGTAGCTGTCTCCGTTCTTTGCATGGGAGTTGGACTTGGTGGCCTTTAAGGATTCCTTCCAACTCAAACTATTCTATGATTCTGTGATTTTAAGATCAATCATAGTCATTACTGTATATTCGATCATCCATGAACATTGTAACATGACTCTGATCATTTTCAGTTAATATAAACAAACAAAAAAAAAGTGTACTTTTTCTTTTTGAAACATCATTAAAAAAAAGAAAAGCATTTGCTTTGTTTTCTTCACAGCTCACACTACTGGTAACATTCATACATCTTTGCAGTGTTGAATCTTTTTGCCTTGCTTTATGCATTTCTTTGCTTTGAGAACTATGTGATAGTAAAATATAATTCTAGTGTATTATAAAGGATTTTACATTACTGGCAAGGGAGACAGTATATATTAGCTGTAGAGCAATCTGAGGCATCCGGTTATTCTTCTGCTGTTGGCTACACCACCCAGAACTTTTTATAGTGGCCCATTTGCTGTGAGGTAAATGTAAGTAACAAAACCTGTGCAAAAGTGATTGTAACATAACAAATGTGAGGAAATTCCTGGTGGATTCTTTCTTAAAGAAAGATATACTCCTGGGTGAGATTAATTTCACATTATGGTTACGTGCCTCCTTCCACTGATGATAAAGTGAACCACGACATTTAGATTAGTCATTTCGTTTTTTCCCTAAAAGATTAAACCAATTTCAAACAACAAGGGAAAAAATGATTAAGATTTAAGTAAAATCAATCATACAAGCACCTCAGGATATATATATATATATATACAGATTCTAGAGCAAGTATAGATAGCATTTTGAGTAACAAATGAAGACTGAAATTTAATGTGATAGTTATTATATGTATTTAAATGTTTCTTACATAAGTCCAGTTGCTAATTTACTAGTAGTATAATATAAATAACAATTAATAAAATTTATTTGAATACATGTAAGATCTGGTTAGAAAGTCTTGAAAATAAAGGATGAAAGAGCTGTGCTGCAAAAGAAATGCACACAGTATTTCACTAGCATGGACTTGTATCAGGAAAGTTCCTCTTCGAAGAAGGCACACTGTCATGTATGTGAAAATTAAAGCTAGGGATTGGCTGTACATCCTGTAATTATGATCATTTAAAGTAAAGATACAGCAAATGTTTATCATCTCAGAAATTGAAATGCTCTTTACGCATACCCAGCCCTGAAGTCTGGGCATCTTTCCACAAGGCCAGTGGGCATGGCTGCAGCTTTCCTGTTGGCAAGTTCAACCATGATGTACCTTATAGACATCCAAGTTAGTGTCATGGCTGACACAGGCAAGATGCTTCTTGCAGGAGCACCCATGCGTATTATACTATCCGGCTTCTAGTCAAATTTAAGAAAAGGCTGTGAAGCAGCCTTCCTTCTCTTTCCTTTGACAGGATAAAAAGTCACTGGTGGAGTCAAATCCAATATCCTCGGGATCCTGGGCATACACCTAAGGACACTGAATTTGTCTGCTTCTGTCTACCTTGTAGATTCGACAAGTAGTGAGGCTGAGTGTGTATCCCACAGACAGACACTGACAGGACTGGTAACACATACTGCTTTCAGCAGCACCTGCATACAAGGCTCACACTACACCATCACAGCCCAGTTCCCCCCTCCCCTCAGGCTGGCAGAGCAGCAGGTCCTTGGTATAGGCACCCACCCACACACAGGCTCACCATCCAGGTGCCTCAAGCACTGGAGCAGTCTCTATCTCTGCCAGCATACTGAATGGACTCCAGACCTCTCATCCACCCCAGGGGTCCCCTGCTCTGTGGCTGCTCTAGCATGGAGTATGCCAGGGAAGGCACACACAAATCCCAGGCACAGACACTGCCTCAGTAGCCAGCTGCAGGCCTATGTCTGTGACCTATGACCCTGCTTCAGCTGTTGGTAGAGCCTCATTCACCTTCTTCACCCCATTCCCCAGTGGCTTCTCTGGGAACACACACTGCTTCTGTGGCAGGGGCTGAGGGATGAAGACTCCCACCCACTCCAGGACCTGACTCTGAGACCCCACTGGCTCCAGCAGCTGCCACCACAGGCCAGGACACCTACACCTGGCCTGGCAGTAGCAGCCGACACCCAGTCCTCTCACACATACAGATTCCACAGGAGCTATCATGGAGCCCTTGTAGCACTGACCTTGAGATAGAGAGAGATTACACAGGTAGATGAGAATAGGACAGAGTGTAGAGATCAAGTGTAGTGCCCACCAGACCCTGATGAGCCCTGTTCTACAGTCTACCAGTTCATTTCATACCCCTCTCTGCCTGCCAGTTTCCAATTAACTTTCTTCATAAAGTTTCACTGTCCCCAATATGCTCCTGTAATATCCCACATCCTTACTTTCTTCTAGTTTCACTCTTCTAATTACTTACTATGTCCAGATTGGCTCTCCCCAAAGCTGAGAATGAATAAATCAGAAGCATATTAAAAAAAAAAAAAAAAAAAAAAAAACCCGCGATCGGACTGACAATTTTTAAACCTTATATAGTCACTCAAAAGCACAAAAGATTTCATTTTTTTTCTTACAGGGGATACTAATATTTTGCTAAAAATCATCATATGCTTTTGTTACTGCCTTCTGAGTTACTGCTAACACAAAACAGAAGTTGAACAAAAACATATCAATACAAACAACAATGTGGATAAAAAGGTACTTCTAACATAAATCTACTGAGTACTTCTGAATGACAGATTTTTATTTATTTATTTTGAACAAGCTGTACAGTTAAGCTGATAAAGGAACACTCCTATACCTTCAAGTTATAAGGGAGACAGGAACATGCTAGATATTTTCATCCATTTGGAGGAGGAGGTGGATCATCATCTGATGCTAATTGTTCAGGGACAGACCCAGGATCATTCTCATGTCTCTGTTAAGATTATATGCAGTCACTTGATACAACAGCTGCACCCTAATAAATCAGGATCTTGGCAGGAGACAGGATGGAGTAAGTTCATCTGTAGATTAAACAATAGAAACTGAGTTATAAGGTATTTCCCTGGGCTCATTGATCACGAGGAAGGAAATAAATGTGGGTAGCCTATTCCCAGGAAACTGTTTTGATGATTTTATTCTTGTCTGCACACTTCTAAATACTTCTTGACAAGGTCAGATAACAAGTACATGCATATCAGGATGATAAGCATCTTAGCGATGCTTATGGAAGATGCTCTGAAGGTTGCGATTATTATTATAATGTGAGACTGAGAAAATAATCTGTAAGGTATTTATTTTTGCAACAGTTATTACTATTTTGTTGGTTTATATAAAGTCTTTCAAGAAAATTAATGTACTGTTCACTAACAAACCATTTCCTGTAAACTACCTCCCTACATCCTATTCAGCATGTAATTAATATTTAAACACCTTTTTTCCTTTCTTTATTTTGGTATTGTTTCTGAATGACAAATATTTTTACAGCTTGAATAAACATAAGCTGTAGTCCTTAAATTAATGTTTGTGTATATTTTCTGAATATCTGACTTTATCTGCCTTTTACCCTTAGGTGTACATTATTTTTTCCAGCTTGCATAAGCATGATTTATTAATTGAATGAGGCATAACCAGAAATTATCAGTACTGGCAAATAAGTATGTTACTCTGTAAGTATTCTCCTGAGAGAGAATATATGTGTTGTAAAACGTCTGATATGAAGATCCTCAAGTTAAAGGAAATCCAACACAATTTATACAAGACATAATAACATGCAGACTAGTTTGGACAACTTAGTTTCAGTATATCTATGTATCCTTGCCATGGTCACACAAGCAATGTATGATCAAGTCAACTGGAGCAGGGCTTACAGCCAGCCTTATAACTCTAGGTCCAGTCTTAAATGGTTTATTGTTTGTTTGTTTGTTTTGCTACATTTTAAGTCCCTGAACAGCACTATCTGTGAGTTGCATTAAGTTAGCAGATAAAACCGCTCTAATCCTAATTGTGAAAGTTACTCCTAATCAGACCATTTTGCCTAAAGGCATAAAAATCTGTTTTATATATATAAAAAAAAAAGAATTACACAGGTGAGTTGGTTTGGATTTGGCATGTATGCTGGCTTGTTTCTAAGATACATAAAGCTGAAGAGAAAATGGAGCACTCAATCATCAACCAGCGAAAGGATAACCACTGCTAAGTATGAAAGAAGAAAAACAACTTCAAAGTTAGGAAAAAATATGACATTGAACGTTAACGTAACATTTGTAATGAATAAATATTAATATATTTGACTTCAGATTTTGTTTGTTTGTTTGTTTTGTAGTATTTTACCAGATAGGAGTGTTCCTTAGAGCTGTGATGCCTCCCATGCTAGCAAATAGCCCTAAAAATGCTACAGAGGCAAACTTTGCTGGCATAAGATCAAATTTATGAAATCTCAGGCTCATCTTAATTTCCTGAAGATTTCTTGCCATTTGACAATGCAATTGTAAAGAGAGGGATTTAGTTCTTCTCTTCTTTTTGGTTTTATACTTTGAAAAAGGAAAAGTGATCCTAGAGGGCTGGAGAAAGGCTTAGTTAAGAACAGGGTGTTCTAAAGCATGTGATACACTAAACTAAAGGAATAGTTTCCCACATGAGAAAAACTTCCTGTGCTATTCTGCAGTGCAATGCATTTTGTATTACTGCTATTAAACAAAATTATTATTTATACTTATGCTTGTATACAAGTACTTATGGTTATATATAATCTTTTAGAATTATAATCAGGATTATATTAAATTATTATATCCATTATTATAAAAAGTCAGAATATTCACAAAACTAATCATTATTCAGATACTTTTTTTTTTTTTTAACTGGTCTTTGATGCTGTGGATTGAACTTAACACATTTTGAAGATCTTGAAAATTCTGAGCAAAAAGAGTCTTGAATAACTGGAATGCAATATCAGTTCTGTCGAAGTATGGACAGCAGGATTTTGTTTTTACAGAATGTACTGAAAAGCTCTTCTTGGACTTGCATAGTGTATACTGCCAGTAATTTTTGCTGAAGGTTCATTAGCCCTGTGTGTCATGTAAAGTATTTTTACATCAAATTCCTGATGTACTGTGTTCATTCTGTGTATTGTGTGCACTGTGGTAGAGATAATTGAATACATTATTTTACATTCTCAAAAGATTTTAATTCCTTCTTCCTTTCTATGATAAAGAAGTATATATTCAACATATATTCTTGACTATTGAGTCCTACCATGGGACTGTTTGACACAACTAGCTGTAGAAGATCTTTTGTAAAGAGTATCTAAGCTGTGCAATTAAGATAATGCGTCAATGATGTGAGGAATATTTAATCTCTGGAGTCACTCATATTTACTATGGAGAATAAATCACCTGCTAAACTATTAACAATAGAGACAGTACATTGATGTGAAATGTTGATTAGTAATATAGCTCAGTGTGAATGTTGGTATGTTAGTCCATTGCAGCAATTTCTGCAAAGGTACATAACTTTCTGAAGGAAATCCAAATATTAAACTTCCCATCTCATCTTCAGTGATTATATTATTCAATTTATGTTCAGTATCTCCTTTAAAATAAAAAAAACTTAGTTTCCTATTTTTCATTTTCTAAGATAGTAAAAACAATCGCAGCATTTGTCATTCTTATAGAATAATTGACTGTCAAATTTAATTTGAAAAGCAAGTTATTTTAACTCATGCAGTTCTTACATAGTTTTAAAATTTCAGCAGCTCCTATAAAGCCCTTGTAGCAAAGATAAAGGGATTTTCATGTATATATATATGTATTATATATATATGTATATTCTTTTTTTTACATGTAAATACAGGATATTGACTTGAAAAATTAAGATATTTTAACTTGAAAAATAAAATATTAGAAATTATACAGTCTTTTAAGCAATACGAGTTCCTGTATTTCTACAGAGCTACATTTTTGTGGACATGTTTGAAGTACTTTTACCAAGACCGGAAGAATGAAAAGTGTAACTCTATCATTTAAATATATGATAGTTTCACTCTGAGACAGCTGAGAGATGGAACTCAAAATCTGTACAGCAGAGACCTAAACAAACACTTTGTTATTCCAGAAATGACAATGGGTTAATGTCTGTAGACTGCTTAAAGTGCAGGAAGAACACTATCAATCTGCCATATGGCTGTGTTGCAGAATGCTACTACACCAATATGTTTTCCATACCCTTTATTCTTTTAAGAATTGCCACCTGTTAATAAATGTTTTTTGTAATTGGATGTTGTTTATGTTCTTCCTGTAGGAAAAAAATAATCAAAGCAGATTTTCAGTGATTAATGATGTCGAAATCTACCTTCCCTTTTTTCTTCTGGAGTGAGAATCTGTTGTATCAACCTAGAAGGGTGTAAGAAGGAAAGCAGTATTGCCTAGGGAATCATTCAGGCTGTTATCTGTGTCTTAAAACAAGTGGAAAAAATTGTTTTGCACTTTCTCAAAAAAATTATTTACTCTCATACTGTCTTTCTTTTCATAAGTATTATTTAATGTAGCATGCATTTTAAGAGTGTTTAAATGATACTCCTTGCAGCTACCTCAGCAGTCTCTCCCCAAGAGTAACTTCTCACAAATTCTTTAGAACCACATGTTAGGAGCTTTATAAAACATTATTATAAATTAATTGCCCTAACATCTCCCTAATGATTTTCAATTTGTTGATAGATTGTGTCCTGAAGCACATAATTCCTTGGAGCAAATAATTTCAAAACTAACGTTTTCATTCTCTCTCTGTATGCATTTTCACTATCTGTGTGTGGTGGGCTGAGCCCAGCCAGATCTAAGCATCCACCACAGTGGGATAAGGGAGAGAACCGAAAAACCAAAAGCTGAAAACTAATTGGTCAAGATTACAAGAGTTAGTCTGGGTTAAGGCTGGTAGGCAGTTAAGCAACACACAGCTATTCACTCTCTCCCCTGCAGTGAGATGTAAGTGAAAAAAAAAAACCATGGGTTGATGTAAAGGTAGTTTAATAGGCAAAACAAAGGCCGAGTGCAAGCAAAACAAAGAGACAATTTCATTTACTGCTTCCCTTTGACTTGCAGTTGTTATAGCCACTTCCAGGAAAACAGGGTTCATTATAACTAGATGTTACTTGGGAGGAAGTGCACTTAAACCACAGACATAACATTCCCCCCTACCTCGTTTTCTTTAGTATATAACACTGAGCACAGAATCATGTAGAATGGAGCATCAGGTATCTGTTTGATCAGCTGGGGTTAGCTGTCCTGGCTGTGTCTCTTTCCAGTTTCTAGCCCACCCCCAATAGCCTTGCTTCTGTGGAGAGTCAGACTCAGAAAAAGAAGAAGCCTTGACACTGCTAAGCAATAGCCAAAATTCTGATGTGCTATCAGGACTATTTCAGTCACAACTCCATAACACAGCACGACACAGGCTGCTGTGAAGACTGCAAATTCTGCTCCAACCAGAGCCAGACCACTGTGTTAATGGCTCATTCATCTTGGAAATCCACTACACTGTTGGCTGTGATTCCCACTTAGGAAAACTCTACTGTTAATACAAACAAAAGAAAAAAAGATGAGGGGAAGGGGGGAGAGGGGGGGAAGGAGAAATGCAATTAAAATAAATGTATTTATTTATTTTTATGTACTATATAGCATAAAGGAATTTAAAAACTAAGAAAATCTGGGTCAACACACCTGTGCCTTTCTTAACATAAAATCCTATTTCTATTAAAAGAATCTATGCCACGTTTCTTGCTTACCTGTATATTCGTGCACTTTCATACCCATGCACATACATACACACATATGTATAAATGTACATAGAATCACAGAATTGCTCAGGTTGGAGAAGACCTTCAAGATCATCAGGTCCAACTTCAACCTAACTGTGCTACCCAAGTTCTAACAACCCACTGCAGAATCATGTCCCTGATCATCACATCCAGATGTATTTTAAACACTTCCAGGGCTGGTGTCTCAAACACCTCCTGGGGAGACTATTCCTGTGCTTAACAACCATTTTTGTGAAGAAGTTTTTTTCCTGATATCCAATCTAAACCTCCCCTGGCTCAACTTGAGGTCATTTTGCCTTGTCGCCAGTGAGAAGGCACCAACCCCACTCTTACGGCAATCACTTTTCAGGTATTTGAAGAGAGCAATAAGGTCTCCCCTTAGCCTCCTTTTCCCCAGACTAAACAGCTCCAGTTCCTTCAGTCATTCTTCATAGGGTATATTCTTCAGCCTTGTTGCTCTTCTTTGTACCTGCTCCAGCCCTTCAGTGTCCTTCCTGTGTTGAGGTGCCCAAAACTGAACACAGTACTCAAGGTAGAGATTCACTTGTGCTGAGTATAGGGGGAGGATTATTTCCCTAGTCCTGCTCAGCGTACCATTCCTGATACAGGCCAGGATGCCACTGGCCTTCTTGACCACCTTCAGATGACTATCCATCAGTACACCAAGGTCCACTTCTGTCAGGCAGCTTCCAGCCACTTCTCTCCAAGCCTGTAGGTTTGCCTGGGGTTGCTGTGACCAAAATGCAGGACTCAACACATGGCTCTATTGAAACTCATACAGTTTACCTTGGCCCATCAATCCAGTCTCTCCGTAATGCTTTTCTACCCTCTGGCAGATCAACACTCCCTCCCAGCTTGGTGTTGTCTGCAAACTTACTGAGGGTGCACTCAATCTCCTTTTCCAGGTCATTAATAAAGATGTTGAATACGAGTGGCCACAGAACCAAGCCCTCTGGGACACCACTTGTGACTGGCCACCAACTGGATTTAACTCCATTGACCATAACTCTTTGGGCCCAGCCATCCAGCCAGTGTTTCACCCAGCACAGTGTATGCCCATCCAAACCATGGACAGCCAGTTTCTCCATGAGGATGTTGTGGCAGACAGTGTCAAAAGCTTTACTGAAGTCCAGACTGAAGTCCATACATGTATGTATTCGCATAATGTTAATTATAGATATAAAAAGTTTGTTTGCTATTAGTTGGGGTTTCATGTACACTCTTTTGTTTGTGCCTTCATTTAATTATTATCCTCAAATTACAGCAGGACAGGGACAGACAGTAGCTAAGGACAAAAAATATTAAGTAGCATTTTTAAATTTCCACTATTTTACACATTATACTTTGTAGAGATAAGAATTTGTATGAACTAAATAGCTTTGAAATCTACACATATAGCCAGTTATAAATTCTTCTTACTGTACATATATATTTTTTTTTCTATGTAAAGAAGTATTAACTATAATGTGATTTTTTTTATTAGGTAATATAAATCAATTTTACAAAGTCACCTGACTTAAATCTTTTACAACATAACTGCTAATTTATTTAATTGCCCCTTCAAATGATGGGCAATATATATACTTTGGCTAGAAGCTGTAGTCCACCCATTATTTTATAAGGATATTGAATTTCTCTGGTAAACTCTGCAGAATATGAGGTAATACATAAGAAAATGTAAATTCAGATGCATGGCTCTCCATTCAGTGAAACCTGAGTTAACTTTGTAAAAGTGTCAGTTTTAATGAGAAACTGTAACATTTAAATCTATTTTATAATCTGCTTAAAAGAGTTGAAGTCTTTGTGTAATTGGCTTTTTGTTTCTTAACACTGGGTCTGTAAAGCAGTTCTGATCCAGAATATGTATGTACAACACACAGGCAGAAAAACTGATCTGTACTGATTAAAAATGCAGCCAATCATATTTACAACTGAATATTTGCACTATTTTTCAAAAGAAAACAGATATGTCAATACCCATAGAACTCACTGGTAACCTTGTGAGTAGAAAAGGTCCTGGTTTTGATATAAAATGGGAATTTTCTACTTTAACAAGTTCATTAATTCTGTCTTTGGGTCTGATTCAACCCTATTGACAGTAGAAAATTGATTGCATTTTAAGGCCTACTTTTGACCACAGTGAGGCTGCATGATCTATTTGGAAAGAGGAAATCCTTGATGCTCACAGTACTCAGAGATGTTTTCTTGCTATATTTTTTTTTCATTTCTTTCTTCTCATGTTTTTCTTCTCTCTCTCTTTACTTTCTCTCTTTACTATAATTAAAAAATTGCATAATCTAAAATCTGAAAACATTTTATTCTTAGAAGCATGAAATATAATGTTAATTTTTAGTAAAATATTTTAAGCAAATAATTAAGCAAAATTCATTAAACCATTTTACATTGATCTTACATGCATGCAATCTTATAAGCTTATATTAGTAGTTATGCTATACCATTCTGTGAATCACATTTTGTTTACTATAAAATGTAGTCAGTTTCCATTACACCAGCTAAAATCGACATAAAAGTACAAGAAAACAGATTTACTAAAAAATGGACTTTGAAAGGTCTCTCCCAGGCATGAAATCAGACTTAGGTGCAAGTATTTTATATGATCATCATTACTTTGAAACTTTTTTGCTGGAAATCTATTCTTCCATCTTTTCTCATAATGTCTGTCATTCTCAAAAGCTTGTCTTTATTGATGTCTTATGGTAAGTAATGCTTTGGCATCAATAATTTTCTCTTAATGTTTTTATGCAAGATTCATATTATTCAGTTTGCTCAAATCTATAAGCTGATAGACTTAGTCAGAAACCTTCACTTAGAAATATAAGCATCTGTATAAATACATCAGCACTATTGCATTTACAATAAATTGAAATAGCTCCTCATAATAAAATTGATTGCATTAAATGCAATTATATATTTAAAAATAATATAGAAATTACTAAAATTTTGCAGTAGTCACCAAATTAATTTTATGTTTAAGCTCTGACTTGATAATGAACTGCTTATAAAGGGTACATGCTTAACTTTCTTTTTTCAAGTAAGATGGCCTCACTTGATTATTGGAAATGGCATATTTTACATCTCACATTTGTTCATAATTAATATAATTAGAATCAGACACTGAAAGAACTTCTGTAGCTCATAATTGATTCCCTGCTCATTCCAGTTGCAGTTGTAATTTTTTTTAATTTTACCACAGACATCTGTGAGATAATAGCTATGTATTCAGTCTAAGGCAGTCTGTCCTAAAGTACAAATCCAAGCTGACTCACTGAGATCACCATGTGAACTTAACAAATTATTATCTTGGAATATAACATTAGGAGATGTCAAAGCAAAGTACCTCACTCACATGTTAAATGCATGTACTTAATAAAGATGGTAAGGAGGTAGTGCTTAAATCCAAGTGGGATTTGTATTAGCATTTGGGGTTCATTGATGCCAAATATTTGAGCTTCTCTACCCATATTTCAACACCATATGGCAGATATCAGTTTTATCTTATTGTAATCTTCTTGCACCAAATCTCCAGTGAATACAAAAAGAAACTGGAAAATTGTTATGTATTTTTGAATCCAAATAGAACTGAGCCAGACTAAATTGTTCTAACCTATATAGAAATAGTGACTAAGGATCTAAAGTGATAGTATAATTAGGATGAAAATTATTTCAGGGATAATAATGACTTTTCTGCAGAGTTGACATCAGAAGAATTATAGAAGATATTGGATCGGAAAGGACTTTAAAGGTCATCCAGTTCCAAACTCCCTGCTTTGAGCTGGTTGTCAACCACTAGATCAGGCTTTGCATGGCTCCATAAAACCTGTCTTTGAACATCTCCAGGGATGGGCCATCTACAGCTTCTTAGGCAAGCTGTTCCAATGCCTCACCACTCTCTGAGTAAAGAATTTTCCCCAACCATCTGATCAAAATCTTCCCTCTTTTAGTTAAAAGGCATTCCTCCTTTTCCATTTACTAGATGCCTACGTAAAAGTTGGTCTCCATCTGCTTTATAAGTACTCTCAATCCTGAAAGACCACAGTGAGGTATACCTAAATGTTTCCCTTTTCCAGGCTTAACAAGCCCACCGCCCTCAGTCTTTCTCCATAGGAAAGGTGCTCCAGTCCTTTGATCATCTCTGGACCTGCTCCAACTTCTCCATATCTTTTTATGTACTGGTATCCCTAGGTCTGGCTACAGTAATCCGGATCAGGCAGTAGAGAGGAGTAGGGGAGGAAAATCATCTTTTGCTGGCAACATCAGAAAAGAGGAAGAATAATAAGGAAATAATATTTAGATAATTCAAGGAGATTAAAGTGTAAAATGAGGTTCCATTAGCAGGGAACAGAAAAATAAAATAACAAGATCCCATAAATACATTAGAAATCAGTAGAAAAGGAAGAAAGAATATAAAACAAACATAAGATTGGGCAAAGACAGGAACAATCAGTTATCCCTGGTCAGAAAAATAAAACAAACAGCAAGTAAGCAAGTCCCCTCAAACTTTATTTTTACTGCTTATTCAAAGAAAAAAACTTTATAAAGAGTTATGAAGTACAGAACACAATACAGAAAATATTCTACCACAGTATTTTTGTTTTTTCTTTAAGTAGGATTGGAAAATTCAAATTGCACAGCTTGACTAAATTCATCTTTTTACATTAGGAATTTTATGTGATATCTTGACCTTCATCAAATTATTTTTAGGAATTTATGAGTTTCACAGTTCTATCAGCACTGAGATTAATATCTAAGATAAAAAAAAAAAAATTGTGAAAAAAAAGACAAAACAGGATCCAGAGCATTATAGCCCTCTTACTGTAACTCCAATTTCTGGCAATATTTGTAAAAAATTATTAAGAAATCAATTTATAAGTACCCGCAAGATAATGAGGTGATAAAAATGAACAGTATGAATTTGTCAAAAATTGATCATGTCAAACTAACATAATTTGTTCTCTGACAAGCTAACTCACCAAGTGAATAAAGGAGAAGCGGTAGGTACAGCTTGATTTTATTATTATCTTTTTTTGACATTGCCATGTGTAACATTCTCATAAGAAAGCTAAGAAAATACAGTTAGAGAACAGTCATCAGCTGAAAACTTAATCTGAATAAGTAGTAATTATGGTTTTAACCATATCCTAGGAGAGTGTTTCAAGTTTCATTCATCATGTATTTAACCTGAACTTTGTTTTATTCAGTATGTTCATTAATATTTATAATAAAGAAAGCACATAAATGTATGACATTACAGTAGAAGAGATTATAGGCATTTTCAAGTGCAGGATGAGAATGTAGAGTGACTTTTGAAAAGTTCCTACAAAAATCAACATAATAAAACCAATACAATACAGAGAAATTAAATGTTTACAACAAAATATAATGTACACATGAAAAATAAGGAATAACTAAATGGAAAATACGGTTTAAAAACAAAACAATGACAACAACAACAACAAAACAAAATCAGTGGGTCTTGGTCTTAAATGGAATTAAAACAAACCCTAAGTAAAATGAGCCAAGGACCACAGAAACAATAGGAGAAAGCAAAGGAACTCAAGAAAATACTTTAAAGAAATTAAGGAGTTATTATTCAAGAAGGCAGCAAGTCTGGCTGCCCAATTAAAGTGCCTCTACAGAAATACAAGCAGCTTGGAAAACAAACAGGAAGTGCTGGAAACGACTGTGATACTAGAAAACCATGATGTAGTTGCCTTTACTAAGACTTGGTATGATGGTTCCCACAACTCGTGAGTGGCTGCTGATGCCTACGGGCTGTTCAACAGGGACAGGCAAGAAGGAAAGGAGACATTGCTCTCTAGATTAAGAAAGGAATAAAGTGTGAAGAACTGCCTCTGAAGAGTGGCCTCAATCAAGTCAAAAGCTTATGGGTAAGAGATAAAGATCAAAACAATGAATGGAGACTCATGGCTGGTGTCTACTATAGGACACCTGACCAAGCAGAGTCTGTTGATGAAGGCTTCTTCCTCCGGCTACAAGAAGAATAATGATCACAGATTCTTGTTGTGGTGGGGACATCACCAGCATAATGTAGTATTTTTTTTTATTATATATAAATAATCCAATAGAATGGCCAAAGATTTAGTTTGGGATCAGGACATGTAATTGGAAGAGTCTACACGCAGACGTAAATAGGAAAGTTACACATGTATACACATACATACTAGATACATGAGTTAACAATAAACTAGATACCTAAACACAGTGGAGTTCTATGTCTCAGTGTAACTGAACATAAACAGATATTAAGCTTCTCTTGAATTGCCTTTGGCTTCCCACTTGGCTTCCACACCAGAAAGGCATGAATCTGACCTATGATATAATTCTTCTAATGTGTGGAAGGTACAGCTCTCTTGGTAGGTATTGTGAAAGCTGATTGAGAATGCACAGTGTACAACATGACCATAAAATTCAAACACCATGCTCATGAGCAGATAGATAGGGAAGGGAAGGGAAGGGAAGGGAAGGGAAGGGAAGGGAAGGGAAGGGAAGGGAAGGGAAGGGAAGGGAAGGGAAGGGAAGGGAAGGGAAGGGAAGGGAAGGGAAGGGAAGGGAAGGGAAGGGAAGGGAAGGGAAGGGAAGGGAAGGGAAGGGTAGGATTTACTATAAAACTCCTAATTTGAAAAATAGCTTTTCTGCAATTATGCTAATCTAAGAAATTTCAGGCAAACTGAAAATAAAAGTACTTCAGTATTTAACTAATAATGTGACCTCATATAGATTATCCTATTAAAGTAGGGTGGTCAAACTTTGAGCCTATATGAAACTAAATTTTTCTTTTTAAAAAGATAGCTAGTTCTGTATAGCAGCCTCAGGATGGCATAGGGCAGTCATAATTTCTCTGCAATCACTGTACAGCGAACAGCATGAGCCATATGCAGTTCAATGTAAATAAACAACACTGATGATACTGAACATGACTTATATCGTCAGCAATGGACGGTTGCCAGTTAAATAGACATTAATGTTTTACATTATGTATCTATCAAAAAAATCACTCAACATTTATTTACTGGGAACATTTTCAGTCTGTAAGCACAATTTTTCCGATGGAATAAAATCCTTATATGTATATATATAAAATAAATTTTCGTGCAAAGTAATAAGGAAAAGGCAAAAAGCTAATAACTGTTTTGGTTTTTTCTCTAAAAGAGAGCAAATGGGTTCAAAGCATAATTCGATGAAAACTTTTAGATAAATAACATTAAAAAACTTTTTAATTATAAGTGTTATGCCAGATGCAATTAACATCATTGTATGAATGATAAAATGCTGAATAGAAGAATTTAAGATATAATTTCTGTAGTTTTTAATGACAAAGCTTCCTAAATTTTTGTTCCATTGCTGATTCAGTATTCAATAAGTGTACTAACTTATAGGTCCACTTTGCAGTTGGAACTAATGTTTGAGAAAGGAATTATTATTTCAAAGATAGTGCTTACTGTTTTTACATAAGTTTTACAACATTTTACAATTTTTACAATGCTCTTTTTTTTTTTATTTTGTATTATAGTTGAAATATATTCATTAAATGGATTGTGATTAAATTAAAAAAAAGTAATACACTAGACTGGATTATTATCTGACCATGGATGTAAGAATGAAGAAGTCCCATAGCTAAACATGAGTGTAGTTTATATGAGTGGAATTTAAATTGACCAATTTGGCCCAGTGACTATACTTACAAGAGATTAATGTTCTTAGATGCTATCCTTCAACACTGTAATGAAAATAAAATAAATAAATAAATAAAATAGAAAATATGAAAGTAAGTACAGAAATGAGTAGCACGCAAGAAAAAGAAAATAAATGATTTTAAAAACCAGAAAAAATAACAAAATCAGTGTTTGAAATCTTTTATACTTAGTCTACAAACTTAATTTTCTCTCTTTTTTTTTTTTCCTTTATTACTTGAATTTCCAGGCAATCTTTCCTAATAGCCAAAAATGTTATCATATAATATAAGTTCATACATAGTTCATACATTGGTTCTTAGTGAGATACTGTATGTCTCCCTTCCTTCCTCCCCCAAGAACCAACCATAAACCATAAACTGATGTTGATTTCAATATTTTAAAAATACTTTTACTTGCAGGTATTTTTCATTTTGTATTGTCTCTTTATACAGCTGGAAGTGATCAAAAAGTCCCAAATCTGTTACCTATCTAGCATACAGTATTTTCTTGTCATTTACTTGTAGTAATTATTTCATAAAGAAGGTATCATTAATTTTGGATTTATTTTTCTTCCCTATGTCCTGAAGTCATCTGAGAAGTAGCCAAGACATGGACAAACATACTGAAGTTAGGCTCTTATAAGAATACTGAATGAACTAAGAAAGGAAAAAGCTTTAATATTCCTTACAAAGCAATTTTAAGTCTTGAAGTACTCTAAAGAAAATGCAATAGAGACAACCACCAAGCCTATGCAGACACCATAAATTACTTCTTTTTTCATTGCTTGACATAAAATGATTGAGTGGAAAGATAACTGGCATATTGGGCATGTAGGTGCATATGTCCTTAAGTCACAAGGGTCCTCAAACCAAAATAAAAATGGACAAAAAGGCTAATCATACTGCTGTGTGCAATAGGCATAGTGTCCAGAAGGTCAAGAGTGGTGAACCTTCCCTTCTACTTGGGATTAGGAAGTCCACACCTGCAGTTCTGTGTCCAGTTCTAAGTTCCCCAGTATGAGAGATATGTGGGTATACTGAAGAGAGATGTGTGTATACTGAAGAGTCTAATGTTGGACCACAAAGATGAATATGAGACTGGAGAACCTCTCCTGCTAGGAGAGTCTGGGAGAGTTGGGACTATTCATCCTAGAAAAAAGAAGGTTCAGATGGGATATAAATACTTCTATAAGTATGTGAAGGGAAGGTACAAAGAGGATAGATGCAAGGCAAGAGGCAGTGGACAAAATCTGGAAAATGAGAGGTTCCATCTATACATCAAGGAACATTTCATTACTGCGCAGATGATGGAACCATCTTTGAAAGCTGCCTATCCTGGGCAACCTGCTTTAGGCATGCCTGCTTGAGTAGGGGTTTGGAATAATTGACCTCCCGAAAACCCTTCCAATCTCAATCATTCCTGTGAGTCTATGACTCTTAGAAATAACAATTCTTGGTTTTGTTTGGAAACAATATGAATAAAATCTTCACAGAAGCCCTAAGGAAAGCTCCTACATATAAGGTTAAAATATTTTACAGAGTTGGAGTTTAAAAGGAATTTTATTCTGTGCGAAACTTTCAGAGATTGTTATAAATTTGATATTTTCTACATTATATGGCTTATCTTTTTTATCAAATAAAGTGCAAATACTGCAGACCCTAACAATACTCTGTTTCTCTTTCTCCTCCTCAACATCCTCTCTCCTCCACTCGCTCCTATTTAATAGATATTTGTTGGTTTCCCTTTTTTACTCTGTGGTTAATGGAACTATGCTGTGGGTTGAAGTATAGAAATGAGCACCCATGAACTTTCCTGAATTTCTGCAATATTACACATTGACAGCGACTGTGAGAAATTTGATTAGAATTGAATTACACTAAATGAGAAGTCAAGCTTTGCATTCTTATGCTCACTCTCAGTTAAAACATCAAATACTGAGGCACTAGATTGATGGCTTGTGAAGCTAGAGAAAAGTGAAATCTACATTTTTGGAAGGACAGCTGATTTACTTTTTCTTTGCTGAGATCTGTTGTTTTTCCATGTCAAGTATTTGTTATCTGCATGTATAAGTCAGAGATAACAAATATCTCTGTGAGGAGAGTTTAGTAGTATCCAAAGATGAGAATGAGCTTCAGCTAATTACAGAGTTTCCCTTACTTATCTGATCACTGCTAAACCTCATAAAGAATTTGCAACTTATATCTGGAGTTGCATAAATAACTGGGGGCTTGGGGAAGGACTGAAATACTAAACTATTTATTTATTTATTTGTTACAGTTTGGCTCAAACCAGTTTTATCTATATTCTGTGTAAAGAAAAAATCTAAGAATCTGAGTAAACAATAAGTGCTGTTTTTATATATTTATTAAAATAATGATTTCTACAATTAACTTTAAATATTATTTAATTTGAAAATACATTCACTTCTACTTATGAATGGTCTTAAAAATATAGGATTGTTCATGTTTTAGAGAGGCACAGATTCAAAATTTATTGATGAATATGAAATAAACTTTCTCTGTTTATTAGGCACTTGAACTCTTTTTCTATTTAATTTATTAATAAAATCCCCCCTTTGAAATTACTTGGTTCAGTTTCTAGCTGTCACCATAGCTTAATGCTTTTTTTCTCTATTTATTAAACAGTTAATAAAGACATGTAAGAGAATAATTTGAAGACAAGATTGATGTAATTCACAAATGAATAATAAAATGATTTCAAATACCTATGAAAAAATACATGGGAAACCTGCATAAAAAGCAAAGAAAAGCATGAACAGCAACAAGAACAAATAAAACTACAGAATTTTCTGTTATAAAAAATATCAGTTTTGCATCCTCTGTCCTGTTATTTAAATCTGTTCTTTTATTTTGACTAAGAGTGAATAGCTCATTTAAAAACTTTTGTCTAGATTTTCAGAGTAGTAAAAAGCAATGAAAAGACATGTTGCACCTTTCTGATCTTCTTGCTGTGTCCTACTTTCAACTGAGGGTTAATTTTCCTCACAATGTCTGCTATCTTATTGAGTTTTGGATTTAGTTAAAAAACAATGTCGGGAAAATATCAGTGTTTTAGTTGCAGATCAGTGCATACACTACGTCAGGAATTTTTCAGCTTTTCATACTGCCCTGCCAGTGAAGAGTCTGGGTGTATACAGGAAGCTGAGAGGGGACAAAGCCAGAATCCAAACTGTCTAAAGGGATATTTTTATTTATTTTTTACTAAAACCATTTTTTTTCCGCTTCCTTTTCTGTCCTATTAAATTGTCTTTGTTTCAACCAAGGATTTTTATCTTTTTCCTTTTCTCTTTCCCATCCCACTGCAGGGGTGGCAGCTAATGGTTTTGTGGTGCTTAGCTGCCTACTAGGCTAAACAAAAATAATATGCCGCTGTCATGAGCTAGATGGAAATGTATTTTCTATACTGTGACAACTGAGATTTTGCAATAATGGTAAGGCAGTAATCAAACATGATCTAAAGTTGTGCCCTGTTATTTGTTTATTTGAAGTACAGTTATAACAGAGAAATTAGGAAAATGGTTTTATTTAAAATCTCGAGTATTAAAACTCCACTAATACAGAGAACTCTGAAGAACACTTTATGCAGTATTTCAGGGAGAGGCAGTGACAAGAAAAGCAAAGTATTTGAAGGTTACATTAATCATATTTTTATTACATTCACACACAAATATTTGCTCAATACATGATTTTCAATTCTTTTAAAATGTGAATCTACTATAGGAAAATTCAGTAAGAAATAGAGGGAGAAAAATGCTATTGAGAGCAATTAAAACTTCCCAAGTGGGAAACATAACCCATTCTATTCCATAATGCGCTCTTGCTTTAATAAAATTGATTAATTAGAACTCAGGGAGAAAATAACACAAGAAAGACAGTCAAGCAAGAAAAGCTCATAAAAGAGCCCTCAAATACTAAGAACTGACAGATAATGTTGTGATCACCACCGCCAAAATAAAATAATATAAATCATTTAGAAACAAAAAGTTAACATTTTGAAACATAGTGTAAGCATTACATGTGTCAGTATCCATCTGCATCTGATTTAATGATCAGAGGAGGTTTATGCTCTGCTTCCTATGTAGGTAAGGTACCAGAGAAATAGGTTTTGCTAGATGAAGGGCAGCAGGAACTGTCTGTACCAGGCTGTTAGTAAAATGAGAGCAGTTGTCAATACGGCTGGCTCAGCCTTGGGTCATTTTTCAGTAGCTGAGCATGCTTTTGGTAAGTGTAGCTTCCTGCTGCAGAGTAGATGTTGCATTCTGTGGCACTGTGTGTCCTGTGTCAGTTGCGTCTTGTGTCCTCTTACAGAGTTGAGGCCTTCTGGCCTGCTGTCAGGCTGGTTCAGCCTAACAATGCATAGATCTCCATCCAATCTGAAAATCAGTTCTCAGGAGATTGGTGGAGTATCAGGAAATTTTTCTTATCGGAAAGAGTGATGAAGCATTGGAACAGGCTGCCCAGGGAGATAATAAAGTCACTGTCCCTGGAGTTGTTCAAGAAACATGTAGATGTGGCACTTGAGGAGACATGAGCACTTTGGTGGGCATGGTGGTGAAGGGTTGACAGTTGAACTGGCCTTAGAGGTCTTTTCCAACCATAAAGATCTTATGATTGTATGAAGAGATGATTTGAAACATTTACTAAGAATAACACTGATAACAGCACAATTAGCTAAGAGGAACTTTTCATTAGAACAAAGATAATGTTACAGGCAGAAGAATTGGCTACTGACAAAAAAGTAAATCAAGTATTTTTACTTTTAAGGTGATAGGGCAAGGGGAAAGTGGGAACTATCAATGATAAACTGAAAAAAAAATAAAGACTGACAATGATGGGTTTGTTTTCATTAAACAAACGTTTTAATTATACGTGAGAGCAAGCATACAACTTATAGGGTGATGTTATTGGATAACTTTTGGTATTCAAAGAAAATGTATTGAAATATAAATGTTACATACCCTGTCAAGAGTATGTTGTTACAAATTTGTTACAAGAGTATGTTGCTGCAAAGGATCAGATACCATCACACTTCAAGAGGAGGTCAGGTCTTCTGAAGATCAGAGCATTTTGGCATTCTAGAGAGCACTGAAGAAGGGTCAACGTCTCTCGTTCCATAACGTTGCCACAGTTCCTCCGTGTGAGAGTAGAATAAGAATATTTATCTTAAAATCACTGTGCATGAAATTATATTTTTATCTAATGTAAGAAAAAATATCAGACCTGATTTGGCAGGAGGGTTGGACTAGATGATCTCTAGAGGTCCCTTCCAACCCCTACAATTCTGTGATTCTGTGATCAAAAATATCTTCTTGTAAACACAATATAAAAGAATTGAATGTGTTTAAGATTTTCTTCAGCTTTCAAAGGATAGATGTTCAGGAAGTGATGGCTGAAGCCAAATATATATTTCTTTATGCTTCATACATCAGCAGGATTATGCTAGATGCCTTTAGAAAAATAGAGAATATATCTGTGCATGTTCAACAGCCCCTTTGGGAAACACTGTTTTCTCAAACTGCCATTTGGGCTCTGCAGTGCATGAGGTGTTTTACAAAAACAAAACAAAACAAAGCAAAAAACATTTTTATGGCATACAGGTCACTGATGTCTACACAGATGACATTTTTGAACTGGGGAAAAGCAGAAGACCATGACCAGAGACTATAAGCAGCATTTGAAAGAAAAAAAAAAAAAAAGAAGAAGAAAAAAAAATGTAAACTGTATGAACCTGAAACAATATGAAAGAAAGAGAAATTAACAGAAGAAAAAAATTACAAATTTGTAACAGCATGTTTTGGTTTGTGAACTACTCAATCAAACTGGTGTCAAATCGAGCTGTCCTAGTAAGAAAAACAAGAGAGCTAAGATAACAGAGGGAATCATTTAATAAGAAATTTGGACACAGAAGACATTTAGAGAGCCCTAATAGTAATGTGCTATGAAAGTACTCCCCAAACTATATTTTCCACTGTTACATCCAAGAAAAGAAATATTGCAATCAGAACTAGTAGTGTTTCTGTCAAAAGCTGAAAATTACATTATTCTTTTATACAACTCATCTAACAGCATAAGGAACTCCAGAATAAATTAAACATTGCTATTTACTTCAGATGCCTGACTGACAATAAATTTAATCAATGAATTTAATTTATATTTGAATATAATCAAATTCTGTATAAAGCAGTATTTATTGTTTACTTATTATGGCTACTTTACTGACAATTAACGTGTCAGGACTGATCCTCTGCAACAAAGTGTTCTAAAGAGCTTTTAAAATCCAACCAACCAAGCTAGGTTTAAGTACATGGCAGGGACCTGGATTGGAAGCACCCAAAAGAGGCTGACTTTCTGCCTCTGCAACACTATGGTTCAAACATCTAGTTTCAACCATATATCAAGGGGAAAGGAACTAGAGAGTCTTAAAGGTCCTTTCCAATCCAAACCATTTTATGATTAACAAACTAGGGGATGTCCATGCTAAGTGCATTTCTCATCTCTAACACAGAATCATTTTCATTAATTTCATCAATAAACTGAAACTCAGTTTGGCTAAGAGAACTAAGATATTTCTGAACTGATTTCAACAATTTTTCCTTTTGACAGGCAGCTTGCAATGAGTGAAGCTGAGTAATCAACTATTCATGTCTGAAATAGGAGCTGTACACCTGAAACACGTCTTGAACTTATATTTCAAATGCATTTGGAGTTCTGAGTACATTACAATTTTGAATGATTTCAGAGACACCTCTCAAATCTTGATTGAATGTTGAACTTTGTAAGATAAATCAATTACTTTGAAGGAGATGCATTTATACCATTTCCTTGCTACAACCAGGAGCTGTTTAACTCTTTTCATTTGCATTTTTCTGGAACATCTCTTCCTTTAGAGCATACACATTTCAGCATTACCTTCCTTGTGATCAGTTTACAGCATGAGTATAGGTTGCACAATTTTGAACTGATTGAAATGGATGGCATTTCCTTGACAGTGTTCGTATTTCTGAAACACCTAGATACTGCTGTTACCAATTACTCTAGTCATTTCTGCAGAATATGGACTCTGGACACCTTCTAAGGAGCCAAAAACTATAATTATTCCTACTATTTTTAAGCAATTCAATTTTCAATAGGCTCTCATTAATTTAGAGTGAACTGTTTTCTGACAGTTCAAAACATGTATGGTCTGCAGGTAGAAAAGATTTGAAAACTGTCCTTTCTGTTTGAATCTCTCCATGATTTGATAACAAAGGAAAAAATACATTTTATATTTCCGGGGCTATACTTTACTGCTAGTACAGGGGTGGGGAAGACTTTTCTTTACTCTTCTATACTTCTGTTCAGTAATTCTGTTTCAGAATATTTTAAAAAGATACTGCTGTGAAAGACAAAGCATACTTAAAAGTGAAAATAAGTATATGACAAATTATTCAAATTGTTACAATCTGCTCACTACACCTGACACAAAGCATGCATAAATGATCATCATAAACTTAGTGAAAAGAATTGTTTTAATTCTGTAATAAACAAAGTGAAAATCCGCACCACAGGTGATACTTAATGAAACCAGTAGAATCTTCATGAATGCCTGAACTCAAAGGCATAAATTCAGTTACTATGTTGTGAAAGTTGCTTCCTATGCTTATAATGTCACTATCACAGCATTATATGAGATATTTTGCTCTAATTCTTCAAAGCCTTTGACACGGTCTCCCACAGTATTCTCCTGGGGAAACTGGCAGTCAGTGGTGTGGACAGGTTCACTCTTCTCTGGGTTGAGAATTGGCTAGAGGGCCATGCCCAGCGAGTAGTGGTTAATGGAGTTCAGTCCAGCTGGCGTTCCGTTACGAGTGATGTCCCCCAAGGGTCGGTATTGGGGCCCATCTTGTTTAATATCTTTATTGATGACCTAGACAAGGGGATTGAGTGTACCTTCAGTAAGTTTGCGGATGACACCAACTTGGGAGGATGTATTGATCTGCCTGAGGGTAGGGAGGCCTTTCAGAGGGATCTGGATAGGCTGAACAGCTGGGCTGAGGTCAATGGGATGAGGTTCAATAAGGCCAAGTGCCGGGTCCTGCACTTTGGCCACAATAACCCCATGCAATGCTATAGGCTTGGGGCAGAATGGCTTGAAGAGTGTATAGAGGAAAAGGACCTGGGGGTGTTGGTTGATGCCCGGCTCAACATGAGCCGGCAGTGTGTCCAGATGGCCAAGAAGGCCAATGGCATCCTGGCCTGTATTAGAAATAGTGTAGCCAGCAGGAGCAGGGAGGTGATCATCCCCCTGTACTCAGCTCTGGTGCGGCCGCACCTTGAGTACTGTGTTCAGTTTCGGGCCCCTCACTACAAGAAAGACATCGAGGCCCTGGAGCATGTTCAGAGAAGGGCAACAAAACTGGTGAGGGGTCTGGAGCACAAGTCTTATGAGGGGCGGCTGAGGGAGCTGGGATTGTTTAGCCTGGAGAAAAGGAGGCTCAGAGGAGACCTCATTGCATGCTACCACTTCCTGAAGGGAGGCTGTAGTGAGGAGGGGGTCGGCCTCTTCTCCCAGATAACTAATAACAGGACGAGAGGGAATGGCCACAAGTTGCACCGGGGAAGATTTAGATTAGATTTGAAGAAAAATTTTTTCTCTGAAAGAGTGATCAGACACTGGAATGGCCTGCCTAGGGAGGTAGTTGAAGCACCATCCCAAGCGCTGTTCAAGAAGCGTTTAGATGAGTTGCTAAGGGATTTGATTTAGTAGCTTAGTGGTAGGGATGGTTGTAGGAGGATGGTTGGACTAGATGATCTTGTAGGTCCTTTCCAACCTAATGTTCCCTCTGGATGGTGGTTGATGTAAGAAGAGAACAGAAAAGTTACCTCCCTCAATAACATCTGTATGCTCAGCCAGGATGTGGTTCTGGATTTCAGTGCAGGACAAAAACAGAGACAGAGGCAGGGAGGTGTTGTAAATTGGAAATTTCATTGAAAACCAGAGGAAGGAGTTTCATGTGAAGAAGTGCAGTCATCTGTGATACAAAGATAATCAGTACTCCCATACAAAGGAAAGAAATTTATCAGAACATCCTTAGGTAACTATCAAAATTCTTTTATGAACTGTGCTATAAGTATTTCTTTCTGTTGACAGGCTGATAACAGAGCATAGGGTGACTAATAGCTATTTATGAAGGTCTGTATCAGTACATACTATTAGATTATATAACTAACACTCAGTAAATGCCTAGGAAGAGAAGGAAGCAGAGACACAGAGACACTGAAACATCTGAGGTGAAAAAACAATTTTCTCAGAAACCAATAGAAGAGAGTTTGCAGTTTGGTATTCTCCATTTTTTTTTTCCCTTCTTTTTTTTTTTTCTTTTTTTTTTTAATTTTGAATACTGAGAACTTGTGTTATTGCACGCTCCATGGTTTTTGAAGAACATCAGTTGCTTTGAGTGGCAGGAAGAAGCTTGACAGCATTTGGCTTTGTATGTAGCCTTTTACAGTTTGTGAAACCACATCAAGTGTATGCTTCGTCTGTGTACTTTGTCTAAAGCAGCTTGTCATGAATGTCTCCAGATAGATAGAAATAAAGAATTCCCTCACTAGTTTCAAAATACTGATAAATAATGATACTCTACTGAACATCAAACTAGAGCAGTGTTTCAATAGTGACCTCTTCAATGAAAAAAAGGACAAGATTATTTGAGTAGATGACATGAAGCAGGGTTGAACAGTTAGGATGTTAAAGGACGGAATTAGAACTTCATGATAAATTGGAGAAATGGCCTGGAAAATAGAGATAAAATTAAATAGGGACATGTGCATTTCCATAAGCTTAGACAGAGTATTGATTAGGTACTTAGCAGTGAGAGGCAAAATTTCTCATGTATCTATTAGAAGGTATGAATAATATTTTACCATTTAAAGTACTAGAAATAATGCTTCCAATATTCTGAGACTAGAATTGCAAGGACCATATGAGCTGTGGACACTCCCAAGAAATGATCAATGTATTTGAGGGAGAGATGGACAGAAAAAAAGAGACAAAACTAGAATATTGTTCACAAAATTAAAAAAAAAAAAAGGAATAAAAGAAAAAAATAGGGAAAGATATGATAAAGAGTATTTTTGTTCACATAAAGCTGATATAAAAAGGAAGAGAATCATATATTTTTGAAGCATGAGATTTAAGGAAAGAAGACAGAGGCAATTACAGCAAGAGAGAATTTGTTGAGATACAAAATTTTTAAGGTCAAAAATAGAGATACTCTTTTTTCACACACAGGTGGAACAGCTTAAAAATGTAGAAATAGACTTGATTAATTGTGTACCTCTCTGATTTCTAAGTGCTATATAGTTAAAAATTAGAGTTTTCACTGAGCAGATGAATTTTTCCAATGGACAAAGCTTTGTAATCACCCACCACTTCCCTCTATAAGGCTTCTTTTTTTTGCTTGTTAAATGAGGGATATATTTTCACTGTTGTCAAACTAAATAATTAAAGTGATTGGTAATTTTGAAAGTTTCAGCTATGAGGTCTAAAATTCAGTTCTTTTTTTTTTTTCTTTTTATGAGATTCTCAGTTTTTATTTGTGCTGCGCATCTGTTTCCTAAGACTTCAAAACCATTAAGGTTTTCAAAAATGTCATCTAAATGTTTACTTGTAGAAAGTATTACAGCAACACCTAGTTTAGCTCTCTGAAACCATGGGGGGTAGATCCCAAATCTCAAAATAAAATTCTTCAACCAATTTGCTTTTATATTCATATGCTAAATTTAGCCTGAGTGTACCTTTGGACATTATGGATTTTTCCTCAGTGGAAGTATTTCAAAACAGTTTAAGAAACTTCTGTCATGAGTGATGAATGTTCTTGCTTTTGAGGGTTATGTTCAGTCTTTTGATTTGCTCTAATTTTTCTATTTATTATGAAAAGAAGAGGGAATGATGAAACAGAAGGTCACTGTCTGTTAAATATGGGGTCGTTGTGGTTTTATGATTTTTTGTTATAGTAACATCCCAGTTCTGGGCCCCTCTGTTCAAGGACAGGGAACTACTTGGGAGAGTCCAGCACAGAGTCACAAGGGTGATTAAGGGAGTGGAGCGCCTCTCCTATGAGGAAACGCTGAGGGAGATGGGTCTCTTCAGCTTGGAGAAGACTGAGGGATGACCTCATTAATGTTTATAAGTATGTAAAAGGTGTGTGTCATGAGGACAGAGCCAGTTATTGCTTGTATCTCAGAATTTTATTTCATTGCTAATTTAGCTACTTTTCCCATAATCCTTGAGTAGTTTTCCAAAACAACCATTCACAGCTGGAATACTCTCTTGCTTTATTCTAAGAGGCTTTTTCTTTTTCATATTTTTCTATAAGACTTGTTCTACTTAACCTATAGAATAGATTTATAATAGTAAGTTAACTCAATGGAACTTTGCATGCACTTAAGAAGAAACAACAGGACATTTCAAGATAATCCATCTAGTTCCCACAGGTAAGCATGAACACTTTTGTTACTTTCTGACATCTCTGATCTCTTCTTTCTTCATTATACAAATTGATGTGTTGATTGAAATGAGATTACACATTCTTTGGTAAATGGATCATAGATGAATCGTAATCTGTCTTGAGTTTGCTAAGATTACATTTTTGCTCCAGCCTAGGCCTCACAGTAGGACATAAACTAATTCAAGTGGAGGCACAAGCACCTGCTAGTTACTCTAGTGCAGCTGCTTAGAACTGAGTCTCTCAAAAGCTTTAATTATAAAAAATACCACAAACAGAAGTGACTCAGAAAATCTGAAGCTTACTTGGTATGCCTGATTCAGAAAATTCTTGGCAGAGAAAATATGTTTTAATTTTTGGAATGCAATTTGGGTTCAGATGAGAAAAGTCCATTTCAAAAATCACCCACAGGGTGAATACTACTGTGATTCTTCCACAGCAACTTCTAACTTCCAAAGAAAGGAATATAGATGGAGTATTTTTTTAGATTACTGAACTTTAATTTTTCACACCTCCTTCACATACAGCTGGGGTGGCTTAAGAGTTAGTAATAGGCATGATTAATTGCTTGGCTTTTTGATGTATGCAGGCATTCATACTATATAATTAGAATTTTCACTGAAGTGGGTACGTTATTTCAACTCTTACGTCGATGGAGGAGGCTTTTACTTCAAAGACTTCTCACCAACAGCAACTTTCCTGTGGAAGGTATTTTTCACTGGGGTAGGCATTTTCTAATTCAATAATATCAAGTTTAAAAATTCAAAGTAACAAGATATTTTTGATGCTTCATTTTATGTACCTAACTGAAGGTTGGGTACATAAACCTGAGCCAGTCATGATTTCCAAGCTTGCTAAGCCCTTGTTCCTGAAAAAGATTTCCTAGGCTGTAAACAAAATATTGAACACTAAAATCATACCTGTGAAAATAATAGATTTATTCAGTAGCATCACTAGGGAACAAGAGAGACTTGGTGGCTTCACAGAATCACAGAACAGTTGAAGTAGGAAGGTATTTCTGAAGGTCATTTAGTCCAACATCTCTCCCCAAAGCAGGCATATCTAGAGCTGCTGTCAAGGTTCAGGCGGCTTTTGAGTAATTTTGAAGATGGAGACTCCATAACCTCCCTGGTCAACCAGTGTCAGTGCTTAGTTAGCTTCACTGTAAAGACATATTTCCTGGTACTGAGGCAGAACCTCTTGTATTTCAGTCTATGCCTATTTCCTCTGGTCTTATCACTGGACAAGAGGGTACACTTCGTGCCACTGTACAAGAGGAGTATGTTAAACAGGACTGGACCCTTCATTAATCCCTGGGATTCACTGTTAAGTACTCGTCTCCAGCTAAACTTCACACCATTGATCACTGCCATTCTGTACATTCTGTGTGTCTACACATCAACAACTTGTCTACACAGATCTTGTAAGGATCAGTATCAAAGGTCGTAGGTAGGCAATATCTACTGTTCTATCATCTAACAGAGGAATCAATTAATTATAGACACTTATCAAGTTGTTTAAGCTTTGATGACTATTTCTGATGATTTTCCTGTTCTTTTCATGCACGTGGAAATGATTTTCAGGATTAGCTACTTCACACACTTCCCAGGGATCAAAGTGAAGTTGATCATATATAGTTCTGTATATTAGAACTATATATAAAATGCATATATTTTACACTTCCACTGTCAGACAGAACTGACTTCTCACCCAACACCCACATGTTGCTAACACCTTGCTATTGACAATGCAGTTTGTAACTGTAACAGGTATGAATGAATTTATTATTCTCCTTGTCTGACTCAGGGAGCATGGAAGTAGCAGGAATTACATGCTGCTTGTATTTCCTTTGGCTGCATTGATATGTCTGAATTATGAACCATGTGTATCTAAGAAGGGAGAAAGAAGAATATCTTGTAGAAAAATATCACTGGTTTAGAAAGACAAGGAAGAGAAAAAGGAAAGGGCAATCGAAGGAGGTTAAAAAAAAAAAAAGCATGGGAAGAAAAGAGAATAAAAAGCAGTGGTGAAAGAACTGCTAATTCCCTTTGTACACCACAGATATATCCTATCAGGTCCCATGTATATATGAATAATTACTTGATGCCACTATTCTTTTACAGTTCTGGAGGCCACAGGTGGAAAGTCACTTCTCTCATGGTCATCCATCTCTGAGGACTGGGCAGCCCAAATTCAGTCATTACTATTAAAAAAATGAGAGAAAATAAAAAAATGAAAAACATTAAATGCCTCTGCCTTCTCTTTATCCATTCTCTTCCTTACTTGTTTAGTAACTACCTACACCAAATATCAGTCCAGTGTTTTCCTTTGACCCACTACTGTTGTTGACATCTTTTTCTGCCCTAGTTCCAAGAGAAGTTCCCTGTTCAGTAATGTTGGTCTTCTGTCCTACTTGCTTGCTTGCAGCACAGTAGAATTGCTTGCTCTTGGGCTTTTAAAAGGTTCTTGAAGAATGAGCAATTTTCATGAGTCCCTACATCCTCTAGAGCTGTTTCCCAGGCAATATCCCTTACCAGTTCTCTCAGAAGCTTAATGTTTAGTCTCAAAGATTCCCTAGAAACTCTGCTGACCTTTCTTCCGATTATATCAAAAATTTAGAACTAAAAAACCTGGTCTAGTGGCTGGCAACCCTGCCTATAGCAAGATGGATGGAACGAGATGTTTTTCAAGGTCCTTTCTAATCCAAGCCATTCTATGATTCTAAAACAAACTATTCCACATCCCACCTGGGGATAGCAAGTGTCTATGTGGTGCTTAGCTGACTGCGGGATTTATACCACAACAGTTTTGCACAGTACACATTGTAATTTGCAGTAAATTACTTTCCTCAAGTAGAGTCTTTTTTTTCTCATGACAGTAATTGCACTGGGTTTACATGGCAAGGTTTTTCCAGTTTGAGTTCTGCAGAGCTGACCTTTGTGAGAAGAATTCAGAAGCTCACTCATTTTAGCTAAGAGATGGCTTGAAAAAGGACCTGATGTTATCCAAAGCTGAGCCAGCGAGCACCGATTGTGCTTTTGTGTAGTAGTTTTGAGTGTAAAAAGCTGTGATACAGTGGATGGGAGAGGAGAATGAGAAGAGAGAGATAAAATCCTGTCAATAGAAAGGTCACTGAAGGAGGAGAAGGATTTGATTCAAGCACTAAAGAGATGGAGGAACAGACTCTGCCCCTGCAGCCCAGGATCACCATGTGGAGCAGATCTCCTCATGTAGCCATGGACGAGCTCATAGTGCAGCAGTGATGAGGCCTGAAGGAGGCAAAGCCTGTGAGTAGTCCCAAAGGAGCAGCTCCAAGCCAGAGCTGCCTCCTGTGGAGACGTGTAAGGAGCAGCTCAAAAAGGATGGGCCACACAGTATGGGGCTGTGTTGGAGTAGTGCTTGGGGAGCTGCAGCCTGTTGGGAGCCCATGCAGGATCGGTTTGGGAAGAATGGCATCAAGTGAGAGGTACACCGTACTGGAGCAGAGTTGAAGTGACAGGAGCAGCAGAGATAAAGCATTATGGACTGTCTGTAGCTTGCATTTCTTGTTCCACTCTGCTGCTCAGGGAAGAACATAGGAGTGGGAAGACAGGTGGGAATGTATTTTAGTTTGACTTTAGTTCTCACAGCTCTGGTCTGTTAGTTGTTGGCAAACATTTGCATTAATCTCTCTTATACTGAGCCTGTTTTGCCTGTGACAGTAATTGGTGAGTGCTGTCTCTGTCCTTATCTCAACACATGATTTTTTTAGTGTATTTTCTCCTTTGTCCTTCTGTGAAGAAGTGAGAGAGCAACACGGTAAGGCTTAGCTTCCTATCAGTGTGAAACCACTACACTAAGTGATCTCCCTGTCTTTATCTTGACCTGTTAGCTCTTAGTTTTTTTTTCTGCTGATGAGGGAGAGTAGCTTAGAAGGTTTCTGGCAGCCAGATAAGATCCAACACAGTACACAGTCTATATTGCAACTGGTCCCTACATATTCGTAGGAAAAAAAAGTTGCTAAACACATAAATAATTACTCAATTATAAATATATGGATTTCATATATTTTATATTAAGGAAGTTAAATTGCTTGAATAAGTAGCAAGAGGGTGAGAAATAATCACTCTCAATATACAAAGCAATTAGCCATACCAAAGCCATAGTCTCATCTTCAATGAAATCAAAAAGAAATTCATGCTTCTTGGTTCTTCCCGTTGAATACCTTTAATCAGTTAACAGTTCAGGCTAAGGATAAAAAATGTCACCAGGATTAATTAGTGAGAAGAGAAATAGAAAGAGACTTCTACAGGGAGGCAGTCTAGAGGAGATCTCTTTCCTAATGTTAATGTTCTGTTTGGTAGCTCAAACTCCAAACCTCCAAACTTAAAATCCTCCCTTCTGACAGATGGATTCACGATCTTATATATTCAGTGGTCCTGCAGTGTCAAGAAACAATTCTCCTCAAGTTTCTGTTCTCTAAGGTATGCAGATGACTTAATGCTTTTTGAATTCAGCCAATGAGATGGACTTTATAATATCACATTCATTTATTCCATAAAGAAAGTAATCTCTAACAAATGGCACAAAAACTAGAAGTGATTTTGGCAGATTGACAAATCCTGACGAAGTTACTGCTCACAGTTTTATCCTTCAGTAATAGGAATGAAGAACACAGTTGTTTTGCTTTTATAACTTGTTGCAACACTTTATAATGCTTAATTTATCTTCAGTTATGATATTACCTTATTGGTTAAGCAGGTGCTTTATTTGAATGACAATGTTTCCATGGAGACTGCAGAGTAGGAAGGTGTGTTTCTGAGATGACACCCATCAGGTACAGATTACAAGATTTTTCTAGGTGGACGGAATGCTTTATGCCATGCCACAAGGAATGGATTGGTGATCAGTGGTGATCAACATAGCATACCTATGTTGATTCAACTTTTTTCTCTAGTTACTGTTGTTAATTCTTTGCAAACTAGCAAGATGAATACAAGAAAAATAAACACATAAATAAATAAAAAGCTATCTTCATCTCAGAACCACATCATTCAAATTTTGCTTTTGTCTGTCTTGAAGCATTTCATGTCTCAAACTACACAATAGTATTAGCTTTTTACTTCCATCTGCTAATCATGAAGTTAGATATCATGTTTGTACTTGCTAAGTATTCTGAGAAGGTAAAGATAAGTACTCTAATTTATGTTGACTTGCAACCCTCTGAACTCAGTTAAAAAAAGTAGTTCTTTTGTTTTCATGGGCTTTTAATCTTGTTCAGAGGTATTACCTGTAGCACTTAATAGGTAGCCATAAATACCCAATTCTGTCACAACTCAACCAAGCGAAAGTAAAATTGATGGTTACTAGCATTATTATTTTAATCTTTCTAGAAGAGCTTAACACTATTTTCTTTTTTTGTTTGTTTATTTTCTTGTTTGTTTGTTTGCTTGTTTTTTTCCCAGAAACCTAGTTCTTAAAAAAATCATTGTGGAAGAAGAAAGGGAGAAAAAAAATATGGGAATACTAAACTTGTCACTTTTCTCTTATAGCATCACTTTTATGATTTCCTATGTCTTGAAGGCTTTAAGAATGGTATTAACATACTATTTGCATAATTTACTTGAACAAAGAATCATAGAATGATAAAATATCTTGGGTTGGAAGGGACCTCAAAGATCATGGCCTTTGACATGGTCCTGCATCACGTTTATCTCTAAATTGGAGAGAGATGGATTCGAAGGCTGGGCTATTAGGTGGGTAAAAAATGTCTGCAATGAGGTCTACCTGGAGCCTTCTCTTCTTCAGGTTGATTACACCCAACCTCTTCAGCCTGTCTTCATAGGAGAGGCATTCCTGCCCTCTGATCATCTCTCTGAACCTCCTCTGGACCCGTTCCAATAACAGAAAATCCTTCCTGTACTGAGGGCCCCAGGCTTATATACAGTACTCCAGATGGAGCCTCACAAGGATGGAGTAGAAGGACACAATCCTACACCTTGCCCCTCTGGCCTCCCCTCTTATAATGCAACCCAGGATTCTGTTGGCCTTCCAGCCTGCAAGAGCACACTGTTGGCTCGTATGCAACTTTTCATCCATCAGGACCCCTAAATCTTTCTTTGGAGGACTGCTCTCAATGAATTCTTCTTTCAGTCTGTACTTGTATCTGGGATTTCCTCTGTTGAACTGCAACACCCTGCACTTGTCTGTGTTGAACCTCATTTGGTTTATGTGGGCCCATTTTTCAAGTTTGCCAAGGTCCCTTCAGATGGCATCCCTTAGTTCTATTGTATCAACTGCACCACGTTAAGTATAAGGTAATAATATTTATCTAATTGAAACCTTTTTTTAGAACACAATAGTAAAATAAGCTCTTTAGGATACATTGATTTTGAACTCTTAATTTCATAAGCCTTTAGAGAGTCAGTCCATTAAAGGACTTAAGTCCTATCTCCTACAGAAAGCTGAAATAAATGATTTGTACCTAGGGAAATGTCATCAGAAAAAGCTGCCTGCTGAAATTTAAACTCATTTAATCCATGCACTCTTTCAATGCTTTTAAGTCAGAATCATGTAATTAGAATTATTAAGGTTGGAAAAGGCCTCTAAGTTAACCTAGTTGAAATACCAACCCATCAGCACAATGCCCACTAAACTATGCTCCTCACTGCCTCAGAGTCTGACTCCACTACCACCCTAAGTGTCCTGTTCCTGTAACTCACCACTCTTTCTGAGAAGAATTTTTCCCCAATATCTCCTCGCCCAACCTAAGGATATTACCTGTCTTTCCACTGCTAGCTGCTTGGGAGAAGAGTCTGAGAGGTGTTGCAGAATACCACACTGGAATCACAATACACTCTGAAAAATTGAACCTTAACAGTTTCAGTGACTCTTAGGCCTTCCAGAAATTAAGATATTTGTTGTTGTTGTTGTTTATTGATCTTTTTTAATGGTGAACAAATATATCAAAGTGGAAAATTTAAACTATTTAGTCATGTACAGAACATGCTAAGCTTATGTTAGAGAATTCTATAATTAAGCTTTTCTGATCCTACAGTATGAATTGACATACAAATATATATATATATATAGATGATAGTAAATTGTGGACATGAAACCTAACTTTAAGTCTTGGAAGGAGCCCTTTAAGCACTTGTAGTGGATGAATATTTTGTAACTGAGCAGGAAAAATACAGGGCTGAACAAAGAAAAAATAGGAGATAATTGAAGGCACTAAAACATGTTTGCTGTTGAGTTTTGTTGGTTTTTTTTTCTGTTTTTTTCTGTGTTTGTTCTATTTTTCCTATTTGTTTGTGGAGTTTTTTTTGTTCTTGTTATTTTATTTTATTTTATTTTCTGAGACACTAGAAGGAGGAATTTATATCCACTTCTGAAAGAAAAGGCTTTTATATTAGAAGAGTAAAAAATACAGACTTCAGAAACATAGGTTTCTTTTTCCTCAGCACAGCTCTCTGCATCTTTTAGAAAGTTTTAAATAAAGTCCTCTCCTAAAATAAAAAATGATCTGATTTTTATCAGAGTACCAATACTGTATTTTGTTTCAGTTAGAGAAACATCACTATATTAGATTTTTCTGAAAGTCAGATTTTCCTCAAGTGCAAGAGTCCTAATACCTTTAGATTTGAAATTTTGAAACAAAAACAAATACATGAAAGAGAAAACTTCTCTGCTTACTGCAATCCTCTATTTTAATCACATCTTTGTACATTATTCAGACTTCCAGCATTTATAGGTAAATATAACATAATTTTTGGGGGGTTTATTTATTTACTACTGAGAGACAGTGTGTAAATACCATTTTTCTCTCACAGTTATTCTATAATAATGCTCTATTAATGATAATTTTACTGGAAAATGTATGTGTACCCACATTACAGTTTCACACTCTCAGAACAGATTTTATGTTTTTTAAATTTTGTAAAATAAATCATTTTCTTTACTTACCTTCACGTATTTAGACACACAGTTCTTGTTTTCTCTCTTCTTCTGTCTTCCTCAAATGCACTGAATTTGACCAAATATTGTGAGATGGATGTATCAGTGCACTGCCAGGAACAGCCATTATTTCATGCCTTTCTCTGAAGACATATTGTTCCTCATAATGAAAGGGAAAATGGGAACTGACGACTAATAAGCTGTTATGAAAAGACATATTTTTTTGAAGCTTCTAAGACAGGTGAATGTACTAAACCTTATGAAATACTACACTTTTTGCTTGCTGTGCTTCTATCTAATTTTATAATAAAAGATATTTTTATCACTTTGATGGGTATAAGGTACTGTGCTTATTGACTAGAGATATTACCCAATGATACTTGGAGTAGGTTGTAATCAACAAAATAATCCTTCTGGTTTGCAGTCTTCCTTTGAAGGCCTGTCACAGCAGAATGACATCTTGTGTATTCTATATTAAAACTATTTTCCCCTGGCTTTCATCTCTCCTGTAAACCATATAACATAATGGCAAATGGCTTAACCAAATGGACATAAATGTTAGTGTCATTATTTTCCCTTTGAGGGCCAAACTATCACAGTAAGGCTGCTGAATGAAGCACAGTGATGTAACAACATGCATAGATGCTTTTTTTAGGAGGCTGTGAAAGTATATGGGAGAAATATGATGACAACTATCAGAATAATAAGGGGAACAAAATCTGAAGGGTTGGCTGGTAATCTGTTCTGATCAGAGCTGTACCATGTTTTAACTGTCAGCAGCAAAACTGGAACTGAATAGACTTCAAAGGAAATGAAACCCCACAAAGGACATAAAGAATTATCCAAAGGTTGCAATTTTATCTTTTTTTCTGGTACAGTCTATGATGAGCATTTTCTTTTCTTCTTTTTTTCTTATTCTTTTTCTTTTCTTAATTAAGGTAAAATGCAGCCTTAGAGAAAAAAGCAGTTTGTTATACAGAAAGAAAACAAATACTCATTGTGAAGAGATATACTAATATACAGTAAACTGTGAATTCACCTTTAAATTATGAACACCTTGGTAATTCCCTTAGAAACTAATCTAATGCTTGTGACGTGAAAGAGCTATTGTTTGCACTTTTGTTTAACAAAAACATTAATTTAAACTTCTTCCAGTACTGATGTTTTGAATAACTGCATGTACAGTGATGTACTGTACAGTGATGACTTGAGTACATACAACAAAAGTATTGTATTATATTGTTTTGTAGCAAAGAAATTTTTCTGCATGGGAAAAAAATATATAATGTCTTGGTATTATATTTTCTTACTGAAAAGGTCTCATTTTAGTTTAATTATAACTATGTTGCTTACACAAGCTCTTTGACAAAGCTAACTATGTCATTTTTGTGGAAAGAAGAAAGACAAAACCTAACTGATTAATAATACGCATCATTGCATAATGTCAAGGAACAGAAACAAATATTTTGATCTGAAAATGTAAAGGAAAATACACTTTAATTAGGGAGTTTACTTTCACAAGCATGCTTAAGTCATAGGCCTTTCAAAAAGCTGTCTTTGACTTTTCAGCCAAAAGAAGCAAAATTGTGAAGGGCAGACAGGGTCTACCAATGCTAGACACCAAATATGTATAGAAGTCACTATAATGTTTACAGTCTTCGTACTGCTTTCTAATTCCTGTTTAAATTCAGTCTATTCAGTTTTCTTAAGCTAGGTTTGCTTGACCTTACAAAAAAAAATTGAATTCAAGGAGAAGGAGGAAGAAATTATTCTGTTTCTGCTATGCCTAGCATATACTACAAGGTGAATGAGACAATATAAACCAAATGTTGGCCTTTATTCAGGTTCAGTATTCATTTAAGTGTTGGGATTCTTCAAAGAATGTTCCCTCACTACCATAGTCAAAGGAATTTTGAGTTACTATTTCAGGACAGAGCTGCATCAGTTTGTGTACTATAAAAGCATTTATCCAGACTGAAAGCACATATGAATTATTTGATAGCTTGGAGGCACTGAATTTCACCTGAAAGGGAAATAAAATGCTGATTTGCTTTACAATTTGTATTTGTATATTTGCAAAAAAGCGAAATACTAACAACAGAACTCAGATGTCTTGATTTCCTGTATTCACAACAAAAATGCTTATGCTCCATGAAAATGTATGGTTTTGATGAGAAATAAACAGAATTTTTGAGAAATTACTGTTAATTTTCTTATTGTTTTTCTTTTTTCCCTATAACTGACCCTGTATAAACAATGTGATTGGTTTGTAAAATTTCACGACAAACTGTATTTATATTTTACTTGATAAGAAAACAATAAAATGCTAAACTTATTTAGGATTCAGACTTCTTTTCTCTGAAATTTTCAGCTATTTAACTGAAGAATTAGCTATTCTTTCGGCTTTACTCTCCCTCTTATTATTTCAATGTGTGTAGTAATAAGATGGTGCATACTATGATATAGATAATCAGAGTCCATTGAAAACAGGTAACTTTAAAAATGGCATGATTTGGATTTTAAAAGTACAGAATTCCTATTTATACCAGAATTTTAAATTACAGATTTAAATTACATATTCAGATGTGTGTGCCTTTTTATTGTGCTTATTTTCAAATATATGATTTCTCTAAGAACTTCTTATAGAGGGTAAATGTCTTAAATTTCCAATTTAACTCAAAGACTGAGGACACTCAGATATAGTGGGTATACATCTCAGTATATCTATTTTAAATATGTGTAATCCTTTGAATACAACAGTGTTTGCAAATTGAGAACAATGCTTATGATGATCTAATGCACATGTGCACTTGTAATTTCCTGCTTTCAAGCATGAAGTATATATAAGCCAAAAAAAGCACACAAAATTAATAAAGCACAAAACATGCACTGAATTACTTTTATCCGGATGTTACTCCTTTCTCTTTCTGATCTTATATTGCCACATGTATTATTTTAAATGGCACTCTGTGTGGTATCTTAATTGTAATATTGTACTGTGATCATGTAGTTTTGGAGACTTTGTTTTAAAGTTTCACATATTCAGTCTGAAATTTTGGGAGCCAAAAAGACAAGTGGTCAATAAATGACTGGTTAAAAAGATTTCTCAGATGCAACTGGGACTTGAAAAATAATGCAATTGTGCTACAATAGAATTCAGGCATTTTGTGTGTGTGTGTGTGTGTGTGTGTGTGTGTCCTTGCATAGAGCTTCTATAACAAATGCTGCAACTTCTGTTACTCTTTGTGAACAGTGGCAATAGCAAAAGACATGATGTATAGGTAACTGAGAATTCAAAATCGAGAATGTTGAGAATTACAGAATACAGAAAGCTGTACAGGAGTACACAGCCATATATGTGTAACATGCCCAGTAAAATCTTAGAATCCATGTAATTTTGTTCAGACTCTTCCAGGATGTTCAAGGCTACGTGTTCTCCCTGGGCTGATTACAGCTGAAGTGATTTTTCTCCTTTTCACTAAGCTTATCTCTCGATCTTTTGAATGTAGTCAATATCATTCACTTTGTTAGCTTCGAGATCCAGCTCCTCCAATCAACAGGCAGGTAACAATGATCACAGACATGCCAGTTTGCATAACCTAATCTTCTGATCCTCGGTTCCATTTCCCCTGAGAACCTCATATCTATCATTTTTTGTTAATTGTGTATTATTGCTCACTGTAATGTCCCTCCTGTACAACTCCTTGTAACTATCTACATAAAAATTTACTTGATCTATTCTCTCTCTGTGTATAAATAAAATTTATCCACACACTCTCTGTGTTTAAGAAGTCTTACGTGTACATGAAAATTAGGGCAATAAATAAGAAATTGGATTTTTTCTTCTATTCTACATCTACAAATGTTCACAGATGATTATGGTAACAAATATCCTAGACTCAATTAAAAGTATTCTATTAAAACCATTTGTCCTGGCTATTGATGTAGTAATATATTTATGTGTATTATTTGAAGAAGTGGGACCTTGCTACCACTCATTATAGTTACATTTACTGTGGGAGTTAAGACTGTAAGTGTAGGATATATTTCAAATGAAAAGTACTGAAAATATCACAAGGTAGGAAACACTGATAATACAATTTAATGTCTATTACTGCAACTGAATTAAAACTGATTATAGGTCAGAACAAAATATTTCCTTCTACTATTCAATACAGACAACTCCTCCTGAAGTCACATTGGGAAGTTTGAATTCTGAAAACTGCAAGATGATCCCTTTGAATTTGCGTTTAATTCTTTGCATTTCTTTCCATAATATGATCCCATTGGCTTTAAGTGAATTTATAATGTTTGACAGATTCAAATTGCCCTTGCCAAAAGGAAGAGTAATAGCATCCTAGGCTGCATTAGTCAAACTATTTCTAGCAGGTCTAGGGAGGTGATACTTTCTCTCCTTTGAGTGGTGCGGTTAAACCTGGAGTGCTATGTCTACAGCAGTTCTCCTCAGTACAAGAGAGATGTACACATACTGGAAAGAATCCAGAGTGAGGAAAGGTTAGAGAGCTGGGGCTGCTACACCTGGAAAAGAGAAGGCTCATGAGGGATGCCATCAATGTATGTAAATACCTGATGACAAGACCAAAGAGAAAGACTGTGATGGTCAGTGATGACCAGAGCCAGGACAAGAGGCAGTAGGTACAAGCACAGAAGGTTCCATCTAAATATAAGGAAGAATTTATTTACAGAGTGAGTGACAGAACGCTGGAACAGGTTGCCTTGAGAGGTTGTGGTCTCCTTCCACAGGAGGGGGACTATTTTAAAATCTGTCTAGATGTAGTCCTGGGCAAATGTCTGTAAGCATCTCTTCATAAGAATGGGGTTGATCCAGATGACCTGCAGAGATCACTTCCAGCCTAGATACCCTTTGGATTCTATGATTCTTTTAATAATATTCTAGAATGTTGTAGCTATGTACACGAACCAACTCAAGGAAACTTTGTTTCTAATTTCAAGGTCAAACTCTTCCATTTCTAGGTTTTTACATATAAGACAAGCACCTAATCCTTCTGTGATTTTGAAAGGAAATGAAACTGCACACTGTACTCTTTGCTGAATTTCAACACCTAAGTGTGAAGTATCCTGTGGAACTTACGGAAGAGATTCCCATAACAAGGTTTGGCAGAAGCCACATGTCAAAGTACTCAGAGTAAATGAAATGACGTAAGAAATGTTCTCTAAAAGGATATTATATGTTTAGGTTACATAAGAGTAACTGCAGTAATTATATCATTGGTGGTATCTATCTCTGAACTGATGTCTTTATCTTGATCATAACTTTACCATAAGATGGATAAACTTAAATTATATTATTGCTACTTTTTGTTCTTCATTTCACGATACCAAATATGTGTCATAGCCTTCTGTTTACGGAATGTCACCTGCACAAGTTGATTAGTAACTGTGAGAAGACTGGATAATGTTTTATGTATCATTAATAAATCAAAAATCTGTTAAATAAAATTCTTATTATTCTGAAGTTTATCATTTTATCATTATCCCGAATTTGTCCTGCTTAAATTGAAATGTTAAGAGAGCACTCACATGGCAAGTAAGAAAGAGAAAATGTAGATACAAAGACTACAAAAAAAAAAAAAGGAAAATGTAGAACTTAATTATGTTAAAAAAACGATTAAAAATTATTTTTTTCCCTTAAAGAATCTCATACCTTTTTGATATGCTACAAATCCTGATCTATGTAACCTATATTTAAAGAACACAGCTGACTGATAATCATGTAGATGAACCATACTTAAAACTGCATTGCAACATATGATTTGTCATTTGTATTATTTATGGGTGCTATTTTGGATGAAATACTGGATTAATTAATCTTTGAAGAACTCAAATATCTGCAAATGTATTATCTATACATACATGTATGTACAAGCATGCACACAGAAGTACATATAACTTGTATTAAAAAATCCAAAGTCATTCTGAAGGTTTACTTATATAAGTTAACTTAAGAAGAATTTAAAATGATATGATTGTAAGTTCTCTGAGTTCTAACTTTATTATAAATGTTACTATTTTCATAAAGTGCATATGGCAAATATTTTAAGATGAAACAGTATTTATTTACAGTTTTATAAGAGATACAAAAATAAAATTTTACGTGATCCTCATCAATCAAATTCAAAACTGCTTCTTTGTATAATTCACACCTGTGGAATGGAAATTCTGGAATAGTTTTAATTTAAGAATAGCCAGGTGTGAACTACACTGTACTTGGTTTATCTAGTTATCTCTGGTAGTGTTTTGTAAATACTCTTAATACGTATTCACTTTCTTGCTGTCCATGAAGTCTAGGTTATACCAAATCTACAACAATGTCTCTGAAGAAGTAAATATTCTTTCCATTTTCTTTGCAATATATATAAATATTTGCGGTAGGCAAAGAAAGAAAGGTTTATCTGTTCTTTGACTCTCATCTTAGACTGACAATAATTTCTTTCATAATGTATAAGGAGTTTCTAAGATGAATTGGCATAGTAGTTAGATATAAATACTTGGAGCTGCCCAAATTAAAGCAGGTTAACCACTCAGAGTACCTATTTTATATTTACATCTTTGTATGGTTTCTAAAACTCTTAGAAAATTAACGTAAATAAATAGGTAGATAAATATTATAGACTAATCAAAGGATGAGTGATCTCTAGTATTGACTGAAATCATTTCTACCATTCTGATCTATGCTAAGTAAAGGTTTTATTTTAACCAAGTAAAAGCCTATGATCACTCTTTTTCTGAATATGGAATTAAAAGGTGCTATTCTTCCCTGTCTTTCAATGCCTGATACCCCTCTATTATTTACCTTAGAGTAGGTTTGAACATATTCCTTACAAGGTACTTGGCAAAATGCTTAGAAATGTTAGCAAAGACAATCAAATAACTTTTCAGACATTCTAATTTTTCATCTTTTTCACAGAGAGTATTCACAGAGTAGAGACTGCCTGTGTTCCTATCTTACCCTTTTTTTGTGATGGCAGTACTGTAGACAAGACAAAACTACTTCCCCATTCTGTCAATAAAACTCACAAAATTTGTTTAGCTGCATGTAATTAAATTGCTAATGTAAGCAAAATGTAGAGAAAAAAAAAAGAATGAAAGTAGAACAGCATGGTATGTTGGGTAGTTGTATCATTTACTATACTGAAATAATTTCTATATGGACTCAAAAGAGCATGCATGCTATTTATAAATTCTGGGAAAATAGTGCAAGCCTTGTTAACTCAGAACACTAAGACATTCTCAGCCTGGTATATCATCTACTTCAAGTACGTGTTTGCCACTAAATCTGAACAGTAAGCCATTTACTTCTTCAACTAGAAGTGTGTCAACCAATCAACAACAATGAAAAGTATTCCTGGCTTTTCGAAACTGACATTACAGGTGAAAACTGGCAACGTTGAGGCAGCTCTTGACAGCTCCCATTTCAACTCCTAAGTAGCTGATTTTTTCTTGATTTCAAAAACTGTAAGTGAAAAGTTTTTGTTGTCATTGTCAGGCACAGTGACACAGACATAGCGAATGACTTCTACAGGCCTCTAGGCTTTTGTCATTTCTGGAGGGATCTGATGAACTATTGTACTTTGTAAAGTTTTATGGTGAATGCAAGTATATCTGTAAAGTCACATTTGAAATCAATTATAAGGTTTTTAAATAGTCTTTACTAATCCTTTCATCGGCGCCAAAGAGTATCAGTGAGCATACTAAATAATATATATTATATATATATATATATAAAAATAATGAAACTGAAAAAAACTCATTTGTGGTGATAAATACACTGTATAATGTAATACAGCATGGAAGATCCCCAGACTAGCTCTCAGCATGCTTTAACCTCCATTTAAAGTGATACAGTTTCAAACATAGACATACTAACTTAGATCCTGGAGCAGAACTGAAGTATCCACCTTATACAGCATCATAAGCAATTATTCCAAAGGTGGGAGGAATTTGCTTGATGCAGCTCTGTTGAAGTGACTACACTGATTACAAGTCTTCAACTAATTCTTTCTGTGATAAATTGAAAGATATCTGCACTGCTCTTTCATTACGGTTGTAAGGATTTATGGGCCAGCACACAGAAGAAAACCAAATAAAGCAATAGTATTGCCAAAATTATACTCCTTTATAATTCAACAAAATTCATAATTAGTAATAGTATATCAGATGGTAAAGTTACCTCGTAACCTGCAATTTTTGATTGCTTGATAATGTTTAAGCTTATAAAGAATAAACTAATCACATAATTGTTCTCACATTTGTCAGTGGTTTATGGGCCCGTAGGGAGATGGGCCTAAAAACAAAACAGCAGCAAGGATCTGGGGAGGAAAACTAATTTACTAAATAAGATATCAGAATGCAAAATAACACAAAATAATTGAAATTGAAGCTAATAAATCATATAAAATGAGAGAAAGAGTGTCTGAAACTGAAGGCCTTACACTAAAGTTAAAGGAGACAGCTAGGGAACCTCCACTGCTGAGATGAACACAGAAGAGCAAGTCTTATTCATAGATTCATAGATTCATAGATACATTAGGTTGGAAAGGACCTACAAGATCATCTAGTCCAACCATCCTCCCACCACCATCCCTACCTTGCGTGCAGCTTTATCTCTACCTCTGGGTGGAAAAAGGGGACACAAAGTCCTCTGGGGTATGTAGTTCTTATTCTCTTCTGAAAACCAAGTACCCAGAAATTTGCCAGTCCACAGACTTAGAGCATTAACTCTTTAATTCCCAGTGCCTTACATGATATTATGATGTGGCATACAGACAACAAAAATCATAAATCCGTGACACATTGTACAGCTCTTCCCACATAAAGCAGCTGACACTTAACTAATTAGGGGTGATTACAAATGCAGGGGTTTTTTTTACTACTTTATAAATAATTAAATAGATAGATAGATAGATCTTCCCACAAGTCTTAGGAAATGAAAAACAATATGACAGGAGAAAGGAAAATAACCAGTCTGAAACATAATGCCTGGATTCCAGGATTGAGCAGTGTAAACAATGGATTTTTATAAAATGCAATGACCAGGTGGGACCAAAGACATGTAAAATAAAGAAACAGAACTGGAGAAATAAAACTGAAACATATCATTTTTTTTGACAAATAAAAGCAAAAAAATGTAAACACACATATTTCAGAGATCTCCTTCTACTCAGATGAAACTGCATTTAGGATGTGAATTTAATAATGGGATTGCAAAATGAATGAGGCTAGAAAGTTCTTCAAACCCTCCCCATGAGGGTCATGGGGAGGGTCATGCTCAGACAGGATTGGAATAAAAATCTGGACAACATGTTCCAGTATTTGACCACAGTCGCAGCTTTAAAAAATAAAATAAAATAAAATAAAATAAAATAAAATAAAATAAAATAAAATAAAATAAAAAAGCCTAAGTAACCAACTAACTTTGTAATGGAAATTCCTGGATTACAGATTTTGTCCTTTTCCACTTGTCCTACCACTGAGCTGTTCCTTTTCTTCTCTAAACAGTTCCAGTTGTTTTAGGTTTTCCTCGTATGTTAGGCATTCCTTTCTGGCTTGCTTTAGTATATTCTAGTGGACCCACCACTACAGATGAGAACTCGGTAGTGCTCAGAGATCATCTCCACCAACTCATTGACAGTATTTTTCCTCATGCTGCCCAGGATGCCATTAACCACCTTTGCTACTAAGGTACATTGCATTGTTCAACTTGCTGCCCACCAAGTTTCCCAGTGTTTCTCCTTCCAGTGTTGATCTGTAGTTAGTTGGCCACAAGTATATTCTAATTCGTGACTATTCTTTCTGAAGACCAGTTCTTGGGCTTCCCCTTTGTAGAACTTGAGATTCCTCTCCACCCAGTTCTCTATGCTGTGCAGGTCCCTGTGAATGACATCACACTCATCTAGTATATCAACCACTTTCACAGTTCTACACAATATACAACATTTTGAGGGTGCTCTCAGACTCACCATCCTTGCATTTAACGACCACGTTAAACAGTATTACAGCTGATACTGAACACTGAAGAAAACTGCCAGTGGTTGGCCTATATCTGGATTTTCATATGCTTCTCACAGCACTTCTAATACAGTAGAACAGCAACTTTTCATTCCACATCACTGTCAAATTCTCAAGCACATATTCAATCAGTTTTACTATGTTGTGGGAGAGTTTCAAAAGACTTGTTAAGGCTAAGATATGAAATAGCCACTGATCTCCTTTCAACTATCATGACAATGATCTTACTGTAATAGATTATAAGATTGGTCAGGCATTGTTTCCACCATCATACTGACTCCTCCTGTTCAATTCCTTGTCCCTCGTGCATCTGTAACAGGTTTCCAGGAAGATGTGTTCTTCCTCCTTGATCACAGCAAGTCTGATCAGTCTGTAAGTCTCTGGATTCTCCTTCCTGTTCTTCTTGAAGTGAAGGGTGACATTTGCTTCCTTCTGATCCTCAAAAGTATCCTCTAATGGCCATCATATTTAAAGATTACTGTATGGCCTCACAATGACATCAGTGATGTCATTTTAGCACTCATGGGTACATGGCCTCAGACTCCAGCTTTTTAAAATGTTTCCAAACCTGGTCAGTGGTAAGTCTCAGTTTGTGGTCTCCTGCTGGTCTTAGGGACACAGTATTATTGAAGGCTTGTTTTATAATTCACACTGAGGCAATGAAGACATTGAATATCTTGGAACATTTACCAAATTCTTTATGCATTCATCAGTTGTATTAGGTTTACATGGTAAGATTTTGGAAGCAGAGGAGTTCCAGGAGTGGCATCTATGAGCAGAGCCCAGCACTTGCCCCTTGTCAGACCAGAGCCTGTTCCAGCTGCTCCAAAATGGACCTGCAACTGAACAGAGCTGAGCGATGCCTCTTGTGCCTCTTTGAGATTTAAGAAAGGGAAAAATGCTGCAAAATGGCATCTAGGAGAGGGGAATGAGAAAATATGAGAGAAACAGACCTACAGACACCAAGATCAGAGCAGAAGGAGGGCAGAAATTGCTTCCAAAAGCCCACAGCTCACACTTTGGCTCACTCCCTGCCTTGTGACATCATGACAGTGTCTCTCCTCCACCCAGCCCCAGGCATGCAATTGTCACTCTAAAACAGCTAAATATTGGTGTGCTATTAACTGGGCTGAAACTCAGACCCTGGGGAGGACACAGCTATGGATAACTCACATTATGGAAAATAATATTATGTATTTTGATATCTTGTCTGAACACAGCCCTGTGAACACCTGAAAAGATACCACGTTGCTTTCTTTTTTTAATAAAGAAAATAGATATATTTCAAATTTCCTGAAAGAATAATAGATTTACAGCTTCACTTTGGTTCAGCATAAATAGATCGCTTGTGAAATTTCAAATGAAATGTATAGTGTTGCAATCAAAAATATATTCCTGCCTTTTTTCTTTAAAAAAACTCTGATGCTCACCCTGAGAACTCATGAAGAATAGTGACTACTTCTACTGAACCAGGCTGATACATTAATTTCACAAAAGCAATCACACATGCTATTAGTTTAATGCTTTTGTTGCTCTTTTTTATATGTTTTAATTAAAAACTTTAAAAAATAACATTTGTACTTACATACTTGAAAGAAGAAGACTCAGAAGGGATCTGATCCACGTCTATAAATATAAAAGGAGTGGGAGGCAAAGGGAAGAGTCTGGACTCTTCTCTGCAGTGTATGGCTAGGACATGGGGAAATGCCCACAAACTGAGGCATAGGAAGTTCTGCACAAATGTGCATGGAAGCTTCTTCACAGTGAGGGTGACAGAGCACTGGCACAGGCTGCACAGAGAGGTGGTAGAGTCTCCTTCTCTGAAGATGTTCAAGACCCACCTGGACGCCTACCTGTGCAACCTGGGCTAGGGAGCTGCTTTGGCAGGGGGGTTGGACTTGATGATCTCTAGAGGTCCCTTCCAACCTCTACAATTCTGTGATTCTGTGAAAAAAAATATTATACTTGTAGAAATTATTTGATTTGTATTATTTAAATAATACTTTGTGACAGAACTATATATTACTTGCTTATTTCTAGTAATCACAATGAATATTAATATATATTAAAAGGTGAATTTACATAGGAACTATTGAAAATCTATTAATACTTTTCCCAGTTTTGCACTATGCATTTATTTTCATTGGTTTCCATTTTCTACGACTTTAACTACTTTATTCCATATGCCATTATCAACCTTTAGATGGGGAGAAAAATGTTTCTGTTCTTAACTTTTCTAAACTTCTTTGCAGTACCACACTTTCAACTTTACTACTAAATTAAAGATATGGAATATTATCCCTATCTAAAATTTAGAAATAATTAGTTTCCCTTGATTTAATTTGTGTCAAATTAATTCCTACCAACTACAATATGTAATACAGAAGCAAGAAGTAACACCTCTCTTTATTTCATGTAATTATCCGTCTCTTCTGTTAGTAGAACTGTGCTGTCTTAATTGTGCAAATTCAAAAATAGTTTAGTTGTCATGTAAGTCTCAAGATTGTCATCACTTTTTCATGGCTGCATACATACTTGATTTCATTTAAAGTAGTTCTTTGATGAAGTACATGCTTCATTTTTTTTTGTCTCACTTCCTACCCAGTTATGTCTGTGGCCACTCTTAGTCACCTGAATTTGGCATAAAAAATACACATTGATGAATGTCCTAATTTAGAGAATTCCTTACACTTAATTTAGTTGTCTGTCCTCAATAACTCCCAAGGAAAGTTATCAGCTTTTTCACTAGCACCTGTACGTAACTAAAAATAGTTCTGCATTACATGATGATGAATACATAATCTTTGACCTTTCTTCTTAGATAAACTTTAAACTCTTGCAAAAGAAGAATGTTATATGTTATGGTGTTCAGCTGCTAATCACAGTTCAGCCAATTGTTTTTGTAATGTTCTATCTCCCAGAAAACATCAAATTCTGTAGTAAAATGTCATTCAACTCCGTATAATTTTAAACAGATTGAATTATATAAATTAAAATATTATGATGCCTAGCTAAGAAACAATGTTGCTTTTTCGAAACATTGATCCTGATATGTCAACATGCATGAAATAGATCTTATAAGTCTCAATTTAGGTACATACTTAAATGTTTCCAAAGGCTGGAAACTATGGCTCCTGTAATTTATTCCACAGGCTACCTAATTAGCAGGTATATAAATCCACAAATACATGTTCATCTAGAATATTTATGCTAAAATTTTACAATTATGTTGTTACATGGATAGATTTTGGACTTTGAGAGCAGCCTACACAATAGTTTAGTCTCCTAATTAGGGCATGAAAACAACAAACCTTAAGCAATGTTCAATAACACCTGATGTAAAGAAACATTCCATATCATCTGAAGGTGCATATGGGATTTCTTCTATATAGAATTATAGTATCATTTAGATTAGAAAAGACCTGCAAGACCATCAGTTCCAATCATCAGCCCAACATACTGAGTCTCATCACTAGATTAACTCTCTTGTTGCCACATCCACATATCTCTTAAATACCTCCAGGGGCAGGGACTCTTATCACTTCCCTGGGTTACCTGTTACAATGTTTCACCATTCTTAATGTCACAAAATTATTCCTAATTTTCAATCTGAACCTCCCCTGTTGCAACTTCAGTCATATTCCTAGTGACTTATCACTTGTCCTCTGAGAAAAAGTCTGGCGCCCTTCTTGCCACAACCTCCTTTCAGGTAGCTGTAGAGAGTGATGAAGTCTCTCCTCAGTGTTCTCCAGTCTAATGAACCCCAACTCTGTAATTTGCTTCTTTATCTTGTTTTCTGATCTTTTCACCGCCATCATTACTCTTTGCACATTCTTGAGCAACTCAATTACCTTCTCATAATGAGGGGCCCAAAACTGACCACAATACTCGATGTGTAATCTCACCATTTCCATCTACAGAGGAACAATCAATTCCTTGGTTCCACTGGCCACACTATTTCTCAGATCTGACACTTTATTATTTGTTTAAAGTTGAAGTGGCATCATGTTTGAGACTGAAGGTTGTCACTGATCTCAGATACTACATTCACCTTGTGTATGGCTTCCTGTGTGATTCTCAGTACCTCAGCATAGACTCTCACTCATTCTAGATTAGAACTCTTGTCCTTTGGATCATTTTCCATGAATTAGTCTGGTATGTAAATCGAGCCTGCAAATTCTAGGTCTTTTCTTTCACAGTGGAATTTTTATGACTTCAGTATTTTTCACTCCTTTGTTCTAAACATCCCATAAAACCAGATCTCCATTGCTTTGAATAGTAAATTTTCTGCATGCTTTCAATAACTCATTTCAATACAGATGATGTAAGAATAAAGGGTGGCAATTCTACATTACTCTAAAGTATCATGGGAATTCTTTAAACTGAGTTTGTTATATACCACCATTATGTTACTATCAATTGTATCTATAATATCTAAAATAATACCTAAAAGGTAAAATGGATGTCTCTGCCTTGCTAAGACTGTGTACTCTGTGTGTTAAATTTAAGACTGCTGCAATTTGGTACACCAGTTATAAATCCCCTAAAGCATGATTTCTGATGAAACTTTGCAAATCTAATTACAACTGCACACGCACATAAGTAGCATGAGAAGATTCAGTGTTTTTCTAGTAGCAAAATGTGCTATTGCATTTGTAAACTTACAAATCCAGAGATGACATTATATGAAGGCAATACATTTTCAAATCGACTGACTTCCTTAACAATTGATTAGATCAGAAAGGGTTAATCTTTACTGAAAGTAAATGTTGAAACAGTGTTGAAAATTAATAATACACTGACAGTAAAGAAAGAAAAAGGAAAATATATTAATTTATCTTAGAACATTACCATATATGAAGAAAAAATAATAAATAAATACCCACTTTATTTAAGGAAATAAGTAGAATGTCGTCAGCTGGATTGTGCATATGCCTTCTGAAGAATTGAGTATCCCTGATGGATTGTCAAGGCTTCAAATTGGAAACTTTGTTGAGAATAACATTTTTTCCTCTTAAAGTCATACATAAAAGCATGTGGTATACCTGGCATCCCATTTGTTTCCTTCTTACTGCTTCAGTTCATGAAGTTACAGACTTTGTCTTTAGATTCAGCTATTATTCCCTGCAGCTGTGGGAAACTATGCCTCCTGCAGTACTGTTTGCTGAGGTAATTTTCTGAAAGAGAAACAATTTGAACATGAGCCAAGGATGTATATTTGGAAAACTGCTTCTGTGTTTTCCCATTTGATGTTTACTTCATCCAAGTTAAAGCAACTGCTGTATTTGTAACCTGAAATTCCCATTTTCCTATTGAGAATATGCCACTAGTAGACAGATTCTCCAGCCGGGTGCAGCTTCTTAAAGTACATTTATATTAAAATGGTTATGTCTGGAAAAGATAGGCAAGCAGGTTCAGTTATCTTCTCTGGTTAAATTTAGACAATTATGTTTGTGCAATTTTTCATGTGAGTAAGAGCAGAATCAAGTCGTTTTTGTATCTGCACTATGAGTTTGGGTTCTTGGCTTCTGTGATGTGGTTAACTATCCTCTACCTAAATTTTGCATTAATGAAAAGTAGGAGAATTTGGGGATTGAGTGTACTTCAAAAAAAACAATGTGCATAAGCTTGCCCCCAGTCACATCAGAGGCTTCCCTGTGGATGAATGAACTCCTGTTCATAGGTATGTCACCAACAACTTGCAAGATATTTCAGACTGCACTTGTGATGCTAGACATCCACTCTTAGATCCCCAAAGCTGGTGGTGCTCAAAAGATTTCAGACACAATGACACCTCTCTGCTAATGGCTTCTCCCCACCCCCCTCAAAAAAAGCAGCTACATCAAGAAAAACAAGCAGCTTTCCTACTTCTTACCCTGCCTAAAATCTCTGAACATATACTGGGCTTAGAAAGCAAACTGGAAAGAAGCATACTAAATATGTCTACCATCTGTCACAAAGCAGTCACAGCAGATTTGCACATCTTGTGCTGTCCTAACAGTGGTGATGAATGCATTAGTTTTTAGTGCTAAATAAGGAAAATATATGAATATATTGTGGACTGTGGCAACTTTTTCTTCAATACCTTTTTTTTTTTATAGACATAAGGTAATATTTTCTTTAAATCATACTCCACTAGAAATATATATATATGTATATATATATATATATATATATATATGTATGTGAGGCATATTTACCTGTGCTTTAGCCTCTTGTATTTCAGACAGTTGACATCAAACTTGGAAGCATTTTGCTTAATTGAGTGATTTGGAGATAATTCTTTAATGTTTTCATAGCTAAAGCACAAAGAAAGAAAAAAAATAGAGCTCAAACTGTGTCATGATTGCAAACTAACTTAATTAATAGTACATGACTTTTTATTGCAGTAACTGCATTAAATCATGATCATGACCTTGTTCAGAATTTGATTTTTGCTGATAGGAAGTGAAGTTTATAAGGCTGTTCTTTCCAGAGGAAAAAAAAGTTAGAAACAAAAAGGGAATTAATTAATATTCTGATTTCTACACTAGAGAATTCATACAGAGAGATTAGTTTTTCCATCAGAACACACGAAAAGACACTAAGTGATATACAGTCAGTGAGATATCCTTTCTGTCACTACCTAAATGACTTCTACATAGTTCATTGTGTCTCCAGCTACAATCTCTCTTTGGCAGGCACTGGATCATATTAACACCTGAATGAAATATATTGCTCAAATCAATAAAGAATTTTCCACAGTTTGCAGGAACATTATGAAATGTTCAGCATAATATGCACATGTGATTGTTTCACTGATATAAGTTTCTACATTTTATTTAGCAAGTACAAATGTAATGATTGTTCAAGAGGATAAAAAGCCTGTCAACAGAACCACATTTTTAAATTAAAACTTACCTCAACTGTTTACAATAGTAAGAGATGCTGTTCACTACTTGACATATACTTTCCAATGCCTTAGTGACTTGCCTAGATCATGTTAACATTCCTGTCCTAGAGTAATGCATAACATATTTTAACTCTCAAGAATGAATCATTTCTTTTGTTAGGGGAATAACCCCCATCTGCTTTCTGAGGTCTTGAAACAATCTTTTTAAAAAATGTTTCTACTTATATACCATCTTTATTCACTAAGATAACGTTTAACTCTACAGATTGATCTCTTTCATCCAGAAGTCTCCCGGTAATAAGAGTAAATGCAAGATGATCTTGATAAAGTGTTAGAGAGACAAATCAGTCTTAAGAAAAAGAAATTAGAACGAACCATAAATTATATTCATTTTTCAGAACAAGTAGTAAATTTAAGATACTTTGTTATCATATGCTTTTGCTTTTTAGAGACTAATCCATCATTCCTTTCTTTCTAAATACTGACAAAGGCATAAAACTGAATGGGAAGGGAAGAATACACTTGTAAAATTACACTTTCTTGTAGAACAAACTAGGCATGTGAACTGTTAGGCATGCTGTAACAAACAGCACTGGTTCAACAGGAATTTTATATATAGAATAAAAATGCACCCTCCATTTGGTAGCCATATTTTACGTAGATAGGACACAAACAAGAGATGTCCTTTGCAAGATATAATCTGCACTCTTGTTAAATTGTATTTTGAGGTATCCATTTTTAACAGAATAGGAGAATGAGAAAGAAATTGAGAGAGGAATTGCTATTCTTTTAATTGCCAAAAATTTTAATATTTAACTATATTTAATCTCATTTTGTGCGTATCTATCTGTTCAAGAAAGTACTACACACACCAGCTGTATTTTCTATTGTCTCATAGCTGTTATTTCTGTGTTGTTTTTGTATTTGTGGTGTTTATTTAGTTTGCACTGTTTTCAACAACAGAAATTAGAATGGATAAGCTAATTAAATAATGCCTTGCTTGGGCCTCTACAAAAAATTTCCACATGCTTCCTTTTGTCTCCTCTGAAAAAAATGCTTTCCTGCTTCTAATTTCCATTGATTCTTTCAGAAAGTTAGTTGTGTGTTATACATTTACATCACTTCTCACTGTAAGTACTCTATGACAAGTTTATTAGTCTCTTAGCAGATCTGAGGAACTTGAATTAGTGCCAGCTTCGGGAATTTGAATTAATGAGTTACAATATTTATCAGACAAGATCTAATATTAAATCCATATTTTCTTTCATTTTGCAAAGGATATATTTATGTTATCAGACACTAGCTATGGTGCAGTATTTATGAAAACAATATATTTGTATGTAAAGATTTCACTGATTCAGTATTTTGCTTTTATCCTCTTATAAGCTGAAAAGAAGATGCTACTAAATGCCCCTTCCCCCTACAAAGTTTTTCAAAACAACTTTATCACAATGCAACAATTATTACTATATGTTCCATGATTTTTCATTTCCATTGGAACTACTTTTATTTATTATTTTTTAGATTAAGCATAATATATCTTGAATAGTGCCTCCATTTTGTTTTATTGATTTATCATTTATTCAAAGGGAAAATGTAATAAGGAAGACCTGAAGCCAGAACTGGAAATTATATGAAACATATATGTTTTAGAAATAACTCTGGAAGTGTTTGTTTTCCATTTAAGTGGTCTGGACATTCCCAGGAATGGTGCATAAGCCAATTTTTTATTGAGGGAATGACTTCAAGCTGCACCAGGGAAGGTTCAGGCTGGACATTAGGAATTACTACATCTCTGAAAGAGTGGTCAGGCACTGGAATGAGCAGCCCAGGGAGGTGGTGGAGTCACCGACCCTGGAGATTTTCAAGGAACATTTGAACACTGTGTTGAGGACATGATTTGATGGGAACATTGGTGATGAGTGGATGGTTGGACTAGGTGATCCTGTGGGTCTTTTCCAGCCTTGGTGATTCTATTATTCTATTAATTCACAGAGTCAATTAGAGTGATAAAAGTCTATTTCAAGTATAAACAGTCCCACACATTCAAAACATATGACATTATTTTAGAAACATGAAAATCTATCCTGCATGAGATTTAAATTTCTATTTAAATTTTCAAGTTTATCAATTTTTTCTTCTTTGAACACAAAAATTACTTTTCAAATTAAGTAAAAGAAAATAAAAATAAATTAGGGGGTGTCTTTCAGAAAATTAGAAAATAACTTGGATATTGTAAGAAAGCATTTCTGAATTGTCAGTTTTTCTTTTCAAATCTATTTCAATTGGCAAATAATTAAATCATTTTCTTGACAAGTTTGTTTTGCCCATGTCAGCAAGTCATCTCCCTGTCTCTATCTGGATACTCCAGCTTTCACATCTGATTTTCTCCTTTTGCCCTGTTGGAGGGGAATTGAGAGCTGGATGAGTATCTGTCAGCTGGCCAAGGTCAACTCACTGCAACAGTAAATATATATATTTTTTTTCATTATATATTTTCATTCAAAATTATTTAACAACGTTTAAAATAGGAAAAAAAAAAAGTCTGCCAGCTTATATTGCTTATAAAGAGGCAACTTGAGAAAGAGAAGGGAGGACAATGAAGATGGTGGAGTTGCTCAGTTCACCAGCATTTTAGAGATAATTGAAAGAATTCTCAGCTTAAAGCATAGTTTTCCTGTTGATTAGTTTCATTTTTTAATACCTTGTTCCTTCTCATTTTTCTTCAGAAGAGCCAGTTGCAGAATACTGTCTGCATATAATAAAACATAGGGTTGTATTATTTATTCCACTGAACAGTATTGTTATGCCTTGCTACAGAGTGAGCTTGCACTATCAGTATAGTGCCTCAAAAGGAAGACTGAAAAAATCCAGCTCTACTCTTTTCATGATGCAAAACTCTGTTAATACCAAGCGGCAGAGGAAGAGCAGTCCCTTATCTACGTAAAGAGCGTAAACTTGCAGTGTTAAGGAGCCAAGTGGAAGAAGGGAAAGAGGGAGCCGTGCTGCTTGGGAAATCCCATTCAGTATGGATGAGTGCTTGGTTTCTCCTCACATTATGCCATGTGAAGTCAGGCTTGACTCACTGGGAAATAGGAGATTTTTAACATGGTTAGGCAATTCTTTTGCAGAGGTCACAGCTGTCCAATTTGTATGAGTGAGACAATATGGAAACATGACTGGGGCACTTGATGAGGGTACTAATATAGTTGTTTAAAGTCAGTGTAAGATTCCCAACATTTTCTAGTCTCAGAGAAAACCTGCTGCTGTAGTTGGAAACCCAGAAAGTACAGCTTTGTTTCCATGTTTCATGTTTTACAGTAAAGTTGTACACATCTGGAAATGAAGGAAATTCCTGTAAGACAGAATAGTCTCCTAACAGACAGAGTAAGGAAATTAACGAGTTGTTTGAGGAAATAAGAAGTTGTGTGAGACAGGAATCCTATGAGGAAAACATGCCAAATTTCCTCTTCTGTTACCTGGGCATCATGTGGTATCACCATACATATGGTACAAGAAAGTTACATTGATTGTTATTAGTATTGTAAATATTTCATAAATTTGTGATGGGTTACACGCATGGAAGTGCAGTGAACATCTGTGGCAAAATTATTCAAAATAACGTTACTTCTTCCTGACTGTAACAAATCATACACATATAGTTCAAAGATCATCATAAATATATTCTGTTTTGCATACTGCAGTTGAATTTCCTACAGGTAGTTACTGCACAAAAATGCTGGATTCCATAATGTCCCCTATAGTGCATGCACCATCTGGGCCACACTGGGATAGTAGATTTGCAGAATATTTAACAGTGGGAGATTATTTACTTGAATAGTAATTGCAGAATATGAGGCAAAGATGCTGGTTAACCTAAATTGCTGGCATGGGGATTTTATTTTTCCACAGAAAAATGAGTCCACTAAAAGAGGATCTGTGAACAGGACAGGCAGCTGAATGGAGCTGAAGGAAACACAAAAGGATCATGTCTTCACAATATGCTATGCTGTCATAAAAATTATATTAGTAATGCACCTGACATATTGATATTTTACAGCTGAATGCCATTTTTAACTAGAGCTGGCTCAACAGATGCCCCGTGAAATCTATCTTTTCCTTTTGAATCACACTATGTATTTCTTTTCTTCTAAGTATTTTATTTTACTTTTTTTTGAAAGCCTTGTAATTCATACTAATGATTCTAAAATGATTTGCTACAAGACTACAGGAGGTAGGGGTTTTTTGTTTGTTTTTTTTTTAATTGTCGTCTCTTGCGTATTCAAAAACAGTCAAACTTCCTAAACCAGGAAGAAATTGAGAATAAAACTTGTCAATAGACCATAATCTTTAAATGCTGGTATTGTCAAGAAAATAGATGCATATTTTAGTGTTGTTTCTGCAGTAATTCACACCAGTATTGTAGAAGACTTTACAAAGTTTTATTGTAAAATTATTAGTTTTGTCTTTTGCCAACAAGACAACACTAATTTTTACACTAAACCTACATGAAACAATATTTCTTTTTTAAAAACTTCTTTTCAACCTTGCTAAATATTACCTTAACAATAGCTAAATTATCGTTCTAGTTAATCCTTGTTCTGAGTTTCCCTTCAGATGGACACGATTACCAAGTTGTTATGTGGTTAATGTTTTTTTTTTTTACTTCTCTGTGAAAGATCCGGTACAAAGAATAAAACTTCATCAAACTAGAATATTTCCTCATCCATTTGTTTAAAGCCTTGTTTACACATAAACATTTATGTATCGGTTTGTTTAGGTGCTGTTGATACTTTTAACCTGAAATAATTCTTTTTTAGGTATCTAAAATCCTCCTTCAACAATCTAAAAACAACCTGAAATAGCAATTCTCCCTTCATAAATAACTCTATCCTACCACATTTTAATATTAAAATGACACAGCTTATTTGAGATAAGAAAAAGGTAAAAAGAGAAAGGCAAGCCTATGTGTATCTTTACACTGATGTAAACCTTATCAACTTTAACTAAAATGGTAAAAAGTAAGTCTTCTCAAGCTCAGCTATTATATGTACAAAAAGTTGAACAAATCACCTCATTTAAATCAATATTTTGACATTGCTCCTTAAGGAGAGAGAGAGAGAGAATATCTCTAGTATTTGACATAAATACAAAGATGTGAAAAGCACGCACACTTCTGCAGAAGTGCAGCAACTGTGCAGAACTTGAACTGTGCCAAAGGATCTGTGAGTCATGCAGCTGCAAATAGCCAACAAAGACTTCCCTATGCTCAGGAGGGTCAGGAGCTTCTCTATCAGCACAGACCAGACCAGCCCAGTCCAGCTCATCCTAGCTCAGTCAGAGAGCCTTCAGCAGTCTCCTTCCATGTCTTCCATACTCTTTGTTCAAGGACATGATGCTGTTGCACATCTGTGAGCTGTTGCACTGGGCAGTGCAGGACTGGGTCTCTACATCAGGAATTAGGATCTGACCCTGCCACTATCCTCTCATCACTCTGCCCTGATGAGAACTCTGGTCACATTCATGGAATTTATTTTCTATTCTGTGTCTTTTTTTTTTTTTAACTATTATTATATTCTAGGTTTTATTTCCCTGCAGTACTTTAACATGTTCTGAACCAAAGGTTAAATATGTGAGAGTTGGGCAGAAAGGAACCAGATGAGGTTTAACAAGGACAAGTCTTGCATCTAGGGAGGAATAACCACATGCACCAGTACAGGCTGGGGGATGACCTGCTGGAAAGGACCTCTGAGGAGAGGAATCTGGGTGTCCTGGTGGATGACAGGTTGGCCATGAGCCAGCAGTGTGACCTGGTGGACAAGAAAGTCAGTGATATCCTGGGGTGTGTTAAAAAGAGCGTGGCCAGCAGATCAAGGGAGGTTATCCTCCCCCTCTACTCTGTGTCCTGTTCTGGGTTCCCGGTATAAAAAGACCACAATCTCCTGGAAAGAGTCCAGCGGAGGGCCACAGAGATGGTAAAGGATGTGGAACACCTCCCTTATGAGGAGAGGCTGAGAGACCTGGGTCTGTTCAGCCTTGAAAAAAGAATATTTAGAGAGAATCTGATCCACCTCTATCTATAAATATCTAAGCACAGGTTGCAAAGGGTTGAAGCTGCACTCTTCTTTGCAGTGTGTGGTGGTAGGGCAAGGGGAAATGGCTACAAACTGAGGCATAGGAAGTTCTACATAAATGTGTTTGGGAGCTTCTTCACACTGAGGGTGATGGAACACTGACACAGAGTGCACAGAGAGGTGGTGGAGTCTCCTTCTCTGGAGATGTTCAAGACCCGCCTGGATGCCTACCTGTGCAACTTGTCCTAGTGAGCCTGCTTTGGCAGGGGGTTAGAACTAGGTGATCTCTAGAGGTCCCTTCCAACCCCTAAAATTCTGTGATTCGGTGTGCTTTCACCTGTTTTCTCAAGATCAGCTTTGTCAAACTTCGTGTGACTTGGCTTTTTTTCTTTATAACATTAAGGTGTTACCTTGAGAGAAGGAGAGCAAGATGTTGAATGTGTGACTGCCTGTTTTCATTCTAAATTACAATAAATTTTATTATATTGTTTAAATTAATCTTGAATGATGCATTTATGAGCAAAAGTACACACTGAGAAAAAAATGTCATTTATTTTATTGCAGAGCTAGTGGTTTCGCTGTCATACACTAATAATTCTCCTGTAGAAAGAACTAGACAACATACTTTCAACAATATTTTTTTAGTTATTCATTAGTGACACCTCTGTGTTGTACTGTACTTAATACAACTAGGTATGTGAAAAGTCGGGTGTACTTTGTAGCACTGAAAAGAATTACATTTTTAAAATTTCCTTTCTGCAAATATAATTAAGTTCTTCTTTTCACCTCAGAAAATAGATAGAAACCTGTTTTCAAAACATGTTTGCACACAGCTGTTCCTTGTATTAGGAGTGAATAAAAGGATGTTAATGGAAAAACAAACAAATAGAAGTAACACCACCCTGTTTTGTCCTTTGGAATAGCCTGAAGTTCTGCATACTGAAGAGGAAAATATTTTCATGATTTGTGAAAACAAATCGCAATGCTGGTACTTGTTACCTGCTATAAGAAAGCACTGTATTTGTAAAAACTGCTTGCATATCAGAATTTTTGCTCTGAATGTTTCTACTTGTTTATTTATAGAAGCATATTTTTCTTTCTTCTCCTCTCTCTGCACTGTAGTGTTTGTCTGCTGTATATTCTTGTTGCTCCTTGTTTATTTACATTTTTTTCTTCCCTTACTTTTTCTTCTCACTCCTATCTTTTTCTTCTGCTACTTTATCTAATGAACATTAACACGTTTTTTAATTAGTTAGCATTACTGTTAATCCTATAAGGCTTGTAGTTTTCATTTATTTCATATTACGGATTATCCTTCCCACAAGAAGGCCATAGTACAATTAAGGAACAGTGTTTCCTTTTTCTAGTTTAACATTTCTAGTTTAACATCTAGTTCTTTCAAGCCATAATTGGTGCTGAATACTAATGAAGTAACAGTTAGTCCAGCAAAAGGCACTGGACGGTCATTAAGTACCACGCACTTAATTTAGTTTTTCAAATTCCAGATGAATGAGGTTGCTCATTAATATTTGGGCTATTCCCAGGTATCAAGTTTACCAGCTCCAGACTATGGGTCTGGATAGGGTTTTTTGTTGGGTTTTATTTTTTTGTTTTGTTTACTTGCTTTTTTTGCATATGTGGGGAGCAGTGAGTGGGAGAGTGAAAGAAGGGATACTTGCTTTGTTTTTTTCCTAAAAAAATTTATATGCAGAAGGTGTTTTGTGTAACTTTCCAGTGGAACTTAGACAGAAATTGAGCACAAATGGAGCATAAGTTATTCATGAATAGAAATTGTAAGATTGTTGACAAAAGTGGATCTATTCTTTTTATAGTTGTTGTCATCCATATGGATGTATTTCAGCCTAAATGCAAGTATATGATACTTTATTTCTTAAAACATATTCATAAGAATGAAGTTTCTGAATTGTCTGGTATTGACAGAGAATTGGAACATAGGAAAATACAGACTAAATTATACATTTATTTCTAAATTGTCAATTATCATACTAACAATGTAAGGATAGAAGAGAAATAAGTCTTGCTATCTTGCTCTCCCATTTTCAAGACTTTTCCCAAAGATACTTATTTTCTCATGTTTTTCTGAGATAAATCTGAGAAATTCTAAAGTATGCAGCAAATATTCAGATATTTCACTAAATACATGGGCACTGTATTGCATATGAGGATGGGTGTTGTTTTTTTATATTTTTTAATTAGAAAAGGTGTGTGTTAGCTAATTGTGACAAGAACAAATGGAGATCCAAATCTCATATCATAATAGAGAAATATTGGAAGGTGGGTTCCAGATTTTGTTCTGAGATAACTTCAAAATAATATAGCCATTACTGTAATCACCTTACTATTATTTATTATTATTGTGCTTCTTGTAGCATCATGCATATATACATATAGATACAGAGTTTGGTACAGAACTCACGAATATTTATTTGCAACCATTTTACAACCAAGAAAACGTGCAAAAATATAATATTAATAAATAACCAAATTTCAATACAAAAACATGTTCATCTACATAAAATCACTCTATTGTCATAAATATACATCCTTTTTTTTTATTATTTTTATTTTTTTAGCAGGTAACATTGCAGAATTCTGGATCCAGGAATAAAGATTATAAATCATACAAAAACAATAACTCATCACTATAAATTTAGGATCTGTTCAGAAGACTTATCCGAACATACAGTTTCTTTCGCCTTCAGTTTTCATTGTGAAAGTTTCTCAAAAATTAAGCCTGAAAAAGTGTGGTATAGAAGCCAGACTACTAAAATGTTATCTTGCTCCAATTAATAGGAGAGAGAGGAAGTTCTTTTGATAAATGCGTACTCGACAGTGAGATTAAGACACAACAGGTCAAATGTTAGTCTAACCAGTTTATTACAAATCCTAGTTGCTTGGGGAGATGGGAAAGGGAAGACAGGCAATAGAAAAGAGATCGAATATAATAGCAAGGAGTCTTTGTAGAAAGCAAGAGAGATGTAGTCACCACTGGGATCCCAGTGCTGCTCGTTGTTCAGACGTTGATCTTCAGTAGTGATGTGTCATCTAAGGTTGTGTTGTTCAGGTGACAAGGACTACATTTTCTTAACTGCAGTACAAACTTACAAGTCCAGAGTGGTCGAGTCAGCTTTCTTTGGAGTAGCAGCTTCTGGTTTGAGGACCTCAGCAGGAACATCTTTGTTCCCATCTTCCAGACCTTGACAGCAGATAAGAGGGAGCAGGGAGATGCCAAATTGTATCTTGCCTTCACAGGATACAATGGTATAATTCCCCAACCTCCCGTATCAGTTGTTTCGACACATGCCAGATCTTCTGCCAGTAAACACTCCTGAGCACTCCCTTTGGAAGGCAAACAGCTCCAGAGAAATGTTTTCAAATGTAAAACTGTCCACAAAGTGATGCCTACTGCCACATGACAACACCAACCACTTGCCTCCTAGATAAGGCAGAGTCTTACTGCAAGGAATTCCTCAGAAAACAAGCTTTGAGCCATAAGAAAAAAAAGAGCTGTTGTCTTTCACAGATGTTAAATCTGTCTAGGTGTCATTTTCAATAACCAGTTCTTTCAAGAATAGAGTCCACAACTTCTTGGGTTAACATGATCCAGTGCTTCACCACTGCTTCACCACTGCTCCACCATGCAGCCCAGGATATAATTGGTCTTTCGGACTACAACTGCAAGCTGCTGGCTCATGTCCAGTTTCTTATCCACTGTGACACCCAAGTCCTTCTCCACAGGACTGCTCTCGCTGAGTTCTTCTCTCAGTCTGTACATATTATTTGGGATTGTCCCAGACCAAGTGTAACGTTTTACTTGGCCTTGTTATATCTCATTAGTTTTCATGTGCCCAATTTTTGAGCTTACCCAGGTTCCCCTGGTGGTGTTTCTCTCTTCTACTGTGTCAACTGCAGCGCTCAGCTTTGTGTTCTCTACAGACTTGCTAAGGGTGCTCTCAATCCCACTGTCAAGGCTACTGATAAGGATGCTGAAGTTCATGAGTCCCAAAATGGCCACCAAGGTATACAACTCATCAGTGGTTCCCACCTGGACAAAGAGCAATTGATCACAGCCATCTGGTTGTGACCATCTAAAGAATTCTTTATTCTCTGAACAGTTCACTCTTCAAATCCTTATATTTCCAATTTAAGAGATAAGAATGCGGTGTGGTATGGTATTGAACGCCTTGCAGATGTACTGGTAGATGACAGTAGTAGATCTTTGCCAGTCTACGTATGTTTTCACTTCATCGTAGAAGGCCACCAGACTGATCAGACATGATCTGCCCTTGGTGAAGCCATGCTGGCTGTCACAAATCACCTCCTTATCTCTCATGTGCTTTAGTATCTCTTCCAAGAGGATCTGCTCCATGATCATCCCAGACTCATATGTGAGGCTCATCAGCTCATAGTTTTCCAGATCTTCCTTTCTGCCTTTCTTAAAAATGGAAGTGATATTTCCCTTTTTCTAGGGATGATGTCTGTCTTTTCTGACCAAGATATCTGTAGAATCTTTTCATGTTATTTTTCACTTCCCTCACCAAGTTCAGTTCCATCTGTGTCTTAGTTGTCTTGATCCCATCTCTACACATCCAGAAAGCATTACCAAATTCTTTCCAGGTCCTTATTCCACTGCCTAGACATATCCTTCTTACTCCTTAGTTTGAGCAGTAGGTCCTTTCTCATTTGTCATTACACAAGTATCTTGTCTTCTCTGTTTGGGTTCTTATGCTGGGGAATGGAAATCTCACATTATCACTTGAGATAAATCCTTCCCTTCATCAATTTTCAATCATCGTTCATAAACAAAGTGTTTTTAATATATTTTTTTTTCATTCATAAAACTCCTGTTTTCTTATAACTATAAACAGGGCAAAACCTAGTGGAATATCTAAAGGGTGGGATAGTACACACGTGCATTTCAGTGTATCTATAAAAAGACTGGAAAACAACTGACTTTTTTAAGTATTTTGCAGTGTTTTGTAAAACATGATGCACATTAGAAAGGGTTATGGCATATTTTACTACTTGATACCATGTGCTATCTAGGACCCAAAGAAGACAATAGTAACTGATCTTAATGAAAGAATGGGTTGTACTTCATTTTGCTTAGCCGTAAACGTTTAGAATGATAGAAGAATGATTAACATACAACAATGTATAAATCCACATCCATATCCAGTTCAGTGGAGGTTTGTGTTAGCATCCGTACTTCAAAAATAAATCTGAAAACGAAATTGATTTCTGAAAAACACTGGAATTTGGCCATCATTAATCTTCGCTAACAGCTTTGCACAATTCTTTTCTAAACCTCTTGTAAAAATGATTATTTCTTCATAGGAAACATTGCATTTAAAATAGAATGGAGTAAATACCAGAACAAAAGATGTTTACTAAGGAAAAGTATAAGGGGAACGAAAATATATTCATTTCTAAAAAAACAAACAAAAATCAAATATAAATGATTTCAATTCCTTCAGTTTCAATTATCAGGACATATGAGAATATTGAGAAAAAAAGAAAGAAAAAAAGAGAGGAAGAGAGGGAGAGGAGAGAGATGGAAAGTCATAATACTATTACATATCATTTGTTTCGTCAAACCTAGGTAGGAAATAGCACTGTCTTTGGACAATATTATTGGTTGCTTCAGCATATAAATATAATAAACAAAATTTTATCCACAAAGATATATTAACTATATGAGGACATATGAACCTTTCTATACTAAACTTATTGAGCACATGTAACATATTACCTTGTTTTAAAGCACCACCCAGCTAATATTGCTTCAGTTTGAAATAATTTAATAAATTCCAAAAGAGAGAGTGTAATAAATTTATAAATGAAATATTTTAGCTGAATTGTGACTTGATTTTATGAAGAATTTAAAATCATTAGATATGTGAAAATTAGTAGATGTGTGAAAATCAACAACAGTATACTTATATTAAGAAATATATAGAGAGGTCTGCTGTAAATCACCTGGCAGTCTGTAGTAGGTAAGAGGAGAGCACAGATAAAAAAAGCAGATTAGACAACTATCAATATTAAGATAAAGAATGTAGCCTATGAAGCATGTAATTGAAGAGTGTACTTAATGTTAAAAAGAAACTAAATAACAGCAGCTAAGATTATGATGATGACTAGGATTAGGATATCTATTTCAAACGAAAGATGAGGATACATTGTTTAACATCACAATACCTAACAGGTGAAAACCTTTCATAAAAAGCTAATATTTCTCTTAAATTCAACTTTTGGGCAAGCTGTTTGAGACTGATTGTGTGCATAGATGAGTACATTTGCCATCTTGTAATAAAATATCCTGAATTTATCGTGAATCAAATATCCTTGAATCAGAATGCGCTAAAGTTTGTGACAGGAGACAAAGTCCTTGAACTAACCTATCTAAGCTTAGGCATCTAACCAACAACTTAATTAAGCCCTGTCATTTTAGTTTCTCTCTTCCCAATGAGCAGAGATATTTCTGAGATGTGATTCAGCATGCGTAAGATTGCTGACACAATCTGCCTACCTTCTTCCATAAGATGTACAAAATTTAATATCATGGTGCTCAACTTATTTGCTTACTGCATACTTTTCAGTGGAGCTAACTACACTGCAATTGAATTTTAGGTTGTGTTTGAGGGCCAAAATGGTATAACTTAGGCCCAGATTGAAAAGCCCACTATTTTCTATTTATTAGTTTGGATTAGCATTTAAATCTTTGTAAAAGCAGTAAAAGTTATGATATTCAGATTAAAATTGAAATCTAGAAAATTATGAAGAGATTTATGCCTGTTATTCTGTTCCTGATTTCTTTACTTCAAAGCTTGAAATGAATTCGGCACACTTCAGCAATAAACATTGTTCTAGAAGGCTGGCATTAAAAGTAAAAGCAAAATACAGGAGGCAGGATGAACTAAAAAGCCCAGCTTGAAGAAGAATAGTTTTCTACATGGATCATGAGAAAATACATGATTATATCTAAAATGAATAAATTTAACAAGAGCATCAGGCCCAGCAAGCATGGGTTCACAAAAAAGCAGGTCCTGTTTGACCAACCTCATCTCCTTCTATGAGCAAGTGACCCACCTGGTGGATGAGGGACCAGCCGTTGACATAATCTACCTAGACTTCACCAAAACCTTTGGCACTGTTTCCCACAGCATTCTCCTGGTGAATGTAGCAATCCATGGCTTAAACAGGCACACTGTTAGCTAGGAAGATAACTTGCTGGAGGGGTGGGTCCAGAGATTCATGGAGAATGGAGTTAAACGCAGCTGGCAATTGACAATTTACAATGGTCTTATAAGAAGTACCTGAGAGAACTCAAATTGTTCAGTCTGAAGAAGAGGAGGCCAGGGGAAATCTTATAGCTTTCTTTAACTACCTGAAAGGAGACTGTAGTGAGGTGGGTGTTGGCTTCTTTTCCCATGTAATAGCAATAGGATGAGAAGGAATGGCCTCAAGTTATACAAGGGGAGGTTCAGGTTGGATATTAAGAAGAATTTCTCTCAGAAAGAGTGGTTAGGCATTGAAACAGGCTTCCTAGGGAAGTTGATATTGGAATTGTTTAAGGAAGAGGTAGATGTAGTACTTAGGGATGTAGTTTAGTGGTCAATGTTTGTGGTAAGTGAATGGTTGGACTAGATGGTCTAAGAGGTCTTTTCCAACCTTCTATGACTCTATGATTCTTCTAAAACATCCAAGGTCAGACAGACGCCGAACATGCTGTACTGTGCACTAAGTCAGCTATTATTTTGATATGGTGTGATTCCATGTGTAGGTAAATGTGTCTTACAGGTGAGTTCTTTTCCATAAAATACATAACCTCTAAATATTGCTACAAATGCAGGTGTCTGGAAAATATTATACGTGTGTTTGTCTAAGTCCATGCCTCAAGGTATATGGTTACTATTATTTTTGTTGCTACCCTTGTAACTATTGAAGACCTTACAGAGAGAATTTTTAAGCTTCAGGATCAAGAACAGCTGAATGACAGCACTTTCATATGTGCAAATCTTGGGCAAAATTTGACTGACAAGATGTACTTGACAAAATTTGAAAGCTAGAAATCAGGGAATTTGGGAAGTAACCATCTACAAAATCCTTTGAAATATGCCGTCATGGGAGACATTTCTGTGAGAATGAAATGTAGGAAAACAGTGAATAACAAGGATTTGTGCTGATTAAAAAGTGACAATTGGGCGTGTATATATCCATGATCTACTGTGACACTGAGCTTTTTGAGTCTTCTTGAGATTGCGAATCCCACAGGCTGTTAAGAACTCTTCATTAAAGCTATTATCTTTGCAGGGATTTTATATAACATCCAGAAGTTAATTTCTTTTTCCTCTTTTAATAATTTTTAAATTAGGCATACAGCATATACCCTTGTGCATAGTTCACCTTCGGGCTTAGTTAATATAATAAACTTGAAGTTTCTAGACCAAACTGCATTTGAGATAAGCAGTGGAATGAGAGGTAGAAAAGAGTTTTCTTACACAAATTTTCTGTATTTAAGTGCAAGTTTCTGGGCAGCAGACAGGAAATATAGGTCTGTTTGCTACCCTCGATTATTATCCTTCCAGGGAGACTTGACACTTGTATCTGAACTGCTTACCAAACATAAGCAATAATGAGTTCAAATATTATGAAGGATTTTGTATTATGTATTTCCTTATACATATATATATATACATATATATATATATTGTTTTGGTGTTTCCTGAAATACAGATATAATAATAACTTTTCTTCTTTGTACTAGCTTTTAGCTAATCAAAATCAGGTAATATGTAGCACAATAAAAAAATATAAAGACACCTAACTGAAAAGAATACCTTAATTATATTACTATTATGTAATTCCTCAGCATCTCTATCAATATCTGGCATGCTACATTAATAACTATTTTTTTTTGTTTATTTTTCACAATAATGATCTCTGATTGATTATGATGATGGAGTTACTGAGTAACTTTGTCTTCAGAGGTTGAGATAGATATTAGCTACTTTGCTCTTCTTGGAGGAGGCTGTCAGTGGAAGAGATAAGAAGGTGACAATGGTCTAGTCAAGTCATTGTTCTACTGAGAACAGGTAAGTTAAGATGGTAACTGAGACGTTCCACCCACCAACATGAAGGAAACCACCAGATTCTAGGTTGAATGAAAATAAGGAATTAGGAAAATTATGCCTAAAAGTATGCTTTTGGGAGACAATGCCTTTTCCAGACCACATATCCAACACCTATGTCCAGAACAGACATCTGCTTTTGAATCAGATTACGTACATAAGATGCTTTTAAAGTTTGATCACTTAATAATTTTACAGCTGAGGTAGGATGTACGATGACAAGCCTTATACATTAGGCAAGCTTAGCAGGAGTGCTCTCTCATCTTTGCTATCAAGTTTCACAGTATCACCAGAGCATCGGGAAGTAATGTGTGATTAATCAATATTTTCTCTTCTATCTGATCTATTGAGAAACTCTAGACATAGCTTGAATAAACAGAAGTTTTCTTAATGTAGTCTAAAATTTTTACTTGGTAAAAAAGTTTTTTTAATGTAAGAACAACAAATAATCCAGGAGAAAACAAGTAAAAACTTCCCCTCCGGCATAACTTATCTCTCTGACTTACCTTTTAATATAAATTCTCTGGTAGTCCTTTTTGGGGAAAATAAAGGTTGATTGTCATTTCATTTTTTCAAGCTGTAAGTGCTCAGGATTTATTTTATTGTTATTACTAGTGTTATTCATTATTATTATTGTTATTGTAAACAATATAGCAATTTACCCAGAGAAACAAATGAAACACAGTTTTTGCAATTTAGAAAGCACTTGTAGATAACATCACTGACTCAACACAAAGTTTTTTGTTTTGCCCGGTGACATCTCTAGAAGTAATGATATGTAGTACAAATAGTAGTTTCATTCTGAAGGGGAGGAGATCAACTACTCAGCTGGCCAAATGCTGCCAGAGCATGAAGTGCAATTGTAGAAAACATATTATGTTGCTACCATCTTTAAGCATCATCCTTAAGAGTGACAATTTTGTCCTTTCCTATAGCTTATTTAGTACTGTTAACTGAGAAAGTTCCTTCTTTGCCATTTTTACCTAATCTCACTCCTTCAAATCCTGTCACAAAACTAACCTTTTGTTATGAATAAGAGTGAATCACTTCTTCAAAATTGAATTAAAGTTCCCAGACTCACAGTCTGTTAGAGGAGATACAGCTGTCATGCCTCCATTATATATTCAGCCTCACAGAAAGTGAAATAAACCACCCAGTAACCATTTCTGCATTTTCACATTAGGTTTGAAAGTTCTGTTGTATGTTTGGGACATTTTTGTTGTTGATTTCAAATTAGTCCTGGCTTATCAATGAAGGGAATTCTGGAATTTGTGGGATAAAATATCCAAAAAAGCCCAAAACTTATCCTACTAATTGATAACTGCTGATCCAACAAAACTAAGGTTGTATAAAACACCAAATCTGTTCACTTAGATAATCAGTATTTGGCCTTATTTTTGTAACTTAATAGAACACTGATCTAATTACCAGTAGATTTATTTGTATTGGTTAATAAACAAAATTGGTTTCCCCTCAATAAAAGAGTCCGTGCCACAGCTGGCATTCCCATTATTTCACTTTCTAATTCCAAAAGCAGCCAATGAAACCTTAATGAAGCGGAGGTTTTAAGCTGTCATTAATCTCTGTCTAAAGAGATTAATTCTTTAACAAGATTATTAGTTTAAAAAAAATAAAAGTAAACAATCAATTATCAATCTACGGCCTTTTTTTTCTGGGAAGATATGAAGCATCTGTACTCTTGTAAAGAGATTTTGAAGGACCTTTTAAATCCTGCAGGAAAATCCCTTTAACAGAGAATAAATAAGCATATCCATAGTGAGTGAATATCACTTGGCAGGAAAACCTGTTTTCCAATGGTTTATGTAGCTGTATAAATAGGAGTACCAATTAGCAATCACACTGCAAAAGTGACATTTTCATCATGTATTTCTTCAGCAATATGTGCAGTGACAATAAAAATTCCAAGATAAAAAAACTTGAAATACTTTGTAGAATTTGATGAAAGTCTTGCGTCAGGCTGGGCAAACCAGAAAGATAGATGAAGAACACTGCCATGCATTGTAAGTTTACAAGAGAGAACATTCCCCTACTGCATTTCCAATGTAGTGATGAATTGTTCTAAATAATTTGCATGATATATATTCTGCTTCTTTTGGTCGCATAATACACAGCAGATGCTATTTTTAAACTTTTCTATAATGAACTTGCTACAGAGTTGAATTTATTTATTTATCTTATTTATTTACTGTTTTCAGTGAAAACTAGCACTGTAAGCTGATTGCTTCCAGCTGATAAGTTTATAAAATATTACTTGTACAGATATTCTCCTCCTTGGATAAGAGTTAAAATTTAAAGCAAGACTGTGAATGTAAAATCTGTATCTATGAAAGTATAGAAGAAGGTGCTACACTTTAAAAAACTATTGAAAAATAAAATAAAAAAACCCACCACCAACAAAAATGAATTATTTTTTTTAATGCACACATCTATTAACATAAGTTTACTAATGGAGGTTTCCATTGAGGATCTTATTCATTTGCTTGCTTCTGCTCCTGAATGGTCCACATTTGTCTGTGTGAACTTTAAAAATTAATACAGCCATACATAAGGAAAAATCGATGCTACATGTCAGCATGTATATATTATGCCTAAGCTCACTGTAGAATGAAAGATATCCTGTATGCATTTGTGCACTATTTGAAATGTGAAATCTTTCAAATACTTTGTAATCCAGTTTGCATTACTGTATCAAATATTTATCCTGAATTTATATGTATCTGTTAGCTTTTTTTTTTTTTTTTTTTTTGCTAGCTAGGAAGTTTGACCTTTTTTTCAAAAGTTAGACCTCATTGATTCTACTTGAGCATGTGAGTACATGTGGAAATCTTACTGTGCTTTCTAGGCAAAATTGAATAAACATAGTCATTCTGTTCTGTATAAAGTTAACAAGTCCAATTATTATTATTTTTTTAATCCACATAATATTAAACACAGTATTTGAGTGCCAGTTGTTTGGTGGCCTTGTTTTGGCTACAAATAGGAATTTTGTGTGAAAGAACTTTTTTTATTATCTAATGAAAGATAGTTTGTGTGAAGGTTACAACCTTTAAGCTCTATGCTTAGTTGTGGTAGTATCATTTCGTTGTAGCTGTACCGTTGGTAACATATCCTGGAAATACTAAGATTCCACGTTTTCATTTTACTTTCATATGTATTTCTAATCTTCCTTTCTTGTTTCTTCCTTCCCTTTACTTTCATAAGAGTCATTCAACTTAAATTTATGATGCTTCAAGTGTAGTCAGATCCTATCTGAAAAATAAAATGAAAATGAGCAAACAAAGCCACCATTTACTATTCTATCACAAGATGTTTAAAATCAGAAGGGACCTCTGTATGTTATCTTGGTCAGAACCATGTCTAGGTGGTTTTTGGAGATCTCCAAGGAGACTTTATAACTTCTGTGGAAACCTCCTTTATTATCTGCACAGTAAAGCATTTCCTGATTGTTAAATGAAACCTAAGGTGTTCCAGTTTGTGCCCACTGACTCTTGACCTTGACCCTGGGCAACACTGGCAAGGGCCTGGTTTCACCCCCTTTATACTCTCCCTTCAGATATTTATCCCGGTAAAAAAAAACCTCAGCTTTTTTAGACTGAATAGTCCTCAGTCTCTCAGCCTTTCTGCGTAGGATCAGTCCTCCAGTCTCTTGATGATCTTGAAAGCCATTCACTGAACTCTTTCTAAGCATAATTAGAACTCTTATATAACAGGGGGGGCCAGAACTAGCACAGTACTCCAGATGTGGCCTCAACAATGTTTAGTAGAGGGGAATTTTTATTTATTTATTTTTTTAACCTGCTGGTGATAAATTGCTTACAGAGGCCAGGATTACCATTAGTTTTCCCAGCAGCAAGGGCACACTGCTGACCCATGTTCAGCTTCAAACAGGGCCAGCAGGGCTTTTTCTGCAGTTACTATCCAGCTTGGTGACTACCAACATATAGTGATACCCATGTTTTTATTCGCTGACAGGTACAAGACTTTCAGCCCATCTCTCCAGTCTGAAAGGGAATCTCTGGATGGTTGCATGGCCTTCTGGTGAGTCAGCCACTCCCTTCAGTTTTGTGTCATCTGTAAACTTACAGGTGTTGCACTCGACACCATTGTTCAGATTGTTAATCAAGTTGTTAACAAAACGTGCTCCAGTATTAACCCTAGTGTACTCTGGTCATTACTGGTGTCCAGCTGTACTTCGCAACACTAACTACAGTCCTGGGTCCAGCTGTACAGACAATGTTTGATCCAAAAGCTATCCTCCCTGTATCATTACTAAATAACGTGAAAAGTCAGACACCAGCTCCTGTCAAGAAGAAGCTACATCATTTAGCTAAAACCACAAATAAAATTGGAGATTTTAACACTAGTGCAATCTTTCATCTGATCAATATACTTCTAGAGTCAAAAGATATGCCTTCGGCATGAGTCTGCAAGTACAGCTGAATAACGATCAGCAGAACTCAAGTCACAAAATCCAATACTATAATCTCAAACAATCAAAATCTAGGATTTTTTTCTCGTTGCAGGTGTCAGAAACATTTGTGCTTTTGTAGTTTGCAAGATTATTCTTCCAGTCTAACAGAAACTTGTATTTTGTCAAGTAATTGGATTGGTTTGTCTACACGGTGGCACTTAGCTTCTACTTCCAGTGTACAAAATGTTATGATATTTTGTTATTTTTTTTAATGCGATAAATGCCATTCAGTCCAAAGATTGCTGATCAAGGATATTATTAATGCTTACAATATTTACATTAAAATATTTAATAACACTTTTAGATTTCCTTGTTAAAGATGTTTGACTTCAAAACCGCAAACACAACAACATCATTTTATAATATGATACATTTATATAATACGAACTAGCAGAAGTTCATGAGTTTAGAAATAACACTAGACTAAAAAAAAACTTTTTATTAACAAGCATGCTCTTGGATAGTCTTGCAATTATACTGGCTTGCAGAATAAGGGAAAGAGAGGGAAAACAGAAAACTAAGGAATCAGTCCTACAAGTCTGCAAAAACTGAGACATTTGGAAAACTCAGGAATCTACAAAAAGCCGAAGGTTTTAAAGCTTCATCACTCTGAGGTCAGACTGCAAATATCCACTGGAGCTTATCAGTAGAGCAAGCCAATTGTACTATTGGAACCTTTGTCTTGTCTACTCAGCAGGGTGGAATGAACTACAGAGGAAGAAGTAGCTGCTCAGTGTCCCTGCACTCTGTATTTCCTGAGCAGAAGGTCTTTCTTAAGAGACAAGAAAAAAAAACCCACCAATATCTCATCAGGCATAGAATTCTGCTAGTGTTATAATGATATGAGGGCAAAATTCTGAAAAACTAAAAATGCAAGAACAACCTCAAACTTTTCTGAAGTTTCAGAAAGGTTTATTCTCACAAAAAAGAATCAAACTGTGCCTTACAATACTTCAAAATATGACACCAGCCTTGGGAGCTATCCTATTCCTCCCCTCTTGTAAAGATCCTCTCTTTGTCTTTAATAAACTGAAACATGGTCTTCCTTTCACTGGGTCTTAATAAATTCTTCATCTTTACAAGAAGATGTTATGTGTCTGGTCTGCTGACCTACCTCTCACCTTCTGACACAGCAAACGGATTTAGCTGAAGAATCACTGAAGAATATTTTAAGTCTGAAGTAATGCTCAGGCTACTGTCTAAGCCAAACCCCACAGGATACCATGCAATTCTTAGTTCCTCATGGGTGAACAAAACCTTCCATCTTTCACTGCAAACAGCTCATTTAATACATTAGAAGGTATCTCCTCACTTGCAGGCAAAAAAAAAAAAAAAAAGTCTCTTAAAAAAGAACCAATTGAGGCATTACTACAGCTTAAAGATGTCCTACGTGTATTGAAGAAGCCAGCTGAGCTATTGATCAGAAAAAGAAATGGATTCCAAGTACTGTTGACAGGAAAAAAATAGCAGTGAGAACACCTTAATCTTCTTCTAACAGTAAGGAAAAAATGACACTTCTTTTTTTGGAGCCCTACATATACCTTTTCAGCTATTGCCATGAGTTAGAGTTCAGAAATAGTGAATGTAGACTCTGGCTGTGGCAGACTTCCCCATTGGTCTGCATTCGCTTCCATCCAGAAAGTTTAGATGCCCAGGGACCTGAAGGAACTGGCTGATGTAGTTGCCAAGCCATTCTTCATCATATTTGAAAAGTCACACTGTCAGATAAAGTCCTCAGTGACCAGAAAAACTGAAACACTGCTCCCATTTTTAAGAAAGCGAGAAAGAAAAACTTGTGGAATTACTGACTGGTGAGTTTCACATCTGCACTTTTGAAGATCACATAAAGAATCCTCCTGGAAGAAACACTGTGACACATACAAGATGAGAAGGTGATGCAAGAGAGCCAGCATGATTTGACCAAGGGCAGATGTACCTGGACAATCTGCTGGCCTTCTATGATGGAGTGGCGACATCAGTAGACAAAGGAAAGGAAACTGATATTGTCTACCTGGACTTCTGCAAAGCCTTTGACATGGTCTTATACAACATTCTTGGTCTTATACAACATTCTTAACTCGGAATTAAAGAGTTATGGATTTGATGGCTGGAATCTTCAGTGGATAAAGAGTTGTATAGATGGTCACAGCCAGAAAAAAAAAAAAAAAAAAAGCATAGACAATTGGAGAGGTGCATGGTGTATCAGGACTCCTACCGCAGCACACAGACACCACACAAAGCCAATATCTACATGCAGATATGGAAGAACCCACAGGACAGCAGTGGAAGAGGTCTGAAGGATATTGCAGCGCATAAGGAGGAGACTGCAGTGGAGAAGGAAGGATGTGTGAGCTGCTGCCTCCCATGGAGAACCAAGATGGTGTAGTCCACTTCTGAAGGATGGACTGTAGTATGAAGACATGTTTGAGCAGTTTTTGAAGACTGGAAATCTGTAGAAAGCCTACACTGAATTATTTTGTGAAGTATTTTGCTCCTGTGAGTCGATGGAGCAAGGAAAAGTTCAAGGAAGGAATGGCAGAGAGAAAGCATTGTGAACTGACTGTAATCCTCAATCCCTGTTTCCAAGTTCCTCTCGATAGTAAAAAACAGTAGAGGGTGAGTGCATGTGCTTTCATTTTCTCAATCTCTAGTCTGTTTTTAGTAGGAGATGAATTATATTACTCTTCCTGTGCTGAGTCTCTATCAGTTGTGATAGTAACTGATGAGCAATCTCCTTGTCCTTTTCTCAACCCTTGAGCCATTTTTTCATTTTCTTCCTCCATTTCTTAAGGTGAGAATCTTTTTGTTTGTTTTAATCAGAAGTAACACCCTAAATTTTGAAAAATAATTACAAAATATGTTACATCTTGGAAATCATATACCAGTTTGTGATGAGTTTCTGATTGAAATACTCTTTTATATTTGTATATCTACATTTTTTTCCTTTTACATTCCTTTCTGAATTGTTTCTATCATTGTTTCTGTCTTTCTGCACCTACAGATTTTATGCTAGCTTAAACTGCTAAAGCTCATTCAGTCACAACTGTATGAGCTGTTCCTCTAATGAAATAAGGTGCCTTGAGAAACTTAAGTTCAGAAACAGTTATTAAAATAGAATCAAAAGCAGGATTTTGTTCACTATTTGCAAGAGAGAAGATTCATCTACCAGACTTTTATCTGCAGAGTTTTGCCTTTTAATCCTTCATAAATATTATTTGATCAGAATTATATTAAAAACTGTAAGCATTTGTTCTAACAACATACTTGTAACCATCATTGGAAAATGTGTTAGCTAGCTGTCAAGCTAGCTAACTGATGTGAAAAGTCCTCCTTCAGTGCAATCAGGGATGAGTTTCATCACAGTTTAGTTTTATGATGAAGGATAAAGAAGTACATAAAAAATAACTGAGACTTATGAGAAAAAAATATCAGATAACTGGTTTGAAAAAAAGAAGGAATTTCGTATTTTGCTGTTATACAGAAAATTTTCAAAGCTTAAAATCAATACGTTAATGATGCTCAGATATTATAAGAGTAAAGAATTTTGAAGACACATCAGCAAGAACATTCAAAATATAGGGTTTAAATAAGATTAAAAATCAGCAGGGTTGAGATGAAGATGCTTGCAGCATTAGAGGGGGAAATGTCTAATAAGCAACAAACTAGAGTTAGGTTGGAAAAAGATCAGTTTCCAGCAACAGAAAACTTAAATCAGTAATGTAAGATACCAAAATAAATGTCATCATACACCTGAAAGCAATGCAACATGCAAAAATCTATTGAAAATAAATCCTGTAGAATTCAGATGTAATCATTACTTCCTGATAAACTACTTATTCTACGCTTCTGATTCTTCTTTTTTTAAAGAAATTCAGGCAATACATGGACATCAATCTAGGTTTAAGACAGGAGTTTCTAAAGATATAATTGAAAGCAATGATCAGAATAAGATTTTAGGATCAGATCTTAATATCTGTAGTTGGCTTTTCCAAAGTTCTTCATGGAGACAATCATTATATAAACAAAGAACATGAAAATTTTCACTATTAAATCTGAGGAAAATGAGACTATGAATCCCTGGTATGAAAAAAATTAATATTGGACCCAGCAGATTGGAGAAAGAATTATCTTCTTAACCCTAGTATCAACATCTGCATATGCCGTACTACTGTCTGTCTTTATGGGGAGTTTTTCTCAGTGTTGTATTGATGGCTTGATTCAGTGAGCTCACAAACAGATTGTCCTCTTTCTCTTCACTCCACTTGCTACTTAATCAACCCCAGAAAGTGCCATCTAAATTTGCCATTCATTTGCAAGTAATGGTTGTTGATTAAAATTTGTTTTGTACTAAGGAATGGGGGCGAGTAATGCAAAGTCTTTATCAAAAACATTAGTTCTTCTTTATGGGTTTTTGATCTAGACTTTTCTTTCACTACCACGTAAGGCAGCTATCACTATGATGCTCCCAAAAGCAGTTCCTTTCGTATATGAAATAGATATTTTCTTGTCTAGAAAGAAAGTGCAGGGAAATGGAATAAAAGCACTGACCTGAAAATATGATCCAAAAATATGAATCAAAAGTTTTTAAAGTGTTCAATTTTTTCTTTCTTTTTCTTTTTCTACTGCAGCTCATACAGAGAAAAACATGACAGAGTAGTGACTCTGAATAGTATTTCAAAATTAAGTTCTAATTTAGAACTAACACTTCTGAGCTAACGGCTTGTGGTAGTCATCTTAGAAATTACGTTATGTCCCTGCAATGCTAACATGACTTGAATGAAAGATACTCTAAAGCTGATCTTTCTCCAGCTTTTATGCAAATTTGCAATCAGAGTAAGAATTTTAATGTTTAAAAATTAAAGACATTGTTTAAAAATTAAAACAGTTAAAGACTTTCTTCTGATTATTTTAAAAAGCATAAAACCAGAAAGTAAACTGATTAGCAATCTTTTTTTTTTTTTTTTTTTTTTTTTTTTTGAATACTGAAGATGTTATCATCACGAATGGTGTCACCTTTAGCAAACTGTTTCTGGCCAGTGGTTGTCTGAGAAGTAACAGTTATGATACGAATTATATTTTAAATGTTTCACATTCTCAGTTGCAATATGAATTATACTGAAAAGGTTTCAGTTTCTTAAATATAGACAATATTACTCATACAAAAACTTATGGAGAACCAAGCAAGAGAAAGCTGAAAGAATACTTAAGAATCTGTAGATCTGAGTACAAATTTGGAAGTAATTTAGTCTAGTATTAAAATCATGGTCTTGTGATGAAGTTAGTACTTTGAAGAATTTTACAATCACTATTACGGGCAGATAACAAATTAAACTGCATTCCAAGACTATAATTATCAGTAATACTTTCCTATGATATTTTGCTTGAATTCAGAACAGTATTATAACATAGAATTTGTAATTAGACAGGGAGGCAAAATAAAATAGGGTCAAATATTATCTGAAAATAGCTAAGAATTCAGAGGGTTTAAATTTTATGGACATTCTCTGGGTGGCCTCCCGTGAGTCAGATTTAGTAGCATTTCTTAGGAATTAGTTCATTGAATGGAGACCTCTAATGCCATTTGAGATTCCCTAGATTACTTTAACTACCCTTCTGCTGACAGTCCAGAAAGGAATACTGGTCACTCATAGGTGTTATTTCATACTTGCAAACTCCTTGGATACCCTAGAGCTTCTCAGATGTCATTAAGCTTTTACACATTGGGAACTAAGCTGACCATCATTACTTTTCTATTCATGATCAGTTTTGAAAGGGCATGCAAAAAATCTATCAGAGATAGAAGCTGCAGCCATCTAGAAGGCTATTACCTCTCATTTTTTTATTCCTTTCAGTTTAGACTGTTATGTGAAAATCTTGTCTATTAGCAAAGAGGAAACACACCTTTTGTACAGTGAAGAATTTATTGTTAGTATAGTGGTTATTTTAATAATCTTATTCAATAATTATTATTAGTTCAGCTGAAATTATTACAGAAAAGGGAAAAAATAATTTTATAGAAAAAAGGTATCTGTAGTAGCAGTAGTACAAATTAAACTGTTATACACATATTTAGCTTTGATGCTTTTCCTGGTATTGCTTGTTCCTTTAAGTCCAAGGGTCAGTGGGGTATTCTGGCAGATGTGGAGGAGGGAGTGCTACTGTAATCCATATGGTAAATACAGAAATACAGTGTTAATGCTGAGAGTTTCTTCTTCCTTGCTCTGTAATTCACTGGGAATCATTTTTCTGTTTGACAGCTTTCTCTTTTTTTCACTTGTCTATCCCATGTTACCTGATATTACCCTTCTCCTTTGCCTCATCCTTTGTTTCCAGCTCTTCACGTTTCTGCTATTTTAAACAGTTGTCTCTATTTCTCTGCTTTACATCATTATCTTAAAACCTTAAGTATCTCATTCTAAACTGAAAAACAAATACCTAACACTACTAAAGTTATGTTTTCACCTTAAAAAGATAAACTAAACAAATTAGTTATATCTACTTAACTAGAAGAAAATTGTTGTGACCACTGAACCAAGTGAAAACAGCTGCAGGCAGGTCAAGAAAAGTTCAGACAAAGCATTCCTGACAAAACTCTGTCCAGAGACCTTCATGCTTATTGCAAAGCCTATGGACTTTACTAGCAGTGGGAATACTAGGCTTGAAGTCTACAGTACTTGCAAAGAGAGAAGTATTATCTCATACATTACATCAATTTTAGAATCATGAAGCTTCATCTAGTAGAAATAAAATTTGATTTTAAATTTCTTTATTTTTAAAACACTGTAGTGAATTTCACAAGTATGACTGCACCTGAAATCATTCATAAAAGAGAATGAAATATTCTCTCCGTAAATCTTAACAATTGATGTGTTTTATGAATCTGGGAAGTGAGACAAAACTGAGACTGCAGCTAGGACCACCACAACATAAAAGACTTTGAGGTGGTTATTGTATCAAGGGTTCTTGTTTGTTTTTTGTTTGTTTGTTTTGTGTGCTTTCTGTTTGGGTTTTGCATAGTTTTGTTTTTAATTTTCGTTTTGTTTTCTTTCTTCAACTGTATATAGGGATCTAGTATTCAGCAGGTTTTGAAAACAGTTCATATAGCTTATTTGAATCTAAGCATCACAATTTTTGAAAAGTATATGAAAGAAAAAAGTTTATGAAAGTCAGAATATGTCTATAAGTAACTGTTCGCTTATTTGTAAGATATAAAAACAGCTTTCATGTATATAAGTATATATATATATACATGCATTTTTCAGTAAATCTTGTACTGTTTTGTCATTGTGTTTTTGAGAAGTTATGCAACAAACAGAAAACAGTGTTAAGGAATTTGTAATGAAGGGCAACGTACCTCTCAAGAACAATTTCTTTATTGAATCTTTCCGAAACGGTCTTGGGGAAAACGGCTCAGTAAATGCGGAATATAAGTATCAAGAGTCACTGCTATGAAAGTACAGCAGGCATGACTCTCTTACTCTTGTCTACCTTTTCAATTCTCTTGTCAAAAGTAATAAAATAAGTGTCTTTTGAGCATTCCACTAAGGAAAGAAATTCTGACAAAACCTTGTAAGAACATGTCAAAAGACAGAGGACACTGTAGCTCTAAGCTTCCCTTGCTGAACCTACAAAGGAAACTATGAAGCAGACTTTAGAATAGACTTATAACAGATACATTTTAGCTTGTGATAAATGAACACAGGCAAGGGATTGATCTCTTTCCCTGAAATAATCTAGAAGATTCTGTTTTAGATTGACATTGTCTATTTGAGATTTGTTTTGGGTAGAACTAATTGGTATAAGCCAAAACTGTTATGGGCCAGTACATAATCAGTGTGAATAATAAATAGTATTGCATGGACTGCATGGTTGTGTGCCAGGACTGTTTTTTGTCCTAATCTTAAGCCACACAGCATGGCTTATAGTCAGCTCTCCAGATCAGGCTAGCTGTAACAAACGGCTTAGTGAGAATCATCATTAATCCATGTGAATGACCAAAGAGTGATCATGTTGTAGAGTAGCAGTCAGCATATGTTAAATCAGGGAATGTACTTCATAATTCTATAACCCCATGGGTTTAAAGATTCTGATCCTGTACCAGCATAATGGCCCTTCTTCATTTCCTGGAGCAGGTATATCCTGGCAGATACAGTGCTCAAGGTTTTTCCATTCCACTTTTCTACTTGGTAATATAGATATCTATGCTCTCAGACTTAAACACTTTTTGCCTGCATTGTTTTCTGTTTAGTTGTTCATAGATTGACTTTAAGGATTGTGAAAGACAAACTGTTTTCCTTTCTTTTGTCTCAAAGCTTGCTTCGTAAGGCCTTTTCTGGTGACAAGACTCTGATAACTGCCGGTTATCCAGATGGGTGTTATGGTGCCTCATTGTCTCTGCTTATGGTTGTAAAGATAAGCAGAAATAGGGGCAAATAGTCTTTTCTGGGGCAGTATGGCTTGGACAAGCTGACCACCACAAAAAGACAACGCTCCTGCATGGCAAGGAAGGCAACATCCTCTGCTGGTTTATCTTTTGGGCTAGACATGTCACACAAACAAAGAGAAAAGAAAAAAAACACCTGAGAAATGGGGATAAAAGGCCTTCACTGTACCAAGGATTTTGGAAGAGAAGAATTCCATGAGAAGAACTCCTGAAGAAAAAATCTTTGAGAACTCCCGAAGACGGACCCTGAGGCCTGCTTGCTGCCATCTCCCATCCCCCATGGTGACCAGACGAGTTCCTGAGACTACAAACTTCATTGGATCCACGGTGGTGATTATATCTCTTTTGCTTTCTATCAAGACTCCTTGCTTTTTATCCCTTTTCTATCGCTCACCTTCCCTTCCCCATATCTCTAAGCAACTAGTAATTGTTATAAACTGGTTGGGCTAACATTTGACCCATTGTGTCTTAATCTCACGCCAGGTATACACATAACCAAAGAACCTCGTCTCCCTCCTTTACGTTGGAGCATGACAAGGGTTCATATTATGCTTCGAAAAAAAGCTTGCTGATGTACTACTACATGTGACAGTCAGTTTTTACTGATTTAGCAGACTGCAAGGCAGAGCACCTTAGTACGCATGAAGACAGTGAGGAAGCTGGTAATTCACCTTCTAAAAGGGATCAGAGCTCAAACCTATGCCTTAAATGGAGCACCGGCGTACAGAGAAATATTATAGAAAGTAATCAAGCTTTAATCTCACACTGCACTGACAATACAACAAGCTTTCTGTGTTTAATCTTTCTTTAACAAAGATAAGTTTTTGGTGGTGTCGTTATAACTGTAACATAAAGCCATGAGCAGAATACTTATTTAATTTAGATGGATGACTGATGATCCAGTTGTGGTCTCTCCTCTTTCATGAAAGTTTGTCTGCATCAAAAAGGCACCTTGTGGCTTTTTGGACATCTGGTGCTGGCTGATTGTATTTAGGACAAGAGCAGCAGGATCTCTGTTTGGCCAGATTGTAGCACAGTACTAAAACAGCAATGAAGAATCTTGCATTTTACTTGATTCTATCGAGTATTATCAGCCTCCTCCTTTCAGAAGCATTCGAGTATTAAATGAAAACCAGGGCCCATTTATGAATACAGTGTTCCAGTTCTATCTATGCTGTGCAATTAAATAGCTATTACACTAGTAAGTGATTACCCAAAACGACTGCAGCCAACCGTAAGGGAACACAGAAAACTGTATTCACCATTTGTTTAGTAATTTAAAAAATAATATAAAAATTAAAAGTCCAATGAAGTCTAAGGGTGAACAGAAGGTCATATTTCTGTGGATTTTATTGATTAGTTTTTGTTTACTGCTAAGGGGCACATTCTTATAAAACATATTATACAGGAAAAGAATTAAACCAAGCTAGAATGGCTCTGGAGCCTCCCAGGGCTTTTACAGCAATGTTTTAAAATTATGTGTGGAAAGGGTAGCATGGGATTCAGCATGCACCTGTAGCCTGTGGGAAATTTAGGCCTAATAAGTCTAAAAAATGGTAAGCAAGCCAGTACGGATAATGTATCTGCCTTCTAAACATTTGTTATCAACAGATTTTCTTATGTACTGATATCTCAAATGTATGTATAATTAATAAAATGAATAAAATTAAAAAAAACTAAATATCATTATTAACAGCATATCAGATGACATTAAGTATCATCTGTCTCTAGAAGAACAGAATATTTTCTCATTATATTGGAGGATTAGGGCTAAATATCTGCATTTAAAGAGATAGAATACCATTTCTTCGCTGTCAAATCTATAACAAATTGTGGTTGCTTAATACACTGTGTCTCTGCAAACACTTCAACATGCTCTGGTTTAAATAAATTTTAAATTGTATTACTTCTACCCATTTGAGCACTAAACATAGATAAATATATTGCTTCTAGTATGAACTTATACACTAGAAAAGCAGTTGAGTTTCTTTCAAAAAATCACAAGGTTAAATTTCAAAGGAGAAAGTACTAAACTGCATTTCTGTGGAAACTTGAGTCGCTTACTCTCGGAATTGTAAGTAACTTTGGAAGTTAATCCCCTCAGATTCAAGGAGGCTTAAACAGTTATAACTATTTTCCATTAGGGCTGAGAATTCTTCTGAAACAGTTCAGGTCTGGCTTCATTTTATTTTATTTTATTTTATTTTATTTTATTTTATTTTATTTTATTTTATTTTATTTTATTTTATTTTATTTTATTTTTAAAGTCAACTACAGTAGTGCAGGATATTGTATTTAGTGTGCAATAGGAATTAAAGTACAGTCCTTAGTGTTGCAATATAGGCACCAGATCTGAAAGGCATTGTGCTGGTTCACTGCATCCTTTAAGTTCCATTACATGACTTCAAATAAAATGTACATCTATCTTCTTTGACCATGTAGAACACTGAGGGCAGAAATTAAAAAACAAACAAAACATACTGATGGTATAAAACTACCGTTATTTCTGGTATTTTTACTTAAAAGAAAATAGTTTTTGCTTCTTTATGCCATCAAAATTACCCTTTTGCCCTCTGAAGTTGTGTGAGGCTGCTTTTGGTGTTCATGGGAAAATTGGAACTTGCTGAAAACCCTGAAGTCTATATTTGAAAACTGGGCTAAAATAGTATCCTGTTGTACAGTGGTGTTCTCTTTTAACTGTAATGAACTAAGAACACACACAGGACACAGTTTATAAGTAGCTTTACCATTTTTCGATAGTCACCTAGAGTTGCCAGAAAAATTAAACAATTTTCTGGGGCGTGTAACTGTATTTACAAACCTTGACCTGACCTTGTTACAAAGAATAAAGCATTCTGGACTCCAAAAAATGCTACAAAGAGATGAAGACATTATTTTAGTGGATAAGAAATTACTGAAGGGTATTTTTATCCTTTAAAGCTCCAGTTTCCTTGATTTCTTGTTTGTTTTCCCATGTTACATTTCCCATTTCAAATGTTGCAGTATATAATTTTCAAGTACCTGTTATTATAGTACTTATTGTTCCTTATTTGCAGTAACTTGAGCTAAATAATAGGGAATTTATGAATTCATTTTCAAATAACTAACTCCTGTTCTGATAATTTTGTTGTCTTTGGAAGCATCAGTACCTGAGACTAGTTTTCTTCCTAATTCTTGTATTTGGAAAACTCTCCAAATCAGTACAAAGGTAACCAGATGCAAAGAAACAAATATAATTGGTAGGTAATCTATAGAAGGAAAAAGGTGGAAGAAGAGTGGATAAATTCCCTTGAGAAAGGCGTTCCACACCAATGAATGATTAATGAATAATTTTTAAATATAATTTTCAGGTTTTTAGGAAAATATGATGTAAATTAAACTGACTTTATGAGGATGAGGAAGATGGTCTACTCACAATGATAATGTGTGATTTTCAGTCTAGAAACATAAAATCTTGTTTAACTGCTTATAAGCAGTTGTGCCATCTTTGTAATTTCAATACTTGAAACAGAATAAGTGCATTTATTTTTAAAGCATAGCCCTAGGTCTTCAAACTAAATAACATTCCAAGGAAGAGAGGGGTGGAGAGATCAAGGGAGGGGAGGAACAGATGGAGAGAGGTAGGGCTCGAGAGAAGGAATGTGAACATTTGGATGTTTACAGAAAGCAATATTATAGCACATTTTAGGAATATCACATATTAATAATGTTCAACCTTTGTAAACTTTCTTTTCGAAAATAATTTACAAATTTTTGCAATGGCAGAATTGAACAATAATATTTATCTGTCTTTTAGTGTCTCTTTTCCCCAAACCTCAGAAACACAAGTGTAACCGTGAAGGTTAAACAGGAGAAGAAAGAGAAAGACTGTTTTGCAGATATAAAGAAATATTTTTTTAAGAGATTAAAGTATATGTGCTCATTTATTTATTTATTTATTTACTGCACTGTATTTGGAATATATCTATGCATGCATTTGGTGCATAGTACTCATATTGATTTATCATTGTAATCATTGTTTTCAAAGTAATCAATGTACTTTGCATTTTACACTTTTATAGGAAGTGATCTTTGACCTCTAAATGTTTTTATTTTAAATAGTCATGAGAAACATGGGACTAGAGGGAAATGGAGTAATGGAATGAAGTGACTTTTCGGAGTTCACGTCATTAAAATAGCTTTGATAATGTATTAGACATTGCATTGCAAGATATTCGTATTTCTTTCTAGTCTAGTACTGAACCATTAAGTTGTTGCTACCTTACCCTCCCATGTAAGTTGTACATATAATATGAAGGTAGAGATGCAAATATGAGAAATACATAGAAATGGACAAACAACATGTGATTGCATTTTAACTTTTTCATCTTGAATTTGGTATTAGACACGCAGCAAAGAAATGTTTTAAAATATGTCGTATTTTTTGGGGTGTTCCTCATAAATGGATGAATACCTATTTAAAGACTGTTTTAGAGATCTTGAATATTTTAGTGGAACAATTTTTTTCATTTATTTCCACCTCGTAAGAATAGTGCCACAGTCTCTGTGCACCAAGACATCCTCAGCTCAGGAAAAGCTCTAAAGTTTCTGGTAATGTGCTAAAATAAAGACTAGGTGTATTTTAAGTAGACAGCTCTCCAGAGTGGGGGTCCAACACGTACAGATATGTGCATACATATATATAATACAATGCAAATTTTTTAATATTCTAGATCTTTCATGAACATTATATTTCAAAATATTTAAGATTGATCCATGGTTCATGTAAACTTTCTTGTTGGTATTAACCTACTGTGTACTGAAGAAGTAGGTATAACTTAAACATTCCTAACCAGTGCTATTGACACCTTTGTTAGTAGTCTTAGCAAAATAAATACTTGTTTTTTTTTTTTTTTTTTTTTTTTTTTAAATACAACCTGAATCCAGCATGTGTAACCTTAGGCAACTGAGATATCAGCCTGGGGCACTTAGCTGTCATGTATACCTTTACACCTCTGAATCCTCACAGTAACAGACCATCTGCACCCATAATCTGATGGACAGACTTTAGAACAATACACCTTCTCTATAAAGGGCAATTCTAATTTACAACCAGCTCTATTTTGGGAAGTACTCTGGGAGCAAACCTCTGATGCTTTCAGATCAACCATCTGTCTCCACTCCTGCCAAGTTACCTTTAGGTTCTGCTCTTTCCCCTCCTCAGCGTATTATCTCTCTGTTGCACACTCACATAAAAGGATGATTGGGTGAAAGTGTATTCGAGCAGGTGAGACATAAAAGAACAGCCATACAGTGTCTGTTTGCATACTTTTCAAAACAGGCATGGTTTCAATGGGGTGAGACAGCCTTAGACATTTTCTGCAGCAGAATTTCCTGCTTGAGGTCCTGAAATTGCCTCATGAGGGCAGGGATAGATAGACACTTTTTCTTTAAGGCATCAGCTCTACCTCTTTTGTGTGTGCTGAGGGACTCCTGGGAGACTGAAAACCCCTGCATGGCTGTGGGCTGCACCCAAAACCTCTCCTCAAACCCACAATGTCAGCCATGATCAGCACACCAGAAATTCATTATCTTCCCTTGCAAATTGCAGCTGTGTCTACCAGACAAGTTTGATGCCAGTTTTACCTGCCTGCAAAGTGGCTTAATCTGAAGATAAACTCGTCTTATAGCAAGCTAACTGGTACACAGAAGAGTAATCATTAGATATATCCAACACTTTGTCTGCACTTGTGCTGCTTTGAAGGCACTCAACTGCAAAGAGCCCAACTCATGGCAGTCTATCCCTACTGCCTTTATGTTTGCTGATGTGTTGCAGAGGTGCAGCAAGTTTTGAACAGATAACACAGACTAAATTGCTTCCCTGAAGAAGCCGAAGTGGGACCAGGATTTCAGCAAATCTCCAAACAGCATATGTCATTTCACTGCTCTAAGCAAATATCTCATTCATCAGTGAGAGGAGCCACAAGCACCAGAATCTTTGCAGAGCTAGCATGAGCTGCTACAATGTTAACACTCGTGTTTCTGGGAAGAAAAAGAGGAAGGCAGGAATAAAATACAGAGGTTTAAGGAAAAGTCACTGAGATCAGACGTTCTCTGTAACTTGTGAGAAGCCATGAAGAAGTTTTTGCTGCCTTCCATCAGCAGATTGATAGACCGTGACCAGTGTAAAACTAGCTTCAATATAATCCACACACCTGTGCTGAAAATCTGTTTGTCTCCAGAGTACCACAGGTAGCAAATTTCATGTTTGTTAAATTGACATTTGTATCAGCTGCATACTATAAAAATCAACAGGAAAAAAAAAAAAAAAAGAAAAAAAAACCTTTAAGAACAGCTATACTGAGTAGATTTAGCAACCTGAATACTGTTGATAGAATACTGTAAAAAAAGAATTCAGCATAATCACATCACCTCTGGGAGTACTTATCATCTTTGTTTAAATAGCCACTAAATCTCTATAGAGAAATTTTTTTAAAAGGTACCTGGGTGACATAAAATTTGTTTTGAATGGAATATTACAAGTCTATTTTGAAGAAATTCCTAAATATTTATAGCTGTGTTATTATCCAGTAAGCACTCAAAGTACAAAGATGCACTTGGGCTTTAATTCATGAAACTTATACACCCTCCAATTCCTGTATCATTTTCAAACACCATATTTTTAATTATTACCTGGCTGTACATGAAAGAATACCAACAATATTGTCCTTTCAGCATCAGTCCTACTTCCTTTTCTTGAGCAACTTGCCTAGGCCTTTGTATAACTAAGATCTGATGAATGCATGACCTCTGTTATCAGTATTGCTATTTTGATTATAATGTTGCTTTCAAATGGTGCTATCATAGAAATATAACTCATAATGAAGATAAAAGTGGTAGCTCCAGGAACTGGGGACCTCACATCCTTCTTACTGAAATCATTCATGGATCATTATTTCTCTGGCCTACTTCTGCCTAAATGAACTGAGTTAGTTATTTCCTGCAATTTAAATGGTTCAAGACTATTGACAAATATCCTGGACCCACCTCCATTGTTGAGAAAAGTTACAAAACTGCATAGCTTGTGATTTATTAGCATCCCTCAATTAGGTACAATTTAGCAATAGTAAGGCATTCCTTGAAGTAATAGAGCAAAATGAGCTAAGAGAAGCCAGAACTTGTGCATCAAATGCTTAAGTGAATCTGACCATTCTTTACCTAAAGATCTGTATCTAAATCTCTGACATCTCACTTTCCAACAAAATATTTCAGTTAATTTAACAAAAGTAAGGTAATTGTTTTGTTTCATTTGAAAATAAATTCAAAAGAATGCAACGTTCTTATTTACTATTTGTTTTGTTAAAATTTTGTAAAAATTATGAGATTTGATGCAAGAGTATTTCAGAAAAAGAGAGAACTCAGATTGAGGGATGCTTCTTAAAGAATTAAATGGTTATGAGTTACATTTAATTATAATAAGAAGAACATTATTGGTCAACCCACTTTCACTCTGCAAAGAGCTTGACTACAGTTCACTGACTGTTGAAGGGAGTATATTTTCAGAATTAAGGTAAATAAAGTCAGGATTTTAGTGAAATATTGGTACAACTGAAGTCCAAATTGTTTCTGAATGATACTATACAATTCTCAGAAATGTCTGTTTGGGATAATCAGACAATTTAGAAATGAGACTTCTCTAAACCTTGTCTACTTTAACTATTTAGTTTAAATTTTCCTGTGTTGGTTAAACACTTGGATAAGTATGACAATTCTTTCAGTTTCATGAATCTTGAATTTTAAGAGCGAGAATGTGATTAAATTGTTCTTTGAGGACTTTGCTGTATATGTGTTATTGACAAAGTAGAAAATCTCTGAAAATTAATTTTCATGTAATTTCGTCTCATTTCAGGAATTTGTATAACAAACAAAAAAAGAAAAAAACAACCAACTAACCTACCAACCAAAAATCCCACACTTCATTCTGAAAGGCAATAAGAGTGGAATTTAAATCAAATAGAGTTCACCTCTGATCTCCATCTTTGCTTCCTAAACAAAAGCAACAGAAATTATCTGTGTGTTACCTCAAAGATATGAAAAGTAAACTCAGATTTTATAGGCATCTCTCACTGACTATGCAAGCAGCTAGCTAATAGCCCTAGAGTACAATAATGAATTGCTCACCGACTTAAGCCAGCTGACGTAACAATGTCAGAGACTGAATGCTTAACCTTGACAATAATTACCAATCTATTTATTCCTGGTATCTGTAGCCTCTTTCATTTTAAGCAACTTTCTCTCATTTACTGGAAAATTCCTAATATTAATTTTATGCAGGACTTGTAAAATGGATGCTAGCTTAGTATTACAGATTGAGCTCCTCTTAACACGTGTAGCTTTCAGTTTTCAGAAGTTTGCAGTTCAGTTGAATTCCCAAGAGCTTTCTTAGTGATGATAAAAGGGACCCTTATGTATATCAGGGCAAGAACGCTGCCAAATTTAAAATTGTTTCTCCCAGGCATGAACATGATACAGCTTTCTACAGAATGACTGTATTATTAATAAAACAATAAACAAACAAACAAAAAAATCATTTTGTTTCTCTGGATTGATACTGAAATCTACCATTTTCTGCCTGTCAAATGACAAATTCAGACAACTGAAAATAGACGTGAAATGCACATCAGGAAAAAAAGAAAAATAAAAGAAAAGAGTTTCAAGTGTTAAGATTTTTATGAAAGTCTCAAATATAAAAATGTACAAAACCTGAAACACTGTGAATGTAGTCAGTTCTGACATTTCTTTTCTCCTCTTTCAAATTTGAATTTTGGTTGGAGCACTTTTTTCTTTTTTCCTGAATTCAGAATGTTCCTCCATTGAAAATTGAGAAAGATGAGGAAAAAAAAAACATAAAATATATTTACTTCTTGCACAACCACAGGTAATAGGAAGAAGCCAAGCTTATGTACAGACATGTCTAGTCCTGTCAGAGATTCTGTACAATCAATGAAAAATGAAATAAATGTTCCAGTAAATCTGTGTCTCACAGTTATGCTTAAACTGAATTTTCTTCAGAAAATTTATCTAACACTAACCAAAGATTGCAGAGAAAATGTGATTCATTTCCATCAAAGAATAACTCTTTATTTTGGAATTCTTAATTTAGAAACAAAGCCAGCCCTGATTTAGGAATTAATCTCTGTAGAAGAAAAAAAAAAAAAAGAAAGAAAGAAAGGAAGAAAAGAAGGAAGAAGGGAAGGAAGGATGAAGCGATTAAAAAGGGAAGGGAAGGGAAGGGAAGGGAAGGAAAAAGAAAATATTCTGTTATCAAGCAGATGAGAAAAATAACAGACTGACGGCATTCACAAAAGATATGCTTTTGTCCTTTCTTTTCTTATTTGTTTTCTATAATCTGTTTCAATATATATTTATATATTGTGGATTATTTTAATAAATCAGAAGTACGTGTTCATAAAACTCTGATTAACAAAAAGTCTGAAGCATTTCACACTTGAATTTAGTGGTTGTGTTCCTAACGAAATAAACAGAACAAAAACAAATATTTAAACTGTGGTCTTTTTCTTCATTGTTTAGTTGGTATCTCTCACCTCTGGCAAGGTCTTGGCTTTTGTGAACTACCACTCTTCCAGGCAATATTTAGTTTATGCTATTGGTGGTTTTCTTCAGGCAGGATGGACAAAGCCACCACAGTTCTGTTAAGACAGTAATCTGTGGAGTGCCAGAAAATTAGCCTGTTCTGTTTAATGATACAGTCGTGTCTAGTGAAACTAACTTTATCTTGCCATCTTAAACACAAATACAGGAGCGAAGTTGTTCTTATTTCTAGCCCTACCAGAAATAGCATTTTTATGGAGGTCGTAAGTTTTACTTATGGGTACTTAGCTTTCCAATATGCAGTTTTTGTGGAACCTATGGAGCCCAAGAGCCAAGAAGGAGACATAAACATATCATTTCCCATAATCCACTCACATGTTTTCCACACAGCAGCCTCAAGCAGTCAGTGTTCACGAGTGCCTCCTGGTGTATGCTCAACTAATTCTTAACTACTTATAAACCAGAGAGTTACTGTATCTCTAGAGCCTCCATAGTAACCATATAAAATGGAGTAGTTGTGGCCTACATTATTGCCATTAACATTTTTAATTTGAGTGAAAAACAAGTTTCAGAACTCAGAGGTTACTGAATATTCCCTTAGAAGAACTAACTGGATATATCCATAGCTTTCAGATATGTAATATAAACAAAACAAAAAGGGAAGGGATTAAAAAACAAAAAGGTTGCTTTATTAATGTTTATCCCCCATCTTTTCACTGACAGCTGGCTGCTGCATGAATATCACATGCATCGTTTTCATTTCTGTACATTGAAACCCACAAGAGTGTTCATAAAACACACACATGTTCCTTGTGATTTGCAAACCTCAGTAAATAGTAGGAATATATTAAGTTTTCACATCCTTATCAGAACTATTCAAGAATAACAATGACCAATGTCAGAAGTAAGAACTGAACAGGGATATGAAATAGATAGATCATGGCAAAACAACAGAAGAAAATAGCATAATATTCAACTTCTTAAAGTCTCAAGTTAGCTTCCTAGACAGTTGAAACTGCAACCACAACTACCTCCTTATTATTTACTCTTGTTGTTTTATTTTTATTTTTATTAATAATATTTAAATGCATATTGGAATAAATTTTGTGACATACCAGTTTTCATGGTCAATAAGAATTACAGCAAACTATCTTCCAATTACATGCTTATGGCTAGACAAATAGCATGTGAAAGGTATTTCACATTATTAAAGGAGTTATCTAGATTTCTAAATCAGACATACAGCTATAGGAACATATTTTCTTAATTTAGATTCCTCTGTTAAGTGTATTAATTTAGGTGAAATGATCTTGTCCTAAAATGTCATTTTACCTTTTTTCAGTTGTGACTGAAGACATACAAATCAAGACTAGGAGCTTTTTTCCATTTGCTTCCATATAGGAGAGAAAATAGACATTGCTATAGTATGAAATATAAAATCTTCCTCCAGCACATACACATTCTATAATCACCTGATTTTTTTCTGTCCTTAGTTAAGCACAGAAATAGCAGAGGGAAGGGATGCCATCCAGCGAGTCCTGGAGAGGCTGGAGAGAGAGGCCTATGCCAACCTCATGAAGTTCAACAAGGCCAACTACAAGGTCCTGTACCAAGGATGGGGGAATCTCAAGCGCAGATACCGCCTGGACAGAGAATGACTTAAGAGCAGTTCTGAGGAAGATTTTAACATTATGATGTTGGAGTGGATACAGAGGAGAGACACAAAGGTGAACCAGGTGCTGAAACACCTCTCCAAATGTGAACAGGCAGAGAGAGCTGGGGCTCTTCAGCCTGGAGAAATGAACGCCCTAAGAGGGGCCAGAGGAGCCTCCTAGTACCAGAAAGGGGCCTACAGAAAAATGAGGGAGAGACTTTTTATAAGGGCAGGTAGCAACAAGATGAGGGGAAATTGTTTTAAAATAGAATAAGGTAGATTTAGATTAGATATCAGGAAGAAATTCTTTGCAGTGAAAGTGATGAGACACTGGAACAGGTTGCCCAGAAAAGTAGTGGACGTTCCCTCCTTGGAAGCATTCAAGGCCAGGCTGGATGAGGCTTTGAGTAACATTTCTAGAAAGAAATGTCCCTACCGATATCAGAGGGGCTGGAACCAGATGATCTTAAAGGTCCCCTCTGACCCAAACCACTCCATTATTATATGATTCTGTGATATGTACAACATATGAAAAAAAGAACAAAATTTAAAACATTTCCTTCCCTGTTACATTCTTCTACAGAAAAGCTAATTTTGCATATAACTGACAAGTTTTTCATATAAGCCTGTAAAAAGTGTTGTTTTTTTTGTTTTGTTTTGTGTTTTTTGTTTGTTTGTTTTGTTTGTTTGTTTGTTTTGTGTGTGATTCTTGGCATTTAAAGGTAGCTAGATGGAAACACTAGATATGAGGATGTAGGTGAGTATTAAGTGAGATTCACTTTGGTCTGCAACATTTAATCTTGGATTTCATATATAAAAATACATGAATATCACTAATTTTCAGAAGAGCTAAATATCAAGAACTCCCTTATGAATTTGATGATTAATGTTTGATAAGATATAAGTAACATTAAAAAAATCAACAATGACATTAGTGCTTTAACATAGTGAAGAAAGCCTGTCCTTGCATTACGAAAGAAAAAAAAATTGAATGAGTTAAGCAAGAAAGAAATAGTCTGCTCTGAACTAGATTTCTCAAAACTCTGTCCATCATTGCTGAAATATGCTCGCATCTGTTTAAGTACATTGTATTAGTCTTCAAAAGCAACCCCAAGGACTTTTTATGATCTAGGCGTTTAATCATAATTTTGGCTTACAAGATTTTGTTAAACCTTGAGATAAAATTACTCAGCCTGTCAGCACACCAGTAAAAACTTCTTTACTGCCTTTTTCAAATCACTTCAGAAAGAGGTAAATATTATTATATTATTTGAAAAGCAAGGTAGAATGATCGACTGAACACCAGCATGTGAAAATTCACTGTCTTCCAGAGTAAATATAATGCTCAGCCTAAAAGATGACAGTAATGCTGTTCACATTTGCCTGAAGTTATTATTTATAGGCAAAACAAAATTTGTCCCTAAACCAAAAGCACTGTACAAAGTTTATTGTACTCACCACCTTTGCCCATTCCTGTTTGAGGTAACAAATTACCTGGCTCACACCAGGTTTGTCATTTCACTGAATAAAGGAGAATCACAAAGGAAGTTTGACATAGGTCCATACTACTCAGTTATTAGCTCATTACATAAGCCTATATGGGACTGCTCCTATCTGCCTTCACTAAGACAATTTTTGGGTTCTGTTCCGGAAATTATTTCCTTCATGTACATCTCCAAAAAGGCACTGGAATGGACCCAGCACCGTACTTTATGTCATGCAACTCCTGCAATGACACAATGATTCTTCAGAAAGCAGACTTCGCAACCTCAGCTTTCCCACACGCTTTCATGTACATGCTAAGGCATTTAGTCCATATTATTCAATGTATTCTGTAAAGACCATCACTGCTGGGGTGTACAACAAAACCCAAACTTTTTATTTCAGACATAAAGGACCAGCTAGCAGATAGGGGAAATCTAAAAGGCTCAAAACACTTTGGACAACATAAAAAACAGCTTGCATAACGTGAATTCATTTTAGGAAGGGCTTAATCAATGTTCCAGTAAGTGATCCATGGTCTTTTCCTTTATGTAACAGCATATACTTAGACAGAGACTCATATACCTTAACAACTGATCATGGAGGCATTCATGAAGATACAAGGGAGAAGTAAGCAGTGTCCAACTTCACTGTCAAGGAAAGTCCTTTGACTTTCCATTTATTTGTTTATTTATTTATATCGCCTTCAGATGAGAATACTCTTATTGAATATTAGGTGTAAGAATGTCTTTTTATTATTGATGATGAAATAAGTCAAACAGTTAATGGCTGTCTTTGAACTTTGTAATTGAGACATATAGTACATTTGACACTGATAGCCTCTTATTCCCATGTAAGCAAGAATCAGTTATGTATTTCCTGCCTTCCAATGATATACCACACAGTTTTACTGACTTAAATCTTCCACAACACCTCACTGAGTCATAAAACATTTGAAATGAAGTAGCTCCCAGCTTTTGCTTCTATTCATTTTTATTTTTCCAACCTTGTTGCAATACAGCATTTATGAAGCTTCTTCATGGACATATATTTCTCCTATCTGTTATCTGAATTAATTAATTAGAGTCATTTCTTTTTTCTTATTTTTTTTTTAAATATCTGACCTCACAGATCTTTTTCCGTATTCTCCTGCACTGTGAGAAGTGTAAAAGACTGAAAATTCTATAAGTATAGAAAGAACCCAAAGGGAGACATGCAAAAAGTTGAAGTTTCATAACTATCGCTCTTAATGGCATAGGAGAAAATTGACCAAAGTTGGCTATTTCTCCATATCCTAAAATACTTGTGGTAATATAAAACATTTTTTAATACCTATCCATATTAATTACTTTTTATTTCCTGGAAAATTGGTAAGCCAAACAAGTAAACAGATTTTATATTGTTTCATACTCTGAAAATCTAATATAAATAGTGGAATCAGCTGCCAAATAAGTTACATACCCTAACTGAAATCTACCAATGTTATAAAGCACTCTAGGTCTCTCTTACAAGAGCATCTGAGAATAAGGAAATCACAGGGAAAATAAATAAATAAAATAATTTCCTGTTGATCAGACGGGTATATTTTTATCATCTGGATTATAAAAAAAGAAAAATGGATGATAGTGCCAGAAAAATCTTTTCTAATAGATTAGCAGTACTTTTTACTAATCATTTGGCTGCAGATTTATACAAAACCTATCAAGTGCATCTAAAAATATCTATATTATTGATTTTTCAGGCTTGTTCCCCTGAAAATGTAAGCCTGCATTTAATGTAGCTAACTAATCTGCATATAAAGAAATCTAACAACAAACAAAATGTAAGCTATCTTCATCAGCAGTCAAAATTATTTTCAAAACTAGACAGAGGTTCTCACACTTGTCATTCTGCATGACAGAAACAAGATGAATGACAGTTCCTCTTTCATCACCTTGAAGAAGTCAGATGAGTTATTATTTAATATGTTTTTTATCCTGAAGTTCCCTTATTTGCATATTTAATTAAATACAGTTGATGCATATCTTCCACAGTAAATTCACAGTATTCCATTATTCCATTCAAATATTCCATTAGCTTAAGGTAGTTTTATTGGCATTTATACCAAAGTGCTATTAAATCATAACAGTATCAAGGAAACACATTTAAAAAAATGTGAAGTCTAAGCAACTACCATTATAAAATGCATTATCCAGTCCAAGTGCTAAATCAAGTTTTGCCTCTACTCAGTCAAAGCACATTCCAGTCATAGCAAATACATACTTCACAGTTTTGTTCCACTACTTAATTAGGAAAGAACTCAAACACTTTCCACACCAAGAATAATATCACTTTCCCTTATGATTGTCAACATTTTTAGAAGTATTTCTCCCAGTTACCGATGAAAACGCTTTCCTAGTTTTATTAAGTTAACAATGCGCAGAAAATGGTAGTTATGTTGTTTCCCTTACCTCAAAATATGATATTTTCAAGCTACACCATTATTACCACTGAAGTGAGAAACAATATTAAAAATAATAATAATAAAAAAAGAAAACGGACACCTTCTAAATTACCAATGCTATTATTATTACACAAAATATTCCCAGAGATCTTTTTTGAGTACCTTTGATTTGGAACAGCATGTTTTTTGCTGGTAGAATGGAATGATAGTATAAACTTATATTATGACTGAAGATGCAGAAATGAGGTCATTAGTATACAGAAGCAATACATTTTACATCAAGGGCAAATCAGTTTTCAGATGGCTGTTCTACCCTCTTAAAACATTCTCCCCAGGATTCAGATTACTCAATATTCTTGACACTTAATCAAGGTTAGCCAGAATACTGAGAGCAAGCCCAAGTAATATATGCATCCCAGCAATATTTTAACTTAACACTATCTTTTGCTACTTTCAGCTTTTCAATCTCTCAACTTTTTCAGGTTTCAGATGGTATTTGATCACTTTCAGCATATTTACATTTTGTATTCTGTTTTCAAATAGTTTCATAGTAAATGGTATACCATTATGTCCTACCTGAATATCAAAGAAATGAGCATAACCTGTCATGAAATTGTAATTAAAAAAAAAAAAATTGAACGAAAATTTCATATATTATGTGGAAAGAAATTCCTTTAAACTTAAAAGGGAGAAGAAAAGGCAGACAATAGCACAAGGTAAAAGACAATCTGACTTACCATGTAGAAAATTTCTGATTAACTCAAAATTCAGTTGACAGTTCATTGAGGAGCTTTCTTGAATTTTGCCCAGAATTAGTGCTGAACAGAAGCATGATTCATGTTCAAGTTTTTTCATCACAATGGGAATAAGAACTGAGCAAGACCATAAGCAATACTCCTGAGATTTCAGAGAGAGTGTTGTAACTATGCTTACACTGTACAGCATGGTATAAACATGAAAAATTGTTGCTGCCATCAATACAGTATTAAGAGTGCTTTATTTACTTTGAGATTAGATAGCTCAGCCTATTCTGCTGTTAATTGTAGTTCTGATGACACTGTCTTAGAATTTCTGTATTATGTTTGTGATGGAGGGACATAAAAGCTGGGGAAAAAAAGTGATCTCAATGCATTCAGGTACACTTCTTTATAATTATTATTGACTTAATATCTCCAATGAGAAAGTTATAATTTTATACCTTTTGTCTGTCATTCTACTAGGATTACACTCAAGTCAGTGTGAGAAATAGGCCAATCTAATTGTATTTTTTCTCACAGATATTGTGTGCACCTTGGCAGTACACTGCTCACTTTTAGGTCTGACCTCTTCTCACTGTCTGTTTCCCTTCTTCACTTCAGAACAATTCTAGAGGAGAAAAGGATTTTGTGCACCACTACTCATGCTTGCAGATTTCCATCGCTTCAGTATTCTCAGTCAATACACTTGATGGTGTCTATCAAACAATCAAAACAATTGGAGAAGGTAAATTTTCCTTACGCTAACAATAATTTGATCTGAATTTGTCAACAAAGGTAGAGAATTTCTTCATTATTCCTCAAGATTTTGCCTTAAACATACTATTTGAATTTTATACTTTGAAAATTTCTCTTTATCAAAGTGTTTAAATAAAATCTTTACATTCCAAAATATGTTTATGGAAGAAAATTAAGAGTCTGTCAATGGTTTACAGGCTGGTTTGGCCCAGTTCTGTGACTAATAGGCATGAACCCACAACCCAGGAAAAGGGAAGGGGAAAAGGAAGAAGGTAGGGAGATGGGCCAAGAACCCAAACAGAAGCAAGGATCTGGGGAGGAAAACTTGTTTACTAAATAAGATAGCGGAATGCAAAATAACACAATATTATTGGAAATGAAGCTAATAAATCAAATAAAATGAGAGAAAGAGTGTCCAAAATTGAAGGCCTAATGCTAAAGCTGAAGGCGAGATGGCTAGGGAACCTCCACTGCTGAGATGAACAGCAAAAGAAAAAGTCTCAGGACTTGTGTGCAGTTTTACATTTCCCTCTGAGTGGAAAATCACAACATTAAGTCCTCTGAAGTATGTAGTTATTCTCTTCTGAGAACCAGGTACCTGGAAATTCAATCAGTTCACAGACTTAGAGCATTAACTCTTTAACTCCCAGTGTCTCACATGATGTTATGATGTGGAATACTGACAACAAAAATCATAAAACCATGACAATCAGTTTTAGTGTGTTTCAATAAAATCTTTACAGTCCCAAATATGTCTGCAGAAGAAAATAAAAAGTCTGCAGAAATTTTCCACTATTCTATTAGCTAAATGATTCTGAATAAGATTTTAGAAAGAAAACATCTATGAAAACTTGTTTCTGTTTAATAAGTCTAAAATATTATGAAAAATGCAGTTAACAATAAAATTTCATCCAAAGTTATAAGCTCATTTCATTTCTTCCAGAGGTAAGTAAATGCTTCTTGATCAAAAACTCAATTTTTGTTTTCCTTCTCATTCACCAGCTCAAAAGAATTAGATATACAGGTTCTAGAACTCAACTCTCTCTCAAGTACTTTGAATTTGTCTTAAATGCATTTCAATTAAAATCATAATATGTTATGCTTTCTGTAAATATTTAAAATGTATTCACAGTCTTAGTTCTGATTTCAGCACACTAATTCTTCCCAATGTAGAGATATACCATAAATCTCCCATTTCTCAGACAGCCGACAACAGAAAAAAAAAAAGATCAGTGTAGATATAAGACAAAAAGTGGTGCAGAAATGCTTTTATTGAAGCTAAGTCCACAGTACCACTTCCTAAATATATTTTTTGTGATAAAAAGGAGTATGTATTCATACTCCATGATCATTCTCATGTAAAACTTGAGTGTAAAATATTATGATTTGACTTTCAACTCTGAATTATTTTTGAACATTAAGATTGCATATTCTTCAATTCCCATGTGTTCTTATATGAATAGCTTGATAAGATAGTCTTACGAAGAAAACTTTAGAGCACAAAACATTATTTGTGTACAAAGTAGGTAATGAAAAATGAGAAGACCATACTTTCCTGCCTTAAATGACAGTACTTTGCTATTAGGAAACATTACTGTGGCTGAAGATAGCAGGTGATATCTTCAGATTTGGTGGTGTACTGTCTTTTCCACAGGTCACGTAGAAAACATTTGAACACAACTACTATGTACAACTCGTTGCTCAACTCTGGCAGATTAGGTGAAAAAACATAACACCTCTGCTCATAAACAGTACTCCAGATGTTATCCCACTGGTGTTTCAAGCATTTCCATGTAAATTTAAGTTTTGAATGTCAACAAAAAGCTTCACAAGATGGCATAAATCTCTTACTTCCCTCACCTTGTTTCTGAACATAAAAAAGTTAATTACTCTAGAAATAAAGATTCATATTTTCATGTGATTTAAAACATGTTAGTAACCATTGGAGAAAAGAAGTTTAGACTACCGTATTTCTCAAAAATCGTATCTGTTGAAATAGTACCAAAGATTTATCTTTAAAAGTTGTTATCATTTAATGGAATCTGTAACCCACATTTAGAATTAAGAATAGTTCTGTTGCAAATGACCTTTGAAGACTATTTAACCTGACCATTTCAGACCTAAAAAAAGTTAAAGAATATTAATAAAGGAATTCTCCAAATATCTCTTAAACACTGACAGGCATGAAACGTCAACCACCTTTCTAGGAAGCCTTTTCCAATGTTACAACACACTCATGGTAAAGACTTTTTTCCAAGTGTCTGAACACTGGCCCAGAATTGTGCTGTTTCCTCACATCCTGTTATTGGTAGCCAAGAAGCAGAGATCAGCACTTTCCTCTCTATTTTTCCTCAGGAAGTTGCAGAAAGCAGTGAAGTTGCTTCTCAGCCTTCTTTTCTCCATTCTGGACAACCAAAATGTCCTCTGCTGTCCTCATAGGACAGGTGTTCCAGCCCTTTTACCTTCTCAGTTGGCCTCCCCTGTATGGTTTCATGGGCTTCAACATTGTTTTTATACTCCGGAGCCCAAAGTTTCACACAATATTGAAGTTCAGGAAACACCAACACTTAAATATGATTGAGAGAATGATCTCTTTTGAACACTGGGCTATCTATGTTCAGTGTATCCCAAAATGCAATTTGGTCTCTTGGCTGCCAGGGCACACTGCTGACTCATATTGAGACTGCTGCCAATCACTTCCTGCAGATTCCTTTCTGCTGAGTTGTTCATCAGTTACTCATTGGAGTGTCTGGGTCATGGATGCAGATGTGGACGATCCAAATCATTTATTACAGGTTCTAACATCCCTGATATACATTCACAACTTTTCTCTTTTACTTTCCCACTCACCTTCACATGTCATCAAAATACTCCACAAACATTTCTTAACTGTGCCTGCAAGTGCTTATTCAGAGTCATGAGTCATTCCAAGCCATGCACTCTTCCTCCAGTCAGGGTCATCATCACGTGGTCATCATGCAGCTTGCCTGAATTTGTTTTCCTTTTCTTCTAGAGTGTCCTTGGTTCTCAGCTTTGAAATTAACCGATACGTTTCATCTTGAAAATGTAGAATCATAGAATCATTTAGGTTGGAAAAAAATAAAAATAAAAATAAAAATAAAAAAATAAAAATATAAAGGGTTATAAAGTTCAACCATCATGTTACACTACAAAGTGCAAAACTAAGTTAGATCCCTAAGCACCACTTCCACAGACTCCAGGGATGGAGTCTCTGTCAGTTCCCTTGGCATCCTGTTCCAGTGCCTAACAGCTCTTTCCATGAAGAAAATCTTGATGCTTATTCTAAATCTCCCCTTGAAAAACTGGAAGCCAGAGGAAACTTGAGTCATGTAGGCACCTGCTTCTAAGGAATAGATTTTATAGATGATTTCAACCTTAGAAACATGCCTGATTATTCTAGTAATCTAACATTATACAAAATAATAATATTTTAACTCCTAGGAATATTCCAGGCATGTTTTTAATTTTCTAGTTTGGATGTCATCTGAAAAAAAAGGTATCAAAAATACACTGCATTGCCATTTAATGTAATTTTTCAGCTAAGAGAACTGGAAAACTTTTATACAAATGCCACTTTCGGTCCCTCTAAGCTATAAAAAAGAGAAAGAAAAAAAAAATAAAAAGCTTAAAAATATTATTAGTAGCATTCCTATAGAAAACATGTGGATCTCAAAAGGGAACAATGGATAGGACGGGATGGGAAGGGATGGGAAAGGACAGGACAGCACAGGACAGGACAGGACAGGACAGGACAGGACAGGACAGGACAGGACAGGACAGGACAGGATAGGATAGGATAGGATAGGATAGGATAGGATAGGATAGGATAGGATAGGATAGGATAGGATAGGATAGGATAGGATAGGATAGGATAGGATAGGATAGGATAGGATAGGATAGGATAGTTCATCTTGAGTGAGATAATACAGTTTGTGTGGGACAACCTGGGGATCAGGCTCAGATAGCATGGGTTCATAAAAGGCAGGTCCTGCTTGACCAACCTGATCTCCTTCTGTGAATTAGTGGTCTGTATGGTGGATAAGAGAAAGGCTGTTGGCATAGTCCACCTAGACTTCAGTAAAGCCTTTGATGCTGTCTCACACAAAATTCTTCTAAGGAAGATGGCAGCTCATGTCTTGGTCAGGTACACTCACCTGGGTAAAAAAACTGACCGAAGAAATGGGCCCAGAGAGTGGTGGTGAATGGAGTCACTTCCAGCTATAAATAGTGGTGTTCCCCAGGAGTCCGTATTGGGGTCTGACCTGTTTAATAACTTTATTGATTATCTGGATGAGGGAATTAAGTGCACTCTCAGTAAGTTTGAAGATGATACCAGACTAGGAGGAAGTGTCAATCCGTTTGAGGGTAGGAAGGCCCTTCAGAGTGATCTGGACAGGCTGGATTGTTGGGTGAAAGCCAATGGGATAATGTTCAAGAAGATCACGTGCCTGGTGATGAACTTTGATCACAACAACTTCATGAAACAGTGCAGGCTTGGGACAGAGTGGCTGAAAGAAGAAATGGACCCAGGGCTGCTGGTTGACACTCAGCTGAAAATGATCCCACAGTGTGCAAAGGTATCCAAGAAGGCCAATGGCATCCTGATTTGTATTAGAAATCGTGTTGCCAGGAGGAGCAGGGAAGTGACTGTCTTCCTAAACTCAACACTGCTGAGGTTGCATCTGGTGTACTATGTTCAGTTTTGGGCCCCTCACTACAAGAAAGACATTGAGGCCCTGGAGCATGTCTAGAGAAGGTCAACAAAGTTGATGAGGGACCTGGAGCACGAGCCTTATGAGGAGTGGCTGAGGGAATTGGGTTTGTTTAGTCTGGAGAAGATGAAACCTTATCACTCTCTACAACAGCCTGAAAGGAGATTTTGCTGAGCTGGCTGTCACCCTCTTCTCCTGGGCAACTAGTGATAGGACTAGAGGGAATGACCTCAAGTTGCGCCAGGAGAGATTCAGATTGGATATTAGCAAAAACTTCTCCAAAAGATTGGTCAGGTGCTGAAATGCCCAAGGAGGTGGTGGAGTTACCATACCTGTAGGTGATAAGAAATGTGTGGATATACTAGTAAGGAACATGGTTTAATGGGCAATGTTTGTGGTAAGTGGATGGTTAGACTAGATAATCTTAGAGGTCCTTTCTAATCTTAATGATTCTATGATTCTAAGATGAGAAAGGTCTCTGTTCCTGAAATAAGTCAACCTGCCTCACTTCTTTGTACATGTCATAAGAAAAAAATATAATACATTTAGAGTGCATAATGAAGAATGCAATCAAGATATTTAAAATCATTCATTCAAAAGCTAATCAAGTAAAGCTGCAGAAATTATTTTCATGACTTGCTTCTATGAAAAAAAAAAAAAGGAATTATTTTATTTCAATTGATTGACCTTGCCCCAGAATGCCACAAAGAACAGATCTTCATTGCTAGACCATGGTTAAGAACATTTTTATGAACAATCAAGAAAGCAAAAGAAAACAATGAGAAGAGAATGAGGAAAACGATTGACAGATTACAATGATGCTTGAGAAATTTAAACACTACATGTGCATAAATGAATAATAAGGATCAAGTATCACTGAGTATTTTCAATAAGAATAATAGTACATACGAATTAGAAGGGAAAGAAAAAGATGAATCTGTCAAGAGCAGATGGCAATTTTGTGTCAAAAGAAAGGAATAAAACATGATCCAACCACTTTTCTTCTACTCTAACAAATCAGAAGTGCATATGAGTACAGTTCAGGGTTCCTTTTTAAAACAGTAGAATGAAAATATCTGTATGATTTTCACGGTTTAGTTAATATTTTATTTGCATCACAGGAAAAACAGCTCAGCATTTGAATATTAATGCAAAAAAAATATCAAAATAAACTACAAACTTGAAAAAAAAAAAAAAGTAATACTTTAGGTACAAAAAAATGCATCTGGAAGCTACAAGTTGTATTACATCTCCTGATAATGAACACAGTTTTATCTGAAATCAACCCTGCGTAATCCTGTATTAAATATTTTTGATAGAAGACTGTATATTTTGGGTAACTTCTGTACTTAGATAATTTGCTGGGTAGTTTTCTGATTCCAGTGGAGCTTTATTTCTTCAGCAATCCCCAAGGCAGTCTGTTATTCAATACTCTTTGCAAAACTGAAGCTACAGAATTACAGGGTTTCTGGGTTACTTTCTAGATTTGTAGTTTTAGCTAATGTGATTTGAACTTCAAGAACGGTTCAGTTTTGTTTTAAAAGAAAGATGACTTAGAATGCTTTGCTTAGCTTGTACTCGTTAAACCTTTGGAAAGTGTGAAAAAAATGGTGAGTACAGTTATCCAGTAAAAAATTGGGTCTGCAAGTACTAATGTATGAACATCTCTTGACAAAAATAAACTCATTCATTATAATACTGAAATTCTTTTTATTTATTTATTTATTTTTTTCAGGAACATTTATAAACAATAGAAAGAACAAAAAAAAAAAAGAGGATACAAATAAAAGTTAAATTTAAACTCAGAGACAAATCTTTCAAAAGATAAGTGGCTAGCAGGGTGAGGGAAGTGATTGTACTCCTCTATTCTGCCATTGTGAAGCTCCATCTGGTGTACTGTGTTTATTTCAGGTGCATCATGTACAGGAAAGATGTAGAGTGGATCCAGAAGAAGGCCATGAAGGTGATCAGGGCTGGAGCACTTCTCTTACACAAGCAGGCTGAGGGAGACTGGCATGTGCAATCTGGAAAAGACTCCAGAGATACCTCAGTGCAGCTTTCAAGTAATAAAATGGAGCTTATAAACAGGAGGAAGAATGAATTTTTACAAGGTCTGATAGTGATAGGTCAAGGAGGAATGGTTTTAAACTAAATGAGAGAGATTTAGATTAGATATTAGGAGAAAATTATTTACTCAGAAGATGGTGAAGGTGCTAGAATAGATTGCCCAGAAAAACTGGGCGGACTGATCTAGTGATTGCTAAACCTGCTCATGGCAGGGGGGTTGGATTCCAACCCAAGCCATTTTACAATCCTGTTATTCTATGAATTTGGTAGTTAAATATTACTGTTACTAACACGCCATTTTAAGAAACTTCTAAAATTCTCTCAATTTAATAAGAAACTCCACTGAACCTTGAAGATCTAAATAGATTAAAATAATGGAACTCCAAAATTGATACTCTAATACCTCTCATAATTGTCTAAACCATATACTCAGAAGAAAAATTTGAATAATCTTCACAGCTCTTCATTAAACTCGTCAGTATGCCTATGTAACTCTTGAACTAGGGAGGAGTATTGGACACAGCATTCCAAGTGATGCTTCACCAGCCCTGAGCAGAGGCGAATGATCAGTCTCCTAACCTTGCTGGAAATACCATGCCTAAAGCTGCCTTGGACAGCACTAGCCTTCTTTTCAGCAAGGGCACATTTCTGGCTTATGCTCAATTTGATGTTCACTAAGTTGTACTAGGATCTTCTTAGAAGTTGCTTTTTTTATCTCGGTGGACACTAGCAAAACTGAAGTGTAGAGTTTGTTTTTACTAGGATATCCTGGTTCACTTATGAAAGCCTTCTCACATTTTTGCCCATATTCCTATTTGATGGGATGGACCACCTTTGAATTCTAACCAGCTTTCATGGACTCCTTTTCCCTTGAATGCCCTATCTTGTGGAACTCTTTCAGTCAGATTTTTGAATACACTAGTTTGCTCTCCTGAAGGCCAGGGTTGTCAGTTTGCTAGTAGCCCTCTTCCCTACACTGGCATCCTAGACTACAGCATCTCCTGGTCACTCTAAGCAAGGCTGCCTCCAACCACCACACTCAAAACAAGTCCTTTCATTTTTTATTTTTTTTTGTGCGTGATTGACTATGAATAACAGCAGAACACTTATTTCAAGTGGCACCTCTACCAGTTGGGTGAGAAAATGATCAGTGATTTCCAGCAATCTCCTGGGTCACTCACAATCTGCTGTGTTATCATTCCAGATAATATTGGAGTGAATAAACTCCCCCAAAGACATGGGCCTCTGAACACATAGCTTCTTCTATCTGTCTGTAGAGGGCTCCCTCCTCTTTTTCTTCCTGGTAAGGTATCCTATAGCAGACAACAAATACATAGGTCACCCTGAAAGTAATAACTCCTAACTATACCTATAAAAACTACAACAGATACACAGAGCACAGGAATGCTATATGATAGATCCAGTTCTCAGCTTCAGAAAATTAGTTTTCAACATAGTCTTTACCAGTAGCTCTGTGTTTTCACCAGCAATGAACAAGAGACTGCATGCTATGCTCTTAAAAATCTTTGTGACCTTCTGGAACATGACTTGTCATTCATTTCTCTGTCACCACTCCTGAAATGCACTACCCTCCACCTCACTGTGTTAACATTTACTGTTTAGTCTCCAGAAATGTTAAACAAGCATTGATGAAAGTCAGTGAGTACAATTTTTTCTGCACGGAGTAATTCAATGACACACTTTTACTTCATACATACTTTCATGTCAGACACCATTTCGCCAGACTGTCCCTTTGCTTTTCTACCAACATCAGCTTCCTACTTTGTAGGCCAATATAATAAAATAGGAGGCAATACTTTGGAACAGTTCTCAGTATTCCAGACATTGTTCTATTCAGTTCTACTCTCATACCTGGAACCTCACTATCAGATGCAACCTGACTTGCAGCTCTCTTCATCAACAGTTACAAAAAACTGAACGGAGAGAGATGTGAAAATAGCCCATTTGTTTGTAGAACTGTACCCCAAGTAAGAGAAGAAAGTGTGATCTAAGACTTGATGATCAGTATGGTAAACAAAATAGAAAACTAGTAAGGTATATTATTCTTTTATTGGAATGTTAGTAACCAGATTATTTAGTTGTTTGGTTGGATTTATTGGGGAAATGTGAAATTATAAGACATGAGATCTGTAGACAATCTTCAGAGGCAGAAAGAACAGTTTTTAACTCTTAGCCATTATAATTTACCAATTTCTAAAATATAGAAACTATATTGAATTTAATTGGCCTCATGGATGGTTTAGGTATTAACCTTTAACCTTGATTGGTTAAACCTCTTGATTCCTTATCAGTTACATTGGAGTGAATGTTGAATAACCCCACAATAACTCAATGAGGAGTCTGTGCTGTCATCTTGCAATTAAAGTCATTGAAAGATAATGTAAAGGACAAACAAAAAGCACTTTCTGAATTTCTGGGGTGAGCTTGATGTATCTCAAACACTTGCACTACAAGGTTGTTGCCATGACAACCAGTTGAAGGCTGAAATCGGACAAACTGGCTTACACATCCTGCAAGAAAGTTTTGGCTGCAAACTTATGTTTGTCAAACTTGTTGTTGCAAACTTGCTTTTTCATGACTTAGCAGGCATAAAAGGATAATTGACAGGGACTCTGTCAGACTCCTCCTTCTCCCTCTCCCTCAGTGGTCGTCATTGCTGTTTCAAGACTATCACCCTGATGACAACTGTGGTCATCATCCCATCCTTTCTCCATCATTGTGGGCTGCTGTTGGAACTCCTCAGAACAGGCTTTCAAAACAGATTATTGATCAATCTTTTCCCTGTTCATTTCTCTGACTTTCTTTTTCCACTTTCCTCATTTTTCTTTTTTCACTCTTTGTCTCACAAAATTATTAACTTATTCCAAAATCTATTTCAGCCTCTTAAAAGCTGTATCTCTTATGTGTATAAAGTCATAAAGCTATTAAGTAGTTGTGAAGCTTATTTTGGTTCCTTAAGGTTGTATAGCATAGCTACAAAGTTTAAGTCCAACTGGACTCTGTGTCACCAATCACAGCCGTCTGAGCTCTGCCAGTCAGTCAGTTTTCAACCCACCTCACTGTCCACTCATCAATTCCACACTTCTTCAAATTAGTTGTAAGGATGCTGTGTGAGACAGTGTCAAATGCCTTGCTGAAATCAAAGTAGACTGGATCCACTGCTCTCCCCTCATCCACCCAGCCAGTAATGACATCATAGAAGGCCACCATGTTGGTCGAGCTTGACCTCCCCCTGGTGAACCCATGCTGACTACACCTGATAACTCTCTTTTCCTCCAACTGCCTGAAATCAGCATCCAGAACAAACTGTTCCAACACCTTTCCAGGGACAGAGGTGATGCTGACTGGCCTGTAATTCCCCAGATCTTCCTTCTTGTCTTTTTGAAGACCAGAGTAACATTGGCTATCCTTCAGTCTTCAGGCACCCCTCCCATTCTCCAGGACCTCTCAAAGACGATGAAGAGTGTTTCAGCAATTACCTGTGCCAACTTCCTCAGCACAAGTGGATGCACCCCATCGGGGCCCATGGATTTATGTACACTGATGTTGCATAGACACTCTTGGACCATCTCCTGCCTCACCAAAGAGGAGCTTTCCATTCCCCAGACCCTCTCACTCCTACAGTCCAGGAGTCCTGAGAGGGAGTTCCTACAGTGAAGACGGAGGCAAAGAAGGCATTCAGCATCCTCGCCTTCTCTGTATCCCCTGTTACCAGAACATCTGTCTCAGTTAGTAGGGGACCCACATCTTCCCTTGTCTTCCTCTTAAACTTAAAAAAAAAAAAAAAAAAAAAAAAAAAAAAAAAAGGAGCATCTTTCTTATTCTCCTTTGCCAGGTCCAGTTCAATTCCAGGTTGGCTTTGGCCTTCCTTGTCGCATCGCTGCAGGCCCTGACAACATTCCTGAATTCTTCCCATGTGGTCAGACCCTTTTTCCACATTTCATGGACTTTTCTCTTCCCTTTGAGTTTAGGCATGAGCTCCTTCCTCATCCACACAGGTCTCCTGCCACAGCTTGCCCGATTTCTTACTCACAGGGATGCACTGATCCTGAACTTGGAAGAAGTGCTGTATAAATGCTGACCAGCTCTCACAGTCCCCCTTGCCTTCTAACACCATAGCCCATGGAATACCTCCAAGAAGGTCCCAGAAGAAATCACTGTCAGCTGTCCCTAAGTACAGGGTAGCAATCCTACTTTTTGGTTGTCTTCTTCTACTCAAAAACTTTAACTCCACCATCTTGTGATCACTACATCCCAATTTATCCCTAACGTTCACTTCCCTAACAAGCCCATCCTTATTAGTAAGAACAAGGTCCAGCAAGCCCCCACTTTTTGTCAGCTCCTCCACCACCTGCATCAGAAAGTTATCTTCAACACATTGCAGGAACCATCTGGAGCTGGAGAGCACGTCTGGCTTTCCCAACAAAAGCTTTCCCAACAAATATCTAGAAAATTGAAGTTCCCCATAAGAACCAGCACCTGAAATCATGAGGCTACTTCTAGCTGTTTGTAGAAGGCCTCATCAACTTCTTCTATGCAGGGGAATATAATACACCCCCACAACATTGTCACCCATACTAGCCTGTGCCTTAATTTTCACCCACAAGCTCTCCACCCTCCCCCAGGTGAAGTTCAATACACTCCAGCTGCTCTTTCACATAAAGAGCAACTCCACCACCCCACGTCACCGTTCTGTCTTTCCTAAAAAGCCCATAGTCATCCATTCCAGTCATGCAAGCTGTCCCACCACATCTCTGTGATTGCTATGAGATCATGGCCTTGCAACTACACACAGACCTCTAACTCCTCCTGTTTATTGCCCATGCCGCACACATTAGTATTCAGGCACTTTAAGGAAGCAACATATGCAGGTATCCCTAAAGGAACTCGAGAAGATTTCAGGCAGGGAATTCTCAATGGTAACTTCTCTGGGGAGTCCTCACAATTGCCCTCATATAGGACAATTCAAAGATATTACCCTGCTATCTCCTACAACGATAATATCCCCAAGCCCTTCTCTGTCCCATTGACCTCCACCCTCTTCCCCCATCAGATTTAGCTGACAACTCTGAATTACTTGCTCCATCCTAACAAGGGACATTTTTACCCCTTCCCCCCTCATACCTAGTTTAAAGCTCTCACGGAGACAGGCAAGACCTGTCCATCAGGCCAGGTGCTGAGTAAACCACCCCATGATCAGAGAACCCAAAGTTCTTGTGGCAGCACCAGCTTTTCAGACACTTATTCATAGCATGAGTTTTCCTAGACAGCTCTGTATCCCTCATCACCCCAGAAGGCAGGGAGGAAAACACCACTTCTGCTCCCACTCCCTCAACCAATCTCCCTAAACACCTGAAATCCCTTTTGATAGCTCTTAGGCTTCCTTGAGCCGTTTCATCACTGCCTGCCTGAACTATCAATAATGGATAATAATCAGAGGATCAAACCAGACCTGGGAGTTTTTTAGTGACATCACTGATCCAGGCACCATGGAAGCAACACACTTCTCTATGGGTTGGGTCGGGTCTGCATATGGGATCCTCCATTTCCCTGAGAAAGGAATAACCTCCCACAGTTACCCTTCTGTCTTTCCCAGCAGAGGCAGTCTCAAGACATGAGGATGACTGCCTTGCCCTGGGCCCCCTCTTAGGCAGATCCACCCTCACCTCCCCACTCACCTCCTCATCAGTTTCCAGCACCCTAAACTTATTGCTTAGGGGCACCTAGGTAGTCAGGCAGGGGGTTCACCCTTGATGGGAAGCTGGGACTTTTTTCCAACCCTCCTTACATGTCAGATCTGTCCAACTGTGACAGGACAGTGGGTCTACCACTTTATTGAGAGTATCTCCCTGGCATCTCTCCTTCTGACTTGACAGTGATTCACTGCAGCAGTCAACCTCCTGCTCACGCTCTATGACTGTTCCCAGCCTCTCCACCTCCTCCCTGAGCTCCACCACCAGGCTGTGCAGCTCATCCACCTGCTCACACCTCATGCAGGTGGAAACCTGGCCACCCTCCCCCAGCAGCAGCAGGCTTAGGCACTCCCTACAGACAGAGGCCTGAATCATGATGTTTTCTAGGCAGGCCCTCCGAGTCACTACAGTCTTCTTGTGTCAAGCCCACTGTCTGGTGGAGTCTGTGGCTAAACCTGCAGTCTCAGACACTACCAGTAAGAGAGCTGATCACCTGAGCAAAAATGGATACCCTGCCACTCAACCCACCTCCTATACCTGCTGCTACGCTACTGTATAGGTGTCATGGACTCCCCTCACACTCTGATTTCCCCTCCTTACTGTCAGTGAGCAGTAACACCATTTGTCACCTAATGTGCTGTGTGGACAGAAACTAGCTTCCACCCTCCCTGGGGCTGTTTATAGCCTCACGACCAAGGGTCAAGGTCAGAATCAAGAGATAAAGAGTGGGTGGTGCCAGCTTCACCCCTGCTAGCTAAGCAGCTTGTGCACAAGCTGCTAGCCCTGGCAAAGGCACAGTGCCTTCCTGGCTTCAAAAAAGCTCTGAAAGAGTTTTGGTCAGCCTTTTTTGCTTAAGATCCCTTGCCCAGTGCAGTCTTATTTGCCTTGAAGCTGGTTTCTGCAGTAGTGACCAGTTCACATGTCATTAGAATGTTTAAATTTACTGTGAATGTGCCAGTTCCATCCTTGCTAGCTAAGCAGTCTGCCCTTTTGTCCTGTCACTACATGCTCTTAATAAAATATTCCACCCCAGCTTTTCTGCAGGTCCCCTTCAGATACTAGAAGGCTTCTGTAAGGTTCTCCCAGATCATTCTCTTCTCCAGGCTGAAAAGGCCCAGTTCTCTCAGCCTATCCTTGTTGGAAAGGTATTCCAGCTCTCTAATAATCATGGCCCTCCTCTGTACCCACTCCAACAGCTCGATATCTTCCTTGTGTTGGGGTCCCCAGAACCAGATGCAGTACTCCAGGTGGAGTCTCATAAGAGCAGAATAGAGGGGCACAGTCACCTCCCTCAACCTGCTTGTCCTCTTGATAAAACCCAGGATACTACAGTTGGCTTTCGGGCTTCAAGCGTACATTTCCAGCTCACGTTGAATCTTTCATCAGCCAGCACCCCTTTGCCTCAGAGTTGGTCTCAAGGCATTTTCAACCCAACCTATATCTGTGCTTGGAATTGCCCTGACTCAGATGCAGGACCCTGCACTTGGCCTTGTTGAACTTCTTGAGGTTGGCTTGGGTCCACCTCTCAATCTTGTCCGTGTCCCTCTGGATGGCATCCCTTCCATCAATAGCATCCTTTTTCTTAGATCCATACCTTTACTCACTCACTGTCTGTTTTCATGTGTCATAAATCTTTTGTCTTTATTGCCTAACCTAGAAACATCTTTTATTATTGAAAAAGGCTTTCCATAGAAAGATTCTTTGCCAGAAGGTGTATCAGTAGATATGACTGTAATGTAACTTACTTTAAGACTTATTATTACAATAAATTTCCACTCAGCTTCCCAAGTGGGTGCTTTGTTCCTGAATATTCCTCCCAGTTCTCTTTTATTCGTAGTACAACAGAAGTAAATGAGTAAGTCAACAGGAGATCCTAAACTGACAGGCTTAGTCATTGATGTTAACCTTTATGAACCCTATAGACTCCTGTTTAAATAACAGCTCCTTAAGGAGACATGAACCAAAGTTATGATTCCTTATAGAAGGGACTATTTACTGCTGATATTAGAATGGAGGAATATTTTTCTTCAGTGTTCAAGAATGTCTGTTGCAATAACTTTAGCTAGGGCTGATAGATAAATAAGCACACTCATTAATTTTATTATCAAATGTGTCAATCTGCATTGCTAATTATAGAATTTTATGTATATAAAAAGGGAATTAATTACCACAATTCCTTGTTTATTTGTTTGTTTGTTTGTTTAATGGTTACCATTTCTACATATATAATAGTCAGACTGTTATGCCTATCTATCATTAGCACGGATCTAGATTACAGTCCAGTCACTATACTCCATTCACTTTTCTTTGCATACCTGCATTTTTTGGTGCATTTTTTTCCTGACAAATCTGATTGACTGCAAGAACCTTATTAAAAAGAAAAAAAAAAAAGAAAAAAAAGGAAAAAAAAAAAGAGCGTAACTCAGAGAATCCCATTTATAGTCTGAAACTATATTTAAAGGTATGAAGGCAATAAAGTCAATAAAAGGAATTTCATTCATGTGAGAATCAACCTCTAAAGTGGTAAACTACTCTATTTCTCCATAGTTCACTGGAGGGATCTCTTTTCTCAGTGTGTGATACTAGTTTCTTCACATAGGAGCTTTGCACATTTGCAATTAGTTTAGATTCTAATGGGACTGTTCAAGATAGTTCATACAAATGTCTTCGTGAATTTGAAACATAAATCTCTGAAACTACATCTTAAGTTCAAATTCTTTGGCCTTGAGGATCCATGGTAATCCATAATTGGTGTTCCTCCTACACAAATAGCATATAACTCTCAGTCATATGTTCTATAGTCAGTTATATATGTTATATATATATGTTCTATAGTCAGTTATAACTGATTTTTTGTTCAATAATAATGAGTCAATGACTATTTTCACTATAGGCCTTTCTTTATATATAGAAGAAAAGATGATATTACATGTAATGAGTTACAAGCAGATATTCAACTTGAAAATTGGATTAAGTCACTTTATCCAATTTATTGGATTTATCTTACCAGATAAAGATATGCTTCACAATCATGCCTTATCCATGTAATCACTTTTCGACAGTAGGTACATTTGTGAACAGCTGTTTTCAAGGATGAAGAACAAGAGGAATCATAGAATTCTTAGAGTTGGAAGAGACCTTTGAAGGTCGTTGTGAAAGATAACAAGTGTTTGTTCTCATGTCTCAAAGCTTGCTTTCTGAAGCATTTTTTGTGATAAGACTCTGACTTATCCAGGAAGGGAGTGGCAGGTGTCATGGGCACACACCACTTTGTGAACAGTTTTACATTTGTAAAGATTTCTTTGAAGTTGTTTGCCTTTGATAGAGAGTGCTCAGGAGTGGTTACTGGCAGAAGATCTGCCTGTGACCAAATAAATGGTACAGGAGACTGGGGGATGATACCTTTGCAGCCTGCAAAGGCAACATACAATTTGTCATCTCCCTGCTCCCTTTTATCTGCTAGCAAGGCTGGAAGATGGGAACAAAGCAATTCCTGCTGAGATCCAAAAGCAAGGAGCTGTCTCTCCAAAAAGAGCTGACTCAACCACTTTGGACTTCTAAATAAATTGATACTGTCGTTAAGATATGTGGAAGAAGGTTGTTGTCAACTGAAACCTCCAACGACCCAATGACCCATCATAATGGAGATCAGCATCTGAACTACATGCTACATTGAAATCCCAGTACTGACTGTATATTTCTTGCTCTCTACAAAGACTTATCACTTTTATTTCCTATCTCTATCACCCATCTTCCTTTCCCCATCTCCCAAAGCTGCTAGAATTTGTAATAAACTGGTTGGGCTAACATTTGACCCTCTGTGTCATAGGAGCACCTCTCCTATGTGGAAAGGTTGAGGGAACTGAACTTGTTTAGCTTGGAGAAGACGCTGGGAAGGTCTCATTATGGCCTTCCAATACTTGAAGGGAGCTTATGAACAGGAAGGGGAATGACTGTTTACATGGGTTGATAGTGATAGGACAAGGAGGAATGACTCTAAACTAGGACAGAAGAGATTTAGGTTAGATGTTAGGAAGAAATTGCACTGGATGCACTGGAACAGGTTGCCCAGAGAAGTTGTGGATACACCATCTCTGGAGACATTCAAGACAACGCTGGATGTGGCTCTGGGCAGTCTGGTGGATGGCAACACTGCCCACAGTGGGGGTTTGAAACTAGATGATCTTTGAGTTCCTTTTCTACCCAGGACAATCTATGATCCTATGATGATTCTATGATTTTTGTTGCCCTCCTCTGAATGTGCTTACAAAGGTCTATGTCTCTCCTGTACTGTGAACTCCACATCTGAATGTAGTAATCCATGTGAGGCCTCACCAGCGGAGAGCAGAGGAGCAGGATCGCCTTCTTTAAGCTGCTGGCCATCTTCTCTTGATGCACCCCAGGATATGGTTGACTATCTGGGCTGCTAGGACATATTGCTGGCTCATGTTCGGCTTTCCATCCACCAGTCCCCCAGATCTTTTTTGGCAGGCATGTGCTCAATCCTTCCATCCCCCAATAAAGTTCAGTACTATGATATTTTGTAGCAAAGGAATAGGAAGAATAAAGAAAGAAATCAGAATTATTTGCAATTTTGTTTGATGACATAATTCAGTCAGTTATTAGCAAACGTAAATAATCAGGTTAAGATGCATTACACTACACATTAGTGGCTTAAGAAGAGAAACATATACAGTACTGATTTTAGTGTTAATAAATTAATGATTGCCAATCGTGAATTTTTTACAGCACACAATTAAGAAAACTAGTTAACGAATTTCAAAGTTTGAATTTCTCAAAAATTCTGAAAATTTTAAATGTATGTAGTGACATGAAAATAATTAATGACAATGAACAAGTAACTCAGATAAACTCAGAATGTTTCAATGTAGTAAAGTTTGTAGTCCAACCATAATCCTGGAGAAGAAATAATCATAGATCCAGCTCTTGAGCAACATTTTTGAATGTTGCAAGCTGGTTGAATCATGCTGATATATATTCATGATTTCACTTTCTATTTAAATTTCAAAAATGTCTTGTAAATGCACAAGAAATCCTGAGAAACAAAAAAATATTTAATATATTCGCTGAACACAGAGCCTTATATACAATGTACTTCTTCAAGGATGACTCTTATTTGTTGCAGACTAAAATGGTACTGAGGTTTGTAGTCACAAATCTTTATATAGTAAAAAACAAACAAACAATACAGAAGAAAAAAATCGCTAAGTCTTCCTCCCTGTCACACCCATCCTTTTTTCTCTGCTTTTGTCCATGGAACTCAAATTAATATACAAAATAGTAAGTAGAGGAGACAGTCAACACTTCTTTGATAACTACCATTTTTCTATTAAAATTAGAGGACAAAAATAAAGTTTTAAGAAGTGATCCACTTTTATATTTGAAAATATTTCTTCCAGAAATTTTCACTCTTCACATCAAGGCTGAAAACCCCCTGAGGGTTCAGACAGAATAAAAGGTATTTTTAGAGGAAGAGAGACTGAAGCACGTGACTTACCAGAATTTCCCATTGGTATTGCAAGGACAGAGGAGAATTTCATAAGGCTGTGCACTAAACTTTAAGTAAAAATCCTGGAGATTTTAAGAAGTGTCATGAAAGTTAGAAATTTAAAAAAGAAAAAGAAAAAGAAAAAATAAAAGGAAAAATGGTTGCAGGGGGGGGGGGGGGGGATGGGAATTCAACACAAACCAACAAACGAAGTGTATAAACTTTACCTATTTTAAGTGCAACCACCTCAAAGTTCATTTCTGAAATCAAATATTCCTCCTGGCATAAGAAGTTGATTTGTATGATTATTATCCTCTGGTTTTGCTGCCAGACATGATTAGGTTTAAGGACTGCAAACACTTTTGATAGTTAAATGGACAGGGAAAGTGGAAAGAAGCTGACTTATTTTCTAATAAGTTATTTTATCTTTACAACAATATCTCAAGATTAATTTAAAATATCAATAATATTAAACAGATATACAATGCCTGTCATGCAAATCTATTCTGATCAATAAAAACACTGTGATAGCACAAAAAGGTAAAAGCTCATGAAGAGCAAGAACTGGTGGGGCACACTGGCCTCTATGTGAGTTGTTAGCAAAAAAAAAATATTTGTGTGAAAGTCACCAGTCTTCTGAGTTGAGAAGAAAAAAAAAAATGGAAGGAATTTTGAAAGGAATGAATAGTGGAGATATGAGCGTTGTTACATTTGTCATAAAGAAATAGCTAAAAGGCTAGATAAAATAGTCTGAACAACCAACAGGGAGGCTGCCAAGAATCCACAGAAGGAAATGAATGATAATTGCAACCATAGATGTTTTCTGAAGCAAAGTAGATTTTATCATTACACCCTGGATCCCAACATGTATTATCATGTATTATTTATCCTTACTTTGTTAGGTCAAAGTCCAATTACCTTCCTGCCAACATTCCTTTAATTTTTTTTTTTTTTCTATGCAACAGATGGCAGCAGAGGGGCAGTCTGATAAAATGGCGCCTGTGATTGAAATGCATATGAAACAAATGTATGTCACTGAATTCCTCCATCTGGAAAAACTTGCACCTATTGACACTAATCAATGCTTGATGAACATTTCTGGAGATGAAATAGTGGATGTTAGCACAGTGAAGTGGTGGGTGGTGTGTTTCAGCAGTAGTGACGAAGACGTGAAAAATAAGATGTGTTCTGGAGAGCCACACAGATTTTTTATGAGCACAGCATGTCTGCTCTTGTTCACTGCTGATGAAAATTCATAGCTAATGTTTGTGACTATGCTGAAAAATAGTGCTTTGCACCTGAGAACTTCCACTATCAGATAGAGTTATTCTTCGTATTTGTTGTTGTTTCCACTGAAATAAATAGTAGACACTACTTTTGGAGTGACCTTTGTAATATATTCAGGATATTATATATGTGAAATTTGTTTGATTCAAAGGGTATTTCATTGCCTTTGGAAACCCTTGGATAGCCAAGACAATAGCCATGAACCCAGCATGATTGGCAATAGTCTACTTTTCTTCTATGCACCTGCCATGCAAACTGCAGATAGTGTCCAAGAGCACTTGGGAATGCAATGAGTGTTCCATATTTGAAAATAATTTTAGAATTTTTTGTAATTTCAAGAGAATCATTTTCTCATGACTCACCAGTGCATTGTAAATAGATTCAGGATAACTGTCCTTCTGAACACTAGTTGTTAAAAACCCATGTGCAGTGCCAAAAAGGTTGATTGAACGTTAATTGGGAAGGACATTTATAAGATGGGTGCTTCTGTTACAGTCTTTTTGTTTCTAGGATTTAAGCAGGCAATTCTGCAGATCAACTTCCTCCTCTCAGGAACAGTTGTGGTACTTGCTTTCAAACAGTTTGGGAGAGTGTCACAGCACCAGATGGTAAATGGGTAAATACCACATGTGAGGGAGAGTTCTACAGGTCAATATGATATACAGCAATTCTCAGCAAGCCGTTAGCATGAAAAGTATTGCTATATAAGCATATCAAACACAGCCATGAAGCTGAACACCACATAAACTGCTAGATGCTGCAGTAAGTCTTGAAAATGCTTCTGTAAGCATATAAACTGACAATTCATGGAGAAAGGCTTGTTGCAAGGCAGTGAAAGTATATATTGAATGAGTCTGTGGAACTGAGATATAAAATAATATTAGTTTCTCAGAACATCAGATACAGGTAGTCTTAGCATTACTAGGATCACTAAAGAGAATGAAGATGAAAAACATTAAAATTATGTTACCATACAATTAGTGTTACTTGGAATATTTCTGAAATAGTTTGGTCATATTCATGTGCATTTTGCTTTTCATAAAACAAATAGAATTTTTTTTGATATTACCAGCATCACTGATTACTGTAAATAAATCTGTTTTTATTAGTAACAGACAAACATTTATGGGATTTTTCAAAATAATTAGTTACAACAGAAAAGAAAAAAATGTTTCTGTTGACATGACAAATACATCCTAATCAAACTTAAAAAAAAACCAAATATTGACTACTGCTTATTTTGTTCGGCAGAACATTCCGAATATTTGTGCTGCTAAGAAATTTACTTCTTCAAAGAATTCTAGTTTATTTCATCTGTGTCTCAGAAATTTCTATAATGTTTTCCTTTCCGCATACTCATGATCCTGTAAGGATCATTTTTCAGATCTTTTTCAAAAGATGTGCAGATAATGCATTTAAAAGCAAAGGCATAGTATGAAGGTTGCTTTTGGTTCTTTCTGAAAAATATTGTAAATCAAAAACATCCTTGAAGCTGATGAAGTCAGACACTGATGAAAAGAAAATTAAAACTATTTAATGAGAATCCAGCCCAAAGAGTTTATGGAACGTATGGCACAAAAAGATTGCAGCATTCCTGTCTGTTATTAACACTGCAAGTAAAACCGGAGTGTTTTCACAACTGGCATTTTTCTCAAGGTCTAATTCAAAGATGAATCTTGCAGACAAACAAATAAAGAACAATAAATAAAAACCACTTATTAAGATGTTAATTTCTTCTTAATTATTATTATAATAAAATATATATTATATAAATATATATATATTATATATTTATATTATATATTTATATATTTTATATTATATTATATATTTATATTATATATAATATATATTAAATAATAAAATAAATATAAATGTGTTTATAAATTATAAATAAAAATTATATAATAAATATAAATATAAATAAATATATAATATAATATAAAATATTTATATTTATATTTAAAATATTTATATATTTTATATAAATATATATATATATTAATATATATAAATATATATATATCATTATATATATTAATATATAAATATATAAAATATTTATATTTATATTTAAAATATTTATATATTTTATATTATATTATATATTTATATTATATATATTATATATAATATAATAAAATATTATAATAAAATAATAAATATTATTATTAATTATTTAAAATTTAAGCTGTTTCCATTCCCAATAATCAAGATCAATAATGATACACATATGAGGGCTATTCCAAAAGTAATGCCTCCTATTTTATTGAATTGGTTTGTGATGTCAGAAGTAGATGTTGATGGTGTGGCAGTAGAGGGTGAACTTTCCCACCAACATTCTGCTACATTTTGATGCCATGCAACAGATGGCAGCAGAGGGGCAGCCTGACAAAATGGCATCTCACGTGAAGGGCATATGAAAGAAAGATGAGTCACTGAATTCCTCCAAGTAGAAAAAATTGCACCTATTTATATTCACTGATGCTGGCTGAATGTTTATGGAGACTGAACAGTGGATGTTAGCACAGTAAGGCAGCAAGTGTTGCATTACAGCAGTAGCAAAAGAAATGTACAAAAGAAGTCATATTTCAGATGACCATGCAGATTTTTTGAGTGTGGCATGCAGTCTGTTGTTCATCTTGTGAAAATGCCCAGCTAATTGTGGTGACTATGCTGAAAAATAATGCTTTGTAACTGAAAATGTTCTCTATCAAACTATTATTGTTGTAGTTTCAATGGAAATAAATAGGAGGCGTTACTTTCAAGCGTCCTACGTATTTCCTGGAATTACAGAAGGGGATTCCATCCAGCAAGTCATTTCATTGGTGAAATACAGCTGGAAGGTTAGATTATCTGATATTATCTATAATGAAATGCAATTAAAATTTAATGGTGATCAGGTGCATATGTCAACAGTAATGACTAACACTGATTCCTTTCCATGAAGAGTTGTGATTATATATTGGTACTAGGTTATTTTCTCATATGGTATATGAGAAATGTTTGAATAAGTGTATTAACTATAAGCATACTCTTTCCTGCTCTGTAAACTGAACATAAAGAAAATCTGTACACACAGCACACAAATAATTGTGGCTGCATATGCAAGGAAATATCAATTTATGTTGAAATGATCTTACCGTAAACTAACAATGTCTTCCAGCACTACCCACTGATGAACTTTTTTTTCTCGGAGTTCTAATATTCATGAGACAAAAAGATCATCTAAGTTCTTAATTTTCATAGACAAGCTTTACAGTAACAGCAACAACAATAAAAATAATGCTTCAATTTTTTTCTTAATTACTCAAAAGTCGAGATAATTTAGCTTGAAACTTTTAAATCCTTCTTTTAAAGTTTATCACTTGCCCTATCACATTAGACCACAGATACGTATATTTACTTCAGTGGGTTTTCAGGAAAGGAAAGTTACTGTCAAAGACAGATAGTACAGTCTTAAACTACTTGAGTATAATTTCTTTTTTTCATGGCAATGTAGATAAACCTGAGTAGAAAGTAAACAAATCTAGCACATTGCAGATATACAGTGACAGAACAAGAAAACAGAAAGTGATAGAGCAGATTGACATGTTCAAAAACGCACGCATCCCTTATTAGTTTTTTCCAAGTGCAAGAAGGTCTGAACAACAATATGATCCTTTGAACAACAGAGTATAATTAAGAAATCATTTAATTGGGGTTAATAGAAGATTTTTATAAAAAGCCCCTAATTGTTACTGATTTTCTCTTCTCAGATTCACTTTTATTTAAATGCATTTCATATTCTTCTACTTTTGGTTGTGGAATTTTATATCAATCCTGAATAAATCAGTTTCAACAGTAAACAGCAATACACCCTTTTCTGTAAGAAAAGTTGTTAGAAGGTACTTAAGAACTTATCATTTTCTCCTGTCTTGTTCTTAATATACAACTTTCTGACCTCCTTGGTCTGATTTACAGTGATCTCATCAAAACAATACCTTTATCTTATTTAAATGCAGTGAAGAGAAAATCCTTTCTCTATTATTAGAAAAATCCATTTACATTTATATGAAAATAAAAGTTTTTTTTCACATTTTACCTGCTCATTTTCTTGTCACTCTGAAATTTCTCAAGCAATTTATTTTTAAATTTTCCTGTAGTAGAAGTCATTTTCTCTGCTGTTAACAAGAAATCGTGTATCTTGGCACTAATATTTGCAGATTTAACAGTTGATAACATGCTAGTAGAGTTGTGGAAGTGAATCTTTTGGCCTTGAAGATCAAATCCATGATGTGGATTTAATCTGTTTTTAGAAGATGGTGCTTATTTCTCATCTAGTGTACAGTAAATTATGTCACTTATACAAGACACAAAACAACAAAGAACAGGTTGGATTTCTTAACATGGTATCTCTCTGTACTAGCTGTACTGACAAAACAAAAGAAGAAAAAAGGGCAAATAAAAAAATAAAGTGTCTCTTGGATGAGATAGCAAATGTATGCTGTTTGTATAATAGCAAATGTTGCTGTTCCAATAGAAGAAGGAAGAAAGAAACATTTTTCTGCTAAACTGTTTAAACAAACAAGCAAACAGAAAAGAAAAAAAAATTCCTCTCTTTTACAGTTTTGATATTTTAATAGTTTCTATGTTTTTATTTTCTTGTAGAAGGGAGCAGAGGCCTTTGTGCATGCTCCTTCTTTGTGTCATCATGAGGGAACTGACAGACAAAAGATTCAACATTAAATTTGAACTTATATGTTACTTCTGCTTCATGAATATATATATATATATATACCTAAAAAGAATTTATATTTATATCCATACTCATAAGCAGTATTTCACTGATAAGTGCAACATTGCTTGAGACAGCAGGAAGCTTTGCTGTGACAAGCACTGCCTGCATTTGTTGAGGGATACAGAAAAGATAAGAGAGTCCAGAAGATAAAGAATATATTCAATATGTTTAAAAAGAGAAAAGTAAACAAGAAACAATTAATTCGTAAATTGCACTGTGCTGTCCTTTAATGTTTCCCTCTGCCTACAAACAGTTTCAGACTCTTATGTACAACAACTTGCAGACAGTTAAAATGGACATTGCAGTGTCTCTTCATAGTCTGCACTTCTGACAGCCCTTTGAAACACTGTTGAGGTTAGCAAAGTAAAAATTCAAAAACTACCTATATCACTGGACTAATCATAATCCCAATGAGTATTACTTTCTGGTGGCACATGACCACACAGATAACTGTGGATTCATTTGAAGGAAACATGGTGAGTACTTACACAGTCTATCTTTCCTCAGTAAATATAAATGAGCTGAATAGAAAGTAATTGCTTTCATATGGATTTATCTTTTTAGCAATTCATCCTGTAAAATTTATCGTCAACTGTTTACAAAATTTAAACAAAGCTATGGGAAGACTGTTACTCCTTATTATCTTTGGTAACTTATTAATTGATTTCATATAAAAGTTATTAACTTGTTAAATGGTGCCTGATTGTTTTGGGAATATGCTCCAGAATACAAAAATTTCTAAGCAGTCTATATGGACTGTACTAGAAAATGGACAGTTTAGACGGAGAAATGACATGAGAGGTAAAAAATACAACAATATAGAAATTTGATCAGGCTCAAAAACTCTCCTCCTTCTTTTGTCATCAGATGATTAATAATTACCATCTGAAATGTTACACGAAGAGACTTACTTTGGTGCCCAGCTCCAGTACTCTTCCAATCAAGAGGTGATGTGAGGAAGTTCTAAAACAAAAAATTGAGTAAACGCAACTAGAAAGTCTGCAGCAGCCCTTATTTACTACTCTCCTTCAAATACATTCTCTAGCCACTCTAGAATGGAATGGCCGAGCTAATAGGAGCTGATCAGAGTGACTTTTATGCCACACCTGAAAATGGAAATTGCAGTTCTGTGGAACAATTCTAAGTGGTTAGCTTAGAATAGAATAGCTTAGCGGTTAGCGGTCAGCCCTCAGACACCAGAATGGAGTCCAATTTGAGTTAAGATATCGATAGTCTAATACATATTTCTACTATATCTTTTAATAATGCATTTAATGGGTTTGCTACCCATATTTTCATTTGCTACCATTTTGATGTTTGTTTGTTTGTTTGTTTACTTTTGTTTGTTAAACACATGACACCTTGTCTATACATGCTTCTGAAAGTCTGAAAAAATTAGTCAGCAGGAATTTATGTTCTTTCACAGGAAATGGGTTTTAGTGACACATTTAACAGACACAAGCTTTGTATTTCCAAATGTTATAGTGCTTTGTTTGTTTCTGGTATAAATTCATTAATTACGCTACCTTTATCCTCTGGGGTGTCAAGAAATAAAGTAATAAGAGAGGGAGAAAAAAAAAAAGTTTGTACCTTTTAGTTGGCTCATTCAGTCTGTTCAGCACTTTGCCCCATAATGAATGCACCATGTTATCTTTTGTGCATTATCTCTCACTATCTCTTTAATGTTTAGTGTGGTCATTTATTATAACAGCACTTTTCATATTGAAAATCATACTGGAGTTTTATTTCGTATGGCTGACTCATGCATTGTGTACTGTGCATGTTTGTAAGTGCTGTCAAATATTTTAGGTTCAGAGAAGATATTACATGCCTGTTTTTTGTATACTACATTGTGTTCCTCTTAAAACACTTTCTTTAGTCTTCTAGTACCAGACTTTCAAAGATGGTTTCATTTTCTAGTTATACAATTTTGCTCTTGCAAATAAGTATATCTGAACTTTCCACCTTCACAAAACTGTGTTATTCTGCAAAACTCATATGACAAAAACATACCTGTAAACTCATTCAATACACATTATTAATAAAGTGATAAAAATAAATGTCAAGGTGAAGTAAAATAGCAAAATTGCTAATAAATGAGAAATAATTTGTTTAAAGAAGAAACACACTGAATAGTCTAAAGAGGAAGATTATAGTTCACAATCCTCTACCTGGAGAATCAGGAAAAGAGAATGGATTTTACTGTAATTAGTTTTTATGATTTTTCAAATTTGATTCTATCTTTTATACATCTGCTTCATTAAGTTTAACTCCTACTTGCAAATTAAATAGCATAGAAGGCATTTCAATCTCCATGTTTTCATTCTTCAAAAGTTTGAGCCAGTATATTAGAAGTTGCTAGAGCTAACTGAGTTAACTCTAGAACTAAGTGATTATTTACAGCAGTTGAGTTTCTTGCTCTTTTTGTTAAAGATTATTGCTAAGGTTATTGTATTTTGTTTTGTGACTTTGAGTTTGCTTCGTGCTGTTTTTTGAGTGTGTGTGTGTGTGTTTTTCATAATAATATTATTACTTAGAAGAGTAGAATCTATATTTGATCAATGACATGATAGTAAACATGGAGATAAAAGAAATCTCAGTTACTCTGGACTTGTTTTGGCACTGTCATATTACATTACTCCCACTTTTAAGAAAGGAAGAAAGGATGACACAGGGAACTACAGGAAGGTGAGCCTCACCTCTGTGCCTGGGAAGGTCATGGAGCAGATCCTCCTGTATACCATGTTAAGGCACATATAAGACAAAGAGGTAATCTCAAACAGCCAGCATGGCTTCACCAAGGGCAGATTTTCCTGACAAAACTGGTGGCCTTCTATGATGGAGTGACAGCATTGGTGGACAGGGGAAAGGTGAGAGATTTCATCCATCTGGACTTCTGCAAAGCCTTTGACATGGTCCCTCACCACATCTTTCTCTCTAAATTTGAGAGGTATGAATTTGAAAGATGAACTGGTTGATGGATTAGAAACTGGTTGGCTGGTCACAGCCAAAGAATTGTGATCAATCGTTCTATGCCTGGGTGGAGTCTGGACACAAGTGGTGTCCCCCGAGGGTCAGTTTTGGAACTGGTGCTCTTCAGTGTCTTCATCAATTACATCAACAATGGAATGGAGTATATCCTCAGCAAGTTTGTGGATGACACCAAGCTGAGCAGTGCAGTTGGCACACTGGAGGGAAGGGAAGCCACCCAGAGGCTGTAGGTGTGAGCCTGTGTGAACCTAATGAGGTTCAACAAGGCCAAGTGCAAGGTGTTGCACTTGGGCAGGGGCAGTCCCAGGTATTTATACAGTCTGGGGAAGACCTCCTGGAGAGCAGCCCTACAGAGAAGGACTTGTGGATCCTGGTAGATGAGAAGTTGGACATGAGTCAGCAATGCACACTTGCAGCCCAAAGGTCCAAATATATCCTGGGCTGCATTCAAAAAGGGGTGGCCACCAGGGAGAGGAAGGTGACTGTCCTCATCTATTCAGCTCTTGTAAGGCCCCATCTGAAGTACTGTGTCCAGGCCTGGGTCCCTGTAGTGGTTTTGTGATTTTTGCTGTAGGCATTCCACATCAGAACATCATGTAAAACAATAGGAGTTAAAGAGTTAATGTTCTGGAGGGCAGAGGAAGAAGGGTGAAGCTCCTGGCTGGACACTGGTTCTCAGCTTTTGAGGCAAAGAGAAGCACATGTGCTTTCCCTGCAGTCTACCAAAGTGAGATCTCATGTTGTTGGATTATTCTCTCATTTTGTTTGATTTTGTTGGATTTAGTAAATTACCGTTCCTCCTCAGATTGTTGTCATTGGTTTTTCTTAGACCACCTTCTACCTCCTTACCCTTCCCCCTCTCCCACAACCCCCCAGAGCACACAGACTCAGATCTAAAGATAACTCTGTGACAGGCCCCCAGCACAAGAAAGATGCAGAGCTCTTGGAACATGTCCAGAGGAGGGCCACTGAAATGATCAGAGAACTATAGTTTGGAGAAGAGAAGGCTCTGAGGAGGTCTCATTGTGGACTTCCAATACTTGAAGGGAGCCTATAAACAGGAGGGGCAATGACTGTTTATCAACATGGGCTGATAGTGATAGGACAAGAGGGACTGATTTTAAACTAAGATAGGGTAGATTCAGGTTAGATGTTAGGAGGAAGTTTTTCACTCAGAGGGTTGTGATGCACTGGAACAGGTTGCCCAGAAAGATTGTGGATGCCCCATCGCAGCAGGCATTCAAGACAAGGCTGGATGTGGCTCTGGGCAGCCTAGTCTGGTGTTTGGCAACTCTGCCCACAATGGGGGTTTGAAACTAGATGATCTTTGAGTTCCTTTTCAACCCAGGCCATTCTATGATTCTATGATTTGTTGTGTAGAAGCTGGTCCGCTGGTTACAACACTAAGGAAGCTTAGTGTTGTAAAAACTGCAGTCTTTCATTTGTTCTATGCATTTAAACTATTCTGAAGACTCGAGGGAGTTCTACAATAGTAAAACAAGGCAATTAAGCTAGATATTTTGAATAAGAAATGATAAAGTATTTTGGAGTGATGAAAGCCTTCTCTTCTGACAAAATCTGTAAAGTGGCTGTTCCCCTAACATTCTAGTCCATGAGACAATTATGATTCTTGCAGCACCAATAAAAGCTATAATGTTACAGATCATAACGATACAGTACAGTATCTAAGTACTCTTCTTTTTTTCTTAACACTTCTTTTTCTCTCCTGTGATCCACAATTCACACTCCCTTACCTCATGGACTCTACGCTGCTGAGAAAGGTATTATCTGTCAATGATAGTTCCAACAATACTCATCACGATGCCAAACTTTCACCTGTTGGAATTTATCCTTCCCAGTCATTTTTTATTTCATGAAATAATTTGTCAGAGTTTCTGTTGTTGTGATTGTTTTCCTACTTATGCAGCTTCTCTTTTCTTGAATTGTTTCCACCAAATACCCTTATTTATACAATCTCACTTAAAATTGAGAGTACATTTTAGATAATTCTACATACACTCTGCAATTGTCATATTTCTCTCATTTGTTTTTAGAAATCTTGTCTGCTCTTCATAACTATTCCTATTTTCAGTTTTCTTTCATGGGTCTAGGTGATTCTTGATCTATCCCTCTATCTTCATTTTGTAAAAGGCTAGTATTATGAAATTACCCATGGTTATGCTTACACTGTAGTTCTTCTACATACTTCTGAAATACTTAAGTAGCACCTATGGTAATACCAGCAATTTATTGTCCAACCTGGCCACCTAGAAGCCTGCATAACTACTTTCCTAATTACTAAATAATTGCTTTGACAATTTTCTTCTGCCTAAGCATCATCAATAATTTAAATGCTGGTTTCAACCCTAAAGCTAAAGCATTTCCTAGAATGTGGATAATATGTCAAACTCTACCCCAACTTCATTTGCAGGAGTCTGTGTTGCTCCTTCCTCTTAAAGCTTTGAAAGACTTATATTTATTTTGTTACTTCCAACATGCTTTCTAGATACTGGGGGGCTATTACCTTCTCATGTTGCTCTGCACAAGGCTGCTTTTATTCTGGAGAAAGGAAAAATTGCCAAGGAGTTACTCTAACTTTGTTTTTGTAATAATAAAATTGTATTCAATAAAATATTAGTCTTGCAAATACAGTCACTTAAGGATCGATTATAGTACATATGAATACAAAATAAAAACACTCTGCTCCCCTTCTCTTTAAAACAAGTGGACCAGGTAGCAAAAGGAAGGCTGCCACCTACAGCGTAGAGAGTCAGATGGTTAACAAAGGTCAGAACCCACACGTATTTTTAAACTGAGCACATTAAGCACTAAAGCAAAGCAAGGAACTTTTCTTGTTTGGTTGTTTTTTTCCTTCTATTCTTCATCTGCAGAGTTCTTTGGAGGAAATATTTGAGGCTTTCAGTAAAATCTACCAACAGGAATTTATGTTCTAACTGTGGCTGCTTATAAAATCTTCTAAATAGAAGAGCAGTTAGCATGGTATCAATGGCAAATTAAAATAGAAAGCAAAAGCGTAGCAGCTGCTAACTGAGAAGTGTGCAAGAAACTGGAACTGGCACTTAATTATCTTTGAGACCTCTACTACTCTGTCAAATCTGGCTAAAATCAATAGATCCAAAAGCTACAGGAACAGGGAAGAGGCATACACATGCACAGACAAACGCACATGAACTTTGTTTCCGTAACAAACATTTCTGTAGGTATGTTACAATGCAGCTTTGTTGTGCTTCCCAAAGCACATGACCTCACAAAGAGAAAAAAGGAAACAAAATCAAAGGTTACTGTATACAAATGTTCCCATTTATTGATCTGCTCAGAAGGAAATAGGCATCCATAAGGCACACCTATTTCCCCAGTAGTCAGTAGACTGGAACAGGTAGACAATAGTAATATCTCTACTCAAATCAGTAGGTAGATGCTGTCAGCTTGTTCTCTGTGATATCTCTGAGAATGGCATCTCAGCGGGTTATATTTTGCCTTGGGCAGACCTCCAAAGCAAAGCAAAACAAAACAAAACAAACAAACAAACAAACAAACAAACAAACAAACAAACAAACAAAGAAGAAACCAAATATACAAACCAGGAAACAAAAACAAACCAATTGACCAAATTAATTCAGGAAAAAGAAGCAGACAGAAATGAGTTGGAAAGAATGAACAATGTAAATTCCATGCATAAGACAGGGAAGTTACAATGACAGTAAGGAGAAAGATACAAAAATAATCTTTGCCTACCTGTTCCCTGAATGCTTAATCAGGAATTGGACTTATTTTAGGCTTTAAATCATGTCCAACAAGTCAAATCTGACGAAATGTTATTCCTCTGCTTAAAGATTTTTTGTCACACCTATATACATATTTATTTGTGTGTGTATAATTGCAAGTGTACCTATGTATATTTTGTCAGTTTAAATTTTGTCACAGTAGTCCTTTAACAGTACTCAACTTTATCTGACTTCATACATGAAGGATCACGTTGAACTTCATGAGACTAGATCTTCAGAGAATTTTTATTTTAATCTCAGCCAATGTGAAAGTAATTACTATTTTCTTTTTCCTTATGTATTCTCTCATCTCTTTATGTTAAAAAGATTTCCTTTCCTGATTATTTATTCCCTCGTATTTAAAACATATAGCATTTCATAAGCATGACTAACTAACATCAGCACTGCAACAAGAAGGAAATAACTTGAAATTGATCTTACTTATCTGCATGTGCATAAAACTCCATTTCTTGCCTGAACAGTTCTAAATACTACTGCATACCTGAAATATTGGACAGATCATCTCATTCCTGACTACTAACTCTTGGCTCTGCATTGCCCTAAATCTGGACTTTTCTCTGACAGCCCTTAGTTTTTACATATTGTTTTTGTGTTGCTCAGCTAGCTCTAAACATATTCTTTGTGGCCACTGCAATGTAAACTCTTTTTCTAGCTACTGACATACTATCAAATTTTTGTTTGCCTTTTTTTCATTATTTAAATAATTCTAATGCTTGAAGATAAGTAGTTGTGGTCTAATGAAAGCACATATGCTTGTTAACGTTCCTGTACTGGAATCATAGAATCACAGAAGGAATTGTGTCATTTATTTCCAAACCCCTGGGCAGGGTTGCCACCCACCAGATCAGGCAGTCGAGAGCCCCATTCAACCTGGTCTTGAGTGCCTACTGAGATGAGGCACTCACAGCTTCTCTGAGTAACCTGTGCCAGTGCCTCACCACCTTCAGAAGGAAAAATCTTCCTCTTCACATCTAATCTAAATCTCCCTCTTTTAGTTTAAAACCATTCTCCATTTTCTATCACTATCAAATTTTGTAAGAAGTCAGTCTGCTTACTTAATATAAATTCCAGTTAAGTCTTGAAAGGAATTTTTTGGAGATTGAAAAGAGACAAAATGAGAAAAGATGCTTGCAAAAATTCTTTTTTGTAGAGATGAGACTTTAAAACAATATTAAGGTTGTCAATCTGTATCTATCATTATCATGATATTTTTGGAAAGGTAAAGTGGTAGGGGGAGAGGGAAGAAGGGAGGAAGAGGAAAATAGTGTCCTCCATATCGGGGATTGTTTTTAGAATCTACTTGCAATCCTCTGCAAGAATTGAGTCAAAATATAATTTTCAGTAGAAAAGATATATTTTATAATATATTAGCTTGACAGTGTTGCCTTTATTTTTATAAGAGACTCTCTAGCTGATATAAAATTATATCTACACGTTCCTAGAGAAAGAACTAATCTTTATTCTCTTTCACCAGCAGTCACTATAGTAGTACCGCTGGTATTGCCTGTCTTCAAGCTCAAAAAATCCCAGTGTAATGAGTTAAGTTATCATAGTCCTAGGAGCAGAAATACTTCCACTGGAGATATCAAACTTTGGTGCACTGTGATTATTTGCATGTTAGCAAGAAACATGAAGCAATGAAAGAAAATCGCTAAAGCAAAAAATTTGTTCTGATTTTGGGTTTTTTGGTTGTTTGTTTATTTGCTTGTTTGGGTCACTTTTTCTTGAAATGAACTTCTAAGCAATGGTAATGGGAACAAAATCTCTCATAGGGTAAGAGCACAGCAAGTCCAAGACCACTTTATGATTCTGAATGAGTACCAATCTGCAGGGGCAGAAGCTATGCACCCTAGCGTTCTGAAGGAACTGGATGATGTGGTAGATAAGCCACTCTCCATCGTATTTGTGGCTCTCAGGCAAAGGAAATAGCAAGCTGATGAGCCTCATATCTGTGTCTGGGAAGATCATGGAGCAGATCCATCTAGCAAAAGGTGTTAAGACACATGAGAGATGAGAAAGAACTACAGACCAGTAACCCTCATATCTCTTTTTAGGAAGATCATGGAACAGATCTTTCTGGGAGAGACGTTGAGGCACATGCAAGATGAGGAGGTGATCCAAGACAACCAACTTGGCTTCATCTAGGGCAGATCATGCCTGACCAATCTGGTGGCCTTCTATGATGGAGTGACAGTATCAGTGGACAAAAGAAGGTTAAATGATATCATCTATCTGGATTTGTGCAAGATCCTTGATATGGTCCTGTACCACATTTTTACCTCTAAACTGGAGAGTAGTGGACTTGGAGGCTGGAATATTAGGTGGATAGATGAATGGTTGAATGCTTATATACAGAAAGTTGTTGTCAATAGCTCCTGGTGGAGTCTGGTCTTCAGTGATGTCCCTGAGGACTCCATCTTCTGACCAGGATCATTTATCAGTGATATATACTGTGGAACTTAGTGTACCCTCCATGTACCACCAGCATGTTTGCTGGCAACAAGCTGAGTGGTGCAGTTATAGAATCAAAGAATCACAGAATCATAGAATGGTTTAGGTTGGAAGGGACCTATAAGAACATCTTGTTCCAACCCCCATGCTATAGACAGGGACACACCCCTCTAGATCAGTCTGCTCAAAGTTACATCTGGCCTGGCCTTGAATGCTTCTAGGGAGGGGGCATTCACAACCTTGCTGGGCAACCTGTCAAGTTGAATGGGATCCTGGTCAGCACATGAGTGGCAACTCTGCCCATGGCATGTAGGCTGGAACTAGATGATCTTTGAGGTCCCTTTCAACCTTAGCCATTCTATGATTCTATTATATGATTCTTTTGTAAAAACTTGTTTTAGACTTCTCTGTGCAATGGAGTGTCCTTCTGCAGCTGGCAAGTATTAAGTGTGTCCCTGAAGGACATTCAGCTGAGTTTCTTCTAAAAGAAATCCAAATATGTGCTTCGAAGGTTTCCCTGATATGAACCAAAATCACCTGAGTGGAAAACTTTGAGAAATTAAATGAAAAGCAGACTTATGATCCAAATTAAAACAGTAATACAAGTTCAGCCTCTGTCTCCCTGTAAAATGTTCTGCTTGCTTGCATTAATAGAAGAAAGTCATTTACTCACCAATATGCATAATCATGTTACAGTGGCTTAAATATTACAAGAAAGGCAGAGACAAAAAAATAGTCTGTTTTATAACATATTATTTGGGTACAAATTATATTTCTTTTAAAATTTTGTTTTTTATTTCTGAGTGTATAAACAGTTCTTCATTGGTACTAACACTGTTCATCAGCGTTAACACTGGGACATTTCTGAAGCCCACTCATATGTATAATGATATCTGGGATACATTCCAAAATTTCTAACCTAATTATTGTAATTGTGAAGGAAAAGAAAAAAAAAATAAGAGAGAGACAAGGAAGATGGAAAAGAGAATAATAATTCTCTTTTTATCCCCTCCCTCCCTTTGTCTCTTTAGATTGCTAATCTTTCAGAGGCTGTCACTTTTCCTTTCTATGAACTGTAATTACCACAACTGAGCTGTGATCTCAGGTCTCTACTTCCACAGCATCGCCCTGAGAAGGCAAGAAAAAGACTTCTAGGGCTCCACTCCTACAATTAAAAGTTAAGCACATATTTAAATGCTTTGCTGATTTTGACCTAGATGAGAGTCTAGGAGGTAACTTGTTACTTCAGCCATGTACAGAAGTTGTTGAGTGTCCATAAATTCCTCCTCACTGATCAGCATTTGTCAAGTAGCCATATTATCTCACCACTTACTAATTGATATTCATTCTCCAGTGGTGGAGAAAAAAGCTTCAGATGCAATTTTGTTGTTGCAGTCACCAATTTTCACCAGTTCCACTAATTATTCTTTACAATACATTCTAATGCAATAGCTGTATTAAAATAAACGGTCAACCCACACATTTAGCTGATAAACCCTTTTAATTGTTTCCTCCAGCAAGTGAATTTTCTTGAAATTTATTATATTGGTTGTATATTTAAGATGTCCAACATTCTAACACTTCACTAATAGAGCTGCATGCTTTACTGATCTTAACGGTTGGATGGTATATTTCATTTGTGCTCATTTGCATAATTTGCTGATTAAACTACATATTTAATCTGTTGACCTTTACTCTGTACTTATCCCACGTTTAAAGAGATGTAATCAATGTGCAGACTTTATTGAATGCAGCTGACATCTCGAAGTTTACATACTCCTTGGAATTTTATGTAAAGCTATCATCACAGTGTCTAGTTGCTGTTTGTTGGTTATCTTTCTCAACCTCCTGAGGGTTCACTGATTGAAAAAAAGCAAAGTAGTCCATGTGTATATTAGATAAATATTACTATTCTTTCCTACAGAATATATCTACTCCTGGAGTTCTCATAGAGGAAAAAGAACATTACATAAGGGTGATATGCTGGCTCTTTACAGTTCATTATAGTGTAGCTACAAACACATACTACACTGCACAAAGAAGATATTAAGAAGTACTTTGCTCTTTTACTGAATTTCATTACGATATATCCATTTATGTACAGAGATAGCCCATTTCAATTTTGGTCCCCAGTTCCTTTGCAATGGTATATACAGAGTGCAGGATCTTAGCAACTCTTTCCCCAGCTACTACAGAAACTTTGGAATTATTAGGTTACTGAGCAGACCTGAATTTGATCAAATCAATCTGGAGCAGGAAAATAAACTCGCTGTTCCTACCACACCATGAATGTCTCTGGTGCTTCTAGGTCCTAGAATGCTTCTCCCAGCACTGAGAAAACAACACCTTAGAATGTCTTGGAGGGGCAGACTTAATGAAGCACCCCTTACAATTTTTTGGCTGAGAAACAACTAAACAGAGAACACCTGAAAATTGAGTCCTGGCAGAAAGCCCAGCATCAATTGCATTCCTATCTTTGTCTCTGTCTCTCATTTTGGCCTCCATCTGGGACAAAAATACAAGAGTGAGGAGGAAATTTTTTGCAAGTGATATATGAATACCACTGTCTGTGGATCAGCCATTGTGTGATGTTTATTATAAAATAAGTACTGTATTCTCACCATACTTCATGATATTCATTTTTTGATCTTCTCATAGACAAAGATTGAAGAGTTCCAAAATCTCTATTCAAAACACAAGCAAAGACTTCTTTTTTTTTTTTTTTTAACTTATTAGGTTAGGAGTCACTTCTTAATGTTGAAGACAAGATTTATTCAGAGAGAAAACAGTGAGTATGTAGGAATTGCCTGATGTTTAAGAAGGGAATGAATTAATTACATTCCTGGTATATCTGAGGACAAGTAATTGGATTCTACACATCTCAGAGCAGGTCCAGCTGCAGTTGCAACAGCTCTTCAGGGATTTCATAGACTGCCTGAAGACTGGGTCATAGAGCTGGGCTCAAGACAACACAGTTGTGACATATTTAGAATGCCATCTGCCAACCTCATGGCCAACGCTATCCACATGCAAGTTATATAATGTGTTCTGGTGAGGGAGTTGTAAATTCTAGTTCGCTGCCTGAAGCCAGAATATCACATTCTACTGCTAAGTAAAAAATGAACACTTCCATCAGTTATGGTAAGCATGACATTGTTGATGAGATTAATCCCTTTTATTAGTCAAATTGAGTCAGCTGTCATTTGCATTAGTGAGAATTTGTTCTTCTGTTCTAGCAACTTCTAGTACAAAATACAAGCTTATGAAGTAGAAATTCTCAGAATAAAGCTATGGAAAAGGTATCAGTTTGTTTAAATGGAGAATCAAATTTGGTTTTTCATATCTACATTTAATTTGAGAATGAAATTGTGTAGGTAATACTACAAACCAGGAAGTTGATACTTTAATATCTGAATAAGACAAGGCTATCCTATGGTGAGCTTTTTGAGGACTTAGTAAAAATGAATATGAAGAGCTTTGAGAGAGGAACATGCAGTGTACTGGAGAAAACTACAAAGAATTCATATCATTGGTGAAACAGCATGACCAGAGGGGAAGATGGTTTCTGAAATAAATTCAGTCTCAAATGGGCAGGCCAAGGTTGGCCCATTCAGTAGCAGTGTGGATACCCAAGGGCTGTTAGCACAATGTAACAGAAGGAACAGGAATTAAAGCTAAAGAAACAGGGTTGGGAGATGACCCCAAAATATCTGTAAGTTGATTAAATGAAAGCACAGAGGCAGCCAAAATTGATGACAACAGAAATTACTGCTATGGACTCAAGGCACTAAACAAGATCTCAGGAACTTTTGCCAAATGCACTGATAATTTTAGACAGACTCCACTCACCTTTTGAGGAAGTTCCATAACTAAAGAGTACCTACTGAAACTCTATGGAATAAGCATAAGGCCGTAAAAGACTGTCAGGTGTCCTTTAAACCTCCCACAGAATGAGGCCTGTCTATTTGCAGTGCCTGATGTCTATATGGTCTTCTAATTTTACTGTTTGTTTAGAAAAGCTTTGTTTAGCAACCTCGGTATCAGAACGGTATCATACCACCAATAATCATGAAAGTTTCAGAAAAAGAGGAAATGTGCTTGGGAAAAGGATATAGTAATTATACACTTAAATAAAATAAATGGGAAGAATCAGTTGTCAACATGTTACTGAATCTTTTGGCCCTTAAGTACTTCTGTACTGTAACAAAAATGAAAGAGAATAGTTTACCATACTCATAAAAATTAACGAAACAAATACAAAGTCTGTCTTATTAAGTATTTAGAAAATAGTTTTCAGGAACAAAAAATGTGGGGAGGGGGAGGGGACATGACAATAAAATCTTAAATAAGCAAAAAGAAAAAGAAGAAAAAGAAAAATAAGTCCTATCAGGCACAATTGTATCTCTCATCTCCAAAGCCCAATATTTGTGTGACTCAGCAAAGCTTCTATAGCCATAGCCATAATGTCAGTAAAAAAAGTGAACATATTCTTCTGATTGTCCAGTCAAATCCACAGCAGAAATGAGAGTAAACTATAAGTATGTTTATGGTAGAAGGAGCTAGATATTTCTTATCTAAAAAAACTTAATCCCAAATGAAGCAGTAAGAGTTTGCTTTGAAAGAAACAGAAACTCCAGTATTGACATCAATATAGTAAGAAGGAAAAAAATGCCCCTTCAAAGTAAGGAAGATGACTGCCAACTATATAGTATGGTAAATTATTATGATAACTGTGTGAACTTCATAATCGACAGTGGTAGAAATATTCAGCTAAAACTCTATTGCTAAGGATAAAGAGAAAGGTGGTTTTAAGAAATTTGAAAGAAAATAAAAAAAGCTCAATGAATGCTATCAATTTAGGAGGATCGTGAGATAAGCGGCTGTTACATTTCACTTCGTTATATTATATTACTACTAATCAATTTGTTAACCTTTGTCGAAAGTACCTTAAAGGAAATTTTCTTTAAAAACAGGTGTCTCTAGATGATATCCACATGAGGACAACAGGATTGCCAGCTGAGATCCATGAACTTTATGTGCTATGTACTGGGCAAAACTAAAGCAGATTCAGCTTTATCTACGTTCTACAGGATCCACAGGACAATAGTAGGTATGTGATTAGATTTTGAAACATTTTCACTAACTTTACAGGCAAAATAAAGGACTGATGTTAAAAACAATCACTCTTGTAGTGCACGACATCCTAATGTAACAGAATTCTTAAGTACAAAAGGGAATTTTCTTCCATTAGTGAAATTATTGAGAAACATCCTAAATGTGGTTTGGATATGTTGAATGAATCTTGCAAGTCCTGTGCTTATGAGAGAACAGAAAGTCTTCTGGTAGCTGGAGTAATCTATAGTACATTTGGCAAACAGTAGAATACTGGAGAGACTGCATGAATCTAGGTGACTCTCAATAAATTTGTGACAAAGTAACCCTGTTGTCTTTGTAGTTTCATTGTAGCTAAGAAAATGTACTCAACAAAAATCTCTGGGTTTAGTTTTCTGTATAATGAGAAAAATATAGAAGTTTATTTTGAGGGGTTGGTTGTTTGGTTGTTTTTAGTTTCTTTTCTGAGTTCATTTCTTCAAACTGATTATCAAAATACTGTAATCACTTTAATTAAGAAAGAACATAGTGTGATTTCCAATTTTATTGAAAACCAAGAATCCAACTGGATCATCAAAATGTGCAGCTGGATCTGTAAAATGTCTAATTGGAGCATCAAACTATGTATTGCAGAACATAGGCTGCAGTTGTACATTTTGAGGCACTAAAATCTGCAGCTGAATCAATAAAATATTGTTTATCAGGAGATGGTAAAAGAAAAAAAAAACACTAAATCAGGAAGATGTTAAATGTGAGCAATAAGAAAGGTCAGACATTACATAAACACTGTAAGTATTGTTGTGTAAGTTGAGCAACAAAGTACATGGAAGTAAAACTAACATTTGCAGAACTGTCTTTCAGAACACTGTGCCAACTCAAAATAGCCTAGCAAGAATTTAACTTTAAATGGCATTACTTTGCTGAATGTCTAAGAAGTGTGGCTGTAATTATGCTTATACGGCTATTTCAGACAAATATCCTAAAAGATAAAGATGATTATGAGGTTGGTGGTTTTTGTTGTTGTTGTTGTTGTTTTTGTTTTGTTTGATTTTGTATTTGTTTTTTTAAATGGAACCTTCAGTGATGCCTTGCATAATGATTGTTTTCCAGCTTTACATGGCATATATCACCTAACTTGGCAGCTCATGAAAAATATCCACTATTCAGTAAAATAATGACTAGACATGACATGACAAGAGCTTTTGAGTTGTTTTCCTACTGGACACTATTTTTAATTGCCATCTCTACAGTGTCTCCATTCATAATTTCACAAACCTGGAACTGAGGTTAGATCTGAAATTGATAAAAGTCATATGGAAGATTAGTCTAGCTCCAGTTTACTCATGATTTACAGTAGCAGAGGGTTTATGTCTACTGTGGATGTAGCCTTCCTAATTTAAGTTTGAGACTTTCCTGTGAAATTTTGCTTCTTACTTTCATTTACATCAGATAAGGGGCAGGATGTGCCAGAGTGCTCTGACTGCTGTGACATGATACAAAGAAGTTATAAACCCAACTTCACCTGCCAGGTATGTAGATACTTCTGCATGCTGGAAAAGTGCAAGAAGAAATCAAGAAGAGTGTATCTTTGTCTCCTGGTTAAGACATTCAGATTTACAGCTGATTACCCATTTGTGCCTTCAAATTTGCTATGTAAGTATATTATGATTTCCTTCTGTCCCCCAAAATCCTTTTTTCCTGTACATGTGCAATGAGTATAGAGTTATCTTTAGATTATAGATGAAGAGAAATCTTACAGGCTTTGTAGAATATATTTGTGTAGGAATAACTCCATAAAGGAATAACTCCATTAAAGTCAATGGATTACAGCAATGAAACTATAATACAATTACAGAACAGGTATGTACACATCAGCAGGAAAATAAAACCATCTATCTACAGATCAGGAACTGCACAGACAGAAAAGAAAAGGTACTGAATCTTTTAGAAAGAGGTATACTGCAAATTGCTTCTGTATGGTGAACTAAAGTGTATATTTAAACATATTTTCTGTTCCCTCTTAGATCCAGGTGACTAGAAAACATAAGCTGTATAAAACGTTCTTTGATTAACTGTATAAGCAGTTCTGTGTCAACATTTTATTTTCTCTAAAAATCTTAAAATCATTTGTTTAGGCATTTTTGTTTTTCTTAAGATGCACTTTGTTTGATTTATTTCCTTTTATATAAAATTACAAGAGCCTAAAGTAATTTAAAATATTTATCATCAAGAGATGTTAGTGTTCTTTCATGACATTTTTAGAGTGAAAATTCTTGAAAAGAAAAAAAGTGATCTTTTTTAACATCATTTGATATTATTTTTAAGAAGGTATCTATTCTGTTTATATTTTAGAATGTCTACTTTAAAATGAAATAATTATGCCTTAAAAATTTTTAGTCTTACCTCTGACAAGGGAATTAGAGTGGCCAGTCATTTCCATTGTAATGATTCAAGTTTAGGCAAAATTTGAGCCAGTCCGAGACCTAAAAATAAGGTGCTTTCTGCCCCTTGATGCTACATTCAAAACAATTCATTCAAGCAACTTTCTGACTAGGTTACTATTCCTGAAAACACTGTTCCATTTTCTTTTGCTCTTCAGCACGTATTTTCTGTCTACAGAGATGTTTCAGTAGCATCTTCTTTGAGGCTCCATTTGAACTGAGGTTTCACTATTTGCAGGTTCTACATGTACTATGCAGGTGGCTGGCACTAAGCTGATATCTCACCAATCAGCAAATACACTACATGAGGATACATACCTCATATGCATTCAATTTTGTGATAGGACCAAGCTGGAAATCACATCAGTTAGTAGAGCAAGTTTTAGTTTTGTGTTTTCTTGAATTAGAAAAGCCATTAACTATTAGCATTTTGCATTTCTTTTTTGGTGTTTTGTAGCTGATATTTAAGGAGCATAAAATTGTTTAATAAATCCCAGTAAATCACCTGTTTAAATAAAAAATATTATAAGTTCAGTTTCATCAGTATCTATTCTCTTCATGTCTTGACTGATGTGACAGCATTTCTCAGTGCTCACAACCTCCATGCTCACCACCAGACTTTGTTGGCCATCCAGCTTGCACATTATTTGAGCATATGCATCCTACTGTTACTCCAATTCTTCCTGTATCTCATTTACTAAGAATCTGCACTTACCCTTTTTTTTCCATTACAACCCTCTTTCTATCTCGTTTACATATTAGTGCTGTAATATATATGTCTCATATAAATTCTTCTGTTTTCCCACTCTGAAGTTTTGCTTTTTTTGCTAGTAATCCCTGTATTCATTACAGTCCTCTTTCTGTTAACTCCTGGGTCTTATTTGTATTGTTTGTTTTTCAGTAGCCTACTGTTTCCACTCAGAATTTTTGATATTACTGTTTCATCTGCAATCCTATTTGACTCACTGTTATTTCAAAATTCAAGACATTTTCATGCCACTCAATTTCTTTTCCCATGAGGGACTCAAAGCTGTAATTCTAGTCAGATGGGACCCAAAAGATACAAAGAATTGTTATTCTATGATATATTGTCTTATGACGTATTGTTTTGCTGCAAAAGGGGATAAGTTCTATGTTTGGAAACGATATAATATGATAATTAAAAATAGAAAAAATGCATTTATTATTACTGTCTAAATATCTAAAGGCTTTTAAAAATGCAAATATGTGTAGACCTTCAAACTGAGACAGATAAACTAAATTCAAAGTGAAATACTCAAAACCCGTATTATGTATTATTTTGTTAATAAAGTTCCAAAGATATGTTCTGGATGGAAACTCTATGCCTCATTCATAAGAGAGAAGCGGCAAAATATTCAGAATCACAAAATAATGATTTAACAAAGCTCAATCATGAATTAGACAGTAACTTAAGATTCAAGCTGGCAAAGTAACCTTGCTTATTTTCTGCATAGAAAATAGTGTTAAACACACACTCAATCAGAAATCCTCCTGATAAGTCACAAGGTTTAGAAGTGAGGAAACCCTTACTTTCTAAACTCCTTAAACCAAAGAGGTAAGGAGCCTAAGTGTGGCTGAATTCACTCCTAGTCCCACCTTACGTCAATGTTTTATGCTTATGGAATTTGATGTGCACAGTCACAGATGCAATCTTATTGAAGCTCACAAATCTTAACAGTTACTCACTTACCAGGATATATGTTAGCAAGGGGTCTCTTTATGTCAAGCTGAAAGGAATCACAGAAACAAGTGTAATTTTGAGAGGCATCTCTGTTCAGTGGAGATACATTCATGCAGCCCGTCATCATACAGGAGAGCTCACACGGCTCTTGGGCAGTTTACTATTTATTGGGTAGTATTAATGATTCTTATTGGATATGACTGCAAATTTGAGCTAGATGTTTTTCAAAATTCTACTTTAAACCAGTTTTCGAAACTATGTTTTCGCTGATGTTGTCTCAGCTAGTCCTTAGCTGCTGAGCTAGGTGCTACTTTCTCCATCAGATAGACAGGACAACCCTTACAATTCTGTGATTCTGTGTTTCTGTGGACTGGGAAGAAATTAGTATCATGACCACTGCCTGCTTGAAAACAATTCATGGTGAAATGGTCTGAAAAGAAAGTGGGAGGGCAGCAGGAGAAGACAGTGTCACAAGGTGCTCCAAATACTTACTTGTGAGCAAGACAAATCTGTCTGATTCTAGCCATAGCTGAGACATAGCAGCATTCATGAACTAGGTTCCTGTCAGCTTGATAAAGTACTACAAGTATTCTTGAAGTTTGACAACTAATTACTTTATGAAAAATAGAACCAGATTTGAGAGATTTGTTCCAAAATGTCCTTTTAGATTGAGATCACAGAATCACAGAATTGTAGGGGTTGGAAGGGACCTCTAGAGATCATCCCATCCAGCCCCCCCAAAAAGGAACTATATACACATTGGTCCCAATGCAATGGGTCTCTCAAATATAATATTGTTTTAAAATAATGTTCTCAAGCCCAACCAGCTGAGGTTCTGCTTCACAGAGGTGTTTGCCAATGCACTGGTGCTTTGGGTTGTGTCAGTAACACCCCGTCCTTCCAGGAATCATCCATGGTGCTTTGTGTGGTTTTTACTGATCTAAGGAATCTCTCGGATGGTGGTGTCAGCTTGCTCTTGGGCACTGAAGTTCCTCCAACAGATGTGTGCTTTAATGGGTGAATCTTTTGCCACAGAGACTATGCTTCTAGTAGTGGAACTGCCACTGGAAGAGCCTGTGCTCAGTAAAGAAGCCTGTGACTTTTGAACTCCACTAACAGGAGCTGCATATGTGCAAACTTTCACAGGCTGCCTGGATGTTAAGAGTCTGTGCTATAATGATAGCTATGACCCAGCTATCATTGGTTGCACACAGTTAGGGAAGTCTGCCCAGCTCTGGAGGAATACCTGAGCTTACAGGAAGCCAGACTTGCTGAACTCTTAGAAAGTCGACTGCTGGGCACCTACAGATCGGACTCCAACTTCTGGCTGCTTCTCGTAGACTCCAAAGCTTGAAGACTCATCCTGGCCAGGTTGTTGGGAATGCTGTGGCACACCTCCTCTTTGCTGTTGGCAGACTTCAGCTGGTCTTGTAGCGGGCTTTGCACAGAGCTCTGTGGGAGATGGATACAGAAAGTGGATGCCCTGCTATAGACCACACTAGAAGAAGGGGACTGACACCTGGGGGAGCTGTGCGGAGACGGCAAGTTTCTACTTGCTAAGTAGAATGGGCAAAAAGATGCAGGAAGTCTTTCTCAGGGAAAACAAACAAACAAACAAACAAACAAATAAAATAAAATAAAACCACGTTTCCACTACAAGGGATTTTCCCTTTTGTCAGAAGATACTGGCTTTTGCAGTGTTAGGACTACTAAAATCTCCTGTGACATCTTTTATTTAGTGAGAAGAGGGCAGTGAACCTACATATAGGTGTAGGCTAAAGATTGTGAACTGAGGACTTCAGTCACAACATTGTATTCAGAGTCCAGCATTTTCTGATGGATTTTGTGAGCCACTCTTTTCTTTACAGCCATGAAAGGTGAAGTTCTAATGCATTAGAAAATAATACATATAAACCTGAAGTACTGTAACAATTTTAATACTTGGGAAGGGAAAATAATCTACTCTTCAGTGTAGACTCGCAGATAAAGGGAAACAAAATGATGCTGGTTTTACATTAGAAAAAAGCATTCCTTATGAAAATAAATTTTAAAAAACCTCTACATTTATTAGTAAGTGAGTAAAGGAAATAATGAATAATGGAAAAGAACCTAATTGCTGTACTTTTCTAAAATCTCTGACTAATGGGTAATAAAAAGCAAACAAAGAATAAAAAGATTGTAAATATCAGCAGGAATATCTGTACAAATACTAATGAGCTTTCTACGAGGATACTAGAAAATGTATGCCTAGTCTGTAGGAGTGATTAGAGCTAGGCACCATCCCCAATCCAGTCATTACTGAAACTGGTGGCAATATGACAAACGATACCAATGAGTTAAGTATTTAAAGACAGCATGTGCCAACTCTGCAGAATCACCAGATACTTCTGTTATATTACTCACTCTTGTTATTTTCCTACCTTCGCTCTGTAATGTTTACTGAGCAATCACATCTTTACTGCATCAACAGCTTACTTTTCAGTGCACTGACTTCTTTCCATGAGAAAATAAGTACATAGATCACATTGTGCTATACCAGAAAACTAAGTGGTATGGTGGGATAATATTAAAATAGTTGATGTTACATAAAAAAGAGTGTTTTACAGAAAAAAAATCACAGCATATAAGTGTTCATCCAGACATGTAATAAAGCGATTTTCCACTTTTTAGAAGCTCAGTGCCTGTTGTCCATTAGCACTTAGCAAATAACACTGTGCAATAAGCTTATTTGGAAAAGAGGGTACAATAAAAAGTGTAACAGTAGTGGTAATTATAATTATTATTATTACTAATAATATTGTTATTCTTTGTTATAAGAATGAATGCAGACGGTTCATGAAGAACATTGTCTGAATCAAAAATATTATCTCTGTATTGGCAAGGATAGAATGCTAGCAATACCTAACTTGGAGTCTGAAGTAGAAGTTGTTGAAGGACAATATTAATGTAGAGTATAAAATACGAATGCAATATATGAAAAAATGTAAAGAAGAAAAGGAGAATAATGCTAAAAGATATTCAAAGAATGGAGTAGTAGAAGGAAAAAATCTAAGGAGGTTTTATTTAACCCATTAAGTTATCTGAATCTTTCAAAGCAAAACTGTCTATCTTAAATTTTGTTATAATAGTCTCATCTTTATAGTGTTCCCGTGTACATAGAATGTTACATCTGTAATCTCTAAATGAAAATTCTTGTTTTAAAGTGGTTTACCTCATCAAGATCTTATTAAATCTGTTCAGAATAAATGGCTGGTCCCTGAGTACGTTGTGTAGAATTATCTAGTGTTTCTCCAAAATCACAAGTTGCTTTCATGGAAGATAGTTAAAAACTCAGACCCTAGAGCAGGCACCATGGAATAGTCAACAGAAAGCATAAAAATACCCTTCAGGAAAAACCCCATTCAAATTTTTCATTAATCATGTTGTAGCCCAACATGTTTGAGCATAAATTTAGCTGTTATATACACTCCTCTCATCATACTATTCACATCCTGGAAGAAATAGTAAATTAGACAAGTAAAAGCAAAAACAAACACGTGCAAATAGTAAGAAAATAATATGACACCTTTCTTCAGAAAATAAATTTACCCAAAATAACAAGAACATAACTTTCCTAAAAGAGTTTTTCTGTGTAATCTTCTCTTCCAATGGTAAAAATCCTACTGCCAGTTTATTGAATTATTATTTGGCAACTTCCTTTTCAATCCTAAAACTACCCAGAAGAGTTTTAGGAAGGAGAGAATCACAGAATTGTAGGGGTTGGAAGGAACCTCTAGAGATCATCTAGTCCAACCTCCCTGCCCAAGCAGGCTCCCTAGACCAGAAGTCTCTTGCAGCAGGAAAGATGCAAATTTGAACATTAAATATTCACATTATTCTCCCAGAAAGAATAAACAAACAAAAAGAAACAAAACAACCAGCCAAACATACAAACATTAGTTGGTTTCCATCTATATAATGCAAGAAAATAATTTTCAAGTAACTGTAATATAAAAGTACATCCATACTGAACATAGTGAATTTTTCTAATTTAAACTGACATGCTAAAATTACTCCTGCAAATGGACCCCAATAAGAAGTAGAATATGCTGTGGATCATCACAAAAAATCCTTGATAACTAGGTTTCTAGTTTATATTTTACATTTTTTTTTTCCTTCTTTTTTAGCTTTTGGAAAAGTTGAAACTGTGAACACAACAGGCCTTAGCATTAATGATAATGATCAATGATGATTATGATAATGAGCAATAATGATTAATGATCAGGAGGTGATACTGGGAAGACCAGTGCTGTTTAACATCTTCATCAGTGACATGAGCAGCAGGACTGAATGCACCCTTATCAAGTTTGCAAAGCCAAGTGCGTGGTTCTGGTTCTGTGCCTGGGTCAGGGCAACCCCAAGCACCAACACAGTGAGAACAGACCCTGGATTGAGAGCAGTTCTGAGGAGAAGGATTTCTGGGTTCTGGTTGTTGAGAAGACAAACATGAGGCAGCACTGCATACATGCAGATCAAAAAGCCAACCACATCCTGGGCTGCATCAAAAGAAGCATGACCAGCAGGTTAAGGGAGGTGATCATCTCCCTCTGCTCCACTGGTTGTCTCGGGAAGCTGTGGATGCCCCATCCCTGGAGGTCCAGTTGGGGCCTTGGGCAGCCTGATCTAAGGGATGGCAGCTCTGCTTATTGCAAGAGGACTGGAACTAGAAGTCCTTCTAATCCAAACCATTCTATGATTCTTTGATTCTATGAATTGCCTAAACTAGAATGAGTTCTTAAATCAGTTCTTAGTCTTTGATATAAATCTATGAGAACTCATGTCTTGCCTTTACATGGTGATTTAATATATTTTTGCTTTTTATTTTTAAACCTTTGTTCTTTGCTTCTGACATCAAAATTATTTCTACAGAAGATAATGGTTTTGTCACAAATATTACATCAAGTGAATAAATAAAATGACATCTGTTAGCTTTGGGAGCCATCTGTTAGGCGGGGTAATACGGATGCAATGTTAAATTTAAATTATATTAATTATAAGCACAATGAGATGTTGCATTGGCCATTATAAGTCACTAGTAGCTTTCTGATTTCTCTTGTGAAAAGCAGGAAGTACGGCTGTAGCCAAGGGAGTTGCAATGACAAACCTTAATGAAGAGATTATATCAAGAAGCACAGGAAAATAAAACAAAAAACAGCTTTTGCATATCCAGGGATGTTGGGTTATGTATATATTAGCAGATGCTCATTTATAAAGGCACTTAAGCACACACTGAACTAGAACTACACACTCAAATGTCAGATAAGTTACTGAAAGCTAAGGCAAATTTCAAGGAATTAAAACCTAGTAGCACAAGTCATTCCCTCAGAGACTCTGCTTTTCAGTTTGTCACTTTCACTCATTAAGTGTTTTTGACGCCAGCATAATAACTTTTGAAATCTCATCATAGGTAAAAACAGTGGAAATATTTATGCAGAATGTAAATCAAGTGAACAAAATTTATTATTGTGTATATTATATATACTTACACGATACATGTCTGAGTTTGAAGTTTATGTGACCTGTGCGTCATAAACAGATCCAAATTCAAAGTGCTTAGCTTGGCTTATGACTTTTTTGCATTCTTTAATAGAAGTTAGAATAGATAGAATAATTTCAAATGCCAATCTCAGTTCCTGTTATTTATCTGAAACATGGGTAAGTATTTTTCTACTTTCTTTCTGCTCCCTTCAAAATTATCATGTATGTTGATCAAGTATTTTACTTGCTTTGACCTAAGCTTGGTAAAAAATGTAGACTCCTTTGCCACTTCAGGCAAGTAGTTCAGTTAATTCCATTTTTATACTTTCCCTTTGCATTCTTTTCTATATAGAATATGTAGAACATAGAATATAAAGGTTTAAAATGGATAATAAAATATAATCTGTTACACTCCATTCATACTTTCCTCCTTCAGTTACTGTCAAATTCTTCTTTAGATTTCTTTGAATATCGCTATTTCTCCCTCTTTTTGAAAACATTTTAAACAAACTTGAAGTACCTCATGAAAAATTACAAAAGATATTCAGAAAATAATGATTTTACATTCACTGATTAATCAAATCAGAAGATGGGGTAAAATGTGATTCAATTGTATTCTTACTGAGACCTATACTGGTGACTTCATTTAATTTGTTTTATATTGAGTTGAATCAGAGACTTGGATCTCACAGTTTCTTCCTTTCTTTTTTTCTTTTTATTTTTTCAGCTTCTTAGATATTGTAATAGAAAGCATTCATAAAAGAAAAAAGCAATTGACAAGAATGAAACCTGAACAGCTCCTCTACAAATAAATTTAGTTTCTGCTTAAAGGAAAACAGATCAAACAGCACTTTTTGTTTGATCATATGAGCAAAATTTTGAGGAAGATAAATGTCGCTTTTGTATGAAGATTTTCACTTCTATCAAAAGCTTTCCAATAAACATTTGGATCTCTACTTAGCTCTGTTAGAAAAATTTACAGAGAACCTGTAAGTACAAAATATTTTAGTTTTTGTCCCAGAAATTTTAGTTTATCCTTATTTCCTATCAGTATTAATGTAAGACTTATTGTGCATCTTTCATTATTTTTTCACATAGTTTGATGTTGTTTATTGTATGTAATAATTGAACAGACACTGTATCTAAAAGTTGTATGAGGATACACTTCAGCTGTAATTTCTAAGGAAAATTCACATAGATATGAAAAACAGATCAACAGAAAATCCTTCTTTCTATGCATTTTCTTTTGAACCTTAACACAAAGTAAAGAAGGATGGACTTAAATTCTGTGTATCCTGAGTCTTCATCTACAAAATATTTTTCATATTGCAACAGCATCCTTTTCTTAGGAGTTCTGGGTGAACCTAACCACTAAATATTGCCATGATATAGAAAGTGACACTAGTCCACAAGGTTAAGGTATGAACTAATAGGTGCCATTAGTAATAATAATGTAACTGAAGAATGTACTTTCTCTTAGCTTCCAGAGGGTTTATACACCTTTTACAATCAAATCTTCCAAAAGCAAAAACAAAACAAAAAAATCTTTAGCCATCAGTATTATAGGAATCATGCACAGAAGCTTCCAGGCTAGGAGAAAAGAACTTGTCGAAGATAAAAAGGATGAAAACAAGTACTATGCTTAATTATGTAGGAATGAATTAGAAATAATTCTAAATATAAATTACATCTCTTATGTGAATATAGATTAACTTTTAAACCAGTCCTAGATTTTTAATTCCTAAGCATTATAAAAGGTAAGAGCAAGCTCTGCCACAGTTTTTAAGAACACTATATATTATTATAAGTCTATTTCTGATGGGACTTTGGTTTAGCATCACATTAAATATTAAACTGCATTGTCACTGTCAAACGTATGTTTATAGGCAAAATAAAGCTCCAGAAGTGAGAAAATAGTGTGCTGATACAAAAACAGAGACTTCTCAGCATGTCTGCTGCAACCACATCACTACTGTTATAGGGTCAAGAAACTTTCCTTTTAATTATCACATGTTCCTGCTGTCCCATCTATGTTTCCTCTTCTCTGTATTAAAAAATCAGTTCACCAAGTCTTCTACTACAAAATTTCATTTCCTATTATAGTGCATAGCATACAGGATGATATTGCTGGCTTCACAAAATTCATTATTGCTCTTCTGATATTACTTTTGTTTCTTTCCTTCTTTGAATGCTCTGATATAGATGACAATCAAAACATGATTTCTCCCTTAACAAACACAGAAATAAAATGTACTCTCTAGTTCTAGTTTCCCCAAAAAGGAAGTATGACAATCAGTTTTCTCACACCGAGGCAGTTCTGCCTGCATTCAGTAAAAAATAATTTTTTCATTGACTGCTATTAACACTCCACTGTAAAAAAAAATTGAATTCCCTTAGGCCTGGATTAGGTTTACATCTTCAGCAAGATATCATCTTTCCCACAAATGAGATCAAGAATTCTTTTTATGTGAGTTAAATAATTTTAACATTAATAGGAATGTATTTAAACATAAATATGCAAGAGCTGAACTTGTACACAAATATGCAAGAATGAGAGTAAATATTAACTAAAAAAGAAAAAAGTTACATATAATGACATGTTTTCAGGAAGACTTATTTTATTTAGGGAGACTACAGCACCGAATGGTCGGTGTACTTTATAACAGCAGTTGTTATGGAAAGCATTACAGAAATGTACTTGCTATCACAGTGCCAAGTCAACCGTCTCAGGGAAATTTCCACCACAAATTATTAGAAGGTAACCAACTACAGAAACTTTAAAACCAGATAAATGCTTTCCCAAAAAATCATTAAATCCAAAACTGTAACTCCAGAATGCACCATATGAATGAATCTAGCACACATTCTAAAAAAATTTGTTCAAAATGTATGTAACATAAATACTATGATTTAATTTTTCTTAAAAATTATTTCTATAGTTCAAAAGCAAGTACGATGAGAGTATTCTATACTTAGCTCATTGTAAAGGCTTTACAATCATATCAAATTAATTTCTTCCTAGCTCACTGAATGAGATTAATAACTCCAGAAAAGCAGAATTCTTCATGTAAATCTAAATGGTGAAAGATAACTGATGAGATCCATGCATCAGGAATGGATTTAGCAGTCTTAATTTGTTGTGACTGAAACGTGTCCATAAAAAATGTAGACATGAAAAGAAGAAATGGTCATTATGTAAAGCCATCACATTTGTTTTGGGCTTTTTTTGTCTGTAACACTGTTTGCAATAAGCATTAATTCCAAGAGCTCCCATTCTCATACAGCGTTCTCTGAGATGAGTATATAAAAATAGTTTGAAATGAAAAATGTTCAATCTAATTCTTTTTCCCCTGGGGTTTCTCCACTGTTTGATTAGAGAATGGCTACATTCAAACATATTATCATTCTGTCAGCAGGACTCATAGACTTCTACTTTAAATGAAGCTTATACAATTTATGTTGTGTGAGGACAGAGTCTAGTGATTCACTGATGTGAATGTGATTTGTAAACGTCTGATGTGATAAATCATTAAACACCATGTAGTCTTAAGGTTTCAAGAATTTTGGTCAACATGGAAATGGGAAATACTTGCATGGTCCAAATCAGTTCCAAGGAAGTAAAGGAAAACACCAGCTTCTACCACTAATTGATCTGTCTGGAGGATATTTTTTCCTCTAGTTAAAGTACAGATTCCTATTTAAAATGAGCAAAGTGTTGAAACAAGTTTATTACATCAGTCAGAAATAATTCCCCTTGCACTATTGCTTGGCATGCAGCATGCATGCAGGATATGAGTGCAAAATAGGCAATTAGACCATATTAACTACAGTTTACAGTTAAGAACTTTTTTTGTATTTTTTCTTCTTTTACTCAAACCGTTATTACTCAAATCTATTCTACAAGTCCATGGGTCAGTTTATTGATAATGATAAGTTTGCATCAAGGTAAAGGAATATGGAAGTCTGACCTTCTCGGATTTTAAATGGGATGTTAAGATATTACTTGCTCATGGTCTAAAAATATCTTAAAAGCAAGACAGTCTTGACAAGACTTCTTCCTTTTATCAGAGGAGGAGGAACCAACAACAGAACACTGGCTTTAAGAACATTTACATAAGAAATATCAAGCAGTAAAAAGCAAGGGAAGGCTCTCCATTCTCCATTTCATCTAACGTATATAAAAATTGAATGTTTCTATGTATTTTTATATGACTCAAATTAATCATGCCTAGGCTGCTTCTTTTATCTTCCAAAAACTTCCAGATTAGTTTATACAAATAATCTTTCCTAGTGCTAAATGCACAAACACAAACTGTATTTGGAAGAGAAAGAAAGCCCTCATGCTTCAGGACATGAGCTAGACTTAGCTACTGTACTCAACAGAAATAACATTGAAGTAGTAGTAAAGTAATTATTTTCCACTAGATAATCTGTTGCAGTTCTCCATAGTCTTTGCCACAGGCAGAGTCAAGGTACTTGACTGAAGTAAGATGATAGTTTTTTTGATAATTGTTCGGTATCAACACCCATCCTCCAGTGCTAAAACTCCAGTCTGGACAAGACCTCTCAGTCACAAGCCCAGTGTCCCAGTGCCCTTAACTTTATGGGAATACACATTTATTGACTAAAGGAATAAAATATGTAGTTTGCTCAATCTGTATATTTATCTAAATATGAGGTCTATCCTCAGGCAAATATTCTAAGTTTCCAAATACCATTTTCAGCTATATAAATATCTCTTATGTGGAAAAACAATCTGTGTATTCAGACAGTTAATGTCATAGAAAAGTGTAATAGGTCACTCTGACGGGAAACTTATTTAAGTGTAGTTTTACCGTTGAGTAGAAGACATGATCTTATACCAGTGAGCACATCCTATGAGGAATTCCTCTGAATAATATTCACTCATTTCTAAACCTTTTACATGTTAACCTGAAAACTTAGTAGTACTTAAAATTTTAAAATAGTAACTGGAAAAATTTTCTCATATTTGTTTTAAAATGTCCTGCAATTAAGTTATCAACATTTAATCTCATGCCTGCTAACATTCTTCTCTCACTCAAACTTCTCTCTGGCTCTCAGGAGATATATATGAATGAAGTTTAAGCACTGGAACTGTTCTACAGAAGTTTCTTTTCTACTTTTTACTACTTTAAAACATGTTTACATGCTGAAATTAGACTTTGCAACTTGCTTAAGACATGGTGCTTACATATAACAAAGAAGAATTTTCTGATAAATACAGGTTTGAATGAATATATGAACATCTCAAATAACACCAGCCCAAGAGTCAGAATTAATTTAATACATAGAAAATAATTGTACTGAATGGAATTAAATAGATTAAAATGAAGTGAAAGCTATTCATGCAGATTTCCCTTATCAGAGTTTACTGTTCTGAGTCATCATGTAAATCTTGTTTCCCCAGAATTATTTTTTCTCGTACTTCATGAGGCCTTCCATGCTTTCTGTCATTTTTTCTACTCATCTTCATAGGCAACTCTTCCTTTCCTTCCTTTCCTCCCTTTCACCCTCCTTCTTGTGTACTTTTGCTTTCACACTCAGTTCTTTACTGTAATAAGTTTAGAATCTGTACTGAAAAAGCCTATAAAAATAATGAAGAGCTAATCTCTGTTTTCCCACCTTGCAGAATCAAGATTTTATCTACTCAGTGTTATCATTCCCTATTTTCTTACCTTACATCTGCCCTTGATATTTAGGGACTTATCTAGAAAACATTTCATTTCATTACTCTTTCAGTAAAAGCTGTGGGCCTAACACTAAAAACAAAATGACTTTAAAGCTTTAAAATGCACTATGCTGAAAAGTTGAAGAAGCAAGCATATATTTAAATAAATTGATGACTTAGATCTCTAGTTTCCAAATCAGCTGATTTCCTAGAGCCATAAATAGCAAGAAGGTGAAAATTATATTGGTTAAAGAAGTATGTGGTCTCCTATCGGGTGGATCAGCAACAAGAAGTAACCTTAATGTTGAGGCAGCATGTGCATAATATTTTATTTAAATGTCTTGTTATGTTTACGTGTAAAAGAGAAAGAAAAGGGGAAGGGGAAGGGAAAGGGGAAAGGGAAGGGGAGAGGGAGAGGGGAAAGGGAAGGGGAGAGGGAGAGGGAGAGGGAGAGGGAGAGGGAGAGGGAAAAGAAGTAGCTCAATTGGAAGAGACCTTCAGAGATTGTCTATTCCAACTGCCTGATCACTTTGGGGCTAAAGCATATTGAGGGTTTTATCCATATGCCTCTTGAACACTGACAGTCATGGGGCATCAGCTACCTCTCTAGGAAGCCTGATTCAGTGTTTGACCACCCACAGAGTAAATAACTTTTTCCCCATGTCCTGCTTCCCCGTGTTGCAGTTTGCTTGATGTTACAAGGGTACAAGGGTACTCCTGGCCTCTTTTTTTTTTCCCCTCTCCCCCTTTTCAAGAAGAAAATGAAGTCTACATGATTAAAATAAGGAGAAACAACTAATATACTACAAATGGTGAAAGAATTTAAGATAGTAGGATACAAATAAGGAGTTACGAGTCATGAATCAAATAGGAGAGAAAGGATTTCTGATTGTGCTGCTATCCCCATGTCCCAGAAAGGAATATGTTTCTCTCTTACTGCCCAGAATCAGAAATCACTTGGGGAGTAGACTTAGAGACTTCTGGGAACTGCAATCTGTCCTTTCTCAGCTTATCTTTTTCTCAGAGAGCTGGAAACCATGTAAGAATAGCTGAGACTGCCAGGAGCTAGGACCAAGGAAGTGCAGGTCTAAGGTTCTGTGTTCCAGTACTGAACAGCTTGCCGCATGATGTCATGATACGGAATACTGATAAAACCAGGACATCTCAGTGTAGTTTTATGTCATTGCCACACATTGTATCATCAGTTACCAGGGAGAAGTTACCATTATCTTCCTCTCCACTTTCCATCTTCAGAAATTTGTAGATAGCAATGAGGTCCCTTCTCAGCCTTCTTCCTTCCATATTAGACAAACCACATGCCCTCAGCTTTTCCTTGTAGGACATGCTTTCCAGCCCTTTTCCAATCTTTAAATTCATTCATATTGAACTGAAACTCCTTGAACAAACTAGCAGATCAATATCATGTTGAAAAAAATTCCCTTTGAATTATAAATAAATTTTTCATAAGTAAAGATTTTATAGCTTAATTGAAGACATGGCTCTACCTGACAGGGAAATTCAATCTCAGCCTGTAAAAGGATTCCCATATGTTTTGTATACTTCTATGTCACCTTCTCAAATACTAGTGTTTAAAGTTGCAAGCTGTCATGCTTATTCTCTGCAGAGCTATGATCCTCTTACCTAGGATTTATGCACAATTGCTTTTGCAGTTTTGAGCATGAGAATAATAGAATACTAATGCCTCTTTTCTCATGAAGCAGCAAATAACATTTACACTCATGAGTCATAACTTCAAGAAAACTGAAGAGGGGAAGAAAAGATAAACAATCAAATGCAAGTATTCTTACCAGAACTGTCCAATATCTAAATTCAGGAGCTGGAGTTTCTCCTCTTTCCCTGCATTCTTTTTTCCTGTCTACCTGCTCCACTGCATGTACACCATTTGTCCATTCAGCATCAGAGAATTGCACAGCAGGGGTTGTTAAGAATTGTGAACAGAAAGACCAAAGTGGGAAGTGACAACTTGGCTTTTTTGTACTTGGCTGCATAAATTAATAAGCTTTCTTTCATTTTTTTCTTTCTAATAAATAACAGCGGGTACATAGGACAGTTTTAATTTGTTGGACATGGCTAACCTAATAGCTATGACTTAAATGAAGACTAGCAGAGATAAAATAAATAAATGAATAAATAAAAACTTATCTGGTTTCACAACAACAGCTCAAATATCTGAATGGTGTTATAGAATTCAGACTTAAAGCAGAGTAATAGCAAAGTTCTGAGAAGACCTTCTCAGATATTTATAATCTTTCTTATTTAATGTTCCCATATATTCTTACTGGTTGGGTACAATTTCATGACTGACTCATGTAGCATATCAACTGTGTATTTATAAAATTTTTCAAATGGCTCATAATGGAATGTTTTTCTTTTTTATTAAAACATACAAATAAATAGTTTGATGGTGAGAATGAAAAAGAGAGAAAACATGTTTTTCATGAAAATTTTAAGCTGTGATTTGTGTTTGTGTTATTATTTTTTCCCCTCCCTATCACTATACCATTTTTCCAGTCAGTCTGACTCAAGCAATTACATAACAAAAAATAATACATTATTTCAAAGTTCATATAGTGACAAGGGAATTGGCAGGATTTGATTTGCTGAGCTCACATAACAACAAGCAATGTCCACAATTACTGTACCTTGAACACATCGTAAGTTCTACAGTAGTAATGATTCTCAAAAAGTGTGTTTTCAGTACAACATGTGAGGCATCAAGATCAGAAACTTTTGTTCACTCAACTGCCTATTTGTAAAACAGATAATACAGCCAAATATTTTAGAAGAACAGTATGAAAATGCATAGAAAAAAGCAACCAATCAAACAAACAAAAAACAACCCAGCAACAACAACAACAAAGCAATTTCTGATTTTAGGACCACAGTCTGGACATCTATAACTCTCAATTTTAGAATATGTTTTTCTGAACAAAGTTCAAGTAGTTACCTTTGAGTTCCCATGAATTGTGACAACTTGACAAAAATTTCATTAAACATTACTCAATATTAATGAAAATATGTGTCATGATTATGGATACACCCCATGGTGTAGTATCTGCCTGTTGTAATGCTTTTCAGAAAAACTTTACCCTGTGGATGGATGTGAATATCAGATTCAATGCCTGCAGCAGATTTGCTGACCTTCAGTAAGCTCTGACTATTTCATGTTGCAACATAATTTTATTATTTTACACAAAGAGAGCAGTCAGTGATCAGCAAAGAGATGCTTTTATCTTAATCATTGATCCATATTCATAAATATTCACATTTTCAGCCTCCTAGGAACACTGTTCACTGTTTCTTGGTATTGAAAATAAGCATCAAAATCGTTTCAACCAAAACTCAATACACTAAAGCTGATAGTCCCACTTCATTAGCTATATAGGATCTTTTCTGTTGTTTATGCTTGTCTAATGTTTGTCCAATTCTAAAAACTCTTACAAAGCTTTCACATTAAATGTAACTCAGTGTAATTCAGGAGGAATACTTAGAAGGTATCAGACCTTGAATTTCCTGTATCCGGAGGGAAGTATTTTGTTTATTCTTACTACCACATACTGGTCGTGTTGTACAGTGATTAAACATTTCAGGATCCAAGAAACAAGTCAAGACATTTAAAAAGATCAGCCTAACACTATTTATTAGTGTCAGTGAAATCTGAGAACAATATAATTATGGAATAATATCATTAAATTGAATAGATTAAAACTAGTACTAAAAAACAATTTACCCATCATGTCTTAGAAGTGAAGAGAGGAAATTACTGCACTTTTCAAATTGTCTCTATAGAGAACATGAGTGTGGATATAGCCTTCTTTATGATTCAGCAAATAAAGCAAGTTATATTATATTAAATCCTTCAAGTCATGTGACTTCAATTTATCATACTCATCTCATAGCAGAAGCTATGGTGGTTTTGTTTTTGTTAAATGTATGTGTACTACAATGTCTGAAGCTTGAAGAGGGATGTTAATTCAACAATCTTTTACAGAAAAAATGAATTATACATTTTTCCAGTTTTTTTATTATTTTTGCATCAGTTTCAGACAAATAATAAGTAGAAAATCAAATAAAATTTAACACAAAATGGCTTACCTGTTTCTACAATAATAGACATAGAGCTGAAGAGAAAAAGAAGCATCTGCATTCCTAAATTTGGGTGTGACAGTTATGCAGTGACTTAGATATTTTATTGATTTCAGATGAACCTACAAAATATCTATCCAAATTACATTGTCTTGATGAATATAAAATTTTGGAGATCTAGAGATTGAAATCATTTATCACAATTCAAATATTTTGAATCATTCATGTAACATTTCTACATGCAATAGCATATATGTATGCTATATGTGAGTGTAATCACAGAATCACAGAACCACAGAATCATAGGTGTTGAAAGGGACCTCTAGAGATCATCAAGTCCAACCCCCTGCCAAAGGAGGTTCCCTACACCAGGTCACACAGGTAGGCATCCAGGCAGGTCTTGAATATCTCCAGAGTAGGTGATCCACAACCACCCTGGGCAGCCTGTGTCAGTGCTCCGTCACCCTCACCATGAAGAAGTTCTTGTGCACATTTTAGCGGAACCTCCTGTGCTGCAGCTTCTGTCACTTTCCCCTTGTCCTGTCTCCACACACTTCTGAAAAGAGTCTGACCTCGCCACTTTGCCCCCCACACCTCAGATATTTATAAACCTGGATCAGGTCCCCTCTCAATGTTCTTTTCTCAAGGCTAAATGGACCCAATTCACTTAACCTTTCTTCATAGGGGAGATCCTCCAGGCCCTTCACCATCTTTGTGGATCTCCGCTGGACTCTTTCCAAGAGATCCCTGTCTTTTTTGTACTGGGGAGCCCAGAACTGGCCACAGTACTCCAGATGATGATGATGATGATGATGATGATGATAATAATAATAGCAATTCTTTCTTCTCTAATAAAAGTAAGGTGAGAAAAATCATATTTGAAATATTAAAGTTATAAGAACAATAAATATCTGAAGAGAATTCTGCCCTCTGAATTTTACATTTGTCAGGTGCAAACATAATAATTTTTACCAAGTAATTAATAAAGCATACTATTAATTTTACAAAAATCATACAACTATTTTATGTCTCTGTGTTTCAGAGACATTTGCTCAAATTCAAAAACAGAATTTTCAGTTCTCTTGGCAGTTAATTCCAACATGACCATTAAAATCTTATTTACATCCTTTTAATTCCACAAAAACTTTCTTATTTTCTTCAGTTTATCTGGGATTTTACCACCATACACTGGATTTTTCTCATAATGTTAAAGAAATTACTTCATTTTGTTATAGGTGTTTGGATCAAATGTAGCAATAATATCACAGATTTAATTGATAAAATTTTCTCATTCATAACTAATTTTTGCACTTTAATGTTTCCACTTTTTCATTCCAGTATTTCTGAAGCAATAGCATACAAGCTGCTTCTGACATTGCTTCTGCTATCTGGGAATTCATAGATGAGGGAAGAAAGATTATCTGTTAAGAGACCAACTGAGGCAAATATTGTGCAAATCTGTATGAGATAAAGTAAGATCTCTTAGTCTAAATATTTTGCTACTCTAAAAGTTATCTAAACTGGTGTTAGAATGATGCTGTCTGAACAGAGGAGTGATGATTGTGGGACCGGATGAAGGTCAGTAAAAAGCAAAAAATATCTGACAGTTTGCTTCTGTATTTTATTTCCTTCATTACTTGTTTTCACCATGACTTTTTAGGCATTATATGAAAAATGAAACATCAAGGAAAGAGAAGGACAAAATATCTTTTTAGTGCCTGTCTAATGACTGGAACAATCCAAGCAAATGGAGTTTTCAGTCTATGAATAAGTTTAATTTTCATGAATGAAGCAGTAAAATAATTATAATAATCATTAAAGAAGCAACTTATTTCCAGTTCCCTTATTTCTCACCACCAGAAATCACCAACTGTCCAGACACTGAATGTGGAGTTTGTTCTTCATATATCTTGGTTTATTTTCATTTCTTGGAATTTCCAAGGAGTTGACAATGGAAATAACTACTGATATCTCCACCTTCTCAAATAGTGTCGATATCCCCATCAACAGAATTTGTTACAGTTGATATACATTTGTGTAAGATTCTGCTTCTATTGAGCATCAATAACTCTAAAATTAAAAAAGTGGAAATTAAATGTAGTAAGTCAAAGTATTTGTAAATTTTTTTAAAATACAGAAAATTTAACTGGATATACAACATTTTAACTTGAAAAATATGGTACATGAAACTGTGCTTTATCTATCTAATCTTACAGCATATATCATAATCAGCATAGCCATGTAACCACTGTGATTTTTTCATTCTCATGAAGTCTATTGACTACAATACCCATGAAGAGAAGTAAAAGCCTCAATTTACAGATGAGAATAAAGGAGCACAATGATTATCACTTGCCTAAGCTGACACAGCTGATCTGTGGTTACTCTAGGAAATAGAAAAGTTCTCTGTATGCCCCCTTTTATGGATAAAAACTTCTGTAGATTGCTTTTCCTAATTCATAAATATGGCATATGAAAATAAATTATGATATTGCAAACAGAGCTAAATAAACACAGCAAGAAAGCAAGCAAATATAAATGCTTAATTTGTGCATAGTGCAGATTTTATACAATTTCATTATCATATAAATAGCTCACATATATAATCTTTTGTGTGTTAATTCTGATAAATGTTACACTAAAAATTAAGATTAATTGAGGCTGCTTTGAGAAATTTGCTAAGAGTTATATCTGCAGTACTTTTTAGCCTAGTTACATTATGTTCTGAAAAGTTTCAGCATTCTATTAGTGATTTACAATATCTGCTTACTTGTACTTGTGTTTTTAGAGGCTGTTAACTGTGTAATTTTTTTTTCAGTCAACTTTTGATGCCTAGAAATCACTGTGTCGTTTTTACATTTTACTATTTTTAAGTGTGAGTCTTCAAAATATGCAGTGAACTGGTAGAAGACTGAATTGTTAAGTGTTTTGGAAATTAATACATGTTAGCTGAGAATAAGCACCAAATCTGCATAACCCTACAAAGGTTCACAGTGAAAATGGATTACAAAAAGAATTGGAAGGGCAAACATTTGTTGCTGTTGAAGGACACTAAGTTTTCTCACAGTCAGAAAAGTGTCTGGGGATATATTAATTCTTCCCTTAGATCTCACACATGTTAATGTACTGCATACTTTTCTAAGTAGGTATAGATTCAAATAAGGCAGCTGAGAGCAGGGAAGAACTTTATCTGGCATATCTAATGGGATCTGCAGTGATATACTAGGAGACTGATAATTTACTGACTTACACTCGATGCAGACATATTTGTCTTTGAAAAGTGAGTGAGAGATGGATTTATAATATTACCACAACAGAATGTTATCATTTTATTCTCACTTCACAAGATTTACAAAACTACCTGGTATATTTGATAAACTGTGAAAAGCTCTCTTTAGTATAAGAACTTCTCATTTGACAGCTGTACCAAACACAACCTTTCATTTCATAGGCCATAAAAAGCTTTGTGTAATGCTACTACATCCTGAAAGCATATGACCTATACTGGGGTTATGGGTATCTCTGTTTCCATCAGTGAATCGTATCAGACTCTTACTGTACTCTATTGTCTTCCAGCTGCAGTTCTAAATTTGCAAATTTCCACAACAGGAATTAAGTTTAATTGAATATCCTCTCTTCTGCATTCACATTTTCTTCTCCTACATACCGCTGATTTTGTTTTGAATGTCATTCACAATAGTATACTTCAAGCAAATCAGATTTTCCTATACAGTATTAACTGCTCTGCTGTTTTGGTGCTACGTCCAAAATAAATGGGGGCAGTGGAACTTCAACCAACAGTATAAAGCTCAACAATACTCAGCAATGAAATTCCCCAGGAAACAATAAAACATGAAAAGCATTTATCCCATTTTCAGTGAATAAATGCCACGTCCCAAAGTTAGTGTCATACTTTAAAATCATACAAAAGCATATTAATGAATAGGGCTATTCTTTGTTGTTACTTTGTTCATTTTAGAATTCTGTAATACACTTCACGCAAACATTCCTCTGGGATGGGACAGCAATAAATCTTTAATAAACCATGAACGACATTTCAGTCTGGGTGACAAACACTTTGCTGGAAAAGTAATACTGGATAAATTATATTAAAAATAAACAAAAGAGGAGATATTATTAAAAGTTTGCCTCTTTTTCCACGTGTCTCATATTTGAGTTTGCTTAGAATTAAACACCAGTAAATCTTTAATGAGGTGTGAATGAATATACCAATCACTTGAGAGTTATTGACACATCAATATCCATAGAATAGTATCTTATTAAACTATTGCAGTTCCTTCCTTGATAGGCATTAAATATTCAGTATTAATAATGCATGAGCATTTTTAATTCATTTCTGTTGTTACACCCTGTCCTTATTCCTGCAGCAACATTATTAAAACTGATTTTATAAATATCATTTTCTCAAGATACATATGTTAAATGTGACTGGTACTGAAGAGTTGTAAGTGTAGCTGAGCTTAAAATTCCTCATTTATTACTGATAAATAATACATGGCTTAACAAACAGAAGCATGTTACACTTAAACTGTTAGTTCTACCAGACTGACCCAGAAGGAAGGAGAAGTCTTTTACGAGCCTGACACATACTGTACAATACTCATTTGCAAAAATCAGAGAGTTATGCAGGTGTCTATGCTGATCTTTTTTCTTTGACTTTTGGCTTCATAGGGTTATAATGGCAGTAGCATCCATATCTTTCTTACACCTCCACAAGTCAATTGCTGTTATACTAAAGGTATGTTCCTAATCTGATTCAGAGTACCAAATTTCTCTAAAGACAGGGAAAACTCTTCCCTTTGGCTTTTGTCTCTGCCTGACACAGTGTCATTTAACAACTGTTTTCTATCAGACTAAAACACTGAAAGATTCTGCATTGACATTGCCCTTCTGTCCTTCCAAGTCAACTGGACAAGCACAGGAAACAGCACTGGTTAGAAATGAGATAGAGGGAGAGCTGTATTTTTTTAAGCAGAGATTTACACAACTTAACAGATTTTAAGGTTCTCTATACATGGGGTGAGCTGTCTCTATACGCTGCACTGTTTCACTTCGCTGCAATCCAAGCAATTTTTTCTTGATCATTTGATGATTTTAATTCATGAATGTCAAATCACTTTACTGTTATTACTAAACGATTTCCTGTGATATCTGTGCCTAAGTGCAAGGTAACCATCATTTCCTGAAATCACTGATAAGGACGCTGAAACTTGGTAACATCCTGTGATTAGCTTGCATAACCCCTGTAGTCTCTGATAAGCCTGGTTCATTTGAAAGATATTGCTACGCTTTTTCCAGAACATACATTGTATTACATGTTTCTAAAGATGGTTTTTAGCACTCTTTTACTGATGTACTTAAAATGGAGGATCACTATTCAATATGATTTTGTTATTGTTAATAAGGGTTTTGATAATGGTGATGCTTAAGTATTCAGCTGGAGTCCTTCTAGCAGACAGATTCCTATTGAGCTCCAAACTTTGAACGTATGACAGAAGGACATTGCTAAGGTGGAGGTAACTAGAAGATCAGATGCAACAGGAAGGATCATGAACTCAAAGTCCAGCCAAACACAGCATACCCCGGAAAGATGAGGTGTCTGTTGTTTAACATCTTCACTAATGACATGGATGATTTGACCAATTGAACCCTAAATAAGTTTACAGAAAATACAAAACTGGAAGGAGTAGTTAATATAACAAATATTTATGCTGGAATTCAGAGGATAAGAAAATGAACTAAAAAGTAACCTCACAAAGTTCAACAGTGGGAAATACACCTGGTGAAATAGCACAAAACAGGAGCACAGTCTGGAAGATGACTAGCAATTTTGTAAAGAAAAAACTGGGGAATACTGAGAGATAACAAGCTGATTGTGAATCAGCAATGTTTTTTATTTGTTTGTTTGTTTGTTTTGTAGCAAAGAAGGCCAACAACCTGGGCTACATTAGGGAGATTTTTTGTCAGCAGGTCAAGTGAGGTGATCCTTCTCTTCAGAACTGGTGATACAAATCTAGATTACTGGGTCCAGTGCAGAGGTCTACAGTACAAAAGAGACATGGACATACTGGAGCAAGTCCAGCAAAAGATGATGAAAGTGATTACGGGAATGGAGAACTAGAAAGCTGGAACTGCTCAGCCTGAAGAATAAAATGCTCAAGAGGATCTTAACTATCTGAATAAATAAACTGGAGGGAACAAGAAAGATAGAACACGTGTTTCTCTGTTGTGTCCAGAGAGAAGGCAAGAGGCATTTGCCACAAACAGAAGAAATTCCATTTAAACATCAAAAAAAAAAAAGTTTTTTGGTTTTTTTTTTTTTTGGTCATTTGCTTTTTGTTAGTTTGTGTGTTTGATTTGTTTTTGTTATATTTTAGTATTGCTGTGAGGTTGTTCAAGCATTGAAATAAATTGTCAAGAGAAGTCATGGAGTCACCATTGTTGAAGATAGTCAAAGACAATCTGGGCAGTTTTGATCAACCTGCTGTAGTTGACCCTGCTACAGCAAGGGGATTTGACTACGTGTTCGAAGAATTGTAGAATGAAGAAGGTTGAAAAAGATCACTAAGATCATCAAGTCTAATCATCAACCCATCACCACCAAGCACACTAAAACATCATTCAGCACAACATCTACACTCTTCCTGAAAACCTCCAGGGGTGATGACTCTGCCACCTTCCTGGGCAGCCTGTTCTCCTGAGGTGCCACTCAAATTCAATCATTTTCTGAATTCGTAAAATAGAAAGCAAGTATGAAATGGCTTTTAAAAATATGATACATTGGCATGAACACTATATTTCTTTCTTAATTGTGTAAAAACAGAGACAGAGAAAAATGTTTATTTCCTTTACAGTAAAAATATAATTAGAACAAGCAACCTGGTTCACCTGCAACCAAGTTAGTGAAGATACCTCTGCTAAGAAAAGCAAGAGAAATGAAGAGACTCCGCTTTGTTTTTTCTCATCTGCAATAGTTGAGATTTTCTACTGATACTTCAAACATTTAATTCAGATTATTTTTTAAACCAAAGAGCACTGTAAAGTCACTAAAAGCTGTTTGACTCTTCTACTGCTATTCCTCATCTGTCTAAATGTCCCTTATGTTTATACGATTTCATAATGCTTATGCTCTGCAAGTCCTGGTGAATTAAATAAAAAATGGAAATGAGAAGGGAGGTAGCAGAACCATAGGAACTCCACTTAGAATCCTTTTTAACTATGATGACCTTAAGCTAAGAAATATAAGGAGATATTGGGAAAATAAGCTGAGATTTTAGAATAAATACATATAGGAACTATCTAACCAAATGCAGATATCAGCATCTGAAATAGAGTTCCCAGATTTCTGACTATTCAATGAAGGGGAATGGGTAGCTCTTAGAAGGTCAAAATGTTAAGGAGCAGCATGGTAGAGTTGAGGCTGCCACAGTTCCATGACTTCAGGACAAGCCAGTAGTGAAGCTGATGATGTACTCCCATATGCAGACTGAACACAAGCCATTGGGAAGTGTACTGCCTTCCTGGGGCCTGGGTCAGGGACATAACCAGGAAACCCCCAGAGCTGGTTAGGTCCACTGATTATTTTTCATTACTCATAGTTCAAGTGGGTAGCGATGAAATTACTCAAAGCAAAAGTACTATGAAAACAGATTTCAGGGGATTAGGGCACTTAGTTCAAGGAGCAGGAGCTCAAGTGACCTTTTGTTCTGTATCTTCAGGGGCAGTGAGGGACACAGAGTGGGCTTGGAAAGCACGAGTAATGAATAATTGGCTCAGAGGCTGTGTCAAGGCAGAAACTTTGGGTTCTCTGATCATGGGGCAGTTTACTTGGCCCCTGGGCCTGTTGTCTGTCCGTGGAACCCACCTATCACAAAGGGGGCAACAAGGAGCTAGTGGGGCTTATCAAAAGAGCTTTAAACTAGCTACAGCAGGGAAAGGATTCGCAAGAGATGAGCCTAGGGGAATGACTATTGAGCTGTGGGTGAGACAGATGACTCAGCTGAAGTGTGTCTACGCCAGTGCAAGCAGCATGGGCAGCAAGTAGAAGCTGGACGCGATTGTGCAGCAGGCTATGACCTTGTTGCTATTACCAAAACATGATGGGACCACTCCCATGGCTGAAGTGATGGATGGCTACAAGCTCTTCAGAAGGGATAGATGAGGATGGGAGATTTCATTGGACCGGTCCCTTGTGCTGAATAGTTACTTTTGCATATATATCACTTTTAGGCAAAGTCATTTTATGTGCTTGTGTGTAGTGCTCAGAAGAAATACGTGTTTAAGTGTAAGAGTAAATTGCAGTTTTTACTGGGAAAATACAAAATATCACTAAGATTTCCAACACAGATGTGACATTAAAAATTTCCATAATGCTTTGGTTTATGGAAGAGAAGAATATTTTAAAGGGGTGGAAAGGGGAAAAAAAAAACACCTAATTAACCACCTATTTTGCAAACTCAGGAACATAGAATAGTCAGAAATATAAAATGGAAAAATTTCTTTCCTATATACTTACATCACAGTGCATGTTAAGAAACTAGACAATCAACATTTCTCTTAGCAATGAAAAAAGATAATTAACTTCATAAAAATGATACTTTAAATATGTTGATTCATTTTATTTATTCAACACAGAGCAAATGCTATTGTTATCTGAATAATAGAATTATCTATAACAAATTTAGTATCTCAAAACAGCTGGATGGTTTCTTTGTGTTCATTAGTGGCCACAGCCCACCTAGCCCTCAGTTAGAAAAGCATTCAGTGTTATTGATGCTACTGTATTAGAGTTTGTGAACGTTCACAGTACTTATGCTAACACCATGTTAAGCCAAGAGAATACATAAACAACAACCTCCTGACTGAGGATATTTAGAAAATGTCTCTTATGAAATTAAGGTTCAGTATGAATAGGACGCTGTATACAAGTTTAGCAACTTCAGTGAAAGATACCACAACACTTGAGTAGAAAAGTGTATGGTTAACAGAATGAATAATACCAAATAGTACTGTAGCTAAGATATTTTACAAATGCTACAGTTAGAAAGATTATTGTGATAGAAGAGAGACAATCAAAATAAAGGAAAATACTCTCCTGTGTCCTGGGCTCATGATAGGAAACTCCAAAACAGCAGTCTCCAGAAAAAGAGCCTTTCTCACTGCTGATCAGCCCTTAAATGGGGTCTAGTAGAGGTGGAATCAGACTCCATCCCTTCCAGACTCACAGGTGAACTGCCTTCACCTATGCTCCCAGGGCTGACTCAGTGCTTACCTCAGGTGATCAATCAGTGGTTCAGGCCATGATTCAGCATTTCCCATACAAAAAGAATTCCTGAATGTTAGTTTCCATTCCTGTCTACTGCAGGTATTAAGCATCATATAATAAATTTTGTAAATTCTTGTTTGTCACAAGTCAAATAACAATCATTTATATTTTTTAGTCTAAACGTACACTCAAGTTAATATTGCCTATTCTTAGTGCTCTCTTTCCCTATCAAGTATATTTAAAGTGTATATTTATCTTTCTCTAGGTGATTTAATATATTGTTATTCTTGTAATATTTTTTTAACATCTTTTCCTTATGTCTTAGGAAGAAAATTTGTAGGAAAAATGTCTGTTTTACATTAAGATCTGAACATAAGAGAAACAATTTTTTTTGCAGTGCCTTTTGGGATCTGTTTTCATGATTTAGGACTGCAGCAAATATTATATTCTCCATTTCTGCAGTTTATTTATGTCCAGTCTTTTCAAGCGCTCTCAAGAACATATTGGAAGTATTACCTTAGCTGTAAAACAAATAAAAGGTAGTTTCTCTCAATATCAATAGCAATGTGTTTTTTTAATATTTCATAATTTATATATATATATATATGTGTATATACACAATAATTTTTTAAATGTAATTTACCAATCAGACTCTTTGACTATAGGTCACATCCATACCCCTTGGCCCATTCATTACTGTCACTGAAGAACTAGCATTAGCTAAGTTCAAGATCAGATCCTCAAGCGTCCAGGTACTGAAAATACAACATGTGCACAAATAGAAAAAGTGTGGCAGATACTTTACAGGCTTTTACTTTAAGGCATTAATATGCATCTCACATATTATGTTACTGAATTAGCATTCTATCTTTAAATGGGTTTATTCATGGGACATATATATGTGATGAAGTATGGGTAATATTGTTCACTGTAATGGGATCTTTTCTATCGTCTCTGGTGACTCTAATGCTTTATTTTTCAAAGTCAACCTAACATCCAAGAAGCCTTCAAACTTTTTCTTTAAAGTCACTTGAACTCTAACCAGATAAAAGAGGAGATTTGACACTGAAAGAAAATATTCTATATTAATTCTAACAGTGGATGATTAAAAATGTATGTGTGTTTTGCATGTAAACAGGGAGTTATGCATTTTTCCACGTGCTTTCTTTGCTTCTCAGTGTGCATTTACCTGTATTACACCTTGTTACAAAGAACTGTCAGAACATGATTCAGTAAAACCACAAAAGAATGACAATACTACGAGAGCTCACATTGACTTCAGGTACTATTTTTCAAAGGTATGCAGAAACACATGCAGATAATAAAGACCCTTAGTCCCTATTATTTGTTTAAAATAATTAATGACAGTTCATATGAATTGTAATAATCACTATTAACAGTAAGATTTGCCACATTTTTAGAGGTCTCAAATCATCCTAATACTGATTACTTTAAAAACAGCTATAGAGACAGTCATAGAATTGTTTGAGTTGGAATGGACTTGTAAAAGTCATCTAGTACAGCTCCTCTGCAGTGAACAGGGACATCTTCAGCTAGATCAGGTTGCTCAGAGCCCTGTCCAGTCTGATCTGGAATGTCTGCATGTTTGTCTTGAATGTCTGTGCTACCATTTCTAGTGCCTTACTATCCTTACTACAAAAAACATCTTCCTTTTATCCAGTGTAAATCTCCCCTCTTTTCATTTGAAACCATCTCCCCTTGTCTTTTTACAACAGTCCTTCCTAAAGAGTCTGTTCCCTTCCTTTTTTAAAGCACCCCTTTAAATACTGAAAGGTGGCTATCAGATTTCCCTGGAGCCTTCTCTTCTCCGTGCTGAATAGCTTTAGCTCTCTCAGCCTATCCAAATAAAGAAGGTGTTCCATCTCTTGGACATTTTTGTGGTCCTCCTCTCAACACTCTACAACAGGTCCATGTCTCTCCTGTGCTGAGGGTTCCACATTTCAATGCAGTACTCCAGGTGAGGTCTTGCCAGCAAAGAGCAGAGGAGCCAAAACACCTCCCTCAACTTTCTGATCATGCTTCCTTTGATGCAGTCCAGGATACAGTTGGTTTTCTGTGCTGCAAGGGCATACTGCTGACTGATGTCCAGCTTCCCATCCACAAGCACCCCAGGTCCTTTTCAGCAGGGCTGTGCTCTATCCATATATTCTCCAGCTTGTATTTATTGCAGGGGTTGCCACGACCCAGATGCAAGACCTTGAACTTGGATTTGTTGAACCTTATGAGATTTGCCCAGACCCACTGTTCAAACCTGCCTAGGTCTCTCTGGATGGCATCTAGTCCCTCTGGCACGTCAACCACACCACAGAGCTCAAAGCTTGGAGCCATTTGCAAATTTGGTGAGGGTGCATTCGATCTCAGCATTGATGTCACTGAAGAAGATGTTAAAGAGCAGCTGTCCCCATACTGATTCCTGAGGGACATCACTCATTGCTGACTCCCATCAGGGCATTGAACCATTGATCACAGAAACATAAAAGCACAAGGTTGGAAAGAACCTACTAGATCATCTTGTCCAACCATCCACCCATTACCATTATTACCACAAGCTACTAAACCATATCTCGTAGCTTCTCATCCAGACACCTCTTGAACGCAATCAGAGATGGCGACTACACCAGCTCCCTCGGCAGACTATTCCAGTGCCTGACCACTCTCTGACAGAAGAAGTTTTTCCTTATGTCCAATCTAAACCTTTTCTGGATGATGGAGCACTGGAACAGACTGCCCAGAGAGGTTGCAGAATCTCCTTCTCTGGAGACATTCAAGACCTGCCTAGATGCCTATCTGTGCCACCTGGTCTAGGGAGCTGCTTTGGCGGGAGGGCTGGACTAGATGATCTCTGAAGGTCCCTTCCAATTCCTACAATTCTGTGATCCTGTGATTCCAGGAGCCTCCTGGATTGCCTACACCTCACCGTGATATTTTTCCAGTGGATGTCAGGGTGGTTGAATTCCCCAGCAGGATGCAAATGCAATGCCTCCTGTAGCTGGAGGAAGGCTTCATCTACAAGCTCTGCTTGACCAAGTGGTCAGTTGTAGTCACCAACCACAAGGATCCCTTTATTGTCTCTAATTCTCTCATAGGCATTTGACTTGTTCAGGCAGTTCTTGGATGAGAGCTCTTCACATTCTATTTTCTTCTCGGTGTTGAGACCAATGTCTATTCCTGACCTTTCTTGTCTGCCCCTTCTGAACATGTTGTATCTGTCAGTAGTCACATTCCGGTCATGGGTATCATCTCACCAGATTTTGGTGACGGCAACTACATCATGATTTTCTAGTAGCCCAGTGGCTTCCAGTTTGTTTCCTCATTTGTTTCCAAAGCTGTGAGCATTGGTGAAGAGGCACTTCATCTAGGCAGCCAGATTCATTACCTTTATGGAGGATAACTCCTTAATTCATGGAATTATAGAATGGTTTGAGTCAGAAGGGACCTTTAAGGTCATTTATTTTCAACCCCACTGCTGCAGGCAGTGACACCTCCCAATAGATGAAGTTGCTCAAAGTCACATCCATCCTGGCCTTGAATGCTTCTAGGGAGGGGGCATCCACATCCTCTCTGGGCAAACTGTTCCAATGTCTCATCACCATCACATTAAATAATATCATCCTTATATCTAATCTAAATCTACCCTCTTCCAGTTTAAAGTTATTTCATTTCACCCTGTCACTACATGCCCTTGTAAAAAGTCCTTGCCCAGTTTTCCTGTAGGCCCCCTTCAGGCACTGAATGGCTGCTATAGGGTCTCCTTGGAGCCTTCTCATCTCCAGGCTGAAGAGTTCCAGCTTTCTCAGCCTATCCTCACCTTGGGGAGGTGTTCCAGCCCTCTGATCATTTTTGTGGCCCTCCTGTGGACCTGCTCCAGCATCTTAATGTCCTTGTGCCGAAGGTTCCAAAACTGGATTCAGGATTCCAGGTGGGAGTCTCACAAGAGTGGAATAGGGGGGCAGAATCATCTTCCTCAACCTGCTGGTCACACTTCTGTTGATGCAACCCAGGATACAGGTGGCCTTCTGGGCTGCAATTGTACACAGCTCATGTTGAGCCCATGTTCATCAACCATTGCTCCCAAATCCTTCTCCTCAGGGCTGCTTTCAAGTCATTCTCTGCCTGACTTGTATTTGGGATTGGGATTGCCCCAACCCAGGTGCAGGATCCTGTACTCGCCTTGTTGAACATCGTGAGGTTTGCACAGGCCTACTGCTCTAGGCGTCCAGGTCCTTCTGGATAGCATCCATTCCATCTAATCTGTCATCTGCACTACTCAGCATGGTGTCATCTGCAGACTTGCTGAAATTGCATTCAATCCCACTGTCCATGTTTTCTACAAAGATTTTAAATAGCACTAGTCACAGTATTTATCCCCGAGAAATGCCTCTCATCAACAGTCTCTGCTTGGATATTCAGCTATTGACGACGACTCTCTGAGTGCAACCATCCAGCCAAATCCCTATCCAGTGAGTAATCCATGCTTCAAATCCATTTTTTTTTTCTCCAATTTGGTGATCAGAATGTCATTCAGGACAGTATTAAATGTTTTCCACAAGTACAGATAGATGACGTCAGTTGCTTTTCCTTTATCTACTGATGCTGTAACTCCAATTGTAATTCTAAATTAATTCTTCTGAGGTATTTATCTTTAGCATCTCTGTTGACTTCATCATCATAAAATGTAGCAGGCTGAGAGCGCCTGCTAGCGCCTTGTCCTTCTAATTTAGCTATGCTGTCCCACATCTTGTTGTGTCCAGTTGTGTCTTGCTATCACCCCTTTTCCTCTTCCAACCTAATCTGACAGTGAGCCTAGATAGATCCTGGATCAGAACTCTTTTCCCTCTTTGACTTAGGTGGACCCCATCTGCAGCCATGAAGCCAGGCACCATGTAAACTTCCCCACGATCAAAAAAGCCAAAACTCCTGTGGTGGTACCAGCCTCTTAGGAATGCGTTTATCAGATGGATTTTCCTGGTCCTCACAGTATCCCTCCCTGCCACTAAAGGTATAAAGAAAAACTCCCCTAAACTCCTGCTCCAACAACTAAGTGTCCCAGTGCCCTCATTTGATAGCCCTCATTCTCTCAGAGAATACATCACTGCCTGAAAAGTCAGTAAGAGATAATAATCAGAGGGGCAAATCAGGCTTGAGAGTGTCTTATAAGGGTCACATGGAGACAGCACACTGCCCTATGGATAGGATCTGTCTAGATGACATACAGGGCCCTTCATTCCTTGCAAAAGGGAGTCACCCATGATGATTACCCTCCTATCCTTACCTACCTACTGTTCAGGCAACTCACCATTCTTCCATTAGAGGAGTCAGAACAAATAGTGGCTGTTGAAAAGAAAAGCAACATTAAAAAAAAAAAAGTATGAAATCGTTGTAGAAAAAAAATTGGAAATATGCTATATGCTTTGCACTGAGCCAGTGTGAGAAAAAGCTCAGGAATAACTAAAGAGTTAGATGAGTATTTTTACAAGGCAAGTTTTACAGATGGACAGAAGATGCAATAAAAAGATAAAAAGGGTCAGAGTTGTGACGGAGGGTGAACTGTTAAAAATTATTGCTGTGAAACACAGGAAATTTGTGCAATGATTAAAAGGTTGGAAACGTGACACTGAGAAAACTGATGTGCAAGGAACGCAATCTTAACAGCTATGCCTTTTACAGTCTGGAGCAGGGCATGAGGATGTCACGGATGGCAGAACAGAAGAAGTTGCAGTAGTGAAGACAAGAGTCAGGGCTCAAAGAGGGAATAAAAAAAAGAAAAGGTCAGGAACTAGAAATGTTACACAAGGAAAGTTAATGGATAAGGAAAGGGCTATGGTCTGTGAACTGTGAAAGATGAACAAGCTAAAGATGAATACTAGGTTATGAGACTGAGTGACAATGAGGGGGATGGGATTGTCATTGCTGATGGGAAATGGAAAGAGTGGCCTGAAAGGAAAAGTGAAGTGATGGGTTTTGCTGTATGTGTAAAGCCTAGCTTGCAGGCACGATGTCATCCAGGAATAGATGACAGAAGGACTGAAAGACAGCTTGGGGTGGAAAAACAGGAAAGGATATACAAGGCAAGGTAAAGCAAAGAAAAGGAACCTGAAGGTGCAAAAGTTCATATAACCTGATGAGATGCATCTGTGAATCTGGAGGGAACTGGTAGATGAAGTTTTTACATCCATCATATTTGAGAAGTTGTGACAGTCCAGTGAAGTTCTCAGTAACTGAAAGACATTACTCTCATTTTTTATAAGGGAAAATAAATAAATAAATAAATAAATAAATAAATAAATAAATAAATAATATTAATAATAAAAGAAGACAAGAAGACCCAGAGCCCGGAGAGATACAGGCTAGTCAGTCTTATCTCCTTCCTTTCAAGATCATGGAGCATTTTCTTCTGGAAATTATGCTAAAGTATATGGAAAATAGAGGTGACAGTTGGCATGGCTTCACTAAGTACAAACTGTGCATAACACATTTGCTGTCCTTCTACAATGGGGTTTACAGCATTGGTTAACAAGGGAATAGCCACTGATATTTTACCTCTGTACTTTGTACTGCAAAGCAGCTGACACTGACCTGCATGACATTTCTAAATTGGATAGACATGGATTTTAAGGATGAACCACCTGCTGCATAAGGAATTGTCTGGGTGGTTGCAACCTGATATCAGTTTGGAAAAGAATGACAAGTGGTGTTCCTTAGGTATTGATACCAAGACCATGCTATTTAACATATTTCTCAGCAAGATTAACAGTGGGATTTGAGTGCATTCTCAGTCAGTTTGTGGATGGCACTAACTAAGCTCAGTGCTGCAGTTGATGTGCTGGGAGAGAGGATGCCACCCAGTGGGATCTTGACAGGCACTGAAAGGTAAGCCAGTGTAGACCTCATAAAATTCAACGAGTCCAAGTGCAAGATCCTGCACCTCAGCTGGAGTAATCCAAAATACAGGCTGAGAGAACCTTGTCTTGGTTTACACTGTTTTGAGTGCTAGGGTCCAGTTGCACAAAGCAGTCCATTCATTTAAGGAAAGTGAGGAATACTATGTTACACTCTATGCTGCTCCTGAACCACTCTATGGCAAAGCTGGCTTGGGACTGCTCTTCCGAGGCAGGAAGAAGGAGCCAAGAGCAGCAGTGAAGTGCAGCTTCTACACTTTTTTGGCTGGCAGGCTGGATCTCAGCTGAGTGAGCAGCAGCAATATGAAGCAAGGTATAGTGACAGAGGCAAACAGCTTTTGTGGTGTTTTTCAAAGCTCTTTTAAATGAATAGCTTACCAAAACTGGGAAGCGCTCTTGTCATGAAAATATCCCTGGATAAAACCAAAGCAGATTTGAGATCTCCTAGGAGTTTTCTCAGAGCCAGTTCCTACCCAAGCACTTACTCAGCATTACTTTCCACCCTATTATGTGATGACAGCATAAAACAAGTTTAAATCCATTATTGAACAGATTAAGACAAATAAGACAGAAAAATCAATGAACCAGTGAATTTTATTGAATTTATTGGTTGCAAGCACAATTGGCAGGCAGCTTGTTGTACAATTATATTTGGTAGCTCATAAGGGAGAAAGGGGAGGAAGAATTAACTCAGGCTTTGATCTTTCCTTTATCCTCCTGTGTAACCAGAAGCCTCTAACTGTGAAAGACATTCCTGCTAGTTCTGATATTTTGGAGGATTATGTCCCTTTCCTTTTGTCACTTCAAAACTGAATTTCTCCTGGAAGGTTTGGATGAAGATTAATCCTTAGTAGTAGAAAGACTGCATATGCTCTGGGCAAGCCACTTGACTCCAGAAGAGATCTTGGTCTTGGCTTTTTCTCCTGGTTGGAAAGGATCAGGCTCAGCTGGGTGAGCTCCAAGGTCTCTGATATGACTGCTGTGGTTGCTTGGAATAGATCATCTGTGGCCATTTCCATTTGTTAGATTCCTAGCAACATCAAGGGATTTTAATTCCTCTAAAATAGATCAAAACAGAGTGTGGATTTCAGGAGTCTTGGCACCACTAAACTGTTCAAATGCTGTTTTAGATGACATGCATTCTTATTCTGTTCATACACTTTTCCTGGTTTAATAAGCTTCTTCACAGATGGCTTGAGTGCCTAACTTGTCTTCTGCTGCATTAAGGCCCCTTTCACCACCCACACATTCAGAAACCTGTAAATAGTTTGTGGAGAGCAACAAGTGCTCTGACCTTTCTATTCCCTTAGGACGCACACATAATGTAAGTAAATCCACTGCAACAGCAGGATAAGTATTTATGAGTCCTGTGTGAGAGTCACACTCAGCATAGAGAATAGTATTTCAGTGAAATACTTCAGATCATGCATACTTTGTTTTATTTCCTTCTTAATCTTACAAATAAGCAAATTTTTTTCTGTTATGTTCACAGTATATCACAGTTTGAAAAACACTGAGATAACTTGAGAAAAGCTCAAGCTGCTTTTGAAACATTTCTTTCAGTAAATTTTGGATATTCTCTCACTTGTGTAATCAAATGTCTGTCAGTCAAACCTTTCACAGCTTCACTTATACAAAATCTCTACTTTTGTTTTCACTCCACCTGCATCAAGCCTCATGCAGTGTTCTGATGGCTTTATTTGCAATATACATCTTATTTCAAGTCTCTCTTTCCAGTAACTTTCATAGTTTTCCCTTTCTGTTAGAGTAATATTTGTCTTACTTTAGTGAATTGTTTTATTATATTCAGTTGGTGCACCTGTATTTTATTATTTTCCTATTCCCTCACTACATTCTTTGTTATTTTACCTTCTTCTCCCCAATATTTATGCTATTCACTTAATATCTTTCTTCTGTTAATACATTCCTTCAGAATTTCTCTACAATTTTATTTCCTTATATTTTTTCTCCACTAGGATTTACCTTATTACTCTTTTCAGGTATTTATATTGCACTCACTGTTTGTCTCTTTTATGTGTTTGTTTTAATATTTAGTTTGCCTTGTCTTTTCCCTTTGTGATAAATCCAATAAAGTCTTTCTCTGCTTCTCAGATTGAAATGTATCTCACCTGAGCGTATAGGCTGTTTTTGGTGATGAAATGGCAACTAGTTACTCACAATCATCGCTCCTTTCAATTCAGTGACACAGTTAAAAGTTTAAGATTGAAAAGAGCAAACATCTGTACCAAACCTTGCTCTCTTCATTACTGTACTATTGGAACCTGAGATCTTTAGAATAGTGACCTCCCTTTAAATCAGTACATGGGGAAATGGCATAGGGAAAGTTTACTCAGTAAAGATGATAGCTACATCTATTAGGAACTCAGAGGATCGCCACTTGATACCTGATAGTCCTACATTCTTCTTCATCTTGATTTCCTTAGAGCCACAAAAGAGGAGAGAACCTGCCCACCTCAAGAAACATGGCAGGTTCTTCAGACCTTGTTCTGACCGTGGAAAAGAATTTTCTGCTTTCCCTTGACTACTTTATCCCCAGTTAAAATAATCCCAAGTTCAACTACTGAAGCTTAGTCATTGATACACATCTAGAAATAAATACAGCTAATCTCAAAGATGGAATATTTGTCTAAATTGAAGATGTGGAGGGAGGGTGTTTTTTTTTGTTATAGTTGTTTTTTGTTTGTTTGTTTGTTTGTTTTCAGGTAGGTCCTCTACCTCTACTGTCTTCATGATGAAACAGCAATTATCCCTCTGACTTCACATTCTTTCATGTAGCCAAGGAATAATTTCACAGGGAAAATATTAATTTTTTTTCTTCCCTTGCTATTCTCCTTTTTATTTATTAAAATAATTCTTAATTCTCATTTGCACTTGTTTTTTCACCTTCCTTTTCTATTTCCAGAATACTAATAGATGAAAGGACTGTCAGATTACTTAAAGATTCAGATCTGTATTTTGGTCAGGCATAATGCTCTGCCTTTTCACACTGACTCGGGAGGTCACCACCTCAACTACACCAGTTCCAAGAAATTTACAAACGAAGAGCAGTCCGTTAGAGAAAATGAGCTAATAGGAGAATTTTAAAAGCTAAAGAGGTATGAGAGTTCATTTCATACTGAAGTTTGCAATTGGATTTAGGGAGAACTCCGAGATTTGAGCCTGTTCTATAACAACTTCTTTAATGACAGTGGAAAACAAAGCAAGACGCAACAAAACAAAACACAACAAACAAAATCGTCCAAAATCCACAGTGAATTCCTCTTTTGAAAGCGTAGCTTAATTTTCATTTTGCAGTTGTCAGGAGAAAGTACTCCTGGAAACATTTTGTAACATTTCAAAAAACTTTGCCCTAGTTCTCAAGTATTTGCCACACCTATGCCTTAGCATTGTCTCCTCCTTAGACTGCTTTACACTGTGAGAGCTGATTGCCAAATCAAGGATCTTAGTGCTAGTTCAAGTCAAACCAAAGTACCCCCCCTCCATCCCTCCTCCCCCACTTTTGTTTTTTGACACTGCAAGAGGACAGAATGGTAAAACAAAAGCAACTTGCAGTTCCTGTACTTTGAGTCTGAATAGGAAGGCAGTGCCAAGATTAACAGAATGTGGAGCAGGATTCTGCAATCCATCACTACCTTTCTCTCAGCTGGAGGTGGGGTTGTTGAACAGATGTGTTGGGATTTCTGCAGAAAAAGGAAAAAGAACCTGGACAAATACAAAAGGAAAGCATGCTTCAGTGAAGAGTGTCATGAGAGAGGATGGGTTGAGGAGGACTCTGTTATGCCACTCAAACTGTCCTCAGTCAGTCAGTCCCTTGATGTTACCTACTCATGTTTTTCACTTTGGCACAAGGTACAAAGTATTTGAGGGATGCACTAGAACAGAAGGCATTTATCCTTCTGTGTATCAACTCCATTTACAAAACAGAATGAAAAGCTGCCTGATTCCTATTATTTTAACAAGTTTTCCTCTCTGATTTTAATGGTGTGACACACAACCTTCAGACTGATGGCGTATCTCTGTGAACATAGGAAACCAGGAAGCTCTTAACAAATTGTGCGCCTATGTTCAGAAAGGACCTGTGTTTGCAGAATGTACAGAACATGCTTGTAGAACCATCTCAAGGCTTCATCTTTCAAGATGAAGGATGGATTTATTTTTTTAATTATTCCTGAATGCAACATGTCTTCAGAACTAAGTTATATTAAGAAGTAGTAGGTCAAAGATAATGCTGCAAGACAGTGCTGAAGGATTAAAAGATCAAATCCCAGTGTACTGGACAAAACAGTATGGTACGTTTCATATTTATTACATAATTTTTCTGGAGTCAGTGATTATTCAGGAATTTGATTATAAAATGTACCTTTCAGCCATACTGCTTTCAGCTTATCAAAACATGACAATTCAAGCATAATGAATAATGAAGCAGAAGGGTATTTCTAGTGAATTTTATAAATTTGCTGCAGGTAGATGAGTTTCGCTGAAAAGTGAAATATTCAAATGTACACCATCTTGTTCATTGCTGTTTGCACTCTTCAGACAATCTGTGTGCCATTTCAGAGTTCTGGCATTTTGGGGCGATAGAAATACGAGAATATAAAATGTTGTGAAAAAATGTGAATAATTTAAAGTAGGAGAATTTTGGAAGGGGGAATTTAATATCATCCCTGCATTTTCTCTCAGAATATGAAAGGGACAAACAATAGCAAATGGAAGCTGACTCTCTTGCTAGAGTAGAAGTAACCATCTCAGGAGGGTTTAAGCTCAGCAACTGGAAAAAAAAAGTAATTAAAGTTCAAAACACAAAAATTAAAATATTTTGGTTTAGGCAATTATTTTCCTGTCTGAAAATCATCACTTCTTTCTGACTGGCTCCTTGTTGTGAGCGCTTTCCAAATACTATCCATCTGATTAAAGATAGGAAATTTTCCACCAGTGCCAGTAATCATCAAATTACTTCCTAAAGCAGGGTCAATGTTACCTTCAGGTAGGAATGGGATTGGATATATTACTATTTGGACATCTCTAGAACCAATCTCATTATGTATAAATTGGAATTTGATTTAAGTGTCTAATTTATAAATAGAAGAGTTTAAAATAAGACTTTGGTTTAAATTTCCAAGGCAAGATTAATGAATCTGCCTAGTAAATCAGTCTTTTTTTTTTTTAACAAATAAACTGGGTTTCATAAAATAGATCTTAGTACTCACAAAGCATGAAGTCCTGACCTATAAATCATAGACATGACTTAAAAGTCAGTCATATTGCTTATAAATCAGCAGCGATACTTTAAAAAGTACCATGCTTCTGAAAAAAGGTGTGAGACAAATGCTCCTTATTTTATATACGTATATTTAATTTAAGTATTTAAAGTGAAAAGAATTATAAAGCTGTTTTTAAAATGGTTATTTGAAAAATAGAACCTCAAAGAGATGATAGAGCAGAAGGGGAACTTTATTGGTATTCATAAATGTGCACCTTGCCATTTGTAACTGTCTTTGTACTCTCCCCTCTGCACAGGCTGCCTATCAGAGTTGTAGTATGCTGTCAAGATTGTTGCAGGTCTGATGCTTGTTTTTCTCCTGTTTGCCTTTTTCAAATATGCCCTTGCCAGTCTCAGTAGCAAGAGATGGACTGCTTTAGCTTATTCATTCCCAGTTGGTATTTCAGAGGTTTGGGCTAAACCACAGTCACCACCTTCAGCTTGAAGAAGGCAAAAAAAGTACAAGAAGATTAGAAGTCTAGGAGATTCTTAAAAATACTGGAAGCAAGAATTTTTTTAATATTCTTTACTGAGTTGTAACTTTTCTTATGTTTCATGGTACTGTTTTTGAATAAGCCTATAGCCTCCAATCAGCTATTCAAAGAAGCAAAATGGCTAAAGACTTCAACATACTTAGGAAAGTTCTTTATTTTTTTCTTTTAAAGTTTGTAAATATTTTTGTTTGTCTTGATTTGGCTTTTCATTTTGAGTGCTGTCTTGTTCTGTGTTTTTGTTTATTTGTTTCATGCTTTTTGTTTTGTTTTGTTTTTGAAGAAAGGGTGTTTGTTTTGTTTTTGTTTTTTACCAGTAGCAGACGAATAGCTGTATAACATATGAAATTGTAATTGATTCAAATAAAATTTGTATGAGCCAAATGTATCCATTCAGATAATTTCATCATTGTGTCTTAGAGCTGTCTGCCAGTTTTCAGCACGGATTAATTCTAATGGGTGAGAACTCATCACATATGGGAAGGAATCCAATTGTCATCTCTTCCATGGTGGACCAGCCCAATGTCCAGAAGGCTACTAGTGCAATGGGCAGAACAGAGAAATGTCTTTCAGTTTTCCCTTCCATATTTTGTGTAAATACTATACCTGAATCAATGCAGGGATTAAAATATATCTGATGAAAGCAGGTCATTATGACAATCATATAGCTTTTTTTTTTCTTTTTCTCATTTCAGTAAGAATTTAAGCACCATTTCTTCTTTGGTGTAGACAGTGATACCAATAGGATTTAAAATTAGTGGAGAATTTCTGATAATTTTTTTGTAAAAAAAAAGCACACTATCAAGCTTCACTTTAAAGTGATTCTGTGAAATAATATATATTTTTCCTATAATATAACTAAAATAAATTAAAAGGTTCTAATATTCTAATATAGGCTATATATTTAGCCTATTTAAGCAGTCAGACTTCACTGTTAATGGCTTTTATTTCTTTTTTTTTTATTATTATTATTAATGGGGAATATCCTTACAAGTGAGAAGTCATAGTAGCCAAATTCTTGGTTTACCTTCGTCAGTCATTATTTTTTTTGTTGGCAAATATGTTTGTGTAGTATTTTTCCTGTAAGTAGCATCTAGGAGACTCAATAAAAAGCTGATATTGCTATCAGCTTGGAACAAAGTAAATGGAACTTAATAGTCAAAGTTTAACCACCTAGTTTTGCTACTTTGGTGCAGTAGTATAGTACAATAATTCTAATGGCATAGAACTGTCACTCTCAGTGTGACAGTGCAAGGATAAAATATTAAAATAAAAATTTTAAGAGAACTCATTAACCGAACTTATAACTGATAGAACTATCAACTTTCAGACAAAAGAAAAAAAAAAAAAGGAAAAAAGGATCCTGTCACTAAAACACACACTAAGAAAAGATACAAAACTCTTCTTATTTTGTGTGTGTGTGTGTGTGTGTGTGTGTGTGTGTGTGTGTGTGTGTGTGTGTGTGTGTGTGTGTGAATGACCTATGTAATTCTGGATATTACTTTTATACTCTCCGTTTTTCAGTCCCTTCTATAAAATAAAGACCAAAGTGAAATTCTGAAGCCTTTTTTTTTTCTTTTCTCTTTTTTTTTTTTACTTGAGATTTTATTTTATTCACCTCATTTTTTTCTGCTCTGATTTTATCAATATCCCAAATATGAGTAAATGACTTACTTGAGTCTCACTGGGCACATTGTACTTTAAAGGCAATGCCTGGTCATAGATAAATCTCTAGGTTCTATAGGAGAGACAATAAATAGCAATAATCCTAACTTTTTTCTTTTTTCTCTTTTTTCTTTTTTTTAATAAATTCTATGCTATTGTGGTGAGAAAACATTTCCTGTTTCAATACAAAAATAAGCATTATGAACTTGGAAAGTGAGAGAGAGAGGAATGAATGCAAAGCCAGTAAAAAGCAAGATCTCTAAAATACTCTGTAGTTGTGCTCGTGCTATGATACTGTGGCTCTGCAGGAAGAATCTGAAGTTAGTGAAGGAGCTGCTGGGAAGAACTCAACTTCGATGCTGTTTATGCTGATGGTATTTTATATATGTGAGGAAGCCACCCCCATGGTCTGAGTGTACAGCAGGAGGTAGGCAGAATCTGTTGGATGCGCTCCTGCCACACAACTTCCAATGTATTTTCAGCAGGCAGGAAAGCGCTTGGTGTATTCTGAGATTAACCTTCTGATATTAACCAAAGCATAATACATAAAGGACATGAGAGATTCATTTTCAAAAACAAATACAGACAAATCAGATACTATCTAAAGTGATGCACTTGGGCATATTTTTTTTTCTCAAAATCTTGCTGTCTACATTATACTGTTTATAACACAGGTAGATATTTCATTTCCTCATCACTATCAAGCTATTGAGCCCAACTCCAATGTATTAAAATCACAGATAAAAATATTAAAATATTCCTGATGTATATGATTTCCAGTAACAGTAGGGTAATATTTATTTGAATTTCATAGGCGCACACTCAGTATTAAAGCTGAAATGCAGCACTTTGAAACTAAAGGAGTCCTTTCAATCATTAACTTGCAGTTTCTTCATTCCTCTAGATAACTACGAGAAGCTAAGACATAAATGTCATGGAAAAAAAAAAAAAAGATTATTGTAGACACACCAGCCTTTCAGTAGAGCAGGACACTTGCTAGCTACTACTCCATATCCATTGTTCTCTCATTATTTCATCTAAATTGTCTGACCATTCTGTCACAGAGGAAGTGTTGCTTCATATAGGTGACTGTGACTGCATCCAGTTTCCATTTTTCCCCCTAGATTTTTTTTTCAACTGTATATTTTTGAAAAATATGAAAAAGTCTTGATATGTTCTGCTTTCAACAACATATGGGCATTTTAATTGTATTTCATCTTTGAAGATGGAATGTAGTCAAAACTACTCAACTTTAGGTGATTAATGAACAAGTATTCTAGTACTTGCATGAATTCTGTAATTATTCTAGAGAGAAAAACAGTGGTTTTGAAATAGATCCAGGGAACTTTATTTTTTACATATCTACTAATGTTAGGACTATATGAATAGTTGCTTCTTTCTCTTTAATGACACAAAAGGTATTCACTTTAGAAAGATGATTAATAATAGCCTAAGATGTTGTCATGATGGTGTATGAGGAAGGTAGATTCCCTTTTCTATCCTTCTTTTAAGAACAGTTCATGTACATGCATAGGTGAAAAGAACTAATGGAAGGCACACGTTGGAAATCTTATTTCAGGTCTGTTTTACTCACTGATTTTGGAAATACGGTACTCTTAGCATCTTTATTCCTGCACTTTCATCTAAGAAGGGGCAAAGTAAATGACAGCAGGGAGTGGATCTGGGTACAGAAATTTATTTCAAAACTAATGTAGCACTTTCATCCCACTTAATTATCTCAGCTACTTACTTGCTTGTTAGCACACAGCACTGTGTCTGCTGTAAGGCTTCTCACTGGAGCTCTCCCACGATCCCTCTCCATGTAGCTCTGATCTCTGGGATCTTTCTGCAGTTAATCTTTCTTCCAAAAAGAAAGGTCTTCATCACCATTGTTCCAAGGCTACTCCTTCCTTCTGAAATCACTACTTCTTCTTGTGAACCTTTTTTAATTTGTCAGTTCTACCTGTTCGACATTCTAAACCCCTGGTTTTCACCAACTAGATAGTCTATGTGCAGAAATATAATACGTGACCAGACTCCTAAATGATGAATCTCTCTCATATCTATTAACTGAAGGATTCAGTACCTGCCAAATCTGTTTAGTACAGATGTTATGAAAATGTACAACCAGTCAATACCTGTTCCAGCTAGTGGTACCAGGCTTCTTGTTTGGAAGTTCAAAAGTTCACTTCTCCATATTCACACTCACATACATATATCCAATTATATGTCTCCTGCTAGCATTCACAGGTTAACACTTATGACACAGGTATACCACTACACAGAACACTGGCATAATTTCAAGGAATGGTATGAGCAAGTATCTTCTAACAACAAGAGTTCAGTTCCCAAGTGAATAAAGAAAAATATACTGAAGGTCAAATTGCTGATTCTACTAGTGAAGTAAGATTACTGTTTGGAAAAAAAAAAAAAGTACTGTGGCATGAAAATGATAACAGTCATAAGTCAGAAGACAAGCTTTGGATAAATGTTTGAAATGCATGTATTTATACTGTGAGAATGGCACAGAAGATAACATATGAATGAGATGGAAGAAGTGTATTTCAAGGTGAGTTGCAAAAAATTTTCTGAAAATGTAAAGCCTCAGAAAATTTTAAGAAGAAAGGATAGATAAAACGTAATTAGCATTGTTCTTTAATGCTTTTTGTGTCAATCCTCATTTCATGTTGGTCTTAAGATTGCTGAGACAATGAGTGCTTGTTTCTGGAAGATTGATTTCTGTCAAGAAAAAAATTTGCCATGTGTAGCAAGAAAAACTCCTTTACCTAATCATTATATTTCTTCACATCACAAATTGAGTAATATCTTCAAGATGGTTCTTTTGGTTTGGATACGGCACATGAATTCCCCATAAAAGCTTTTCAAAATGTTATTAATTTAGTTATCCATCATAGCTGTTTTTAATATATCAGTAAGAAAGAAGATAGACCTTTTAAAATAGTGAAGATTTCTTGTATTTGATTTTATACTTAATACAGCTCTAATTTTCCAACAAATGAATTTTGTTTGTTTGGTTGGTTTTGTTTTCTAATGCATTATCATTGAATAACAGGTCATATGCTGACTCAGAAACTGCTGGTCCTCTTGAAATCTGCTGTAACTTTCCAGAGTAAGTACTCTGTATCTTATCCCCAACAGTTATATACAAAAAAAGGGTATTTGTCATCTATTTCATCCTTCTTCTCCCTACACTAACTTCAGTGGGACTGTTCAGCTTTCAGTTTTCATAGCAATAGAAATTAAATGGAAAATGGAAAACGTTTCAGAATTAAAAATTACCAAAGCAATTACAAATTTCTACAATATTATGTCTTCCTCTGTAACGGTGATGAAAAGTTCAGTTGTAAGCATGTTTATAAATGTGCTTCATTTAGATGATAGATTCAAAAGGGACAAATCATAATCCCAACAATGACTGAAAACAACAATTAACCTCAAGAATAAATGTCAAATATAAGCAGATGGAGGAACATATGCTAACTAAAAAGTAGATGTAAATTACTATGTGAAGAGAAATCTGTAATACCTAGAATTTGAGATTATTTATTTACTTACTTTAACCTCAAACAAATTGCAAAATATTAAACTACGAATATTAACACGTCTACAACAATAGTAAAATAAAGGGTATCTCTGAGTAGATAAGACCCCAACAGAAACATTAAACATCTTGCTGAACTGAGGACAAAAGAATGTAGAAAATAATATTTGCTTAAGCTACTTAGTGAGACTGTCTTATCTACCTGTCTCCTTTCAGCAAAATATCAGTTTAAAGACAGTCACCATTGTTCTGAGCAATTAAATTACTTCTAGATTACTTTAATATATATGTATACATATATTTTTTCTAAGCTTGACCAACTTTGCAGCCAAGAAAAATAGTGTAAAAAAATCTGTTTTCTGCTTATTGTGACAAAATTTTTTTATGTTATTTTCCCAAAGACTGGAATTTTATTTTATTTTATTTTATTTTTACCACTAAAAGATGTAGGGTTCAAGTTTTCTCCCACTAAGATCAATAGAAAAATGTTCATTTATGCTATCTGTTGTTTTGGATTTATTTTTTTTTCAATACTGATTCTATTGAGAAGAGGGAGGAAACCAGAACAAACAAAGGAACAATCAGTCAGAATTTCAAGTCTATCTTGGCAAAAAGCTTGGAAATAGATCATACTGTGAGAAGGAAGGAATCGTAAATAACTTACACTAGTTAACCTCTTGTTATCACCTACAAAAGTTTAAAGGAGCAAGAAATACCGGATATGTTAATTCTTGTAATTGAATTAACATTACTGATTTCCATTGCTATCCTCATCACACTTAGCAGCTACGCATTCATCTCTCAGCTACAATGAGAAATGGATACCTCCAGGAAAGAGATTAAAAAGTCAAGAGTTTGAGCACTGCAGCCAATAGTTTTATGCCTGTACTAATTTCAATGAACAATTAGAAACAGTCTCATATCACCCTGTGTACACATCTGTGTGAACTGCATAAATCTGGCTACAAAAGATTCACAGTGAAATTCTTTGTGCAGAGTATTTCTTCTACAAAGTTAGCTTCAGAGTTCTATTAAATAAGTACTGAACATTCCTTCGCAAGTGGTCATAAAACCTTAGCATGAATCAGAGTTGTAAACAAAAGTACTAGAATGTGTTGTTCTGAAACTCTTTGAAATTGAAGAATTTCAGTATTTATCTATAAATTTAAGAGATGTGAGAGAGTTTTAAACATGCTTGTCCTACATGAATGAACAAAGTATCATATCTATATATGGGGGTAATTTAGTCTTTCTGAAGAAGCAAAGGGAACACACTTTCCTACTTTTTCCTTATATTTTATGAATTGAAGTCTACAGCTAATCTCAGATATAATATTGTCTCCCTCTACCTGATATTTTACTTTATGGAATAAACACAGGGAACTGGAAGGGAATTCCTGGCTTATTAAATCCAAACCTTTGCCATCACAGATAACTATTATACAATCATACATCTTAAGAATAAATAGGAGTTTGTTTATTTCCCACTACTAATGTTATAAAGCTCTTCCAAGTCCCCATTCCTCTGTTTGTTAGAAATTGTTGCAGCCTGAATGCTAGGACTTCATTTTGAATGGCTTCAAATATATGTCAAAAGTAACTTGCTCTTCCTGAAGTAATGTATTTTATTTCCGTCACAGAATCATGGAATCATAAAATTGTTTGAGTTAGAAGGGATCCCTAAAGGTCATCTGTTACAACTCCCCTACAATAAACAGCAATACCTACAGTCAGATCATGTTGCTCAGAGCCTGATCCAGTGTGACCTTGAATGTCTTCAGGGACAGGGCACCTACTAGCTTTCTGGGCAACCTATTCCAGTACCTCACCACCCCCATTGTAAAAGAAACTTGTGTCCAATCAAAATCTCCCCTCTTTAAGTTTGAAACCATGTCCCCTTGTCCTACCAAAACAGACCTTACTAAAGAATCTGTTCCTTCTGAAATGCCACTCTCAGGTTTCCCCCAAGCCTTCTCTTCTCCAGGCTTAACAGCTCCAGCTCTCTCAGCCTGTCCTTGCAGGAGACGTATTGTATTCCTTAGACCATTTTTTGTAGCTCTCCACTGGACACCCTCCAGGTCCATGTCTCTTCAGTTACTGAGGACTCCACATCTGGACACAAGTACTCCAGGTGAGGTCACCTGGAGAGTAGAGCAGCAAGATGACCTCCCTTGTACTGCTGGCCACATTTCTTTTGACATGGACCATGATACTGCTGGCTTTCTGGGCTGCAAGGACTTTTAATTAAAAGCCTTTTTATTAAATATATATATACTAGTATAAGTCTGTTTTTGCCCTGATCCAGTAGCAGTAGTCAAAGCTTAAATTTTATCTTAAAGGAGTTCTGGCTAACTCATAATCCACTACAGTCTATCTGTGAGCAATATTCTTTACATTATTTGCATAAATAGATTTAAGAAAAAATCTTCAGGGTTTTTTTATATTTGGTGTTTTGCTGACAGTGTATTTAAAAGTCTTAATGTACTAAAATATCTACATTATCTTATCTAACTGTCAACAGGGACTTGCAAGTGTTTCAGAAATTGGAAAGGTTTAAAAAAATAATATTTTGACTTCTTACTGAGAATTGTGTAAAGAAAAGAAAGTAGTAAGTCAGATTTATATTTATTTTTCTAGTCGTTAATTACCTACTTTTTTTTTTTTTCAAAATATGTATTGTTAATATCTCATATACAATTTTCTAGCTACTCTTTTTTAACCGATAATATTTTGTTTCTCTTCTGCCAAGCAGATGAAAGAGCTCTCTGACGTTTAGTAACTTCTCCCTGTAAAGATGTTCAAACACTGTAGTCAAAGCAACTTTCAGCTTTTACCTTGCTAAGACAAACAGAGAGTATTTTTTAGTTTGAAAATAAGAGGGATTTTCCCTAGTTTACTTTTTTTGCTGCACCCACTCTAATTCGTTGGCCACTCTGAAGACTCTTCATATCACAAGTCTACGCAGAAATTCTTTCTTGATCTCATTTATTCCATATGTGGAGTTCAAAGACTTTTATTACTCTCTAAGTTATATTTTTAATGTACAACATTTTACTGGCAATTTATATTTAATTCCTTCATAATACTACTTTTAAGAGCTTCTGAAGATGCCACTTCCAAAGATTGAACCCCTACCCATTGAATTTCCTGGTGTGTATTAGGCCTTAAGCATTTGATAGTACTTAAAGTTAACTTTTCTGCTCAGATATTTCTATAGTAATTTATTATTTCCAAAGCTAAACTTAGGTATGATTCTGAAGATAGATCGCTCCAGAAACTAGCTTCAGCAGGTAGAAAGGATGAAGTTCCATGTCTGGTTTCTTAGCCCTATGCAGCCCTACATTATCCATCATCTCACATCCATGATTTCATGCACGTATTTATCATCAGTTTGATGTTATAAAAACTAATCTTAAAAGTATGTAGTACAGTTTTCATGTTGCTTAAAACTGAAGGATACATATACAAAACAATAATTTTATCAGTCTCTATAGTGTGAGGACAACCTAAGTGAACAACTTCTAAATAATTCAGGGATCACCAACTGGAGAGAGCATAGGTATTATCTGCTCAATGAGTATTTAATTTTTTTTCATGTTTGCTACAGATAAAGATATTAAGAGGAAATTGGATTTTCCTGGAGAACACCATTGGCAAGAGAGAGAATAACAAGGATGTTTCTTCATTTGAAAGTACTTTTTTTTCAAAGTGCTTTTCGTGCATAGAATCATAGGAACATAGAATGGTTTATGTTGGAAGAGACTTTTAAGATCATTTATTTCTGTCCACAGTTCTATAGGCAGGGACACCTCCCAGTAGACGAAATTGATCAAAGCCTTGTCCAGCCTGGCCCTGAATGATTCCGAAGAGGGAGCATCCACAACCTCTCTGGGCAACTTGTTCCAGTGTCTAACCACCCTCACAGTGAAGAATTTATTCATGATATCTAATATAAATCTACCCTTTTCCAGTTCAAAACCATTTCTCTTCATACTGTCACTATATGCCTCTATAAAGAGTCCCTCCTCAGCTTTCTATAGGACCCCTTCACTTACTGGAAGTATGCTATGAGTTCTCCCTGGAGCCTTCTCTTCTCCAGGCTGAGGAGCCCCTGCTGAGAGCAGCTTGTATTCTATGGGGAGGTGCTCTAGCCCTCTGATCATCTTTATGGCCCTCCTCTGGATTTTTTCCAATAGCTCTATGTCCTTCTTGTGTTTGGGGTTCCAGATCTGGATGCAGGACTCCAGGTGGAGTCTTACAAGAGCAGAATAGGCAGGCAGAATCATTTCCCTGCTGGTCACATTTCTGCTGATGCGGCCCAGGATATTGGTGGCTTTCTGGGCTTCAAGAGTGCATTGCCAGCTCCTGTTGAGTCTTTTATCAATTGACACTCCCATTCATTCACTAATTCACATACTGTATGGTACACTGCTATTGTATAGGATTAATTTTTAAATCAGAATTTCATGTCATCCTGTCAAACATCTGATAAAAGTCTAAGATTATTATATATGTTACTAATTTTATCAGCAAATTTTGTACTAGTATCAAGGTTTGACAGGACTAATTTTTCATATAAATGTGTTAATGCTTAATTATATCTGTGTATTTCATTCCTCAATCAATTGAACTCTGTTGAAGTTTTTCATATTTTTCTGTTGGATTCATCTCAGTCTATGTTCCAATTACCTGACCACATTACTTGTTTTATTAATCTGTTTTTAATTATCTTAATAGAAGATCTCTTTTCTTTCCTTGCAATACTTAGATTTATTCAGAAGAAGGATAGGAAAACTATAGATCTTATGTTAGTATTAGACATATTATTCAGGTTGTGAACATTTCGGAGTATTTTGTTATACTTTTTGTAGATGCTACACACTTCTTCCTTGAGTTATCAGTGGAAAAGAAACAGTATCATTATCCTCATATCTTTCTACCAAAATATGGAAGAGAAATACTAATGAAGCATTTGTTTATCTATAACTTTATACATAAGCATAATTTAGTAACTTCACCAATTAAAAATTACAGATTATGCTTCTTGCATTCCTGCTATGTTTAAAATATTTTTTTTTATTCAAAAAGCCCATGTTGTTTTTTTTTTTCTTTAATCTTTTTGGATTTTCAACCTGTTGGGTTTTTTTGTTTGTTTGTTTTTGCTAAATGTATTTCTATTATTCTGCATCTGCTTGCCCTTTTTCCCTACTTTGGTTTCAATTATTTTTTTACATTTCTAGTTTTTTACATTTCTAACTTTCTTGGCTTTGCCAGAAAGGTATACTTCAACCAAAATATTTTCTTGCCAAGGAAGTACCTTAAATTGCCTATTCAATATATTCCTTTTAAATATTGTTCCTTTTTTGTTCACATTCTTCTGGTTTTATTTTCAATTCTTTAATAATAATTTTGATTAATTCTGGGAAATTACAATATTAGCATTTATGGCTTTAACTGACTTTGATATAACATAATGTCAGGCAATGATCTTGTTCCCTTGTGTGAACTGATGGCTTTTGTTTGTTTCTCCATCCTCACAGTATTTGCTGAACAAGTTACTAGCTATAATATCAACATCACAGTTACGCACACTAACTCTCTAGTTTCCAGCAATATCAGTTACATTAATTTTTCTCTGGTAAATACGTATTTCCAGTTGTTCAAGTATGTTTTCCAGATTACAAAAACTTTGCAATAAGTGAATGACATCTTAGTATTCTTGAACAAGTTACTTCAATTTGCTCACAATTAAGTTTGCATCCGCCCTTCATGCTTAAATTTCAATCAAAATAATGGGTATTTCCACTTAGGATCAAATAAGTTATTTTAACCTGGTGATACAGTATTTGATTTTTACGTATTACTTCTATGCCCACAGGTATCTATATGTAGATAGATCATCTGGCTGTGACATGATCTGAAAACTCAAAATTATGCTTTAAGCACAAACCATACAAATTCGACATAAGCCACCAAATCAAACTCACCATGTTTATCTCTTTATATCTTCTATTCCAACAGATAGCAAGCATAAGACAGGCTTTAGAACATATACTTTCATCTTAATCTACAATTCTCATAGTTTGTCTTTGAAATTATGCCACATTGGAATATGTGCAAGCTACTTCCTGATCTGAGACTATGGAAAACCAGGGGCATGATAAAAACAAAAGCTACATTTCACTGAAGCAAATCTTCCTATTATTTTTAAGGAAAAAAAAATTAAAGTTGGTTAATGATGAATATTTGCCATTAAAACTGCATAGAAACCCCAAAACTTTGAAACCTCATTCCTTCAAGATTTCGCACAGCGCTCTGGACCACTGCAGACGGCAGCTGATGGAAGATAAAGCAGTCTCTGTGTAATCCACTAGTCTTCTTGTGCTATGATCTTTTCCTAAAGTCAGTCCAAAGAGAATGTGAGAAATTCTCACTCCCAACCACAGAGCACGTCTACCTAAATTAAGCTACAGAGAAGAGTACTTTCAGCTCTCAAAGTTCTTCATGTGTCCATCATGGCAAAAGTAAAGGACTGTAAAACATTCTTATCATCTGAGGAATGGGCAGGCAAGGGTGTAAAGCACAGCTGACAAGGAGCTTATGCACAAACACTACAGGAATCTCTGCTAGAGAAGAATTTCATCTGCAGTTCCAACCTAAATGGGGAGGAAAAAAAAATCCACAAAGATAAAAGTAGAAGAACGATTTGAAAGCACCAGCTAGGTGGGAATCTTATGTGCAGAAAAGAAGTGCACCAGGCAGAAATGAAAGCACAGCCTTGATGGGGAAGACAAGGACCTTGAACATGACTAAAGGGATGGTAAGCAGGGAAAGAATTTTAATTGGGGAGTTTCATGGCCTGAGTTTCAGGAGATAAAACTGACTTTCACAGCAGCATTCAAGAAGGATTGAAGGGGAAAAAAGCAAGCAGCCTGCCTTTTATCATAACCTGTGCAATGGTTAAACGCAGTTTTGTATGTCTGTTATCCTTAGCTTTTTAATGATTTTTGAAAAGACTTGGGGAGTGGTCAAAAGAAAGTTTCTTCTGTGCTTCTGTGCATGAAGGGTGTATTCTGGGAGATAACTATGTTGTCTTTCTGAACTGATCATTAGAGTAACAAATACTCAGTTTTGAATACTTAGTCCAACAGACAAATGAGGGCTGAAGTAAACAAAGAAAACTAAGTATGGAAGATAATAAACTTTTCCCAGACTGTACTTTGTTCACAGTAAATAATAATGTTGTCTTACAAATTTAGTTCCTAAAAGCATACATATATGTGGATCTGCCCTGTAACAGTACTTGTATTACTGATATCTGACATATTAAAATCTTGGATTTGTTCCCTGAATACCTCTATATGGTTCATTTGTATTTAAAAATATACGTTAACTTTTATACTTCAATATCAATTTATAGTAGACAACTCAAGAAAAACTTATCTGCTTATGACAATACACAAATGTAGCAGCCTAAAATGACTATGAAACAATACCAACACTGGAATTTCAAGTTTCTTGATATTCTTCAGGTAATTCTCTGACTGAATCTTATGATTATTATATTAACAGATCCTATACTTAAGGACCTTTTCTGTAACACATTTGACTTCCTAATTCATTGGTTCTACAAAACATGCTCATATTCTAGTCTAGATTAATTTTCTGATGAACAATTTGCCCAAAACCAAAAAAAACAAATTTTAAAAAAACAAATTCTGGCGTTATGTTGATCCTGACAGTGCAATACAGCAAAAATAAAGCATATGTATATTTTAATTAATTTCTATATTATCAATACATAAGGACTGAATATAAGGTTTGATTTTTGGGGTTGTACTGCTACCTGATGAAGGGAATCAAGAGTTTATAAACTTAAATTGTACAGTTTATTATCTGTAGAGATGACAGAACTGACTAGCAGATATAGCACGGTAATGCAAAACAAAATAAAACACCTGCCTCTGGTACTCTGGTATCTATCTAGAATAAGTCATTATTTCTAGCATCATAACAAGTTTCTGAATTACAAAATTAGAGGTGATGAATATACAGCTCTGTAAGAGACTATTATTATACCACTGCCTCAAAGTTTGCTGATGAACATGTCCGAACATGTCCAAGCTAGTCCTGGACAAGGTTGTGAAATCCTTTGTCTAAGGAACAAGCAGATGGGCACGTCCTGGGGCAACGAAAGAGAGATAAGCTGCAGTTCAGTGGCCGCTGAACACTCTTTTGTTTGGTACTCATCTCCGTGGGGAGATAGCCAGCTCAGGAGACGCTTGCTTGGCACACTAGCACGGGATTTGTCACGTGGACTGGAGGAATCTGGAAGATGGATGGAGGGGTCCTGCAGCCACAAAGTTGGGGGTTTTCTCTGCTACCTATATGGAGTTTCTCTTCGGAGAGACTTCCCGAGCTGATCACTGCTGCTGCCTGGAGAGGCCTTCTCTTAGGAGAGACCTCACGAGCTGGCCCCTCTCGGGATTGCCTTCCTCGCTGCTTCTCCGGTGCGGACCCGGTGCGGACCCCTCGCTGCTTCTCCGGCCGACTGCTCGCTGCTCAAGGCTGCCCGTCGCTGCTGCTGTTCTCCCCGCTTCTGCCATTCCCTGCTCTTCTGCCTCGGACCGTCAGATCCACTTGCAAGCGGACCGCCCCTAGGATCCTGGCTGGTGACTCCCCCTGCGTTGTACAAACCCTTGCTTCTTTCCTATCTTTCCTATCGCTCGCCTTCCCTTCCCCATCACCCTTAACAGTGTCCGCCTTCCCCTTCCCCATGTCCCTGGTCAATATTGGTAATAAACTGGTCGGACCAACATTTGAACCGTTGTTTCTTAATCTCACGCTGGGTATACACATAATCTTAAAGAACCTCGTCTCCCTCCTTTATATTGGAGCGTGACAAGCTCTCACCAATTTATTGCTCGAGCCCAGGTATTACAATCTGTTAACAATAACAATGGGTTTCAGAGCCAAAAAAAAAGAATTTAATTGTGAGCCCAATGACATCTAAAGTTTTGTTATGACCTGCACAGTGGGTACAGTACTGGATTAGGCAGAGAACGCAATCTTTATCCAGGTACATTATGTCTTGCCTATTGCTGATTCCTCTACATTGGAATTTACTAAACATCTAGACCAATGTGTGGTTTTTCTATATGGCATTGCAGTTCCAAGTCAAGTGGATGAATGCAAACCACTAACTCTAGAGAGATTTTCTTTCTGTTTTACTCTTATATTAAATATTAAATTGATGAACACAGGCCATTCGCACTCAAACCTCCAGTGAGCTTAAGCTACGTGAGCTTGAGCAAGCCTTATGTGATTTTATATCAGGATAAAAGGATAGCAAAACATTCACATAGTCGCTATTAATCTCAGATAGTACAGTACAGTGTACATAGAGTTCAGATGTGCAGCCAGTACAACAATCTGTACACACAGTTCACTGAATCACGGAATTGTAGGAGTTGGAAGGGGCCTCTGGAAAACCTCTAGCTCAGCTCACCCACTAAAGCAGACTCCCTACAGTAGGTTGCACAGGAAAGAATCCAGGCAAGTTTTGAATATCTGTGGAGGAGACTCCATAACCTCTACATGTAGCTTGTTCCAGGGCTCTAGAACCCTTCAAGAAGTTCTTCCTCGTCTTCCTACGGAACTTTCTGTTTTCCAGTTTGTGCCCACTGTCCCTTGCCCTGTTGTTAGACAAGGAAAGACAAGGAAAAGGATCTAGAGTTTGTCTCCCCGTTGCTAATGATGGTTTCCAGATCCTCATTTAAAAGCAAATTCAGCTTGCATTAGCCACATTGTACAGGCATAACTCAGATTTCAGTGACACATCTGTTTTAGTCACCATTGCAATCATTTTATTGCTCACTCTATATGTGGATATAGCTAATAGTGAGAGCACTATTAGCTGAAGTTTTCAACTAGGTGAAATACCTCACCTCTTCATAAACTTCTCATTTGTCTAGAGCTAGGATAGAATCTGAGAACACAAAGATTAAGAAATTAGCCTAAGACTGCTGAATGTCTTGCCTGAAGCTGCTATTATGTTTCAGAATTGGGTGAGATGTTTACATTCCTGCTGTATCATAAAATGATGTTGTGTTTCCAAGTTGCTAGGATTCAGAAGGTTCTTCCTTAAAGAATAACAGTTTCCCTTTTTCCCTTACAATGACAGTAATAATCATTTTAGTATTAACAGAATAAAAAAGGAAGAAATTTGATTTCTGAGAAAGATCCTCTTATGCTAGTATTTCCACAGGAAGCTGTTCACTGTCAACGTGACACCATAATCTCTGATTCATCCCATCACTATTATATGACAGTTAAATAAGGTAAGTACAGCAGAATTGCTGGAAGGAGCTGAAGTGTTATTAACTTATTTCTTATTACATTAGCCATAATAGTCATTCCTGAAGGATTATGTATATTACAGCCATTATTTGAGACATTAACATCCTCTTCTTGATGGAGAATTCTTGGCTATATCTACTACGTGCTCCCCTCCCCATCATTAGACACCACTGCTTCCCTTCCATCTTTGTTCTTTTTCTCCTACGCATCAACAAAACACACTCCATTTGCAACAGAAATATCTCTCTCCTAATTGAGGTTTCCAGGGAAGCAAAGTGAGATAATTTAATTACACTACAAATAGCTACTCTAGCTCAAACTCTTAAATATCTCTTTAAATCAAACCTCACAGAATGGATGGAGTGCACATAATTTTACAAATGTAAGTGTATCATGTACATCATGTGTAAGATCGAGAAATTAAAAAAAAAAATTAGCTTTACAGCTCAATTCTTTAAAAACAGACCCAAGCACAACATTCTTTATCTCAGAAACAGAAATAATATCCTAAGCATAGCACTATGTCTAGCTATTTTGAAGACCAGGGGATGCACCAGAGTAGTTCAGCCATTTGGTCACCTCAAAAAAATAATAAATCTGACAGCATATAGATTGTACTTTGCCAGAAGTACAATCGGCCTTCTTCCAGGCAATTAGCAAGTGTTTCTGTCTATCTGTATACTTACATGCCCTCTATTAACACACTCTCTGTGCATTTCACAAACTTTAATGAGCTTGTCTAGTGCAGATGTAGAACCTTCACTGCAGCTCATCAGTACAAGATAAGTGAGATGACACTAAGAATGGTCCTTGATGGAACATCCGTGATGAAGGGCCTATACTCAGTAGAGTGCACAGAAGCTTAAACGAGCTGATCACTCAAGGTTATTCAAGTTTCCTTTGATTTTTCTCACAGAACTAAAATGTTAGTAAAGGGGAAATAGAATAGAGTTTATAAATCACTTTTTTATGAGATTAAGTTACCATGTTGCTTGGTACTTGAAGGTTTAATGGCTGTAGCAACACAGTTTTATCTGAATTTTTGAAGTTCTACAGAAAAATTACATGAGATGCTTAGGGGTGATCATGAGGCTCAGGTGGGATTTCATCATTGTCAATAAAAATCTAGAAGGAGGGTCTGAAAAGGGTGCAGTCAGGTTCTTTTCAGTGATGCCAGGAAAAGAAGCAATGGGAACAAACTGGAATACAGTAATGCTATCCAAACACCAGGAAGTACTTTGCTGTGTGTATGACAGAGCACTGGCATATGGTGCCCAGAGAGGCTGTGGAGTCTCCTCCTTGGAAATCTTTGTCAAAGTAAGAGCCTCCTAATGGCTGGGTGATAAGAATTTGATGACCTCCAGACTAGACTGTGGCTGTATTAGACTTCAGTAACAATAACCATACATTTTCAGCGTACATGGGTAAGGGGGTCAGCATCTTCTGTGGACTAGCATACAGTATTCCTTCACTGAAAAAAAATAAAATATTAAAAAAAAAAAAATGTTTCCATTACATTTAGTATCAGTTTCTGAAAGCTGGTGTTGTCCCATGGGATGAGACACTACATGGGCATACAACAAAGAGATGTAAAAGCACAGATCTAAGGCCACTGAGGCAACTTATAACAGAAAATTTCACAGTTTAGCCTCTCAGAAGCATAAAGATGAATTATATCCTGAAGAAAAACCTAAGAAACTTTCCATCCAAACAAAAAATGAAAGAAGGTGCCAAAAACGTGAAAGCAGAAAAGTTCTTTCCTGAGTTTTTCTCCTTTTTCTAAATATATCCCATCAAATGATGAAGGTAAAAATACTGATGCTGTAGATGAACTTAACTGTAATCAGAAAACAGTAGTGATAGACAGTGGGAAGAGAGGAGGGGAGGGGAGGGGAGGGGAGGTAAACTGAACTAAGATGTTCTAATGAAAATGTCACTGATAAGCAAGCTAAAATTAAAGAAAAATTTGTAACATTAAAAATATATGAAAAATATCATTATGTGTCTGGGAACAGAAGAGACAATAATTTGAGACTTGAGAACATGTCAAGAGGAAAGAAGAAACAAAAACTGTCCAACTTGAAAGAGAATGTAATTAAGGAAACATTGAAATCAGAGCAATGAAGAAAGACAGTGAGAAGGCAAAAAGAGGTTTCTTCTGTATACCTACCATGGCTAAGAGATCTAGAGGGAGTGTTCTCAGAATTGCTGTCAGAAGAAACTCCACCAACTCCACTCTTCTTGGAGATAGAAACTTTTCCACAGATGTATAGAATAGTGATCTTCTAAAACCTATTAACAGTGACATTTGAGTAGAAAAAAATAGTTGCAGAGAAAAAGTAATGTGGCATTATTTTTTTAGATGTGAGACCCCCCTTTTTAACTTCTATTTATTTTTGACAGCTTTGCCTTCTAATTTTTTTTTACTTTATTCAGTTTTTACCTATTACATAAAATTAGGAGTTGTTCAGAAATGGCAAAATAAATGCCCATTATACAAGAAATAAATGATAATAAAGATGGTCTTTAGGATCATTCAATTTTTACGGAATCAGACCCAGATGGAAGATGCAGTCACATCAATCTTTTGCCCAGAGATACACTCTGAGGAGTCAGGAAGCAGAAAGAGGGACAACTTCTCTGAATGGAACCATTGGAAACATCTTCTAGAGTAAACACAGGTGAGAATTCTCATCCAATTATTTTGAGTTAAACCCCTGAAGATTTCCTTCTACTGTTATCACTGTTTTCATGGGGTTTGTATGTTAAGATTTCTTACACTGAAGACTGCAAATAGAAATGTGGACAGAGTGTAGATCAGATGATTAATTTTACATTCACAACATATTGGGTCTCTGAAGCTCAAGAATCTCATGTGATAAGTTCAAATATTACCAGACAGGTGTTTTACCCGGTTGATATGCCAGATATCTTGATTTAATAGCCTTGCATCCATCAGACAAAGACAGGTTAGAATAAGAAATACAGAGGAAATATAAGAATAAGACTATAAAATATATAGGAATCAGAATGTAAGAATAAAAATAAGAAGCATAGAGGAAAGGGAAGGGAATAGTAAGAATTTAGAGGAGAATAGCTCCATAGTAGTATCCCCCCCAAAAAAAAGAGAGAGAAACAAACTCTGATAAAAAACAAAGAACATAGTATCTCTTTATTTGAGATGTGGAAGGTCTTTTCCATGAGATGGTAAAAAATGAAGGGTAGTGAAAAAATCCATACAATGAGTATGATCAGAACACTGCTTGGGAAGACTGGAATGTATTATAATCATTAAGAATAAAAATATTAAAACCTGTAAGAAAGGATACATTAAAAAATTATACAAGTACTAAAAGCGAGTTCTTTGCAGTCTTGGTAATTGTTAATTTTTTGACAATAGTACAGTAGAAACATGGTTTTTACCAAAGCACTCTTTTCAAAGAAATTGGATTATATTCTGTTACAACATGCATCAAGACATACCTCTACAAGTCATGTCCATGAATTACCTCATTAAACAAATCTCTATACCTTAAAGTATAATAAAGAAAAAAAAAGAGAGAGAGAGAAAAAAAAAGGCAAATCTTACAAAGTTCCTAGCAGGTGTCAGAGAGGCAGAACTTCAGAGAGGCAAGAACCATTATATAGAGAAAATCAGTTTAATCAGGCTTATTTCTTCCTGTACCCTTCAATAAATAAATGGAAAGAAGGAAGTTTAGAAGGAAGGAGGGAAGGAGGGAGGGAAGAAAGGAAGGGAGGGAGGGAGGGAGGGAGGAAAAAAAAGAAAGAAAATAACAGATTTCAAACATCACTGTAGGCTCAATGTCTCAAGTCATTACAAACAGATTTTACAACAGTTTCAGGTGCAGCACAGTCTGGTTCCTGAGTTTTCACATTCTGCAGCATCTGGTACAGCCATTGCTTTCCAAATGTCTATAGGTAGTCTTGGGTGGGATTCATCTGTCTTACTTAGATGTTTAGTAGTTAGATCATCTATTTTAAACATAGCCATAAAGTCCTAGTTTATCACTCTAATCTCTTTTTATTATCAATAGTAAGGAAGAGGAGTCTCCAGAGGGATATTTGTCTCCTCTTGGATAACACAGGCCATGAAAGTAGCTTAGATATAGATTACTAATTTGCTTGCATAAATTTGAATCACAGTAATTCCAACAAGAATTTTAGCTGTTGAAATTTGACTATTTTGTGGAAAAACAAAACAAAACAAAAAGCCTCTAACTGCATCCCCAAGACCATTATTCTGGTTGACAGAACTGACATAGACAAAACTTTCCCTTTCCTATGTTTTCTCTGGTAATTGTATGATAGAGTATTTCTTAAATAACAGACTTCTTCTCCTTGTTCTTCTACTTTGCATAAAGTCTCTCCAGCTTTCTTTTTAAAGCTTCTTTAATAAACAGTGATTTGGTAAAGAGGATCTGATGGTATTGTTTTCTGAAAGTATATTTAAACTTGAAATAACTTTGATACCATATTTCATTTGCCTACACAGAAATTACATGTATTATTCCCTTACCAGTTCAAGCTGTTTGTATATTTTGCTGGGAATGCTCTGTAAACTACCATCCCCAAGAATGCCTTCCTATTGCTATGACACAAATCTGCCCAAATATTCTGAGAACAACTTTAATCTCTTGAATGTGTAAACTGGATAATTCAATTTCCTGCCATCTAATTTGCACTTGCAAATGTCAGCTTGCCTGTAGAAATACAGATCCTTACACATGTAATATTTGCATCTAACATGTTTTGAAAATTTGCCTTTAGGCAGACAATCACATTATCCCAGAGCAAATTGCTCCTTCTCTTAAAAGTGGAAAAGTTACCACAGCCTCAGATAAAAGGGACACTTCAGCTAAAGGTCAGGAAATCCAGCTGTAATTTGTCTTTAACTAGTGCTTTAGATCTCAACTTTAAATTCTAATTAAAGATTGAGGTAGAAGTATAAAACTCTAATGAGGAAGCTGTAAGCAGTGTTTTTCAGTGTTGCATCATGTCCTTTGTTATTTCTAAAAGCAGAATATCATTTTTGTGTACTTAACATCATTTGATGGGTTATTACTTTTGTACAGATGAACATGGAAGTTTTATGAGCAATATCTGAACTGTGGTATAAAAGAAAAATCTATCGACATTTTTTCTTATCTAATTATAACATTTTTTTTCCTGCATTTTCATTTTTAAACCAATTTTTTTGTAATTCCAGAGATTCAATGTTATTTTTAGTGATAGTTTATTCTTCTCTTTCTGTTGAGATTCTTCATTCTTCACATGCTGGCAAGTAATTGAGGAAAAAAAATAGCTTTTTCTGAGTTAAGAAAATTAATTACAAAACTGTTAGCTGGCAATGTTAGACACAATGACCAAGTCTGACTAATGCTACCATTTTGTCCAAGGCTTATGCAAATTGATATTTATTCTTTTTTTTTTTTTCTTTTCAGGTGTTTGTTGACTTAGTAAAACAGACTCTACATTCTCAAACTCATCACTCCCCAAAGTGTACTACATAATTTAATGTTCAAGAATGTTCCTCATTCAACATTTCTATGTAGGGACCCTTTGTATGCCTTTGCCACCTGCCTTTGTATTATAGTGAAAATAACTTCCTTAATTTCCAGACATTCAAGGGTATGTATCATGCTGTTCACTTCAGCAATTTGTAATGACATTGTAATGAAGTGTAACTTCTTGTTCTCTTGCACCAGATCAAGAAAATAATGCTTATTTTCAATATCCTAAACATATTTGGATAGTTTGGTTCTTGGAAACCAAATGAATGGTGACTTGACCATGTTATTCTCTCAGTACAAATACAACTGTTCATTTCAGTCTATCTCAGAAGCAAGTTTGTTTTTCCTGAGATGAAAAATCCTCTATTTTGAATTATGGCAAAGTTTACATATTTTGGATTATTCCAATCAGGCAAACAGTTCTGACCAGTAGCTTAATTCTGTCTTGCTTCAGGTATACCTGGGCAAGAAATATACCCTACCGAGAGAGAGAGAGTGAGAGAGAGTGTCCAAAACTGAAGGTCTTACTCTAATGGAGAAGGCAAGACAGCTAGGAAATCTCCACTGCTGAAATAACCAGCAAAAGGAGGGAAGTCTTGGGACCTGCATGCAGTTTTATCTTTCCCTCTGAGTGGAAAATGGAAGCACAAAGTCCTCTGGGGTATGTAGTTCCCCTCTTCTGAGAGCCAGGTACCTGGAAATTTGACAGTCCACAGAACTGGAGCATTAACTCTTTAACTCCCAGTGCCTTACATAATATTATGATGTGGAATGCTGATAATAAAAATCATAAAACCATGACATCATGAAACACTGAAAACTGAGAAACAGATTTTAGAAATGTACTAAAAAGCTAACCAAGTCTGATCACTTATTTCTGGTTCTAATATTCACTTCTCCCAGGAGCATCTCCTAAAAATGTAATATAAATCAATTCATAACAAATACATAAAAAAAAAAAAAAAGAACGACAGCAACAAAATAAAAAAAAAAAACCAAAAACACTTTTGCTCATGCTGCACTAATGTATTTAAAAAAGAAAATAAAGTTATTTGTATTTGAGACAGTGGAAAATATTGTTCCGTTTAAAAATGGCACTTTTTTTTTCCCATTGTTACATTTGTTAGCATTTTAACACCTAAAGGAAAAGTATGAAAGATTTAGTTACAAGTATTTGTGTAATTTAGCATACATATGGTGGTATTAGCATTCATTGCTAATCTGTGTGATACAGTCAACATGCCAGAGGGACAGGATGTCCTCCAGAGAGACCTAGCTTGACTATGTCCAGAGGAAATTCATGAGCTTCAAAAGGTTCAAGTGCAAGGTCTTACTGCTGGATTGCAGCCAACCCCCACTGTAAGTGCAAACAGGGGGATGTAAGAATAGAGCATAGCCCTATTGTGTAGTTAACTGAAAAGCTTGGAAAGAAGTTGTGGCAGTCACCAGATGGCAATAGGACCCACAGGGGCCCCTTAACTCCTGGGAAACCATGGTAACACTATCTTGAAGATAAGAGAAGAAGAACAAGTAAGGCCAAATATGGAGAAGACAAGACATGCCACAGTTCTATTGGGTAGAGATAACCGTAGCATTGGTGATTGGTAGTACTGTGATGAAGAAAGTTATAAGAAGAGTGTGTTGCTTGCAATAAATGCCATTTTGCCACTCATCATATTGATGCATTCATGGTGCGCGAATGGCCCAGGCGGGGCGTGGGACCAACAGGGTCGGGCGCTGGGCCTGAAGTCTGTCAGACCACTGCAGGCTGGAGCGGACTGTAACCTAGCTTGCCATGAGAAGTAGGCAACACTATTGAAAAGAAATTGGAGGTACTGGTGGATGAGAAACTGGACGTGAGCCTGCAGTGTGCCCTTGCAGCCCAGAAATCCAGTCGCATCCTGGGCTGCATCAAAAGAAGCATGGTCATCAGGCCAAGGGAGGTGATTCTGCTCCTCTCCTCTGTGCTGGTGAGGCCTCACCTGGAGTACTGCATCCAGGCATAGAGTCCTCAGTACAGGAGAGACATGGACCTGTCAGAATGTGTCTAGAGGAGGTCCACAAAAATGATCCAAGGGTTGAAATCTTTTCTGTGTGGACAGGCTGGGAAAGCTGGCTCCCAGAAGAGGAGAAGGCTTCGGAGAGACTTGGTAATGGCATTTCAGTATCTAAAGGGTGGCGGTAAGAAAGACGCAGACTATATAGAAGGATCTGTTGTGATAGGAGAAGGGGAAATGTCTTTAAACTGAAAGAGGGCATATTTTCGTTGCACGTAAGAAGATTTTTGCAATAATTGTGGTGAGGCACTGAAACAGGATGTCCAGAGAGATGGTGGATGCCCTATAATATGAGACATTCAAATCCAGGCTGGATGGGGCTCTGAGCAACCTGATCTAGCTGTGAATATCCCTTGTATGGGAGTTGGACTAGATGACGTTTAAGTGTAACATCCAACTCAAAAGATTCTATGATTTTATGATTTAACTTAGGTAATTTTGCATCTCCAGTTTTGGTCTCTTTGTTTTGTTTAAACTGAAGAAATATTCTCAGAGGGTGTTTCTGCAGGAGTAAAGAGCACTTCAGAAAAAGGAAGTGGCTACTTATTTTATGAGTGATTTATAAGTCCTCAAACACTTTTGAGGAAACATTAACCCTAAAAGAACAAAAAACCCAGGAGAATTCCTTTTGGTCTTATTAATTCATCAAAGGTTCCTCAGTTATTTCAAATGTATCTTTCTTCTTCCAACATAGTTAATACAACAAAAAGAGTAAATTGCTGTTTTTAGCCCTGCAGATCAGAGAAATTGAGAGCACTTTGCATATTAAGATAGAATATTTGTCTTCACTTCCTATAACTGTCTCCTCCTTTAGCAGTGATTAGTACTCCATAAAGATTTTGTGATACCTGAAGAAATAGAAAGTGGGAATAATTGGCTTTGAAGCAGAGGCAAAAGGCATTCTTTACAGAAGGCAGTGATAGATCTTCTATGCCTGCTGTCATAATTATTTTCCCTTCCTGATATCATCTGTTTTATTTCCCCTATTAGGTAGCTCCTTTCTTAAAGTCCATTGTAAAACTCTTCTTGTAAAACCTAAGTTTTAGTGTCCAATTATGCAAAATATTAATTGTTTCTTATAGGATCTCAATAGCAACTTCAGTAACTTCAAAGATGGGTACATTTGTACTAAGGTAGATCTTTATAGATATGTGTTCTAATCCTTTAAATCTGAAGTCCAACCTTAAAAATGAAACAATATTTATTAATTTATTTATGTATTCCTCTGTTGTAGCAATTTACATACTGTGATGTAGCTCACAATTAATCCACAGACAAGAAATGATCTGACAGGAAAGCAAGAAAGCCTAACTGCAGAATGGATTAAACTGGTTAGGATGGAATACCAGAGACAGAATGACTTTTTGTAAGGGAGTGAAGTTTCCCTCACTGATGAAATCAGAAATGAACTCGTCATTTTTGTTTTGTAGGAACTGTGGAATGTGAGCGCTGTGTTCAATGACAGCAACAGTGGTGATGAGTGGCAAACACCAGGATGAGGCATTTTGTGCTAGTGCTCAAAGAACTGGTGCTGGTGCTAGTATACAGAAGCAGACTGCTCTTGACAAATTTTTGCAGACTCCGAGTAGAACTGCTTATAGTGGCAGGACTCCATCATGTTGTTCCTTAATTGCTTTTATACTTAAATGCAACATATGTTATATTTACCTCAGAGTGTCACAATCAAAACTCCCCAGTAGTATCTTTTGTATTTCCTAATTCTCCCCTAGACTACCTTGTAGAGAATGGGAAGTTATAAAAAAAAACAGGAAGATGATATTATGAAAGTTTTTGAATACGTTCTTATGGAGGCTTTTTCTTTCTTTTTTTCTATCTTCCGTTTTTTTTTTTTTCCTAGTTTCCTTCATATTTTTTCTTCTCACACTTGCATACATTCAATTGCTTGAAATCTAAGCTAAAAAGAAGAGGTCATGGGTGTAGAGGCACTTGGAATGTGAGAGCACCTGGTTCATTAAGGCCAGCAGATCAGGAAGCTTTTCAGGTCAAAGGGGATAATAACAAAGAGAGTGATAAACAGAACATACAGAGACACAAACCTGATAAGCAAACAAATGAGAGAGGCAATAACAGACACCAAAACTCTTCAAGCACTGAGGGAGGGGCCATTAAGGTACAGCTTTGAAGAGGGCCAGCCAGGGTTTTGTATCTGATAAGAAGAGGAAAACAAGAGGGACGTGATCATCAGGGATATTTCAGGTGGGATGTGCAAAACTGTTAAGGAATGTCTAAGTGAAGGGGGGGAAAAGAAGGTAGGAGGCAAGACAGAGGGTTCAGTAGTGTGTTAAGTAGGTACTGCTCAGTATGCCTGTCTCCCTGAGCCCCATGCCTGATCACTGCAGTTTGCTTTATCCTCTTAGTATGGATAAGTATACGTAATTCATGTAGGAAATTTCAATCTGGACTAGCAGGTGAGCAGGAGGAGAATATGTACCTGAGAGACTCAAAATCCCTACATGGAAGACCTGGTATTGGCTGGCTTATCAGATGGGAAGTGGGTCTGTCCTGATATTCAGGGGACATAGGAGTATGAGTGCCTATGGGACGAGCATATGAGTACTCTGCGTGTGTGGACAGCACTAAGCCGGGACAGTTGACAAGTAGGAGACCCATGGGCAGGTAAGAGAGACCAGAGGCTGGTATCCAAACAGGATTCCTAAAGGGCAGAGGAGTCATGTCAGGGCTTGGGGAACCTGCAAGGATGTCCTGGTGAGCCTGAAAGTGCACGAGTATGTGCCTGCACCAGGGATGATCAGTCCTGATGCAAAAAAAAAAAAGGAGGAAGATTAGTTACTTGTCTATATATTTATATAAGTCCTGGCAGGGTGTTGCTGAAGGCAATTCTTTCTCTGTGGCTGCTGGTATGGCAGCTTATAGAAGTGACCTTGTTGTGTATCTGTGTGGGCACACACCTCTGGAGGGCATGCTCAGCCTTGCTACTGGCTGAATTTGCAAATAGGAAAATACCAGACATGTCCATCTGTCTAGTGTGGAAAGATCCAAATTTCTGGATGCAACAGTCTGGGCTCCAGCATTTTGTGGGGGGAAGAAGCCGCAAGTTTCTGAGTTCATGGGAAGCCATGGCTTTGTAATACCTCTTCACAAAGACCTTATGGAAGCCCCTTAAGGTCCAGTGTCTGCTATCCTGTCAATCCAAAAACACAGTAAAAGGGGTACATTCCTTTATCCCTCAAGTTTAAAAAAGGCAGCAACCAGGAAAGTGTGTGACTGCAACATCATGTACTACAGCAGAACTTCATAAATAAACTGTGTAGCTCCTAACCCAAATATCTGGACCATTAAGACCGTTAAGGGGAAAAAAAAAATAAAAAGAAGACTAATTTCAGTTTCTGGGAAAAGACTCCTGTAGATATTCTGCAATTATTGTCAACAGCAGCAGTGCCTTGTTTTTCTTTAGCACTCCCACCACATACTGACTACAGTGATTGTTTCAGTGATTTCTGTTTGGCGATAAATCTGAAATTATTCTCCTTGTCAGCATGCTGACAGAAGCAGCATGGATACAGAAATAGTGACAAAACAATTGGCAACAGACACTTCAGGTACCTTTGTTGAATATGAACTATGTGGTATTCAGCAAATAAATCTATTAGTTCATAGTAACAAAAACAACTGATGGTAAAGCTGAAAACCAGACTTCTTGAAAAAGTAGGCAGAGTATTCTGAAGGATCTGCAAAAAGCACTGTCTGTCTTTTGCCTTGGTCTGGACATGTCAACAAATATGTGTAATGAATATGAGATGCAGGATTATTTATTGCATTACATGAATCGTTCAGGTCAATTTGCAAACAAACTCAGGCACAAGGGTTACTTTAGGAATATTCTTAGTATTATTTTCAGCAGTACAAGTCCTGAGTTAAGCTGTCATTATTTACACATTTTTGCTGGACTCGCAGGAGGTACAAAAAGTTGTGACCCTGATTAGTATGGTGTCATATGCATTAATTTATTTACATTATTTATTTAGGTAGTCTGATACAGTCTGATACAAGCACTTTTTAATTACTGAGCAGAAATAAATCTCAAAGGTACTAAAAGATTCCAGGAGAATCTGTTTTTCATCACACAGTGACTACAGACCAAAGAATCAAGAGTGTTCTGTGCTCTTTTATGGAAGCATAGCACCTAGGAACAAGTGAACACAAATAATGTACTATCAGTCTATTTTGTTGGGGTATGATGATCCAACAAGTTTACAATGAAAATCTGGAAATTTTTAGTACTATGATATTTAATATGTTTTTGGTACGGGAGAGATCTAAATGTGATTTGTAATCATTTATAATATTCCCTTTAAGGTAGCAATCTAAATTAAAATGACTAGCCAGAAGGTTTTTTAAAAGAGAAACTCTAACCTCCTTAGGAAATCACAGGCATATTGATTTATCATCATTTTCTAGTAACCTAAGGCAGTCCAAGTCTTTTCTGCTTTTTTTTTTTTTCCTCCTTAATTGTTGTATTTTCATAAAGGATTTCTTTGATTATATTCCCAATCTCTCAGTAATTCTTCATGAACATAATGCTTTTCACTTTTGAAAATTATAATTCTTATATCAATTCTTTTTTTCTTGTTTATTGTTTGTTTTTATTTTTTTATTTTTTACTTTAGATAAATGCAATAAAATGTGAATTTTGGGAAGCCACAGGACCCAGGTAATTTTTTATAGTATGCTGCACACAAAATTGACTCATATATTCCCTTATGTGCATTAAGTTTTTTCTTTATTAACACTTGTAGAATAGAGTATGATGAAAATCTGTTGAGAATCTCTAGTCTGTTTTGTTACTCAGCAGGGAAAAAAATAAATGTCTCCAATAATTTTATCTAAAGCATTTTCTTTTGTAAACACAATAAAGTACACATGCAAGCAATGGAATACCAGAACATCTGGTGATCTGCAGGTGGGCCTGGAATATGAGGTTGAAACAGGTGCAGAGAAGCAGGTTTTCTAATTCTGAATTTGTGTTAGATACTTGTAGGTTTCTATATATGTGAGGCAATGACCTGCATAGATTCTAGGTAGGTGAGAATCAGTCATGTGTCATGTTCAAGAATATATTTCAGGACAGGATGGAGTTATAAAAAAAAAAAACAAAAAAAAACCCTATTATTAGAAGCTTTACATTTTAATATATATTTTAATTATAGTGTTTGTGGATGTCCCAGTCTTCTTATTTCTTCCCTCTGCATCATTTCCCTAACATAACTGCTGTTATACAAGTTAACTCTAAATTGGAAAATAACTTTTTCTTAATTAAAAGTGGTATTTCTTATGATGTCTTCACTCTTATCTCTTTATAACAGTTGATTTACTTGTTTTTTTTATATTATTGTTATTAGAACCAGTTCTGAATATAAAGATATAAAAGGCAGCTATTAGCAAAAAGGTGTTTCAAAAATCCTGCAGCACTCTTAAGATTTGAAAATGGGAAGGAACACTTCCTAATCTTATTTGCAGATTTGGCCAAAACATTTGTAAGAATCCTTTGGGACTACAGAATTGTATTGCATGAAGTTCCAAGAATAAGATATTTCATTTTCTGTTGAGTATTTTATTTTTAATCTCATACAGACCTCCAAGGAGCAAGCCCATTTCCATGACTCCTTAAGTTGTTATACCTCTGATTGGGTCTGTAAATCGGTGAAAGCAGTTTAAAATTTTTAATCTGTGTCTTATTTGAATTCATTTGGATCTGAATGGAATTCATTATTTATCGTTTACCTCCAATAGCAAAACAAGTAATGTTGAAATAGTTTGGTCACCTCATATACAAAGATAACCACTGCTTTATGTGTTTCTATCTGTGCTCGTCATACCATACTTCATCATTACTCCAAGCAGTTTAGCACAGAGAGAAGGAGCAGAGAGACATTTCTATGCAGCACCCATTGTGTTTGTGTGAGGATATCATCCAAAGGTGGATTCATTACCCTACCTGCAGTAAGGCAATCTCACACGCAAAGACAAGATAGTAATTTATTGCAAAGTTGTGTAAGTTTGGATGCCAGGTGGTCTCCCACAAAGCTAACGCATCCCAGGATTTTTGTGATTTCTTTTTATATATACTTATTATATACTTGATTACTATCCAGTGCAGCCTACAGCCTACAGTGGATCAGCTTAAGATAGAGCTAATCTCACTTCCTGCAAGCCAGCTAGACATGTTCAATACAGCTAGACATTCAATACATGTTTTTTCTCAAGATGCTCTTATCTTCAAAGACAAGTTTAGCCATTTGCATTGTGACTAAGAGTTCCTCCACTTAATCACGTTAGCAGTTTCATGGATAGTCATCTGAACTAGATGACATTTACTATATCTAAGGATACACATGCATAGATTTGTACAAAGGTTAGTTCTTAGTGACTACGACTCAAGGTTAAAATACACCATGTTGCTTTTAATTAACTTGGTTACCATCAATCATTTGTGCTATGCCAACTAATAAAATCAGAGATGATACCAACTGTTGTTATATGATGACCACATTTTACCTACTCATCTTGCTGGTAGATTTTACCCTGTCGTTCCTTTTTTCTTACCATATTAAGCAATATATCTGTAGATCATCTTTTTGCATACATGTATTCCATTTATTTATTTCTAAACAGTTATTTTTCAAATTACTTATGTTCTACAGTTTAGAAAAATAATATTTGTATCTCTGATACAACCTTCAGGCAGTTTTCTTTTCCTCATAAAGGACATGAAGACACCCTGACTGCCGAATGAAGCCTAAACACATATTTACATTACACCTACTCAAGATTCTCTTTTCTTCTGCCAACAGTTGATATTAAGGCCTTGTCTTCGCAGTGCTTATAGCTCTTGTTATCCTAGATCTGTAAAGCTTACCAACTAATTCATCTTTAACTTGATGCACCTTCAATATCTATTAAATAGGCTGCATAATTGAATTGGGAACTATTAGAAAGGCTAAACTCTCCCTTCCACTATGGGTAATCTATAAACTGAGCACAATTTAACCTATTTTTAAATAATTAGAGAGGTATCCACTATACACACAAAGCTAGTGGATCAGCTTTATTAGATTCTGCACCTGAAAAACAACGAACAAACACCAAAATAATCATCAGCAAAATCTCCTAACACTGATCTTATCAACGTATTCATCCTTAAAAACTATTCCAGTATTAGCACTCTACTAAAAAAAAATGTAAATAGACGAATAATTATTATTTATGGCAGCCAGGAGCTAAAATGCATGTTATTTTTAGTTGCACATTAGCATTTAAATTAATCTAGTTCACTTCTTAAAATGCACTTATGGGCCCAAACTTGTATCAAACGTACAGCTATTATATGTTCTGGGTTTCCAAAGAAGAAGTTGTTATGTCCACAAACAATAAGGATGGGAAAAGGAAAAAATATCCTCTTCAGTAGTGGCATTTTTTCCCATGTCCACTACATTAATGCCATTTCCATTCACGTTTTAGATCTCATTGAAGATCTTAATATATAAACCTCCTACAATAGTTTAACTCCTACTGTCAAGACACTGTTCTCTATTATCCTGGTCGTGATGTGCATGTGTAGCGTCCTATAAATCTGACTCACAACGCAGCCAGTGTCCCTTGCCTTCTGAATCATACTGTGAAGGTACACAAGTAAACTCAGGTGTCTACACAAAGCAGAAAGCTTGTTTGGAGGGTCCTAATTCTCACCTAATTTACATGCAATTTATCTGTAATAAACCCTGGACTTTACATGGAGTCATTTTCCTGTAAACTCATGCAATTCTCAGGTACATTGGGAACCTCAGGATCGAATTCATTCTTATTCTAAATTCACAGTTGTTTTGACTTTGTTTACTTTCAGTGACCTGGGGGATTGTTTTTTGTTTTTTGTTTTTTTTTGCTATTAGTAATCATTGTAGCTGCTGATCATACTATTTATGATTCCTGATGTGGTGCTTTGCAGTGTACATTTCTATCAGAGTAACACAAGGTCATAACTCAAAGGATACAAATCAAGGCAAGAAATCTACTGTTTGCTGTAACTGCAGAAGTTCTCATCATTATGCACTTCTTTGCCAGGGATTAATTTCATTGTCGAATTTAAACAGCTGCTTACCTAATAGCTCAAAATATAAAACACAACATTGTAACTTGTCAGTTTTTAGCAGCAATAACTTTATTTATGACTCTAGATCATTAAACAGGTTTATGTGTGAACTGTACTATCTTTTGACTGAAAATACTAGCTACTGTTCCATTCTCTGTCTCTCTCTCAAACACTCGTATCATTTACTGTATTATGTTTGCAAGTCAAGTATTCTGAATACTAAAGGGTATTACATTACAATAGTCACTAATAGGGAAAGTTGTATGAAAGTCAGTGTACAAAAGCACTCTAAGAAACAGAATGCTTCCAAAACGGATTGGGTCTTTATAATTTGTTTTGCGTTGGCAGTGGGATTGAGTGCACCCTCAGTGAGTTGCTGATGACATCAAGCTATGGAGTGTAGTTGACATGCCAGAGGGATGGGATGCCATCCAGAGAGATCTAGACAGGCTTAAGCAGTCGGCCCAGATGAATATCATGAGGTTCAACAAATCCAAATGCAAGATCTTGCATCTTGATAAGGGCAATATCCAATACCAATACAAGCTGAGGAATGAAAGGATTGAGAGCAGCCCAGCCAAAAATGGCCTGGGGGTACTGGTTTGATCTCAAGCTGGACATGAGCCAGCAGTGTGCACTCACAGTCCAGAAAGCCAATCATATCCTGGTCTGCATCAAAATAAGCTTGGGCAGCAGATTGAGGGAGGTGATCCTTCCCCTCTACTCTGTTCTAGTGAGACCTCACCTGAAGTACAGCATCCAGATATGGAGTCCTTGTCACAGGATAGACATGGACCTGTCGAAGTGCATCCAGAGGAGGGCTACAAAAATGATCCAAGGGATGGAACACCTCTCTTATGAGGACAGACAGAGAGGGAGATGGAGAACTGAAAGTCCCAAGGTGACCTCATACTGGCCTTTTAATATCTAAAGGGGAACTACAGGAAAGAAAGGGACAGAGTCTTTAGCAGGATCTGTGGTGATAAAACAAGGGAAAATGGTTTCAAGCTTAGAGAGGATATAGTTAGGTTAGATATAAGGAAAAGGTCTTCTACAGTGAGGGTGGTGAGGCACTGGAACAGGCTGACCAGAGATGTGGTGAATGCCCCATCCCTGGAGACAGTCAAGGTGAGGCTGGATCATGCTCCTGGCAACCTGATGTAGCTGTGGATGTCCCTGTTCATTGCAGGGGAGTTAGACTAGATGACCTTTAAAGGTCCCTTCACACTCTAAGGATTCCATGACTCTAATACAATAAACTCATTTCCAATACTCAGAAAACTGTTTTTTATTTCTGCCCCAGATATATGTCATGTTATGTTACTATAGGTGGAAAATTGAATTCTAGATGTACTGCAGTTCCAGTCCAGTTTCCTATCGCTGATACTGACCACCAGTGGATACTCAGTCACAGCATAAGAAAAGGACATTTTCTTCAGTTGGTGTTATCTGACTATGCGCATCAGAAAATTGACCTCACAGGATCTTTCCATCTGATCAGTACACACCAAAAAAAACCAAACCAAACCAAACCAAACCAAACCAAACCAAACCAAAACAAACCAAAACAAACCAAAACAAACCAAAACGGTTACACCCATACAGGAAGGTGCTTATCTCCTGGAAGAAGTTTAACCTCCTTATTGCACACCCGAACATTTTCCCACCAAATGCTCTTTGAGCAAGAACATATAGTTTTTGTGAAGAGTTATTTCAAAAAGCTCCATTCAAATGTGCATGGGAATGGCAATAGGGAACATACATGCTAGAACAGAAGCTGTAAAAGAATCACAAAATTTTTGCAGACCATAAGAAATATTTTTAAAGTATGCAGGGCTTTTCTAAATAAGAAGTTTAATTGTATATATATATATATATATATATTTAAATAACATATATTTATATGATCAATCCCTTCTTCCAAAAGACAAGAATTACTCTAAAAAAATTCCAGATGTAACATTTTCTAAAAGATTAACTTAATGAAACTAAGATTTTTTTTCTATTAAACTTTGGATATTAAGTGTTCATAAGTTATTAGATGTATAAATTATATACTTTTTAGATAAAGACCATGTTATTCATTGATCAAGAATACATAATATATATGCATATATAAATAATGTGAAAATAATTCTGAGAAACTCATAAACTTTCCATGAATAGTCTGCAAACAGCATCACTTCATTTCACTGTAATTATACGTAAACTTCAACAACTTTTCTGTTGACCAGCTATCATAGCATATGAATGCCTTCTAATGTTTAATCATTTTCATTTCAAAAGAGTTATATAGGCAGATAATTCTACACTTATATTACAGAGGAAGCAAAGGAAAAATAGAGCATAGAATCTTTAGAAGAGCAGATTGGCTTTCTCCCAGACGCACAAGAAATCTGTGAAAACAGCCCCTGTCCTCTATAAAGACTTGTCTCTCAACCGCACTCCATCTCCATTTCTTTGCTTAATAGCCACATCCCTCTTAAAGCTGGTTTCTCTCAGAGGTGATGCTGGACACCAGAGCGTATCATTTCTGCCTGTCCATTCAGGAGATAACCACAGCTGAGACAGGAAGACAAGTGCAGCCAAAGACCAATCTGCACTTGTAAGCACTCGAGGAAACATTTTCGCAGCTCCTGTCTGAATTATAGCAGTGTGTAGCATGCAGTATTAATTTCTCACATTCAGGAGAATGAAGAGGCTACTAAATCTTTCAATGAAACTGGAAACAGTTCAGTTCTCTTCTACCTTTATGTGTGAAGGAGAAGTTCAAAGGTTATCACTGAATCAAGACCTTATATAAAATTAGCCTGACACAATGTCAGCATCATATGGAAACACTTTATATAAGCATTTCATTTAGGAAACAATTACTGTATGTTTTTGTGTAATATAATTAATAGGTCAAGCAGCACTTATTAAGTTTTTAGGCATTAATTAACATTTTAAAATTATCACATATGACACATTAATTAGATATCAATCAGTTATTAGAACTACTGACATTTAATAAGCCTTTTAATTTATACCAAGCTATCATGTTGTACATGTCTTTCTAAGCTACAAGCACCAGCAACTACTTGAGGAGTTTAACGTTAACTCTTATTTTGTCTTTGTAATTAGCATGTAACTAGTCACCTTAAATACTTTAGTCATAAAAACATACCTAGGTCTTTGCTATTCACTAAAAATAAAAGAAAAACTATTGAATAATGCACATAACATGCATATCAAAATAATTTTAAAATATCAGAGAAACTAGCAGTGTCTTTGTCCTATTTCTCTGTATGAATTGAACTTACATCCTCTTCTGTTTCTAACATCCTATCCTGAAGAAATGTCCAAGTGGTAATTGCTGACCCCTTTCACCCCTTAATTATGCATTTTTGTATCTTCTTTGATGCTTCCCTTGCACTGCTTTCTCCTATTGTTGAGATCTTGCCATTAAACTCTTCAGAGACATGATCTCTCTCTTGACCTAATTAGACTTATTATCAGTCAATTTTTATAACATTAACTAGGTGCTTAGGATGTTATATAAAGCTCTACAGGGTGCCCAAACTATACAAGACTAATGTCCTGTTGGCAGCTTGACAAGAATTGGAGAGCTATGTTTCTTCTGCACATACTTTTGCATACATTTTCCCACTAATATATATGTCCTAACCTATAAGATTTTCCCGTATCTGCAACTTTGCTGAGCAAATAGAAATCACTTGTGTATTAAGTAGAGGTTTCTTGTATAACTTAAACCTGTATAATTAATTAATGCAGTAGTTTAGAGTATGCAAATGCAGAGAATTTCCAACTTTGTCTCATACATGTGCTTGTGTTTCAAAAACACTGGACTGTGTCACCAGGGCAGTTTGGCAATAGCCTCCATAGGGGAGAGTGGAGTGCTTTACATGTGCACTTCCATGAAGTAGAATGACACTCATTTATCTAGCTGCCTCTACTCTGCTCAGTAGACAGCAGCATCTCTGCAGTCTTCTTCATTTGAAACTATAGCCAGAGCTACAGAAGAATGTGAGAATGCAAGTTAGCAGGAATTTCACCTGCAACGCATGAGACTCAACAGATCTGTATCCCACCTGTTATGGCTTAATTAAGCTAGTGTAAACAGCAACAAGTAGTGAACGCATGCTGCCCAGATGCTCTGGGAATATACATGCAAGTACCCATACTGCCATCTTTCATTACAGCTGTTAGATGGATTAAGATATCAAGAGTAGGCTAATCTGCTACATTTTCACCTTTTCCTTGCAGTTTTGACCAAGCCTAAAGATAATTAACCAGTTTCTTACAAATACTACACAGTTCTAATGAAAGTAAGAATCAGACCACTGAAAAAGAAAACTAAAAGACAAATGAGTTGAAGTCTAGATCACAAAGAAACCTTACAACACTGAACCTCACAATACCTATGCTCTTTAGCCATGCCACACTGGAGATCTAACCTGGAGTAAACAGTTTTTCTAGGATCTCTCTGATCCACAGTTTAGGGTAGAAAGAAAATTCGTTTCTCAAATACAATCCATAGATTCTAGTTAAATACCTTAACTCTCTGTACAATGCACAGAGAGGATTAAATGGGATTCACAACAGACAGCACACTGTGCACAGTTTATATAATAGAGGAGGTCAGGACTTAAATCCTTCACTTATGTCAGACTAGGTTTACAACTCAGAAACCTCTTCTGAACTAATGCACTTGTGTCTCCCTTTTCAAAATAACAGGCACCTCTTTCTTGTAAAATAAAGAGGTCAGGATATAGTGTTCCTACTATTTAAATGGGATTCAAACCAAAGATATAAAATCCACATAGCTAAGTAGCTGTAAGATAGTGAGAAATCTTTTCATTTTGAAATGGTGCTACTTTGCAGAAATAATTGTGGAATTCCCTGAGCTAGAGAGAAGAGTCGAATTTCAGTGACTGCAGTCATCTGCTGAAGGAGAGGACAACTACCTCTTGACCCTGTTTCCAAGGGCGGATATACTGTTTTATAAATCAAAAACAAAATGAAGTCATAAACTGACCTAGCAACCAAGATCAAATCCCATCTTTTAGAAATTTTAACCCCTACTAAAATGTCACTTAGGGTGCTTGCTCCTTTCACTGTCATGCATCTGCTTGGTGGAACTCATTGATTCTTGATATCAGGAGATCCCTAATTTCTTTTTTTTTAAGCCTACATTTAAGACTGATTTGTTTTCATCGACTTTTAACTGACATTCTCTAATTATTAACTCTGCAGGATAGATTAAATTTTAATTTTAATGTCATTGTAAAGCACCATGAACTGCCTCAGCATGATAAGATGCTATAAAAGTTTAAACTGTTATTATAAGTTAGCCACCTGTTCAAAATGTTAAAAATCTACACATTTAAATCAATCACACCACACTGGATGCCCCATCAAGGCTAATGTTGATAAATTATATTCTCAGCTCTAGCTGATACAGAGTCATTATTCTCCAGAATGGTAGTATATTAGACTTTATTTTGTAGACTTTTAGTTGGAATTGAGTGTCATTTTTCAAAATATTATATACACTTCAATGCATATGTTCCAGTCTGCTAAATTGCTCAGAGATTATCCTGGCTAAACAATACCTTTGAGATTCTGTCCAGTGTATAAGAAACAGGCTGTAGTATTGTTCAAGAAGGAGTTCCTTGAAGTACTGTGAAGCAGTAGATAGGTCTGTGTTTGTACAGTTCTTGTCATCTCTAGGCCAAATCAGAGGAACTGGATAAAATGATAAAATGAGGTATAGAAAAAAATCCTACACCTTTCTGCCTCAGGAGATGATGGGTCAATTTGAAGACTGAAGCAAATGAGGTATGCCATGACTGTCATAGCCATGGTCTGAAGAAAGAAACAAACAAACGAACAAAACAACAACAACAAAACACCACACATTTGTTCTGGTTTGTCTACCTATGAATACTGGTAATATTTTTTTTTTCTCCATGGTACTATTTTTTGTTGAAGGAAAGGAGGTTAGGTCTCTACCTCCAGTAGATCTACATATTTTAGTACTCTTAGTTTTGCAGTCAGTCTACTGTATTTACTATATACTGTTCTTCTCATCCTCAGAAATGTCATTTGTTAGTAAACCAAAAGGCACTGGCTTCATCACCATATTATAACAGAAACAATCTTCAGTACCCCTTGGCTCCTTGTTTAGCTCAAACCTGCTGTTATATTTGTAGTTGAAATTATAATACAATTCCAAATTAATTTAGATGAATATGTCCTCAGTTCCATATAAATGACAGCAGACCTTTCAGTTTCCCTTTTTAATCTATTCCTTCAGTTACTAGAATTCTATAGAAGCCTCCCCAAAGAGGCAAATCTCACTTATTTATGAAGGGGAAGGAAAGGTAAAAGAAAATTCAACAGGAGGATTAGCATTGGTTCTGTTCCCATCTAGGATTCCATTTCCTGTGAGCAACATTTGAGCACAGTGTACCAAGGATCTCTTCCCTGACATTGATTACTAGTATCTATGTATCTATCTGCTATCTGACCTAGGGATGGGAAACCATATGCAGGTCATGAGGTTAAGAGGCATGAATTGGCTTTCACATATACTGCTGAAAGTATACATAATCTGGAGCAGACTTCCTGTGCCCACATGAAATAGCTCTTCACCCTGCATCTCTCAAGGATCTGTTAGCTGCTCTCATGAACACAAGATGTAATCATTTTTGTGAATTTTATCATGGTTTTATGATTTTTGTTATATTATTGATATTCCACATCAGAACATCATGTAGTGTATTGGGAGTTAAAGAGTTAATGCTCCAGCTCTGTTTATCATCGATAGTTATGGATATGCCTGTGTCTGAAGAGAAGAACTACATTCCCCAGAGGACTGTGCAATGCTTTACATTTTTACGTGTTTCCGCTCAGAGAGAAAGATAAAAACTGTCTGCAGTCATGGGACCTCCTCTCTTCCCTTTGGGATCAGCTCAGCAGTGGGTATTTGTTGCAGCTCTCCGCCTTCAGCGTTAGCGTAAGGCCTTTGGTTTATCAGACACTCTCTCTTGCTCGTTTATTTGATTCATTACTCTCAGTTCCAATTATATTGTATTCTATTGTGTTATTTTGCTTTCTGATATCTTATTTAGTAAATTAGCTTTCCTACTCAGATTGTTGCTGCTGTTTTGTTCCTAGGCCCATCTCCTTTCTCCCTTCTTCCCTTTTCACCTTCCTCTTCCCCAGGGTGTGGGCCCGTGGGTCTCCTGCCTCAGTAGTCACAGTACCCAGTCATACTGGCTTACAAACCATTGACAATTTTCAGTTGAAAGTGTTTAAAAAAAAGAAAATGTAGGCTCAGCTATATTGTTCTGCCTTCAAATGCTGTTCTAATATATGTTGCATGTCCTGAGATTTCCTATGAATTGTGCAAAGCTTCACCTTGGAGACAGAGGGTTGCAATCACCCAGAGCATGGCCAAGAAAAAAAAAAAAAGTGGAAAAGAAAATCAGAATCTAATGCCCATGCTTTCTTTCTGAGGTTGTTATTCACCAAAATATGACTTCTTCTAATTCTCATAAAAAAAAAAAAAAAAAAAAAAAAAAAACAGTTAAGCTTATAGGTGATTTAGACAATGCCTATACAATGCGGGAAAAAAAGCAAACTAACCAATAAACAATCAAGACAAACCTTTTCCTTAACACTGAAACACTGTTTATATATTTTAATACAGAAACATACCTTGAAATTTTGAAAAAATTAGTGTATCTTTCTCTAAATCTGTGATTGCTGTTTATCTTCTTTCTTGCCAGAATCTCTTTAGTTACTTGGCTATGGAAAGCTATTTTTCCACAAATATGCATGGAGTATTTCTATCCTAGCATCTTTGCATCTCTTCATGAAACAATTTCGTGTAAATTACAGGAGATACCACAACAAAGCGGATCATGGAGAGCTGACATACTGTGTCATCAGTCATTTCTGACAAATGTAAATGAATGAATAAAATCCTAGGTAGAAAATAAGAACATGAGAGTCAGGGTTGAGTGAAAGAACATCAAAAGACTTTAATTCCAGATGCTTTTCTTTATCTGTGTTGTTTTTCTGTAATTTAGTTCCATAGAACATTTTCTATTCCAGGTTTTCCTTGGATTTAAATGTACCTTCTCTTAAATCAACAATACAGAAAAGTTGTGGCTGGTAAATAGCTCCTAGTACAGAAAATTCTTATGTTATGGAGTATAATTTCTGTTAGAATAAAATATATCGTACCCTCATGGCTTCCAGGTCATCTCCTCTCCTCGTAGGCTGCGCTTAATTCTTACTAGAGCCCATTCACTCCCCTGTGCTCTCTCTGTCCCTGGCAACATGGATGCATGGGCCTTCTGACACATGCTCTGAGTCCAGCTGCTGCACTCACATTCCCATTCACACAAAGCATAGTGATTCCCTCACCTGGTAAGGAGTTATAAAATGATTTAAATAAGAAGACAGGACAGACTGCTGATCAGGCACAAGGCAGTGTCAGAGAAACACACAGACTAGCAAGCTATTTGAATGCTGCTGGCCTTTCCTGTTCCCTTACCTCTCCTTTTTCCAGCTTTTTGTTCCTACCCCCTCCCCCCAAACCACCTAAGCCCCTCTCTTTTCTCAGTTTTTGTTCCTTCTCAAAACAATCCATAAGACTTTTGTAATCCCCACAAGACTGAACAGAGAGGTTTGTTGCTCCAAAGTTCTTTATTTGGGTTTCTGCTTGCCATTGTGCATCCTAAGCTGTTCTGATTTGTGCAGATGTGCATTGCTGATTTTGGGGTATAGCTCAGCATGATATTATTTGGACTCCCTCCCCTGATATTGTGTTTTAGAGTTCCTACGCACAGATCTAAGAGTTTCAGCATAAACTCAGTGCATAAAGCCCCAATTTTCAAAATTTAATTTGACTTAATGGCTTTGTCCCATTTTTTAATTGAGAATAACAGGTTTACTTGCAGTCTTTAAGAAAGGAATATAAATGTCTTCACTAGCTATGAAGAAATCTTTCAATGGTGACCAGAATTATATTAATTTTTATAGCTATTAATTCCAAATCCATAGTTCTTTGCAGTATCCAAGGATCATGTTATCTGAATGCTCTTTAATATAATTTTACAGAGGTAGAATAATTTATGCTCAAGAACTTCTGTAGAGGAGATAAGAAATGGCTACTCTCAGCTTCCAACAGAGATCCAAATACAGAAGACTGACTGTGCTGACTGAATGTAAACCTTGGGATCAAGTGTTGAGTTGGAGGCCTGTACTTAGCAGTGTTTGTCAGGGGTCGGTGCTGGGTCTAGTCCTGATAGAGTCCTCATAGAGTCCACCCTTAGCAAGTTTTCTGTTGAAATATAGCTGGGAGGAATGGTTGATATGCCAAAATGTGTTGCTATTCAATGAGATCTGGACAAGCTGGAGAGCTGAACAAAGAAGATTCGAATGAGGTTTAAGAAGAACAAGTGCAGTGTCTTGCACCTAGGGAGAAATAAAAGCATGCCCTGGTACAGGCTGGGAGACGACCTGTTGGAGAGGAGCTCTGAGGAGAGGGACCTGGTGTCTTGGTGGATGACAGGCTGGCCATGAGCCAGCAGTGTGCCCTGGTGCACAAGAAGGCCAATGGGATCCTGGGGTGCATTAAAAAGAGCATGGCCAGCTGCTCAAAGGAGGTGATCCTCCCTCTCTGCTCTGCCCTGGTGAGGCCTCACCTGGAGTACTGCATCCTGTTCTGGGCTCCTCAGTACAAAAAAGACAAGGATCTCCTGGAAAGAGTACAGCTGAGGGCTACAAATATGATAAAAAGCGTGGAACACCTCCCTTATGAGGAAAGGTTGAGAGACCTGTGTCAGTTCAGATTTGAAAAAAGAGAAATCAGAGGGGATCTGATCCACATCTATGAATATTTAAGCAGTGGAAGGCAAAGGGACGAGGCTGGACAATTCTCATCATTATGTGGTGATAGGACAAGGGGAAATGGACACAAAATTTTGTATAGGAAGTTCTACAGAATTGTGTGTGGGAACTTCACAGTGCCGGTGACAGAGCACTGGCATAGGCTGCACAGAGAGTTTGTGAAGTCACCTTTTCTGGAGACATTCAAGACCTGCCACGACACCTACCTGTGCATCCTGGTCTAGGAAGCCTGCTTTGGCAGGCAGGTTGGACTGGATGATTTCTAGAGGTCCTTTCCAACCCCTATAATTCTGTGATTCTATGATTCTGTGATTCTGTGAAGTGAGTCCTGGATGCATATATGTGAAAGATGTTTTAGTTACAAGCCAGTTTCTGCAGATCTAACACTGGTGTCTACTGTCCTCTTGAGTACGCAAGAATACATCTGAATACTTTCACAAGACCTTCAATTCTTTGTATACAGAGTAACATTTGAGGAATTTTTAGAGGTAACCATGGATTTGAGATTTCTTTGTTTGTGAAGTTTATAAAACTGAGGATGTATGGATAAAAATTATTTATGGAATTTTTTTATAATATGCATGTGTTGCTATCATGATAAATCTTTGACTTCAGTTGTTAGGCGGTCATGATGTTCACTAATAGTAGTCCTTTGTATCCTACTTTTTAGTATAAGAAAAACATAACTTTTAGAGGTATCTTCATTTAGCTTTCTAGAATTTACCTTCTTTTTAAATGAAATCTAACAAGGTGCCGATTTTGATCATTTAATATAGCCTAAATGGTCAGAAAATCAACTTAGATTATACCATAATTCACTGATGAATTAAAATTATTTAAAACATTTTTTTCTGATAACATGCACACTTCATTTAAATAATTTGACATCAATTTTAGGTGGGACTGCCTCTCTTCATTTTCAAGATTAACTTTCTTACAAGACTGGTAATTGAACTTTTGCTACTATATTTCTCTTTGAGATTTTGAGCGTATGTATAACTTTATTTGAGAATATTTAGCTGTGTGTATGATTGCCTAGATAACTCATAATCTGACCCTAAGCTTTGAGAAACCGTGTAGATTTAGCTTCTAGGAAATACTGACAAAGAGAAAACTACTTATTGTGAATAACAGATTAATAATTGAGTCAGTTTTTCTAGTGCCCTGGCACAGTGTCTCAGATGATAATGTCTGGAAGCAACAGAGCAACTCTCTGGAATGCATATGAAGACATTTCAGAGCCAGAGGAAAACTGTGAAAATAAAGCTATACTTTTCTATTATCTCCTAGTGTAGGTGAGGGAAGAAATAAAATTAAATGTTCAGTGTATCTGAGACACACTACAGTTGGATTTATGACAAAAAAGTAGTAATTTCTGCTTTTAGAAACAGAGCACAGATGTGTAAAGGTGGCTGTCCAGTTCCTTTGGTTGCATATATAACATGAGGCAAAGGTTAAATAAGAGTTTACTGGTAGAACAAAATTCAGTCATGTAATTTATTATACAATCAGTTATTGCTGCCATTATGTTCATACAGTCAATGTCCACCCCAGAAAATTGCTGTTCATTGTTTTAAATAGAATATACCCTGGTTAACTTTTGTACTTGCTGAAGTCTTAGCACTCCAGTAAGAAACAGAAAATGGTAGCTAATTTTATGTTCGTATACTTTTCCTTGCAAAATGTCATGAACAACTTCACTTCTGATAAAGAAATGTTGTCAACAGGTAATATTCTAGATACTGAACCCCAGGAGAAGAGCACCAAAGGAAAGTTTATGACAGGTGAGACATATCTTTGATTAGTATAGTATTAAAAGTATGGAACATAAATGAAATTCTGCAGCCTCAGGATTAAAGGAATGTATAACTAAGAGTGTTCTTTACTGAATATTTCATCCTTTGGTGTATTTAACTAGCTCTGATATTACTTCAGAGGAGGACCACGACAAGTTGCAAAAAAGAAAAGAGAACCATGGGGGGCTTCCAGACTATTTGAGCATGCTGAAACATTCTAGTCCCTTTTTCTGATACTTCTTTTCTTTCTTTTTTTTAAGTTCAGATGGGTCAATTACTCTTTTAGGTTTGTTGCTTTAGCATAAGCTGAAACAGAAATATCAGTGTGTCCTAGCTGTGTTTACTCTTGATGGTTTTAGAATCACAGTATTCTAATTAAATCTGATGATTTAAATAGCATAAGTCTGCCTTTGAAAAATACTGAAAATACAATTAATGTAGGAAAAATAAAGAAAAAGAGAACATTATTGGTGCATTTAACTAGTCATTCATAGATAGATCATCTAGAGATCTATCTGATAATGCAGTGGGGTTCCTTCAAGGTATGTAGATCCACAGAAGAATAAATATGTTTGGATGACACTTTATTTCATGACTAGTCAGTGTTATTTTATGGAAAGTACCAAACTGCATCAATAGAGATGCTTTAGCTCCGAACAAGCTGACATAAGTGAAAAAGTGGCAGTAATTTAGAGATCCAAAGCATTCTTCCAAGAAGAATTCTTACTATAAGATAGGCAAACATAAATTCTAAGTGAGACTCAGGATTTGTTCTTCCAGGTTTACTGTTTAAGCTTGTCCCTGAATCTCTATTTCCAAAATAGGATGTTATGTAAACAATAAGAAATACAGATGAAAAAAATACTATTTAATGAAAATAACTAGTTAATAGAATTCTTGGTGTCCAAGATAATCCATAAGTAGAAAGAGAATCCTTTTAATATTTAATATACTCTATTTAATTTACTCTATTTACTCTATTTAATTGTTTTCTACATCCTTTTCCTTTAAACCATCAACATACTGGAACAGTTATTTTAAAAAGTTATTTGGGGCATTTTCATTACTATCCTGTAACAAATGTTAAAGTTTTTCTTGCCCCTCTTTATTTTTTTCTAGAAAAGGAATGTTGAATAACAATTTAATGAATACCCTACCATCAGAGACTTTTGAATCACAGAGACTGTGTAAAATCAATTAGAAGTGTACATTCACAAACAGATTTACCTCAATACCCTAAAAGCAAAACAAAACAAAACAGAAACAAAACAAAACAAACAGAACTTGATTGTAGCTAAAATCATTTTCAAAAACGAGGTTTCAAGAATCACTTGATGTTGCTAAATTCCTAACAAAAATGTTTTTTCTCCCACAACCATTCTCTGTACCCAGGTAGATACACTATGACATATTCAGTCTTCGAACCATGCACTTCAAATGTCCAAAGAGATGATCTTTTAAATCTACTGCAGATTTGGGTTTTGATTTCTTTTTCAATTTTGTTATTGATTGCATTACTTTGCTTTGCTTTCTCACATGATGTTTTCTGTAAATCATCTGAAAAAGTAGAATATTCAGACTATATTTTTTAAGGAATCTGGAGTTATTTCTTTCATTTAACATTGAAAATGCACATACAGATTTGCACTTGTCCACAGTTGAGAGTTGAGATGCTCAAATCCATCCTGTTTAGCATCTGGCTGCCACTACAGAAATGCATATGTTCTCTGTCAAATGTCAAATGAGTGACTGCCAGTAGTCAATTCAATGAAATCTCTATCTGTCTAAAATATAGGCTTTAATATAGCTTTTACAGTACAACTACACTTCATGAGAGGTATGTCAGGCAAAAGGATGGGCTTCTCTCCTCAGTATTTTTTTCATAGATGTCATATACTGTATAATCTTTCGTGCTATCATATCTCAATTTTCTTATAACAGAACATATAACCTGCAGCTATACATAACACTGTTACTTGACACTGAGATACAATGAGAGAAAATTAAATCAGGGTAAAGCATTTGGTAAAATCCGAAGGCTCCCACTGTTTTGCAGAGATTTTCCTCCAGAATTATCTTAGAGATTTGTATCTGAATGGTCCAACTCTGAATGTTTCTGATTGTGATCTAAGTTAGAAAAACAGTCAACAGGACAGCCTTGAAGACACAAGAGAATCTGATTAAAATTATATGATAAATTCAAATTCTTAACGAGCCTTTTCTTTGCACAGAGGTGAGGAAGAATAATTAACAAAGAAAAAAAAACAGTTAAGAATAGTTGGTCAGAACTTCCTTCTGGGACTATTTCTGCAATCTTATCAATGAAGACAGAAAAGGATACACAACCAAAATTTGCTCCTGGAAAGAAAACTATTGAAAAAAATATTTTTATTTTTGTGAGGAAAAAAGAAAAAAAATAGTCTCGGTAGTTGCTCAGTTCTTCGCAACATGAAGTATAAGGGCAGAATTATTAACAGTCTGGTAACTAATACTGCTAAGTGCTAGTCAGTGGCCATAATCCACATAAATACACATGAAATAATTTCGCGCAATCCATGCATGTATAATCAGAAGGTCCATTAAGTGGCATATTAAATATAAGCCATGAGACTAACAGAAGAACACCTAATTATTTTATGCTGTCAAACAATAGTCAAATATTTGGTTCAAAATCAAGTTATTTTCTGTCCTTTAGCATTCCATGGCAGAACATTCTTAACAGCTTCTCCTTCTGTGAGATGTGTTTTCTCTCCAGTGTTATTTATTTTTCAAAGCTATTTCAAAGATAGCCTCCTAAAATGAGACTGTTTGCTTTCTAAGAAGTACTAAGAGGTTGGCTGAGCTGAATACTTCTCCTGTCTTTCAGAACACATCCCAAGTTCAAGATCAAGAAAATGTTCAAACTTACATTTGATACTGGGTGGAGATTCTTTAAAAACCAACCAAAGAAATAAAAAAAACATTATATTTTTGCTTAGCCCCAGAATTGGAGAATGTAGATTGTTGTGCTCTCTCACTTTTATATAGAGAGCATTTGTCCAGACTGCTGTTTACTCTTTAGGTAACTAAAACCACTACCTGCATCAATAGCTTTTCCTTACTCTTGATAATTATTGCATATTACAAATTGCATTACACCTGTCATTATGTTAAAGTGTATATTTTAGTAAAGCAAACAAAACAAAACAGAAACATTCATTAACCTGAAGAAATGCACTCTTTATTTCTCAAGTACATCACTGGGTTAGCCCTACCCCTCATCATTATTGCAGATTTCATCACTCCATATCACACTCATGGCACATAGCAAAAAACTGTTCTCCGAGTTACTTGCTTGCCCTGCTGCATGTATGTGAAATTGAACCCATTCAGGTATATATCCATGATGTATCTTTACTGCAGATAATTCTAGAATAATAAATACTCATGCTCCCTTTGTTTAAATTTGCTTTTGAGACTTTGAGGGAGAATGTTTTGGATGCCAGATATAAAGTTAAAATATAAACATCTTCTCATCTATCTGTTTCAGAAGTTTGCATGCCTGATCAACTTCTTTGCAATTGAAATAATTATTTAAAAATATAAGAACAGCTTCTTCAAATCTTATATTCTATTTCCAGAACTGATCATAGAATGGAATAATAAGGAAGAGTAAGGTCAGTACAAGCAGCATAATTTCTAATTCTCTCCCAACAGCATGCTCATTTTTTTACTGGTAGGAGGCTTCAAAATTTAGACGTTACTTTGAATAAGTGTATATTACTGCTATAGTTTGAGTGTTTCTGGTGAATATTCTGATCACTTTCATTTATTGCACTTTGAACAACATCACAAGACACTGCTGTAGCTTTCATATTGGGTACCTTCTTTCAGGTAACACTGAACTAACGCCAGTGCAAGACTGTACCCAATGAACCATAAAATCACCAAGACTGGAAATGACCTACAAGATGATTCAGTCCAACCATCCACCTTTCACCAATTGTTCTCTCTAAACCATATCTCTGCTACTACTACTACTACTACTACTACTACTACTACTACTACTACTACTACTACTACTACTACTCAACGTCTAAATATTCCTTTAAAATCTCCAGGGTCAGAAACTCCACCACCTACCTGGGCAGCCCATTCCAGCACCTGACCACTTTTTCAGAAAGGTAGTATTTCCTAACATCCAGTCCTATCACTAGTTACATGAGAGAAGAGGCTGTCCCCCAGCTCACTACAATCTCCTTTCAGGAAGTTACAGAAAACAATTAGGTCTTCCTCAAGCCTCCTCAAGACTAAACAATCTCAGCTCCTTCAGCTGGTCCTCATAAGGCCTGTACTCCAGACTCCTCACCAATTTAGTTACCCTTCTCTGGAGCCTTGATGTCTTTCTAGCAGTGAGAGGCCCAAAACTGAACGCAGTACTCGAGGTGCGGCCTCACTAGTCCTGAGTGCACAGCTACAACTACTTCCCAGCTCTTGCTAGCAACACTATTTCAGATACAAGCCAGAATCCCATTGGTCTTCTTGGCCACCTGGACACACTGCCAGCTGTTGTTCAGCTGAGCATCAACCAATACTCCTAGGTCCATTTCCTCTACACAGTCTTTCAGTCACTGTACCCCAAGCCTGTAGCACTGCCTGAGACTGTTGTGGCCAAAGTGCTGGACCTGGCACTTGGTCTTGTTGAACCTCATCCCATTGGCTTTTGTTGCTAGCTGGCCACAGTACTTGAAAAGATAGGCTAAATTAAACCTCATATATCGTGAAGAGCAGCTTCTCAGAACCAATGGTTTCTGTCCAAGCAGTCCAACCTGGTGGACTGTAATAGTAGTTGATGCACTTATATTATGTGCCCAATGATTTTTACTGAACTGAAGTTCAACTGAAGAGGTATAATATAAATATAGTGGCTTATTCTGCTCGACAACTATAGCTACAAAGCAAAGCAAAGCAAATATTCTTTCTAAAATTTCATTACAAGATGTTCCCTGCCCCGCATACCTTCAATTCATGCAGGATTCTTACAGAAAGCTTGTATAACAGGTTGAGTAAATCTGATCATTAAGTCAGCCGTGGAGTATAATGGTACTCCTGAATGTACCCTTAACCAGTAAAGTCAGTATTAATGCTAATGTCTGCTGCTACAAATACCCTTGAGGTATCAAGGGTTCTTGTATACTGTAATCTCCTCAGAAGAATAAATATATGCACCTATTTGACCTACAGTGTTTCTAACACACTGTTTCAATAACAATCACACAGCATTCTGCCTGTATGAACAGACAAGATCAGAAAGAAGCATTGTTTTGCACTTCACTGACGACTCTAAGGTCGTGGCAAGTCTTGTGCTCTACGAAGCCTAAGAAATGCTCTTTGTATTGACAGTGAACACAAATTTACTCTATATTTTCTGAAAATTCAGAGCAATTGATATAAATCCCAAATGTCTTCTTCATTCATACGTCATTCTGAAATCAGAAGTTTTCTATGATATATGATGATTTAACATTAATGATAAAAACATAAAATCAAGAATACAATGACTCATGACCTATAGCTTTGTTTAAGCACAAAGATAATTGTAAGACCCAGGCATAAAAATGCTTCCATGAGTTCTTACTATTTGATTTAATGTTTGAAATAAAATTCAAGGGATAACGGATAAAAAAATAATGAAATCTTAAAGCATTTATAAGGGATAATGTATCTTCAGAGGCTGAAAAATCTCTTGAAATTGAAGTAAGACCACTGAAACTACATCACAGGTTTTTTTTTTAAACTAAAAGAATAAAAAAATGATGTTCAGAACATAATCAGGAAAGTTCTGTGTTCCTGATTATACATACAGAGAGTTTTGATTCTTACTCAAAACTAAATGAAACATTACTCACCACTGGATTTTATAAACATAGGAAACTTTATTTGTAAATGTTTTTCAGTTACAACCAAACTTTGAAAAAGTGTCTGACAGTTTGTCTGGTGTCAATTTTTTTATCAGTTTTAGCTAAGGTTCCAGTAACATTGACCTGATTGGAACTCTTTTCCTTGTTTTGCCCTTAAAAGAAATATGGACAGCAGCAAAATTAGCAGGTGCTGCAGCTGAAGGTGGAAGAAAGCTGAGTCATATCTCAGGTACACATATTAGGAGGTAAACAGGTCAGTGAATACCTTTTTTCTGTACAAGAGTGAATTTATGCTAGGTATTGCAGGGAATGAAGGCTCAAAACTGAGATTAAAAAATATTAGATTTTTTTCATAATGAGTCTATAAAGATCCAATCCTTCTCCCAGAGTTTGGAGGGTGCAGCTACTCTCTTATGTTCCCTTTCAGCATTCAGGGTTGGTTAGAAAAGTATAAATCATCAAATAATATAATCAGAGAATGGCCTAGGTTGGTAAGAAACTCAAAGATCACCTGTTTTCAACCCCCCTGCTGTGGTCAAGGTCACAGCCACCAGACCACTCTGCCTAGAGACACATCCAGCCTTGCTTTGAATGCCTCCAGGGATGGGGTATCCACAACCTCTCTGGGCAACCTGTTCCAGTGTCACCACCCTCTGAGTGAAAAATTTCCTCCTAATATCTAACCCAAACCTCCCCTGTCTTAGTTTAATACCATTCCCCCTTGTCCTGTCACTATCAACCCATGTAAGCAGTCATACTCTCTCCTGTTTATATGGTTCCTTCAAGTACCGGCAGGCCACAATGAGCTCTCCCTGGAGCCTTCTCTTCTGCAAGCTAAACAAGCCCAGTTGCCTCAACTTTTCCTCATAGGAAAGGTGCTCCAGCCCTCTGATCATTTTATCGGCACTCCTCTGGACCCGTTCCACAAGCTCTGTGTCTTTCTTGTGCTGGGTAACCCCAGGCCTGGACACAGTACTCCAGATGAGGCCTCACAGGAGCTGAGTAGAGAGGGACAATCACCTCCCTCTCCCTGCTTGGCCACCCATTTTCTAACGTCAAGCTGAAGTCAGGATAGTAGCTTCCTATCCCAGACCCGTGGTATGAACATCATATTTTCTGTTACTTCAGGTTTGTCATAATTATTTCATTTTTTACTGCCCATGCATATCAATAAGACTGGTTTCTCTTGTGTTTTATCCATAAAAAGTCAAGTCCATCATTTCAGATCTTTGATTACAATGAATTAAATTAATCTCATCTAAATTTAAGATATCTATACTGTACTTCTGTTTTTGAGCTAGAAATCTTATTTCCCTTCTCTAATCAGTCAGAAGAAATGAAAAACTTAATGCAGGTACCCAGTAATAATGTGCTTATTAAGAGTTCCTCTTAAAGGAATTAGTGGTGACTAGCTTAGATGTTGATGTTGATGTTATTTAGTCAGATTAACTTCATACAATGCACACAGTGAATATCCCACAATTGTATACTTTTAAAATAACAATGGCAATTCCTTAAAAATATTCTAAACTGATACAAATAAGTTTACAAAGGCTATCTGGGGAGTAGAATGCAAACAAAGTCCTTTGTTTTATTGTCACTTTTTCATAAGTACCTTCAGTATACCATATTCAAGATGTAAGAAATCTGGAGGGATATGCAATTCACTTACATATATATATATATATAATCCAGACAGGGGGTTGCATGGTTTAGATTTATACCTATATATCTAATGTCCCAAGTAGAAGACATTTGCAGTATTCATGATATTTTCAGTCTTCTACGAAACAGTTGAAAGGGAAAAGATCTTATTTACAAAAATCATGTTGGGAGATGGGAAAGATTTTTTGATGAAATTGTAAGTTAACTATTTAGTATTACAGAATAGACTTCAGATGAAAGAACAGAGATTTTACATCAGCTATGAATAGATGTAAGTAAACTGTTAATGTTACATAACAAGCTCTGCTATGTTTTAATGAATACGTAGAAAATTACCATTTATTCATATTATTTTCAAAGCCAGTGATTAATCCTCTAAAGCAAGAGTGTCCAACCTCTTGTCTTGTCAGGGTCATGTAGAGTGAAGAGGAATTGTCTCGGGCAGCATATAAAATGTATGAATGTGAATGTAAATCAGTAACAGGATTTTCTGACAAAAAAATACTTTTTTATCAGAACATAAATGCAAGGGAAACAAAGACATACAACAGATAGGTTGGACATATATGCTGTAAAGAATGGCACAGCTTTAAGTAAAAACGAGTCATTTGTCAAAAATGATACAGAAACATGGAAATTCTTAGAGTTACCTGTAAGGCTAACATAATTTTTAGTTGATATATTAGATCCTTGGAATTCCGTAAGAATTTTTGTTTACTGTTCTAACTGGGGCCATTACATTACAGTTTTACATTTTATATTTCACATTAAAATTTGTATTTTTTTTCTAGAGCTAAAACAAATTCTATCTGTGAGAAAGCACATTTAGTTAAATGTGCATTCCTTGCATACTGAACAACAGATTCCAAATTTGAAGATCTTCTGAAGATAGATAAGTTTTATTCAAGGTGAAATTTGACTCACTAGTAGTATTTCAAACATTCTGATTAATATTGCTGTGAGAAAGAGAAATGGAGTCCTGAGAGTCATCTAGCAATTATGAGTGATGTCACAAAACTGGAATATTTCTCTCAGAAAGATCATCATGACCTTGATTTATGACTTTCAATTATATGGTCTCAATGGGAGCATTAAATTAAATTTCAATTTTAAATTCAATAATTTTTTCTTTTCAGAGAAATTGCTAAGGAGAGTAATATCTTTCTGTTACTTAATAAACATCTTAGCCCAAATCAACTCTTATCGTATCTAATCTTCTGTCATCCTTTCTGACTCAAGATAGCTTGAAATTGAAGATAGGGAAAGACTGAGGAAGTGCTCGTCATCATTACAAGCAGTGAACTCAATGACCTACAGAATTATATTTTTACAAATTTAATGACACATATCTTTAGGATGACATTTGAAATATGGTCCAAGAATGTAGACCAAGATTTCACCCTTTGTTTCACTGATGAGGTCATTAGTATCATTTTGGTTTTTATTCATAATTTCATTGAAAAGTGTTTAGACAGTATCTTACAGTATCAGTTTTCAATTTGAATGTGTGCACTTAATTTATCTGAAGAAAGATGAGAAGCAGCTACAATTTCAAAGGCTACATTTATACCTAATGCTATGTTAATGCTCTAGGAAAAAAAAATATCCAAACTACAGAATCAGATAAGAAAAAAAAAATTTGAAGTAACTAGTCATTAAAATAACTAGTAATTTTTTTTCTCAGTTCACTATAGTGATATATAATGCTTTGGTTTTTCTTTTTACATATATTACATTAATGGATCACAATGGGATTTAGATTCACTATTAAATCTGATAAACAACATTTGTTTTCTAAAGTAACAGAAAATTCTTTAAAATAGACTAGCTTAAAAAAGTTAAATATGTCCTGTTATAAAGTGGAATGCAGAAACTTGCTCACAGAATCACACAATTTTATTTTAAAACAATCTCTAAAGACAGTGGAATTCATTTCACCCCACTTCTGAAAAAACAGGCATCTAGGATTTTTCTGTGACCATAGGAAATAACTAAATGTACTAAGAAGGCATTTTGCCCCATCCTAAAATCAGTGTCAAAGGAAGCAACATTTTCACTAAACTGATAATCTCTGGGCCAGATGTTTAACTTTTCAAAGTGTAAAGATCAGTAAGACAATTTAAAACTGACTGTTGGGAAACCTAAAATGTTTCATAAACATCTGCTCTGTTATTCAGATCATATCTGAACTCTTACAAAGTTTTCCTTATTGATCAGTAAATTTAGAGTGCTAACATCAAAACTGAAAATCCTTGTAATGAGCTCATTATCATGCTTTATTTATAAGAACACCACCTGTTTTTATTCTGTGTTTGCTGTGCATCAAAAGATCCGTTTACAGGCTTAGCCACCATATCTTATTTGTATCCTATTTTCTTGAAATAGTACAGTGATATTTCTAGAACATACACTGTCTCCAAATGAAGAGTTTATAAGTGCCTTAATCCTTGAAGTTCACTAGTCAAAGAGAAAGAAGAAATGTTGGCCTTACAAATTAATCCTCTCTTGCAACTGTGGGAGAAGAAACCTCTAAAACATATACATAACCCATATACACAAGTTACTTATTCAAGTCTACTAATTTTGTGACCTTCAGAATGGTTTCAGTTTAAGGTGATCACTGCCATGTTCTCTACAGGACTGCTTTGGACAACTGCAAGGTATGTATCTTTCCAGAAACAGAAAAAGTCTGGTGTTAAGACTACTGATGCAAGTTGTTTCAGTGATAGAGATAAGGTTTCTGTTTGGATGCTCATATCAGGATCCCAAATATCATTACTTCACAGAAAGACTTCTGCACCTTTATCCTACGGTTTCTGTTTTGATACTAAACTCTTTCCAGCATGTTTCTTTCCATCAGACTATCAAAATTTGAAGAAAACAAACAAACAAACAACAACAACAAAAAAACAAGGACTACTAATTCTTCAGTGATACATTTTCTTTACATCAAGGATACAAGGTTTGAATTTTATCTTAACATCTGAGCTCCTGTTTCTAGATTTAAATTTTATAATGCCATATGTATTTGAAAGAAAGCAATCAGACATCTTCATTACAGATGAATTTAAAAGTACACAGTAAGAGAGAAAGTAAATGAAATCTGTGTGTTAGCTTTCAGTGTATTAAATTCTATAAGTTCTATAGGACAATTAGTGTGTTGCTTTTTTTTTTCTTTTTTTTTTTTTTTTTTTTGTCTTGGATATCAGATACCTGTCACATGTGTCAATAAACTTAAGCTCTTGAGTAAAGTGTTAGCGTGTCAGGATCTGAATAGCTTGATAAATGGCAGAATTTAGTCCTCAGAGCTCAAAACTGAACTTCTTTTAGTTCAAGTGGAATTCAAATTCTAATTCCTAATCGAACATACAAATCACATCTGGAAGAAGTGCTCTGTTCCTCTCTGTGCTAATGAAAATTAGCATCTGCTAGCCCAGCGTTCAAGTTGCTTAATGACTGATATGGTAGTAAGAAATTCACATTTCAGGTCTTTAGCAAAATCTATGTATATAGATATATGCACATATTTGATATGAGAATTGTATCCCTATATTATAATTGAACTTCATTTTCCAGCACATTTATTTCAGTAAAGTTTCTGTTGCTGAACATATTCAATTACTCCTTTACTTTTCTGTCTTCTTAAGTCAGATATATTTTGTAGCTATATTCTGAAGTGAATGAAAGTCGTAAAGATGCTATGTTCTTCATCCTGGAAGAAGTGGGTGGATTTCAAAAGATGTCTATGGGATAAAAGTAATAGTTCCAAAATTCTGGGTATTCTCTACAGGAGGTAGGAGCGGAAATGTGCTGCATTGTAATTATATTTCCCAGGACAAGAAGAGTTCATAAAAATTGGCTCTCCGGAGAATAGCTTCTTTTTGCAGTGATGTTTAACTTCGATAGTCTGCTGTAAAGCACTTCTATAGAGGAGAGAAATTTGTACATACTGTTTGCATGAAAGCAAAGCACCACAAAAGGTAAAATAGTTTAGAAAGGCATAATGTACAGCTGCAAACCATTAACTTGTCAAAATAAAACTGAGCAATGTATATAGATATAACAAAATTATTTGGAATCAAGTCATCATCACTACTGGATAAGGGTGAGATCCTCTGTGCAGATATACATTAATAAATTGAGTCAGAAAGATTTGACATATTGAGAAAGATGAACATCTTTTCATCTAACTTGTTATTTTAGTGCTTGAAATTGTTTTGGTTCAAGTTTTTTTCCTTCCCAAACTATTCCCAGGAAGACTCACTTGGGAAGAGCTATGGATATTCCACTATTGTATCCAATCCCCTGCTTTGGAAGCAAAAATATCTGAATAGTTTGTCATGTCTAACCAGATTATGTCAGTCCATCTCTGGTATTGTTTAGCTATTATTAACTTCTGATTCAACCTTCCTAGGACAGGGAAGTTACCTGTTTTTTTTTTTTTTTTTTTTTTTTTATCTCAGATGCTTAATTATATATCTTTCTTCATCTTATCAGATGTTTATAATTAATTATATTCATACCTTCACAGAGCCACTCACTGCAATAGCACCAAGGACATTCTTATAATGAGGTGTTGGCAGAAGAATGTAGGTAACAGGTTAGCTGAACACTTTCACCACCACAAAACAACAACGACAACAATCAATGAGAAAGGAAAACTAACCCAGAGGAAATATTGATCTGTCAGAAGAAATGAGTTTTGTTTAATCAGATGCATATCCAGATTTCTTTATTTTTTTTTCAGAGATATTTGTACCTCCTGAGCCCAAGTTTGGAGCAACTGTTTCTGTATTCTACTGGATTCAGTAGAAATATTACAAAAGAAATATACTAAATTGATCATATTTCTACACTATTGACTTGTTCCCTCAGAAGAGGAAAAAAAAATCATCTTAAAAAATTACAGTGAAGAGTTAGACATTTTCTCAGCCTTTTTTTTTCAGAATATGGCTTCAGTTTTTTTTTTAAATCTACAAACATCATCCTGGAACTATGTAACAAACATCTGAAACGTCAAAATACAGATGAGCATCATGCGTTATCTGTAATGGAAATGAATATGTTATCAGTAACCTTTAAAGCAACAAACTGACAGTATTTCACAAAATAGCTTTAAAGATACCTTTCTATGGTATACTCTTTAAGGTAGATTCTAGGTAGATCCCATGAAAAATAGATCTGCATTGCCAAAAGTAAATATAATTTGTCTTTTCACAGAATCACAGAATTGTAGGGGATGGAAAGGATCTCCAGAGATCATCTAGTCTAACCCCCCCTGCAGAGCAGCTCCCTAGACAAGGTTGCACAGGTAAGCATCCGGGTGGGTCTTGAATGTCTCCAGAGAAGGAGACCCCACAACCTCTCTGGGCAACCTGTGCCAGTGCTCTGCCACCCTCACTGTGAAGAAGTTCCCAAGCACACTTGTGTGGAACTACCTATGCCTCAGTTTGTGGCCATTTCCCCTTGGATTTCATTCGGTACATCTTACTACTAACAGTTTCACCAGAAAAATATAGTAAACTACATTTTTTGTTCTGTTTTGTTTTGTTTACTTTAAGCATATTCTGTCTGTCCAAAGCTTTTGACTTTTATGTTCCTGCATTAATTTTCTAGTAAGTAAATGCCAGAGTTGAAATGTACTCAGTCGGTCAATAATGTCATTTTACCTGACTTAAAATGTTTTATAAGCATTTTATTTTCCCTCATCATTTTTCCTGTCTTGGAAATTTTTACTATCAAGCTGTTTATTATCAGAAATTGCAAACAGAATTTAATGAATAAGACTGTTAACAGCTGACATATACAAATATGAATATATGTATTTATGAAACCAGGTCCGTAAATCATCAAGAATGCCATATCCTTAGGGTCTCTAGCACCAACAAAATCACATAACTGTTAGTTATTGAAATGTTTAAAATGCAATCAAAATATCTAAATTAATTTCCTTAATATGAAACAGATGAAGGAAATATGATTTCACAGTTCACTTCAGTAGAGCTGTTTTGTATCCCCTCCTGTCAGCAATTACCACAGAATTTCAACTACCCACCACACAAATTACACTAAGTCCATTGTTCAGAAATTAAGTTTCTAAACTAATTAGGGCAGGGACAAAATTTAGCTGTGGAGGCAAATACAGATACACTATTTGTTGCTACTTATACTCATTTTCTTCTTTTCTCTTTTTTGCTTCTGACAATAGCTAGAAGTTATGCCTAGAATTCAGCAGTGCATTACCTCTGTTAAAAATTCCTTAAAAATTAAGGTTATTATTGTTAAATTACAGTGAAGGAGAATTAACAGGCTTATTTCTGTATTTTAAGTTCAGATAAACTATTCCTCTTTTGAGACCTTAACATTCCTGAATTTTACTGTAGCTACAATTATTTTTATATGTTATAAATGCAAGAATCCAGTCAGCCTCAACTCCGTCTCTGGAAAGGTGATGGAACAGCTTGTTCTGGATCCCCTTTCCAGACAATTGTAAAAGAAGGTTATCAGGAATAGTCAGCATGAGTTCACCAGGGTGAGATCATTCTCAACTGACCTGGTAGACTTCTATGATGTCATCACCAAAGTCATACCGACTGTGTGGATGGGAGAGCAATGGATGTAGTATATCTTGATTTCATTTTGGCATTTGACAATGTCTTCCACAGCATCCTTAAAACAAAGTTGAGGAACTGTGTAACAGATGAGTGGACCGTGAGGTGGGTGAGAACTGGCTGACTGGCACAGCTCAGAGGGTTATGATTGGTGGCACAGAGACCAGTTGGAGTCCTGTACTTAGCGGTGTCCTTCAGGGGACATCAGTGCTGGGTCCAATCTTGTTCAACATCTTCATCAATGACTTTGATAAGGGGATAGAGTCCACTCTCAGCATGTTTGATGATGATACAAAGCTGGGAGGAAGGGCTGATATGCCAGAGAGTTGTGATGCCATTCAATGAGTCCTGGACAGGTTGGAGAGTTGGGCAGAGAGGAACTGGATGAGGTTCAACAAGAGCAAGTTGCACCTAGGGAGGAATAACTGTATGCACCGCTACAGGTTGGGGGATGACCTGCTAGAGAGGAGCTCTGAGGAGAGGGACCAGGGGGGTCCTAGAGGCCAACAGTTTGGCCATGAGCCAGCAGTGTGCCCTGGTAGCCAAGAAGACCAATGGCATCCTGGGGTATGTTAAAAAGAGCATGGCCAGCAGGTTGAGGGAGGAGATCCTCCTCCTCTACTCTGCCCTGGTGAGGCCTCGCTTGGAGTACTGTGTCCAGTTCTGGGATCCCCAGTACAAAAAAGACAAGGATCTCCTGGAAAGAGTCCAGCGAAGGGCTACAGAGATGATAAGCTGCCTGGAACACCTCTCTTATGAGGAAAGGCTTACAGACATGGGTCTGTTCGGCATTGAAAAAAGAAGACTCCTTATTCACTTGCTATGGGATATAAATAGCGGATAAAAATTAAATCAATTTGAAATCATCTGATACTAAATGGCAACAACACTGTTCACAATAACACCTTTGTAAAGATGCTAAGTTACCGATATTTCTTATTTTATTGTTGTGTTTTTATTGTTGTGGTTTTACATTTACTTTTGCTAAATTGTGACACTATGCCAAGTACATACATTTTCACAAAACTTGAATCTGACTTCAACAGTCTCAAAAAAGATTATTGAGCCTAAAGTAATTTTTCATAAATCCATTGTGATAAGGTATGACCTTGTTCACTTGAAGAATAGATAACTTTTCTTTCTGCAAGTGATATTTCTTCATACAAAAATAATCTGTATTGAATGACCTGTTTATAGAAGTTATTCTGATTTATACTGAACTTACATTAATACTGTTGTTGAATTTGTATTTTGTTCTCCTGAAATGTAACTAGAATGGGCAGTCTTGGTTAATAGTTCATATTCTGTATTTTTCAGATAGAGACACCATGCCATTGGATTTCCTGTGATACACAGGAAAGCTAAAATGGGATAAACTTATCTCCTTTTAATTTAATTTTTCCTACATATCTCTCAGTTCTCATTGATATGATGTTCTCTGGATGAAAAAGTCTATGATTGTTATCATGCGTTCCAGTGTCATTCAGGTGGAATTTCAAAAAAATCATATTATTTTGGTCACATCCTTCTCCATTCTGGTCTTTTATTTACATCATGGATGTACCCAGAATTGGATTTAAAACATCTGAAAAATAATCACGCATAAGAAAGCGAAATGCCATACACCACTATGTTGGTCTTTGAAAGTCACTTCTGAACTATTCTATTCTGTATGGAGAGAGTGACAACAATTCAAAACATAAAATATCCTTGTTCTGGATTTTCTTTTAAATTTTAGTGTCTCCATTAGTGCTTTTTTATCTTTCTCTTTCTATGAGTCTGTGTATTCTGCTCAATTGCAATGACATCACACACATTCAGACTTAATTCCATCTATTCCTTCCTTTGGTTTAAGTTAACTGGTTGCTCAGTAACTGTAAATTTTGAATGAGGAGGAACTTTGTTTGATTATGAATACATCCTTGAAAAAAGAAAAGAAAAATCTAGTTTATCTACTACATACATATTTTATAAGCCTTTCTTGAAAATAATTCATGGTTATAATTTAAGAGTGTATTATGGAACCAATATTGTAAAACCAAAATAAAAGTAGGATGAAGATTAAAAATATATATAGATTGAAGTAATTATAACAACAGTTTTCTGGTGACATAGATTTCAATTATATAAGCAAAACAGTTTCTTGCTAGGTCGTAAACTACAAATTGAGTTCTAATTCATGAAAATTTTGCAGAATACACATAGAGATTTTTAAATGTATTGTTGAAATAGATCTTTCTAACCATTTAAATACCAGACATGTCAGAGTGCAGTTAGTGAAGAATAAATGGAACTAATATACACAGGCAAGATCCTATTACTGTTTTCACTTTGTTACAATTATCTATTCCATTACAAATAGTATGTAAACTGCTTCAATTCCAAATGGCAAAACCATCTGGTTCATGCATACCTGACTATACACGCTGAAACTACTGCATAAAAGAGTATGATACAGGAAAAAGTATTTTCTAGTCACATGATGTTTATAGATTACACATAGAAGAAAGAAAATCATTTCAGTGAAATTGAGGTATCATACTCATGAACTGGGTCTGTGCAGAGCAGCAAATATAAGTTTATACTTTAGCATTGCAGTAAGATCTCTTAACTTTCTATAGAAACCTGAGTGTCAATAAATAACTGTTTATCTTTGTGGTTATCACTGAAACATAGAATCATAGAATCATAGAATGGCTTGAGTTGGAAGGGACTTCAAAAATCATCTACTTCCAACTGTCTTGCTCTGGGCAGGGTTGCCAATTGCTAGGTCATGCACTAGATCAGGCTCCCGAGAGCCCTACTTCAACCATCCTAGAATACCTTCAGGGAAGGGGAATCCACAGGCTCTCTGGGTAGCCTGTTCCAGGGACTCACTCCCCCCTCAGTGAATCTCTTCTCCTTGATATCTGATCTAAATCTCCCCTCGTTTGGTTCAAACTCATTTTCCCTTGATCACTGTCTAACCATAACTTCCATCTTGTTTATAATGTCCCTGTTAATACTACAAGGTTGTAATGAACCTTCCTGCCAATATTATACTACAGTTTTGTTCCTGTGTGACAGATGGCAGCAAAGGGGCAGTTTGACATGGGAATGCATATGAAGCAAAGGTGTGTCATTCAATTTCTCCGTGTAGAAAAAGTTCCATTCATTGACATTCACTGACACTTGCTGAACACTGGTGGAGGTCAAACAGTGTATGTGAGCACCATGAGTTTGTGGGTGATGTGTTTCAGTAGCTGCGACAGTGACAGTGGGTCACCTCCACTTCTGCAGATATTTATGAGTGCACCATGTCAGTTCTTGTCCATCATTACCAAAAATACATGGTTAATGGTGGTGAATAGGTTGAAAAATAGTGTTCTGAAGCTGAGAATTTACATTGTCAAATAGTTTTGGTATCTGTTGTAGCTCCCTTGGAAATAAACAGGGGACATTACTTTTGGAGCAACCTATATTTTTTTTTATTTCTTAGTCACTTAGAAAATTCTGGTGGATATAGTCAAGGTTTTCTTCATCCACAGATACGATTCCAGTTCTGGGGGAAGAATCTATACCATCTATTAATATTGCTTGCTGTAATATATATCAGGATGTAGAGACACCCTATTAAACAAACATCTTTCTCTCTACTATAATAACGTGATTATAATTGGATAAAATTAGCATATTCCTCCACATGGTTATTTTTATTACACAAAGCAGGTGTTTCCTATGTGAAATAGAGAAAAAATGCAGTTTATTGTCTTTTTCATATGCTTTAATCAATCTGAGTTGCAATTACTAGTCTGAATCTTAAACTGTCTAGTATGGACATGTAGCATAGACCAGAACACTCTTTCAGTGGAATGACTGTTGAGAGTCAAATATACCTTATATATTCTCTTTCACTAGCTCTGAATGTAGGGCTAAATACTGTGCATTTAACACATCCACAGAAAGTGGCACAATGGAATGATTTCCAAAGGTAAATGAAGGCTTCAGAATATTGCTTGCACTAAATAGTGTAAGAAAGATCATTTTCCTCCCAGCACTGGTGAGGGAACAGCATTAAAGTAGCATTTCCAACCTCCTAGGTTTTAAACCAGGGTCCTTGGTCCCAAGAAGAAGATTTATAACTGTAAAAAGTAGGGACCCAAAGAGCTTATGATTCCAGCAGCCACTGTGACTTTATGTTGCAGAATAAAGCCCGGAGAGAGTTTTATTCTTTTCTTTAATCAGGTCTCTGTTTTTCTCTAATACAAAGTAAATAAGGGAAGCACTTGCATTTCATTCTATCCCTTCCAGGTAAGTCACATATTATATAAAAGTGGCAGAGGGACACGAAGAAATATTTTTTTTCTAACAAGGAACATGCTGGTCTAAGAAATTTTCTGGAATAGAGTAAACAGCATTACCCTCAAAGTTGTATTTTCAGTCTCTTTCTCTATGTCATGGCAGCACTAATTCCATTGCCTTCAGCCTCCTTGACTTCTACCCCAATAGATTTTTAAAGGAATAGGGCAAAAATAATGTCAATGCTGAGGCATAATATAGACTTACACGTATTAGCTGAAAAACGAGAAGGACATATAAAGAAATTACTGTCTGAAGTCCTTCACTGCTGTGGCTAAACTGTTTTCAGGACCTAAACTAGCTCATTTAGACATTCTAAGTTTGATGAACAGGGCATTTTTCTGAATGGTTACTAAGTCAGATGGCATTTGCAAATGAAATGGAGGCAAAGGCCACTGAAGAGACAATTACCCCAGCACAAGGAAGCAGGCAATCAGAAAGTAGAAGTCACTAATGCAATTCCCAACAAACAGAACAGCCCAGTATTCCTGCTATATAACCTATGTAATATTCAAATGTGTAAAAGGCAATTATAAAAATAAATAAATGGGAAGTAAATGATTGTGCTGACTTCAGCAAACTCCAGCTAGTTCATAGATTCATAGATTCATTAGGTTGGAAAGGACCTACAAGATCATCTAGTACAACCATCCTCACACCACCATCCCTACCCACCAAGCTACTAAATCAAATCCCTTAGCACCTCGTCTAGTTGAAGCCAGCAAAATGTTTTCAGTAGTTTGGTTCTGGCATTTGGATGTCACCAGATTAAAATAACCCTTGCAGATAAAGAAAGAACTCCTTTTGTGACACCCACAGTAGTTTCGGTTCCAGGGAATACCTTTGTGACTCATGAGTGCCTCAGGAATGTTTCAGTAGGTAGTAAATGTTTTATTCCAAACTTTTGAGATATGAAGATAACTTCACACCTCAGATGACTTCGTTTGTTTCTATGAAACCTGGAAAGAACATCTGTTAGGAATGAAAATAAATTTAAAATTAGGAAAAGAATTTTGTTTTGTACAAAAGGCTTTTCATCTTTTTCAGATACATAGCAGAATGAAGATGGGCTTTTCAAATTTCAGAGAGCTCATATTATGAAAATTTTGTCAGTTTTAATGCAAATGACAATGTGATTTTCGGTTTTCAGATAAGATCTGTATGAGTATTACTGTATTTCTTGAGTGACTCTGTCCAGACAGAGGACCGTCTAAACTTTCTGGAGTCATTGAGGAAAGCATCTGTAAGCCATACTGTGTCAGGTACTTCAGCTAGACTGAGCTGACCACTCGACTATTGCTTTTATCAAGTAAGTGATAACATGATTAGAGCTTACAACAAGACTTCAAGCTTTTGTTTAGAAGAATACTTGACTGTCTCAAAGGAAGATAATTTCTATGTCCTAATTTCAGATATGTGCATGTATTTTTTGGACATTTAAATGGTTACTTTCTACAATGTAACTTTAGTCTCATGGCTTTTAGTAAGCAGTACTTCTCCCTGTTTTCTCTACAAAGATTATTCAAATTATTCAACTTGTTATTTAACTTTTTATGGTTAAATTTAGATTAGATGAATCTCATACTTCTGTTTCATACTGTATCTATGTATTACATTGTCAACAGTTTACCGGGCTGGATCGGCTCGGTTCCATGACAATTGGTATGGGGGACCAACGGACCCACGGCCCAGGAAAGGGAAAAGGGAAAAGGGAGATGAGCCTAGAAACAAAACAGCGGCAATGATCTGAGGAGGAAAACTAATTTACTAAATAAGATATCGGAAAGCAAAATAACACAATATAATATAATATAATATAATTGGAATTGAAGCTAAGAAATCAAAGAAAATGAGCAAAAGAGAGTGTCCGATAAACCAAAGGCCTTATGCTAACGCTGAAGGCGAGACGGCAGCGAGCACACACTGCTGAGTCAATCCCAAAAGAAAGAGAGTGTCCCGTGACTGCAGACAGTTTTTATCTTTTTCCCTCTGAGTGGAAACACGTAAAAAGATAAAACATCACAAAGTCCTCTGGGGAATGTAGTTCTTCTTCTCTTCTGAGACAGGTATACCAGGAATTATCAATGGTCCATTTAGCTGGAGTATTAACTCTTTAACTCTTAATGCACAACATGATGTTATTATGTGGAATACCAATGCCAAAAATCATAAAACCATGACATACATACAGATTCTACACTATACTTGAGATCATACTGAGATATTATAACTCAGTTAAAACAGTTATAGTATCTAGAGTGATGTTAATATAGATTTTCTATTCTGATGAATGTTCCAGTCTTCATTAGCTTTGCATTCTGGTAACCAAAATAATGTTCTTATATTTCTCATTCAGAAGATATTTAAATGATACATATCTAAAAGGAATCAGGAAGCAAGAATCAGGAAGCAAGAACATTAGAAAGGATTACAAGAGATACTTTTAATTCTTCTAAAAATCAAGTGAAGTTTGACAGTGAAATATATCAGAAATGATGAATTCTGTAAATGAATGTTCATTGCCCCAGCTATCACCCCACTCTAGGGGGCAAGTATGTATTACCTTGCTGGTGGGTACAGTATAATCAGCCACGACAGCAAAGAGTTACAGGTAGCATCCTACAGACTAAACACGGAACGTGAGAAAGAGGCCAGTTGAGATGTGTCTGGAGGCAAACTTGCTGCAGTCAAATGAACTGCAGAACACAGCTGTTTCTAAATAACATTTATGCATTTCTAAAACCTACCTATGTGTTTCTAAAGCTTAGTCATGTGTTAATGAATCTATGAGTAAATAGATAGTCTTTACCCTTCTAAATCCTGGTAATGAACAAAGAGACTGACAGTATGATCTCTGAAGTTAAAAATGGTGCTTGGAAGTCAATATTTATTGTCAGCAATCCAGAAAATTCTGCATTGTGTTGTAATATTTTGCTCATCTTGATACAAGGAAATTATGTCTGTGTACTATTTTTTGTGAGTTGCTTTTGTCTCAGTATCAGTTATCTTCAAAAGACTGATGTTTTGCCATACAGAATGCCATCAGAACTGGAGATAATTATCTAGGCAAAACAGGATTCCTTCCCATATAGATTTGGTATAACTCTCAGGAGAGAACAGTGAAGCGGTACAGATTTTTTTAGTGCATACTGAGCTTAAGATTGTAAAGATCATGGCCTTTTTTTGGGAAAGGTTAGGTATGAATTGCTTCAATATATTATCATACCAAGAAACAGCAAATGTTCCAATGAATATTTAGGTGGTGATATTTCAATAGCTTTGAATACTTTTTTTCCTTCTCTTTTAACCCACCATTTATCAAATGCAAGTTCTACAAAAATGCAGCTGGACTTGTCACAGCATCCTCCTTAATTCTGGTCCAGAAGCTTTTGTCACATTCAGAATTGGTTGTAAAAAACTGCTTGCTCCTTAAAATGTCATTCTTCTCACTCCCCTCCAGGCCTTGCAGTACTTAGCTTGCTTCACTTTAGAAGATTTCTGGGGCACTTGTAATACCAAGTGAGAGGTCACAAGAGGAGCATATTTCCAAGTGACATTTGTAAAAAAAGAAAAAAAAAATGCCAGCCTGATGCTCTGAGAGCAGAGCAGGACATAAGTAAATAAACTGAAATCACTATTATATCTCAGAAGAATGAAACTGCTTAGAAACTGAGATTCTCTAGTTTTTATATTGAGCATTACTGCAGATTTCTGTTCTTATTGCAACATATGCAAATGCTGAAAACCTCCCACGAAGTTAGTAGGAAGTTCAGACTGGTCATAGGAACCAAAATAAAACAATGCAGCATATGTTTAATGAGTGCACTCTGCAACACCATTGATTCTCACTGTATCCACCTTTCTAATCTGGTAGTCCATCCAGTTTAAGAGATACAATTTCCATAGTTTTCTAACAAAGTGACATTTTTTTTCCTGATCTTCAGATTTCTCTAGATCTTCAATTTAGCTACATTTCTACCGTATTTGTTTCTCACAAATACAGGTGATCTTCGTAAAATCTAAGCACACAGATCTATGTAAATGTTTTTGTCTTGCTTTGTTTTGATTTTTTTTTCTTTTTTTTTTTTTTTTTTTTCTTTTGGTTACTCTAACATGATAGTTAGGCAAAACTATTACTGAAAAAAATTAGAAACAACTACTTTAAATTCTTTTTACAATGAAATATGCTACAAATAAAATATTTTAAAGCATTAACAATTGTAGTTTATTTTTAACCACAGTTATCTTACCTTTCCTCATAAAGCTGTACTGAAACCTGTTGGTGCATATATATATATATATATATATATATACACATATATAGCATTCTTAGATTTTTAACTCATGTAGAAAATATTATTAAGCATCTCACAAAAATAATGCCTGTGAAAAATAATGCCAAAGTAACTTATTAAGGGATTTTTTTTTTTTTCTGGGATGGAGACAGATGCTGGCTCACAGAACAGCTGGGGCTATCAGCAAATGACAACTCCATAACTATTAGTTATCACTCATCACTTGAGATGTGATAACTGGGTTCATGACTACTGCTGGCCCATTTCGGGTCAAATAAACCAGATTGTTTTAAGGAAGCAGTACAAGTCATTTAGTCAAACTTAATTTACTTATATAGAACTGAACTAAGAATGAACCCAGAAACATACCACATTTACCCCATCTAATTATGCTACAGTGCCAAAACAAGAGGCTAAAACTCCTACACAGGCTCTGAAGAGAAAGAAACACCTCCAGAAGGTGATTCTTTGCATCTGAATCACTTTGTGAAAGCACTTCATTCTCTTAATTCACTCTCAAGAAAGCCTCAACTACTAATTTAGATTAAACTCTCAATTAAAGCGTGCAAGTTGATGCCTATGGTTAGTATAAATCAGTATCCAAAACTATTTCACAGATGTGGGTGGTGTGTTAAGTATTTAGTGGGTGAGAACTAGCTACTGCTTAGACAACAGCTGTTTTTTAAACAGATACATGAACTTTTTCATAGATAACTAAGTTAAAGTCATACAGTTGCTACTTGCTTTCTTTCATAACTATTTAGTTTCAAAATACTGTTACACCTTAACAACAAAAGAAATTGGTGAGTTACACTCCTTTTCAAAGGATACCAGGGAGTAACAATAAGCTTTTGAGAGAAAATGTTGAACTAAGATAATCTATTTGCTGTGCTCCATTTTGTGAGTTATTTTTTTTCCCCTTTTGGGCAATCCATCACAAAAAAATGATACTACTTCTATTTACCTCCCTTCGATGACTCTGTGAGGAGTGGAAGGGTTAAATAATTTAGTAGGGTTGAAAGAAAATAATTTTTGAGCAACTGAATCATTAAGATAATAATTTTTTTATATACTAATGTTATTATTTTACACATATTAAGTAAAAGTCATAGAATCATTGAATCACTGAATCATTGAATCATTGAATCATTGAATGGTCTGGGTTGAAAAGCACCTTAAAGATCATCTAGTTTCAACCCCCATCTCTTCTTTGCAAAATTAGCTGAAATAACGTGGTTATGCAAGAGGCATTCGAGACAGTTTAATTGCACTAAAGTGGACATAGTCTATTTAAGACTTCTCTGTACTTCTCTGTTAAGAGCAATTGCGTCCTACAAGTCTTTTCTTGTAATTTTCTGTTGTTCTTTAGTCTTCCATTAGCAAATGTGGAAGAACTCTATAGGCTTGAGGGAAGAGCATAGCCTGCCTACAACAATGAATCTACAACTGTTTCTATAAGCTGATGAATAAAGCTAATTGCTCACTGACATCAAAATTTATAGCTGTCCTATACCCTTCTTTACTACAGTATGAATACTTTTGTTTACCAATTGTTTACCAACTCAAAACCAATTCAAAACATCAACAACAAACTTTTTTTATCATTTTGTTTAGTTTTCTGTAAAAGTAGATGGCTTAACTGGATGTTGGTCTGTCAGGTACCTCAGCCAGTTCCAAGTAAACAGATTTCTATGTCAGTACTGGAAAGAGAAAAGTAAGAAGACTAAGACAAAAAAGAAGCAAATAACGTACTAATGATGCTGACTTGTAGCTTTACCAGTAAGAAAAGGAAACTGAACCAAATATGTTTTTACACCTTCTTATGTCATCTATTGGACTGTACATGGATGACATATAAAAGAGCTCTAGGAAAGAATGAGCATAATTCTAGAAATTCCAAATTATGTATGTTCTACATTTATATATATATATATATAATTTATGTATATAGATATACATATATATATAAAATGTATATATATATATAATTTAAGACCTTAGCATTTTTTTCTATTGAATTTCACAGCAGAAAAACAATCTTATCCTAGTTTTACAATACAAACAAGAAAGAAAGAATAAAAACAAACACAAAAAACCCACCAAAAAAAAAAATCTATTTCTATTTCCTCCCTTAAGAGTTTAGTATCTGCATAGCATAGCCTTCTTAGTAGAAGAACTTAGCCTCATGAGCTGTTTATCTCTGCCAAAACAGAGGACACTAACAATCACTAAATATTAGTAAAATTACCTGAACATAATACATTGGAAGGGTCATGCTTTTTCATGTATATTGACATTTTGGTATGTTCACAAACGTATTAATTTTATTGCAAAAGGAAACAATTTTTAACCCTTCTTTACTTCCTTCTCAGATCATCAGTTTCCACTCTGTCATGCAAGTGTCAACTCATGTAATTAGGTGTAAAGAGGCATGTGCTGCCAATATGTAATAATGGCATGGAACAGACAATTCTTGAAAAAAGTGACATTTGCAGAGTGATGCCTGTGATAACTTTGCTTGACTTCTCTGCTGATATGTGAGCAGGCAAAATGCCACTCAGACAGATGTTCAAAACTTCAGCGTGTGAAAATACCATGTATGTATCCTAATGTATTTGCAGAGAATACAGTTCCTACTAAGAATTTCAACTCACAGAATCACAGAATTGTAAGGACTCTAAGGGACCTCCAGAGATCATCTAGTCTGCCAAAGCAGCTCCCTAGCCCAGGTTGCACAGGTAGGCGTCCAGGCAGGTCTGGAATGCCTCCAGAGAAGGAGACTCCACCACCTCTCTGTGCAGCCTGTGCCAGTGCTCTGCCATCTTAAATGTGAAGAAGTTCCCACACACATCTGTGCGGAACTTCCTATGCCTCAGTTTGTGGCCATTTTCCCTTGTCCTATCACCACACACTGCTGAGAAGAGTGACTGGACTCAGCCTTGCCCCTTTGCCTTGTGCTCTTTAGATACTTACAGACATGAATCGAATTCCCTCTGAGTCATCTTTTTTCAAGGCTGAAAAGACCCAGGTCTCTCAGCCTTTCCACATAAGAGAGGTGTTCCAGGCCCTTTATCATCTTTGTAGCCATCTGCTTGGCTCTTTCAAGGAGATCTGTCATTTCTGTACCAGGGAGCCCAGAACTGGACACAATACTCCAGGTCACTCATATATCTGTCACAAATTACCCATCTATAAACTGGATTCATTTCTAAAGAGATTCTTCTGTAATATAGAGGGAAAAAAAATGGGCCTACTATCCCTTTTAGTGTCTAGGTTTACAGATAATCATTCTAACAAAGTCTCTCATCTGCATCATATCATATGACTTTGCTGATGGACCACCATGACTATGCACCAGTTTCAGTGTCTTGGCAGCATATTTTGTGCTTTGTCTTTCAACAAAAAGAATTCTAAAATGCTGAAAGTAGATATAGTGGGAAATACCATGTATAGAGGAAAAAAAGTCAGCACAAGAAGATATATTTTTTAATAGATAAGAAGACAAAAAAACAAACAAACAAACAAATAGCAAACTTCTTTTCTAACTGGTTGCTTAAAATTAGATTTCTAATGACAGATTTTTCAAAGGAGTTTACTTTGAATGTAGGGCCATGCTTAACTCTTAGCCCAAACACTGTTACTCAGTAACTAGAGATAACATGTCTCTCAAGAGACAGATCTCCACCCAGATTAATTCACCTGCTGAGAATACAGCTAATTAGCTTGGGCATAATGCCCTATTTTAGTTTATCCTCTGTGTGTATGTCCTTAGATTATAATCTTCCATGAAGTCCCCAGAACAAATTCCTTGGAAGTTTCCTTAGGAATCTTCCAGAAAAACAACTAAAACCACAAAAATTAAAAAAAAGGATTGTGAGTATGAGATTAGCTGAGCCCACCTAAAAGAGAAAATGTATGAAAGACTCATGGAAATACTCAGTAGTTCCTGTTCTGTGTGTGAACTGAGATACTGTTTTGGAGAAATGGCCAGATTGAGAACAGAGAGAATTTCCTAGGAGCTAGAGAGAACTTAACAGAATTTCTTGTAATGAAAGAATAAAAGAAAAAACAAAACCAAAGTTTCAGTGGCCAGACTGAGGAACAAAATATATTTGTGAGGGCATAGCTAACAGGACTTAAGTAGTTTTTAAATATTATTGTCATTATTAATAATTATTAAAAATTCTGTTTTTTTATTCTGTTTTTCCTTATCACATTTACAAGCTTGAAACCAGTAAACAAAATGTTCTCTAAACTATTCTTCAATGTGAAACAACCTTTGACTATACTACTATGTTCTCTGAGCGCATGGTGCCTATTGCAAATGGAGTCTGGCTTTTTCTAAATCCTAAACCTTGCTAGGAACATGAGGGGAGATCTGCTTATTCTCCTAGGCCAAAAGCATTTGAACAATTTAATAGCCCAAGCAATGAAGTTCCAGTGCCCAGGAGATCTATCTGGCAGTGTATATTTTAGTATTGGAAATGTAACTGTGGGCTTCTTTGTTCAGAGTTATGTGTTCCAGGTTTTAGTCATAGAATCATAGAACAATTTGTGTTGTAAGGGACCTTTAAGATCACCTAATTCCAACTCCCTTGCTATAAGCAGGGACACCTCCCACTACACTAGGTTGCTCAAAGTCTACTAAAAACAAAATTAAAGAGATTTTAAAAATCATTTTCCACTCGATTGGGTAAGATATAAGCAGGTCTACCACAAAACTGACAGATTCCAAGTCCTGCCGCTCCAAGGTTGTACAAACTATATAAATTTTAGCACTTGCAGGTCTTTATCTGGTTGTGCAGCTGTTGATGTTGACAGAAATTTGCTTTTACAACCATGGGAATTTAAGGACTGGGTACTAAAGAGGGGAGAGAAGATCTACCTGACAAAGAGGAGCTAGGATCACCTTTGCAAAAGTCTGGCTAAAGTGATAAGGAGGGCTTTAAACTAAGAACACCACAGTTCTCTGCAAAGGGCAATAGGAAAGGACCTGATTTTCAGAATGCTCAATGTCCAGTTTTCCCCAAATCAATTTATTATACATGGAATTTAAACTGGTATATAAGGGGAAAGTTATTTCACCAAATGAGAACATGCTTTTCATGCTCTTGCACATGTACAACTATTGTAACTACTTAGGCAACTCTGGAAGAGGAAGATTGTGTTCAAGACTACATGTAGGTTTAGTCTTTGCCAGGCAACAGATTAAGCTGCCAGTGCATCTGTTTTGTAGTTCAGCTGTCAGTTACATCTTGTTGAAAAGTGCAGTGCTCCAGCTGAGATGGAATCTACAGAAGAACCCACCAAAATTATGACTCCAAATTTCTTCAGCTCTTTTTTTTTATATTTTTATTTTTTGTATTTTTCAATGCTATGCATAGTAAGCATATCAAATTAAAGAGTCCCCTTGCACCCACACACAGTTTAAAATGACAATAACTGTACAATACTGTATGATTGGTCATTATACAACATCAAGATAAGTATAAGTTATTGAAGTTCATTTTGAATTTACTGTAAGTAATCTCAAACTCAATCAGAAGGAAAACCTGGTAAAGAGGCTTGCTCTCTGCTCTCTAACTTTGACTTAACACACTTGAAAATCAGCAGATAAAAGGAAGCAAATTACTAGGGTACCATAGTGAAGTTTTCTGAGAGAAAAGCAATTGGGGAATGAAAGTGTGACCTTTAATAGCAGTTTTTAACTTGGGTATGGGAATTTGAGAGAGAGAGAGAGAGAGAAGCAATTTCTCAGGTATCTGAGACCCAATTATTTGACTGCAACTTGAACTGCATGTGTAAGTGGAAAGGCAAGCACTTCTGACATAAAAGAACTTTCATAATATTTTCTCTATTGCCGACTTTGATAAACAAGTGAGTGCTGCGGCATTTTTATGTCAGGATGCATGTGTGCATCTAGGTATTGCATAATATGAAGGAAGAGAATTTAAACAAAAGAAAATATTTTGTCAGAGATATTGCATTTTCTTAGGATGTCGGGCTATTCCTAAATGCCTTGCACTCACAATAGTGAAGAATTACTGTTAGGAGCAGGCCAAAAAAAGGAGAGTTTTTTACACATCTTAAAATGCAACCATTTTCACATTTCTTTCTGAAAAATAAAATATTGGAAAAAAACTGAGTTATCTACTGGTGTTTAAAATGAGTATTTATGTTTTCAAGGAAGTTGAGGCTTATCTAAAAGCTAAAGCTAAAAATTTGACTAAAATATAAAAAAAAAACACTACCTCCATTGGTTTGTGTATGATTTTTATGTGTGTAAATACATAAAATTTACTCAGAAAAATGACCGTTTCTTTAATTGCCTACTGAATCTCTAAACATACCTTCCATTTTGTTTTATTTTCTGTTTGTCTGTTTTCTTGTTTCCCCTGAAGAATTAGGAAGAATTGATAAAAGAAACAGTCCAAATATTTGCATCACTTCCACCACTTGGCTGTTATGCCAGTAATCTTATACATGCTATTTGCTCTTGGTCAATGCTAGAAATAAGATACTGTGACAAATGTACTTCTGAGCCAATGGCATGCTCTTCTTTCACTATTGTTATTGTAGCCACACATTTTAAGAGTACAGACACCCTCTTTCATATATCAGGGTACTGAAATAATCTGTAATAGCTACTATGGAGATGGTGATAGACATCAAATCCACACAACAGGCCAACTAGTATTTGAAATTTCCATGCAGAATCAAATTTTATTGACTCATTTATTGAACAGCAAATGCATTAAAAAAGACCTTACTTTTACAGAAATACTTGCTCAAGCTTCATCAAAACATGATTGTACCCACTAAAGCTTAGAGTCTAAGAGTAGAGTAGATAGAATACAACCATGCTAAGAAGTTCTAGGGAAAAAAAAATGAAATGTTCTGGATGGTTAACATTAGCTTACAGTAACATTAACATTATCTCGTGTTTTTTACAGTTGAAACACAGTGAGAAACAAACTCAATGGAGTGCTTGTTTCTGCATCTTTTTGTGAAACTTTTGGTAAAGGTGAACCATAGTAGAGTTTCTGCATTATGTGATACATTTCACTGGATGTGTAGCGCAATAATAGAAGTACAAATTTTAAAAGTATTACCAGAGGCACCAAGCAAGGAAGTTAAGGAGGTGAGAGAAGGGATGTAGAAGAGATATGTCTTCAATTTCATGTTATTAAGCATAAAGGAATTAACAGAGCTAGTGATATATTGAATCTTATTACTAGTGGCAATTTTAAAGATTTTTAGCTGGTGGGTATTTCAACAGGAAGTTTTGCAAAAGATTTTTTTCTATGCATGTATGAATTTGCTCGCAAATGACACAGTGAAGGTGTAGGAGAACAATATTACACAAAGCAAAATATATATATATATATGTATATATATTAGTTATTCATTATCAAAATAATACTAGCAAGACAATAAAATCTAGCTGCTATCATTTGGAAGACAGAAAAAAAGGGGCCATTAGACTTGTACACTGCTAGTCACAACAGAATTTCAGTGGGGTGGCTGCAGGAAAAGAACTACACCAGTCAGTTAAATATAGTAAAAACGTATTAGCTCAGCAGTATGGATATAGTGAATAGATAGAAGTCCTGTATGCTAAGATTTTTATTCTGAAACGGGCACACACACTGACACACATTGATACTGCTCAAGAATCCAGCTACTCTGAGATGAGTTTTCATGAATTCAGGGGAAAAGGGTGTCCACTTCTGGCTGCCAAATACGAATGTCCAAACTGAGGGCTACTGTTTCATAACAATACACATCCTGCTGAGTACCATATCTAGCACTTCATCATGTTGAGATGTCGGTCTTGATCCAAACCATTAATATGTTGCATAAGATGGAAATACAACACAGAAAGATTTTAGAGAGATTTATTAATTTTTTTGGTGAAGAGAGACACCATTACCACCAAATGCTAAACATAAAAGGTGAGCAAGCAATTTATTATTAACAACTTATTCAAACTGATCTTTCCCTAAATTACCATACATTTTCCACAGGTTTCCACAGCACGCAGAAAATTTGTTAAACATTTTATGTTTTAAATTGGAAATTATTTTCATTAATATCAGAGAGTAAAACTTTTAGTTACTACTTGACTATTTGTGTACCTAGTTTTTGTATTCTGCATTTTGGATTAGTTATGAGATGTAGACTAAAAATTGATTCCAACAAACACACATGTTAATGTCAAATTTCATTAAAATTCTTACTGTACTGTTTGATCAGATCAACATGGTATTTTTAAATCAAATGATCACACATATTTATCCCAGAAGGCATTCAGAGAAATTTTTAAATAAAATTGTGATTTTTTTCATCATTTAGGATTTGAAAGAAGTAAAGTATCACTTGAGAATGCTCAGATTCCTGAAGATTTCACAGGCAGTTTAACAGAAAATGTTAAATTACTGATTTAAATTCACACATTTTGAGGGATTCTTGAGTGCATGCACACAGAGGTGCATATATTCTCATTAATATCATGTACTGCAGTGATACTGAAGGATTTATATCAAAAGTTATTGGAGTTAGGTATGTATCGAATGAGTAATGTCTTTCTAATAAATAGCAAAGGATTTTTGAAATGGAGAGCCTGTAATTACTGTTCTAAGAAAGTATGGAATCTTTTTCTACCTTTTTGTTTGTTCTTTTTCCTAAGTAAAGATTCTGATCTGAAATAGTGTGTATTTCAGCAGTAGTTGTTGTTTTTCTTAACAGCTATGTGGAAAAAATATTGTACATTTTAATCTTCATTGCATGCCTTCAGTGTTAGTATGAACTCAAGTTAGAGATCTGATTAGATAGTAGCAATTTACCACTCTTGTGTTTTCCTGGAAATGTTTTTCATGATGGTGGATTTTTGGAGTGTTAGAAGACTATGGCATCCCTTTCCGTTTCTTCTGCCGTTCATCTGGGACTATGCAGAGAAGCTGTTCGATTCTAGAGGCTTCTGCACTAATCCATTACTTTTACACTTTGTAAATGATAATCTGATTATCTTAGTATTTTAGTTGATGAATCCTCTGAGGCTAAGCCCTATGCGTATTACACTGAACCATAACATGATGTTTTGCCAGTATATTAGGTGATTTTCCTTGTATTTTAAAACTTACTTTGTGTTGTGTACAAAGATGGAAAGCAAGTTCCAGGGCTTAAGCTAGAAGTTGTGAATTAAAGTACTTTTCTAAATGCTATTTTTGGACTAATAAGAGATGTAATGGCTGAAAAAATCAAGACTATATTTTGAAAGAAAAGGAAAGCAAATACAAAAAAAGATTGACTAAAATTACCGAAGATTACTAAATGCAGTCCATTATACCCCAAGTCATCCGTCGGTGAAAAAATATGTTTCATATTCAAACCATTTATTTTTCATGTCTTATAGTAAGCAAGCTCTAAGCACAGTTCACTGTGTGAGAGATTTCATTCCTCAAAGTTTAGCATCCCTCAGTCCCAACCCGTTGGCAGAGTTCATTCAAGAAATTTATCAGCAGGGGCCAGTGACAGAGAGGTCACAACTACTGATACATCTCATGCATTTTTACATGGAACAATTTCCCTCTGAAATGAAAATATTTTCAAACAAACAAGAAAGTCCATTAAAATATTAATTTACCTGGAATCGAGATTAAATGCTGATAGTCATAAAAATTTCTTGTCACCTAATTCAAAATCCATTTCTGAAATCTGTTTAGAAAAACAAAATTAGAAACAAATATTTTGTCAATATATATGTATGTATATCCCCAGGAGGGAAAAATAAGGCAAATGACTCCCATTGTAAATCTTTATGAATGAATAATTTGTTCCAATTTCCAACCAAAATATCTTTTTTTCATTGATTGTAATAGAGAAAGTAAAAGATGACAAATGACAATCTAAACTTCTAAGACTGTCCCTTGGGAATCCCATATCCTGGAGATGAAAGAGAGTCCGTGGAAAGGAAGACTTCCCCTTGATTGAGAAGGATCTTAGAGGTTTGTTAGTAAAATGCAGTGCATACAGTTCCAGGGGCCCCAATGGCCTGAGGGAGTTGACAGAAGTGATTACCAAATCGCTTTCTGTTACCTTTGAAAAGTCATGGAGAACAGGAGAGGTGCCTGAGAACTAGAGGAAAGCTGAAGTCACTGCAGACTTCAAAGAGGGCAAGGAGGAGCCAGGAAAATATAGGGCAGTCACCCTCACCTCTGTCTCTGGGAAGGTGATGGAACAGCTTATTTCGAGTGTCATCTCCAAGCAAGTGAAAGAAAAAAATGTTAACGGGAACCGACAATATGTATTCACCCAAGGGAAATCATACAATCTGTAGCCTTTTATGAAAGCACGGCTAACTGGATAGAATAGGGGATAGCAGTTGATGTTATCTACCTTGACTTCAGGAAGGCTTTTGATACTGTCCCTGATAACATCCTTGCAGGTAAACATAGGAAATGTCAGATAGATGAGTGGACAGTGTGGTGAGTTGAGAACTGGCTGACTAGAACAGTTCAGAGGGATGTGATCAGTGGTACAGGGTCTAATTGGAGTCCTGTAGGTAATGGTGTTACACAGGGGTAGGTATTAAGCGTAGTCTCATTTAACATCTTCATCAATAACCGCTCAATGATTTGCTGATGATACAAGTCTGGAAAGAATGGCAGACACACTAGAAGGATGTGCTGACATTCAACAAGATCCGGAGAGGCTGGAAAGTTGGAACCTGAAGAACCTGATGAGATTCAATAAGAGAAAATGAGGAGAAACAACTGTATGCATCAGTACATGTTAGGGGTTGATCTGCTGGAAAGGAGCTCTGCAGAGAAGGACTTGGGTGTCCTGGTGGACAAGAGGTTGACCATGAGCCATGGTGTGCCCTGGTAGCCAAGAAGGCCAGTGATATCCTGAAGTGCATGAAAAAGAGCATGGCCAGAAGCTTGAAGGTCCTCATCCACTCTGCACTGGTGAGACCACATCTGGAATACTGTGTCTAGTTTTGGGCTCCCTATTTCAAGAAAGACAGGGAAATTTTAGAGAGTCCAGTGGAAGGTCACAAAGGTGCTGAGGGTCCTGGATCGTCTCTCTTATGAGGAAAGACTGAGAGACCTGTCTCTCTTTAGCCAGGAGAAGATCAAGATGAGATGCTTATAATAAATATCTAAAGGGTGAGATTTAAGTAGATGAGGCCAGTCTCTTTTCAATACTGCCCAGAAACAGAACAAGGGTAAATATGCATGTCATATATTTTTTAGCTCTGGGTACATCTGCCTCAGAAGAGAAGAAGAGCTATATACCCCAGAGGACTTCACGTTGCTTTGCATTTTTCCATTTTCTGTTCAGAGGGAAAGATAAAAAATGGTTGCATACCATAAGAAACAGATTCTATCCTTTTGGATTGACCCTGCAGTGGGTGATCCTTAGCCATCTCACCTTCAGTGTTTAGCATAAGGCCTTAGATTCTTGAACACTCCCTCTCTCTCTCTCATTTTGTTTGTTTTATTAGCTTCAATTTCAATTCTATTCTGTTATTTTTCATTCTGATATTTTATTTAGTAAATTAGCTTTCCTCCTCTGATCACTGCTGCAGTTTTGTTTTTAGGCCCATCTCCCTTTTCGTTTTTTCTCACATGGGTCTGGGGATCCCCTGCCAAACCAGCCTGTAAACCGTTGACAATGCACATATTAGAATATAAGAAGTTGCATGTGAACCTGAGAAAAAAATTCCTTTCTTTGACAGCGATAGAGAAGCGTTCTAGCTGCACAAAGAAGTTGTGGAATCTCCACTGGAAAGACTGGACATTTTGCTGTGAAACCTGCTGTAGGGGACTTGTTTTAGGAGGGGACATAGTCTAGATGATCTCCAGAGATCTCTTCTGATTTCTACAGTTCTGTGATTTTGTGATTATTGGACTGTATTCTGTATAGTGTGACTAGCAGTGCAACACTTTATTACTATTTCTGGAAAATGATTTATTAGAAGTAAAAAATACCTGAATAAAAAAAATTATAGCAGGATAATTCCCCATTTGGTTACTTCAAGAGATTGATTTAGGAAAAGCTGTGTCACAAATATTTGTTCATCAATATTTAGGTTATTATTCATTCAGCATTAATAAACTCTTCCTGAAATGCCAGTAAATTTTCTGTCTGATAATAAAGTATATGCCTGTATATTGACAAACCACTGAGCAATTTTTGCTGACCTTCTGTTACCACTCAGCTTTGATGTGTATTGTTTTCCTGCATCTAAAGAGTAACATGTATTGCAGCACTCTATGTTTACTTAGACCTGTGAAGGACAATGTGTTAGCATGTCAGTTAGCTCAAGTTTGTCTGTTGTAATAAATAATTGAAGCTCAAGTATTGAAGCTGAAATCAAGGTTTTCTGACCAGATGTAGGTGTTTGCTAAATGAATATCTACAGCTAAGCTGCTCATTTCTCTCTCTCAGAATGACAAACTGAGACACAAGTGCAGGAACATGGACTTGAAAACTTTTGATTTAGTTAAAATTCAATCCTTGGTCCCCAAAAAGGTTATGAATAAACAGAATGAACAGCATAATGAGGGGGCAAACACTGTGAATGACTTCATGATGGAACAAGGAGTACACTAGAAGTCGCTGAAATCATGAAGTTATTGCCCTGCTGCAGTGCTCCAATCTTGTATTTTACCACAACATTTGAATTTTGATGTAAAGAAAAAAGAATGTTTTAGCAAACATGCATGAATATTTGTATGTATATATTTAGGTACATGTATGATAATATGACAGATACATATTTACACACATTTATATGTGTATAATGTAAACATATACAAATATTTTTAAAAGTGCAGGCCTCTGTAGTATCTATGTACAAATGAAAAATTCCTGGCCTAAAACTTCCTGACATTATCTAAACTTAAGACATGAGCTTTGCGCTGCAGGACTGAATGAAAAAGGAGCTGGCAAAATTTATTACAAGGTGAATAGACAGTACTAGTCACCTATCTCATTCTGATGAAGTTTTTTTGTCAGAATGTAGTAGGAAAACATCAGGAAAAAGCAACAATATTGGGGAGAAAACAGAGCTTCTAAATTATTTTATATCATGACTCATAGAAGGCTATCACTTCCCAGTTTTTCTAGTAAAACAGTCAAAGAAGTAACAGTAGCATGTCACTGTCAGATTGTTATCATTAAAAGGTTAGTTCATTATGTCTTCGTCTTTGTTATCTCTGTTGAAATCTCCTTGTTGATGGTGACTTAACTGACCTAACTATTCATTAAAATGTCATAAACTTACGCAGTTAGCTTCTAGACATCTATTTAAGTTGAGGTGAATGCGTCCAACATAGGGATAGGAATTCCAGCTTTATAGACATCTGAGAGGTACTTCTAGAACACAGACATTCTTACACATTTTAACTGAGAGAACTTGGATTATTTTCCATCCCAATTTACTGAAAAGATTGATCAGCTAGTTTAGACAAGATGTGCATCTGCATGATTGTGGAGTTTAGCCTCAATTATGTAAGTCTTTTTATTATTTAATTTTATTTAATTTAGATTCAAGGAAAGCAGTTCACATATCAATTGTAACCAGATTTATGATTGATGGCAGACATTAATATCCTCTAATATAGCACTGTATAAACAGAAAAATGTACGTGTTATATTTAAGTTCCTTAATTTAAGTGTTTCAAGGAGAGCATTTCTTTATCAGGTTTTCATAAAACAATTAATTGATGCAAATTTACCTTCTGTTCTGCATTAAGGAGCTTTCAAGGTTCATAAGATTCAATACTGGAACTCAATAATGCAAGTTAAATTCACAGTTTCAACATCTATAACTGGAGATTGTATACTCATGAACCTAACTCTAGTTTTCCTGATTTTTTCCCCTCCTCATGTGGAAAAATCAATCAATTTCCAAGGACATTATTATCAGAAAACTTTAGAAATTCCATCAGAAAGCTATCAATGTGAACTTCAAAATTTTCTTTTGATTCTAGTTTTTACAGATATTAGATAGTACCTGATAGTTTGTTCATATCCTGCAGCATATATATAGAATCATAGAATCACCAGGACTGGAAAAGTCCTACAAGATCATTCAGTCCTACCATCCACCTATCACCGATAGTTCTCTCTAAACCATATCCCTCCACACAATGTCTAAACAGTCTTTAACATCTCCAGGGTCAAAGACTCCACCACCACTCTGGACAGCCTACTCCAGCGCCTGACCACTCTTTCAGAGAAGTATTTCCTAACATCCAGACTGAATCTCCTCTGTTGCAACTTGAAGCCATTCCTTCTAGTCCTATCACTAGTTACATGAGAGAAGAGACCAACCCCCAGGTCACTACAACTTCCTTTCAGGTAGTTAGAGACAGCAATAAGGTCTCCCACAGGCCTCCTCTTTTCCAGACTGAACAATCCTAGCATCCTCAGCTGTTCCTCGTAAGACCTTCTGCTCCAGACTCATCACCAGCTTTGTTGCCGTTCTCTGGACACGCTCCAGAGCCTTGATGTCTTTTTTGCAGTGAGGGGCCCAAAACTGAACGCAGTACTCAAGGTGTGGCCTCACTAGTGCTGAGTAGAGAGGCACAACTACTTTCCTGCTCCTGCTGGCAACACTATTTCTGGTACAGGCCAGGATGCCATTGGCCTTCTTGGCCACCTGGACACACTGCCAACTCATGTTCAGAAAAGCATTGCACCCCAGGTTCGTTTCTTCTATACAGTCTTCCAGACACGGTGCCCCAAGCTTGTAGCATTGCCTGGGGTTGTTGAGGCCAAACTCCAGGATCCGGCACTTGGTCTTGTTGAACCTGATCCCATTGGCTACAACCCAGCTATCCAGCCTGTCCAGATCCTTGTTACTCCTACACAAATTGATTCTTTCTGTCAACTTTGTGTCATCTGCAAACTTACTGAGGATGCACTCAGTGCCCTCATCCAGGTCATCAATAAAGGTTTTGAAGAGGGCAGGCCCCAGTACTGACCCCCAGGGAACACCACTCATGAACTGTTCCAAAAACAATGCTCTTCTCAATTATCTCCATCAAGACTGTTCAGAATTTTGACTATGGTGTTGAGATTAATTCTTTTCATCTTCAAAGAATGTTTCATCACATTTATGTATTCAACCAGTGCACTTCCCTAAAAGAGATGTAAAACAGAAGACATAAATATTTTAGGAAACATGTTTGGAATAAGATAGTGATTCAGTGTCTCAGAAAATTCATTGAAAAAATTTTTAGATTATATTGACTATATTAACAAAAAGAAAAATGCAGTCTTCAGCAGAAAACTTATCCTAATATTGATAGTATACAAATTTGAAATTAATAAGTTAATGGAGAAAATGTTTCCAGCATCAGAGGTGCCACTCTCTTATACTAGAACAAAATAGGGTACCTTGTCTGTGAGGTGATAAAATATTTCTATACTAATCCAAGCATCTTTTAAAATGCACTTAGCGTATGGACTGTTCTTGTGCAAGACTGGGAAAGATAACAAAAACACCACTATCCTTTATTTGACACATATTATTTTTAGAAAATTTTAGCCTCTTATTCCTAGCTCTTCAAGACAAAGGCAATGCTATAAACCTACTGTTGTTTTGCAAATTAAGGTAATCAACAAAAATTCAGGGACTTTTCTGAAAAACATATATATGTATTTTTATTATTCACTCATGAAAATAAAAGCAAACACAGGCATATATTTGTGTAAATATAGATGGACTGCTCCAAAAGTAATGCCTTCTGTTTTATTATGTCATCCCATGATATCAGAGGCAGATGTTGGTGGTATAGCAGTAGATGGTGAACCTTCCTGCCAATATTCCATTACATCGTGCAACAGGTGGCAGCAGAGGGGCAGTCTGACAAAATGGCATCTGATATAGAAGTGCATACGAAGCAAAGACATATCGTTGAATTCCTCTATGCATAAATAATGGCACCCACTGATGTTCATAGGTGCTTCCTGAACTTTATGGAGACCACAGTCAATGGGTGGTGTGTATCAGCAGTGATGACAGCAACAGTGGCTCACCTCCACTGGTGCAGATTTTTACAAGTGAAGCATGCAGAGTCTTGTTCATCACAAGCTAAGGGTGGTGTCTATGTTGAAAATAAGTGTTTTCTAGCTGATAATTTGCTCTGTCAGATAGTTTTTGTACTTGTATCTGCTGTAGGTTCTATGAAAATAAATTTGAGGCATTACCTTCTGAGGGACCTACGTACATTATACACATGTAAAACTGGAATAGAAATAAGATGGAAAGATAACATCAAATTATTTAGTATTTAAAGCACCAATATGAGCAATGGAAGACATAATTTAATCTCTCCGATTCTACTTGTTTGTCAATGGTTTACCGGGCTGGATCAGCCCAGTTCCGTGACGATTGGTGTGGGAGACCCGCAGACCTACGCCCCAGGAAAGGGGAAGGGGGAAAGGGAAAAGGAAAAAGGGAGATGGGCCTAGAAACAAAACAGCGGCAACGATCTGAGAAGGAAAGCTAATTTACTAAATAAGATATCAGAAAGCAAAATAACACAATATAATACAATATAATTGGAATTGAAGCTAAGAAATCAAAGAAAATGAGCAAGAGAGAGTGTCCGATAAACCGAAGGCCTTACGCTAACGCTGAAGGTGATACGGCAGCGAGCACCCACTGCTGAGTCGATCCCGAAGGAAAGAGAGTGTCCCGTGACCGCAGAGAGTTTTTATCTTTCCCCTCTGAGCGGAAAATACATAAAAATGCAAAGCATCGCAAAGTCCTCTGGGGAATGTAGTTCTCCTCTTCTGAGACAGGTATACCCGGAAATATCAATGATCTATGGAGTTGGAGTATTAACTCTTTAACTCTTAATGCACTACATGTTGTTATGATGTGGAATACCAATACCAAAAATCATAAAACCATGACATTGTTCTTTTCTATCTTTAGCTAAAAATCTGATTTCTAAACCAGTTAAAAGCTTTGCTTTCTAAATTATTTATTTATCACCCCATAATCATCGAATCATAGAAACACCAAGGTTGGAAAAGACCTCCAAGATCACCCAGTCCCACCATTCAACTATCATCAATATTTCCCACTAAACTATATCCCTCAGTACAACACCTAAACATTTCTTGATTACCTCCAGGGTCAGTGACTTCACCACCCCCCTGAGCAGCCCATTCCGGCACCTGATTATCTTTCAGAGAAGAAGTTTTGCCTAACATTCAACCTGAATCTTCACTGCTGCAACTTGGGACCATTACCTCCATTCCTATTGCTAGTTTCAGAGAAGAGGCCTACTCCCACCTTAGCTCAAACTCTTTTCGGATAATTGTAGAGAGCGATTAAGGTCTCCCCTGAGCCTCGTCTTCTCCAGACCAAATACTTTCAGTTCCCTCAGCCACTCCTCATAAGGCTTGAGCTCCAGACTCCTCACCAGAATTATCGCCTTCACTAACAAGTTCCAGGGTCTCAATATTTTTCTTGTAGTGAGGGGCCCAAAACTGTGTACATTATTTGTAGTGTATATCGTGTACTAATGGTGTATATTTGTATGATATCCATTTTGTTTCCTTTTTTTATTTGCTTTTCACAAAAGTACAACAGCAATCAACAAAAAGATGCAGAGTTCACACTTCAATGAAGGGAGAGTTCAAGTTTTGAAATCTGTTTTTTTTTTTGTTTTTTTTTTATTATAAGTAACTTACTCATTATAACAGAATTGAAGAGGGAAGTTTCACGCACAGTAAGCTGTCTATTAATACTTGTATAAAATTTCATCTCATACTTGCATAAAATAAAACACAATCTGATTATTTTTAATGAATGTATTTATTTATTTATTTGTATTGTATTATGTCTGCTCATTTATTTTAGTAGGAACTGCTTGGAGGAGACAAATTCACCCATCACTGTCCAACTACACAACTTTGTGACACTGACTGGAATTACAGAGTGATTCTGGAATTTGGTGCGAATTTTTGCTCAGAGAAGCCGATGACACATTCTGCTATCATGCAGCCTTTACTAACCATGTCCAGCCCTGATGTCTTAAATGAAAAATCCTGTGCGACTCTTTTGAAACTAGTTGTTCTGAGAAGAACCATTTTGTGATAGCTTTCAGCTTTCAACTCATCTGCCCTGCAGGTTGTCTTATATCTCAGCACATCAGGTAGAATTACTTCTCCCTCAGATTTTTAGCTAATTAGAAGAAGGTAATGCTCCATCCCACTGCCACTTTCTGTCCTGATAGAACTCCAGTTTACATGGTTCACCAGCCCTCTTTGGCTTGAATCCCTATATGGTCTCCCTACGGAGAAAACATAAAGAAAGACTCGGTCTCTTTCTGTTTCGCCAAGCACACTTGAAGTCTGACAGTTTTCTTGTTATTTTTGTTTTGTTTTGTTTATTTATTTATTTATTTATTATTTTTTGTAATTTGGCCTTGCTCCACAAATCAGTGTTTCTTCAGCCTGTGTTCCGTTCTATTTGTACCTCACTGGAAGACAGGTTGAATTATTCCATATGCAGTTTCTCCATCATTCTAAATATCTTAGAGGGCCATAGTAGCCACCCAGTTTGTGTGGTATTGTTCAAATGCAGAACAGGTGATGTAAACCTATGAAGATACAACTAGAGAATAATTACTAATTGCTGTGATATCTTCATGAATTCCCCAACGTCTCTTCAAGTCCATCTTTTAATGATCATAGAAATGTTTGCAATTCAGAGCAAATTCAAGCTTGCAACGTACAAGATTACATGGAACATAAGGATATGCAGACACGATGAATAGACCACTTGATGTATAAGGAATTAGTTGGATAGTCACATTTAAAGAGTTGCTGTCAATGGCTTAATGTCTTCATGGAGACCACTCATGACTGGCACTCCTCACAGTTCAGTATTGGACCCAGAGCTGTTTATCATAATGTCCAGCATCATGCAGAGTGGGATTAAATGCACCCTCAGCAAGTTTGTGGATGACAAAGCTGCATGGTGCATTTGATGACCTGAACGGAAGAGATGCCATTCAGAGAGACCTTGATAGGCTTGGGAGGTTGACCTGTGTAAACCTCAAAGATAAAAAAGAGTTAAGTGCAAGGTTCTATGCCTTGGTCAGGGCAATCCAAAGCACGTACACAGGCTGGACAGAGAAAGGACGGAGAGCAACCTTGAGAATGACTTGTGGGAATTTGTTGATGAACAGCTTAATGCAAGCTGACATTTTGCACTGGCAGCCAGAAAAGCTGATTTTGTCTTGGGCTGCATCAGAAGACGCATAATCAGCCAGTAGAGGGAGGTAATTCCCCCATTCTACTCAGCTCTTGGGAGGCCCCACATGGAGTGTTGCATCAGAATCTGGGGTCCCCAGCATAAGAAGGTCGTGGACCTGTCTCAGTGGGGCCAGAGAAGTGCCACAGGGGTACTGAGAGAGCTGGAACATCTCTCCTGTAAAGACAAGCTGAGAGGCTTGGGATTGTTAGGCCTGGAAAAGAAAAGGTTCTGAGAAGACCTCATTACAGCTTTCCAGTACATAAAGGGCACCTTTAGGAAAGCTGGAAAGGGACTCCTTCTATAAGGGAGTGTAATGAAATGACAAGGGGTAATGGCTTTAAACTCAAAAGGGTTATATTTACATTAGCTAGTAGGAAGAAATTATTAAGAGGGTATCAAGGCACTGAAACACATTGTCCAGAGAAGCTGTAATGTTCCATCCCTGAAAGTGTTCAAAGCCAGGCTAAATGAGGCTTTGGATAATCTGATCTAAAGGAAGGTGTCCCTCTCTGCTGCAATTGCATTCTTTCTGGGGCTTTTGAGATTGAATTAGTCTCATGGAACATTTTAAGGGGGTTATAGAAATAGGCAGAAGATATTCTGGGAAGTTTAAGAGAAGGGACAAGGTTGAGAAAAGGCAAGGATCAAGCTGAGATACCTACAAGCATGGAAGATAGAGAGGAGGAAGTAGTGAATGATTCTCCTTGGTTGAAACCCTCTGTCTGATCACTTATTATTAAGTCCTGTTCCTTACTCTTTGCTATGGGAGTTGCCATCTGTTCTCATTGTGATGTGTGTTGTGGTGTGATTTGCTAGTTAGCATCAAGCTACACTAGCCAATGATATCACCCACATCCAGCCCAAGGTCTGCCTGGCTACTGGTAAGGGGACACAGAATCCAGCATAGATATCAGACTTAAAGCATGTGCTAATATTTTAAGTGATTTTGTGAATGAGGAAATGGAGGTTATGTGTATATTTCACGAGTTAACTTAAAATCTGATGACGTGCAAGAGGCCCAGGCTGATTTTGCTCGTGTGCGTGAGCACTGCTAGTGTTTACAGGGGTTCTGGGAAATACTGATGTCTGTGTTAGCCTATGCGGACCATCACATGGACAAGGGCTAGAGAAAGTACTGTTTAAATATCCATTAACATAAATACTGCATTCTATTTCATCTTTACTAAATATTTTAAAACTCTAGTTCATAAAGGATCAACTTATCCCAGTCACACAGTGACAAAAGTATTGTTACAAGATTTATTGGTTAAAATGTACTTTTGTACTAGTCCTTTAATGAATGTAATATATGAACTGCCAATATACCGAATAAAAATGTATTTTGGTTCTCCTGTCTTTAAGCTTTTCTGCCACTATTCACTCTCTAAAATCTTTCTGCAGGATGCATAATTATGTTGTACATCCAAGAGTGTTAAATGTGAACATGAGCGTACCTTTGCGTCAAATAACATAACACCCCCAAAGAGTCTGTTTCTACATTTGACCTTTACAATATGATCAGATTAACAATACAGTTAAGGTTAATGAACCAATTATTTTTAGACTAAGCAGGAAGCATACACGTTCATTTTACTGTGTAAATATCTGCTTACTGTCAGTGGTCTTCGTGTTGCTGTTTGCATCTCTGTATTAGCCTTGTACAATTATTAATAATATATCAAGGAATTTTTCCGTTGATGATTTTCCTGAATGGAACTCACAGGAAGAAAAAGACATTGCTGAAGTGTTTTAAGTTTTTCAAAATATATGTCCATAACTTGACATTACAGAAATCTCTGCAAACTATTAACAACATATACAAATTTCTGTAATAACCACCACTATATGATAGTACTTGCCTAATAGTGTGTACTTTAATCTGGATAAATCCAGAAAGGCTTAGCATAATGGCAGTAGTATTTTCAGACAGCTAAACTCTTGGTTTGATGAAGATGAGGGAAGTCACAAGTAAGAGGATACAAACTGCACCCCAAACTCATTTTCTATAAACATTTTATAGCTTATAATTATACAAAGAACTTGACAAAAAGGCAAAGTGACACAATATTTCCTATTATGCAGAAATGAATTTATGATATTTGTTATTTTTTGTTTTATCTGAATCAACTGTAGTATTCCAGACATTCCCAAGAAAAAGGAGACAATGCACCACTGATATTGTAAAAGTAACACGTAGACACAGGTTTTTAAGCAGCATTTTAAAAGTTTACTGTGAATAACCAGTCTCATATACCATGTGAACCTGTTGCGTAGGCAACAGATATTTGTTCCTGTGAGTAATCAAATATTGTTCCTGTCAGCAATCAGATAAGGAGATAATGCAAAACTGTACATGTTCATGGCAACTGTATTCAGATCTGTCTCAGGACATTGTGGCATCCCACACATCAATAATTTCCAGATTTTATACAGCACAAACACAAAATATCTTGAATGCACATCAGGAATGTATTTCAAAGTGGACAATGTTTTTGTACAGATGGAGAACTACTCTCCCATAGACAGCAAATCACTGTCTTAGACATGATTTTTTATTAAATGTGTCCTAAAAAATCAATCTTTAGTGATTATGCAAGAGAAAATGTTGGGGAACGTGATCACATGGAGGACTTGCTTTCAAGTTAGTAGTGGAAAGTCATTATATATAAAATTTAAGTCCAAGTTACTACCACAGCTCACCAGTAGCTGAGTACCATCATTTGTTAGAGGTCACTCCTCTCAGTACCTGATTCAGAAGACACTTAAATCACAACAAATTGGGTTACTTTAAACAGTACACATAGCAGTTTTTCTTTGTTCCAGGTCATTTTGACTGATGCAAATTACAAAGTACCTGTAACAGCACTTCTGTAAGGAGATCTAATGGGGAGAATAATCTCACGCAGAAGGAAAAAGGACAGCAGGGCTAAACTGGCAATGGTAAACTTTTCTGTTAATACATCTGAGTCACAGAGAGACTGTTTTTATATCATATAGCAGTACTACTGACAAGTATGCAACCTCATAAATGGGTAAGTGATACTAGTTGTGACAGGCTAGGAAATAAACATCGATAGCAATGTGATCTAGGGATCAGTGGTGCTATAAAGTTGAAGAATGATACTAACGTAAAGGCTGATTCACAAAGAGTTCCAGTATTTTAGCCAGAATCCATATTCTATTGCTATGAGCATATATCACATTATCAGATACAGCCAGCTCAGCAAGATGTCAAGGGTGGAGAAAGTCATTGCTGCATTTTAGTGAGGGAGTGACAGCCATAGGTTTAACTATACCAGATGGGCAAACCTGTGGCATCTGAACAGTTGAAGTGTGGATCCATTGCAAAAACTGTGATGTGAATTGCTGCAGGCAAGCTCTCCTGGTGGAAAGCCTTCTGGATCTGCACCAGAAGTGGGGAAATGAGCCAGCACCAACTGTTTAAGCTAACACCAGCAGGTCTCTCAGGACTCAGCTGTCTGCTCATCCCACACTCGGTCCACAGTAAAGTGTTGCATAAATATCTGTCTAAGGAGCATGAATATCTTCTGACTGTGAACTGCTCTTGACTCTTCGACCATGGGATGTAGGATTTGACTAAAGAAAGATTGCTGTTTATTGAGATCATTGGAATAAAACACCAGAAATGCTTGTACTGTGCAGTATAAGAAATCTGCTGTTGACTACTTAAAAATAAATCAACATCTCACATTGTTCCGTAATAATCAGTGTCTAATGGAAAGTAGAAATCGATGATATAGACATTTATTGTATAGTCAGTGGTACAAATCTGTTTCACTGAGTAAAGTTAACAATACACATAAATCACTGTCACAGAAAATTCAGGTCATCAAAGTTCTGAAGAACTTCTTTGCTTCCTTGTTCCATGCATCTGGTCTCCTCTTGAAAGTCATCTGATAAGCTGGTAATGGCCCAGAATTTCACACTGCAGCCATGGTAAGTAACTTGATACTATTGAGATAAAGTGCTACCCTCCACAAGTAACAAATGAAAAACAAATGCTGCTTATCAAAACTTTTGAAATATTGATTTTTTTTTAATGGGAAACCTTTTGTATCTTCAACAACTCAATTTTTTGATGCTGAACAGCAAATTAACAAAAACAACAGCAACAACAACAAACAGTTTTCCTTGAAAATATACAAAACTCTTAACTACTAGTGAGTCAATTTGACAAGAAAGGCACTTTAAATTGTTGTTATGGAAGGGTCCTCTGTAGAATTTACTAATGTTTGCTTGCCACTCTTTACTTTTCTGGTAAGCAGGGTATGCTGTTTCATAAAATATAATAGATATCCATTAAAGGTGTCACTCATAAGCTTTCCTAAATTTGTTTTTTGTCAACATAAAATTAATTTTTCAGCCAATAGAGTGTGACAAATAAAAGATTCAGAACATTCTTACAACTCAGTCATTCACAGTGACTCGGTAAACTTCTCTGCTTTACCTGTTAGCTGCACCCAAAATGTATGAAGACTAATGTTTGTCTACTGAAGCATAATGCCTCGTTTGTGTTCTCCTAATGATAAAGCATTACCATGAGTTTTTAGCAGAATAAGGCAGATTTATTTTTACTTTTGTTCTGATGAGGTTGAAAGCAGCTGGATTATGTCACCAAAACTTGTTTTCAATTTTTCCTTTGTAGAACTAGTCAGAAAATTTTACAGAAAAAGCAGCTGCACAGAATGGCTGGGAATTACAGTTTGCATAAATTTTACCGTTTGTTTCTTTATTACTGGTACTATTTAGTTTGGATTTAAAACTCTTCAATACCGTGTACTGTTATCAGAATGACTGTTAGAAAAATCTGTGGAACATCATAAAATTTTAAGATATCTGGATCTAGTAGAGGTTTTTGGTTGGTTGTTTTCTTTTCTTTCTTTCTTTCTTTCTTTCTTTCTTTCTTTCTTTCTTTCTTTCTTTCTTTCTTTCTTTCTTTCTTTCTTTCTTTCTTTCTTTCTTTCTTTCTTTCTTTCTTTCTTTCTTTTTTTGTGGGGGGGAGGGGGGGTGGGGGTAGGTGTTGGGTGTTGAAGTTATTTGTAATTGTAATAAAGAAGAACACAGCAAATTCTCATAGTAGATTGGCTGGACCTTACATCATACAACTGTCCGTGGCTTAAGCAAAGAGTTACAGTCTTTCATTGGCACCTATTTCTGCCAGAAAGTGATGGTACACTGCCAGTACAAAGTGCAGATGTTAGTAATTGTGAATTAAATGTTGGACATAAAAGAATGTGGAGTGAGGAATGCCAGAGTGGCCAGAAACATTGGATGTGGCCAGAATTTTTCACTGAGTTCACATGTGCTGTGACACTGTTTGTGCATCTTCTGTCCAGATATATTTGAATACACTGGGGAGTAACTTTCTAATCAGATATTACCTGATGTCCATCTGCTGTCCCAAATACCATCTTTCCTCTGTACAATTTACTAGTGTATACTCATCACTCTTTACTTTTATGATGTGCAAGCCATGGTGTTTTATAAAATAAAGAGCATTCATTAAAGTTGTTATTCCTATCACCTACCATTAGTCTTCTGGAAGTCTGAAGATTAGTCCAGTCTGTAATACTGACTCCCACCATATTCAGGTGAAAACTAAACATCTGTAAAGGGAATTTCATCCCATTCGAAGACTATCCCAGCTCTAGAACAGTGACAGTGAGCTTTAGTTTGAGAGTAAATTTCTCTTTCCTTTGAACAGAGTATATGTATATGTAGTTGTCAATTGCTCCATGGTCTTTGGAGATGTTTGTGTAACGTGCAGGTGTAATGTATGTTCTACAGTTATATGTCTAAAAAATATATAAGCTGTACCTTCATTGCTGCATATGGTCACAGTCAAAAACAGGGATGATGTTGAGATGTATCCCATTGTAGTTAAATGCTTTTAGAGAAAATCTAATAATGACATATTTTTCTAAAAAGATCACTTAGCAATTAGACTTGTGTGCTGTTAATAGAATTTTTGTTCTCTGTGCTGGACAGATATCAGAGAATCACAGAATCACAGAATTGTAGGGGTTTGAAGGGACCTCTAGAGAACATCTAGTTCAACACCCCTTCCAAGGCAGGCTCCCTAGGCCAGGTTGCACAGGTAGGCGGTCCTTGAATGCCACCAGAGAAGGAGACTCCAAAACCTCTCTGGGCAGTCAGTTTCAGTGCTCCGTCACCCTCACTGTGAAGAAGTTCGACTCACATCTGTGCAGAACTTCCTATGCATCAGTTTGTAGCCATTTCCCCTTGTCCTATCACCACACAATGATGAGAAAAGTCCAGTCTTGTCCCTTTGCCTCCCACTCCTTAGATATTTGTAGACGTGGATCAGATCCCCTCTGAGTCTTCTTTTTTAAAGGCTGAGCAGACCCAGGTCTTTCAGCCTCTCCTCATAAGGGAGGTGTTCCACATCCTTTATCATATTTGTAGCCCTCCAGCAGACTCTTTCAAGGAGATCCCTGTATTTTTTGTACTAAGGAGCCCAGAACTGGACACAATACTCCAGGTGAGGCCTCACCAGGGCCGAGCAGAGGGGGAGGATCACCACCCTTGACCTACAGGCCATGCTCTTTTTAATGCACTCCAGGATGCCATTGGCCTTCTTGGCCAGCAGGGCACACTGCTGGCTCATGTCCAGATTGTCATTCGCCAGTACATCCAGGTCCCTCTCCATAGAGCTCCTCTCCAGCAGCTCATCCCCCAACCTGTACCGGTGCACACAGTTATTCCTCCCTAGGTGCAAGACTCTACACTTGCTCTTGTTAAACCTCATCTGGTTCCTTTCTGCCCAACTCTCCAGCCTGTCCAGGTCTCACTGAATGGCTGCACAGCTCTGTATCATCAGCAAACTTGCTGAGGGTGAACTCTGTTCCCTTGTCAAGATCACTTATGAAGATGTTGAAGATGTTGATGAAGATATTACATGGAAAAATACTTATTTCCCAGATTTTTGTTATTTCATTGAAGTCTGAATGTTCAGGTCCTTCTTTGCCTGAAGTTCTTTAAAATTTCTCACTAGTATAAATCATGTCAGTAAAGCAGTGTAAGTTACAGGTAAGTGTTTATTTTAGATGGTTTTTATTATTATTATTATCATTTGGTTTTCTGTTTGGTTGTTATATACTTAAAAAAAAAAAAGAAAGAAAAAAAAGGAAAAAAGCTATCATAATCCTTCACATCTTAAATATATGAAGACCAATGATCATATCTACCGTCACTTTGTTGTGTTTCTGTAATAATGTACCATTACCCTGACACTGTGAAGAGAAGCAAGAGCAGGAATCATACCAGAAAGAGAAAGCAATCTTCTGTCCTCTGCCTTCCCACTCTCCCACCTTAAGAAATCATAGAATTATGGAATCACTAAGGTTGGAAAAGATCTCAAAGATCATCTAGTCCAACTGTCTACCTGCCACCAGTATTTCTCCACTAAACCATCCCTGTAGTACATTTAAACTCTTCTTGAACCTCCAGGGACAGTGACTGTCCTACCTGGGCAGACCATTCCAGTGCTTGATTACTATTTCAGAGAAGAAATTTTGCCTAATATTCAACCTGAATCTCCCCTGTTGCAAATTAAGGTCATTTTCTCTATATCTATTGCTAGTTATGCACAAGAGGCTGACTCCCACCTCGCCACAACCTTCTTTCAGGCAGTTGTACCTAACTTTTAGTTAGCAAACACATATTTTGTCATTCAGTCAAACCACTCTCTAAAAGGTGTTAATACTCAGGAAAAATCCCACAAAATCAACACCTCATGAGCAATACTATCTAAAGAAAAGCAGACATTACATTTTCCTGTGAAATATGCATTTTTTTTTCTTGAGTAACTCAAATGCGAAAGTCTAACACATCTCTTTTGCATGCATTCTGAAAGAATATGAACTTTTAGACCCCATTAGTTAAACCGCATAACACCACCTTATTGCAAATCATGCATTTAGCTTTCAAAATCCTTTGAGAGAAAGCCAAGAGATATTGCTAGAGGTATAATAAACCAATGAAAGATTCTCACTCTCTCTAGAGGACTTTGAATTCGATCCTGAATTAACTTATGTACTAAAAATTATAAAACATACAAAGACTGGTTCGTGTTTCTTTTTAATCTCATTGGAATAATGTATCTGTTACTTAGAATTACTCAACATAAAACAATGTAATAACATCTCTCCTCTTTCTTTTCTTCCCCGCCTCTTTGCTACTAAGCTTACCTCTTCCCAAAAATCAAAATGGAATAAAATAAAGGGAAACCTTTGGTAGACCAAGCATTAAAGGGGATAAAAGCTAATATGTCTGTCAGCCTAGCAAGTAATAGCAACTGCACTAGAGACAGTTGACCACCAAATGGTATCCTAGCAACATACAGTATCATCGTTATACATAGTGCTATCAAGCCAAATTTATCCTTTTCAATATCTTAGCTTCAAGAGAGCAGGGATGAATACAGAGTAAAGGATGAGAATGGTGCTGATGAGAAAGACAGCGTGGGGTTTTAATTTAAGCAGAGGTTATATGGAACGTATATGTATAATGAATAAAAAGCATTGCATTTTTGTGAAAAGCAAAGATGCCTTCCAGTGGTAAGGCACTCTCAAAAGTATACGATATATTGTGCTTTCAGAATACTAATCCTGTGTATATTTTAGCTTGGAATAAAATTTATAATACATCTTCACTTTAATTCCATTCAAATGTTTATATTTAACTGAGCAGGTGCAAGGGGACATACATTTTCATTACTCAACATTTCTAAATCTTCAGAAATATCTCTAGGCAAATCCACCTATAAATTGTGGTTTTCAAAACCAATTATAGCTTTCATTGTTTCTGATATTAAATTGCATAATTACAGTTCTGTTGATAAACTCACAAAATTGAGTAGATTCCTCTTTTTAGACCATAAATTATCTTCTACTCTCCTTTTATATTTAGAGCCACTGATCCTACAAAATCCACATAATTTACCAATGTGCGTAATGTTCATGACTGTAAATAGCATTGTCAGAGAAAGGACAAATTAACTTATGTGCAGATTAGTTACAGGAAAGCATCCTTTCTTCAGTTTTGAGCAAATATTAATAGAGCTTGTTGGGATTTGAGACATTAGAGATGAGAAGATTTGAACTCTTCTGTCCAGTGTAAGTTAGGATCATGATTGAAATGGAGCTGCCTGATCTCAGCTGGAGGATCATACAAAACCAAAAAGGCAACTAATAAAATAGACAGAATTGAGAACAGGTAGGGTAGTATTAGTTTTTAGTAAAATGTGCTTCTACAGACACAGCTTTAAGCAGAAGGTAAAACAGTCTCCCTCAGAAGCAGATGTACTGCCAAGTAAGCAGTACGTTGCAAATATTAGGGAAGTACGCCAAGCAGCAGATCACAGACCATTTTTAACTTCTGGTCCAAACATTATCCTTGTGGAGGATACACATCACAGATAATGGATTTACAAAGTTATGCTATATGACCTACTAAGTATTTTTGTACTCTCTGGAAAATCTGTGTGAAAAAGTTTTTCATGTGACATTCTGAAGTAAAGAAGTAATCAGAGACTTTGCTAAAAAAAAAAACAACTTTCAAAATACGCATTTTTTTAAATGAAATAATTAAAGCAAGGTTTTAATTCAACATTCAGTCCCCTCCTTAGTTTTTATTTCTAGATTTTTTTTTACAATCTCTTTTGGAGCTGTCTATTTAGCTTCCTGACTGTTGTTTGTGCAGATAACAGCAATCTGCTTTCTACTCCAGCTGTTTTGATGATCTCTAGTACTCATTCATAGAACTTCTTCATAGCATTAGTTGATATCTTCTTTAGCTTCCATGGAATGAAGCCCATAGCCATATGTTAACCTAGTAGAATAATTTATTTGAGGTAAATCTAGTTCCAAGGTTACTTCCTACTCTCTTTCCCCAGAAGTCTGAATGGTTGTATAGCCAATCAAAAAACAAAAAAAATCTCCCAAACAACAGACTAATTTGCTTCTTATAGTCTTGCTGAATGTTTCTAATTAGAATTCTCTGAGCAATATATCAAAAGAATCCCAGGAACAAAAGAGCTGAAGAGTTAACAGGAGAACTGTTCTCTTAGCTGGCAGCTACATTAACTGAGACCAGTAATGTGCTGAATATTTGTCTGTAAACCTGTACTTCATTAATATATGCTGTATCAGCAGACAAAAATCCTTAGATTTAGTTAATAAAGCATTACAACTTGGCATATATATATGGATATCCATGAACAGACATTTTAAGTTTCCATAGCCTACTATAGCGAATTCATATTTCAGAGGGTTTGTAGACCTTCAGTACACGGAGTTTTTACTCTAAATTATCTCCCTTGTCTGATCTTTGACAAAAGATATGTTAAGGACACAATTACGCTATTCATAAGAAAGGAGATACCATCATCATTAAGAAGCTAAAACAACTCTCGGTTTCACTTTCTTGACAAAATGTAAAGCAGCTAAGTCTTTGGGGTAACACATGGATGGTGGGGCAATACAAATGCAGAGTGATTAAACAGAATTCATTGTGAAGTGTTAGAGTAAGCCCCTTGAGTTTTTGTGTGATGATCAAGGTTCCAGTGATATTAACAACCTGGCAGATAAGTAAACAGAGCTACCTGAGATAAATCATTTTTTAAAAGCGCTGGGGCAAGGTATTTTCACCTTAAGAACTTCTTGTTTAATAGAAATAAATCTTAGTGATTTTCATCAGTATCGTGCAGTAGGAGTCTGCACTGTATGGATCAGACACAGTATAGCAAATGTCCTATATTTTGTGGGCAGATTTAAAAAAAAAAAGGCAAAATAAAATCAAGAAAATTCAAGCTAGTATTCTAGTTTGCTTCTCAAAGGGAGTTACACTAATAAACCAGTGCAACAGGCACACCTTCTGCCATCCATGTTAAGTGGGTTCACAGCAAGCACCTGGAGCTACATGGAAGAGTTTACTTTCAAATACTTTCCTGCAAAACAGATGGGCAAAAAGCAGATTGAGTAGTACGTTATGCTGCATTTAAAACTGAAAAGACGATCATCTAGTCTAACTGCTGAATGTCAACCAGACAAATGTATATTTGGACTCCTAGATTTTAACCAGCAGAAACATGTCAGAGACTATGTTTTTGTTAGCAAAAAATAGGAAAGAGACCACAGTGACTTATTCCTTATGCAATGTTGGGATACTGATTAGAAGAGATTACAGTTTTTTAATGCAAAGCTTTAGTCTAATGAACGTTTTAAGAGCAATACAAGAAATCATATTATCTCTAAGCTTTATGAAAGTATGCAACAAATGGAAGAATTCACAGATGCACAAATTCAAATGTCAAAAGGGACAGTTATAGCTTGAAAGAGAATACAGTGCATTTGAAGTGGAATTACAAGCCTTAAAATTAATAGAGAAATCCAGGTAAATCCTGTCTAGCACATTGTAGAACTTGAAATTCTGCAGAAGTCTAAGGGTCTCTGACTCAAAGATCCTAATTCAGCTAATGTTTAATATTGTGTACATGCAGTAGGCTAAGTGCTTCTTCTGAAATAATTACACTAAAGTTTGGGACCTAAAAGATAGGAATTCTTATAAGGTACAGCTTTGACCAGATAAAATGAATACATCTGCTCAAATCAAGCCTAACAGTGTTGAAATATTGCATCTCTCATATTTTTGTAAAAAAGGAAAAGTGTGATCTCAAAGTGTTCTAGAGTTTTAAGGAAGAATTAGCCTGTAAATGATGGTTGTAGAATTCAGCTGAGAGAAGACCTGGCATTTGTATTTCCTCAATTATTTCTAGCTTTGATATCCAGTAACAACGTGAAGTAAAATGCAGAATTGCTGCTTGCACTACAGCTATTTCAGTTAAGGCATACTGATGAGATGTGAAACCTGTAAGATTTGAAACTTCACAGTCTGATGATGGCTTAAAACACAGCTCTGGATGGTTTATATAAATGTAACTGAAAAAGATACCATGGTACAAAAAGAGACATGTTTACATCCCTGAAGCAAAGAGTATCACATTCATCTCACTATTCCTATTGACTTGATTAAGCAGCCCAGAATTTGACTTTTAAAAATCCATTGCAGGCACCGGGATTTCTCTCATTCTAACCAGATCATGTTTTTCACTGCTGTAGTTTTAAAATTTGTTGGGCACAACACTGAAGTCTTCTGTTTTTACGTCACTTATATGAAGACCAAACTTTCTGACCCCAAGCAAGGGCTTTTTCTGCCTTCTTTAATGTACTTTTCATTCTTTTCTTTTATAAGATGAATAAATTGAGCTCCATATACCTGTTTGTTTTGCAGCCTATAGATTAGTCTAAATGTGGATATTAGCTGTGAAAACAGTATTCTGGGAGATATTTTATTATTGTAGAACACAGAGCCAAAGTCATAAAATCACTCCTTCCCATATGTGAATGAGTCTTTTGGTCATAGATCTGTATTATGAGTTCCTATAGAGGGAAGTAATTAGTCTCCAATTTTGACTGACTGGAGTTTTTGTATCTGGATGTATTAAGGTGTGTTATACTGATCTGCAATCATTACAGCAAACAGTTCTGATTCTGCTGTACAGTAACTAGTGCTCCTTGTTTACTCTGTAAGTCATTCTTTGCACCTCTGCATGCTTCATCTGCCTAAGAATTTTTAGTGCTTATTAACAGATCCCAATCTGCGATCTGAAGACTACTTATTAAGGATAATATTCTACAGTACTGAACTTCTTTTCAAATACTAAATATTTAAATTTGGATGTGAAAAGTGCATTCTGGCTCACACAAAATTCTAATGAGGTCTGCCTGTAAAAAAATAAATAAATAAAAGTCATAGACTATCTTTTAATAAACAAGTTGTAAGCTGTTGATATATTTATGATTTGTTTCAAGCAAGCTGGACAGTATCACCGACTCACAGAACCATAAAATCATGGACTCATGGAATGGTTTGTGATGGAAGGGACCTTAAGAAGCATGTAGTTCCAACTCTTTGCCATGGAGGTATTCTGGTATTCAAATATTCTCTCAAGGGCACCTTCCACTAGATTGAGTTGTTCAATGCCCTATCCAGGCTTGCCTGAAGACTTCAGGAATGAGGTATTCAGTTTCTCTAGGCAACACATCCAGTGTTTCATCACCTTCATAGTGAATAAATTCTTCCTTATATGCAACCTAAATCAACTGTTTTTCAGTTTAAAACAGTTAATTCCCTTTTATCACTAAAATCTTTGCTCTTATCAGAAGACTATTTGCATCTTTTTTAGAAACCCGCTTTAAAAATTGAAAGGCTCCCTGGAATTTTCTCTTTTCCAGACTATAGATTACTGCCTCTCTTCATAGGAGAGGAAACAGTAGTTACAGTAGTTGACATCCCTTCTAGCCACCACAAATTTATCTCCCTTTTAAAAAAAATAAATAAACTTAAATTACAGTTTTTAGTATTTAAAATCTACTGGTGATCAAGCGCTTCTAAATGAAATATTCAGATGTATCTTCTAACTGATGTATTTCCCAGAGATGTTTAGGTAATACACTGGAAAACAGGAAAGAAATTGTCCCATCTGGATATTCTTCCAGTCTAATTTTCTAAAATCAGAAGTAAACACAAAATCAATCAAAATTTTAGGGAATTAAAAAATGAATGTGATTTCTTTTAATTCAGTTTCTCTACTTGTTTGTTTGTTTGGTTTTATTTTAGAAAATGTTAATATTTACTTAGAAAGAAAGTAGGAGTACCGAAAATTTATCTGATAAATTTTTAATGAATAAATGAGGAATTCAGTTAGTATAGAATTCCGGACTTGATAAAGTTGATCTATTTCCTTACTTTTGTCTCCAGGATAATACAAGATTTTCTTTTAAGTATTACAACCTATGCTTGGAAAATATTTAGACTTTATTATGGATGATGACTCATAGATTTAATAAAATATGATTCCTAAATGAAAAAGGATTATTTTTATGCCAGACCTATGGTAATTGATAACTCTAACATTATTTTGCAGAAAAATATGCAATGTACATGTCAGATAATAGGAAGGCACTAAATAATGGAACTGTTATTTCTGGGCTTTAATAGCGCAGCAAGTAGTATAGTTATTTCTTCACTGGAATTTCATTTTTTTAAAGCACTGTATTCAAGTTTTGATTCAAGTTTTTAGATTATTTCATAATCATTGTTGTCATAAAAGAAGACTTTCATAAAACAACATTAGAAACCAGCTGATCTGAAAAGAAATATTATCTCCAAATCAACAATTTCACAAGTTTTTACATAGATAAGAAAAAACTGGGATTCTGTATCCTTCTATCCTGTATCCTATCCTCTGCAAGGAAAGGAGATTAATATTTATGCATTGTGACTCAGATTAGATTTATGTATTCTTTCCACATAAGTAGGCTTACTGAATCACAATTTCTCCCCACCTGAATTACAGGTACCTTTTCCTTGAAGGAAACTGAATTTATAAACTTATATTGTGCAGTGGGCATACTGAGGTTTGAAACACCTGCTGATGGCTGAGTGGCAGTGAATGGCAATTACTATGTTTGTAAGTAGATCATCTCTCAGGAATAATTTTCTCTCCAAAAACTGAACTTGAAGTTGCAATGAAAATATAATTTTAGAAAGTTTCATGTCATTTTATATTTTTTTCTTGAGGACATGTTCTTATTTATTATTTTTTTTATTATTATTAAATTGTGTAAAAGAATGAGTTTAAAGCCATGTGAGAAGATAGAAAAATAAACTCTTTATTCTAAAAAAGTGTTTTAATTTTTATTATTCTTGATGATTTTCATGAGTTCCTTTGTATTCTTCAGTATTAAATTGGTTTATACAACTATGATTGAACAAAAACTTTTTATTTCAAAAATCATACATCACATTTAGTTTACAGATAATGATTTTTTTAAAGTGCATTACGATATGTATTCTTTAGTAGTTTTCATTATTTACTGTGCATATAAGCCCCACAGAAAATCAAGCATAGGAATAAGAAACACTCAGTGGTGTTTTATTTATTTGCTGTATTTTGTTGTTGTTGTTTGTTTTAATGTAAATGTTTCACACTTTTTGGATGTTATATGTCAACATTTATTAGTGAGAGAGGGGCATGATATTCCATTAACATGGGCAGCAGTGCAATCGAAGTTAATTCATCATGACTGAGTAGAGGTAAGTATAGAATATAAATATTTCCAGTGTGAATATTCACAATATAGTATAGGCAGTCACAGAAAACACCTCCTCCCCTCCCCTCCCCTCCCCTCCCCTCCCCTCCCCTCCCCTCCCCTCCCCTCCCCTCCCCTCCCCTCCCCTCTCCTCTCCTCTCCTCTCCTCTCCTCTCCTCTCCTCTCCTCTCCTCTCCTCTCCTCTCCTCTCCTCTCCTCTCCTCTCCTCTCCTCTCCTCTCCTCTCCCTCTCCTCTCCTCTCCTCTCCTCTCCCTCTCCTCTCCTCTCCTCTCCTCTCCTCTCCTCCCCTCCCCTCCCCTCCCCTCCCCTCCCCTCCCCTCCCCTCCCCTCCCCTCCCCTCCCCTCCCCTCCCCTCCCCTCCCCTCCCCTCTCCTTTAATGCTTTGAAACTCCTGGTATATCTTCAGGCATGTTACCATGGCCAACTGGTAGGAATCAAGAATAAGGAAAGAAGCTGAAGTTGTCATCCTAAACACCATGTCAGTATTTCAACTGGCTCTAAAAAACTGAGAGTCAGGACAGATATGTCTGTAATCAATAAGTGCATTTAGAATATTTCAAGATCTAACTCTTTCAAAATGTCATTATATCCAACCTAGTTCTTCAACAGCTTTTTATGTATAAGAGGGGACATAATGTCTGGGAGATTCATGCATTTGAAACTTTCATCAAATGTCCTCTTTTATTTTTTATTTTTTCTAAGGCGTACTAGCTTAAAACATGTATTGTGCCATTGGATACTATTTTCCACATTATTTCCACATATTAATTCCACAGAATTAAACACTCCAATTAAAAAACAGCAACAACAACAAACCTATATATATATAAAATGCACACAGAAACAAACACAATAAAGCAACCACAAAACAATATGCAATCACACAAGCAAACCTAGCTTTTACTAGAATTTTCCACATTAATCTCAATAAACTTTAATTTTATTCTTTCCCTCTTCTTGATAAGATTAATTAGAAAATGAGGCTTCTGTTTGGATAATATTTCCAGGGCACTGGGATTTTTGGTTAATTTCACAATTAAACCAAAACAAAACTTCCAAATTTTGCCTGCTAAACCATAAGGAAATATTGTAAGTGAATAGCTTAACTGCACAATATTCTGTAATCAATATTAGTTTGAGATACTAGTGATCAGGCTCTTACATGAGATACGGAAACTGAATTTTTTGAAAAAAAAAATATATAAACACAATTCATGTATGTTTATATTTTGGTTATTCTGTAAGATATTTCTTTTTTGAATCTAAAGAGTATTTCAGTTTAAAATGTATTGATAAAAATAGTTGTGTTTCAGGGAAAACCAACATTTTATATTAAAAATATTAGTTTGATGTTGATCAGCCTGAAATCCTGAGAAAGTTTGAATTTTTAATACACGACTCAAAACACTTCCTGAAGTATGAAACTGGGATTAGCAAAATTAAAAAAGAAGAGTAGGAGGATGTTATTTTGGGATTGACTGCTGGCAAGAATCCGATAATAATAAGGTGGCTATGAAAATATAAGAGATACAGTGCCATTGTTTAAAAATAAAATTGTAATTTGAAATTCATCAGGTTTGTCTGCCTGTCTGTAGAATTTCCTTTCAGTAGAATTCCTGTACAAAGTTCTGATTCATAACATAGTCTTTCCTAGTCACAATATTTTTTTGAATACATGAAAGGAAAAAAAAAGTTTTAAATGTCTCTGGAAAACAAATTCTTTACATTTATTGCATTTGAAAGGCTATCTCTGAATATCACAACATAAAATTTGATTCTGAATGTCACTGAATATCTGATTAATATTTAACAAATTAACATTTTTCCCACTGTTTTTTGTTTGTTTGTTTGTTTGTTTCAATAAGTAGGGCATGGAATTCCCTTAGATGAAAGAGTAAATAATCTGATTACTTTTTTATCAGATAAATATGCAGGCATTAATTCTCCTTGGCTGAAGAATGAAGAGAGAAATGGCAACAACAGCATTTTGAGAGAATCAGGGTCATCTTAAATCATATAGATATGCCGTTAGAAAGCCTAGCAGATCAGATTCAAAAGAGGATTTAGGGAGAGAAATGCAGAGTTTCAAGACTCCAAGAAACAAAGGGTTAGAGTAATCTAAGACATTTTCAGTACTACAACTTTAGTAATAGATTTCTTCTAATACCTACTCCTTCTGCATAAATCCAAAGGTTCTTTTATAAATTTAGCTTGAGAAATCTATGAAGTGTGTTTTCTGAGACATAGAACATCAACATCATATCAAGATCCACTCTTTTCCCGTCCTGTACATAATCTTGATGATATGACATAGAGGAAAAATATGAAAAGAGCTTTTTTTTTCCTTTTTTTTTTCTGACTCTTTAAAAATTCTGTTTTTCTTCCAAACTTCATTTCATACAAACGGAAATCACAGTAGATTGATAGAATTTCAGATTTATTTTTGCATCACATAAATGCAGAAACTATCCAGTTCAGACATCATTTATTTAACTTCAAACCTCTTGATGGATGAGAACTGAAAAGGTGTGTATGCCTTGGAACAGCTGGGAAAATACTATAAATTTGATTTAAATTTGTACATGTGATTTTAATCCTATTGGATTTTAATTTTAGAATAATTCTTAGACTAGGATAGTCTTCTCTGTCATGTATTTTAAGATATGTATCATAATGAAATTAATCAAACTTGTCCAGATTCATATAAAGGCATTTTTTTCGTTTGGAAATGTAGCCGGTACAAACACCAGAGAAGGAGTTAAACTATTCCTTCTCCTTGCTTGTAGTAATTAGGTGCAATGTCCACTTAATATAAACAAACTTAACTGTGTAAATTAGAATTAAATAGTCAAATGTTAATCAGTTCTAAGATGTGTTTTGTCTTTTATTTATACAATCCAGAAGTAATACCACTCTCTTACTTAGGAATAGGCCTATTAAAACATTATGCAAACATCATTTACTTAGCTTCTTTTCACTGTGCTGCATTAATACTTTCATCACTCCTCCTCTACAAGGCTGGTATGTCTTCAAATACAGTAAAGTTTACTTCTTCCAGCATATAAATTATTACTCTATTTTTAGGCAGAGTAAAGTCACAGAATTCCTAAATTTTGACTAGGTAAAGAAGTTACGATTACTTTCAGGTAACTAAAAAATAAATAAATAAGCAAACAAATACTAATAACAAATGGAAGAGATTTTGCAGAACTTGTTAGCAGTCCTCATTGTACAAGCAATAAATACAATAGATCCATATTTCACCTTGCTCAAAACTTCTCTTTGGAAATATATATAGAGCTTGATTTTACTGTGTGCTATTTTTTGATGTTAATGGGAAATAATAGATATCTTTTATTCTTTCCCATGCCACATAGAGATATTTCTATGGCAGTATTGAGAGACTACAGAGAAGCTGTGGACACTACTTATCTCGAAGTAAAACGTTCGTTTCCTCCATGTAGTCTTTCATTATGACAAAAACAAATAAATAAATAAAAATTCTGTATGCTGCTTTCACCTTCATAGGAAAGTTTACCTATTAAAAGTAAAGTTCCAGATTTTCTTTTTATCTCAAAGAGTTCTGCTGTAATGTGTGAAAAGCCATCATAATTTAAAAGTACATCACAACATTTACAGTTTGCTTTTGTACCAGTACTCCAAAACAACCACTGTGGCTCTATACTAGGTGAATCTCCTATTATTCATTATTTTGGGAGGACATGTAATATAGCTGAACACAAGCTCAGGCTATTCCTAGTTGCCAGACTCATCCCTCATTGGTTCCAGAATATGACTACCCATGAAGCATATTGGTATTATCTCTCTCCCTCTCAGAGACCTGTCAGAAGTACAAACTGAATAAAGAGCAGAATACAGATGAGTCATATTTTGGCAATCCAGTGGCTACATTTAGTGTTCTGAACACTTGCTATGACCATTACAATCCTAAATTAAGCATTAATTATTATCACAGGCTCTTGCCAATCTTTGTCAATTCAAGTGTAACTGGAGTCTTTAAGTCAGGAAGATAAATTCAAAATTTTTTCTTTCTTTTAAGTTAAACTCTACTAATTACTACAGGTCACTCAGAATCAATCTGTTATATTAATCCTACAGTTTTATAACAATATTTTGCACTGACTACAGTATATTCATGATGGTGCTTAGTTTGTCAATGTTTTAGTTTCTTTATTTGTTTTAATAAATCAGAAACAATAAACAAATGAAAAAGCTAAAAATCTCTGTTGCAACGGAGGATAGACTAAACATCTACATTTGTGATTGTATATATTTAGTGCACAGAAAAAAAAAAATACACCCTGCACCTAGGATTTTTTTTCTAGCTTTTCTAACATTTAAGTATTGTTCCTTAACTAAATCAAGCATTATATTATTGGGATACTGTAGCCTGCAAAAATTACACCAGAAGATTCTTCCCAGAACATACTCTCAAACTCAATAGGTTTTACAATTTTTACTACTACAAATAGTAGCTAATTAAAGGAAAGAAATTAGCAGTGTTGTCATGGTTTTATGACTTTTTGGTATTGGTATTCCACATCATAACAACATGTAGTGCATTAAGAGTTAAAGAGTTGATACTCCAACTCCATAGATCATTGATATTTTCCGGGTATACCTGTCTCAGAAGAGGAGAACTACATTCCCCAGAGGACTTTGCGATGCTTTGCATTTTTACGTATTTTCCGCTCAGAGGGAAAAGATAAAAACTCTCTGCGGTCACAGGACACTCTCTTTCCTTCAGGATCGACTCAGCAGTGGGTGCTCGCTGCCGTATCGCCTTCAGCGTTAGTGTAAGGCCTTCGGTTTATCGGACACTCTCTCTTGCTCATTTTCTTTGATTTCTTAGCTTCAATTCCAATTATATTGTATTATATTGTGTTATTTTGCTTTCTGATATCTTATTTAGTAAATTAGCTTTCCTCCTCAGATCGTTGCCGCTGTTTTGTTCCTAGGCCCATCTCCCTTTTTTTTCCTTTTCCCTTTCCCCCTTCCCCTTTCCTGGGGCGTGGGTCTGTGGGTCCCCCACACCAATCGTCACGGAACCGGGCCGATCCAGCCCGGTAAACCGTTGACAAGTGTCTAATCTGTCTAGAGTCAGTAAAACAGAAAGGAGGTGGCAGTGGGATAGGTGACATCTTCAAGTAACATTTTTTTTCTCTATTAATATCATATTGATTATGTTGAGAATGAGAAATTTCCTGTTTTAAACAGTTATTTATGTTAACTATTCTGTCTTCATACAGGAAATAAATATGTCTTGAGCATCATGAAAAGGTCCACTCTCATTAGAAAGTCCTTAGCTAACTTCTAATTTGGTATTAATAATGTGTGTGTGTGTGTGTGTGCGTGTGTGCATGTGTGTGCGTGTGTGTGTGTGTGTGTGTGTATTTTTGCTATCCAAATAAATATCTACTACACATGAAAACTGTATGGGCAATTCAATTGAAAACTAAAAAAAAAAAAAAAAAAAGGATGACTAGAATTGTGTTGTAGTTGCTTTTGTGGCTTCAACAAGAAAAAAAAAATCTAAAACTGCTTATATGATCTACAAAACCCACCTTTAATCCTCTTCTTAAATAATACTTCTAGGTATTTTTGTCACTACAGAGCTTTTTGTCTGTTGAACAGGCCTGTTAAATAAACATCTTACTTCAGAAAATTAAGTAGTGATGTTCGTAAATACAAAAATACATCACTTTTCCCTAGGAATATCAGAGATAAAGACAAAACTTTTATTAACAAAAATATATTAGCAGTTGTACAGTACTACTTAACTGTCAGTATTCTATTAAATAATAATTTATTATCAGTTGAGTAATTACGAAATAATTATTGAAATCTATCTGCAAAATAAACATCATTATAACCTTTAAGGTATGTACAAAAAAAAAAAAGCAATATGTAAATAAAAAAGTCTGTAATTACATCAAGACAGAAGTAAGACTATCAAAGTCAGTGATTCTTGAGGCTTAATTTGTGTCTGAGGTAGCAGACAGCAGTATTTTTCTTAGGTTTTCCACTTAAAAAAAAGGTGCAACTCCTTAATATGTATGTCTTTTTTTAGGTGAGAAAATCTACTGATAAGAAGCAGAATATTTAAAGAGCTAAACACATATTCACATGAAACAGTTTTGCAGTATTTATGCAGTATTTAAACAGCAATATAGATGCCTTATTTATATTTTCAAAATAGATTGTTAATGAATAATAATAATAAGTGACAATCAAATAAAAACAATACAGAAACTATTCAATGAAAAATGCCATGACATTTTTCCAAACCTTGCTTCAGAAAGTTGCTTTGGAGTGTAAAACTGTTTCATAGAGAAATTAATTCAGTCCTGAGATACATGTCCATGTATCTGGACCTACCATTCATCAGGTTAACCTTATAAACAATATTTAACCTGTGCATGAAGAGCTTTTAAAGCTTTGGAATTCCAGGCCTTCAACATGGTTGATTTTGGGGTACTGGGGTATTGAACGGAAGGGTTTTATAATGCCAAGTTAAATATCTGCTTTAACACAACTATTTGTTTGACACATACATTCAGATTTTTGTGGACTAGTCTCCTTCTAGTGGAGACCTTTGTAGTATGAGAATCTATTGGCTACTATTTAAGCAATTCATCTAAAGCGTGTGGGCCTTGCTGTTTATAGAAATCCTGGCAAAGTTATACTGAGGTCTTCTTTAATAGCAATAATTTGCCACACAAGTTGCTGCAGAAGGAGCACCAGAGAAAGCACATTTCTGTAATATTGCCTACAGGACACAGAAGTATTGAATATAAACAGAGACTACTAGTTGAGGTTTCTTGTTTTGTAAATTATTCATATTTCAATTTTAAGAGGTTTTTTTTTTTCTTTTTTTACTTTTAATGTTATTGAAATGTTCCTGCCCTGAAGCAAGTTTCATAATACCGTAAGTTAATACACTTGCCTGTCATGTTCATAAGGCCTGAGTTTAAATCTGGCTTGGGTCATAAGTGAAATAAGTTTAATGGTCTCAAATTAGTCCTTAGTAGGCATTTGTCCATATGACAAAACTGCTATTGTACATAATTTGGCAGTAGAGTACAATTGGCAGTCTATTCTCAAAGGAGCCCAGAAATGAAATAGACAGGACATTGCAGAGCAGGTTTAATTTTGGCAGTAGTATTTGGATCAAGCCAATGCAAATGATTTCTTACTCTCATGAGAATACGTATTTAGCAAATTAGTTAATGTTAAGCAAATTGTCTGTCACATTGTACTAGAACAAATAACAGCAAAAAAAGCAACACTGTTTTGCACAACCATGCCATTTTGCAGAATGACTGTCCAAGATCTACCTTGTCTGATGCATTGTCTTTGTGGCAGTAAGTCAGCATCCAAACAGTAATTGTTGTATCGGGAAACAGCACTATTTTTTGTTTGTTTGATAACAATTATAATATAGAACAACCAGACAAATCATAACTAGAGACTCAAATCATACCACTATAGTTAAATTCAGTTAAATAATCTGTGATTTTATGTGACCATCTTTGTCTAAAATTGCAGAGAAAAGGGGAATAAAAGAAAAAGTTCAAATAAATTAATTGGTTTAAAATATTCCATTAGCTGCATTAACAATTAAAAAAAAATCAGTTCAACGTAATAAAGAGAAAAAAATTAATAATTCTTCCTACATAAGCATTTGGACATTTAATTGAACACAGGATTTTTACGAATAAAGTTTAATGTTTTCTGCAGTTCGATAAAAGGTACTTCAGTAAGTTACTCCATTATTAGTATAAGAAATATAAGACAGCACAGGAAGATAAACTCATGGAAACTATAACTATTTTGAAAAAGCAACCTGTCTCCTTTAATACCTATTGCTACTGATGCATGCTGATCGATTAAATGTATTGAACAAAATAAGACCCTTTAGATCTACACGTAATTGAAACTGTAATATTTGCCTCACATCTGATTTTTCTCAGTTCCTATACTCAAACAGATTCCTGGTACACATGCATGTGTTCATATTTGTATGTGCTTACACACACATACACACACACATTATGGAAATATAAAATTAAAATTTATTGCACAAATGAGGAAGTGTTCCCACAATGAGGATTTAAAAGATGAATTGTTTGAAAAGTAAGATTTCAAGATCACAATCTTGCTCCTTGCATGTTTAAAGATTGGTTTTGTTTAGTATTTTGGTTTAGTAAACTTTCAGGTGTTAAAGAAAAAAAAAAGAAACCTAAACAACACAGTGGAACATAAAGATGTAATCACAAGCAGTGAATAATTAAGAAATCAATAAACAATTCAGTATTTCTTTGATGTTCAAATGACCTTTCTGAACTGGAATCGAAGGCAATGTTTGAAATACAAAATCATTAGCTAGCTAACGTACTCAGTATATTTGAGTAGGCTGGTAAATTTTTATTTAAATATCTTAACTTGTTTGATAGTTTAACTGTAAAGATCATTGAATCAGTCAGATACTAGTGAAGGAAAAGCCAACTAAAAGACAATACTTAGAAAGGAACAGACTTTTAGAAAAAATACTAGCGAGTTGTAGGAGGTAGGTGCTAAGATGACAGTCTGTAATGATGCTCCTTCTTTCCAAAATCCATGATATAACCTCCCACTGTTGAACACTGAGGTCACCAAAAACCTAAGGAAAGCCAACAATACTTTTTTTGATTAATAGAAATACAATGTAGTTCAGAGTTCATACGAGCAGCTAGAAAAATCTTAACATGTCTGGGCCTGAGAAAGGAAGGAATGAGTATGGTAGTCCCACCTTTTGCACTGTAGTGTGAACAGAGTGGTCTCACTGGAGTGAGTCAGCCATGCAAGGGTCCGGTGAGGGCTTCAGCACACCAGTACTGCTGGGGAGAGTAGAGGGAGAGGTTACAAGTTCTTTTTGTGGTGAAACAGCAGGATTTTTGTTAGAGATGTGATTTATGTTCAGCACTATACTGTAGTGGTGTAAATATACAATGGCTGGGAGGCAATTTTTCTGCCTGGGGTTAAAAACACCTGCTCCTGCCGAATGAGTCTTCTCCTCTTACACCATCTCCCTGCATCATTTTTGTTAGGGTCATGCTGTGGATCAGCTTTTCTTCCTCTTCATTTATGTATTGCAACCCAAATACAGCCTAGAAATTCTTGTGGGCATAATTTTAGAGATTCAACTCAAGGACTCTGAGGTTCTGCAAAATGCTGAGTGCCTTTGGCAGAAGGGCACATGCAGTTCTTCACAGAACAGACCCATTTCTCCCAGGAGTATAAACGAAATCACCCCCAGTGTCTCACCATGTATACAAAGCCTGTCATTCACTCTGTGTATCCGCTCTTTAAATTAGTCTGTGCTCCTCATACACAAAAATAATCTTTCTGAGATGGTGGCAATAGATTTTTCCAAGATAAAGGGTAGCACTGAGAATCTATGTTCACCTTTTATCTACCATCTTCGTGCTGGTTGTGTTGATGAAGTCTAAGAGCAGCCTGAATTGAAAGTCAGCTTGATAATTTGTATCTTGCTCTCTTACCTATCATTATAGTTCATCATTATCTTCTAAAAGATTTTCCATTGCTTCTGAAACAAGTGAAGTCAGCACTCTCTCTCCTTGGAAAGCAGTACAGCTGTCACTTTGCCAATCTACCCACAAAATGCTACATCCATTTAGCAGTTCTGAGGAAGAACTAAATGGATTTTGCCATATTTGATCAATTTTAAGTTTATTTTTATGTTAGTGCCAATCATTAAAAACTTGAGTGATAAATGAGTAAATGGAAAATATCACTAAAAGTGATGTTATATGAAATTAATCATGAGGATTATCAGGATTTCTAGGACATTACTTTCCTTATCAACTCCTGAAGCTCTGAAGATTAGACTTTTTTTTTTTTTTTTTTGCTTTCACAAGCCAATCAAATATTCAAGCATATAGGATGTTACAGACAAAAGTGTAAATAGAGACAGAAATGATTAAATGTGAAGTACTTGTTTGGCCCACAGAATCTGAACACAAACCAGGTCTGTGAGCTGCTTATTACTGAGAACTCCCTAATGCTTCACTGACTACCCAATCATTTTCAATAGAGATCGATTATAAAAGTAATGTGCACAGAAACCTACATATCATTTACGTATTTTATTCAGTAACTCATTAAATTTAACTAAATAATAATACATCATAAATTAGAAACTCAGAAACAAACAGTAGATCTTACCTCATTGCAGGGAACTTTCTAGAAAGCCCTTAGAAAACAAACACATTTACAAAATTGCTCTGAAAGAAATGCCTCTTATTTTTTTTCCATGGAAATTGCAACAAAGAGCCAATAACACTATTTGAAAGAGTGAATTCCCAGCTGCTAATTCACAGCATAGGCAACACTGTTAGTCACCTTCACCAGAGATGAACAGGAGCCTGAATGCTGTGCTTGTAAAAATCTGCACCAGTGAAAGTGACCCATTGTCGCTATTGCCATTGCTGAAATCCACCACCCACCATCTCTCTGTGCTTATCATAGAATCACAGAATCATAGGGTTTGGAAGGGACCTCAAGAGATCATCGAGTCCAACCCCCCTGTCAAAGCAGGTTCTTTACACCAGGTATCCAGTATTCAGTCTCCATAAACGTGCAACAGTCATCAGTGAATATCAATGGGTGCCATTGTTTCTGCATGGATGAATTCAAGTTCAAGTCTTTGCTTCATATCCACTTCCATGTCAGATGATATTTTGACAGACTGTCCCTCTGCTGCCACTTGTCACACAGCAACAAAATGGAATGGAGTATTGGTGAGAAGGTTCACCCTCTACTGACATATCATCAGCATCTACCTCTGACATCATAGACCACCATGATAAAATAGGAAGCTTTTGGAGTAGCCTTTTTACTTAAGCTACCACTTAACTCTATTGTCATCTTGAAGCTTGCTTAAGAATTACTGTGAACATATTTAAGCTCTGTGCTGGGATCAATGGTACATATTAGTCTGTATGGGGAAAAATTGTAGTTTTTATGTTTGGCACTGAAAAGATGAAAATTTCAGCAAAATAATCCTGTGTGTAAACGGTAAGATAAAAGTCATATATCCAGCAGTAACAGGAGGGACATGACTGTGAAAAATAGCCATCAGTTATTTTCAGATATTCATTAAATAAAATAATTAATTTTAAACAAATGAAGTAAAAAAAAAAAACAAAAACTCCACAAGAGTGGTGCAAGTATATTAGTGGTACAATCAGGCAAACAGTCTATAAACAATCTGTTTTGTTCGCAGTGCACATAGAAGCATAACTACAATTAAAAAATAATTAAAAAAAAAAAAGCACAACAAAGTCAGACTTTGCAGCAGAATATGAGCTTCTGACTTAACCAGTGTTTGGACAGATCATTGTAAACTGGAGCAGAGCTCAGTCTCTGCTTAGCGTCAGAAATTTCCATCCTTGCCCTTGCTTTATATTTCTACCTTTTGACTACATAATGAAGTTGAATGGAACATTTACATTTCACAGTGAAATTTCTGTCTTTGGAAAATACAGGAATATCCTTATCCATCGTGACCCTAGAAATCTTTGATTTTGACTTTTAACCTAAACTTTTTGATACCGAACAATGATGCATTATAAGCAATGATGAACATAAAAATAATGGTATAAGTTAGTACTTCTGTTACGAAAAGAACTGTCTGGTGTTAATTAGATCTGTGGTGACATTTTCTACAGTGATGTGTTCCAACTGCCATGAAACAAATGTCCATATACTTTATTATTCACAGTTGGTGTGCAACTCTCTCTCCTTGACTGTCAAGGCACTCGGCACATCTTCTATCACAATTCAGCTAAATTCATACGAACAGACCACTCTTTATTGTTTTTACAACAGATGATTGAATCTGGAATCTCCAAAACAAGAATTTCCTTGGATTTTGGGCACCACAGCCAGCTAATCTGTACTGTCTTATTTTGCTCACCACTAGTCTGTTGACTTACATTTCCAGGACAGATATTCAGAACACAGTTCTGCACTGGTAAACTTCTATTCAGATGGTATGACTCAAATATGACATTGTAAGTTTGTTTTTGTTAAGGAGAGCATAAAAGTGAAAGGCTCAGATTTCGACTAAAGCATTCTTCCTTTATTTTTCTGACTGCTATTTTAATAAAGCAATAAGAGGTTACATGAAGAGGTACTGCAATTCTGCCCTTGAAGATGTAAAATGAATGAATCAATTTGCATTTTAGGAGATAAATAATGATGCAATTTGTCATCAAAAATATTATACAGGTTTAGAGGAACTCTTATTACCCAGTTGTGGTTTTTTTTTTTTTTTAGCACATTTTTCTGTAAATGACAATTAATTTTTAGGTTGTATGTCAGCCTAAAGAATCACAATAAAAAATAATAATTAAAGAAAAAAACACATCTTGAATAAGCAGCCAGTTAATGTCCAGGATGTTATTTCCTCCTGAAGAAAGAAAGCTTTTTGAGGTACAACAACAGAAATCCCAATTGCTATGAAAAGTGCTTTTTTTCAGTCAATCAACTTACAGCAGACAGTATCTTCCTTATCAGATCTTTGGACTAGGCCATTTGCCATACACCTGTATCAGAACAGCTGATTTGCTGTAAGAGGATTAAAGACAGAGTAGTCTGTGCTCTGATATTCAACATGTTTAGCATGTGTAGCATTTTGCTATTCTATGTCTGAAATCCAGAGTAACAGAATGATGGACATATCTTATTAGGCGGTTCAAAATATCTAGACTACAACAGTGTAATTTCTACAGATTTATTAGTCATCCTTATGTTAAGAATTTGGACATAATTCACAACCAGCTTTACACATAAACCAGGGTTTAAATAATGAAAAGTCAAAGAAAAATATAATCTGCTAATAACAACAAAAACAAGTTTGTTCTCTCTCTTTATGAAAATGAATGAAAGTGTAAACTGCACTCTGGTCTTTTCAACAAACTTATTATAATCAACCATACTACTCATTTTTGGCAGGTAACAATAAATTCTAACAAAATATTATTCCTCATGCAGACAGAACATTCACAGAAACCCAGCTGTGAGAAGGGAGAGTGGAAGGACATCATTGATAGTTGTCAGGACTACTGGCTCTTCTGTAAGTCTGTAGAACAAAGAAGAGGGGAGAACCATTTCCATTATCAGATACTCATTTAATAATTCTAGAAAAGAGCAATTCTCACGCACGTCATCCGCTTCTGCTGTGAGAGTGGCTCTGAGAATGCAGCCATGGGGAGGCATGTTTTGATCAAGTTCGCTGCTTTCCTTTTCAAAGTGAATGAGATAATGTGGCTGTGGAACAGCACCTTTTAATCAGATCAGCAGGATCCCATTGAAACGAAGAACAATGCAGCTGCAAATCAGTATTTTCCAAAAACAGGTGTATGCTTCCCCTTTTGAAATTGTGAACACAGTGCTTCTCCCAGTATTCCAAACTAGGCTTCAGCAGAACTGTGCTCAGCATTGCCTTTTCTTATTTGCCCTTTTGTCACACTTTGTTTTTTCCTCTACTTTTTAGATATATATATGCCTAGAATGCATTTAGTTAGTATAAGCCAAAAGGTATTTTTGTATTTTTTTCAAAAGGATAAAGAGTTGAAAGTTAAATCACTGTATTATGCCATTTATATTCCTAATTAGTTTCATGTTTATGCTTAAATTTAAAAGAAACATGGCAGAGGATTGTGTTATCAGTGAAAGATGATCAGAAATAGCTATTTTGGAGGGAAAAAAAAGAATGGATATTAACCCTTGCACAGCCCTGAACTCTCTGTTGATAGTTAGTGAATGTAGTACTGTCAGACGTGTTCCTCCTCCAACTTTCATGTACATTGCATAGCAGATTAATTAGCCATAACTGATCCAGTTATGAACAGTATAATGTGAAAAAAAGTGGAGCATACAGCTCCTGCCTGTGAATAAGAGAGTAACACTTACTGAGAGAAAGCAGAGAAAAATCCAGAAATATCTGTGAGATTGAACACAATCAGGGGAAAAAAGGAGGGATGGTTATTTTATTGTAGTCTCTTTTAGAACTAAATTTCAAAGCACGCTTTAGGAAATGGAAACAAGGTGGACCTTTTAAACATTATGGGGCTGAATTCAGATGATATGAAAACCTCTTCTGCTGATTAGTCTTGCGCAAGGGACTTTTGCACAATGCATCTTTGAGTGTAGAGGGTGACTTACTGAGAAGCTGGTAAGTTTTGCCCAGTGATTTCTACAGTTCTTCAGGTATAAAACCCAAGACTAGCATTTGTAGCACCAGTAGCATGGGGCTGATTCTTTGGGCTCCAGAAAAATAAAGGAGAAGGAACAAATATAGGGAATTTCCATTGTCATATGAAGGGCAGTGCTATAATTTTTTCATCTCTATAGAATGATGAACGCCTTGTGACAGCCTTGCCTGAGTTTTGCACCCCCAGCTGCAAAAAATGGTTCTTCACTTGGGAAATTTAACAGCATGAGAGTTTTATCTTGAGAGCCATAAACTCCAGTTGTGCTTCCACTTAAATTTATGGCCAAAAGTTTGGAGACTAATAGAATGGAAAACATGAGTGTCTCAAACTTAAATTAGAGAGATGGCCTCCACAGACGGGAGTTCAGAAAAATCTCTATTCAACAGGAACAGCAATGACATATAGCATACTCCTGTACTGGATACTCATCATCTCATTAAATAGAAACTTAAAATGGGCAAGCTAGTGCAAAAAAAAAAAAAAAAAAAAGAAAAGAGTAAGGAAATAAGTCAGTGGTGTGCAGTCATTGTAATACCTTTTTTCAATTTCTCTCTGAGATTATTGAAAAATAGGAAAGTAGACTACACTAATAGAAAGCACAACATAGCTGAATAGCTGTTTCCTCACTTATCACTTCTATGTGGAGGAACTTCAGAGGTGGACATTGGTGAGATCTTGAAAAACAGATGAATTATACAATCTTTGGAGCCAGGAAAGCTTATGCACTTACTATAGCCCATAAAACTGTTTTCAGTTAAATGGAAGGATTTAACAAAATTTATTAGAAGGAGCAAGGAGGGATGGGAGTGGGAGTGTATTAAAATTTAAATAAATGTCCTCTAGTGAAAAGGCAGTTTTTTCCTTTCTTACAGGAGAGTAAGAGATAAGAAACATGCATTAGGCAATGTTTGCTTCAACTGGCACATAGGATCTTAGTTTCATCCAGATATTCCAAAAAGTGGGATACTTAAGATAGAAGCTCAGTATACCCACAACGAACCCACAGGTATTAGTTGTTAGTTTTAAATTTCTGTTTGCCTTGAAGCGGGGCTTAAAAGAGAATATTTATTTTTTATGAAGCTTGTATTTGAATTTGTAAGTTAAATTAACATTATTCCTCAGCGATTTTTAATTTAAGATCTTGCCACCTCTATTTTTTTTAATAGACTTTTCCATTTCTTTGCCTTTACCATGCCTCTGAAACTCCAATGCTGCAACTGTTATTTCAGATTTTTCCCCCAGAGTAGTTGATTTTAAGGTACAAGAGGAAGAAATAAGTAGAAACTCAAAGTGATAAATCGTCAGTAGGAGATACCTAACAGAGAACAAATGGGACGAAACTTGGGAAAATTAAGTGTATAAATGAAGCTCCAAATGAGTTTCATTCATGAAAATTAGGAATTTGTTTTGTTAAGGAATAGGACTATATACATTGGAGAAAAGAAGAGGAATGATTTATCTGATTGAGCTTTGTAAGTCTGAACTACTAACTTGTCTCTTGCAGTTAATGGGAGCAGGCAACCCTGGAGGACAATACTTCTTGTACAACTTAAATGCCTATCTCAGGGTAAAATGAATGGTCTTCTCCATATGCTATTTTTTTCCTAATTAATTGTAAATCAGATCATATTTAGGTGTCTAGTTTTTAAATGCCTACAGTAGGACAGATAAATTATGTCCAGGCCATTCAAATATATGCTAATAACAAGGCAAACTGGACAAGTTAGTACAACATAATATCAGAAAGTGAGTTAAACAATCATAGGCTTTATTGGGCAGGTGTATATAATTTAAAATACTGACTCTGATAATCTGATTAAAATTCCAATGAAATTAATTAAAGGGTCTGAAATAGCATTGTGTTCAGGCAAGTTATTAGTGAAACTTTTGTCTGTTTCAAAAGTAATTTAGAAACATCTTTTAAACTCCAAGTAGATATTAGGGCTAAGTCCTACCAGGCATAACTCTTATCTAATTTTACCCTTATCCTTTTCTTCTCCCACTTTACAGATGGACTGTTTTACATTCACTTTTTACTTTTTCTACTTCATAAATTTTTAGCTCCCACTCAACTGCATCATATTCTATTTTCTTGCACCTTCCTTTTTTTTTAATATATTTTGTTATTTAAAATTATTATTTTTATTCTCTAACGAAATTATTTTTTGTTTCACTTACCACTTCTGTAATCAATCTTGTCTTGGATTTACCTCAACAGTTTAATTGTCTCTTATTCACATAATTCCACTAAGGCCTTTCTCTCACCTTTTCATTTATGCTGTAAATATTTACCTCCATATAGATACACACACATGCAGGCAGACGGTGGTTAGGTTCTCTCACTTATACAGTCACTAGGTTTTTCACTCCTAGTAAGGGAACAACAGAACTTGTAAACACGTTTCAGGACTTAGTACTCCAAAGCTAACCCATCACATTCAAAGACCTTTTCAGTTCAATTTGTGAAGGACAAACTCACCCCATCACAGCCAATACAGATTTTTTTTCCTCCAGAAAGCAAACCTGCAGTGTAATGGGACCACGTGGGCAAAGAAATCATGGAATGTAATTTATTTCTAGGTGAGAGTCCAGAAATAGGCAAACAACAAATCACCTGCTCACTCCAGTATAGCTAGGGTGCTTTTCAAAATTCCTACTACTGTGTTAAAGATTTCGTTAGGAATTATAGGAAACAAACTGGTCAATTTCCAATAAGACTTTTCTTTCTACCTTCTCTCCCTTCCTTTTTTTATTTTTTTTTCCTGCATGATTTCTTTTCTTAAAAGAAAAAAATTCTAACATCTGACAAACAGGCATTTTCTATCTTTTTTTAAAAGACTGAATTAGTGTTTTGAGAAAGAAGTGAACAACAACAAAAAAAAACTTCCTACTCACATGCTCGTATCTGATCTCTTTCTAACTGATTAATCCCAGTACTTTACCACATGGGGAGCCAGGGAAAGTTCCTCCACTATTCATCTGTTTCAGGATAACAAAAGAAGAGCAAGGTTTATGCATACAAGTGTATTTTGAATTATTGTTTAACAAACTGATTTTAAAAATGTGTATAAGAAATGTAGATTTTTCAAAAGTAAATGCAGTTCCTAATAAAGTGGCAATTTACTGCCTTGTGATGTCTTCTCTTCATTCACATAAAACCACAACACTCAAAAAATCAGATGACATTAAGCTTACCATAAAGATAACAGATCAACATTTTAGACTAGATTACTTGGCTCAGATTTCCAGGAGATACGTTGAAGAGCAATTTCTGTAATGCTTATTTTAATGAGTCAACAGATATATATCACCAAACTCATTTCATACAGAGGAATGGTCACCCAAAGTAATTCACTGTTATCTCAGGCTTGGTTTGAAACACTCATAAAGAGAAAAAGGATACAATTGCCCATTGTGATATTTCTGAACCTACAAACATGCAGTAAAGGTATTTTGCACAGAATTATTAAATTTAGCCAAGTACAGTTATACATTGGGATGGAAGAATAAGGTCATCTAACCATGGGAATAAGCCTCAAGACTGACTGCACTTTTTTATTATTTGTCTCTGTTTTGATGTTCTTGACACCATTTCATGGTCTCTGACCTGACTTAATAATTACCAAGGTACCCATGAAGCTGTTGAATGTGATACACATATTAAGTTCATTTATCCAATGAAACACTACTATGTGGCTCTGGGCAGCCTGGTCTAGTGCTTGGCGACCCTGACCAAGGCAGGGAGGTTGAAATTAGATGATCTTTAAGGTCCTTTTCAACCCAGGCCAGTAAAGATCCTCCCCCTGGCATCTAATCTAAATCTCCCTTCCTTCAGTTTGAAACCATTCCCCCTTATTTTATCTACCCATGTAAAAAGTTAATTTCACTCCTGCTTATAACCTTCTTTTAAATATTGGAAGGCTGCAATAACATCCTCCCGCATGTCAAAGGCCTTCCATAAGTCCAGTTAGATGACATTAGTTACCTGCCCTTTGTCCACCAATGATGTCGCTTCATCATAGAAGGCCACCAAATTGAACAGGCATGACCTTCCTTTGTTTAAGCTGTGCTGACTTCAAGATCACTTGCTTGTTTCTCATATGCCTTAACTTGTCTTCCAGTAGGATATTTTCCACGATCTTCCCAAGCACAGAGGTAAAGCTCACTGGCTTTTTGTTCCCCAGGTCCTCCTTCCTCCTTGTCTTATAAATGGGAGTGTTATTTCCATTTTTCCAGTCACTGACATCTTGACAACCACAACTTATTAAATGCGATGGAGTTCAGGTCAGCAACCACATCAGCCAGTTCTCTTAGGCTCCTGGGACTCATGGGATCAGTCTACTGATATGACCATTGTAATTAGGTTAACTTTCCATATCTGTTAGGCTGTGGATACCAGTAGAATCCTCCATGCTCATAAGTGAATAGCTAAGCGTAAATAAAAGCATCCTGCTCATTTATCTCCATGTGATCCTCCCAGGAGATTAGAGTTTCCAGTTCCTCAGTTTGTAGCTACAAACTCAGCACTAATATCTGAAACATGGGCATATTTTAATAAAATGAATTTGTGATGGCTTGCATGTTTTATTTCTGAACACAGAATTGATATGTTTTTAGACTCCAAGTCTCAGAGCAGGATGATTTATTTATCTATTTATTTTGCAGCTCAATAAAACATTCAAAGGGCAGGTCTAGATTTATCACAGGTGGACAGTGTGTAGAGATTGACATTATCCTAAGGCTTTCAGTTCTGAAATTTACTTTGTGCCAGCCACAAGTGTATAAGAACTGCAATTTATGCAAGCCCCAAGAGAACTAATTATGTGTTAGGAAGAATGTACATTTTACTTTGTAGTATACAACACAGAAAAGTTACTGTGAGACAGGCTCTTATGAGTCAGGAGATCTTTAGGTAAGTAATAGGTATGGTTGAGCTTGGGTCTATTCTAAAATAAACTCCCTTGAAGTCTCATCAAAATTAATACCTTTTCCCTCATTTAAATATATTTTCTTCATAGTATAGAGTGTTGACCCTGAAAATGCTCTGAATGCAAATAATACCAAGTGAAGGTCATGTACAGAATCTCAAGTTTCAACAGAAAATTATTTTTGTTCCTCTTCTGTAAAAAAGATTAATTTCACAAGGGGACAACAGCACTTTTTTACAAAGTCAGTATCCAATGACTAAAAGAGACTAACTGGATATCTGGTATAAGTTAATGGTCAAAATAAGTGCAGAATGTCAATTATGATAACAAATAATAGGAAGACTTTAATTAAAATTGTCCATACTTGTGTGTTATAAGCAAATAGAACTTAAATGTGTGACAATTAGGTCTCAAAGAGCTGGTACTGCATTCCACTGAGTTTGTTAGTCTGTCTCTCTCATTGTCTTCATACTTTGCATCAGTGTGTTGTTTAAATGTATATTTTTTTAGTGACATGGAGGACTGCTACCACAGAACTTAGAAAGATTTGGCTTTCACCAAAAGTTGGCAAGTAATGTGGAAAAAGTACATGGAAGCAAAGGTTGGAAGAAAAAAAAATCATTACATGGTCTATGGTAGTGGAGCTACATTAAAAATGCATCAAATTTAAAAGAGAATATTTGTCAGAAAAGATATTCATGGATACATTTTAAGAACAAGAGAGTGTTTCCTTACTTATCTTACCTGCTCTCCACAATAACACTTGTCTGCATCATGGTCAAGTGGTTCATCTTAGGTGTTTAAAAATACCCTTGACTAATAGGTTCAGGTGATGCAATAGCAGACAAACCTGAATTTGCCAGACAACAGGAAAGTAGTCCATGTTTTTGGAAATGTTCATTAGGAAAGAGCTAAGAAGGGGAGGTATGTATCTGGAACTTGTTTCTGCATAAATGCTAAAAGGTTTTCATGTCATTCAAACATGTTCTTGAAATTTCTGTAAGTGTATTCTTGTTTCCTATCTGCCAAACTGGAGGGGAGTTTTCCCTTCTAGCCACAAATCCATAATTTCAGCCTAAATTCTTCTATGGAATACTATCTTCTGAGTGCCTAGAAAGATGATCTTTCTATTTCCTGTAAAAGTAAGGTATTTCAGATGCTGATGCCTTCTTCACTAGTTACTGGTAAATCTCCAATGGTCTTTTTACCTGACAATAAGATTTCTTTATCTGTATATTTTTAGTGAAAACGTTTCGCACTCTTATTAACTGATATAGTTCAGACTTCCTCTGTTGAAAGTTTTAACTGTACTGAGGAACACTGTTACATACTAACATGCAGTCTATGTAAATGGAGTTACTTGTGGCTGATACTAAATGAAAATTAGTCATTCCTCTGCTTATCCAAAAATCAGGAGCTCAAACCATGAAAGGTCACTTTGAAAGGCATTCTGATTAAGAGTTTTACGCTGAGAACAGCAATAGTTTTCTGTACAGAAAGACAAATGACAATGTAGCTTGTGTTACCTAACAGTGTAGTTCAGATCTTCAAATATGAGGTCTTCAATAAAGCGATAATCCAACTGCCTAAAACTTTCCATTCAGTGACCTGGGTAAATCAAGTACCTTTATTCACATGCCTTGACTATCAATCCTTCTCCTTCCGCATGAACTTCATGTGCAAAACATACAACATTCTTGGGAGTAAAGTTGGTCATTCATTCTAGTAATATAAGACCAAGCTTCCTATCCGCTTTCTTGGGCAGTAGCTCTTTACCTTATCTTCTATATTTGTCAGAATACTTGTATATCACTGCAGTCTTACTCTCTCTTCTACTGTCACAGTTTGTTATCAGTCTGTGACTTTGTGACACCCTAGTGTTTGGAAAGGACATAAATGCTAAGGTCCAAGACCTCTGCAGGAAGTTTCTACCCTGTTTTTAGAAATACTGCAATCATAATTTTCCTACTTGATTTGGGAAACATGTCTCTGTCTCTACCATGACTCCTAAAAGATGTCATGATATTTCTTATCAGATGGTACCTTCAGGCATTTTGAGGTTCAAATTCAACTACAGCTGTAGCTAGGGCAATCACAATCTTAAGGGGACTTATGCATTCTTCTGGAGTTCAACTTATTCAGCACTGATGATGTAAAATGAAAGATCTCATAACTCAGTTCTAAGTATGAACATTGTTTGCATTTCCATAGCAATGGGTAGAAGCCATTTCCTCTTCTCTTCTGCAACAAAGTAAGCCATGCAGCCATTCAAGAGTTTTCATTATTGATAATTTTTCAAACGTCTGCTTGAGTTCACTGTCATTTTCTGAGAGAGCGGGGATAACAACATTTTATTACTTTCTCCCTTTCAAAGTATATGTAGTTATTAAATAAATATGCCAAATGTACTTCTTTGGCAAGCCTAGTCCCTAGTTCATTTGTCAGATCATACTGTCAGAATTTGCTCCACTGTTATTCTGCCACTGATTCCAGTTATAAAACACATACCTGAATCAGGCCCTTTCTGCGTCAGTGAAATAAGCAAATGCCTTCAGAGAAAACCTAAAATGTCTTCTGAATCTGTTGAGGATTAGAAAGACTTTAAAAATGACACTTTATTTGTGTTTAACCCTCATAAGTGATTTTGACCTTTCATGGTGGATTTGCTTAAGTGAGCCTGAGTCATATCTCAAGATGTACATTGTTCTGCAGTTTCACAGCATAAAGGTTGATGCAAACATTTTCTGCCCCTTCATTGCCCATAGATTTGTATCTACATTATTTCATTCTAGAGTCTCAGGTTAAATCCAAAACAAATGATTAACACAATATGTGTATCCATGATTCTTGATAACAAATTTTATTTTGATGTGAAAGCAATCAGTTAAAAAGCACTTATAGATGAGTCACTGAGTATGTAGGCTAATCTCATGATTTGGTCAGTATCATTCTATTGAATGCACATGAACTATGATATTTTATAGGTATCATGACAAAACAGAAAAAATTAGTATATCAAGAATAAAGCTGAGGTCAAGATTTCTATCAATTTATTTAAACGAGTTTTCCTTCTGTCCTTTGTTTATGAAGTAATTAAGTGTTATAAGTAGATTTCTCCATTTATCTTTAGGTAGTTATGTGACATACAGTTTCTAATAATAATTTCTGGTGAGCCATTTGTTTGAGTACTTGAAATTCAAAACAGGAATCATATTGAATTGAAGTTACGTTGACGCTGCTGTTTTTCCTGATTGGAAATGTGAATCATGTTAGTGAACTCACTTTACTTGACAGTTCTTTTCTATTAGTTTAGTATTATCTATTTCTACAAATAATCCTGCCGGAAAACATCATTCTTACAAATACCTAAGACATGTTACAAAGGAAAAACACAGATGCAGGTAGTGCCAATCTGTTTTCTTTAAGCTACTGTGTGCTATTATTTCAAAATTCAGTTTTAATTTTCCAGCTGTAGGCTTACGCATAACTCACCCAGCCCTAGTTAAATTATAAATTATTAGAGAATAAAAAGAGAAATAGACAGCCAACAACCAAAATGTTGTTAATAACCTTGTGTATTTGCATTTCATTTTGGTATTGTAAAATTAAGGTTCAATTCTTGGTGCTAACTCAACAAATTTTTCCCATTTATCTAGATTTCAATTAATGTCTTCCAACACCAAGAAACCAGATTCTCAGCAAATAGACTCTTCTAAATCAAGATAGATATTAATTAACTCTCTCCATTCTTTCTGTGATCAAATGACGGACTTCAGCCACTCCATTCAGTCCGAGACTTCTAAATTTGGAAAGAGATCAAATTTTTTACTGTAACATGAAGTTGATAGCATTCATACTGTAATTCATTAGTAGCTGAGCTGAACCATCACATTCATTTTGACTGTAATCAGAAGCACTTCAAATTCAGTTCTCAATGAGAAAAATTTAAATATACTGTTAGTAAAGATCTGCAGCTTTTCATGACTTGTTCAAAGATCCCAATTAAAAACATATATTAGAAAGGAAATATACCATTTCTACCAGGTAAGAGTAAACATGAATAACCATTTTTGATGTATTACATCCACTGTTTAAATTTTTCCACAACACAGTTTAAGCGTTCAGCTTTTTATTATTATTACTATTATTGCTTTCTCCTATTGATTTTTTTCTGCAGTCTGGTTTTTGGTTTAAATTTTACTTTAGGATCTCCAATTACACTGTTCTGATCAGCATGTAATTATTCTGTGTGTGAATTCAAATATGGCTTTCTGACATTTAACTTTTGCACTAGTGAAGTTAAAGTAGCTATTTATTAACTATTGTAGCATGGCACACATGCCAGGAAATCTGAATCACACTCAAGTTCAAATGTTATAACAATGGATTGGAATTCTCATTAATTGTGCAGGAATGGAGCATAATTCAAAGTAGTGCTGTTTAGTCCTTCAGCAGGAAATGCAAGAAGCATTTTTGAATGATTGTATGATACTCTTAGACAAAAATGAAATCCCTGAACTTAAGCTCCCCTGAAGTACAAGAACTTGAATGGTTAATAGGGTGATTACTAAGAGCTTATAATTTTGAGTGATGGACATTAATATAGAGTATGTGAAGGGCATTGAAATTCAGAACTGCGTTGTTAAAACATTTTTAACCACTGTATAACATTTAAAAGTACTTTTATCTCACCCATAAACCTTCACCAGTACTAGATCTATGATATAGAAATTGCAGAAATGTCAAAGATCTTGTCAGAAAAGAAACATGCACACACAAAACAAACAAAGAAACAAACAAAACCATACAGGGTTTTTCCATAAACCACATGTGGCAGGACATTTTTGTTTATGCTTTCTGTGTTCTGTTGTATTTCAGCTGGGAAGACAGTGCAGTTTTAAGGATATTTTTTCCCCATTCTGCAGCTTTTGTGTCAGTCTAATTCATTTAAATTTATCTGCTCACTTTTGTTTCCCAAACACATAATTCTGCTGAAATCAAGGATCCTAATCCTGATAAACTAACTTATATCCATTCTTAATGGTAAGGGGAAAAAATAAATCAAACAAAACAAAACAAAACAAAAACACTACACAACTAACAACAGCAACAAACAGTGCAAATAAAATTATTTCTGACATTTTCATATGCATAAACTGACAGCATTTCTCTACTCTGTCTGGAATGGATGTTTAAGATGAAGCAGAGGAGCGCAAAGGGGTTGAGAAGTTGAGTAACTACATTGTGTGGGATCCTGTATGCTAATTTTCTGCCAGGAGTTTGACTGAGAGACTAGCTGCAGTGACACCAACTACTGCAAGAAGAAGAAAAGCACATCTAATGCCTCCTTTCTCCTCTCATCTTCATGATGAGAAGAAGTGGAAAGCATGTATTAGAATTTAGTTCAAAAGTAGTAGCTACATCCCTCATGTCCCTGAGTTTAACAAAGGCTCCCAGAACTCTTAGTTCAATAGAAATTTGCACAAATAAAGTAGTTCACTCATATTTCAAACTGAACAATGCAGCCTTTAATGTACAACTCCCTAAAGAGGTTTCCCATTTCCAGTTTTCCAGCCTCCATGACACTGTGCAAAGTTTGGGCGCCTTAAGAAAGGTTGCATTTCTTTTATACATTTCTTCCTAACTCTGCGTGTGGCCAATTCACAAAAGTTTGAGCTGAGCAGTAGAGAGAAACAAAAGCAATTTTGTCTATGCTAATGAATTAAAAGGATGCACAGAACTTTCTCCTGCACTGATATTCATTTGTCTCTGCAATTTATTTAAGAGCATAATCTCCTGCATGGCATGCCCTGGGACATTTATGTTAGGTCTATATTTCGAAGTTAATAGATAACTGGGATCAGTTTAGCCATAGTTACTCAGCTTTAGAAAATAATGGCTTAATAGTCCAGACTCAAACATTTCCAAGGCAGTCAGCCTTGTTTGCAGAGAACGATTGAGCACAGCTTTAACAGAGAAATAGCTCCATTCAGGCTATGACACTCTGGGACTGATGAAACTCTCTGAAAAGACAGGATGCCTCTTTCCAGGGTGCAATGTGGCACACAGTTTGGAAAAAAAATACGGAGAACATAGAGAACCCAAAATGGATGGTGACGCACAAAAAAGTTGCATCAAATATTAGTATGGTTCCCATGATGAACAGAGAAAGAAACAGTGGACTCAGAAATTGCCGAATGGCGTATCTTGGTCTGCTGTCTCCAAAGAAAAGGTAGAAGTAGATCAGCCTCAGAACTCTCTTCCCTTCAGAGTTTCCAGCTTTCACAAATTAATAGTAGTTCTTTCCACAGAAATAATTTATTTGTTTGTTTCATTTTAATATCTCTGAATGTCAGGCAGTCTAACTAGTAATATTAATTACAGCATTAGGTGACTCTCTCTCATTCTCATAACTGTCATTTCAGTGATGGAACTTAAATTAAGAACTTTATTACCTTAATATTTCTCATTTAGTACAGACTACTATACAAACTTATATGGTAGGGAAGGCAGAAACAAATCACACCAAAGCGAGAGATATTCAGAGATATTTTCCCAAGGCTGGCTATTATTTTTATCTTAAAAAAAAAGAAAGCAAATTAGTTGAAATCATTGCACATCTACATGAGATTTTTCCAGCTCCAATATTTAACAGGAAAACATAATAATTCCTCCTTTTCAGTAGCTTTGATTTACTTTTATGGCCCTGCTCAAAGAAAGTATCAAGACATATATGTTTTCTAACTATTTTGGAGAGCAAGCATCTGACACTTTCTCCTCATGGTGAGCTGTCCTTTCATAGCTAGATTTTTTCAATTGCAATATGCATTTTTAAGTTACGTGGAATCCACTACCTCTGCCTATCAAGTTAAACAACAAAGAGCATTAGGACGGAAACCCCAAAATTCACATTCTGAGCAAGTTGCTGATCAGAAGGAAATATTCAGGGCCAGGAAATGAGCACGATCTGAGATCACATATCTTTCTAGAAGTGACATTCACTTAAAGAGAAGCCTCTTCTGAAGTTAAGCACCTATATGTTACACAGTGACAGGAACGTAGGTTTGGTGGCTCACAAAGAAGGCCCCGTTTAGGAAATTGCACTCTCTATATTTTCTAGATAAACCTTTGGTGTTCCTGTAATACTTTTATATTTGAGAATAAGTACATATAAATTGCCTTAACATACTTGGTATCTGAGAACAAAGTTTCTTTATCCAGAAGGCATTTTTAAGAATTTTCTTTCTCATGATTCTTGTCATTTTTCTTTTCCTATCTGTCAAATGAATTTTTTTAGAATGTCTTTGCACTTTGCACAATGGCATTATTTGATCACTTCTACATAGTCCCACTTTCAGCACTTCCTATTATATTCTGCAAATTGGTACTGCAGAGACTTTTCAGGTGGATGAAAGACGTAGCATGACAGCCATTTTGAATGAAGAAAATATCCAGAGGAGGTCCACAAAAATGATCCAAGGGATATTTCACATGGGGACAAACAGAGTGCTGGGGCTGATAAGCCCAGAGAAAAGGAGACTCCATGGAGATGTGATACGACCCTTCAGTATCTAAGGAGGCGTTACAAGAAGGAAGGGGACAGACTCTTTAGCAGGGACTGCTGTGAATGGACAGGGGGAAATTATTTCAGAATAAAAGAGCGGAGATTTCTATTAGCTATGAGGAATATGTTTTTTACAGTAAGGATGGTGAAGCACTGGAACAGGTTGCCAAGAAAGGTGGTGGATGCCTCATCCTTGGAGACATGCAGGGTTAGACTAGACCATGCTCTGAGCAATCTGATCTAGCCATAGATGTCACTATTCATTGCAGGGCTTTGGATTAGATGACCTTTAAGGGTCCCTTCCGACTCAAAAAATTCTATGATTCTACAACCTGTGCAATTCTACAATTCTATGCAACCTAGTCTAGGGAGCTGCTTTGGCAGGTGGGTTGGACTCGATGATCTCTGGAGGTCCCTTCCAACCCCTACAATTCTGTGATTCTGTGATTCTGTGAAAATTAAAGATGGAAGCTATAATCACAGTTATATTATCCTGGTTTTTGAAGAACTGTCCTATGATAAACTTCTATGGGAAGCTGTAATCTTTTGTACATGGTAGGCACATTTGGGAGTATTTTCAGATATGATCCCTCCATCTAAAGATCACACAGAGTAGTGTTGAACCTAGGCTCCTTCTGGTGCCTGAGACAAGCACTACCAGCATTGTATGACAGAGAATTCTAGTGAACTACACCTATCCCTTGAACATAGGGCTGACTTGTACAAAGGCAGCCTATTGTATCTGAGATAACCTTCAAAATATTTTACCTTACATAGCCTGTTGGAAGCAATAGGCACTTCTGAAGATTAATTCATGTAATTCTAAAATAGGTATGTAGATCATTTAAATTTGTTCTAGGAGTTTTGGTTTTATGTATTTGCTTATTTTTCCCATTTACTTTTAAGAAGCAGTATATCACAGATATCCTTGCACATGTCTACAGTATGTATGCTTACATCTGTAAGTAGGACAGACTCCACTCCTAGCTTCTGGGGCTGATTCCTCAGCAGGAAGATGCCATGTCCCCATAGCTGACCCAGATGGTTTGTGACAGTAGCTAGGAGACTTCAGGCTACCTAATTCTGGTTTTAGATACATAACCCTCACTGTGTATAGTCCCATGAATCCAGTGAAACCATAAAGATAGTCTTTCAGGGTACAACTTATGTCATTTACCCCAGGAAACCTAAATTTGATTTCAGGTGTACTGCTTTTTATCTGAATTACCCTCCTGTCCAAAAAGCACCAAAGAAAGGAGGCTGTAAGAATTATCACATTGCTTTTAAATTTACTGTTTGCAGATCCAGCAGATGTTGACAACTTTGTCATAAACATTACAGGAAATCATGCAAAACTGTACAAGTTGTAAGTGGTTTTACTGAAAGGAATAAATATATAATTAGAGTGTTATTAGAATTCAGATGTTTCCGTTTTTTATTTCACAGCTATTATGACCTAATGGTTTCTGGTTTACTTAGAAATACTTGAGTTCACAGACCATTGACCGGATGGCCTGCAACATCCACTCAGAAATCATTATGCTCTTTTATATTAAAATGGTTTCCACATAAAGGCATTAAGACACATTTGGAGGTGGAACGAGGCCAGCCAGGGCCTGAAAGATAGTTGAGATGTATGGCAAAATTTACATGTAGTAAAAACGTGCAAAGGAGTGATTTTTTATTTAAGAGAAGAGAAATACTGAAACTGATTTGAATCACATTATTGACACAATTGGGAATACAGGGTTAAAAGAAAAAAAGAAGAAAAACATAGATAATGCATCTATCCTGACCCACAGTACATTAAAAAAGCACAAAATCATAAAATGAAATACAGATAAATATCTAAAAATTATAGAAGATACTTCTACAGCAAATGTTATTAGCAAATAGATTCTGTTCTACAGAAAAACATGAGAGAAAATATTTCAAATAGATCTTAAAAAAAAAAAAAGATGAATTTTATACCCTCTAATAACATCTGTAACAATCATAGCTAAAAAAATGATGAGGTTAATCAGATCCTTTTGCAGAGTGTACTCCGATAATATGCTCTGGTCAGGAAGGAATTATTTGCATTTTGTATCAACTATAATGTAATGCAGCTGGTTATATGTCTCATGGAGAAAGTTTCTGCTAAAACATAAGGTGAAAGCAGTAGTAGAATCACTCCTTTGCACAATGACTGTGCTCTAGACCAACCAGTCTTAGAAGAGACATCTAAATTTATTTATAGGTGAGGCTGGCAAGCATATTAGTGAGAAGGAAAGTGTAGATCATTTTTCCTTATAAAATGCACTTCTTTGTTTATAAAATTCTTAAAAGAGGAATTGTTCTGCATGAATTCTATGCCTTAAATTTAGCCTTTTAAATAAAAACTGATAAAAAAAAGCAACAGTAAAATGCAAAGTAGCTATGGAGAAGCCATATATAAAAAGAAAGATTTCAGGCCTATGTACATTTTGTACCTTGCACAGACTGTAAAATGTTAGTTTCCTGGAACTTCTTATGAATGTAATGATGGCAATACTAGCACAAAAAATGAAATTAAAAAAAATATTGATACTGTAAACAAATATCTAAAAATGAAAGTGGTACTGAAAGCTGGGATTTATGCACACTTTTTCTTTAATTTAATTATGTTGTAAGTTAGATTCCAGAAATCTAGTTAATTTATCTTTTTAATTGAGGTACTCTTTCAAGTTGTCAGATGTAACTATCCTTGTTAATTAGTTTTTTTTTTTCTTTTTTCTTATTATTTTTTTCCCTCTAGGGAAAAAACAACAGCAACAACAAATTGCTTTTTCTGTCTCTGCTAAGAAATAAACTATTTTTACCACCTTTGGGGTAAAACAAATAGGGTGTTACTTACTTTTAACGTTTTTGGAAAATATTGTATCACAGACTACATACATAAAATGGAACCATTCTCTGACGCATTTAACAGTATGGTTACGCTGTTGAGCTGTAGAATAATAAAAATGAGCACAAAAGAGACATGGAACTGTCAAAGCGTGTCCTGAGGAGGGCCACAGAAATAATCCAAGGAAACGAACACTCTCCCTATGAAGACAGTGTGAGAAACCTGGTGCTGTTCAGACTGGAGAAGAGAAGGCTCCTGGAAGACCTGAAAGTGGACTTCCAGTATCAAAAGGGGCCCCTTTTTGAGAGGAGATTTAGATCTGACATAAGGAAGAAGTTTTTACAGTAATAGCAAGTAGGCACTGGAACAGGTTGCACAGAGATGTGGTGGAAACCCTGTCTCTGGAAACGTTCAGTTTCAGGATGGACAGGGCCATGAGCAACCTGATCTAGCGTTAGATGTCCCTGTTCACTCCACGGGAGTTGGACTAGATAACTTTTACAGGTCCCTTCCTAGTCAAAGAAATCTATGATTCTAATATTTCTCTTTTTATAAAGAGAGAAACTGAACTACAGTGGTGAAATGATGCCAAAGTAACCTGGCAGTCCTATGGCAGAAATGTGCACAAAGATCAGTTCTTAGTGCTACCCCACTAGGATACACACTTAAGTGGGTATTCTCTGCTCAGAAGATGACAATGTCCTACAACTGGTCCTATTGAAAGTGGAATTTTAATCATGTATTGTAGTAGCTAAATATCTATATAGAAACATTCTACCTTTATTTCATTACATTTCAGTAACAATAGGTTTACACAGGAATGAGTATTATTATCAGTGCAAAAAAGGTCAAATTAGCTCCCTAGAGGTAGTTTCATTGTATGTAAAGAAAGTGAAGGTGGAAAAAATATTTAATTGTTTGTATTAAAGGCATTGCTCTGCAAAGTAAGTCTGTGGTTACTACGCTTGTAAATATTCTGTGTCGCTTATACAAAATGTGTGGAAAATATAGTCAGTCAAACTGGGACTTCATTTGCAAAGAGAAACATTAGAATAGAGGCGCAAAGCATACTGCCTTTTTTTTTTTTTTTTTTTTCCGAGTAGCTCCATAAATATAAATCTATTTAAAACCATGGGGAGAAAGGTAAGCCCAGACAAGCTTCAACTCAGATGCAGTGTACTGAGCACCCTGGGATGGAAATGCTGCTGTGGAAGAAATCACTCTAGTTCTGCAATAAGACTTTTGCCTTCTACTTCTTCCATATACATGCTCAAATTATTTAGCAATAGGCAAATTTACATGAAAATTGTTATTTACCACTCAGGAGTTAATGTAGCTCTACCTACACTTTGTGTGACTTCTGATCACTCTAGGATGACTGTGTGACCAAATTTAACGTTATGATCAGTTCTACAGTGGCTACCATCACAAGTTCATGTAGGCAGAAGGGGGAAAAGCAGAAACTCATTAATATATAACAGAAAAGCTTTGACATAAGAGGGAAAATATCATCCAAAATTCTAAATGGATGAAGAGATACAGGAGTTTACACAACTATGCTTAATACTGTGTGAAATGTTCTAAAATATTTTGTCTGGCTTGCTGATTGTGTCTGGCTTCTGGCCCCTCTAAAAGACCAGAGTAAAAACCCTATTTCACAACTCTAAGTCCTGTGGGAGTGTTTTATATACTCTGGAGTATCTAAAAATACACCAGACACCTATGTTAGGCACCCGAACTGCTCCTCAGACTTCTGTGCAGTGCCCTGGAGAAGGTGCAGTTAGAATATATGAAGCAAAAAAGAATCTATCTACATTTAATGCGGAGCTCAGAAAGTAATGCTGCATCTAAATTGCTTGGTAAGTGTCTCTGTTGCAGGCTTGGTCCCCTTATGATTCAAGTCAGAGACTTGGTAGGAGTGCAGAGTGGCTGCTTTCCAGCTTGCACATCTGAGTTCCCTTTCCATAAAAGCAATTGTTCACTTTTTCAGAGGAATATATGACTAAATTTAAACTCTTGCCAGGAAAGGTTTGGGCAAAATGCCTTTTTACTTCATACTAAGAATGTGGCAACTGAAGTAGACTTCATAATCCAGTCTGCTTTTTAAGACAACTGTAGGAAAAATGATGTGCAATAAGATTTGCCTGTGTGTAACATGCATGAAATTGATATTCATTATCCCAAACTGTCTGTTGCACTGATGTAATGTGTGTCAGCCATAAAATAGAGAATGGAAGATTGCTTGTGCTTTTCTTTTCATGGCTGCTTTTTCTATACTTTCAATCAGATTTTCTGGAAGCAACTTAAGCAGTGATAAAAATATAACACAAATCTCCCTTCATTTCAAACTGTTACAATAACAGATTGAAATTCCACACTTTATCAGCAGTCAAATATAAGCACATAAATCTAGGCAGTGTGAAAGTTTTGCAAGGTCTGTGAACATTTTACTGAATAAAATATAAAAAAACATAACATACATAAAGGTAGTTAATCTTTTAACTGCAGAATACATTAATTTTCAGTCATTTACTACCATAAACAACAAACTTTGCCATATTCATCATTATGCAATTAAAAAACAAATGAGAACTTACAGAAATTATATAAGGAGGATTATACTTCCAGCAAAGGTTAACAGATGGATTTACCATATAATGCTAAAATGCATCAAGAAATAATAAATTAAATGATAATAATTCCAAATCATTATGTGGTACAATTATACTAGCTTTCTAACACAGGTAGCCTTGAATCCCAACAGAAAATCATGCTTATTTGGTATAGTTCCTTATTAATCAATGAGCCCAGATTTACACTGACTAAAGTGTAATTGATCAAAGAATGTAATGATCAGAAGCCCAACAGGGTGCAACTATATGTACATAAGGTAAATAAGCAATTACTAAATTACTCAGATGTCAATTATATTAAATACTGCCTTCCCATATGCTGAAACTAAACTGTAAACTTTTTTCATCCATGCACGTGCAGACATAAGATATCAAAGGAAAACAATAAATAGGAAAACAATATAACTATGAGCCTAAAATTAAACTCCAGGTAATTCACGGTGAAATTCCCTGTTGGAAATAAGCACAGATTGTATATAATCTTAATCTTGTTTTATGATCAATTTTTATGTTATTCTAGCAAAATAACAATTATCATTGCACCCCCTAAAATTACACTATTATTTTTAGCTTCATTTTCTATTTATGTACTACAGCAAATAAAGCAGTATGTAGAATCAGAATAATTGTGTTTTGCAAAAACTTATTTAGCATTTTTATACTTCTACACTGAACTTAAAGCTAGACAAAACACGTGTGATAAAATTTATATTTTTAAAGAAGGTACTTTCATCATTGCACATCTCATTCTTCTAGGGATTGAAAACTTAAGACATACCGATTATCTTCTTCAGATTTTAAACATTCAGACAAGTGGGATCTGCACAGAACTAGAGCAGAAGGAAGCAGAAATGAACTGTTCCAGTTCATCTCAACATCTTTTTGAAGTCCTGCACACAGGCTGTCTCTTGATGGTTCTCTGTTATCCAGATGTTTTGGCCTGACTCCACTACTTCTGACAATATAACATTCTAAGCCATTTGAATTTGTTTTCTCTGTATTAATATCCAAGTTCGGTAGCAAGAGATCTGCTTCATCAAGATGCTTCCTGAGGTATTTATGTAGCAAGAACTATTAAGATATTTCTTGTTTTCTGCATATGGAAATTCTGAAGCATATATAATCATGGCTCAGCTTTTCCTCTGAAATTGCAGAAGCTTGTTTTTGTTTATGTTCTGTCTTAAGTCTATATAACAGACTGTCCAAGCCCTACAACAGTTTGTTTGCCAGTCTGTTTAGATGATGCAGTGTTTTCTGCAGTTGTTTGTTTATTTATATTTCATCTTTAGAAGAATCTGGTATGCACCAGACAGCTTTGTCCTAATAAAACCATCTTATTAGAGCTTGACTTTCTTGTCTGAGTTTCTCCTTGTGTTTTCATTTTCTTTGTTCCGTAGAACAAAGAAAGCCATGCCTAGCCATAATGTTTTACTGTTACGCATACAGTGTTTCTTTTTATTTGCAAGGTTGTTATTAAAAAAAAAAAAATGTCACAGAGAATGTTTTTTGAATGTTAGACATCTAACACTTATTTTGAAATGCATAACTTTGTTTTATGTTTAAAACCAAACATTATTCAACCATTAACAGTATTAATACTATTAATGAAGTTTGTAAACAGCTGTCATAAAAGTAGTTCAGGGATACAGCAATAAAATATCCTTTCAGGCTAATTTTAGATTTCATCTTTTATTACCATGTATTCAATGGCAATATTTAAATTGGGAGAGGAGGGAGGAGGCAAAGGGTTAAGCATTAAAGCAGCAAAAAATTTTATCTAAAAAAGCCTTCAAGCAAGTTCAAACATTTGAGAAATTAAGGTAATATCCTACTATACTGCAAATTAGTCATCTAAGCCTGGTGAAATTTACCTTGAAGTACTTAGACTTCAACCTGGCGAAACAATAAAAACATTAGAGGTTTTCATCCAAGATTTGTGCAGATCAGGTAAAGTTCTAGATAACTGAAAGAGGAAAAATGTAGGGCTTGTCTGTAAAAAGGAATAGGCAGATTAGTACAGGGATATCAACAAACTTTCAAACTCAGAAAACTGCTGAGACAGGCTGCCTGATAGTAAGCATACATAAAAGTGTGAGAGGGTAAGTAACAGTTAACACAGATTTGTCAAGAGCAGACTATGTTGTTCCAAAGAAAGTTCAATGTGTAGAAAGGGAGAAAAAGATTCGTTGTCATAAACCGCAAGGTAAGTAATATATGTGACACTGCCACACTTCATGTTCCCACGACAAAGTGAGTGGAAATTCATCTAGATCAAAATGTTGTGAGTTGCATATGCAATTAACTGAAGACCCATACAGAAAATGTAGATATCATGATGTCAAAATAAAAAAGCTTAGTCAAGTGGTGGTCCACTGAAATCTGTTCTGAACCTGTCACTACTTAAGATTTTAATCAATTATCTCAACAGTGAAATAGAGGCATAGCTCATTAAATTGAGTATACCAAACTAAGAGCAGATGCAAGCACACTGACATTCAGGGTTAGAATTCAAAATGATTTGAAAAGGGAGAAAATAGTATAAATGGAATTAGAATTCAAAATGGGACAAGAGCAAAATATTACTTTAAAGTAGGTGTAAATAATAGTACAACATTAAGATCAACAAGACAGGAAGCAGTGCTGCTGAAAAATACTGAAGTACAGTGTCCAGGGTATCCAACTGTCACTTCTCCTTTACCTCTACTTCCAAAAAGAGAAAAATATGATGATGTGTCATAGGAAACCATGAAACAGCAACAAGAATGAACAGTAGTAGAAGTAGTATTAAAGGCAGAAGCTATGAGGACAGGCTGAAAAAGACCTATAAAAGAAGAAGACTTGTATATATATATCTATTTAAGCTCTATTTAAAACTTTTTAGAGTTTCTAAGGTACAACAAGATGGCTTGGAATGATAGTGTCATACCTTGCCGTGACATCTGCATGTTTCAGGTCTGAGAAGGCATCTTGAAGGACCATTAGAACGTTTGTGAGGTTAAATGAATCAAATCTTACAATAAAAGCAGCCAATGGATCCCAAAAGTTCATTTCATCCACCTGAAAGTAGATGCATATACAGTGGCAGCAGAAAAGCTTCTCCAGGCTAAGTTGGATTTCTCTCAGTGACCTCCAGATGCTGCTTCAGGAAAGCAGGTTATCAATGGTATTGTGTTATAAAATATGGATGTCCTATTGGAATCTTTCACACACATTGTGTACCCGAGAAGACAACAGACACCTATGGGTGGGAAGTTAAATCAAGACTTGAATTTCTGGTGGCTGCTATGGGATCACAAGACTTTCTGTAGACGTCTACCTGAAGCATTTCAACTATGTATTCACAGAGATGACAAGTGTATCTATATATTTAGGCTGTGATAAATTCCATTCTGATTTGACCAAAAGATCCATTTGGTTGTCTCATTAAGACTAAGCTAGTATATATATAGGCTGCTCTGAAAGTAATGCCCCCTATTTATTTCCATGAAAATGCAATAGAGTACAATAACACTATTTCATAGAGTAAAATTATCAGCTACAAAACACTGTCTTTCAGCATAATCACTGCCATTAGTGACACATTTTCACCAGTGATCAACAGGAGCCTGCATGCTGTAATTGTAAAAATCTTCAATGGTGAAGATGACCTGCTCTCGCTGCTTCCACTGCTGAAAACCACCATGCATTGACTCATTGTGCTCACAGGCACTGTTTGGTCTTCACAAACGCTAAGCAAGCATCAGTGAATGCTACCGGGTGCTTTTTTTGTCTGCATTGAAGACACACCTTTGCTTTATATTAGATGCCATTTTGTCAGATTGCCCGTCCACTGCTATCTGTCATACAGCAACAAAATGTAATATTGTTGGTAAGGTTCATCGTCTATTTCCATACCACCAATCTCCACCTCTGACCCTGTGGTTCAACATAATAAAATTACTTTCAAAGCAGCCCTTGTATGGAAAGAGAAAAAGGTAAAAAAAGGGAAAAAGGGAAAAAAGGGAAAAAGGGAAAAAAAGGAAAAAGGGAAAAAAGGGAAAAAGGGAAAATGAAAGGAAAGCTTTAACAATTCAAGCTATAACAATTATAGCTATATTAATTATTGCTATTCAAGCTATAACAATCTTTTCTATCACAAAAAATAGGAAAAATAATTCAAAAAGCTGTTCTCCTTGATCCTATATCGAGCATAAGAAGTATTTCACCTAAATTTTATAAAGGGAAATTAATCTTAGGCATAAGGAAAATTTTTTATCTGGAAAGATAATTAATCTTTGCAGCAGATTACCTTGGAATACTGTGGAATTTCTATCAATGGAAGTTTCTGAAAACAAGTTAGAGAAATAACTACCATGAATCATTTATGTCTAGTTTATATTGTCTTAAGGACAAACTATTAGACTCTCAAAACGCTTTTCAATCTGCTGCTAGTCTATAATCTTGAAGTATAATTAGTATCATTTCTTATCCTTTTTGTTTGAACTTCATATTGTTGACATTTAAATGATCATCATTTAGGTTTTGTGTTAAGAATATAGGTAAGATATGACAGGTCATACCTGTTGGAGATATACTTATGGGATGTCCATAGCCATACAAACAGCACGTCACGACTCCCAACTTTTTTCACAGTTTGACAGCAATAGTATCAAAACATCTTGGGAGAGAGGTGCAAGGGACAGATCTTCCACATTTCACATGAGTAATTACACCTGCACAAAGATTTTAAAACTATGCAGAATAAATAACCAAAGTTATGTATAGAAAAAAATAAAACTTCATCAGGACATTTCAAATTTAGGGCTTTCTTAAAGGCTGATGTTTGAGTATGAGTAACTGAAAAATATATCTTGAATGAGTCAATTGACTGAATCCAAAGAAACACAGCTATAAAGGTGTGATTATATTACTCTGAAAACCGTAAACATAAGAGACTTGGATTATAGGAACAGACTGTAAAAAGAAAGTGTAAGAACGAATTTGACGTATTGATTACCTTTACAAGCATTTATACTAATAAAGAGACTAAATAAGGAAAATAATTAACTTTCACTGCCTCAGTTCTGGTCCTTCATTATTTCTACTTTTCACTGACTTCACAAGGCTTTTTGGAAGCCTGTAATACCAATGTCTTCTACAGTGTGTTGAGGGCATATTTCTCCACATATAAAATTGACAGGATGTTAGAGTTTTGCCCTAGGATGCTAGCAACAGATTAGTACAGGGATTTCTTCATCTGCCTGCCAGAGAATGGTGAAACAAACATCTGGTCACTGTGTCACAACAAATCTGATTTGGTTGATAAGTCCATTTCTGTATTTCTTGGGGAGCATATTGAGGACACTAGCTATTCTGTTTCAGAATTCCAAAGAAGTTAAATTTGAGCCAAGTTCTGTGACCAAAGAGCTCTTGCTGTTTTTTGCATTAACACTTTTACAGACACAATCACTGAGATCAGTTGCTCTTCTCATGTCTATTGTCATGCTTTCTCTTAAGGACCCTTTTTCTTGTTTGCTGCATACAAGTTAAGGACCCCAGATCTTTTCTGAGTGACTTGTCTTAATATTTTCATTTCTTCAAATGCAATATTCAACTTAATTTCCTGAAATGAGTCTGGCAGATCCTCCATCCTAGAAATAAACTGTCTGAAACACTAGCTGGCATCCTGGAGAGTAGTCTGATATCGTCAAGCATGAGCTAGTAACTTAAAAAAATTCTGGAGTTAGTATAAAAATATAATGTGCCTTATACTAGCAATTTGTTATAGCTTGTGTACCACACAGATAGCATTTGGAACCAAAGATCCACCTTGCATGACTCCATAAACAGCAATTTTGGAAATCATATTTGTAACATGTAATATTCCTACACTGTGGAGTACCTGTGCATTTGTTATAGAACTTGCAACTCCTTCTGAAACATAATCTTCAAAATCCAGTTTGGGACTGTATTTTTGACAATAGTACTACTGTTGGGACTAATTAGTTGTCTCTTATGACAAAAATCAGCATGATCTGCATGAGACTACCTTTGCTTATTTAAACCTGCTGTTGTTCATTTGTTTCCTTTACATAATCATCTCCTACTCTGAAGTAAAATCCTTTCTGAACCATCAGCTTTGCAGCCTGTCTCTGTCTCTTACACGTATTTGCTAAACTGTAGCTGCTAAAGAATGTAGGCTCACTGAGCTGAGCATCTGCCAGGAGCTATTTGGCATACAGTCAGGATGAGACTGTTACAGAGGCAACATCAATAGACAAACCAACTTCTGTGGTAAATGTGTAGTCCTTGCCTTATCTATAAACTGTGTCTCTCTGTGTGCATTTTACATGCAATTTGGCCAGAAAAAGTAGAGAGGCTTTTCTCTATTGTCTGATTCTTTGCACAAATTCTTTCTCCAGCAGATCTTGGCAGATATTCTCATAGACTTTGTTATAATTATGCCTGTGTCTTCCTGTGTGGTTAAAAGGGAAAAAAAATAATGCCCTGGCATCCAAGGACATTATGTAGCTGTCCAGTTAAGTCCAAAGGTAGTCCTCATCTCTGATAAGGATAGATCACGATGCAGCAAAGCATTTACAATAACTTTCAACTTTTTTACTTTCAACGTTAGCAAAACCACCACTTTGCTATGCCACCTTCAGAGTAGATAACTGAAAGACTGAATTTAAAATGTACATTGAAATTCCGTAGTGAGTTCAAATATTGAGTATACTCCTGTTCTCATAATAGATACCAAATAGATATTCATCCTAATATCAGTCTTCATCAGCAAAGTTTAACTTTCCACAAGACAAAATACTTGAGAATTTTTTTCCTTCTGTAATCAAGGCAGCCACTTACATATTACTCCAATAAATTATAGTATCTATAAATGTCTCTTTTTCAAGCTGCTCTATGTAAAAATGTATAAATTAAACATGTAATATATTGAAAAGAAAATATGTTATAGAAACACTGATATTATTTCTAACCTAGGTCTGGTTAATTAGGAGAGAAATCTCTATTATAATATTTTACCAAACTTTCTTTTCTCTACTTGAAAAATCTGAACGAAATGAAAGGGTTGAGATTAGAGACTCCTGGCATCATTTTCATTATCCAAAAGAAAGACTCATAGAAAAAGAAAAAAAAAAAGAAGAAGAAGAAAAGAAACCTGACAAACAGTGTGGGCCATACTATATCCTCTGGATTGTATACAGTTGTTAATTGGTACCTCAGTATGGTTCAGCTGAATTGTATTCCATGGGAATATCTGTGGTCCTTTCTGGAACTCTTCTGGAAGATTTGTGACATTTCTCATTGAAAGTTTAGACAGCACATTAGATCTGAGGGAAGTTATCTGAATCTACACCCAAAAATACCAGCAAAATAGATGCCAAATACTGGAAGGTATTCCTGCATCCATCAGTCAAGACTATAATTTGACATTAAAAAACAATAAGCCTGAATGATGTCCCACTATTCTCAAATCAACTCTTGGCCCATAGTACACTTCTAAAACACCTTCTGCATAGCCCACTTAGGCACATATGTCCTTTTTCCCCATCTGCTCAGTTTTTTACTACTACCTCCAATGTCTGTGTCTGAATTCATGACTGGATTTTCCACATAGATTGGCATTTAAGTATCTTAAACCACCAGAATTTTAAACCTCCCACTCATAAACATATATATATATATATAATATTTTTTGCAAATAGTTATTTACTAGTTAAAACTCAGAATGTTACAGTTCTGTAAGTCCGTATGCTACATGTTAATGAAAGCTTAGATGCCTGAGCCTTCAGAGATAGGAGACATCAAAGATATTGGTTTTCTGGGCAACTGCCAGCCATCCAAATTCTAGTCTTAAACCTACCTAGTAGAGAACAGAGTTCATTCTGCTAATATAAAGTAATGGAGTCTTGTATGTTTGTACAAACCCCCAAATTAGGTTATAAAAGACAAGATAATGCAATATTTTATTTCCTCACAGGCTTTTTGGTTGCTTAATTGCACAAAAGGAAGACTAAGCATCGCCTACAAATGCAATAGTAATCATTCCTGGAAAAACTTGAAATTAAAATCCATGCATTCAGCTGAATCCAACAGAGACACATTTCCTATCAGATACATCCTGTGAAAGGTTAAGGTTCATTTAAAGAAATACCATTTCAAGAATAGAGAAAATGAGAGAGGAATATCAACAAAGGTAAAGACCAAGTAATCCAAAATTTTAATTTGACCCTGCAGACATACTCTCAAAGAAAAAGTAAGAGTAGTTTAAGTTGACCATCTCCTTACATTAAATTGCAGGCTAAAAAAATTAAAACCTAACACACAATTACATAGAATCACAGAATTGCAGGAACAGGAAGGCAGCTCTTGAGATCATCAAATCCAAATCCCCTGCAGGTTACCTAATGTAAGTTGCACATGTAGGTGTCTAGATGGGTTTTAAATATCTTCAGAGAAGGAGACTCCATAATCTCTCTGGGCAACCTGATCCATCATGTTGCTTCATCAGTATTTCATCAATCAAGCAGTAAAAAAGTTCTGTTTGTTTGTATGGAATTTCTCATGTTCCAGGTTCTGCCCCTTTGTACTATTGTTGCACTTCAATGAAGAGTCCACCAAACCCACTGTTTATAAACAGTTACGAGATCATAAAGAGTTATGAGATCATAAGATATAATTAATTGTTTCAGGTTCCATTTGAATAAGTTTTGTAAGGGAGGAAGACAGAATTGGAGCAGGGCAGTGAAGTACATTAAGGAACAGGGAAGTGTAGCAGAGTAAAAATGCAGCCACAGGAGCTCGTAGGTGCAAAGATTAAGTACTGCACAAATGCTGGAGCTGACTCTTCCCTGATGGCACCTCTGGGACTTTCAGGATCATTCCTGGCACTAAAAGGATGTTTGTAGAGAGGAATGTAATACTGGCAAAGATGGAAAGAGCAGTTCATAGTAGTTCCCCACATAGCCTGAAATAACTACAAGCTCCTAGTCATAGTAGGCCTGGGCAAGAAAGTGCTGCTGTCATAAATCTGAGGGGGAAATAAAAAGGACTCCTGGCCTGCAGCAAGCTATGCCAAAGACAGGGAAGACTGGAAGGGAAAGATAAGAGGAGAGCAGATGTTTGACACTCGGTACCAGAGAGGAAACCTATACTGTGGCTGTTGAAATGGAGAGTTCCCCTCTGAGAACCATGTCTCAGAAAGCAGCTGCCAAGTAAAATAGCCATTAAATCTCAGCAGAAACAAACATCATCACACTATGCTGTGTTCCTTTAGTAGGCACAACAGCAGTTCACACTGGGCTAGTATCAATTGTACTGTACTAAGCCTGGACAAAAACACAGGTCAGAGTGACAAAAGCAGGCACTTTTAATTAAGCAGCTTGAACTGAAAAGAAAAAAAATACTAGAAAAGAAGAAAAAGCTATGAATTAAAATTGTATTCTTCGTTACATGTAGTGCCTCACTGCTCTAATGTAAACACTATCATCTCACTGCTATGAGAAGCATTTTAAGTAATATTGGATTTTTACTTGTGCAGTTTTCTAGTCTGGGGTAATTGGGATTCCTTCCATCCCATCTCTTTTCATCTGCTCCTGAATATCTGCGCAAGATGGTATGGCATAAATTCATGCATATGGTTATTCTTTGTGTGTAGAGAAATCCTGTAAGCAAGTTAGGGATATGAGAACTATAAAACATTTCCTTCCATAGAAGGCATTTGTTTTATCTTTCATTATGACAAAAAAAAAAAAAAGGCTATAGTTACTACAGGTATCTGAAAGCACAGAGGTGTCTAATTTTAGTCTGGTAATCTGCAACTGATAGAAAGTAGTAGGACAGTGATTCATTGTTTCTTCAGTTTAGCTGATATCTAGAAAAACAAAAGCAAATCTGTAAATGTGGATAATTTTCTCCTATGCGCCAGAACAGAGAATTCAAAACAGAGTGAAAACTGAAAGAGAAGCCTCAGGTTTGGACTGTGTAGATAGGCAAGGAGAAAAATGAATGCAGCAGTAATGATGAAGAAGGATATATTGCTGATACTATAAGGTGTCTTCCAAGATTGTTCAGCCCAGATGTACAAAATACATCGTTCAACCATAATAAATATGTGTGTGTGTGTGTGTGTGTGTGTGTATAAAGAGGAAACAAGAAAAATTAGAAGAAAATATACATTTCCCGTTCCTCAATAATGCAGGATCTTCTGCCTGCCAGCACGGGTCAGTTATCTATCATGAATATTCTGAATAGTACCTTCTTCTATTCAAACATTTGGAAAAGGAAATCCCTTCTGATGACAACTCTGCATTACCACTGAGGACTGGAGCCCTTATATTCCTCTTCTCTAGCAGAAAACAGAAAGGAGTTGAACCAAAACTATTAAAATGCCATGACCAGGATGGTGAGACTGACACTGCAGATGGCTTGATGTAAGCTGTTTATTCCCACTGATTTCTCATGAGCTGTGCTTGAGGAAGTTGTATAGGAAGATCTGAGCTTGAGAAATGCACTAGACCTTGACATAATGGTTGGACAAGTTGAAAGTAGAAGGACTAAGAACTTTCTGATTAATAGATTTGAAGGAAATAGTCTTAGGGGTAAGTGACAATGGGATTGCTGGAATAAGAATGAAAAAAAATTAATACTAAATACTAAAAGAGTATAGAAATCATCGTTCCTTTAGGACTAATAAGGAACTGATGAATTACTGAAGGATGACAGGAAAAAAAAATTAACAGACCTTTGAGGAAAGAGACATAGTAAAGAATTTATAGATTTCCTTTGTGCACATATTATATGAAGAGCCAAACATATAGTGCCCATCGTGACTATACAAATTTTAAGGAGACAAAGTAATACTTGGTTTGAATGAAATAGACATACTCTGTAATAGCATATAACAACATATAATTTGAAAACAACAATTTGGATAAATAAATAAAAGTAAGAACAAACTAAAAATACCAAGGTCTAGATCTAACATTGTATTAAGAGTTTCAACATCTCACTGTAAACATCAGATGATAAAAGATATCATTGCAGGTAAGATCACAAATCACTTTTTGAAGCTAAGCCTGAGGCCGACACATGTTAATTCAATGATCATAAAAGTAAGATTTAATGAGGATATATATTATTCTTTTTAGATAAAGTTAATAGTATTAGATATGAGAGCGGAGTCTGAGGGAACAAGGTTTTTTAAGCCTGGAGAAGAAACATATTTGGGGAGAGCTAGCAGCAGCTTCACCTTACCTATGAGAAAGTAAATCAAGAAGACAGCCAGGCTCTTCAGAGTTTTGCGAACTGTGGTCATAAGTTGAAACAAGAGAGGTTTCCTGACTGGATGTGAGAAAAAAACATTTTTCTGGATGAGAATAGTCAAATGAAGAAATAGGTTACCAGTTTCCATCTGTGGAGATCATTAAGACCATGTTAAGAAAACTTAGTCTGATTTCAAAGTTGATCCTTGTCTGAACAGGAGGCTGAAATAGATTACTTCCTGAGGATCCTTCCAAACCCAGATATCAGATGTTCCCAATGAAAAGTTTTCTCATCAGGGTATAATTGCTGTCCTTTGCTTACTTTGGAAAAATCCTTATTCTATATTTTTGATAACCTGTAGCTGTGTGTATTTGCCCCCACTCAGACATGTGTTTGCATGAGATATACTATTTGGAAACTTTTAGAACATGAAAGGGCATAAAAGGGAGAGAAAATCAATCAAATATTTCTTTTTGTGAGACTGTATGTACCATAGTGCAATAACCATAAAAATAAAGAAAGGTCAGAATGGATTAAAAAGGGAAAGTTAATAAAAGTAGAATGAAGCTACAGATTTATAAAACATTCCATATTCCTGTGAAGAACACACAAGATTGCAGAATTAAATTGGCATGCACTGCTGTAGTAGCAATGCTAATATCATAGTAATCTCCTACCAGGAATGTAAGTCTCTAAGACACTGAAGAGCACTGAACCTTAAAGGACCCTGAGTTAGTGAACAGGGATATTCAGGACTCATTTTCTGGACTATTTTCCTGCACATGGCTATCAAAAATTCACTACAATGCATGTGTAGAAGAACAAATTTACAAGCTGAGAATTTGATCTTGTGTGCTATAAAAAAAAAAAAAAAAGTGGAAAGGAATAATAATTCCAGACAATGGTTGTATGATGTCACCATGAGCTAGTACTATGAATAAAAAAACAGATATTTCATGCACTCAATAAGTGAACAGTAAACATAAATATTCCAAATCGGTTATACACATATCAAGATGATTTTCTGATACTGATATTTTTCTTTTGTATTGATGCTTTATACTCTAAGTTAGTAAGTACTCTCAGATTATGCAACAGCTCTTTAGGAGCCATTAGAGCATATTGAACTAATGACCCACAAATAGTTAAAGAGTCTCATTTACTTAATGATGGATCCTTCACTCTAGTTTCTTTGAACATCTTACATTTTCTTTCCATTTTGGTAATAAAGAGGAGGCATTAATTACGTCTCAATTGCTGTAAGAATCATATAGAACTACTTGCATTATTAAAATATTGATTCTTTATATTTTATTTTGTTTGCTCTTGAAGGTTTTAAATATATTTTTTCCTACTTTTTTAGAGTAGAATCTATTGCTTTTTCTTAGTATACATACTGCAGTAGTAAATGCTTGTGTTTCAATCTGTATCACATTTCACAGACACCACTGTAAATGAATTAGCAATCTTGCATCCTGAATTCAAGGCCAAATAGATTCTTGACAATGGAAATGTCAGTAAAATAGATACATTGCCTTCAAGTATAGACTTCTAAAAACTTTGGTCACTAACAAAAACATTTGAGTGAGGTTGCTAAACAGGATATTGAGCAGTATCACTGGAATACCTAATAATAATCAGACAACAGCTCTTCTTCCTTGCTAAAGGTAATCAAGGCAAGAGCTTCCTCCTGATCAGTGTTATACAAGCATTAAATAAATAACAACCTGCAAGCCAAAGAAAAAATAAATGTTAAAAAAAAAATAGAGGCAGTAGTGGAATGAAATAATGTTAACAGATGGTGAGGGGACTTCAGACTATTTCCAGATTACATGGAAGATTTGTTGCAAAATCAAGAATTATGAATCTCAAATCCAGAGTGTGGTCCAGTCAATCAGCCTTCCCCAGAAAACAATGGTAATCTCTGAATTGATGAAAAATAACCTTAAGCGATACTATGACACCTTCGATATATTTTTTTAATTATTATTATTTGTTTTCTCTACATGGCTTCCTATTGATATGATAAAAGTAATATATATATATATATATATATATATGAGATAGCACCTAAGGCATTATAGACCCACGATCTTTTGAGTTTTGAAATCAAAACATTATTAGGTCAATGAAGGTCATGTGGAACAACCCTGATTTGGAATCTTAATACTTATCACCTTTAGTTTATTTCAGTCAGTAAGTACCTGTTACACTCAAAATCTTTATCTTTATTATGTTCCACCCAAAAGATATGGTGGAGGGGCCAGATTTGCAAGACCCATCCTGGTTAGATTAAGGTGAAACTGGCACTCAAGGTCCAAATACAATCATCAATTTTAATGAGATCTCTGTATTACAATTACATACTACAGTTATCTTAATAGATCTAGTTGTGAGTGCCAATACTATCTAAGCTGTGCAGCTAAATTATGCAACTTTATAAGAAATCAAAATAAAAATCTTCTTTTACTTACCAACTTTACAGAGGAGAAAGAAAGAAACAGAGAAATGGAGACAAGAGAGGGAAGACAGATAAACAGAAAAAGATCACAAGTCTGGGTTCCAGCATTGGTCCAGACAATGCAGGGGATCCTTGGTCTGTTACAGCACTCATCTAGAAATTCCAAAGTATAGAAGTGTTGCAGCCCCAAGCTTTTCTTGGGCAATTTTTTTTTAATGCTTGCTAGATTTACAGGGTTTCACAGAATCACGGAGTCACAGAATTGTATGGGTTGGAAGAGACCTCCAGAGATCATCGAGCCCAACTCCCCTGTCTAAGCAGCTCCCTAGCCCAGGTTGCACAGGTAGGTGTCCAGGCGGGTCTTGAATATCTCCAGAGAAGGAGACTCCAGCACCTCTATGTGCAGCCTGTGCCAGTGCTCCATCACTGCACTGTGAAGAAGTTTCCATGCACCTTTGTGCAGAACTTCATGCCATTAACAAGTTAGACATCAGTTTGTTGTCAACAAATTCATCAAGTCAATAAGCTTGCAGACAAAACTTTGTAGTAAACAGGTGAGTTTTGGACAGAGCAAAGCCATCCTGTCTACACAGGGCTCCCTCCTCTGTCCACATCTTTAGCTATTAGCTTGTTGTCATGGCAATGGTCGTATCTTGCAAGTGTTTGTAACAATTTCAGGCATACCATACATAAAGTGTTTTTTGTTGGTCTGCTATGAGTATAGAGTAAGCAGATATAACTTACAAACATAAAGAAAATGAAATCCTAACATTCTAACAATTCCTAATCTAGATCTAATAGTATGAGAAAAAGTATTAATAATGATACAGTTAAAACTTCTATACATGCTTTATTTCTACTTCTTTTTCTGGTGTTATGTTCACTCTTGCTCTACTATTGGGGGTCTTTTATTGGGGGCATTTTATTAGTTGGGATGGAGAAGGGAGGGGGGATACATAGTTATAGTGAGCTGTCAGAATCTCGAGTTCTTCATTAGAGGAAATATAATGTTCCTGATGATGGTTTCTTCATTCTGGGATTCGTTTAGGGTCATTTTAATATTTGCTAACTTACTTTTATACACCTGCTCTATTGTTGCTTCTGGTATCTGTTTAAAACTATAATTTCACATATACAGATAACAAAAATAAAACAAATTAGCCGTAGGCACCTAGTCAGTTCGAGGAATTTCTGTGACAGCTAAACCAAATGACATAAAACTCCAGACCAAACAAGACAAATTCAAGCAGAACAGGCATAGTAAGTCTCAACCCTGGGGTCTTGCAAACTTAGTGTGAAGCTTATGGACTGTTACTAGCAATGGCTATTCCATAATACAGAGCTGGATGCTTACATATTTTGAACTGTACTGAACATGTACTATGATATAAGGTAAAAGACATTTGCTCAAGGTTCCCCAGATCCTGCAATATCAAGGCACAAAGGCCCAAGGTAAAGATGGATTGAAAAGTCTGAACTCTGAATTTCCTGTCTTTTGTAGGCTTAAGTCAGACCTTATCTCTACCTATTATTATCAAGATTTATTAAATAACAGCTAATATTGGGAAAAGTAATAAAGCCACTGTATAGTATGTATTCAGTGACCTATTCATTTTGCAAAATAAATGCTTATTTTGGAGCTTACTTAAGGAGCTGTCTGTACTTACTAGTACAGACATTACTGCTATATTTCACAATTACAATAAAACTTTCCTAGTAAATAACTGGGTAATAAATATCCTTTCCTCAGTCCCCCCACTAAGCACACATGATTAAATTTCTGCATGGTTCTGTGAACTCTTCTGCTTCCCTACTTTATCTGCATATTTTAGATGGGAGATAATCCCATTTTATAATGGGAGATGGCTAGTTGTGATGCCTCTTTGCAGATATTTTTTAACAAACAGATCCAAAATTTGCCACCCTTACAGCTTAAAGCACTGGGTTTACTGGCCTTAAAGTACTGCTATTTACCCAGGCTTTCTCTGAAGAAGCTATAAAAAAGGAGATTCAAAAGAACTGCCGATGGCAAATGAATGCTTGATCCTCAATTGATGCAGTATGTCTAGTATTTTCTCCAACTTCCTATGGGGACTAACACAGGAATTCTGAGACAAATGGGGTGGATTAAGTCGCTGTCTAAGGAAATTGACAAGGTTTTGGAGAATCGTTCAGTTTACATGAAGCTTTTTAACAATAATAAAGAGCCTTTTCTTCCTGTTTATTTTTAAATTTCTGATCTTTATCAGTTAATCAATATTTATTTTAGTATATTATCAAAATTGCCCTCTCAACAGCAGTCCATTTCAGTGCAAAATGAAAGAGTAACTTTTATCCCACAAGGGTTATTTCTCTTTCTTTAGCATTGTTAACTATTCATTTTACCCAAGAGAACGTTCTTAAGAATAATTCTCATACTTAGAATTTATTATATTTTCCTGAAAAATAGGAACCTGGAATCCAACCTCAGGTCTTAAATTATATGTGTGTTATATTAAACAGCTATTGGAGAAGGAAGAATCGATGACAGGTGGATCAGACTTCAAATTAATGTTCTGTGGATTTGATCGGAATGTTTTGCCAGGAACACGTGTGTGGTCTACCAGTGGTTAACTGGTACCACAGGATCACCATCCTCACATTTCACCTAAATATAAACACATGCACCAATGTCTACTGATGTCCTCATAGGCTGCTAGTTATTGTATTAAACATGAAGACTTACTGCATGATAGAAGATAAGAAGTCAAACAAGTTGCTTTGAAGATCCTTTGGATGCGAATGAATTGTGATAAAATTGTTTTATTGGGGTACTCAAACATATTTTTTCTAACTTAAAAAACAATCAAACAAAACACGATTATTAATGAGTAATACTACAGTTAATGGTAATTATACTGAAAAATGCTGGGTTTACTCCCACCCTCATATAGGCAAAGTGTAAAGTGCGTATACCTTTTTTTATGGAACCATAGTTTCTCAAGAAACAGCCTCAGCATGACTCTAGTTTTCCACAACAATATTTATTCTTTCTGAAACCAAGAAATAATAATACTGTTCCCAGACCCATTCTCCCTAAATGAAAATTACTGAATTCTTTGCCTAAAAGAAAGATTTGTAGCCTGCTTATTTCATCCTAGTTATTTCAGAACTACAGGTTTTCAAAGGGGAATCATTTTAACTGAAAAAAAGAACACAGATTCCCTGCAACAAGGTTTTCTATTTAGAGATGTACAGACTACTACGACAAGTGTATAAACCTGAAAAAATATAATACTGTACAGCATTTCAGAGCTTTTATACTGTGATTGTAAAATATCTGGGAGGTTTGCCAGACTCAGTCAAAAGAAGAACACAGCATTTTCTCATCACTAATAACAATGACCTGAAGTCACGTTGAAGATTGTAAGGTCAATTTCCCTCTTAAATCGAAAAAAGAAAATAGGAGAACAGATGTGGATAGTTGCTTCCGTATTTATAAATTGCATGACAGCTGGGTTAGGCTATATGATCTCCAGTTTCTATGCATTTAAGGTGTTTTTTATTGAATCATTCACAGCAATCAGACGAAAGTGTTAAGGTACATTTTTAAGGTGTTATACAACATAGATGAAGTAGACAATTTTATTGTATACATTTAAGTTTACAAGGTAGAATTCAGATTTCAGGGTGAATTTTTTCTGATCAGTTCAGAATTCACCCAGCATTCATACATGTGATCATAACATTAGTACTTTTTAAATAGAAGTGGAAATCTCATGCAACTGTGTGAAAACTCTCCTAATTAAAACCACCTAATATTTGATATTTGTTCATTTTGCTTATTTTTTTTAGTTCACAAAGGTAAGAACCATAGCTGTGTAACCAACATTTCCATGATTTTAATAGAGTATAATTCTAGAAACAGGAGTTTTTATGTCTGAAGAAATCCTCACTCTGCTTATTTAATATATTAAACTGACCATTTCATCAGATGCATCATTTATTTACTAACTTGTTATTTCATTGTGCTGAAACAAGATTTGCACAGACTACACATCATTATTTTTGGCTATTTTTTCCTTGCATTAAAAGACCAACCATCTGCTTATAGATGTTATCATCTAGGCAACACTTTCCTTTAAATCGCAGCATTTTATCTGCAATCCTTTATCAAGTGAAGCATGTAAATCACATTTTGACATTATTTCTTTTCTTCTTTACACTGTGAAATTCATTTCACCTAACTTGCATATTTTAACATTAGACCTACTAAACTACTATACCCAAATCTATGAGAAAGCAACCTTCTGAGAGCAGTTTATCTGATACATCTTAAACATCTACCACAGAATGAGATAAATCTTTGAAGATGTCTAGTGTCTCCTTGATATAAGAACAGACTAGGTAAATAGTCAGAATTAAAGGATTAACTTCTAACACTTAACACTGGAGTACCAAGCAAGAGCTTAGAAGAGAGGTCTCAATTAACGAATACTAGGAGCTGAACCATTTTCTAATCCTCAGTGAACACAGCCAAACGTTTGATCCACAGTTGTTTCTTTAGCCTACACCATATGTACACGAATTATTTCAGAAAAATAGTTGGTGAACACTAATATTTGCCAGACATCAAGGAACAAACAGTTTGGTGGCCATCCAGAAATGGTGAAGAGAAAAGGAATTTGAAAGAATCAGCTTTGGCACACAATATTCTCTTCCCTCAGTGTTTTAGAAAAATTGGCAAGATAAGTTAAAGCAGCCCTCTGGCAGCTTAAACTCATGCAGTCAGCCTTTACACAGCAGATTGTCCTAAGTCCCTCTAACTTTGGAAGAGTTACATGGGTCTTATTTACACACAGGTGACCTGCTCTGAATGATGACTGAATTGCTTAGAATGTTCCTAAGAAAATGCACGTTCTGTTTTCACATTGGTCTACGCTTCATGGTACTCATGTTTTTTGAGTTCCACTTCAACAGTGACTGCGAATTTATTGTGGGCAGTGTAAGAAAAGAAATTCCATGCCACAGGCAGATCAAAATTCCCAGTTGCAGTGGCATCACCACACCCCACCAAGAGTGATAACTGTGCTCTCTTACCAGTTGTTGTAGCCTCTACAGAAGATGGAAGGCAATGAAAGACTCTCAGGCCCCTTGGTAAGACCAGCAGTAGCATTCCCTCCCACTGCTGTGATGCATCAGCAGTTCCCACTAGTATTCCTAGGCATTATAGGAATAGTAAGCATTAAGGGATACAACATTCTGCAAAGTCTAACAGTATCCATGCATCACAAATTACCATAACGAGAAACATGCAGCACAACTGCCAAAAATTTACGATTGTTTTTGTTTTTCCTTTCTCCAGGTGAAAGTGGAAAAAATCCCATGACTCTGTGATTCATCTGGAAGGTTTCTTCTCCTTCTGTGTATAAATGTCCCATGCTTGCTTACCTGAGCGGTTTTGTTGGAAAAATAAAAAGGGATTTAAAGCCAGATGTGCCTAGCATTCTTACTACATTTATTTATAAATGCTAGTTGCAACTAACAAAGGAACTAGTGTTGAAATTTCATCTGATCTCAGCTGGCAAAGACATGCTGATAAGCAACTGACATTTTCATGCTCTGCCCCTAGATCCCTGTAAGGCCCCGCTGCATGTTAGCTATTGATTTTAGACACTTCAGCTGCAGATTATAAACAATGACTCATGAAGCCTGGATTCCTACTCTGCTAATATAACGTTGATATTAGAATTACCTTAATGCGTCTAAAGTACCACTATTAGCTGGAACAGCTTGCAAACAGTAAGGTGTTTTGTTGAAATTTGTCTTCTGTGCTGAACCTATGTTTACAGGAGACGAAGGAACAGAGAAGGTTTATGAAGCACAAGATATTATACTAAAAGGCCTCCCAGGTCATTGATTCCTATTCCTTGCTCTAACAAGCATCTTCTGCATCCTATAATCCCATTCAAAAATGGAATAAGCTCCATTTTAAAGCTACTTAAGTCGATTCCCTCTGTTAGTCTTATTAGAAGGCAGTTCCAGACAGGTGGAAGGTGGCTAGACAGTTGTATTGATCTCTGAATTCCCTGGAAATACTATTTATAAAATGTTAAGCAATTCGTTAAGGATTTCCAAGTGGGTGTTTCTGATTGTTCAATACCTAGCAATTGTTCTGCTGATAACAATCCTCTGTGTGTTTCATTTACAATGATCCATTTTATTTCCTTGTAATAATAGCATATTGCCATTTCATGCAGCTGTTATGTGCACATTATGAGTGTTCCGCTGTTTTTTTTAACATAATTGACTCAGTCCTTTGAGTTGCCAAGCACCTTATCTCTGATTTCAGTGAAAGAGCCTGAAGCAATACCCTGAAGTATTCACTCTATCCAAGGACCTTGTTTCAGGTAGGCATACTTCTTTGTTTCAGTCATGTGTTCGAAGTGCTCTCTCTCTGTTCATGGCTCTGATTAATACAAACTACTCTGTATAGGATTTCAAAGATAATCGTAGATTTGGTTTTGCTGCATCTTTAACAGTTGTAGCTTACTTTTTGAGTAAGATTTACTACCTTGCTATGAAGGCTATGTCCTGGTTTCAGTTATGTAAATTTTGATCTGGACTAAAAACTGAAAAATAAATTACTCTAGAGTTTCTGTTTAAAGAAAAGTAAAATGCAACTCTTTTATTTTTCTTTCTGTTTGTTTTTAAAGAGCCTGTGCATCAGAGAGAAGTTATATACCATGTATGGTGCAGTATGTTGCTCCTGTAATACCTGCTTTCAAGTCTCATTTGACTTCTCTCATTGACTCTGAACTGTGGTTACAACCACCACATGTAATCACAAAGGATCTACACTGCAGCATCCCCATGAAAGTCGATTCTTCCTGCTCTGTTGCATCTTAGCTTTCAGGATCAAAACTAATTCAGCATTTCTTCTGGCCTCGTATTTAAAGGAAGGAATGCTCTTTTGCACATAATTGTGTTTAGAGAAAATTGATTAAGATTCTCACTAGGAAAACATTACCTGCATGTCAAACTTCTCTGTGGTTACAATTTATGTCTTGCTGCCTTGCACAATACATGTCATATGATGATTTTAACTGTTCCCTTTCTATGTCAATCTCTGACACTGCTTACACTGTGTGATATTAACTCCTGTAAATGAAATACTGAGCCCTTTGAAGTTAATGAAAAAAAGCTTTCTTATTTTTAATGTGAGTTATTGTCTTTCAGTAAGGGTACTAATTGGATCTTCATGCTACCAGCAAGTACTGTCCCTTGATTTGAAAAGTGAGCTGTAAAATACAGATATTCATGCTATTGTATTCTGCTGAAGGATCTGAACATTTTACTCCAAGAACAGCATTACAAAAAACAAAAAACAAAAAACAACTAGCAATATACCCCATTGGTCTGCTCTGAAATCATTTGTACAGCACAAATTAATATTTGTACAGTGAATTACTTTTGCATTCTTGGATGAAGGATCATGTATTTAAAAGCAAAGTATTAACATTCATCTCTGCATTGACTTTCTAATGAAAAAAGTGAGCAATTCAGTTTAATTAGTCAACTAATAAAAAAAAATAGAAATGCTTAATAATCTGTAATTTACATTTCTCAGTGGAAACCAATATAATGCTTAGATTATAATCAGGATAATATCATTAGTAGAATGACTGACTCAAATTAATCATGACTGAAAATCTGATTACTATAAAGGATTGTACTGCTATCACAGTCTTTACGTACTTTCTCCTTTTATCTTCCTATTACAGCACCAAACTTTTTCCCTCTGTGCAGAAGGTGTACATGATTTTCAGTTGCCAGCTTCTTAAAACTGCTGCTTTGATATTATAATGCACATCTTGTGAATGATGGGCCTCAAATTAATTCTATTCTTACAAAGAAGAAACTGAAGACAAGGACAACTGTTTTTAATAATATTATTTACAAGGTGCTAATGTGCAATTTGTTGCCTGTCAAAACAGTAGGAATTATGTTTTCATTCTGTGTTAAATATAATTAGCTAATACTTTCCAAAGGATACGCAGCCAGAATAGGTAGCTTATATTTTTTAGCTGTGTTGCTGATTTCATTATTTGTCTTCATTTTTTTTTCTCTCTCAGAATGCACAAATTCAAGATATGTCTCCAGGACACTCAAATGAAATCTACTATAAAGAAGCTGAGTTTCCTCTTCAAGGGAGTTAATGTTCTCTATATACAAGAATCCAGAAAGATCTTTTAAATGGAGAAAAGTTGTCAATTAGGTTGTGTACAATTTTTACATAATTTTATATTCTGGGTTTAAAATTTAAAATAAAAATAATAATAATAATAATAAAAAAACCCACTGTCAATCCTTTAATTCTTTGAAAGTATTTTTCCCCCCACATCAAATTCTGCATAATACGTTATAAATATGTTTCTTTTGGATGGCTAAATTAGTTTACAACTTAATTAAATGTTATTTTATTGTCACAGTGAATCAAAAGGGGCTGTACAGGCCTATTCTAAAAATAAAGCCTACTCCAAAATTTACAATCAAATGACAAGATGGAGAATGTGGATCAAATAAAAAGTTGAAAAAGGAGGATAAGAAAACATCCTGCTGACACCCTACATTCTCTGGCTCAGAAAAGTTGTGAGTACAATTTGTAGCAAATCAGACAACCTCTACTCTTCTAACTTTGTTCACCCCAGGGAGTGATATATAAAAGCCAGCCTCAAAAACTGCCCCCTCTATGGCTGATTTTCAGCTGCTTTAGCATGACCAGTTCTTGGCTTCAGATTCTTTCTGGGCCCTATATAGATTATACAATGATCCTTTCATAAATATATACAATCACATATATAGAAATATATACTTTTTGTATGTGTGTGTGAGGGTTTGCATGTGCATACATATTAATGTATGGGTTGAGGAGAAAACTGGAAAGGTACACTGAAATGCTTTTATATATGTCACTCAGTGTTTCACTGTTATCTCCTACTATGAGAAAAACATCGTAATGGTAAAACTGCTTTACATTAATTGATTCAATCAGAAATATATATATATATATACATATATCTGCACTTGTCTTCTACTTTTTCAGGAAATTAGTACTTTCAGGACACAGAAATATCCAGGTTTCACTATACATTTCATAATCATCTCTTTTGTAACCTTCAGTTGGAATTTGTCACTATCACAGAAACACCTAGGACACCATAATACAATTGCTGACATGCTAGCTATGTTCCACCATTCAATTTCTATTCATTTAATAGTTTTGAAGATCACCTTCAAAGAACAAGAAAGCATTGGCGCCTCTGCATAAGGACAGAACTCTAACCTTAATGAGATATAATCCTTTTACAGCTGTTACTGTTTTAATCTTCCTTAAAGAAATGCCAGTTAATCTTGGCAGCATTCAGGTCCCCTCTGTTTGACAATGGTCACAGATGATAATATCCTGCAGCCCTAACTCACTGACACTCCATTGAGGCATGATGTGCTGCTAAATGTGGGACATCACAAAGCTAAAGTGGGAGCAAAGGTCATGGATTAGAATGAATTAAGCAAACATGGATTAAGAAAGATCAATGAGCCTGGACACAGACTCATCAGGCTCTGTTTAGATAATCTGCTTGCTCTGACTAACATTTTCTTCTGATGTTTCAGCTGAAGAAAATGTACTTCAAGCTCACTCTTGTCAGCTCCTGAGAAACTACCAGTAAATCACACAGAGAGATAGTACCCTGAAATGTAAAACCTCTACCAAGGACTGATATTAACTCTGATCCCAAGATACTTTGTACCACTACTGAAAAGACAAGTCTGCAATCCCAGATGATGAAACCATCAAGTCGGTTGCTATGGGTCAGTCAGTGCTTTACCAAGGAAGAACAGAAAGAAGCAACAAATGATATGGTACTACACTGTGGAAAAGGGTAACAGGGAAAATCAGAAGGGCATCCCCCAACATTGTGCAATACAATTGATGACAGAAATGCTGGCAGAAGAGACCCGTCATTTCAGATGAAATGGCTTGTAGAAAAATGTAATCCTACGACATGATCAGAGAAAACCCTCCAGGTCATGGAAGCTGAGGGAGAAAGTTGAAATGAGTGAAGTTCCCATAAGCCATACAGTAAATAAGGACATGAAAAGTGTGTGTAGGAGTATTGATTCATTTACAATGTAAGTGAAGTCTTACAAAAAAAGTAGATCTGTCAGTCAGTGGGAAAAACAATGTCCTGACTCTTGGATAAGGTCAAAATTGTTTCAAAAATAACAAGGATGTGTACCAAATCTCCTACACTGAGATCTATATTTTATTGGATGTATACTCTGCTAGCTTGTAAAGTTAAAAAAATAACAAAAAAATAAAAACCAACAAAGAAATATCTGCTGAAGTGATGAAAAGAAAACATAGTACACATGATGCTTCTGAGAAACCATCTCAGAAGTGATGGTATGCATGTTGAAGACATCACACGTCTAAGATCTCATAAGTTCTCAGATCCTGAATTGTCTGCTTCCATTTCTGACACCAACAGGATTTCTATTCTGAATTTAGAAATGGAAGAAACTTGTATATCCAAGGCATCTTTCAGGATTTTTCTGAGATAGTTTTTCAGTCATTTTCTACACTAGTTGCATCATGAAGATGCTAAGTAATTTTATAGATATACCAATAAGATTTTTGCCTAGGTAACTGGGTGCAGTATCCATTAAAATTGTGAGAATGGCTGGTTTCTCACAGAGTAGAATGAAAAAAGCACTTGGTTTCCTGTCAAGGACAAAGGTCCAAGAAACAGATAAAATGTTGAAAAAAAGTGTACCTATCTTCCAATCATCTGATCATGACTCTAAAGTACCCAGATAGTTCCAATCCATTTATGAACAGGAAGACATACAAAGAAGATATTAAACTTAGGAAACAGTGTTAAAATGAAAATAAATAAAGGACTTAAATTTGTCCATTCTCATCATCATAGATAGGGACTTGATATTAAGAATAATATATAACATAATGATTCAGGTTTATCTCGTGCTCAGCTTGATTTTGTATTTTGCCAGAAAACAAAACCTTGGTAAACACTTTTGGCCTTCTTTTTTTTTAACATATTTCAACGTCCAGTGAAAACTTTGGGATATCACTTAATAATTCAGTGTTGGATCTGAATTCAGCCTAAAGTAATACATTGATAAAGCAGTAAATTCAACTGCCCCAGCAGCCTTCCCTCTGCAGACATGAGTATAAGGAACAGGAGTGCCTACAGGCCTACAGCTTTCCTACTTTGCAGAGTCTGAGGGACTTCCTGAGACGAAGGCTCCAGACTTCTGTGTTCAATATAGACAATGGGCCTATCCTCAGTCCTTTTAAGAATCTAATTACTCTTTTGGCTTCTGCAACATCTTGTGGCAATGAATTCCACAATCTAATTACGGATGTGATATGACAAAGTACTTCCTTTGTTTATTTCAGAGCTGCTGTGCAAAACTTGCATTGAGCACTCTGTGGGTTTTGCATTGTGAGAAATAATGAACAGTTGAACAGTTTACCATACACCCGTGATAAAGAGTAAATTATTGTCCTTCGTCCAAGCAACTTTAGCTGGCTGTTTTTCCATCTGGATCACACTGAACAGCACGCACTGGTAAAATATATGAGACCTTCATCAGTGAGAAAATCACAGTATCCTGAGGGGGAAAGGGAGGATGAGGACAGCTTTTACTGTTTGGGATTTTTTTTCATATTTACTCAGGAAGACTTGACTTTAACCATTCTTCCAAGTAGATTTTGAAGTATCTAGCCCTGGAAATCACAGAATCACAGCATTTTTAAAGGATATTCTGTTGATGCAAGGATAAAATGGTTCCTGAAAGTATAAAGTTAACAGCGTATATGATTACAATTTCCTTTTACAATCTGTGTACGGCCTTATTCACTCTCTGATATTTAAGGGCACTTACTGAGGGAATGTACATGTTATTACTATGAGTGGCATACCATATGGCTAGCAGGATCAGCTGCAGATCCGCACACTGTTGTCGTTTTCCCCCCTTGTACTACATTTTTATATGGCGTAATGTTTTTTTGTGATTGTTCAACAGTCTACTATTTAAGCCTGCCATACTATAAAATGCCATTTTAAGGGTTTGCAGCTGAACCTGTTCGCCATAAGTCTGCATTTATTTCACAGATGTCTATCATGCTGTCATCCCACAGGTGCACTCAAACTTTAAAATTTTCCTGTGCTTCTGCTTCTAATGTAAGAAAAATGTATTATGCAAGACGAGGAAATGGCAGCCAAAAAAGTAAATGCTGCTAAATGTCACTTGACAATACAACATGGGTATGCAAATGCAAGTAACCTTACAGAGTGATAATACTTACACTCTCAGTAAAATGTGATGTGTAAATGATAGTGTAAGGGCAAGGTCTTGAAAAGTGAAGAACCTCTCCAGGGTAAAAATAAGAAATATAAGCATGCTTTTCTCTATCAAAATCAGAGAATTTCACGTTTTCTGAGCTTGCGCTCATTTGAAATCTGTGACAATTTCCTAAAACTGAGTTTGTTCAGAGGTTATGTTGTGTCTTAAGTGGAATTACAACTGGGATTTATGTAGTTCCATTGTCAAATAGCATACAAAGTATATTTACAGTTATATATATGTATATTTATATGTATATATATATGTAATAATTTAATACATAAGCATAATGAGACATTTCAGGAAAAAAAAACAACAAACAGGTTTCCGTGACAGTTTCTGCAAAGCTCATGGAACCATGGAGGATGATTTCTCCTCCTCCCTTCCCCATCTCTTCCCCTTCTCTCCCTTCTGCTCTCTTCCCATCACTACCATACTTTTTTTCTCCCTTTTTTTCATAAGTAAAGTTGTGCTTATAAAATATAACTTTTCTGAATTAGAACAGTATTGTTAATAAAAAAATTTATAGTATGCAACAAAAATATGTATTCACAATGTGTTGTTTCTATCCTCACAGAAGATTTGTTACGGCTTTGACATTCTGAAAATTAAAGATTGGACAGATATGAAAATAGAAAGAAAGAAAATATAAAACAAAGCACAAAATCAAAATAGAAATGATTGTTTAATTAAAGAAGGCACAATACTTTTTTCATAATTTGGAAGTACATGTCAATATAGATCAATTTGTATAATCATATATTTGGAGGCCGTATTTCTTTTGGTGCCAACATTAATCTACCATAAAACTACTGCATTGTTGATTGTTAAATTAACTTGAGATTAGATATAGTCTACACTTTTGCTAATTTTTCTTTGATCAGGCATTTTTAAATTGTAACAGTAGAACAGATTTATTTAGATCAAAATAATAGAAAACACTGATATTTTTTTATGAGTGTAATTGAAGTTTCTGCTTTATATTGACATGTTTACCAGTTGCTTTACCCGACTGGACTTGCAGACAAAGCACCTTGGTGAAACAAAGTACTACAACACAGAAAGGTTAAAATCCTTCTCCCTCATTAATGTGTTTTTGATGTTTAATTTAATCTACTTTAAGTAGTAATTTACCAGATATTTCTTGATTATATTTAATTAATAATTAGCAAAAAATATTGGAATAAATGCTTATGAAATCTTACCTTTATTTTCCTCTGCAAATATTATTTAAACAAACAAACAAACAAACAAAACATGATTATTAGAATATATCCTAGTAATATAAAGATTTATCTAATTAAGTACAATAAAATTCAATGACGTCGAACAGATATCTTTTTTTTTTTTTTTTCTACTGGGAAATGTGGAAGTCTGGTTTACAAAAAAAGGATTTTTGAGAAAACAGTTTCAGTTAGAATTCTGTTAATTTTGTACAGATATTGTCTGTTTTTTAACACAGTTCAATATTAATTTCCAATTGAAGGCTTTTATTTTAAATAGCAGTAGGTGTCAAGATTTATGGCTTAAGATATTGGCAGAAATGCAATACAAAGGTAATGAAAAGTCCATTGCAATTGAACAGGATTGGTAAAAAATTCTGCCTTATTTTTAAAGATTTTAGTTCCAATAGAGAACTTACTCAGTATTTACAAAGGAAATAAAATTTTTTTTTCAAGTTTCACCTAACATTTTTGATGCCAGCTGCAGACACTGTTCCATCTGAGCTAGAACTGGATGAATCTTTTTGTTTACTCTGATTCCACACCTCAGTGAAACTTCGAGAAGCTGGGCATCAAGGAAAAAATCTACAAAACAACAAAATAAAGTGTGATTCTAAAGAAAAGAAAAAAAGAAAAAACAAGGCGTAAAAAGGAAGTGATTATAGCAGGCTGCTGAAAACCTTAATATGATGTGCCAGACAAACTCAGAAAAATCATATTTTTCATTTTGTTTTGATGCTTTCACAGTGGGCTTTCTTTTTTCTACATGATGATTAATAAACACCTTGTAATGATGAAATTTCTATTGGAACGTAATGTTATCTGAAATATTCCTACTTATTTCATATTAATACACCTTTCTTAAATATATATTTGCTTGCAGCATTATTACATCTGGATTTCAGGAAGCTCTGTTTCCATTTATATGAAATTAATATTTTTTTAGTATTCAGAGAATTCCCTAAAATATTTTATTTGAAAATGATATTAATGTTATAGCTTGTGTTTTAGCTAAAATAATGTAAATGATTAAAAGTTGAGTATATTTTAAGAACTAATACTGCTGACATATAAAAATGATCAGTGTAGTGGAAACATCAAAAGGTCCTATCATGTAGCTTTATAAAGTATGCAGTATAACAGATATACAGTTTGCACAGAACAAATGCACTGCAATAGTTGGAAAAAAAAAAGGCAATAAAAAATTTAGTAACATAATATATTTATACCAACAGCACTTAAGTAAGTGGTCAGGAGACATCTCACCTAACTCTGGAGTTCTATAAGCCATCTGTATATTAACTCGCCACTTTCAATATTTCTTTATATCCAATAGAGATCAGTAGGTAGTAGATGATGGAATTCATGTGGTCAGCAATAGAATTCTGTTTTTCTCTACTAACAGTAAAGGAAGTGTACACCAATAGCTCTGTTATAGGTGTCTGCTAAGTACAGATGTTAAGTGTAAATGAAAAGATCATCCTGTTTAACATTTTCTTTTTCATATATAGCTCAGATGACTTTTCACTACAGCAAATTCAGACACTGGGTTACTTAAGAAGACTACAGTGTCAAAGTACATACTCTGTATTTCTATGGTAGCAGAGAAAATCTATATCAAGCAACACAAAAATTACTGAGAAATATAACATTCACAGTAATTGATCTCTCAGTATACAGTCATTTTCAAGGTCAGTTTCAACTTAATGTTTTATGGTAAAATTCATACGAGAACATCCAGAGTACATCATGACTTGCCAGTAATGCCAAGTGTTTTTGGAAAGTTACTTCATTTGCAATAAAAGCTTGACTCTGTAAGCTAATATACAGGACTTGATCACAGCATGGCATATACAGATTTGTTCATTCAAGCACTATTCATGAATAAGTAAGCTCGACCATGTATCAGAAATTTTGAAAAATTTAAAATTGGCTGCTTAATGGAGATTATCTTAAAGCTGCAATGATGGCATACGCAATAAATAGACATTTAAATGCAGACATAAACACTGCCATTATTAAAAATGCTTGTGCATTTTTTTTATAAGCAATGACAATATTAAGACAAATCAAGTGCAAGCGTAAAAGCACAAAAAAAAGCAGCAAATGCTGAGAACTGGTACAGTACATTGGTGGGGAATATAATAAATTAATCCAAATAATGTAGTGGTGCATGTTTCATCATTATAGAAAAACAATTGATAGTCATTCAGTAAACTGACTGGATTTTGTAGTTCAACACTTAACAGCAATTTATGGCAAATAATCATATGGAATCATCTATAGAGTTAGTCATATGGATTCCCTCACAAACTCATCAGGGAATAAATTACTGTAAACAGAGATTACATGCATGGTCAGTAGAAACACAGTCTTCTATTCATATTTTTAAAACTACAGATGATCATCAATAATTTTGAGATTGGTAAGGAAAAAAAAGAAGAGAAAATAGCACAAGAAAAAACAATCAAATATTTACCACTGATGTAATAAAGTTCAACAAAAAAAGACATAAAACTTCAGATTTTTAAAAACTTGCATTAGTTCAACACTAATTAAAATTAAAAGCTGATTTAAATTAAGAATTCCTTATAAGAAAGAGGACAAATGTTTGTATCAATTAGAATGACTTCACATAGCTCTAACAGTAAGTGTGGAAGACATTTAAGGAAGCTGAACACTTAATTTAAAGGTAATTCTTTACATTTTGTATAACAAAAAGTAATTGAAACACTGTTATTTAATCAGTACTTTATGTTATATGAGTTGTTCCTGTTTTATGATAGTATATGACAGTACAGGAGAACTTTAAACATATCACATATATTCTCATGTTCAACTGTCATGATTAGTCTTGCAACTTCCAGTTGTTAAAATCCCAGTTATTTAAACTGAGATATTTGCTACAGAAGCACTCGTTAGTCTAGAAAATCTATTCTGCCTTTAAAAAGATCAAACTGTCACAATTCTAACTTTCTAAAAAGGGTACTTTATTTGTTGTAAAGAGATTAAAGAACCTATTGCTCCATCTGTAATAGTGCATAGATCTACAGGAAGGAAACCTAACAAATCTGATGAAAAGTGGTTTGCTCAAAAGGTTGTGTAAGACAGTAGAATGATTCAAGGATGCTCCAAAATACTGTTTTAACAGTTTCTGGAAAAAAATCCACAGCTCATGTGTCTCCAAACTTGATTTGGAAAACTGAATAAATAAATGTTTTCTATAGTACCTTCAATCTCAAGAATTTATTACATCATAGAATTTATTACATCAAGACATAACACGCACACACACTAAAACCCTGAATATTAAATATTAAATATTTTACAAGTTCAGAAACTAGAGTGCAGGAAAATAGATGCAAAACATTTTCTAATTTGAATACTTTAATGCACTTGTTCTTGATTTTTCTATACAATGTAGAGAACTACAAATTTTGGATCAGAATATGGTTCAAGTGCATAGAATGTTCAGCTATGTGTATAGACAGTTCTAGATGCAGTGTCTTTATCACATATTCAGCACTTATTGGATAGTAACTGGAGAATACCATGTAAGTGTAAATTTATCCAGGCTGGTACTGAGGTATACTGTTGATTTCTCTCTACAAGGATTTTGTATGGAAAACTTCTTGCTTCTGGATTACAGCCACTATCTCAACCAGGTTCAGCCCCAATCTCAGTGTCAGAACAGTTAAATACTGGACAGTCAGAGCTACCCAAAGAACCTGAAAAGCGGCTTTGCAGGAGTGTAAAGAACTGTGAACATAGACTAAAGGAAATAACTGAAAACATTTAAATCTTGCCTCTCCTTTTCTGTATCTAGCTTCCTCCTGCTCTCTCCAAGTTGAACATTGTTTCCGACTGGCAATCTGTGAAGGAAGAATTTTGCATGGCAAAATCAGCAGACCATCAGCCCGCTTTAATCAGTTATCTTCTTACTGCAATTTAGTCTGTTGTGCAAAAAGTAACTGAAAAAGCATTATTTCTTAATATATCTAAATGGTAAAATAAAATACCATTAAAAAATCTTTTAGTGACTTCCTATTATGTCTCATAATTGAAGTAATGGTTACTCTACAATGCATGTACTGTGCTAGTACACATTAAGCAAACATTAGCAAAGGCAGAGAAATTTCAATGGAATGGAACAGTGTTGTACGCCGATTATTATTTTCAGCAGTGTGTCTTTCAGCCCAATAAAAGCACCAAGTACACTTTGAATTCCCATCGGCCCTGAAAGACATCGTGAGAATTTGCCAGCCCAACAATAAATCTCACACTACTTTACCCTCAAAACTGTACCTCAGCAGCCCCACAGGTTATCTTGGTGACCTACTGTCACACCAGAAAAAAACAAAACCCTTAAGAACAACTCCTCAGTTCACCAGTTTCTGCTTATGTATTTCTCATTCCACAGGCAAATTTTCCCTAATGGAGGTGCTTTCCTAGCACACAGTCCGCAATACATTCTCATAGGAACTAGTATTGTAGTCTCCCCACAGCCTGGGAATACACCAGTTTTGCCAAGATGTTTTGGACACACTGGTTGCTTCTCTGTGTGGCATTAGCTCCATCTCACCCCTGCTGGTAGTCCTTCTGTCTTCTGTGTTGATTATCCCATATTGATCATTTGTTCCCTTTCACCTTCCCCTATTTCCCCCAGCTGATGAACAATAACTGTCCATTAGTGATGCTGAAATTACCTTCAAAAAAAGGAAAGGTGTCTTTTTTATTTAATAAGCTTCAGTTGGAGCAAAAACTTAAGCATGTGCCTAAATTCATCCGTTGAAAGCATTCATTAGCTTCATGGGATTATTTACTTGTGTAATTTGTTTTGTATTTAATACTAAGAGTTATGAAGGATAGTGGGCCATTTTGTAATAGAAGAACATCCACCCTATCTATATGAATGCAAATTGTTTTATATTCATTATTATTTTGGGATGGTGGTCAGGTTGTCCCTTAAAAGCACCAGCCATACCAATGTGGATTCCACATGTAAAATAATACACCCAGTTCAGGGAACTTGTGATTGCTTTCTTGTACATTCCTTTTCAAGCTAACAAATACTGCTATTATATTCAGCAATATTACAGAAATATTTCAGAAGAACAGCATTAGTAGCTTCTTTGTAATTCTCCTGTCTCCCTTGAGAAAAATTTTGCAGATGAGCATTTGGCAAAGAAGTCATTTCCTATACCTTTCCAGTGTGTTTTATTCTAAACAGAGTGAGACTGGTGGAATAATAGTTGCTCTATATCTCTAAAATCAGAGAGCAAAGTGAAAATATTTTTTTTTATTTTTTCAGCCTTTGAAATGGCGTACAGAAATTCCATTGAAATTAGAATTCTGGAGATTTCTGTAATGTGAAGGAGCCAGCAGAGGACTGAAACTAGTCAAGAGTTAAGCCTCTCCAGTGCAATGGCATGCATAATTTTATAACAGGCTATTTACAGAACACTGAAGAAACAACAATCAGAAAGAAAGCCTATTTAGTTTTTAACTTCTATAACAATATTTAAAGAAAAGGTTTTCTTTAAGTAAAAAAGAAAATTCAGATTTGATTAGCACTCATGAAAATTTCTACAGAAAATTTCACAACACAAATCCCCATATGAATACCTGAGACAGAAATGTTAAGTTTCACTGTGGTATTTTAACTTCAGTCAGCTGCCAAACACTCACCAAGCCATTCTCCCTTACATCTCTTCAGCAGCAAAAAGGGAGAAAATAACACAAAAAAAGCTCATAGGCTGAGAAAAGTACAGAGAGATCATTCACAAATTAATTACCATCACAGGCAAAAAAATGTTAACTTGTGGAAAATTAATTTTGCTTAATACCATTTAAAAACAGGATAGTTAGAAACAAGGGCATAACTAAAAACACTTTCTCCACACTCTTCTTCCCAGTCTCATCTTTACCCCTAAATCCTCTACTTCATTCTCCCACACAGTGCAGGGGGATGGGAAATGAGGTTCTTGGTCAGTTCATAGCATTTCACCTCCGCCACTCCATCCTCTCACACTCTTCCCACATTCCAGAATGGAATCCTTTGCATGTGCCACAGCTTCAGCCCAAATCTGCAACTTCATGGCTCTCCATGGACTGTGCCTTCTTAAGGCCTCATCCACCGCTGCCCCATGTGCTCCACCATAGGACATAGTAAACAACTACATTTTAATTTGGTTTAGTTGTACAACAAAGCAAATAAAGCTTGAGACTTTCTTCCACTGGATGCTGCAATCATGGAATCTAATCAATTTAATTAAACTTACATTTTCTTACAATTTCTATTGATTTGGATGAGCTCCCTTATCTCCGTGAAATACTGTCCTCATTAAAAAATACCAGCCAGCCAATTATTATTAATGTTTTAAACCAACCATAGCATGCTAACCAAGCTTTTTAATAAAAGATTTGAAAAAAAATCTGCCAGAAAAAATTTTAAGATTTAAGTCTAACTAGAAAATTCAGTGTAAATTTTAATATTTAAATGCAATTGAAAAATACATTTATCATCTTTAGTCTCTCCTATAGCATATTCAGTGACTACATCCTACGTATTTTGAAATTGTATATGAAAGTGAGTAAGAACATCTCCACAGTGTAGAGAGTGCTGAGTACCAGGATATCCATCTTTGTGCTGTTTCTGAAGGAAGGCAGAAATTAGAAATGGCAGGGATCTTGGGTTCTGAAGTAACAATAACTGAACTTTTTGTGCAGCAACATTTCACACTGTGTCCCCTGTCTCAGCAAATGACATCCTTAAGAGCACACTTGGAAGAGGCAGATGGAGAACTGGGACCTCCTCCTCTTTGTACAAGAAATACTTCCAGAAAGAGGGTAGCTGTTTCTTCACATTTTGAAAAACAAACATGAATTAACAATAGTGTATTCTAATGATCACTTTTAGAGTACCTTAAAGCTTCAAAATGTTATGAGACCATCCAATAATTAATTTTCACACGATGAAATCAGTGTAATTCAATTTGTAATGGTGCTAAAACAACAGACGAATTTTAAAAAGCAGAAGCCAAATCCCTGAGCACACCTGAGAAGCTACAAAACTGTGTAGCCAGATTCTACATAAATACTTGATGTGCCATGTACACACAGTGTCCAACGGCAACAGAACACAGCAGCAGAACAAACCATTTGGAAAACAATGAAATATCAAATGAAAACTAGGCCTTTATGTGTCTCTCCAGAGGGTCAAAATCACATACCTTGACACACAAGCTACCCATAATGCCAATAGGCAGGAAAGAATTGACTAGATAAAGAGTTATTTTTTTCTTGCAAACAGTGTAAGATTTTATTTTTAAATGATCCTTACAGCTTACAGTACAACTCCGCTTTTTATATACTTAGAAGTTCCAATGACTTAAATAGGAGTACTGAGTGCACAAGGAATGGAGAATAAGGCCTTTGAAGTTCAGTATCATTATTTAGATTTCAGGCATGCCTGGAGACAGCACTCCAGATTAATAAAATGCTTTGCTTCAATTAGCTCTGTGTCTCCTGCATCCCTCCCCAATTCCCTCTGCCCTTGTTTAACATACTCCCTTATCCCTTCACATTATCCAGACAGGTGCTCTCTGCAACCGCAGACGGCTGGAAGTTTCACGGAGGAGATTCAGTGTGGGGAGGAGGAGGGTGTATATTGGCTTCTTGGCTCTGATGCAGTAAAGGAGAATGTGTGAATCTACACAACAGTCTAATGTGTTCTCCATGACTATTGTTTCAGAGATCACTTTAATAGATCTTAGAATGAAACAAAATTTTAGAAAATCTCTTAAACAGATAAGTTCTCTTCTATGTATTGCAAGCACGTTTTTACAATTTAGCATGGAAAATGTGAACTAAATGAGTATTATTTCTAGCCAATCAATTCTGGGGCAGGAGAATTCAATATGAAAGAAAGAAAGAAAGAAAGAAAGAAATATTTTGTATATATGAATGAAATCTTTATTGTAGCGGAACTCTGAGTTCTGCAATGGTTTTGTCTGACTTTCCACTTTAAAGAGCCCCCTAATTTTGTATTTCTTTGAAAGAGGCTTAGGAGCATAATGCAACAGCCACTGGAAACTGATGCATCCTGCAAAGTGGGAGCAGGAAATTATAAGTTTCACATTGAGTTCAATGGGAAAGTCATAAGGCCCCGCTCCTTCTCCCTTGGGGTATTTTCCTATTTTATTGTCAGTACTATAATGGGCAATCAGTTCCTGAAATGGTGCCCTGCTGTCTAGATGAAGCATTTATAAGTTTTTTAAGCAGTCCATTTGAACACTGCAGAATAAAGAAGTCGGCCCTTGAAAGTTCAGATTTTAGGGCCCTGATACTGCACTGAACCATGTGTTGGCAAACGTCTTACCCACTTGGAATTCAGCACAAGATCAGGGTCTCGATTTCTACATTTCCCACTGCAATTCAGACCTTTATTTATCACAGCTGGAAACAACATTACAAGTAAAAACGCTTCTAAAAACCAAAGTGTCTGTCCCTTTTAAAAGTTAACTTCCCTAGATTTATGCACATACATTTACATAGTAATCCTCTGAATGGAGATGCTGCTTCTAATGAATTAGGGGATTACAACAAAAATATATAAATCATCACAGATGTTTTTCATGCAGAAACACTTTCTTTGAAAAAAAAATCTGTTCAAAACTCAAAAGAACCTCAAGTCTTTCTTGAAGGCCTAACATTAGAAACTAGAAACATTGCAAACAGCACAAACTAGAAACAAGATCAAAGAGAGAACTCATGGGCCAGTCCAACCTAAGATCTAGGCCTACAACGAAACTAAGATAATTTAAAAATCACTTAGGTCAGTATAACTTGGTATTTAGAAGCCCAAACTTGCCTATAGGCAGACCATTATCTAGGTCACCACTTTTCAGCACTGCCCAACCCTCACAAAACCTAAATTTATAAAATTTAGGCCTTCCTATACATTCTTGCTCTACGGCTTCAAGTATACTATCGCTAAAAGTCGCTATGCCTCCTCAGAGCTGATTACTAAAGGTACACATTCATTACTTAGACGTATTCTGATGCAATACAGATTTAGTCAGAGGATATTAAGTCAGTGAGCTATTTACTTTGCCAGAAAACTTGGAAAATATTGCTATGGTGAAAATGCCTTTTTTCACATCTGCTTACTACACAGAATTCTTCACAAATGTTGGAGGCCTACTCCCAACCCTGAGCTAACACTGGCTAACACTGTTTGCAACCTCAATTGGAAAATGCTTGTTCTACTGGTTTGGCAAGGTGGAACTGATGTGAAGCAGTGACTTAATGTTTGTAAGTGATTTTTTTCTAGCTGTTATAGCATTTAATAAGAAATATGAAAGCCTAGAATTTTTTTTTCAGATATTTACTCCCAGTGCTGTTTCTATTCCATCATTCTCACAACAAAGTGGCACAGAAAGTACGAATCTCTACTGAGATAAAGCTAGAATATTTTTTCTCTCACGCTCACATGACAGTCAGAGAACTATTTTTGTAGCCACTTGACTCTTCTGGATACAGTGACTTAATTTCAAGAGAAAAGGCAAAAATTTATTGGTGGCTCTTGTCAACAAAATGATGGTCTTCACTGAGAAGGTTGCAGAGCCACTGCTGTATGGAGGAGAAGGAAGTATCAGTTGACTTAAGATGGGAAGATCTGCTTACTGGATGAATGGTTTCACTGCTTGCCAACACAGGGAGTAGAATTTCTCACTGCTTTTCAAACTCATTCCCTTTGGTGCCTATTCCTCTGAGGTGTGTAAGCTCTAAAAATCAGTATCTCACTCTTTTAATCTAAATTCTTTAACATCAGAGGAAGAATTTTTGCATGGAAACTAGCTACTTGCTCTCAGCTGAGTGACATATGTATGAGTTCATCATACCACATTTGTTCTTGAGCTCAATTAACCTTGTCTTGTAAAAAATGAAAAAGGACTGAAAATTCCAGGAAGATTTCCAGATTTCTGGGAGTATATATGTATACATTACACACATTAAAAGACTGAGAACATGTCTTTATAGACAGGTGCAAACATGCATGTCAGCCTATCCCAAGTTCCGGCTGACCATCTAAAAAACAACCACATTTCAGTGCTGGGTGGTAGTGCTAATGTGGCACTGAGCCCAAGTTAAGCAAGTGTCAGGAGACTCATGATAAAGTGAGAGCATTGTCACCTTTGCAGTTTATTAAGTCTTGAGACTGTATTTAAGTCATTCTCTTGGCCTCAGTGAATAGTTCTATTCAGCAGCAGGTGATTATCCCTGAGAGCAGGACCCATAGGCAGACTGATAGAGAGCTAGTAGAGACACCCTACTGTGACTGTTTTTTTGGCAAGTCTTATCAGAGACTTTGGCAGCCTCTCTTCCTCTATAGTGCTACTGTGCTTTTGCATGGCTGTATTCTTCATGCAAAGTAATATCAGTGCCAACCCTAAGAACATGAACAACTGATAACAATTATTGTTTTCACTGCTGGATAACAGAATAACTGCAACACAGAGAAATATCATGCCTTTTGAGCATTTATTTTTTAGAAAATGTATCTATTAAGTTTTGCTTAAGTTATAAAGCCTAGTTATCTAACAACTTACTTGAATAGCTTTTTCATTATGTGCATGTACATTTTGCAATTGATTACAATATTTAATTAAGGTCACATATGGTTATCAGAATGGACTAACTAGTAACTTCCAACAGCATTTTTATATTAATGGTAGGGAAATAATTTATTATAAAAAAAAAGGAAATGGTTTACATGTTTAGATTGAAAATCTCTCTCTGTAATATTTCTAATGCTAGTTTAATCTGACCTTCTCTGGACTATCTCATGAAGTTTTATTTCTGAAAAAAAAAATCATAAAGGAAAGAGATGAAAGGAAAAGAGATGCAAAGAGATGTAAAAAAGCAACTGACTTTAGAAAAGAAATAGGAGCAATACATCGTGTTTGTAATATTACTAGTGAAAATTATTTCCAGATTTTATAGCAATGGTCTATCCTTTGCCTGAAACACAGTACTCAATCTAAAAATCATTTTGGTCAGGTAACTGCCTAACTTCTACCAGGGTTAGCAGGTGTTGGGGCAGAAATACACAGAATTGCATCATTTGTCCCCATGCAGCCCTTTGCAACACGTTCCCCTTTCAAACCTTGTTGGCCAAACTTGGGGAACAGGAAGACCTGTTCACAAGAGAGAAAACCCCCAGCTCTGAAAAAGAAAATATTCCTGGCAAGATGACTTCAGTGCCTTATTTGAGACACTGAAACTTTATGCTCGCCTAAAGGCTTTGTTCTGCAAAACAAATACAATTTATTCCATTGTGTAAGCAATACAACACTGAGAATGCAGAGAGCTGCAAAGTTTCTGCTAGGAAAGGTGAGAGTTCCATCTCCTGTAACTCTTGGTTGTGATATGGGAACAGTTTAGTCTGCCAGCAGTATGTGCTAATGACCAGTCTTGCTTCCAGGATCTCAGCAGAAAATGATTCATCTCATACAGCTTCTAACCTATTGTTACTGGATAGATGTTAGACTGATTGGAGACCTGTTGGAAAAAAGTGTTATTACAAAACTTGAAATTATGCTGTATTCTAAATGTAGTAAGGCTGGCAAGGCATGGTAGGTGATAGATGTCATTCTTAGCATATGAATTCCCACACTAGCTCTTTTTGCCTCCAAGTCTTTTGTTTACAAATGGAAAACTGGAACTCTGACACTTAATTCTCACATAAAGTATTGTTGACTGTATCTTTTGTTTACTCATAATTACACGCAAGTTTTTTTTTTTTTTTTTTTTTTTTTTTTTTTGTGGTTGAAAGGCCAGATAGGAGAGATAAGCAATAAATTATATAAAGCCTAACCACTATTTATGTCAATTATTGGTAGCTGTCTACTACATGTAACCCACATATACCTGTTCGTTTCTTTATTACTACAGTTTTAAATGATTTGGACTAGAAGCTGGAAGCAAAGGGGGATACTGATAGTTTCCTCCATTGGTTCTCCTGTGTGACTCCAGCACAAGGTCTTTGTTACTTATTTGTTTTCAGCCATCTACTGATCACATACTTATCCTCCTAGTTCTCTTCTCTACATCTGACGGAGGAGTGCCACTGGTATTGCTGTGTGCAACTCTACTTCATCATAGGGAAAAGAACTCTGCAATTTTCAGTATCTCAACTACCTCTCCAAAAACTTTCCATTTGTTAACATCGTTTTCTCCATAATACCTCCAAATACTTTCTGTCTCGGGTGGTATTTAAAATGGGGTGCTTTAGACAAGCTGCTGTATTTTCTGGTGGACTGAATGCCCATTAGCAGCTGAAGTTTATGGGGAGCATACTTCAGTGACATGTTTCCCAGTGTAATCTGCAGGAAATCCAAGTTACATGTTCCTGGAGTGTGAACCATAACACAGATTTTGGGAGATTATTGGAATGCATGCTCTTAATAGAAAGTTCAGTACTAATCTTAATATACCCAGAGAGGCGAAAGTATTAATGCTATTCACTGCAACAGAATTTACCTTAATTCCAAATTTAAAGTCTCAAATAGTTGCTCCAATATTGGCTAATTCCAGTAACTTTTGAAGCTCCTGTTTAGCCAAATCTATTTTAGAAATTTTTCCAGGTGCCTTTAATTCCACTGTGAAAGCATTTGGGTCTAAGACCCTTCTGAGAGCACCTAGTGTATACCTAACCCCCTCAGGATCAGCTTTCTTCACCCATCTTCCATGTAGACTGCGTTAGGGATTAAAAGGTGTTCCCCAGCTATCCCTGCACTGATTACAAATACTGGTAAAACTATAGGGTGAAAAGTCTCCCTAGAGATAAAATCACTTACTTTGTACTGTCTTTTACAGGTAAGAAGATGCAAATCTGTATCTATGAACTCTCCATTTTATTCCTGTTACACCCACAACTCCTTTGTCTTCCTGAAAAGGACTTGTCTTTGGATTTGTATTAGCTGCTTAATATAAGTTAGGAGAACTAATGCATCTTTCTTTTCAAAGTTGTACATAAATTTACATTTTGAATATTTTTTTATTTGACACCTTTCATATAATTACTATCTTGTTTAAATATCATTCTGAGATTGCCTGAGGTAAATGCAGTAGAAAATCACTGCATTTAATGTTACTGTCTTACAGTTTCATACTCTCTACCAAACCAGAACTTCTTTTAATTATGTGGGGAAATTTTTGTTTGTTTGTTCATTCTTAATGTGGATGAATAAAATACTGGCTACCTCCTTATAGACAGAAGATTTTTCCTATGTCAAATCTGAAATGCATCTGTGCATTTTTGTCATTGTTACAGATTTTATTTCCTCTGAACAATAATGAAATAGAAAAATGTTAACCCTTTTCTCGTATTTAAGTAATTTATCCTCAAATCAACTGCTGTTCATTCTACATTAGACTCTCAAACTTTATATAGACCAATTTGAAGAAAAGAAACTGATCACACATTTAAATCAAACTTTTGCTTCAGAAGAACTTGGAGTGAATTCAAAAGGTGTGTGCCAAGCAGGAACTCTGTGTTCACAGACAACAGCTGCAGAACAATACAGCACAGTGCTTGAAGTGCTCAAACAGCAAGGGAGAACTGAGCACCAGCTTCTTTACCTAGTTTACATGAAACAGTAATTAGATTAAAAAAAACTGTGATGATTGCAAGAATATAGAACAGAATACAAATATGGTTCTTTCCTACTCAGTATAGCATCTTATGAAATAGGAGCAATAGATTTAATTCTCAAACTGCAGCTTCTGTGGGAATTATCCTAACCACTAACCAGTCTATTGTGTGAAAAGTATGACTCTACGCTAAAGTCCAGCCTCATTCAGACCATTAATTGCATCTCTGACTTTGAAGGGAAAGGTTGTTTAAATACTTTTTTTTTGTTTTTAATTTTTGTCATCTGCATCTGACTGATGCTGGAATCACTCTGCTCAATACTCCAGTATTTGTATATTCTATTAGTTTCCTAATACAGCACAATGAAGTCAGTTCTTGGGATCAGGAAATAACCTATGCTGACACATATACATTCATGTGGAGCTGGTCCTTAGGCTATAACTACTTTAGGTATCTACATCCAAGGGTTTTATATCAGTGACATTTGCAAATCTCTGATATCACTTAGGAGGTGACTAACATTTCCACTGGTAATGTCCCTACTATAACTAAGCTATTGCCACAGGCCATGCAAATTAACATCGAACTTCTGACAGCATTAAATTGGTAGGTGTCTAGATCATTAGATTCAAATTTCATAAAATAGACATTATTCAGTGTACTCAACAGCAAAGCCTGAAACACATTCAGATTATTTCAGCTGTACTGGAATATCCACATGAGCAGTGATGAGTCCCCAGTTCAGCCAGAGCACTGAGGTAGACTTGTCTAGACCTTTTCCCTGGAGCAAGCTCCCTAAAGGAGAATGAAAATACAAAAAAGACAGGCTTTACCAGTCTTTCAAATAAAATAGCTATTTTTTTTTATTTTATTTTTATTATAAAGAAAAATAAAATAGAAGTGACTAGGACAGAAAAATAAAGAATTTACAAACATAATTTTAAAGATTGGTCTCTTCTACTTTTCATTTTACCTGCCAGTAATTGGCATAGCACTCTGCACTTAGCAGGGACATTGTTTCTGTAATCCCCAAAGCCTTTAAAAAGGCTTTCAGACTGCTCAAAACCTGTGGGATCCCAGTACATTGTTGTACTATTTACTACTTCATATTCCTCTTCTCCCACCACTGGGAATTCTCAGAACATCCTATCTCTGTACCTACACAAATGACCTCCAAAAAAGGTCCCAGCTTCCTGTGAACGGAGTCTACAAGACTCAATCATTTTCAATGAATATAGACATGATTTTAAACAGTTAATTACAATGAAAGATTGAATGAACGAATAAATAAATAGGATTCTCTGAAGTATTTATTCTAAGAAAATGATCTTACAGAAAGCAAATAGACATTCTAGATAATACCATTTTCTACAGAACAAGAGTATTTACCATCTCCACGTTCATTGTTGATAGTTTTATATCCCAGGTCCAACACACCCTTACTTTGCAGAGCACGAATAGCATCTAATTCTGCAACACTGCACAGCAACAGTAAGAAGCTGCAATATTTATTTGCATGACAACTGCTATTCTCTAAAGAATGGTGTCCAGCAGCCTAGAGTGCTTAAAGAAACACTGACTACAGAAAATGTTCAAGACACAGGTTAAGGAAATCTGAAATTTGAACCTATATCAAAACTTTTTTTATATATTTGTTTGTTTATTTAAATTTAGCAGTGCGAAGAACTTTTGCCAGATTGTTTTCATAAAGGGAATTTGAATTTAAATGACCATTACTGGATCTCATAGGACTAATAAAAAAAAAAAAGATTCTTGGCAGAATTGTTTATCTATTGGTATTCATCCCTTAAAGCTCTCTGTACTCTGTGATAATGTGACCTTTGTATTTTCTATTGACCACCAGACCTGCATTCGACATAACACTGTATTTAAATATTAATGCAATAAATAACTGTACCATATGTTATCTTTTTATTCCATTTTTACCTTAACTTACACTATAGGATTTAGATTTAAAGGAAATATGGAATATGTCCTTGAAAACCTGCAACTAGATCTTTATAAATATTACAAAAACAATAATTTTGCATCAGTATGGTGAACAAGTAGCAAAGTGCCTGAAGAATATAAATTGAATGTTCTGTGGAAGAATCAGTAAAGGTTAGAATTCATCATTTTAACTGATATGCTTTCTTTGGGAAATAACTAATGCAACGAATACAAAATACTATGATAATTTTGTGTTTCTCCTCAGTGATTTTTTTTTTCCCCTTGAAAAATAATCTCTCTTCAATAATAAAGCATATCTTTTTACATTCATTCTGGAATTAAAGTTTCCTATAATGCTTGCCTTCATACACAGTTGATAGTTTTCCACTTCAAATGGAAAGTTTTTATCTGAATGGAGTGAGCACTTCTGTCCATTTTAGGAAAGGTTGCAATCCATTAGGAAATACAACGTGACTTAAATCTTTTTAGGAAAACATTTAACTTTGACATGGTATGAAAACTGGTTGCTAAATACCATGTTTACTATCACAGTTTCTATAGTGATTTTCAGACTGTAACAGTCTGGAGACTAAACTAGAAAAATAGGAATAAATACAATTTATACTAGAAATAACAGTAATATTTAGAAGCACCTGTTTGCCCTAGGCACTGCACCAATGTCAATAGCCAACATCTTTTATTTTCAAGGTTTTACTATTTACTAAGTGAAGTAGAAAGGTATTACCATTGTTCAATAGTTAGGAAATTGGACTAAAGAGAAATTAAATGACACTTTCGTCACATAGGAAGACTGTCACAGAAATTAACCCAGGTCAACTGAGCTTCAGTCTGATGTATAAACTGGACTTCACTTTTTCATCAAGTATCTTTACCCTTTTTAACTATTTTTCAAACTCCAGATTTACGACTGTGTTGACAGCCTGCAGATGACTTGTATGTAAATATCCCATTTGGGGATATTAGCTAATTCCAAGTAATATTATTTCTTTTTATCGTGCTAATATTTCTGCCTACAAAAGACTGTGCACTTTGTTAATTTGGGGCTCAAAACTAAATTTTTAATTGCTTTGACAAAAATAGAATTACTTACAAGATTACTTTGTAGTAAAACAGGAGGATACAGGGTCTAAATTTGTACTTAGCATTGCTAGCACTATGGCTATCACTAAATCAAACATTTGCAAACTTTCTCTGTGAGATAACCATCACCTGCCTTGACTGTCTGCACTACCCAAGAACAAGCTCTGAGATAGAGACCCAGCAGCATGGCACAGAGCATCATTTTAGTAGGCTAAGAAAGAGCTGCAGACTCTTCTATCCAAGCCCCATGTGCAGAGACTGCACTTTAGTTCTGCAGGTTATGGGTTGATTTTGCTTTCTTAATTCGCCTTCAGATAGATATATCCCTCCTCGCTCAAATCTCTGTAAAAGTTCACCACAAAAGGCACAGTGACTCTGAGTGTGTGTGTGTGTGTTTGCATGAAGTTCACCCCTAATCTTTACATGAGCTAAGAACTGTTCCTGCTCCCTTTATATATTTCTCTTTTTCTTTTTTTTTTTTTTTTTGTTCCTTTCTGCAGGCTATTCAGATAAGGATTTTCATTGTCACTGTTCCCACTTTACACTGAATAAGTGGAGTCTATGAAAAAGCAAAACTCACAAAAGAATGACTTGCAAACACTGGTGGCACCATTGGACTTGAATTTAAAGCTATCACACAAGGACACTGTTAACATTTATCCTCCTCTCTGTTGGCCGACAGATTAAAATATTACTTGAAGTCTTGGATCAGTTTCTGCTACAGCGTTTCATTTTGATTGATGTCTTCTATTAATGTCAGTGATGCTAGTTAGCTTTAAGACACCCCAAAGGGTAGTCAACTAGTTAAAACTCCAAATGAACCTCACACCAGCTGTTTAGCCCCTTGGAAGTTTTGCTGAGCATTGACAGAAGACCTTATCAATCATTACAATTAAGTACTTTCAGACTGTCCCTTCTAAGGGGAGTCAGTTGAAGTACCATCTGCTATTTTGCTTTTAAAACTCACCGCTCTTCTTCTCTAAGGCAACCATTTCACTTCTGAAATGATATTTCTTGTTCAGGAGAGCAGTGGGCTGATGAAGAAAACTTTTTATTTTAATAATCAGCAGTTTTTATGATGTGACATAATTTTTGCAGTGCTCAAGGCCTTTTTACAAATCAAAAAGAATTCAACTAAAACAGTAATTAATGTCAAATGACTAGTCACATACAGCCCCATTTAATTAAAAAGTTCTAATCCTTGATTAAACCTCCACACATATTCTTGTGATTGCAAACTGTTGTCTGAAAAGTGAAAGTAATTGGGTACATAATCTATTGTGTCTTCTAACTGATGCCTGCTAATTGTCTCAAGAGCAAACGGCAACAGTTTAATTTAGAAAGCTAAAAAGTGTATATTAAAATGTATTTTTATATTCAATTTCTTTTTTTTCTGAATTATATATTCCTGTTCTACACTGAGATGATCTCTTTATTAATTTATCCTTCCAAGAATTTTGTGTGAATAAATTTGTTTCAACAACATCCAAAAAAATTCTTTCCTATATTATACACAAAACACATGATTTATAGTTCTTTTAATGTGCATTCAATGTGTAAAATGCATCTCAAAATTAACTTTTTTTTTTTTTTCCTAAATATTGACTTGCATATAAGCCATTCTTTCTATACCTAGAGTTTGCAGGAAGAGTAACTGGCAACTGCAACCTTCTTCAGCACTACGGATCTTGTATTTCTTTCTCCTCTGGAGATCTTCAGGACCAGCAGAAATAAGAAGACATAGCCAAAGCGAAAAATAGTTGGTCCCCTGGTTAACCAATTCTACATTATTTTTTAGGTCTTCCCAGTCGTGATCATTTATTGTTGGCAGTTTTTGTTTGTTTGTTTGTTTGTTTGCTTTGTTTTGGTTTCTATTTTTGTAACATTTCAAATATATTGGTATCCCCGGCTAAAATTGCCAAGAACTATTTTGTCTTCTTTATATCTTACTTTACCAATATATTTAAAAAACTTTTTCTTGTGTTGAATAAAGCACTTCACCACCACTGCCTTTTGATACCTTGTTTCAAAGCCACACATAAACCCACAAGCAAATTGGAAGGTGAAGTATGTTGGCAAATAATTTTTTTTCTCATTGTATTTCAGACACAGTTGAGGTCTTACACCTCCAAACAAAACTACCTACTTGAGCACCATTATTTCCAACTTTCTATTGACCCCAAATGCATCTAAGATCTCGACAGTATCTGGAAATAGTATGCCCAAGCGTGGCCTCAGAATAAAGGGACCAACACATTGCTTGTTGTGATGGTGTCCATGTGGGCTTGAGGTACATCGTTCTGAGTTCCACAGACAATTCAAAGCCTACTGAATAGTATCAACCTTTTTCTTTTTACAGACAGAAAAGTTGGAAAACAGGAAATGAGTTCACAGGGCCAATCAGTGGTAGAGGCAGCTAAATAAACCTGTATCACTTGTTTCTCTTATTGCTGCTCCACTGTAAAAACATATAAATAATTCTAAATAGATGTGAATATGTAGAGACAAAGACACAGATGATCAAGATAGGTTTGTGACAATTGCTGCAGCAATTTGGCTGCAAAAAAACAGTAAGTTAGCATATAAAAACAGCAGTAACCTTAAATATATATAGTTTTTCACATAATCAGTGACTTTCAAATGTCCAGTTTTGGACTCTACAACCATCTTTTCCCATCTACAGTATCTTCAGTTATTCATCTTTTCTTCCTCCCTGCTTTGTGCCTTCATTATTACTCTCCTGCCATGACCTCTTAGCAATTGCAGACTTCTTGCTTCTAATCTCCCTCTTATAGTCAACACTGAACACTGTGGACAAGGTTATCTTTCTTGTTCACCACTCTGATCATGCTACCTCATGTCTCAGACTCTCAGGTGGTTTTCTGTCTCATTACACTACAAGGTCAAATTTCTCCTCTGTAATTTCAAGGCTTCACAAGTCTGTCTTAGCCTACAAATGGACCAATTCCTTACTCTTTCCTGGATCAGATACAATCCTGTCTATTGTGTGCTCACTTAGCTCATGCATGACTTTCTATTCACCAATCTTTTTTTTTTTTTAGTGCCTAAAATATCCTCTCAGCTCTACCTTGCCAAACAATCTAACTTTCCTCACTCAGGTTCATTCTAAGGATTCATCACTAAACATCCTGCTCTGTTCACACCTAGACTGCACAGTATTTTTATTTAAATAGCACTGCAAGTTAGATAAGCAACACAGAAACAAACCTTCCAAAGATCCTAGATGCATGCCAATCATTTTTTTTCCCCTTTGTCCAATTTATTTTGCATACTGCACACATCTGGTTATGTGAGCACTGGGGCCAGAGTCTTGCTCTGATAATACCAAACATTTGTGAAGTCGCTGGTATAACAATCACATTGAAGAAGTTATTGTTATGAAACTTAATTTATCTTGCACTACACTCTGAATAATCATGCAAAATAGCATGTACTAAAATATACTTTTGTTTCTTATTAAGACAAGGCTCATGACAGTCAACTAAGAGCTCTATGTCTTCCTCAAAAATGCCTTGTTCCATAGCAGAAGAAGGCTGGTATAACTGAACCTGTAAGACAAAGAAGAGGAAATTAGATCATTGAAATAGACAAGGCTTATAACAATTACAAATGCTGGGAACAAGTCTCTGTCATCATTTTGATCTCTCTTTTCTCAAAATAATAATAATTAAAAAAAAAGGAAATAAATCCCACAGACATAACAGAATCATTTATTCCCAGGATTTCCCTCAGGCAATAAGCTTTTAGATTCTTTATCATACAAATCTTTTTCATAATTCAGCTATTAAGCAACTAGATTCTATATCCATTGTCAGATAAATTAATGTCCATGAATCTTTACCACTGATTATATTATAATATCAGAAACATCTAAGGGCAACTGCTTTCAGTTTTATTGACAGAAGCAGTAGGAGACAGAAGCTAAAGCTTGCAGCAGCAAATCAGTATCTCCTCTTTCTTAACAACATGTGGTACATATGATTCATCTCTTTTAGCCAAAATATGAAAAGTACTAGCAGAAAAGTATATATAAAAAAATTATTTGTCACACAAAGTTTGACTCTCAATATGTAATTAACTTGATTAATTAGCAGTATGTTTCTTAAACTGTAATATGTAAATGAGTGAAGTGAGAAAAAAAAAATCCCCTAAAAATTTCTGTATTTGATGCTACCGTGGGAAAACAACAACTCTCCCCCCCGCCCCCCCAATTTATCAAGGTAATTGAAACAGCAAAAGATATAAAAATGTGTCATCATAAAGTGATACAGAAGTTAATCTCTTCAAGAGCTCAGTATATTATGCTGATCACTGGCTGTTTAAATTCAAGCATGCATTCACATTATTTGTGACAATAACTCCACACTTCTGGAGACATATACTATAACTTATACCAATTCAACATCTATCAGTTCTAAAAATGTTGATAGAAATATATTATTTCTTTGAAATATAGTAACAATGATATAAATATTGACATCTACAATTAAAAAGCACTTTCTAACAAATTGAATGCATGAAATGTAAGTTATTCAAAATCGTTTACTTGACTCCAAATCCACAAACAATTTTTTTTTCAATTTGTATAAATGAAAGTTGCATGGACAAAAACAATGATGTAAAAAGGTTCTGTCCATTTTACTTCTTCTAGTCTTTTTTTTTTTCTTTTTTTTAAGATATTTGTGTCTTAATGTTTAGAATCTGCCAATAGTCATCTCTGGTTTTAGCTCATGGGTCTCTGCTTTGTTGTACATTTTCACTTCAGTCTTGTCTGTGCCAATTTAAATACCAAGGCATTCAGCTGACAAAACCTCAGTTTATATTGAACGCCAATATTTCAAATTGTTTCAATATATAAAAAATGAAAGCTGCATTATTGGTAGTTTTCTAGAAATATCCCTGACCTGGGCCCCAGGGAGGCAGCACACATCCCTACAGGTAGGGTCAGTCCAACATGTAGAGCCCTCTGTTTCTCTCAGAATGGAGTCACCGATGAATATCACCCTCCTTTCTTTCCTGACAGAGGCGGTTTGAGGCAGACCTCCCACTGCATCCTCACTCACCTCTCCATCTGGTTTCAGGGTTTCAAACCTATTACATAGGGGCACCTGGGGAACCAAGGTAGGTCGGGATGGGGGCTGCCTTCCTCACTAAGCTGGTGCCATCAGTGCTTGCTGAACATTTACAGACCAAACAGGGGTTGTGAGCACAGCAGGTGGTGCCTTTGAGCAGTGGCAACAGTGACAGTGGGTCACCTCTGCTGGAGTAGATTTTTACAATCATGCTCTTGTTCATTTCTGGCAGAATTGCATAGCTAATGCTAGTAACTATGTTGAAAAGTGTTTTGTAATTGAGAACTTGCTTTATCAAATAGTGTTATTGTGCTCTTTATATCTAGGATAGATCCATGGAAATAAATAGAAGGACTTAATTTTGGAGTGACCTACATAGTGGAAGCTATATACTTCCTGCAAGTATTGCTTAGGACTGCTAGCTGTGAATTTTTGTTGTTTCTTAATTTAAACTCTTTGAGTTAGACAGTGTAGTAAAACACTTGGTCTCCTTGAGGTCTTACAAAATCATCCTGCAAGTCTAATTTATATATTTTTAGAAGTTTTCTTTTATGCCTTTACTGTAGAATAAGTGGCTTTTCAGAATTTTGGGCCCAGTTCCCAGAGTACTGTAGCCAATTGCTGTCTCAGACACTTACTGTTTACTACAAGACAATAAATAATGGCCCCTGTTTGTGATTTCTTTCCCCTAAAGTCTGTAAGTAAAAGAGCTTTTCTGTATGAAACACTTAAGAATAGTCACAAGATAAAATTTAGAATTATCTTCACGCATTGGGAGAAAGATAAAGTAAGAAAGGAAGAAAAACAGAAAAAAAAAGAGAAAGGAATGAAGGAAAGAAAGGAGGATGGGTGGAAAGAAGAAAGAAAGAAGGAGGGGGAGGGAAAGGGGGAGGGGGAAAGAGGAAGAGAGGAAGGAAAAAGGCAAGGCAAAGTAAGGCAAAAGTGGGAACTAAGGGCTATGGAAGGTCATGTGATTCAAAGTTTATTAATAAACTGAATTTGTTTCCATATCATTTCAGTTCCTTGTGGACTTCGATTTTTGCATCATGTGGGACAAATGACAATGAGATGATTGTGTACATTAAGGCTTAAATCCATATGTAATATAATGAGCCTTTAGTAAGAAAGTGCAATAAGGTATTACTTGCTAAAATTCTGCAAGAGAGCCGACTCAGGATTACACACATAATTCTGGAGTGTCAATTTACATCCACGGAAGAAGTGAATGCTATGTTAATATCACTACATCCTTTAAAGAATAAAGACAATGATTAGGAAGGCCACTTTCTCATACAGAAGAAAATAGCAAAGCAATTTTAAATGCACTTCTTCAGCAGTTTTCTATAAGATTATGTCTTGTAATAAGAGCTCAATAACTTCTGAATTCAGATGCTTTAGTGACCTAATATATTTCATACACCTTAGGTCCCTGACACCACATATTAGAAGTGATTTTATCGTTCTTTTGGTCATATGTGGTCTTCTCTGTTAAGCAGATTTTTAATGGACATTCATCAATGCTGCTTGACAGTAATATTAGTGTACCAAGAAGTACAAATTAATCTATCCTAAATTTGCCCTACCATCCTTTGCTCGAAAAGATCACTGTTTTGTCTTAATAAATTAAAGTTACCTACATTGTCAACGGTTTACCGGGCTGGATCGGCCCGGTTCCGTGACGATTGGTGTGGGGGACCCGCAGACCCACGCCCCAGGAAAGGGGAAGGGGGAAAGGGAAAAGGGAAAAGGGAGATGGGCCTAGAAACAAAACAGCGGCAACGATCTGAGGAGGAAAGCTAATTTACTAAATAAGATATCAGAAAGCAAAATAACACAATATAATACAATATAATTGGAATTGAAGCTAATAAATCAAATAAAATGAGCAAGAGAGAGAGTGTCCGATAAACCGAAGGCCTTACGCTAACGCTGAAGGCGATATGGCAGCGAGCACCCACTGCTGAGTCGATCCCGAAGGAAAAAAAGTGTCCCGTGACCGCAGAGAGTTTTTATCTTTTCCCTCTGAGCGGAAAATACGTAAAAATGCAAAGCATCGCAAAGTCCTCTGGGGAATGTAGTTCTTCTCTTCTGAGACAGGTATACCCGGAAATATCAATGATCTATGGAGTTGGAGTATTAACTCTTTAACTCTTAATGCACTACATGTTGTTATGATGTGGAATACCAATACCAGAAATCATAAAACCATGACATACATATACATTTTGTTATAACTTTCCTTAGAAGAAGTATTGTGAGAAGAAAGGCTTGTTTGCACCTAAACCAGAAACTTGCTGAGGTGTAAAATGGGTACTGTTTTTGGCAGGTTTTCAGTTCACAGTGTTGTCTCTTGACTTCAGGCACCCGGTCCTTCTCTAGACAAACTATATTTAATCAGACTGTTCTGCTGGAACAAAAAAGAAAAGAAAAAGAAAGGAAAAGAAAAGAAAGGAAAAAAAGAAAAGAAAGGAAAAGAAAGGAAAAGAAAAGGAAAAGAAAAGAAAGGAAAAGAAAAGAAAAGAAAAGAAAAGAAAAGAAAAGAAAAGAAAAGAAAAGAAAAGAAAAGAAAAGAAAAGAAAAGAAAAGAAAAGAAAAGAAAAGAAAAGAAAAGAAAAGAAAAGAAAAGAAAAGAAAAGAAAAGAAAAGAAAAGAAAAGAAAAGAAAAAAGAGAAAAGGTGAAATTATCAAGTACAGACCTTGTAAAGGACTTGGGCTTTTTGACACTCTGAATCATTAAACACTTTCAGATAAGGGTGAAATATGGATCCATCAACCAGGAGACAGCATTAGGTGGGTGTACTAAAGCCCTGTGCCAGACAGAGCTTCCATGATGTTGTATGGACTCATCACTGCAAACACAAGGATATAGCTGATGCTGGGTCATCCTTCACCATAACAAAATGGCACATCCTATTACCCCAGTGGTCTTTGTGTGTCTTTAATTTGGTATGTAAATTAAGTGGTTAATTGCGAATTAAATTTTACTTCAATAAAATTCTAGGCAACGATCCTCCTAAAAGCAATTAATTTAGGTTTAATAGGAGCTACTGTGAGTTAAAAAGGAACTAGTTATTAAAAGATAAGGAATTTTTTTTTTTTTAAGGATAAGAATCAATTATACAGTATTGAGATCTGAATAAATATATTTAAAATAACTATTCTGTTATTCTGACTCATTAGGTACAATTAAACATCTGTAGCATAAACCAAATGTTAATATAAAATATTACTCATCTTAATACAGTACCCTCCCCTTTACACTACAGTGGACGCAGCTAGTGGAACAGGCAAATGCCAGAAGTTAGCCATTTAAATACTTAATGATTGTGCACATTAAATTAAAACTGTCTGCAACATATATTTTGTAGTATTTTATTTGCAATTCAGATGTTATCTCTAGATGTATGTAAAGCTGTTAAACCTGCTAACGATTTAAGATATTATAATAAAACAGAAAATTATAGCAATTCGTTTATGTTAATTTATTGTCACTATAAATTCCTCAGGGCATCAGCAATGAATACATTTTCCTGTATAAAACTAAAAACAATTTCTGTACCTCACACATAAAACCAGGCAGGAGAAAAACTAACTATGGTTTATATTCACTTGATTTTTTTCCCTCTCCTCTCCTCTCCTCTCCTCTCCTCTCCTCTCCTCTCCTCTCCTCTCCTCTCCTCTCCTCTCCTCTCCTCTCCTCTCCTCTCCTCTCCTCTCCTCTCCTCTCCTCTCCTCTCCTCTCCTCTCCTCTCCTCTCCTCTCCTCTCCTCTCCTCTCCTCTCCTCTCCTCTCCTCTCCTCTCCTCTCCTCTCCTCTCCTCTCCTCTCCTCTCCTCTCCTCTCCTCTCCTCTCCTCTCCTCTCCTCTCCTCTCCTCTCCTCTCCTCTCCTCCCTTACTTTCCTCCTCCCCTCCTCCCTTCCTTCCCTCCTCCCTCATCTTGTCTTACCTTGCCTTGCCTTGTCTTGCCTCATATTCCTCCCTAGACTCCTCACTTTTATGTTTCTTCCTTCTGCCTTCCTGCCTGACTTTTCCTAGTTGATACATAAGCTAACATGTTATTATTTTAAAATTTTCAGAAGGACTCAGTGGTATGATGCCCAAAAGTCCTTACTTTCAGGACATGGGCATGTGGCTATTTTTTAAAAATTGAACCTCCTTAAAGTCTTGTATAAAAACAGATAAATTCACTAGGCTTTTTTGTAGTTTCAAGGATACAGAGTGTTTTAATTTTAGGATCTGTTTTTGTTTTGCAGTATGTTATAGGATTTTTTTAAAGGTTAATTTTGCACCTTGGTTAGTACATTTGGTTCTGGTGTTTTTTTTAAATACTGGATTCTGACTAATCACTTATGACAAGACTGCAAGACAACAGTTTGCCTGCAGAAAGAGGGATGCATAGCAGCATCATCCGAGGAGCAAATAGAGAAGGGAATTATGACTTTTATAAACACAATTTCCTCTCTTCCTTGCCCCTGGCTCTAAGGGGGGGGCACAAATTCCTGCTGCTTTGTGCCACCAGCCAACTGTCAGGTCAGCTCATCTCAGTTGACCAATGTGTCGAGGGAATGAAGCCAGAGCCCTGTGTGGCCTTCAGCACTGGCTGCCAATGCCCTGTCAGGATAGAGACCTGAGCAGGCTGTTATCAAAGCTTTCCAGCTTTTGTCATGACCTGCAGTTCCAATAGCCCATGCCAGGGAACAAACCTTCCAGTCTCCTTTATTTTCCAGCACACTGGGAATAAGAGTGTTTGACAATCTTATTTGGTAATTATGCCAGTGAAACCAGTATTGAGGTTGCAATTTGGTAGGCAAAAAATACAAAGCAATCATCTGCTACCCTGTTATCCAGTTGTAGCTGTGCTGGATACATCAGGTAAAGAATCTGATCTAGTAATGTCTTTGAGCACTTGCACATATATTTTAGGTTTGGACCTCACTGGATCCTTCTATCCATCAGAAAATGAAAGAGATGTTCATATAAATAAGTGGACTGTGCTGCATTTACAGACATGTCAAGCTTTGAAAACATCATGCTCTAGACAGCCTTGCATTGATGCTAATTGGTATGTTTTTCTTCAAAAAGTGAAAATTCTAACCTTTTACTTGACATATATGTGGGCAAAATGCCACACAACATTTTGAAAGCTTATCTATAGTCTGCTGTTTACAAGTCTTGTTTGTGTTGGAGCTCACATAAGAGTACTCAGAAGAAAAGAGTTAGCAGGAACACAACTGAATGGTTAAGTTCAAATAGATGTGTAAACTAGCAAAGAAAGGGTTTCACCTACATGAAGGCTAAAGATGCTGCTCCCATTTAAAAGATAACCAAATAAATACAGCACTTGAGTCAGTAGATTTTTATCATCATCATCATTATTATTATTACTTATCCCTAGATGTGTCCCTGGACTTCTGGGGTAGAGAGTAAAAACGGTTACACTACCTTATTGGTATTTTTTTCCCTCTAATCTTATGAAATTGCTGCAAGGAGAGAGTAAATGGGATTCAGTTTCTCCACGAGATTTAACAACAGAATTGTTTACAGTGTTGCAATCAGTTACGTTTAAAGTAGAGCTGCTAACTGTATAACTGAATAAGGGAATACTTTGGAAACAAAAGGGTTGCATAACAGGCAGATTTAGCTTGCAGAATCTTTAGTGTGCAATGCATGAGAAATTTCATAAGCCCTTGGGAATGTTTGCAATTTTGTTGGTTGGTGCAAAATGCTAACTTAGAAAAAATAAAATGACAAAAACATGGAAATAACTCACAGTCAAAAAGCTTCTTTTTTTTCTGGTAGGAGCTTTATATCCTTCAAATTTGTATATAAAGATTATTTTGTGCTTATTCTCTTCAGGAAACTAAGTACTGTACTAAGAAACCAGAAGTTTCAATAACTATGGTATCTTCGTTCCACCTGGGTAGTGAAAGTACCGGCAGAGGTGAATTTGTATGGCTCAGGACTACATAGCATTTTACAACAGAATTATTTCATTCTTCCCCAATTCTCTGCTTCCCTTCACATCTTGCAGGTGGCAGCACTGTCCCTGAATTTCATAAAGACATTGGTTCTTGCCTTCACAAGCAAACTGTTCACCTGTCTTACTGATGCAACAGCCTTCAACTTCAAGCAGCACTCTGAGAGGAAGAGCACTACAACTCCTTGGCTACTGTCTGCAAACATTACTGAAAAAGAATGAACAATAAAAACTCAACCAGTGCATAAGAAGCAATACTTTGAGGTTTAAAATCTGGGAAATTGTTTTGAATAGGTGACCCAAATCTCCTGCAGCTTGAAGGTGTGAAATGAGGGAAGCCTGTGATGTTCCAGTTAAAAAATTTACTGGTTCTGCAGTGGCAGACAGATTCAGCTTCACTCAGCAACAGTATCAGTTTGCTTTCAGTAATATCCTAACATAGAAGGCACAGTTATTTTCTTCTTAAAAGCAGGTGTGGTGGCACACTATACTGAGATTTCAGTGAATTTCAAATTATTACTTATGTTATCAATGGCTATAGGGACATACCTGCATAAGAAACATGAGAAATATCCAGCAGCTCCCTCACACTCAATTTGGAAAGTAATCTCGTTTGTTTACGGACTTGAGGGTTTTGTTTTTGTTCTAAAATGAAGAGAGGGGAAAAAGATTCTTTCCATACTTCCGCTCAAATAACATAACTTTGAAGTCTATTGGGTGGAGTGTGTGCTTCACACCTAAGTTTCAGTGGGGCCCCGGAGTGCCACAGTCACGCTGTATTGATGCCTAACCCTATATGAAAATACAAATTTCAGTATCATGTCTGCTCATCCTGATGTTATTCTCTGTGAGATTGCTCTTTCCATTCAAGGCAAATTTCAGTGTCTTTGAATGTTGGTATACACAGAAGCAGTATTCCAGTTGACTGTTGCACTACTGCCATGTATTTAGCCACCTTCAAATTGTGTATTAGCATGGTTAGATACCTGCACTTAGCTGCAAGCTACTCACTTCGGCTGCGAGAAGTGATCTGTTTCTGCATGCCATGTATGCCATGTTAGCCAGATCTTTGAGGTGGATTTGCTTCTACCTCTTCCTCAAAGTGAGTGCTGCCAGCACTCCCAGAGGGGTTTTAAACCTCAGAGATCAGACTTCAAAATAAAGTTTCATAAAATATCCCAGAATGAGGTAAAATAAAAATGTATAAATAAATGTCTCCTAGCTCATATTGTTGCGATAGGGTGTATTGCTGCCATCCAGCAGCTCCGCAGTCTCCTGCAGCCCAGGAGAATGTTTTCTTTCTTGCCTCTCTGATATGTCAATACTTGTACTGTTCTGTGCATTTCTCAGCGCTTTCTAGAGTTTCTGCTCATTCTTCTTTTATAATTCCTTCTTCTTCTTTTTATCCTGTACTTCCTTAAGTTTCTTCTGTTGTGTGCTGTCTGAGAAGACACAGCCTGACCCCTGCCCGGAGTGCAGCCTAACCCAGTGGAGTGGTGAACAAGAAGACAGATATCCTCCCTGTCCTGCCAGATAGTCTTGTAAGGACATAGGAAATATTAACTAAACATCATATACTAGACAGAGTATTAATTTAATTTCTAATGGCATCTTAAAATTTCTTAACAAATACTTAAATCTTTGCAATATTGAAGAGTGTATGTGGTCTAATCACAAAACAAGCCATCATCAGTAAAGGACTTAATTTTTCAGTGAAAAATGAAATATATTGCTAATTTCTATGGGTCTTAATGCAAACTACCATGGAAACAAAAAATGTCAGTATTAAAAAAGTACATTAAAAGTTTGCTTCAGAAAAGTTGGTAAATGCTTCAGAGCACATCCTTTTATTTCAAAATGCACACATTTTCTGTTATGTACTGCAAACTCTGCTGTTTATTTTTGGACAGAGCAATCCTAACTTGCTAGCACTATCTGTCCATGTATCACAACATGCTAAGTCATATCACACAATCATTTTTACTATGCCATATTGTACCCCTGGAGACTAGGATCATGTTATAACAGAATGGTTGACATGCTCTACCACTTTTAATTATATTTAATATTATAGTTGTTGTTAGTGTGTTATTTTTAAGGAGGTTATCTAAGTAAACAAACAGCCTGCTTGACCATTACTTGAGTGTCTAACTCTCTCCATCATTATTCTCGGTAACTTCATAATGTACTGGCCAAATTCAATCATATTTACAAGGGAGACGAAAATTTCAAAGGTGATTATAGTTAAAAATTTCACTGAAGTTGATGGGTATGAATGGGAGGATACCCTCAGTGAGAGAAGGAAAAACAGTCACTGCACCTTTTCAGGCACTCTCAGCCACTCACATCTGCAGGGTAATGGAAGACACAGGGGGGAGCTGCTGCTAGTGGCAGAGGGAAAATTAAAACACATACTTGTAGGAAACAGGTTTCCATTAGTTTGATTGCTCTTGAAGAGATTGTTTTATTCTTTTAAATTATTAAGAAAATATCTACTTAGTCTGCTTGAAACACAATTTTCTGAGTCCTGTTTTCACTGTAATAAAAGAATAAATGAATGGATGTTTCTGTATTCTGTACTAAACAGTCATTAGACAACATGCCTGAAAGGAGGCATGAGAATCCAAGCCTTAAGCCACTTATCTTCGGCCTAACAAGTCATCCTTTCTCTAAGCCTAATAGATCTTTCTGGTTTTTTTTTCTTTTTTTTTTTCCTCTCTCTTCTATTTTATTTTTTTTCCTCAGAATGACACAGGTGGAACTGTAAATGAATTACATCCCAGCTAGATGGATGTAGTAAGTCTTAATCGCTTCAGCAACAATCTCAGGTTTCTCTCCTACTTGCTCTTGCTCTTTCCCTCAAGTATTTTTAATAGCCCAGCATCCTTTTTTAAATTCCCCCATATCTTGGATCCTGCTCTTTATTAGTTCACTAACACCATCTACTCAAATGCTTACCTTCTCCTGCCGTTACCTACTGTACTGTCACTTCTTGTTGCATTTCCCAGTAACTATTTTCCCTTCCAAATCCTGCTGTTTAAATTGACATAAAACTACTTCCATACAGAGCCACAAAAGTCATTTAATCTATTTTCTGTTGGTACTTTGAAACAATACTAATAAATGGAAGAAATGTCCTTTTAATCTATGTAAGTTATACTACTTCATCATTATGGGATGAATCAGATCAGATGAAAGGTTTCTATTGATTTCATTCAGTTTCTGGACAGTAGTTCTCTTACATTTCTCTAGATGCCATGTAATTTCTATTTTTTATTGTCATTTCAACTAATTTTCCCTCATACTAAAAGTAAATCTTGCTACGCTGTAATTCCTTGATCACCCTTTTAGTCTTTTTTGACGATAAACAGATTTTACACCTTTTAATCCTCACACATAGTAACTGATCTTAATGACAGCATAATTTTAACAGTTCATTTACTTCATTTTTAGATTCTGTAAGAACTCTTGATGACTACCATTTAGCAAGATACTTTCTGCTCTTTGAGAATCTCTGTGGTGACACCTCTATACACACCCACGTCTCAATTTTGTTACTAAAAAGAAAGCTGACTTGAGGAAATGTATTCATTCGTTATGAGTATTGTAGTACAGACATTTAATTTCTCTGCAATAACTTCTATATAGCTGATAAAGTAGTAGATCCACAAGTTTCATCTCATGGCTTCCCCTTTTTGATAAAGCATACATTTTTATTTGAGCAGGTATTTTTAATCTCTGATAGATATACTGTATGTTCCTTAAATTCCTTCCTTGGCCTTTCTAATTTTCCTTCTTTTCATTGCTTTCAAGGTGATTGGATTTGGGCTTTCCCAATGATATATTTTAGGCTCAAACAACTTAAATATTGAAACTTGACATTTAGTTATATTGATCTGCTCCTTGCCTTCTTATTTTCTTTTATTTCTTTAGGATTCTGAAATGTTTTTTTGTCCATGCTTAAGTATTATTACTTAACAACAAAAGATTTTCATTTGGTTGTATAATGAATACTCCCCTCAAAATTCTGAATATAGTTGTATTATGCTCATGATTAATCAGCATTTTTTTTTTTAATTTAGTTTTGAGTTAAGCTCTATCACTACCCATTACTTTGTCTGAAATCAGAATACAGATTACAATTTGCGGACATTCCAAGTGTCCAAAATAAGATTTCCAAAGCATTATTTGATTCCTTCATATACAGATCATCGTTAGGGCTGTTATATTGGACTCTACTCCTTTGCTGAGCTTCTCCTGCATACAGCATTTAATGTTCTTATTTTGTTTTGTGTTATTTATTTATTTTTTGGTCTGGCCTGATTTTGTTATTCTTGTATATTTTGGTATAGTATCTAGGATTTGTATGTTGTCTGTGAATTATCCCCTCCATGTTACAGATTTCTCACAATTCTGTTTAATAAACATCCTTAAATTTAGTTCGTACTTTGTTTCCTTTTTTTCAGTACAAATTCAGTACACAGTGACACGGCACACAGCACACAGATATGACTGGCACTCATTGGCATTACCTTCACACATCTTATTTCTATCTTTTCTACATAAAAAATACAGCAATTTCCTGATGAGTTTATAGAAAATTATGATGCAAGTCTTATCTATCAAATATGTAGTATGCGTTACAAATATGACAGAAAAAGGGTGTTTTAGATATACTGTAAAATCATTGAACAAATAAAATATTCATTACTTGCACAGGTGGATTAAAATCAATAAATGCCATTTTGTTGTTATAAACTGTCTGATGTAACAAACATCAGCCTAGCAAAGATACGCATTCATATGCAGGAATAATTTCTTTACCTGGCTCTTTTTATTTAGACTCTTAAGTCACTGTTGGGATTAGGAGACACACTTTTAGAAGATGCCAAGCTGAGATCGTTTCTAAGGAATCACTTGAAACTGCTAATATTCAGACCCGAAAATGAGTATTAAAAAAAAAAGTCTACTGAAGTTAGTATGAAAAACCAGAGTGAATTGCAGGGTGAAGGGATAAGAACTTAGCTTACGATCATCACCTGACAGGCAGCTGTAGGTATGAGGATCTAATGCTAGTCATTCACATTTTATTTTTCCTCTAAATATTCTACGTGTATTGTTGGTGTCAATGGGATGTTACAAGCCGCAAGATGTGTGATGAAAAAAAGGCAGAATTTACAAGCAAAGAACACAGGTACTTGGATAAAGGGTTATATACTTCTCCCTTTAATTCATAGTCCTGAGCACTTGTTTTACAAACTGCCAAGTGCCCTCAAATGTATTGCCTTCATTGTGGAGTCAGAGTATCTACTGTGTAATGCTGAGTCATGTAAAAGGAAAGGCAGTTAGGGGACTGGTGAGAAAAGCGATGGAGGCATGAGCGTGCTCCCGAAGAAAAGTCTTAGTTTCTTTTTTCATCTTTTTTTTTTTTTTTTAATTTAACACCAGTAAACCAGACGATACACTGCCCTACACCTATGACACGGTATATGCCACTGTAATAGTGAAATGACTGTTTTACCCTGCTGGCGCTCCACCGTCTCCCTCCGAAGTCCCACACAGGTACACACGCAGGCCACACACACATACCCCAGATGCAGCAGTGTCCCTAGCACGCTAGAGGGAGCCATTACATAATTACAATGACCTTTTTTTTTTTTTTTTTTTCTTCCTTTTTTTTTTTTTTTTTTCTCGTCTCCAGGTAGCAGAACTTGCACAGCAGATACCTGGACATCCTGAGACAACCTGCGGGCTGCGCGTAAAGGAGAGGGCTCAAGCTACGGTGATTCGAGGTCTCCTTGCAGCCCAGGGTCTGGCTCTGATGTTGGATACGTTTCCAAAGCCCTCCTGCTTTTACGGGTGACTTTTCCAAATAAGTGACTCGGCGGAGTACGCCGATTTCCATCAGCCAATCTGAAGCCTTCCCTCGGAAAGCAAAACAGGCTGTAAACATTTCCCTTATTTCGTCTGTCTGTCGCTCTCGCACTGAAAGTTGGCACGTCTGAGAGCAGTGATTTTACGCTGCCGCTAACGTATGGATGGTTTATTTATACGCCGCATTTTAACACAGCGTTGGTTTGATGATGGCTACGAGACGAGTCGTTCTGCAGGGCACGCTGTCTGTGCCCGAGCTACAGAGACGTCTCCAGGACGGGAGACGGGTCCAGAAAGAGCACTTTGTAGCACTGATGCATTAGCAAGACTTTCTCCAAGTCGGATGATGTTTATGGGCACGGAAAGGGCTGGAGGCTATCCTACCGAAGAAGGCAACATCGCAGCTTCTTTAAACCGAACCTTATAAAAGCCGCTCCGAAAATCACTGCCGGGAGCGCCTTTTAATTGCTCCGGAGTTTATTTACCCCGTCGTTATTTCTATTTTGAACCTTCAATGATTCATGCTACTTACACGCTCGTCAGCTCACAAATGGCAGCTTCCTCCCGGCACTCCGGCAATCCGAGCTCTCACCTTGCCAGCCTCAGTCCTCCCCCCGAGCCCGACAAGCCGTGCCGTGCCGTGCCGTGCCGGACCGTGCCGGGGACGGGCAGTGCTCAGTGCCGCGCTGGGTGGGGAGGGCTCTGCGGCCGCTCACCCCGCACCGCACCGCACCGGGGGCCGCCCCCAGCACTCCGCAGCGCTGCCCCCGCTCTCCTTCCCCTCGGGGGGTGGACGATACCCACCCGGGGCGGCTCCTTGCAGAGCCGCGGGGCGAGGAGGAAGGATGCCGAAGGGGGGGGGGGGAAGGGTTTGGGGCGGGCTCCCCATCCACCCCTTCCTCCCCTGCAGCTCAGGGCGGGGTAGTCCCCGGGGAGCGTTCCCTCGCAGTGCTTTAAAGGAGGAGTGCGCCCTTCGCGTCTCCTCCTTTTTTTTTTTTTTTTTTTTTTTTTTTTTTTTTTTTCCTCCCCCCCCCCAGCCCGTCATCACGGAAGACTTGTTAATACGTACGGAAAAGAAATAATAATAATAATTAGAAAAAAAAAAAAAAAAAAGGCATTAAGCCGCGCGAGAGGAAGGTGGGTAAGGGTCGGGGATGCTGAGCTGAGCGCGGTTTGAAGCCCCGCATCGCCAGCACCGCGCACGCTGCGCGTCTCCCAGCGAAGCGATCTAATCAATGACACCCAGCTCCCGCCGCCGCCCCGCCCCCCCCCGCCCTCCCGCCGCTTCCCATTGGTCAGGAGGCGTCGGGGCCGGTCGGCACCGCCGCATCCGATTGGCTGACGGGGAATCCGTATCAATGTTTAAGCCGCGGCGTGAGGTGAATAGAGGCAGTCGGCGAGCGGCGCTGGGAGAGCGAGGCGAGGCGGCCCCGCGAGTGCTGCAGTGAGGGAGGCGAGGCGGAGAGAGGAGCAAGGGAGGGAAAGAAGAGGAGAGGAGGAGGAGGAGGAAAGAAAAAAAAAAAAAAAAAAAAGGGGGGGAGTGAGAGGCAGAGAGCGGCTCCAACTGTTGAATTTTCGCTGCGTCTCCACTTCCCTGCGGGCGGCTGGTGCCATGGATGTGGTTTATCGGGAGTCGGCGTTCCTTTTGCGTGCTGTCTGGCTAAGGCTGGCGACCGGCTGTTTGCGAGGGGCCACCCACCAATGAGGCAGAGAAGAAATTGTGGTTTTGCTTTGGCTTTCGCCAGCCTCTCCACCACAGGTTGCAGCATTAACTCTGTACTTTGGGTCCGGACTCAAATAAAGGAGAAAAAAGCAGTGCAGGACTGAGACTCGGAACTAGAGCTGTGTGTTGGGAACCTATGGTGCTTTGGGGTGTTTTCTTCTCTTTTTTTTTTTTTTTCTTTTTTTTTTTTCTTTTTTTTTTTCTTTTAATCTGAAAGAGCTCTGATTATTGCACACATAACACTGAGGAAAGGTGGTTAAAAACACTCAGCAAAGCAGGAGACAGACGCGCCTCTGTGCCAGTGCGTGGATAACAGCCTTGTTTTCCTGATCCTCAGTCTCCCGGAGAAAGAGGTATAGTAAAAGTGTAGCTGGATCCGACACCCCCTTTCTCATTCTTTTCTTTCTTTCTTTTTCCCCCCTCCCGCCCCCCCAACCCCCCCCCCCCCCCCCCCCCTCCAAAACATACATCTGATTATTTTTTTCTGTCTATAGAGTGAGTCAGAGAAGCGTTAGGGAGAAGCTGCAACTAATGTCTATGGAGGGAGGAACATGAGGTGATAGTGAATGTGATTTGTTCCGCTGGATCTGACTCATCCAGCAGCCTGGAACACCTGCATTCGGGGTCTACCATTCATTTCTTTCTGGTTCTTAAAAGAACCTGAGACAAAATTGAGCTGCCCTTCCCCACTATTTACTGGGGAAGGTAAATCAGACAGGGCAAACGCATCTGGCGTTGCTGTTGCTCTCCCCACTCTGCCGAGATGCCCAGAGAGACTGCTAGAGCCTGAAGGGGCTGCAAAAACGCATCACACCCGCCACGGAGCTGCATAGGTTTCATATAGGTGAATCAGGCGATTAAAAGACCTGCCACTTTATTCACCACCGGGATTGCTTTTCTCTTCTTCCCCCCTCCCCTGGATGAAGAGGACTAGGCGGCAGTGTCACTGGGAGGAGATGCTGAATAGAAAGAAAAGAGAGACACTTGACAGCGCAGCCCTGTGAATACAGAGACTGTTTTCCTTTTAGAGAGAGACTAAGAGAGAGAGAGAGAGTGTGGTGCTTTTCTTTCTTTCCTTCTCCCCCCCCCCAGTCCTTTCCTTTCTCTCGCTCTCTTGTTTAATCTATGCGTCCAGCCATGGGTTGCCTGTTGATTTCCTCTCGACTGGAGAGAAAAGCAAACTGGGATTAAACTGCAGCGAGAAAAGTGCAGCTCCTCAGACACGCATCCGCACACACGCATAGACGCACAGGGAAAGGATGTGGTGGTGGCGGCGGCTGCTGGCCTGTCTTAAAGAAACCCGAGCGTGCATCTGATTAGCGCAGCCCGCGATTGCTCTTAAAAGATATATGCTTGCTGCTAATGGTGATGATGAGCTGGTGGATTTCTTGATTTTTATTTTTTTTTTTTCCTACCTTAGCAGGCGAGTGGGAGGCTGGTAGTAGAGGGAGAGAAAGGGAACTGCGAATCCGGACACTAGTTTGGTGCAGATTTTTTTTTTTTTTTTTCTCATTTGTTTTATCCTTTGCTCTGCCATTCTCATCCCCTTGCCTTTTGATTCGGGAAGGAAAGAGTGAAAGTGCAGGAAACAGAGGGGGAAATACCGATGGCAGCGAGATGCAGCTCTCCGCCGCAAGCAATGCGAGATTAGATCTCTAAATGCAGCAAAACACTCCCTGAAAGCCAACAGCCCCGCGGTGCAATCAGACATTTCACTGCCTCTTACTGCACACGAAGAGGGCTCCTCCAACAAGCTGAGACTTTTTTTCCCTTCTGTCTCTCTCCCATCCCTCCGCTCCATCAATCTCATCGCAAGCGATGAGTAGCAAATAAGATCTTTCTCCCCCTGCTTACAAACCTGTGGCCACCACCCCCTTTTCCCATGTGTATGTGAATACACGTATTAAAAAAAAAAAAAAAAAAAAAAAAAAAAGAAAAAAAAATCTTTTTGATCGTTTTTAGAAAAACAACCGCCGCCGATTTTTTTACGATTATTATTTTTTATTATCCTTTGTATATCTGCGGGACGTTCAAGGACCGGGAACGCTTCGTCCGCCCGGAGGAGAAGATCTTTTGCAAATTTTCTGATTTTTGCAATTCTCCCACTGCCGAAGTTGGACGGCCGAAGTAGCTGCGAGGGGACCGCAATAGCGGCGAGCGCTTCTTGAAACGCTGCCGGAGCTGCTCCCCCCCCTCCCCCGCCGCCCCCCTCCGTCTGCTCCCTCCCTCCCTCTGAGCTTCATGGTCCATTTGCTGCCTCTCATCCTGTGTCTCTGCAGATGTTTTAGAGCAACAGGTTCAGGAACTTAAAATATAGGGGTGGGAAGAGAGAAGGAAAAAAAAAAAAAAAAAAACCAGAAAAAAAAAAAGAGAGCCGACAGAGGAGGAGGAGGAAGAAGAACAAACCTCGTGCAGGAGGCAGAGAAGACGGGGACGACCCTGGTCGCCGCTGCAGCTGCTGCCGCTCCCCACCCCTGCTCGGGGATGTACCTTACCATTTGTTGCTTCTTCCTCTGCTGGGCTCCTGCCCTGACACTGAAGAACCTGAATTACTCTGTGCCGGAGGAGCAGGGAGCAGGCACAGTCATCGGGAACATTGGCCGTGATGCGCGGCTGGCAGCCGGGGCCACGGGTGGTGGGCTGCTGCCTGCTGAGCGCAGTGGCCCCGGCCGCGGCCCTAAGTCCACCTTCCGTGTGCTGGAGAACTCAGCCCCACACCTCCTGGATGTGGACGGGGAGAGCGGGCTGCTCTACACCAAGCAACGCATCGATCGTGAGGCACTGTGCCGGCGCAGCACCAAGTGTCAACTGTCCCTTGAAGTGTTCGCCAATGACCAGGAGATCTGCATGATCAAGGTGGAGATCCAGGACCTGAACGACAATGCACCGACATTCCCTTCTGACCAGGTGGATATGGACATCTCGGAAAACGCCGCTCCGGGTACCCGCTTCCCCCTCACCAGTGCCCATGACCCAGATGCTGGGGACAACGGTCTGCGTACCTACCTTCTAACCCGTGATGACTACGGCCTCTTCTCCCTTGATGTGAAGTCCCGTGGTGATGGCACAAAGTTTCCGGAGCTGGTCATCCAGAAGCCATTAGACCGTGAGGAGCAGAGCCACCACACTCTGGTGCTGACAGCACTGGATGGTGGCGACCCACCACGCTCGGGCACGGTGCAGATCAACGTGCGCCTCATTGATTCCAATGACAACAGCCCTGTCTTTGAGGCAGCCTCCTATGTGGTTGAACTGCCAGAGAACGCACCGCTAGGAACAGCTGTCATTGATCTCAATGCCACTGATGCTGATGAGGGCACCAACGGTGAGGTGCTCTACTCCTTCAGTGGCTATGCACCTGATCGCGTCCGTGACCTCTTTAGCATTGATCCACAGAGTGGCCTCATCCGTGTCAAGGGCAACCTGGACTATGAGGAGAGCGGTCTCATAGAGATTGATGTCCAGGCTCGAGACCTGGGGCCCAACCCCATCCCTGCTCACTGCAAGGTCACCGTCCGCCTCATTGACCGCAATGACAATGCGCCCACCATTGGCTTTGTCTCTGTTCGCCAGGGAGCACTGAGTGAGGCTGCCCCACCGGGCACCGTCATTGCCCTTGTGCGGGTCACTGACCGTGACTCAGGTAAGAATGGGCAGCTCCAGTGCCGGGTGCTAGGAGGTGGTGGTGGGCCTGGAGCTGTCCCTTTCACCTTGGAGGAGAACTACGACAACTTCTACACTGTGGTCACTGACCGGCCCCTGGACCGTGAGGCACAGGATGAGTACAATGTAACCATTGTGGCACGTGACGGGGGCAACCCCCCACTTAACTCCACCAAGTCGTTCTCCGTCCGAATCCTCGATGAGAATGACAACCCACCTCGCTTCAGCAAGAATCTTTATGTATTGCAGGTGCCCGAGAACAATATCCCTGGGGAGTACTTGGGCTCTGTCTTGGCTCAAGACCCTGACCTGGGCCAAAATGGGACAGTCTCTTACTCCATTCTGCCCGGGCACGTGGGCGACGTATCCATCTACACCTACGTCTCTGTCAACCCAACTAATGGTGCTATCTATGCCCTGAGGAGCTTTAACTATGAGCAAACAAAGCACTTTGAGTTTCGCGTGCTGGCCAAGGACTCAGGTTCACCCCACCGTGAGAGCAACGCCACCGTACGTGTCACCGTGCTCGATGTCAATGACAATGCACCCCTCATTGTCCTGCCTGCCCTCATCAATGACACCGCTGAACTGCAGGTGCCGCGCAATGCCGGGGTGGGCTATCCTGTGGGCACTGTTCGTGCCCTGGACAGTGACTTTGGGGAGAGTGGGCGCCTCACCTATGAAATTGTGGAAGGCAATGAGGAGCACCTCTTTGAGATGGACCCCACTAGCGGTGAGATACGCACCTTGCACCCCTACTGGGAGGAGCTCAGCCCTGTGGCTGAACTTGTGGTAAAAGTCAGTGACCATGGCAAGCCCAGCCTCTCTGCAGTGGCCAAGCTCATTGTCAGGGCCTTGGCAGGGCCCCTGCCCGAGGCTGGTGAGCCACAGGTGAATGGCGAGCAGCATCGGCGACCGCACTGGGACTTGTCGCTGCCCCTGATCGTGACCCTGAGCACTGTCTCCATCATCTTGCTGGCTGCCATGATCACTATTGCTGTGAAGTGCAAGCGAGAGAACAAGGAGATCCGCACCTATAATTGTCGCATTGCCGAGTATAGCCACCCTCAGCTGGGAGGAGGGGGAGGCAGTGGCGGGGGAGGAGGAGGCAGTGGCAGTGGAGGGGGCAAGGGCAAGAAGAAGAAGATCAGCAAGAATGACATTATGCTGGTGCCCAGTGAGGGCGAGGACAGCCGGGGCCCCCTCAATGTCATGAACGTGGTGAGCAGCCCATCCCTGGCCACCTCACCCATGTACTTTGACTACCAGACCCGCCTGCCCCTCAGCTCTCCCAGGTCTGAGGTGATGTACCTGAAGCCCGCCTCCAACAACCTGACTGTACCCCAGGGACATGTGGGCTGCCACACCAGCTTCACAGGGCAAGGGACTAACGCCAGCGAGGCTCCCCCGAGCCGGATGTCCATAATTCAGGTAGGAGACTTTTAGAATACCCTGGACCTCACTTTAGACGCTGGTTTAACTTTACATTTTGTCTGCAGTGAAATCTGCTGTAAGGCACCACTGAAGGAAACGACCCGAGTCACTAAAGAGAGGTGGACTTAATAAAAGTGGAAACAGATCACATTTGATGTGTCTGGTTCTGCTGTCACACAGACATTTCTTGTGTGACTCAAAAGTAAGTGCCCAGTGAAACAGATGGAGTTAACGGCAGTGTAAATGAGGTGTGTGTGAGAGTGCAGGTAGGCATTTAATATATTTGGGGCACTTTGGGGTAATTTCCCAGAGGATCATCAGACAGAGGTGGGCGCTTCCACAGGTTTCACTTGCCTTTGGTTTGGGGGTGGAGATGGGGGAGGGTGTTTCCAAAGCAATCCTATCATCTGTAGCGACAGGACATGGGAGAAACTCTACCCACTGAGGACATCTATTGCAACAGTGTATTATAGCCCTCCAATCCCGTATGTAAATATGAGCTCTTTTCAAGATGTATCTTTTTATTTTTTTTTTAAATTTCCTTCTTTAGAATATATATACATAAATATTTATTTTTGACACAGAACAATATCATTGGGTCCCCACTGCCTCCTCCTCTCCCCCAAAACAACCAAAAATTTTTGCCTAGTCAAGTAGAAAAAAGTGTATGTGGTGACTCCCTCCTACCCCTAAATGTCAACAAAGCTCACGTCCTGTCATAAAGCAGCAAAACAACTAGTCAGATTTCCAGTAGCCTGAGTCAATATTGATTATTGCTTTATAGAGAAAGACTTACATGCTCTGTTTTCTACCAAAGAAATAATGTTTGGAAATTACAGCTGGGCTGCCAGTTGTATCCATACTGTTCTCTATAGACTTTTGTGAATGTGAGAAATGGCAGAATTTGGACCATTGGATATAGGGTGCTAATCAACTGACTTAATTTCTATCAGGTAGTCCAAACTCAGAAGACATATTCTAGAGCAGTGAACTCACAGAGTGAAGGTGAGGGCATAATTTGGCTCCAGTTGATTTAATTTAAAGTATTGCTTCATGATTAATGCAGCTTAATGTTCAAATACCAGAGGTATGTTCCAAAGTGATTTTTAACGTTTGGATTGAAAGCAGGCTCTGGATAATGACTATTAAATGTATTTGAAATGCCATATCTGTTTTGTCCCGTGTTCTCCTAATATGCTGTTCTGAGTCATAGGGGAATGAGCTGAGTGTATCAGAAGTGACACAGACTCACTTTGTGTATGCAGCTAGTAGGAGAGAAGTCACACTTTAGACACTTGATGTACCGAAAGAAAATTCATAGTACCTTTGAGTTATGCTACCCTGTGGTCTGTGAACACCGAATGTTCTAGTTGCCAGCTGCATTTAATATTTTATACTAAATGGAAGTGGCCATCAGTAATTGAAAAGTTAAGTAACCAAAATCCCAGTAACTGATAGCCTGTAAATCAAATATTTTTGGCAGAAAAAAAAAAAAAAGGTAAAATAAAGTGAAAGTAAAAGCTGTTTGTACAAGGTCACTGTGAACTAATCCTCAACCCACTAGTGAGTTGAATTGTGTCACAGAAACAATTTCATTTTATGCCTATCATGAATTTGTGTTGCTGTCAATTAGGTGAGCGGAGCAATACGTAGAAACTGGAATTGATTTTAACAAAAAGTGACACTTCAGGAAAGAGTTTAGGTTAGGGCGCAACCAGAGATAATTTGATTTATAATTCATGCTTTACGAGACAAATAACTTTCAATGACACATGTTTAAGTAATGTCAACTTTTTTTACTGTAAAATGGAGTGATCAGAACGCTAAGAAAAAAAGATATTTTTTTTTAACCTACTGACATGTGTAATGGTTACTTAGAGCCAGGTAATTTTACTTTCCTACAACCATGTAATGCCTATATAAAGCAATTAATTCATGTATTGATGCTACTGAGTAGTAAAAATTCAATTGTAGTGTAAAATCCCATGGAAAATATTATAATTTTTTTACAGTGTTCACTGTATAATATCAGTCATGATTTCTTTTTTTTTTTTTTTTCTTTTTTCCTGAGGTCTATATAAAGCTGAAAGAGGAATTTCCTCCCTTAAAAAGGTGTGTTGTGGTTTCTGTAAGAGTTTTTGATATGGCGACTGGGAAACGCTTACCGTAACTCCACACAGCACATACAGGCATATTAACTATTTTGTTCTTGCTTTCCCTGAATATCCAGCACAGCATGGGATATTTAGATGATCCAGTAAGTAGATTAGGAAACATACCTTTTCCCTAGTGAACACCTGTTCAAATGTACTTGCTAATGCTGTACTTTGTAGTTGTATTAGCCAAACAAAAACGCTGGATGAGACAGAGCAGTTGTTTTTTTATTTAAGAAGGACCCAGACTTTAAGTAGTCAGAGGGGAAAATCCCATCCTTCTTCACTGTAATTTTATCTTACTGAAATACGTTTTGTATTCTCCATCTCAAAATCCCTAGAGTAAATTTTATATGAAATTTGCATTTAGTGTATACACACTACTTTCTGTCTGGTCTTCCATTTCTGCATCATATAAAATTCAAACTTCAAGCTTACCAAGAAGCAGTAAAGGATCAGTCCTCTCTGTGGATGTAATGTATCACAGGAAACGCAGGAAGAGCAAATTGCACAGTTAGGAATCAAAAGTATAGCCGGTGGATAAAAAAAAAAAAAAGATGCAGAATCCAAGCAGCTGCTTTATCATCTCCCTTCATTAGTCAATTCAAAACAGCAGTTTTCTTTGTTACTTCAGTAAGAGAAAGCCAAATGGTTGTGTAAGTGTTCCCTAGCGAATGCTTACTTGAGTTTTTCCAGGTATATTGTTGAATCGTGGTAATCTCACACTATATTATTTATACAGTGAAACTGCTTTCCTTCACTCTATATTTTCTCAGCAAGTGAGAATGGCAAAGTTCTGTAGCAGGACTCAGATATCAAAACTTTGTTTATTGGTATATCTATATGCTTATATATTACGCAAATGCATATATACAAATACACACAGTTATATTATTACTTAGAGCAATTGAGTCTGTAAATATTTTAAATAATTTATTTCTCTGAAAGATCCAAATTTTCTTGTTCCTGCTCCTGCTTGCCATTTTTTTTTTCTCCTTTTCAGTAGGAGATGGTAACATCAATAGGCTTTATGATTCCCCTATTTCTGATGGAATTGTGCTACATACAGCACTATTTATATCAGTGTATACCTGTGGGGTAAACCGCTCCTTAGTGGCTTTGGGTTTCAGACTGACCCCAGAGGACTAGCAGCAAAATACCGCTGGATATGTGTCAGTGGTGTAATCTTACCTCTCTTTGAGTGACTTCTGTTATTCACTAGTCACAAGGTCTAACAACTTGTGCGTTTATTCACTGCTTTGTAGCATCAGTGAAGTCCTTTGTTACCATAATAATTAATTAACATAAACATGCACAGTTATAGGTATGTATAAAATTCTGGATAAATAGACTAGGATGCTGAATATCTCTAGTATTTATTGGCATAAGAGAATTGCAACTGCCTACAGTTTCTGAAAATAGACCGTTTGTGATTTGACATGCACATGAGTTTGATGTGTATAAAGAACAGCGTTAATAATGTACTGTGTAGTTAGAGCAGCTACACATTAGCACATTCTGTTGTTTTTTACTTCCAACAATCACATTCTAAACATACTTTCGAGACAGTGCTGTCAAAGAGTAACTCAGTAAAAAACATTCAGATATAGACCAGAGCAATACAATTCTCATCACCACATTAAATATTCCATGCAGTCTTTGAATCATTTGGAGTCCAAACTATTCATTTTTACTGGGGAAAAATGGGGAAAGCAGGAGCAAATTGAGTGTCTACATGGCTGACAGGCAGTATCTATTCAGGTCTTCAAGACTACTGGGCAAATTCTGTTCATCTCATTCTGGTGAGTACATCAAGCTCTTGTACTCGCTTGACTAAGAGAAACAGTATTTTGCTTTACTTTGAAGAGGATCTATTAAATACGTGTATATAAAGCATAGATATGTATATGTACGTGTGTGTGAAAAATGTATAAACATACACATGTATTGTATGTTCATGTCTCTCATTACAAAAGGCTCTGTGATTATCAGTTTGTGTTAGCATGAAAAGCCTTTCCCTGCATGAACAAGTAACAATTTCTTTTCCTGCAGGATTCCAGTGTGAAAGAACAAATGGATACAGGGGAGCAAATAGATTCCTTAAATATATAAGCTCTGAAAAAATATTTCTCAAAGTGACATGACAGTAGTGTAGGAAATCATCCACTACAAAGACTAGAGATTGTTTATTATTCTTGTGGTGCAACATGGAGAGTTATGTTTATATATGAGGATGAGGCAGGAGTTAATAAGGGAAGTAGTGTCCACAGGTTTTCTTAAACAACCAGAGAAAAGAATGGGTGTGCTGCAAGTAACTCTGAAGCTGGGAACCACTTCAATTGCTGTGCCAGGCAGTCCTGTAGCATTTTAAGATAAAAGTACAGATCATTCTTAATACTTCAGGCACCCCATGTTTACGATGTGTCGACAGATTACTGTTAACTCTCAGTGCAGCTTCATTGCCAGGTGCCTGAAGATGCAGTCTGCAGGGGAAATAAAAACTTGAACTACATTATTACTGCTCTCTCTTTAGATATAGTGTTGTTTCATGCTTTACTTTAAGAAACTTTGTCTCAGAAGTGTCAGGATTGCAAAAGGAAGCATGCAGCTATCCTTACAGAAGTTGAATTGTTCTCAATGTTTTAAAATTCCTGTCTAAAATCGGAAGTAGTAGGTTTGATTTCTTTATCTTCTGCTGCAAATATCATTCTCTCTCACTGTGGCTAGTAGAAATTAATATTTAAAAAGAAGAGTACACAGGGTACACAGTTATACACATTTGGAGATTGGCAAGTTTGTACTCTATAGTACTCTGTACATTTGAATATATTCTAGGGCCTTGTCTAAGAACTGTCATAAAATGAAATTTCAGGACATCCTGACTGAGATGAATTACGGTAGTTTTTACAATCTGGCAAGGGCAGATGTCTTTCAAGATAAATCCTGTGAATGCTTGCGTTGTGTAAATGCAGTCTGCAATTAGTAGGATTTTGTATTCTGTAGTTTGGTAGCTTTAGGTTTACTTATTCATTAAAGTCTGCATTGGGAATAGCTGAACAAGAATTCCAGGACAGGACATTTGCTGTGTTTGAGTGAAGCATAATTTCATTTTTCTTCAAGATACACTGCATAATGCTGTGGTAAAGTGCATACATTTTGGGAGCAGGTGTGACAACCTAGAGCAAAGTGTGGTGTCCACTCCAGTTGCTGAAATAGGCAGAGGAAGGATGATTTGTTTCCTGTTTTGCATCACTGCTGCCCTGATCTTGATCTCCTAGACAATATTGTTTATAGCAACATTATTTCAAAAGGGTCATTCCTGATATATAGGTCCACATGAAATCTAAAGAACTTTCCAAGATGAAATACTTTAATATGAAATAATAAAAACACATCGAGAAAGATAGCTTAAGGGACTGAAGTAGGACACTGATCTAAGAAAGAAACTGATACCACCATGATAGGAATTCTTGGTCACCAATAAATTAAAAATAATAATGTCTCCATAGAAGTTTCTGTTTTATAAATTATGAAAGTATTAGGAAGCACAGTTAAAGTAAGAGATGAGACAAGACGCACAGCATCTTCTGGATCTCACATTTCAATGGCTTTTAAAGTTGCCTGAGCTTTCCTCATCTTAGTGGTCACTCTTACTGCCTAACTTTAACTGGTAAATCTCACACATGTTTGTAATTACTAGTGCAATTTTCATGACTGATCCATTGATGAGTTATCTTTTAGTAGCAGGTTTGGCCAGGTTTCTGTTACTCTTACCCACATTGATGAGAAGGCCTGGTTTTACTCAGATATCAGTCAGTTTTGTCTTCGTCAATTATTTCAGTGGATTGAAGTAAATTGTGACTAAGATTCTTACAGAATGCAACTAAGAATAGTATGATCAGGCCTGTTATTTTGGACTTCAGTCTTTTGTGATGTTTTCTTACAGCATCTTTACAAACATTAATTGGTGAGACTAGAATTTAGAAGATTTCAGATCTATGACGTGAACAGTAATGCAATCAGGTGTGCTGCTGCAAGAGGAAATCAAGGACTCCATTGAACATATGGCTGAAAATCCATTTTCATATGTTTTCATAACTTAAAACAAACAAACAAATGAAAACAAAAAAAAAAAACAAACAAACACAGATCATGACATTCTTCTTAACATTCAGCAAATACTGATTTGTGGAAAATTGTAATTAGGTTAGCCTATTTGAAAATATCACTTGCTGATAAAGAGGCATAGATCCAAACTTGCTTCTCTAAGAAGATAAAAATGTCATGAACGAGATAATATGTTCTGGTCAAAATATATGGCTTTAATCTATTTGGGATTTTTTTTTTATTTTATTATCTTCCTCCTCGAAAAGCATTACCATTCAGAGGAATACTTGCATTTATGTTTTTATAGATCTTGCTTAATCTATCTTTCTTTCATTGTTCCTCTAAAAGTTAAAATGCTCTGCTAAATTAGCTGGGCTAATCTGGGCTGCTGTTTTCTTCCTGAAGAAAGCATCCTATAGGATGCATGGCAGAGGTCTTGAGACACTACTTCAAGATTGAGGAGTGTCTATAAATATAAAGGAATTACATTTTGCTACTGGTGTTTTCTAACAGGTAGGAATTTTCTTGTGAAAAGAGTTTAAACAATGATTTGTTGACCAGAGCAGAAACACAGTTCCATTTTTATCTTTAAAAGTATCGAAGTCAAAAGGTCAGAGTAGAGCAGTTGGGACAAATTTTTACAGCAGATAGTCTGAGAGCTTTATGCTTTCAATTGTATCTCCACTTCAGCTGTAGAGAAATGGTGAAATTAACGCTAAAGGGTTTGAGAATATAGGAAAGAAGTAGAACTCTCAAGGGAATGCAATCTCTTACCTATGTAGGAAAACAGTAAATAAAAAGAAAGATACTAAGAAGAGAGTGGCGAAATCATTTTGGAAAAAGTTCCTCGAGCTTAAGTGTTTCGTTTATTAGTTTTTTTAAGGGAGCAACAAGAAGATTAACTATTTGTTGCAGCTTTTCCTGATATGATGGCATGAAACGGAGTATGCTGTCTGCAATAAATCTTAGCCAGGCTGCATTCTAAGCCCTTGTAATGTATTTGTCATGGTCTTTTTAATACAACTTTGTAATATTAAAATGTTTTTTGTTTTTTCTTTTTTTTCAGAAGAAGATTCTGGATTAATTACTGTAAATCCTATGAGAAAAAAAATAGATAAATTATTAAGCATTTTAGATAAAATGTTCAGTATTAAGTACTACATTCAAGAACAACCAAATTCCTATGAATGTCTCTGTTAATTAGGATATTAGGTAGTGCTTTAAATAACCTCCTTCAGCAGTCATATATTTTCTTCGTCCCAAAGGCTTCCGATACAATTCCTGCTTATTAAGGTCACAGGAGAAGCATCTCTTTACTGAATTGCATCAACTACAGAGCAAACTGTAGAGAAAGGATAGCAGTTGCTTGAAATAAGATAGTACCTCCCTGTGCCCTTAAAACTGAGGACTCTCTCTCCGTGTATAAATAATGCTGAAACATTTCAGCCAATTATTAATGATGCTTGTGCAGAAAGACAGCATGAAGATCAGTTTGCATCTTACTTTTGGTGCAATGAGGAGATGGAACTTGTTTGAAGCCCCATGCTGATCTATTTTCAATGTTGTGCTCTTTAGGCAATCTAGGCATGTAAATGTTTCAAGTGAACAGTGTTTCTTATTATCTGTGGAAGTTTCTGCTGCCTTTGTCATTTATGCGTCAGACCAGAGTACCTCTGGTTCATAAAATACTTTTGCCTGTAACAGAAGAGTTTCTAATTACATCCTGTTCCCTGCTGTGAGGCTGCGTGCTGCAGTCTCCACTGCACGCCAAAAGAGGACTCTAAAAGGGAATAGCAGAACTCTCATTACAAGTAGTGTGGGTGGGACCTCTGATCGATGCATTGTAAGTTCTTGCAGTGATAGACATGTGAAATTAGTTTCAGGCAGTGTTTCAGACCATCTATTGATACACGTGACACGCTTGTATTTGCCTGTACTAGTTCGAGTGACACTATGATTACTGGTATTTGCAGTCCTTGCCCTGGAACACTTCCAGGCAGTTTTATTGTATTGAAATGGCTCTTACAGTTCATTGAGCATCTAGCATAACACTGCTGAATATGATTGGCACGTTTGCATATATTTATTCAAAAAAAATCAGGCAGTTAAACTGCATAATTATGGGAAAACGAATCATAACAATAAAAGACCATTTAAGTTAACAAGCTTTGTGATCAAAGGATAAATACAGGTTGGATAAATGAGACTCTAGATATAACTAATCTACATAAATAGGCTGTGGTCTGATTAGAGGAAAGGAATATATTAAAATAATATGAAGGTATTAAAATCATTTTACTTCAATACTTTTAAAACATCTACTTTTATTTTATCACATTTTTAACATTTCTACGCATTACAAATAACCATTCAGTGCTGAACTACGTCAGCTTGTTTTTATTCTTGATTAAATATGTTCACAGTGCAAAGAAATTCTAAACTGACAGAAGTAAACAAAAGTAACAAGTTTTCATTCTAGTTTGAATGCGTCATATGTCAGAAAGCCTTAAACACTTTTTAATGTCTTAATTTTAATTTTTTAATGTCGCAATGTTGTTTTTTTTTTATTGATTTTTAATTAAAGAAAAACATTAAAGGGAACATTTAAAGGACAATTTCTTGTTTACTGTCTTTATCAGCAGAGAGCAGCCTTTGTAGTGTTTGAAAGCTGGTGCATTAAAAATCAATTTCAAGTCTTCAAAGCTATAAACTCTTGCTTGCTTTGTAGATATATAATATGTTTAAAATCATTGGAAGCACACTTGACAATTGAATTAAAAACAAAAGGTAAACAGTGGCCTCATCAAAAAATTTTGAAGGATTTTAATGTTTTTTTAATAATAGCTAAAGGATTTTCTTACTGAGAACAGACATGTGAATCACAATTTGTAGCTTTTGAAAGCATAATTTGTTTCGAAAGACTGTTGTATGCATTATTTTATTAATAGAGGTTTGTTTTAAACTTCTGTTGGTGTTACTCTGTTCATTTTAATGAATGCCATGATTCAGACACTGAACATGTCAGTCACTATCTTTACTTACTATATTTCTGTCTTGTTCATTGCTGATTGCTAAGCAACCACTTATGGTTAAGCTTGTTTAGCTTCAATTCATGTTTTCTCTTTTTTTTTTTTTTATTTTCTTTTCTTAAAGGTAAACCAATGTGAGTTAAAGACATTTTCCTTGATAATTAAAAAAAATTATTTAAAATGTATAACATTTTAAAGGTTAACAACAAACAAAAAAAGAAAAAAAAAAAACCAACACACTAAACATTTTGTTTTAATGCTCTCCAGATTCACTACTTGGGCTTTGTTCCTACAGAGACTGAGACTGTTTTTCAACAAATCTAGAAAAAAACAGGATGATGTCATTAAGCAGTACATAAGTAATTTTGAGGCTTACAGACACTAACCTTCTTTTAAATTGCATGTATGCTATGTCTTTCAAGGAATGATCTTTAGAACACTTATTCAGTGAATATTTTAATTTAGGTCAATAGAACCACTGAGTTAAATGGAATGCTTACAGGAATGGTGCTGCTGATATGCGTAAGCACATGTAGAATTTAGCTCAGATTCTCGTAGTCTGTATTAGCTCAACTGCTCCCTGTTGCCTTTCTCCCTTACTTTAAAAACATTGCAAAGCTGCAAAAGCTGTTCGTATCACTTAGCCTCAAACTGCATTCTCTAGTACTCTACTGAGATAGTCCTGATGTCTGAATATTTGATATTTTTGCTCTTTCACATAGACTTGTGTAATTTGATATGCAGATTTGAAGATCATAAAAACAATCCTGCTTTGATGATCATGAGCAAGATTATCCAGCCACAGCTGTAAAGTACCCAGTGTGTTCTTTTCTGATCTCTTCATCATTTCAGTGGATCAAATGACAATAAGAATATAGTGGAATTTAGAGTGCTTGGGAAATAATGAATTTAAAAGCCTTTTAAAAAATGGGAGACATGAAGCCTTGGAAGCTATCTGAATGTGTAGAGTTTATGTCAGATAATAAAACTGTTTATGTGTAGATACATAGAAGTGACAGCAGCACAGATTCAAAGCAACTATTTAGCTGGATAAGAAAAGAGTTATTAACGAGTAATGTGCATCTATTTATTCATTTATTTAACACTATATATTATCAGTGTTTTTGAAGATTATGTCAATCTACACCTTTTTCTAAACATAGGAAGTATTTATGGGGTGAGAAAAGGGGGAAAACAAAATGTTTTTGTTTTTGTTTTTGTTTTTGTTTTAAATACACTGTCATTTTGTCTGACTGTGAATGTATTCTGTCTGTTTAAACTACCTGTAGCTTCTTTTCAGATGTGACAGAATACAGCATTGCAAGGGGCAGAACAGCTGGATGAATTATTTCATTATTTATTAATTGGCCTCCATAAATGTGATCTTCCCCAACAATACACGTCCCATCCTTACAATAATGGAAGTAGTAGTTCCTTCAGTTGTGAAGTAATTTTAAGTAACTCCATGTTTCAAGCAGAATTCCATAATTTTGAAGAAATTTTTACTTTCATTTCAAATAGAAGTACAGAAACACAAGGAGCCTCTTTTTTCTGTCATCCCTTTCTACACTGATACTGTCAAAATAACCTTAGGAATGAGTAGATAGATTTCCAGATTCTGACCTACTTGTTAGCTTATCTTCTTAGAATGTAAGTAAAGCAAAAGAAAACTGCTTTTCTTAAACAAATATAATCCTCAGGAATTTTGGCTAGTATTGGCAAAGATATTTAGATAAAGATAAATTGCTTCCAGTCATGTTGAAGAACCGGTGGAGATTATTTAAATAAAAGATTTTGTCCTAATTTAAATTTTGAGCTATATATATTTTCTATAGTATTCTATAATAAAGACAATTACATAGTAATTTAGGTTAGAATGCATGCACACTTCCCCATCTCAAAACCCAATTTGTTACTACCTGTGGCTATTTCTATTTAAAAAAGAAACATAATTACTATGAGTCTCAGCAGTCTAAGAGTAAATTTTTTGCAATTACAATACCTCCCTTGGGCAGATGTGTGAAATGGCAGATTAATTCTTGCAAGTAACTGTCTATTCCTTATACACTATTGAAGTTGTTGGTATCATTATATTGGTGATGTTTGTTATGTTATGGTTAAAGTTATAGCAATAATCCTATTACAAATCTTTAGACATAGGGCCTCATACCATAGGCCTTAGGAACTCTGCTGAAGTTTAATACATGACTTTCTAGAAATTATGTCCTAATTCTACTTCTATGGAAGATGATTTATTCTACTCTCAATTCTAGCATATTTTAGAATGGCATTTTATTTTACTGTTATGTCTGAGAAGATCCAAATGAAAGCAATCAACATGCTTAAGTTTACACATTATTAAAAAGCCACAGTGAAATGGGTCAAGTTGCATATGAAGTGATGCCCATATTGTAGGTCTTGCTACTGTATATTTTTGTTTTACTCACAGTGGAATGTGCTTGTTTAAAAAGAAACATCAATAGTTTAAGATGACCTTTCATTACGTAAATGAAGAGCTTTCCATGGAAATAATCTAATCCATCTCCTAATGAAATTTTCTTGCCTGAAAAAAAAAAAAAAAAAAAAGGTTTTGTGGGCATATGTATAGAATTGTATATGCAGGCAATGGTCTCTTGGAGAGCATTCCATGTAGATGGGCACTTAACTCCCATGTTGAGTTCCAATGAAGTCAGCTATTGTGACTTCATGTGGGCTCTTGATCCACCTGCAGGGAGCAGCATATCCAAACATAATTGGTTCAGATGTTCAGGAAAGGCAGTGAGAACAGCCTTAGCAAATTATATTTTGCCCTATGCATGAGTTTTTGTTTAGATTTCTTGCACAGTAGTTGATGTATTTCAATAATTTTTCTATTTGGAAAGAGCATTCTTCCATATACAAACTTCTGAATACTAGCTTGGGATTTTTGCAATGTGAACATTGTTCAGATAAGGTTGCATTAAATCTTTAATTTGAAAATTAATGTTAAAGAAAATAAAAAATGATATACAACACACAGTTACATTCATTTGCGTTTGAAAGAATGTGCTGAAGTGCTAGCTGAGCTAATTAGATATAGAGACAAACCCATAATTTAATTACTGTATTCCAATGACACCCTCAGTCAAATATTAGCATTTATATTGAGTCACTGTCCATGGTGAATCTTGTAGAAATGTCCTAGATGTTTACAAACTGACCTAAGTTGAGAATAGACATTTTTCTAATCCACTGGTCATTGCAGAGAACTCTTTGTCATGTGGTTTATTTATCAAAAAAATCTATTTTCATTGTCTCAGAATAACAAGCTTTAATGAGAGGAGTAATCCAGAACATTTCCTCCCAGACTGCTAGGAATTTACACGTCAAAGTCACACCCTAAAATACTTATGAGTATAGTAACTATCTATGGAGATCCCTAGATAACTCCGTATTGCGTTCTAGATAAAGTGGTCCTATTGAGAAAGATAGCAATCTTCTTCACTTGCTTTGTCTTCTGAATTGATCTACAGAATATGAAGTCATTGCAGTAGGTTTACATTGAAATGACAGAGATGTGGATGGTTATACAGAGCCCTGTAATCACAAGGCCTTGTTTTTTTCTGTCTGTGCCTACTTGGCCATTGCTCCTGTACTCATGATGTATTCAATGAAACTTTACATTTTATGAGGTAACTCATCATAGGCACCTCAACGTTATGGCTTTAAAATATATTTAGGGACAGAACCTCTTGCTAAATTTGTGCAAGCCTAAATTATTTATCTTATGTCACAAATAATAAATCAACTCATCACCGTTTTATAGTTGAAAATCTCCTTACAAAGACATGTGAAGCTGTAAAGTTTATGATCTACGATCTTGTCATAAATTCAGTCATTATTTTGGCAGCATATACCGTGGTAGGTCTTTTTCTAACATTAAGAATAATTATGCCAAGATATTTGTGAGAAAGTTGGGCTTTTTATACTGTTCCAAAATAATTTATAGAATATCTTGATGATTTTTAATGAAATATTGAAATAGTTGTATGACCTAAATAAGAAATTAGACAGAAGAAAATATTGTAAGTTTTAGCATCTGCAATTTGCTTCTCAATTCCACAGTAATTTAAGGGAGTCATTGCTTTTCTGGATTTTAGGAAAAGGAGGGGGATAAGGTTTCAGCTTGAAAGGAAAATAAGTGATCTAGATTTTTCTCTGTTCTTCTATCGACCATCTTGGAAGAAAGCTTATCATAGAATCATTGGGTTGAAAAGGACCTCAAAGATAGTTTCAACCTCCCTGCCATGGTCAGGGTCACCCACCACTAGACCAGGCTGTCCAGATCCGCATCCAACCTTGCCTTGAATGTCTCCAGAGATGGGGCATCCACAACCTCCCTGAGCAACCTATTCCAGTGTGTTACCACCCTCTGAGTGAAAAACTTCTAGCAGCTAAGAAACTAAAACTAAAAATCTAAAACTTCCTAGCATCTAACCGAAATCTCCCCTGTCTTAGTTTAAAACCATTCCCACTTGTCCTATCACTATCAACTGATGTAAACAGTCATTGCCCCTCCTGTTTATACACTCCCTTCAAGTACTGAAGACCACAGTGAGGTTTCCCTGGAGTCTTCTCCAGGGAACAGTGTGTCCAAGCTGAACAGTGTGGTCAGTGGTCTTCTTCATGTACATTTTCTGTGCAGGCAGTGTGACTTCAGAACAAGACCCTTTTTACCTTTATTGCAAATACTTTTCACAGTGAAGTGAGGAAACAAAAAAAACTGGACTCTTCTGCCACATACAGCGTTTTCTGCTTAGCTAATCACCTTTCCTTGTTGCCATCATTACAAATTGATTTAAATGCCACTGATTGAGAAAACCCTAGGCTGGCATAAAGGAATATTATGTTTAAGATTTTTTTCATTTTCTATCACTGTAGCAATATTCCTGTTCCTTTGCAGCTTTCTAGAGCATACAACGTACATATCTGTGAGAATGTATCATGCTATGTAAAGACTCACTTATCTAGTAATTGTACTAAGCAGACTGATCCAAGGACAATTGAAACCAAATTGAAAACTTCCATTGATTTCAGTAGACCTCGGGTTATGGCTTCTGCGAGTTTTATTGCGGCTTTTAGTGAGAGTATAGGTTGGACAGAAGGTAAACATAGTAGATAGGTGTTAACATGAACTTAACAGATTTAAAATATCCATTTTCCCCATTTCGCCTTACTAAACATTATGAGTACAAAACAGTTTGTCAGTGTTAAAAGGCCATAATTTGATCTCCTTCTCCACCATATAGTATTGCAATTTTTATAAAGCTTTTATCTCTTCAGAAAACATTTGTGATATGCTGCTCTTAAAAACAAGAAAACAGCAATGGTAAGAACAAGACAAATTTCACAACTCTCATTGGCTTCATTGGGTGTTCCTGCTGAGTAAGAGCTTTCAGATGTGTGTCGACATTAAAAATAAAAATGCCAGCAATTTACAATTGCATTTTAGAATACCTGTACTTGATGAAAAAGAAAAAAAAAAAAAAAGAAAAGGAAAGTAAAGGTTGCTTTCACACAGAAAAGAAAGGGTTACAAACACGAGGCAGTAAAATGTTTTTGAAATGATAACAAATACTTTGATCTCTTTAAATTTCAAGGCAGCAGTTTTTTAAAATCTCTATCTAATTTTAATGTGTTAACTTAGAGACTTAATATTTAACATGTAGTTTGGGATGAAAAGTAAAAAGAGCTAATGATATCAAAGATAATCTCCCAAGTGTTCTTCTGATTCTGTGTTATGATGTTCTTGAATAAACTGGATGTTCTGAGGATTTCATTCTGATTAGCTTACTGTAGTTGAGTTTGTTATGCAGTAAACATAATATCTGTTAGGAATACTGAGGTAGACTCAATATGGTGGGAGCCATGGATAAAAGGTGCATTAAAGCGTTTCAAATTCAATCATTAGGTTTCATTGCACCCATCTGCTACCAGAAAATATAATTGGCAACTTGATTCATTGACCTTTAACTGTCATTTTCAACCATGTTTTTCTAAATCCATATTTTCAAGTTTGATCTAGAAAGTTAATTTGATAAGAGAATGCCCAGTACATTTTAATGCGATTACTTTTTTCTTTTTCTTTTTTCTTTTTTTTTTTTTTTAAGTAAAAGTTTCTTTTAATATAATCGGATTTAATGGTCTGTTGTATATTCTGCTAATCTAGTCAAAGTAGTTATTTAATATTGAATGTGGTTAAAAGCAACTAATGTTCAACTTCATTAAGGCTTCTATTAAATAGAAGGCTTGCTGAACTTCTACTGATTGGTTCTGTTTTTTCTTTTTTTTTTTTTTTTCCATGTTTGAACTACTACCTCTTATTACATGTTTCCAGGGGTCTCTATTGCACTAAAATTGCAGTTAGAAGCTTCAATTCCATAAGGATTGTACAACACAATACAAGGGCTAAATAAGCATAGCAATTTTTTAGTATTTCAGATTTCAGTGCTAAAACATGTTTTTTATTTTATTTTCTTGCACAGATACTCTCATGAAGGTGAGATGGTTTGCATACAACTCTTGACACTTGTGATTCTTGCACACAAGTAGACTGTCTTAGTGTTACTTAGAGCAAGCATGAATTACGATGTGATAAATGAGGATTATTTAGTATTTTCTCAGTGATGGTCAACTACAGCACTATTCTGTCTTTTGAAGTTTAAGGGAAAAGTGTGACTATACGTGTTTCTTCACAGTAGATGCAATTCCTCAAATATTTATATAATATAGACACAGATGCATGCAACCTAACCTTATAATCCCATTTTACAGCTTTCCCAAATACTGGGGAGCTCAATAAACAGGAAGCCGATTATATTGGCAGTGTAACTCCATTAATAGGATTCAGATTTGCCTTATTGACAAGCCAGTACTGTTAATATGATCCAGTATATTAAATTGACAGGAAAACTGGAGCAATAGAATGTATCTACTGTCTAATTGACAGGGAAGCTCTTTCAGAAGGTTCTTAATGTGTTTTTTATTGACAGTGCAGCTTCATCAAGTACATATCATTGGTGAACAGTGTAAATATATTGGATGCAACTGTACTAGTAGATTCAGGTGAAGTAGTTATTATTCTGTTTTCCCATACTTCCATTTTCACTTTGATTTAGGTTGTATCAAGCTCTTTTATAAGATCTTCACAAATGCTTCTTAAAGTTCCATTCTAACTGCACCGTTCACAGGCGCTTGACAGGTTGTGAATTATTTTAAATGTGTTCATCATTTTTAAATGAATAGGGGCAATACAGAGCAATGCAATAATGTGTCATGAATTTCATTATGTTTATTTATTGATACTGTGATAGCAGAAGGAGAACTATTGTACTTTCAGATAGAGCTCTTTATGTGGTGTGATATTTAGCACTTCTTCCACCTCTTCTGATCTTACATCTTCTCCAAAAAAATAGTTCATATTCCAAGTATATTTTTCTGGTTCCATTTGACAACTCTGCACATTCTCTTCCCAGATTGTGGTAATTTCATTAAATGCTTATATTTCTTGGTTCTGCACTGCTAAGTGAGATGAGGCTCAGAAACCTAAAAAAATGTTGTGAGACCAACAGCAATTGGAGCTCAGTTTGGAAAATCTTCTTAATTCCCTTTTTAGTAAAAGCTTTGGGAAGCTTTGGGTTCAGTTTCCTCACTTTTTCCTAATTCTATCTTAATGAGGAGTCTGCCCAGAAATGTGTATTCTGTATCTCCAGCAGAGGAGTTATCTTCATTTCATACATGAAAAACCAATCAGTGTGAACTCACCCTTTCTCTTGTCTTACAGGTCCCTTTATCTACCAGGGCCACACAAAAACTGTCTTTCTTACAGTGACCTTTTTAGCTACAGTATTCAGGCTTGGTGCAACCGTCAATGAAGTGAGAGAAATTTACCCTGGGCCCAGTGTTTTTTCATCCTCACACTACATTAAATCACTATCTTTTGGGCTCTGTCTTCTCTTGTGCTTTGTGCATTGCAGAGTAAATCCTTGTAAAAACTTCAAATTGCTTTCAGCAAGACAGTACTACAAATGCAGCTGTTTGCAGTATATTGAAAGGAATTCTCTAATAAAAAAGACTGGTAACATACATGTGTAACAATTGTAGTATATGCTAAGAAAGTTGTAACATGAATCAGGCTATATATTGGGAGAATCTACATTCCTTCACTTGCAGGAAAGAATGAAATTTTCTATCTTCTGGGTTTTACTCTTACTTTTTCAAAGCCCCTCTAACCATTTGATTGAGTAGCCCAGGAACAATTCCTCATCATTTTGCTTTTCTCATTCAAGGGAAAGAGAAAACGCCAGTGCCCTTCAGTAAAATGTACAACAGACTGGAGAATGTTGTGGTCTTATGCATCTGACTGATTTTGTTGTTGTGTATTTTTGAAGAATGTCATGTATGTCAGAAATCTTCATAAATACTCGGTTCTTGTAACACTAAAATACTCATTTTGCAGCGTGTGAAACTTCTCAAATATGTACATGTTATATAAATTATGTCTCAAAAATATTTTCAAAGACTGAGAGTGGAGAGCACATATTAGGAGATTTATTAAAACAGCTTGCTTAATTTTGCCTTACAGATAAAATAAAATCATTTATTAGAAGTTTATGCTCAGTTTTTTTTTTTTTTTTTTTTTACATTTTATTTTATTTTTGATGTTGTTTTCTTAATGAAAGAAGTAAATCAAAAGCTATTCTTCAGGCTAAGAAAAACACTCATGAGATTTAAGAAGACTAAGAAGTTCTTTGTGAAAAATTGTCCTATATTGAACAAAAACTGTTTCTAACAAAATCAAGACAATCGTCTGCTTTTCCTCAACCTGATTTGGCAGAATATATTATTTTGTCATGAATAATGATTGTTGTTACATAAGATACTTGTTTCATGGTGAAAGGGTGGGTACTTTTGCTCCTAAAGAAAAGACACAGAAAGTGCTTGAAGTAGACATTAAATAGTAATCTGATAAAGGGGAGAGATATTTCATTTCATTTAATGTTTAATTAAAAAGAATTTAGAGTCAGCAAAGACATTTTGCTTTATTATAGTTTCAGGTATGAACATCTACATAAAATAGAGTTGTGTTGAATCATCTCTAAAAATGTGATACTTGTTCTTGTAATTCTGCAAAAAAATTATGAATATTCTAGCAGCTAATATTCATAAAACTGATTAATGTCTTAGTTCTTTTTTACATTTTTTAAATTCGTCTTCCCCTAGTATGACTATTATTTCTGGATATAATTTGTCAAGAATACTTAAATATTGCATTTCTCCATCTCTCCCTCTTTCCCACTTTTTTTTTTTTTCAGTCATGTCAACTTAATGAACTATTTTTTTAGAAGAGAGGTCTGTTAAAATGAAAACATTTTCTTTTATAGTTGTCTAGCATTATTCAAACAGCACACACCAAAGCCCATTACAAATTTTCAGAATAGTGGTAAATAGCAAATATTTTGATTAAAATGAAAGAAGAAAAGAGCTATGAACTTCTAGTTTTTAATAGACAGGTGTTTTTGTTTGCTTGTTTTGTTTTGATTTCAAATAAGAATTCTTGATAGCAGAAGCCCATTTTTTCTCCAAACATTAGTCAATTTCCTGAAATTGGATTGACTGTTATGGAGCTGTAATTTTAATCCTGGTATTCTTTTTTTGAAAAAATAAAATAAAATTTTATATATATATATATGTATATGTATATATATATATGCAGAGTCACTATTGAACTCTTCCTTATCTTCAACAAATCATAAACAATTCAATGGAATGTTGTGAATATGTATTTATGAAAAGTAATAAAAATAAGGGAGATTAGTGTAAGCAGTACTAAAAATATCCCTCATAATTCATTCTCCAGACTGGTTCAAACTGTCTCCATGATCAAGCTATTAATTTTTTTCTTTTTGGTAGTTTGTTTCAGATACTCCATTTTTGGCCATAATTTTTTCATTTTGTTTTCCCTAAACTAAACTTTTAGAAGTTATTTTCTGACTAGAATTAATTGGTAGAACCTTAGCGTTTTTAGTTTAGATTTATAACTGTCAATATTCCAAATTCCCCATAAATGAGCAATACACATTAACTGATAATTAATAAACTAATGTAGTTTATTTAATGTAGTTTACAAACAAGCTCTAACAAATGTAAGAAAATGAATAGTTTTACAGATAGTTTTTAACAGTGCTTGAAGGATGTTCAACATGTTGCTCATGCAAATACTGGTCAACAAGTGGTTATTCAAGTTATAGTATGAGAGTGTGGTAATTATATTGTCACATCTGAAGACCATATACCAGTAGAAGTGTATTTTGTACAGGTTTAATTTGCCTGTTCAACTTTCTTCTTCAAAAGTAATTTAATCAAGTCATAAAATACTTGTTGAAAGGCAATGGCAATAACTTTAAAATCATTTTGGTGGCTTTTGAAAGGTTTATATGAGTTCTGGTCTCTTTCAAAATAACATTTTTATGAGTTCCATTCTTCTGGTAAAGCTGACAAGTGTGTACTCAAATGCTCAAGAACTTTTATGTAACATCACAGGAATGACAGCGTTCTTAAAACTTCAAATTTACTGTACAGTCACATATTAGGACAGATAGATAGAAGAAAGCAATTGTAGGGGGCCATTGAAAGAACTGTGGAAATAATACAACTCCACTCATTGGAAATAAATTAGTTCCAGTCTGTGAAAAATAAACTTTTCCTTTAGAGGAGGGGCAATAGGTTAGAGTGATGTCACAAACTTTTAATTCTCCAGTATTCATCTAGGGCAATGAACTGTTATCAGCTTATTTTTGTTTTGGAAACCTTCTGTCAAGTATGTTTTCTTCCTACTAAGAACTCATGACTTAGTGACCCAATTGATACCCCAGTTCTCAGTCTTCAATTTGGGTAGCATGTTTTGTTTTGTTTTGTTTTGTTTTAATTATTATTATTTTATTTATTTTATTCAGGTAATTATAATTCCGTGTAATTCAATCTTGGTATTATGCAACTCACTTTGTGTTAGCTATTAAACTGAACATATTGCTGGTCATCTAGAATTTACCTGCAGTTATTGTAGGAAGTAGTATAACCCTAGAACTAGATGGCCAAAATTAAGTGAATCTTGTGTAGGTACCAATATTTGTAATGTTAATAAAGTGATCTTAATCGATTAGTTTAGCTTGCAGATATTTATCTAAAAGTGCACTGAAACCTACCTTAGAACTGGAGGCAAACCCAATTCTAGTTTCCAGGAAAGGGCTGCATACTTAAAGAACAAAGGATTTATTTGGTAAATTTTTAAAGTAGCACTCATTTTTCAAAATTACAGTTATGCGGTGTTAAGAGGTATGATTAATACATGAACTGAAATGTGCAATATCACTTCTATAGACGTTAAAGTGTAAAAATTTTAAGTATATGACCTCTCACTTCAACTGGAATTAGAGAATAAATAAACAGACATTCATATATCTCTGTAATCTGTTGTGAATCAGATTAATATAAATTGTGCAGCCTTAAAGTTAAATGTTTATTTTTCAAAATCTTTATGTATCATAAAGGAAACAATTATCATCTGCTGCCTAGATCTCAGAGTGCTTTGTTATGGGTCATCACAAGCAGGATATTTCCATAGTTTGTAATAGGAGAAAGCTTTATGCTTTTAGAAGAGAAGGAAAAGAATTCAAATCAGAGTTGTGCAGATGTCTATGGTTATCAAGTATTTACAGTTGTCCTTTTGCAGCAGTGAACTCACTGAAAAAGACAATTGTTTGTTTAGCTGCAAAATACAATATGAAGGAAATTGGTTAAACTTTGATTGATTTAAAGGCCATTTATTACCATAAATAAAGAATTTCTCAGTAGCAACTCCCATTATTAAGACTGCAGCCAAGATTTTGTCATAGCTTCTATTTTAAAATTTATATTTTGGCTAGTGTATGACATGCATTTATTGCTGGGACAGTGCAGAAACAAAATGTTTGAACAGTTCTGACCATGGTTCAGATTGTAGAGAAGTCCTTAGCACCACCTTTAAGGAGCTGCTATAATTAATTCCAGGGCAAGAGTCTGATTTATGTTTCTTAATTAGATAGCAGTGAATTGATGAAAATGCATTTTGTAACAGACGTCTTGCCTGACAACATCATGAAAAATGGAAGTGTTAATTCTAGTAGCTGCTGTGTGAGGAGGCACATTTCTTGTATCACAAGGTTAGTTTTCCTGGGCATCTATAACTGAGATATTAGACTTAGAAAGTAGATATGACTTCTGCAATATATAAATTTACTTGGGTTAAGAAGTATCAGACACTGCATTTGTTGTAATGATTACATATATGATGTGGATTTGCTGCTCACAAGAGATACTGAGATACTGGCTTACAGCTGAAGACAGGAGAAGAATAAATGGCAGAATTAAGGCTGCCTCTGAAATATAATGTATTACATTTGAGAGATTAAATATAAGAATTTTATGCCTCCATTTTTCTTTTTTTCTTTCAGCATTTCTGCTTATAACTTTAAGCATACTAATAATTAAGGCAAATTTTTATTCTAATAACATCAATTAAAAATAGGTTATTTCCTGTTTCTCAGTGTAAAGTCCCCTCACTGAAGTAATTAGATTTTCAAAAGTCTGACTATCTGTAACTGAAAATGTGAAGACTTCTGAAAATTTGACTTGGCACCACACTGAATTTAGTGTCCCAAATCATCAGAATTTTCCTTTTGTATTGTTTGCTCTTGGGCAGTATTTAAGAACTTTTATAAGCTCACCTTTTAATGCTCCTGAAGAACAACTATCTTTTTGTATAGCGGATTTTCAAATAGTGTGCAATTTTCGTATGATGAAAAAGTCATTCAGAATTATAAATATAGGTGTTCTATGCTATGTTTTGAAAATAGAAGTATAAAAATATTACCTTGCCATATAGTTTATCATAAAAGAAAATTGTTGCAACAACATCTGGTTATTTTTGTAATGTCATATGCAACATACTCCGCAACTTAAATTAAAAACTACTTCAACATGTGAACACAATAAACATACCTCACAAATTCTGAACAGAAGACAATTTATCTTTTGTGTTTTCCCTAAATCACATAAGATATCCATGAGTGCATATATTTCACATGTTTCAAAAGTGGAATGTGGCTACTTATTTTCTGTTGTGACAACATTCAACTGTTATTTTTCAGATGTAACTTCATGCATCTTTCTCAAAGTCCAGTGTTCCAATGATACAAAGAGTAGTAGCAAATATTTCCAATTACTGTGTAGCTACCAAAAGCAAGCAAACAAACAAAAACAGCTAAGCAACGTAAAATAAAGCAGAAATAACAAAAAGGAGAGTGACAATGAAGAACAAATATCTAGGAGACCAGTCACTTGTGTAAACAATTATTGTTCAATGTTAAATGTTATCTTGGGCCTTCCCTTAATTAAGTGCTGCCTGTGGTACTGATGCAGATATGTGTGATGCTGTTGGAAAACTCATAGCTGCTGTGAAGCATAGTGGTGTGATCTGAAGTGATGCAGAAAACAGTAGACGCTCTGTCACTAGGTCAGCTGCAAGACGAAGTGACATGCGCAAATCTACTGTATATGGGGTTTTGTGAAAGATTCAGTCTCTCTTTCTTCCAAAGAACTTCAGCTGATGATACAAGGGGAATTCAGTTCCCATTGGCAGGACTCCATGTTGGTCTGGATGCTGTAAATACTTCTGCTTCTACAGTTACTTAGCTCATACCGCTAAAAATATACTCATGACAGAGTTGATGAAAGTATCTTCTTTTTAAAACCACTTGTCAGCAACAATCATTTAATGTTCTTGTTTGCATGTGTGGTTCTCATTATTCAGATGTAGCTATTAATACTGATGAAAAATAAAGAGAGAAAATCGAAATATTTTCACACTTGTACTTTTCCAGGAGCATTTAAAAACAAAAACCCCAAGAGCTAAATAAATAAAAAATCTTCCTCTCCTCTCCTCTCCTCTCCTCTCCTCTCCTCTCCTCTCCTCTCCTCTCCTCTCCTCTCCTCTCCTCTCCTCTCCTCTCCTCTCCTCTCCTCTCCTCTCCTCTCCTCTCCTCTCCTCTCCTCTCCTCTCCTCTCCTCTCCTCTCCTCTCCTCTCCTCTCCTCTCCTCTCCTCTCCTCTCCTCTCCTCTCCTCTCCTCTCCTCTCCTCGTTCAAATGTTCTGTACAAACATATGAAATTGTTTTACAGTAGTAAGGGTTTCAGAATCCCAGTAGATGATGTAGTTATGATTAAAAATTAGTATTATTGAATAATTCAATTTTGTAATACACAAAAGTAATTTTTTTCTCTCGTTTTCAATAACCATCAGTCTTAATATCTAACTAATGAAAAAACATAAACAGTGTCATCTGTCAGGTTGCTCACAGAGAATGCCACTTATTGGAGCCTCATTGTTTACTTTAGCAGGTAATTTGTGGACCGGAATCATTTAATTGTTCTGAGCACATAATTACATGCCAGCATTTTCCAATTTAATTAAAATGTACAAATCTGAAGATTAAGGGAATTTTTGAATTATTAATCATTTCTCCTCTAGGAAATCTTGTTGCTCTGCAGGAGATTTGTCCAGTGTACAACTATACGTATTTTTTTCCTTCTCTTTCGCAGACAGACAATTTTCCCGCAGAGCCCAATTACATGGGCAGCAGGCAGCAGTTTGTTCAAAGGTAAGGCCTATTAAATAACTTTCTCGGCTTCCCCATTTGCATTCTTGTCAAAATTGCTTTGCCAGAGAGTACAATTCAACTTAGAACAAGTAAATACAACTCTCTCTCTCTTTCTCTCTCTCTCTTTTTTTAAATATGTATTTCAGTAGCTCCACGTTCAAGGATCCAGAAAGAGCCAGCTTGAGGGACAGCGGGCATGGGGACAGTGATCAGGCTGACAGTGACCAAGACACTAACAAAGGCTCCTGCTGTGACATGTCTGTTAGGGAGGCACTCAAGATGAAAACTACTTCAACTAAAAGCCAGCCACTTGAACAAGGTGAGTGAAGCCTCCAATGCTTACAAAGCGTAAAGTTAAGCCGTCATTATAAACCTATTAGCGTTGCAGTTGCAGCGTAACAGGGTGGAATAGCCCTCTGATAATACTATCAGAGAAAACAGTAAATCTTGTAGCTAGCCCAGAGCAAAGGAATTCAGGATCTTTCAAAATGAACATGAAATGAAACAAGTATCCTTTTTCTGTAGAACCAAAATAGATTAAAAAAAAAAAACAAACACATTAGTACTTTTCTAAAATTGTTGGGAAATACTTTATCTCCACTAGCACTACCTGTGATGTATTATATACTGTTCTTAAGTCAAAGCATGATCTGAGAACTCAACCTAGACTTGACTACCGCAGATAAAAAGGACAGTGGTCATTTACATTCTTCATGTAGTTTGGATGTGAGGAATAGAAATGAGTCTTGTGATATCAGATGACAATAAAATTGGATGTATTATGTTTTAAGGATGTATTTTTTCTATTGGTAATGTTGATTCACAATTAATAGCAGTATGAGAATTGTCTAATTATAAAATAATCTGATTTTTATTATAATTTCACTCACACTCTAGGAAGGTATCAAAAATGAGTGTCTGTTAAAAAGCTAGAATTGTTGCAGAATGACAGTGACCGCTGCAAGCCTTCATTCTGACAAATAAGCGTGTTTATTTCTTCAAACTCTGTGTCCAATGCATTTTTTTTCCAGATATGCTTTATCTAATTATGAGGTCTTTTATTTCAAAAGAAACACTTAAAGAAAGAAAAATCAGACAAACTGAGCACTTCAGCATTGTGTGTTTATGTGATTTTTGCCTAGGCTGTAGGCAGTAAGAAAGAGCACTATTGAATTATTAGAAATGTTTTATATATTTATTTTGGTTAGTTGTGTGAAAGATGATTCAGTCTTAGAGGAAGTTAAGAGATGATTTAATATGTCAACATTAATGAGAAGCTACATTTATATTTAAGCAGAAAAAATATATAAGCTTTTTATTAATTGTTGATTAATATGGTGTAGATTTTTCTGTAGCTAGCTCCGTCTGATCTGTTATACAGTCATTAGGAATACATGTTTCTGGTTATGTTGGGATTGCAATATGATTTTTGCTATGTAGAATATTTAGAAAGCTGTAGTATAACTTATTTTGTGTGTATTTGAGGGTTGACCTCAAGTATAACCTTATTTTCCAAGTAATAAACGCCAGAAAGATTATTTTCTCCTAACTTTTTGCCACAGCAACTCTCAGCTTATAATTAGGCATTGATCTGTATAAAGATGCAGTACTAGACATTTCATTTATTTATTTATTTATTTATTTATTTATTTTAAAGAGACTGAGTGTGTATCTAATTTTCTCAGTTTTGTTTTAAGAAAAAGTCTGGATTTCTACCCATCAAAAACAGCAATGAAAGCATGAGGTTCTAAAATTCAAAAAGTTTCATTAGGAAAATAATTAACTGTTCTAAATAATTAAAAAATGAGAGTTTTTTAGAAAATTATGATATATCCAGAGTTCAAATATTATTGCAGTTTGTCAATATAGCATCAAGACCAGTACCACTCATACTATAAAAACATTATTAAGCAGGGTAAGCCAATCTCCAACAGAAAAAGTTATCTGGAGGTATGCATTTATCATTATTTCTAAATGAGGGGCCCCATTTATCAAGGAACAACTTAAGGCAGTGGCTCATATTAATTTCTCACTATGAATGTTAAGTGCTGTCAGACACTGCATTGCAGCAGCGTTTATGTGATACTTTTTACTAAGAGAAGACGAATAATTAGTGTACAGAGATAAATCACTTTTTTTTCCCCCCAAAAAATTTATAATTTCAAATGGCAATGACATCTATTTGTTTACCTCCATCTCAAGCATTTGGTGATAAAATCATTTGGCTTTGTATGAAAATTGAACCTGCTTATGGGGCTACAAATCATCATAGTAACAAACATGACGCAATGTGGTTTCCTCTATGAAATCAACGATAGCCTGTCATTGTGTATTGTATGATTAGGGCTTTTAGTCCAATCTAACATATCTCTTTTGAAAGATAACAAACAAAATGACTTTATATACTTCTATTCTATTCTGTTCTGTTCTGTTCTGCTCTATTCTATTCTATTCTATTCTATTCTATTCTATTCTATTCTATTCTATTCTATTCTATTCTATTCTATTCTATTCTATTCTATTCTATTCTATTCTATTCTATTCTATTCTATTCTATATCCCACTTAAGCTTAAACTGAGGAAGAAGAAAGAGATGTACAGGGAGAGGAAGCAGGGTTGTGTAGGCTGGGATGTTGTCCACATATGCAGAGATAAGATCAGAAAAGCCAAGGCACAGATGGAGCTGAACTTGGTGAAGGATGCAAAAAATGACAAGGGGTTCTAGAGGGACATAGGCAGGAAGAAACAGTCTGAGGAGAGTGTTCCCCCTCTGATTAATGAGAACGGAGAACTGACTTCCTTGGATGTGGAAAAAACTGAGGTACTCAATAAGTGCTTTGTCTTGGTCTTCACTGGTGGCCAGGCTCCCTGTGTCTCCCAGAACCTGAACCTCTCAGTGAGGGTCCATCCCACTGTAACAGTAGAACAAATCCAAGACCTCCTCATGAAACTGAATGTATGTAAGAACATGGGGCTGGATGATATCCATCCCAGGGTTCTGAGAGAGCTGGTTGATTTGGTCACTGAGCTGCTCTCCATCGTATTTGAAAAATCATGGCTTTTGGGTGAAATCCCTGGAGACTGGAAAAAGGGAGGGCCATTAAAATGATCAGAGAACTGGAGCACTTCTCCTATGAGGAAAGGTTGAGGGAACTGGGCTTGTTTAGCTTGGAGAAGAGAAGGCTGTGGGGAGACCTCAATGTGGCTTTCCAATACTTGGAGTGCATAAACAGTAGGGGGAACGTCTGTTCACATTGGCTGACAGTTATAGGACAAGAAGGAATGGTTTTAAACTGAGGCAGGGAGATTTAGGTTAGATCTTGGAAGTTTTTCACTCAGAGGGTTGTGACGCACTGGAACAGGAAGGTTGTGGATGCCCCATCTCTGGAGGCATCCAGCGCAAGGCTGGATGTGGCTCCAGGCTGCCTGCTCTAGTGGTTGGTGACCCTGCCAATGGCAGGGGGGTTGAAACTAGGGGATCTTTGAGGTCCTTGTCAACCCAGGCCTTTATATGAGTCTATGATTCTATGATTCTATGATTCTGTGATTCTATGATAGAGGGAGAGTGAGAAATATGATGTATGTGATTTGGGTAGAAAAAGGATTTTCCTTAGAGAAAAATTGTGGCACCTAAAGCAGTATCAGAAGTTGTAGTTCTGTTAATTCTCTAATCTTTCTAAGTTGTGCTTAAGGATGGGATTTCACTGTTTTGTAGCAGTTTCAGACATGTTTAAAGATTCTAAAATAATTTAACTTCTGGGAAGAAAGAGGGGTAAAATAAAGGCTTTTAAAATGCATTGAGACAATAAGTCATGTGAAAAGAAGCATGTTTCCTTTCAAGTATTTTTTTTTTCCTTCCCTGTGAATTCCAAGCCATTTTCTGCATGAAAGTATCTAACTGTCTTTGGTTAGATCAGATTCTCTGCTTATTCTCTACTTATACTGATTCGGCTGTCTGACAAAGTAGCTAGTTTGAAATGACTGTTACTTTTTCGGTTGAATAATTTTAGACATTTGTCTTCCTTAACTTTTATTTTCCTCATTTTGTTTCTGAGACTTTAAACCCCTTCACAGGTTCATACAATTTAAGATCATCCTGCTTACAAATCTTACAAGAATTTACATTTTTAAATATGCTTCCCAAATTATATAAAAATTCCTGTTTATTCCACCTGGAGTAGCATGTTATTGATATTTATTTAAAATGTTTACACATTTTCTGTTCAAAAAAATAGAATAATCTTTCATTTGCAGTGGTTTGTGCATGAAAACTATCATCAGTGTTTCTTGAAATGACATACAAATATGAAAAGGATATTATAATTCATAAATGATATCTACAGTGAAAACGTGCATTCTAAACTTTCTCAGTAAGTCCTGAGAATGTTTACCTTATAATCTGTAAAACAATATAGAGATAGGGACTTTTTTTTTTATAGTTGCTTATGAATCATGGCTTTGTTAGATTTTCCTGTGCTTCTCTGATTTAATTTATCTCTGGCAGATTTTGTTTCTTTGCTATATCACACACTGCGCAACATAAACCTTGCTTTCAAAATATATGCTTTCCGTTCAGTCTTCCATCCCATATTGAGGGCATTTTTGCATGTGTTTTTACCCATTAGCACAGATCCTGAGAAGGATAAAGGAAAACCAGAAGTATATCCACAGAGAAAGTGAAAAAAAACTTCAGACTCCTTTAGGACTTGTGTTGTTCATCAGGTTTCTCTGTAGAACAGCACGCGTATATCTAAGATATATAGGATAAAAGGGCTGGAGTCAATTTTCAGTAACTAAAAAAAAAAAAAGGAGATATTAAATATCACATTAAAATATAACACTTTCTTCATAATCACAACAAAAATACATATGTAGCAAAACTGACAGTCTTGCATGCAAGTGCCTAAAGAATAAAGTCTAAATCAGATATTTTGTATCTCTGTGAAAATCATTAACTCTGGCTTGTCCACTAAACTTGCTGGTGAAACAAGATTGTAGCACTTTGTGGCTTTTCATTCTCAATCTTTTAAAAAGAAAGATCCCCGAAATTGAATATTCTACATTATCTATCTGTAGCAGAGTGGATATGATCAGAATTTTCTCATAATGATTTTTCTGAACTTTCCACTGCTTTTCTTGCTACAATTCTTTGGTGTGTAGGATAACTGAAAATTAATACTGTTTTACTGTGTGAGAACCTGACTAGACCAGTAAGTGCAGAAAGTTCACCAAGCAAATTTCTGCTGTCTGACATCATCACTGATGCTTTCCATGTCACTGGGGATGGTGGGTTATATTATAAATACATCAACTTAATGAGATAAAGGAAAATAAAATTGTGGAGAAATACTCATTTTCCAACTTCTCAGAGCTAGTGATGGACAGTGCTGGGTGATCTTGGGTGAATATCACTAACTTAAACTATTCTGTAACTGGTTCTGATTAATCAAGTTTTTCATCTGCATCCTGGAGGTATTTGTTTGGAACACGTCCTAATGGTGGGATTTTTTATTTAAGACTGAAAATTTCTGTAGGACTATAGAATTCTATAAAGAATAAGGCTATATTTTTATCAGCTCAGTATCCTCTGTGGTGCATTTAACAAAGTCATTATTACATCTAAACTGATAGAACTTCCTTCCTTATTTTCTACTATGAATACTTTGGTCAAGAGTACTTTTGAATTTAAGAGAATTAGCAGTATTGTTACTAGCCTCATCCTTCTTGTGAAGTCCATGGTACATATTGAAGCTTCTGTTCCTATCATTCAGTATCTAGCTTTTAGATTAATATTTTGTACTTTTAGTTGGAGGAATACTAAGAAAACTGAAATATTCTTTGTGTCTTGAACTAGGTAGTTTAAAGCTGATCTAGTAATACCTTTGCAAGACTTTGTTAGATGGACTCAGCTAGGCTACGCAAATATTCTGTAATGCATCGAGAAACTAGAAAAATATTTCCTCTTTGAATATAAGTTAATGATCTCAGCAGAGGAATATGAGTCAGTCACCTTTGCTATGTAGATGGCTGTCATAACCTTCCTCATGTTAATATCCAGTGATCTATGACATATTTTTTGAGGAAATTATTGTGAAAAATTTGAACAAATACTTCTGAAAAATAAAGACAAAGCCTTTTTTCCCCCACTGCTGCTTTTATGTTGAATGTCTTTTTAAGTTTTATTTTTAGATGGCCTTCTACTCTACCAGAGAATTCAGGTTTACTTTTTACCTGTCAGTTATTTCGATACTGAGCCTAGGTTCATGAATGGCACTTTGTGATGTGTGTTGAGTGATAGCCAGGTGTGCTTAGAAGCATGGTGCAGTTTGTTTGGTGCTTCCTCATTAGAAATGAGGTGTTTCCATGAATATCTTCTCTCTGTAACATATTCTCCTTATACATGCAGCTTTGGAATTCAAGTAAAACTATCCAGGTGAGGAAGGAAAAGTTTGATGAAGCAGGAGCTTGTCTTGGAATAAACGAGAAAAGGATGTGTTCTCCTGATGGAGAAGAAATGGATTAGCTTAATACCTTGAATACTTTGGCTTCTTACACTGATACAAAATAGAAAAACTGCAAACATCCTGGCAGCTGAAGTGACAGTGAATGCACTTTGCATCAGAGTACCTTAGCCTATTATTGCCGTCTGTTATTGCCTATTATTCCATTTTTCAACTAGAGTTGAGTTCTGCCAAACCAAATTTTTAATCAGGTATGTTTCTGCTTCTGACAGATTATCATCACATAGCAACAGTGAAGTTTTGTGAATAGCATATATGACTTTTAATTGACGTATTTAGCCGCAGATTATGGGGCAGATTTCTGTAACTGACTTTCAGTGCACGCAGAAATAACTTTATGGATCTGCACACATACAAAACATGTCACTGAGAGACAAAAAATAGACCATGACCATTCAGCACAGCATGGTCTTTCGAATATGTGGTGTGTTATACTACAGTTTTCAGGTAATTTATTTCTCCCTCCTCTCCCCCATCGTCATTTCTACTTTTTTTATAATTAAAAATTAATTCAACATTTTAAAGTTGTATTTTTTTCTTTTTTTTCATGTATATTAATTTAATTAGAAGCTTCACAACCAAATCAATTTAGATATATTATTACCAACACAATAAGGGATTGAAAGTGTACCAATAGAAATTAAAAAAAAACAACAACAAAAAAAACCCAACCACAAACAGAAGAGTATTCTTGGATAATCTTATTTGCAAATTAATGTATGTAACATGCCCTTCAAGATCCAAAGGCAGTCATCACAAGTCTTTTGTGTGAATGTAGGTGTAAACTTTAACATTTAGGTGCTGAAGCTTTGCTTTTGAGGCAACAATGCAGAATATTCCTCACCTGTCGCTAGTGTAAATCTCATTATTTCCTTTCTGTACTCTCTGTTTTGACACTGCCTTTCCTGGGGCTGAGCTCAGTCACTGTGTTGCAGTTTGTTCTTGGAAGTCTTAGAAACCATAAGTTATATTTTTGTTTTATTCCCACTAGAAAAGCAGTAGATGGATGTGCTGTTCTCAGTAAAACGAGGCCCTTCTATGTCAAAATCATTATCTTCAGCTAACAACTTTTATTTTCAGATTCTTTTTATAAATTGAAAGAGAAGTGGGGGCACAGAAAGATCAACAACTTTTGAAATGAGAAAATCATAAAACTGGTAGCTTTCATCATTACAGGATTTATACATTCCCCAGGATGGTAAATGTATGTTCTCTGGCTGTGCTTACTTTTGTTAATGGAAATTTTCGGGCATATACCTGTGCATTGAATGGACACTTAATATCATACGAAATATTGTAATGGGACTAGAGTATAACTTCCTCCCTCTTAGTCTGAATAAGTGTGATTATCAGGTTACATAAAGGAGACAATTAAAGCATATACATCTTCTCCATTCTTTCTCATTTTATATCATCACTGTATGATTGTATCTCCTCTTACAAAGCTGACAAAAATATAAATATGATAAGAAGTGATATTGCTTAAGTATTGATACAATACTATTGTACATTCCAGCCACATTCTTGTAACCAAACTGAAAAAAGTTGTTCTGCAGATAGAATTGCTCTAAAGTTAATGCCTGTTAGATGGAAACCTGGAGTTGATTTTTAGTTATCATTAGTTTTATTTCTATCTGGGAAAAACATAACAACAAAAGTGTCTTATATGAGAGACAGGAATTAATTATTCCTTTCTGTAACGTGTCAGTCAGAATGACAATATTTGTATTTTTTTCTTCTAGAATAAAGTGTATCTTCTAATTTCTGTATACAACAATTCACCCTGTCATATTTCAGGTCCTTTTTTGCTGTGTGTTACTTAACTACTTTTCTGCTGTCCTTTTCCTCTGGTTTTCAGAGGAAGAAAATTGGTACAATTTAATTTAGGCCAGAATTGCAGCACATGCTAATTAATGACAGAAACTGTGCTCATTTTTAAGGAAGGTCTGGAAAAATTCAGAATCAACAGAGAGGTGATACATAGCTGTAGAAAATAGTGTGTTATGAAACTACTTAGAGAACTGTTTATGTTCAGAGTTTCTACCAACTTAACTGAACAAAGACATAGAAATAATTAGGCTTTGTGAATAAAAAATGTTATAAATAGGTCAATGATTGCCTTTTCCCTCCCTTCCTCCCTTCCTTCCATCTTTGCTTTTAGTTTGTTAGGAAAATTACTTATATTAAATATGAAGAAGAATTTGCAATATAGCTACTCATGTACTGAAACTGGCAGACGGTGTATGTTAAAGAATCCTCCTGCATGGTGTTTTAAAACAAGTTGAATATACAATTGCCAGTGATAATCCAGGTTTATTTTAACCTACTGAGGGCCAGAGAGTCCACTCCAGCCCTGCTTTTTGTGACGCTGTAATTAAACGTAACGGTGAGATGTACTGTCTGGTCTCAAGTAAAGTGTACAGAAAGGGAACAATTACACTGACCTGTCCTACACCCTTTTGTCTGTGAACATCTTTTATGGGAAGAGCTCACCACGTGAAAGAATTGCAAAAAATGTGAGCTGTGCAGTGCTTCACAACAAAGATCCCTGATATACTGTAATAGCAGTTAGGATTTAACGAGGACTTTGCTCAGACATAGAGCTGCAACATGATTAGCTAATTACTGCTCAGTGAAACTTTGTCTACTCTCTGTACACCAGTGATATATGCATGCAGTGTATGAGCCTCTATGTGCCTACTGCCCATCCTTATTTCCAGAATGGCAGAACAGCTGGTTTCCATTCCCTGCTGCTGCTTTCTTCTGTTCCAGCTGCCACACTCAAATAACCTCCCTTCCCCAAGTGGGCTTCATATGGTTTGAAAGGGACTTAATGTACCTTGGTGCATAGGGAACTTTTGATGCATATTTCATCATGTTTCAGTTCTTTCTACAGGGAACACTGCATGTATAACAGATGTTCCCTGACTACTACCCTTTCCTGAAGGTGACATGCCCTTTTTTTGTGTTTCATCTCTAATGTATATGTAGCTGGTAGTGCCTGTGTAGTACTAAAAAATACAGCTCCACGGCTGCCTCTATACTGCATGCCAAGCTGTATTTAATTCCATCTGCTCCCCTTTGCAGCATGAAATGGAGAGGAGCATATGCCCAGTATAACCAAATCATAGGGTGGCATGGAAAAAAAACCAAAAAACAACAAAAAAAAAAACAACAACAAAAAAAAACAACTTTATTTAAGACATGTAAATCTTTTTCTTTTCAGTATATGAACATATTTTTTTCTATGTGTACAAATTTCCTCATATAAATCAATGGGAATGGGGATGTGATTAAGTGTCAAAAGTCCTTCTTCTTTTAATAGTTCCCCTAGTGCAAACATTTATGTAGTATGATCTGTTTAAGTATGCACACAAACATGCACAAATAAGATACTATTCACTGATGATCATGAAAAATTGATTTTTAAACAAAATCTGTATCTTAAATGTAAGAACAACTGAAAGTTTCGATAGCTTACATGTCGTTTATTGTCTAAAGTGTGATTTAGGTTGTTCACTGGACATGATCTCTAGCTAGTTATAGAGTTCAAACCATAAAAGCTCTGAGTTAAGACCAAAAACAACAGAACCACAAGTGGAATTCTGTCTACTTTAGTGCTGTGGAAAAAGCTGCTTGAGACATCTGTGACCTGCACAGACAAGGGAAATGTCTACTGAATCTCTGTGCACAAATGAAAATTAATAGTCTTAAACTTTGTGTGCTGATATTAGTTTTATTTCTTTTCTGGGCTTGGTAAGGTTAGGTACTTTCATTCAAAGTAAGGGGTCTGCCCATTGTCCCTGTGACATTTGTTACTGCAAGCAAAAGTCACATAAAAGCAATGCATGTCTGTACATTTATTCTAACTTGCTTTTTTCTAATTAAAAGAAATAATATATTTTTATTATTTTTTTTTATATATAGCTTAAAAAGTTATGAACTTCACCTATGGATACCTTTCATTTGAACAAAAATAATAATATCCACATTTGTATTACATTCAGATAGTTATTCGTTCTTTATTCTTCATGTTTTTATTCCTTTAGTTTTAATTTTATGTGTTTATTTTATGTACATTCACATTTTTATCAGTATATGGAAATTGATAGAAATGCTTATATTACTAGAATTTTGACACAGTCGTAATCTTTCAAAGAAAAGTTAGAGCATCAGTGAGAATTAGGACCCAGCTTCTGTTCAGAGCTTTAGAAATGCCCCATTGGTAATTCACTAATATTTTAAAGCGAGTTAAGGAGTTGTTTAACCTCTTTATGTAAGACAAAATAAGCTGCTATTTAAAGACTAAAAATTTCTTTACTATTTAAAGCCTAAAGATATCTTTACAGTCTTTAAAATGAGCTGTCAGTAGAATTTCAAACCATTGCAAATTTAATACACTTCAGCAGCTTTTCACAAATGTACATGACAACAGTAGGTGTCTTATTGTTTATTAAAAAAAGACTCTTGTATCTTTATTTTCTACTAGCATACTTGAAAGATGAATACTGTACAGCTACTTTCTTCACGGGAAACTTGATGTGGTTTTTTGTTTTTTTTTTGTGGCATGCACTAGTGTAGATAGAAGAAAAGTTATGGGAAGAAGAAAGCAAAGAAAAAATTATCTTAGAAGTTTAAGTTGAAGAAAGATAATATGTAAAAAGAAGGGAATAAGCAAGTGATAAACACAACTGGATTTCTGAAGAAGAAATAGAACTACTCAACTCTCAGAGGTAGTATGTTCTTGTTAAGTTTATTAATTGAGTGAAAGAAAAATGCAATCAACATTTTTATTTTTCGTAAATACTATCTGCAACTAAAAACTTCTGAACTGGAATATTGTATTCCATATTAGACAGATCCTTGCTCTTTTCATAATAGAGTTTCATCAGAGTCAGTGGAGTGGTACCATCTTACTCATTTTGGACAAACACGGTGTGGTATTTGTTTATTCTTACCAATCAACTAAACATAACTACTATTATTATTATTATTACAACAACAACAACAACAACAACAACAACAATAATAATAATAATAATAATTTTCTTTCTCCAGTGTCAGATATCAGCATTCTTTTGCTGATTTATAACATTTGTAGCTGAATGGAAATATTTTATCAAAATAGAGATGATGATAATTGTAATATATTTACTTAGAGATGTAGTGCCTTTGTTCAACTTGTTATAAGGATCAGATTTAATGACAGATTTAGGAACAGATTACCCTGTAAAATATAAGAAAAGCAAAAAGGTTCAAGGCAGTAAGAATATTCTTTATAATTTTAATGAAATCCAGAGAATACTAGTTTATGTTTATTTGAATTTTACCTCTCCAAAATCAATTTAAAACTAAAAGTTCCAATTTTGTCCTCAATATTTAGTTCTCCATAAGTAGAAGGAACCTGGAAAACCTGGATCTCAAAGTTTTGTTCATTAAGATAACTGAAAAAATAAACCTGACATCACAAACCTGTACATTTTCAGCACTTCTAACAGAGAGAACAGTGTACAAATTCTCAGGAACCATGTTCCTATCATTTCATCTACCATATTACCTGCTTCTGTGAGACTCACTCTCATTATATATAGTTAATTAATTGTAAAACTCTTTAGAATTAATGAAGAGAGAAATAGACACTTTTGGAGCATTATTAATTTGACCCATTTTACATGAATCATGCCCTCAAAACACTCATGAGGTCAGTAACTCTCATGTAGTTCAGTATTTGTTGATGTCTAATGTTCTGAAAGATTCATTGCAGTTCATTATTTTGCTCAGGAAACTACTTTTTGCACATTAGCCATTGCTTATTTCAACTTTTTGGCTTCTGTGTCTTAGACTGCAGATGCTCATGGTTCTGGCTCAAGTTTTGTTTTTTTCTTTTTTTTTTTTTTCTGGAGGCATCATCATTAACTTATTCAACAGATCTTTCCCATTTCATTAGAGTCATGATATGGAGGTGTTGAGTCTGTCTTCCATTTGAGAAATATGATTTCTGTTTGCACAGCTGTTGTTCTCTCTTCCATGTATTTGTAGCTGGAAGCAGTTTTTTCACTCACAGAGCCTAGTGACTGCGCAAGGTTCATATTTTTTGATGCTTTGGTTAAATATTCATTTATTTGTTTTTTTCTCCTAATTTTTTATGGCCAAAACTGATGCCAGAAGTGATAAAAAGAAGCGTGTTGGAGATTTAAAATTAGACTCTGAGATCAACCAGTACTTTGGCTTCTAAAAATCCCTATGTTCCAAAACACTTTCTTGTAATGCTCACAAAAAAAGAAGAGTATGGACTTAGATTACATGGACCTTAGCTTAAAATCAAAATAAATTTATCTGACCACTTGAGCTATTATAATTTATGTTAATTGAATATCCAGGGATGAATTAAAAAAAAATTAATTTAAGGATTAACCTCTATATAAGATATCTGTATTATACATACTGTTCCTTTCAGTAAAATTTTATCACTTGGTGAGTTGAAGTGATATGTGATCTTATTAAAAGTAACTTCTTATTACTTCTAAGGTGCTTCTTGTATGTTCATTAAAGAACAGTGGATTCTGGAATAGCTGTTAATCCCTGGCAAATACATTTAAGCATCAACTGGCATTTCATAAACATACAGTAACTATCTTATTAAATCTAAGTAAATATTTACTTAAGATACTTGAGGTCTATATTCTTGTATCACAACCAGTGTAGTGCATGTCATTAATGGTGGTAAAATGAGGTTTATCTGCAGAATACCTGCCACTCTTAACTCTATTGCTAGAGCCATCTACTGGAGATGTAGCACACGTCGGCACAAAAAGGTTTCCTAACTTTTCTACACCCTCTCCCTGAAAAAGAAAAATTAAGCTAAATATGTACTGGTATGGCTATGTGCATGGCAGGGTTTTCTTCCAAATAGCTGTGTGAACTGACCTTGCCATTTATTTTTTATTTTTTCACACTTCTAGATGGCACAGCTTTGCCAGCAATACTTCACAGTATAGATCTGGTCTCACAAGATGCTATTCAGTATCAATGTTATTAATGGTGAACATATTCTGTTTTCTTGCAAGGCTCACACAGATAGAGACTGAATTACATTTTTTGGCAAATTGAACAGAATTGTCAAGAATGTGTCACATAATTTCTCATGTTCAAAGTAACCTACAAAAAATACTTAACTCCATAAGCAACTCTCGTAAGTAAATGTCTCAGGGAATAAATCTGATGTGTTGCTCAAGTCAGATACCTTTGACTGTCTTATGCTTTTGTGTTTGCTACTTTAAGTTTGTTAACTGATAAATAAGTGCTGATGTAACATCTCAGCCAGATTTTTATTTTTCATTTTTCTTCAAGATTGTCAGTTTATACTGGAAATTTGACTACTTCCCTGTTTATTTTTCTCTTACACAGTTCACAGTCTTTCCTTTTACTTAAAAAATAATTAAAAAAATGCTTACATTAACCTCAAGATTTTCACGGTACCCTTAAGTAGAGATAATTTTTAGTGACTACAGATTTATATTTCCAAAATGGTAGAAAGTGTGATTCAGACTAGGATCCAATTTTGTTTGTTCAGGTTTTGTTATTTAAAGTAAGATATACAGTTGACAAGATATGCTAAATGCACGTAGTTCACAAAATAAGAAGGCAAAATTGTCTATACAATGAAGTAGTATCTAATTTTCATTTATTTTATGCTTTACATAGCTCTTCCTTTCTCTGTATGTTGTCTTTCATCATTATATAAGAGTCAGTACTGATAGGCAAATTTATTACTCTAAGATTGTTTTAGATTTTGGCATTAAATACCTCAGCGTTTTGAAAGTTGACTACGTATTTTTTATTATTATTTTTAATTTTACTTCATAGAAATTCATTGAAAGCTTCATCCTAATAAATGCTGGAATTATAGGTTATGATATGTAGGTTGCTCCAAAAGTAATGCCTCCTTTTTATTTCTGTGGGAACTAAAACAGATACAAAGAAGACAATAATACTAATGTTTGATAGAGCAAATTCTCAGCTACAACTACTTTTCCACATAATCACCACTATTAGCCATTCATTTTTGCCAGCGCTGAAAAAGAGCCTGCATGCTATGCTCATAAAAATCTGCGCCAGTGGAGGTGACCCAGTGTCACTGTTACCACTGCTGAAATGCACCACCCAGCACCTCACTGTGCTCACATCCGCTGTTTGGTCTCTGTAAATGTTCAACAAGCACCAGTGATTCATGGGCGCCATTTCTTTGCAAGGAGGAATTCAGTGGCACGTTTTTGCTTCATATGCACTTCCAAGTCAGACACCATTCTGTCAGATTGCCCCTCTGCTGCCATCTGTCACTCAGCAACAGACTGTAACAGGATAATGGCGGGGAGGTTCAGCCTCTACTGCCATACCATCAACATCTGCCTCTGATGTAGAAGACCAACAGAATAAAACAAGAGGCGTTACTTTTAGAGGAGCCTGTGTAAGAAAGCATAATTAAGTGGTCTTCTTTCAGAAATAGAAGAGATTAAATTCTGAAATGTAAGTTCATCTGATAGTACTAATTTTGTAATAGTAGCAATCATATTAAGTACTGTGTGGGTGGCCAAATTTTCTCTTTAACATCTAACATTTTTTGTCAATGGTATACATAAAAATCATGTATACTTTCTGTGACTAATCATAATCACAGTCCCATCTGTCTTTTTCTCATATCACTGTAGTAGAGTACACTGTAAAATGATATTCCTTTAAAATGCGTCTTGTCTGCAGTAGTCAAGTAGTTAGCTACTTTTGCATTTGATATTAAGAAAATAAATTCTTAATAAGAAACCTTATTATTTTTTTTTGGTCCAGATATTTTAATATATTTTATTAAACTGAAAGAAGTGCTTAAAAATAGCTCCCTGGCATTTAGAATAATGGATATGAAAGGAGGAGTAATAAAAATCGAGGGGAAGGTGCAGTGTAAGCACTGATTCAGCAACTACTGCACTGATTTAAACATTTTCTTTAGTACATAAGATATATATCTGCAGGCATTTAAAAACATATGAATACAACTGTCTAGTAAGGGTTGAGCTGTGGAAGTTTCTGTCAGGTAACAAATTAACTCTCATCATCCAGCCTGTGGCAAATGTACATGTGTTTGCACTTCACGTAGACCAGCTGAAGGTAATTCAGTCGTTCACCTAGCTGCAGTGTCTAAGTCACCTTGTGGAACTTTCACTCATTCTCCAGCAATTAAACAAAGAATGTAGGACAATTATATTTTCCTGTGATTAAAAGCGTGAAGAAGAGAATCCAAGAAAATAAAGAAGACTCATTTGCATCAATCCTGGGTGGAGTTTTCTTCCATGAATTTGTCTAATTTCTTTGTGGAGTCTTTGCATCCATAATGTCCTGAGCAATGATCTCCATAGTGTACTTAGGTGCGTGCACAAACACAGTTCTGTTGATTGAAGCTATCATCTGATAACTTCACTGGCAGTGCCTAGTTCTTGCTTTAGGAGAAACAGTAGATAATTGTTTCCTATTACTCCTCTCAGTGACAATCGCAATTCACAAATCTTTTCATATTTTCCCTTTGTTGTGTTTTCTTCAAGCTAAAAAAAGCTTATTTTATTTAATCTCTTCTCTTATGAAAGCCTTTTCATAACTTTGATCATCTTTAGTTCTATTATATTCTTTTGAACATGGCATGAGCAGAACTGCATACAGAAGTCTAGACACAGCAGCTGTGGATTTAAACAGAGCAATGTTTTGTGTTTAAATCTCTATTCCTTCTCCGAGATTGCTTCCTATTCTAATTGATCTCAGCGTGTTCTATGAGCTGAAATCTTCATTTAACTGTCCAGGATAATACTAAGATCTGTTTTAGATTTCATAGCTTGTGTTTAAACAGTTCCTACTGTTTTCCACCGTGTACATTACCTGCATGTGTTGACATTGAATCCCATGTGCCATTTTACTGTAGTCACACAATACTACAACAGCTATCTGCATCTCTTCACAATCACAGATTTTACTGCTCACATTTGCCGTGTTATGTTTGTTAGGCACCGGAGCTAATTTAAGTGATAGCGTTACAATGCTCCAATTTCATATTTGGGTTCCATCTGGTCTGCTGATTTGTTGGTAGTCATTCTACCCATTTTCTCTAAGACATAAACTATTAATCTTCCAGTTGCAGGCAATTTTTATGACTGATTTGTATCCCCAGAATAACTGCATTGTTGGAATCTCCCTAGACTCCTTTACACTGTGCTTTTTATTTTTATTTTTATTTATTTTTTTTAAGCAGAGCTAGCTTGCTTGTGACCTTATCTTTCAGTGTTGAAGTATATGCTGATTTTCTGTCACCTTCAGTGATACACTGTTTCTCTGGCATGCTTTCCTTTTTATTTTTGTATTCTTTTAAAGTAAAAATTTCTGCTTATCACTTACTATTTCACAAACAAATTGTTTTCAAAACTTTTTCCAACCTTCCCTACAGTATTGTAACATTTTATTAGTTTAGCTTTATGTTTTTCTCTTCCTAAGTTGCACACGACTCCCACTCCTTTTAAGAGTATCTTTTTACTTCTAATAGCTTTCTTTACTCTGCAGTTTCACATGCTAGCCATTTTTTTGTCCATTTGAAGTGTTTTTGATAAGTGGTATACAGTTACTCTGAACTCTTAATATAGTATCTCTAAGCAGTCTGTTACACTGTCTGCAAGCATTTAGTCTTTTACTTGCCCTTATCAATTTCCTTTTAAAGAGCTTTGTCATGTTCAGGTATTTCACATTTTTGAAGTTAAACGTTACTGTAGAGTATTTTTTGCCTTTTTCTTTTCTACAGTGACTCTGACTTTTAATACTTTTGGCCAGCATTACAGTGTAGAACATCAATATTTATATTTTCAGCCTGGTCTGTTGAATGCTAAAAAAATAAATCATATAAACAATTTTTTATCATAATGTTTATTATGAACTTTTGGACTAGTAACTTTAAGTTAGAAGCAATGTACTTCATTCCTATATAATTTGTATCTTGGCATTATGATTACTTACACTGGCTCTGTGTGATATCTGTTACATCAGATTCTTTACTTAAAACCCGTTGCTGCTGTTCTTTTTTTTTTGTTTGTTTGTTTATTATTATTATTATCATTTATTATTTTTTTTTCTCTTCTTTCCTTGTAAAAGACAAAACAAACTCAAATAACTACAAATTGTATAGAATCAAGAAAATATTTGGTTAACAATTTTTATGTGTTCTGTTCAATTGGGATTTTATTTGCTGAAGTTCCTTGCTATTCCCTGTCCCAAAAGTGGTAAACTGTAATTCTTTTTGAGTATACGGTTTCTGGTTTTATTTTAGATGACAAATCACCTAAGATTAGATGTTTTTGTTTTCTGTGCTGACTTACATGATGCCTGTTCTTCTTGGATATGTTCCATCCACAACAAAAATTCCCTTGATCACTAGCTAAAATATCCCCTCCTCTTTTCTAAGTCAGTTTTCAATCCAATAAAGTGTGTGAGCCTGTATCTATGACAGCTGTCTCATTTTCATCTTGAATTTTGCCTTTAACTTGTGATTCAGTTGACTCAAGTCTGCCTCTTCATAATAAATTTTATTATGAAAGAGATATGCGGTTGTTGTAGCTGTTTATAAGATTCAAATAAAAATGCAACGTTTTCTCCCTTTTTCTGGGAAAACAGTGTCCACAGAAAGAACAGCAAATAAACAAACAAAAGCAGGTAATACTGTTCGCCTTCAGTGACTGCCACATTTTCCTATTTTCAGCTAGTTCTGATTTTTATTTTCACACTTCCCAGGTTTTCTAGTGAATAGGAATAACAATTGGATAGATGTGGAGATAGTCTACATTTTTGCTTGATATGCTATATCAAAGTCACTGTTTTTCAGACATTTTAATTGTTCCTCTGTTACACAACTCACTGTATGCCACAACTCACTGTATGCTTATTTTAGTCCTGTTCTTTACAACATTGTCGTTTTGACTTTCCTCACCTTTGAGAAGATATTTTTAGAGCACTTTCACAGAGAAGGAGTTGCAGAATGCCACTTAGAAATATAAACATCAGTTCATTGTTATCACTATTTAGAATTGTCACTGCTTTTGTTGTTGTTGTTGTTTGTTCTGTTGTTTTTTTGTTTTTGGTTTGTTTTTTTTTTTTCATTCTTTTCCCCCCATTTTAGTGCATATCTTAATGCTTTTGTCTTTTTCTACCTTGGAGCAGCTGTGAAAATTTGTCCAAATTAGCGTTACAGGTGGATTAGTCAAGTCATTCTAAATCTCAGTGTAGATATCTTTATTTCTGCTTAAAATAAAGCAAATTAAGCTAAGCTTGTATCAATTCTAAAGTGAACCACAGTAAACTGAATCTGTATCATTTTAGTACTGAATAAGAATAAAAATGAAAGAACAAGAATATAAGAATACTCACATAGTGGTTTAATGTGATTGACCAAATCTTCTTTAAACTCACCCATATAATTGATAAGGATTAACTTTCCAGTGTTTTCTCCCTTGGTAGCCTTAGAGAAGCTTACTTTCCTTTCAGTAAAATACATGTGATCTTACATGCTTTGGCGTTCAGTGGTACATCTTGGAGATATTTCATTTCACCTTAAGGCTGCTAATGTATCCAGTGTCCTGCTTTATGGATCTCTGCAGTGAGATACATTACTACTGTAGTTCCTATCTGGGCTTCTAAGTTTAGTGGAGTTCGCTGCAAATTTGCAGCTGATTCTGATTTAGAAAAAGTCAGAAGATAAGAAAGATGCGTGTTGGCAGTGTGTATATACTAGGAGTTAGTCAGAGCCCTCATAACTTACTTTTGAAGAAAAAGATTATGAAGACTGTGACTACAAGGGTTCTCAGTCTCCAAAACCAAGTGCATCTGGCTGCATAAATATATTATGTGCAGCACAGCACAGTCATGTGCTTTTGTAATTATTGTGTCTTTCACACAGAATTTTCACTAAGGTAAAAAGTAAAATCCAACATGAAAATTATGCTAAACAGAGCTATTGCATAGCCTTGATTCTTGGCTATGCTAACTACTGAATTCTGTCTAAAACTGCCTGGCAGAAGGAGAAATGCTTCCAGAACAAAGAAATGCTGGGTATCACTATCTATATAAACACTATAGGTAGAATAGCGAAATGCTCTTAACAGTTTCATGCTGTGACACATCTAACTTGCTAGCCTACTTTTGAACAAAAAATCTGTAAAGAAGGAATTAATGTTTTGAGCTTTGCAGGTTTTATGACTTGTGGAAGAATGAGAGTTTTTCCACTTTTCCTTTGATTCTCACTGAATTTCAATATATTTTAAATTCTTCATCAACCTTAACAAAAGCAAACTTCTTTAAGTTTTTGTTGAGAAAAGATGATAAAATAGAATCTGAAATTTGTGGAATCACAGACTCATACAATCACAAAATATTTGAGGTAGGAGGTCGCATGTTCCACTTTACCTGCTCTAGCAGGGACACCCAGAGCAAGTTGTCCAGAAGCACATAGAGATGGCTTTTGCATGTCTCAAATATATTTTAAATGCATCCAATAAATAAATATTTTTCTGTGTATTTGACCCAGTAGCGTCCCTCCATTGGATACTTTCTTGTGTATTTGAAAGAACAGTGCTATCCTTTATTCAGGATTTCCTTATCCAAAATAACAGAACAGGTTTGAAAGTAAAGTTATGGTACACTGCACTGTCAGGCGCTCAAAGCCAGACAAGGATACCTGCAACTCTTTTAATCTGAGCTTACATTCTAGTCTGATAAATGCTGAGAATTAGCATTATATGCTTTATTCTCAGTGGTGACTGTCAATGGTGTAACTCTTCAAGCTTGTCCTGCCACTTGTTCTATCCAAGATAAATGATTTTGATTCCAAAGCAACTCTTCCATTTATTTTTTAGATGCAGTTTGTGAGGAGAGTGAATCTGGGCAAATAATAAATAAAAATTGACAGTAGTGACATTTGAAGAGAAAAAAAAAAGACTCCTGTTTTCTTGTAAAGCACAAGAGAATGTCAAAAAAATTACTCATGTTTCTAGTGAAAAGACAAAGAAAGATACTACACGTTCATTTTGGTAAATATGGTATGCTAAGTACATAGGATTCACATCTTACCTATGCCTTAATCATATTTCTAGGTGTCTCTATTCACAATCTGTGACAGCTAACGACCCACATAGTTTAGATTTCATTATATCCATGTGGTGGGACCTGCTTGTGCTTAGGTCCTTACTGGAACAAAATATAGAGTGGAACCCCACAACTCTATTGAATTCATTTTACTGTTATTGTGTCTAGTTTTCCGTTATAAGAATGAGAATATGATGTGTGGTCAGGAAGCCAGAGGCAAGATGTACATCCTAGTAGATCCATACCACATCATGATACTTGATGTAAGCATGGAGGAGTTAATGGTTGGCTTTGATTTACAAACCTCAGTTTACAGATAGTTTTTATTTACTGCTGTTTAGCTTCTATTTTTTTGTTAACTTTCATTATAGCTCTTGGCTTTGATTACTTCCTCAGTGTAGGAGAATCTAACTGGAGCCCCTGTTATTTTGTGTGTTGTGTCTTTTCCATCAAATGACAGTCATCAAAGGAGAACATTTTATTTCTAGTCTTGAGAGGTTCACACTCACGAGAGTGGCCTAGAGGGACACAGCTGTCTCATTGTGCAGTGAACCGAAAATTTTTCTGGGATGCATCCTACTCAGTAAAAGCCTTAAATATTATGACCAGTTTCTTGAACTGGCATTGAAAGCAAATTGAGAACCAGTGGAAAATCTGAGTTCTTGACATGATATGTTGTGGTAGCTTTTCCTTTCAAACAACTAGTTATCTTGTTCTGTGCCTTTTATGAATGTTTCCTACTCTATGATTTCCACATGACGCTAATTACAAAAGGAAGAAATTATCGTGATGGTGGTAGCTATAAAATCCAACAACAACAAAAAGAGACAATCATTTCCAAAAACACTGAGGTGAAAGGAAGAATTTCCTTTCCTATTTCTGTATGTTTAATGTAGTAGACTAGATGGTCTTTAAAGAGTTCTTCCTACTGACCTATTCTATTCCATTCCATCCCATGCCATCCTAAACATACCTTCAGTTTTTGTGCTGCCTGATTAAGCGCAAAGTATATGACTTAAGGAAACTGAAGGCATTCATAGTATTTAGATATTCTGAATGTTTTTCTTTCTGTTGTCATCATTTCTTTCTTTGGCTGGCTGAAGTTAAACGAAGGAGGCTTTATCAGGATGTGTAGTGATAGTGTAAGAAGTAATGGCTTTAAACTAAAAGGAAGTAGAGTTAAAATAGGTATAAGGTAGGAATTATTTACGCTGAAAGTGGTTAGATTCTGGGACAAGTTGCCTAGAAAGGCAATGCATGCTCCATTCCTAGAAAGAACATGATCTAGTGGAAGGTGGACCATGGCAGGGGAATTGGAAATGGATGATTTTTAAAGGTCATTTTCAATTCACCATTCTGTGAGACTTGGATTCTATGATATGGTTATTTTTTGTCGTTTGAATTTTGTGAGAATTTTGTTATGGTGTTGCTTCAGAAGTATATATAAAGCTAGGGTCCATCATTTTGCAGTTTGTATCGGCTATGTCATGTATATGGCAAAGACAAGTTGCTTGTAGTCCTAAGATACATGGAGAGATACTTCACATTCTAGAAATCCCTTGTATGCACAGGCTTCTTTAGCAGTGGAAGTAGTTGTTGCCTAGGAAGTACAATAATTGGGATGTAATTAATGATCTTAAAACAAGAAAATAACCTCCCTTAAAGGGAGGAATAAATGTGTGACAGATTGTCTCTGGCAAGTGTTACTTCCTGATGGTTTGTCGTGGCTTCTTGAATATCAGAATGTTTGGGGTTTATTATTATCATTTATGTATTTATTTATTTATTTCCTGGCAATGATGTGTCAGTTTTTGTTTTTTTAGTCACTTGATCCAATATTAAAGTGGTAGTATAAAGGAACAGAGTGGAAATGCAGTTGAAGCAGGTGCCATATACAGCTGGTTGATCTTAGTTTTACATATTGTGAAATCACAGCCAAATCACAAGCCACAAAAAGGAAGAGCTTGATTCTGTCAAAATTAGGTCTTTTTCAACAGCATTTGCTAGGCTGGAAGGTCAGAAATCCTCAGTACAAAGTTGCTTAGAGAAAAACAAATAAACAAATCACTCATGCCTTTAAAAAAATTAATAAAGAACTAAAAAATAAAATCCCAAACACTCTTGTGCAATTTTTTAAATTAGTTTTTGAAGAAGTGAGCAGTTATGGTAGATAGATGGAGTTTTTACAGTTTTCTGGACTTAGTAGCAGCTTGGCACAGAATTTTCAATGAGCATTTTCACAGATTCTGTAAGTGGGAGAAAAGAGGGAAAAAGGCGAAAAAACTTAAAAACTTTATTCATCTTCTACAGAAGTCATATCATTTGGGTAAAAGTCTCTGATAAGGTAAGATTTAAGTAAGATTTTGGATGATAGTCTCAAACTATTTGTGATAGTTGTTCCTTTTATTTTATCTTTTTAATGTAAGCTGTTTGGCTTTTTTACAGCTTGAATGAATGCTCATTCTGAAAGTGGAAAAAAAGTAGGTCTGAAGCTTTAAGAAGGTTAGCTTTTCAGATTACCAAAGCAGGATTATAACAAGATGGAAGCTATCATAATGTGTAGTACAAGGTGTCAAATGCTTAAACTGAGGATTTCAAAGATCTTTCAATTATAAGTAATATTTACAAATAAGAACATAGAAGTTCCACTACTATTCCTTGTTTAATATATTCTGTTTGTATTGAAGGACTAATCAGATTACAAATCCCAGTTAGCTTGTAAATACCCAAACAAATGTGTACTTTAATCATTCTGGTCTGAGCAAATGTTGCAGATTTCTGTTATTTTTTTTGTTTTTTAATGCTGTTTATAATGTTGAATTTATACACTCCTAACTGAAACTTCATAAAGAAGATATCAAAGAATGACTTCTTTTTTGCATAAATCATGAATGACTACTGTGAAGTGATTCTTTAACAGAAAATTCTAACTTGTAATACAGAACAATTATATTGATATATAGTTGAATAAAACAAGATCTCAACATTTATAAAAGTCAGTTTTCACAGACTGTAATATAAATGCATCTAGTTATATACGTTAGAAATTCCAAAATATTAATAACAAACTTTAAAATTATTTATATTCAATTAGTTTGGATTAAAAATTAGTACAGTGTGAAGTTTCTTAACATATTGGTATTAGAAGAGATGTCTTATGAAAGATTTATAAATGGAAATCTTCACTGTGAGGAAGTGTCAGTTCCAATAGGGGTGCAAGACTGAATATTCCCCTTAGTAAAACAAGAAGAAAACCAAGAAATGAGGACTGTGAGTACTTAACGTGTATTTAAATTCTTCCCACATCTTCAGTTGATTGGCATCTTCAACAAGCTGTTAATGACCCACTCCATTTGCTTTAAATGAGCCTTAAATTTTTAGATCTGATATAGTTTTGTAGGAAGTGGGAATTGAGTAGATTTAATTGCCTTTTTTTTTAGTTATTGTTTTTGTGCTTGTAATTTACCATTCAGAGGAACAGTATGCTTTGCCTCTGTAATAAAGTTTCTCAGTAATTCCTTTCTTTGAATTGAATTCTAGATACCAGACTGTGTACTAGTTATAATGAATCAGTATTCTTATCTGAGGTAGGCTGTGTGTGTTAGGTACCAGTTATTCATAAAATAAGAGTCTTTCTCATGCTGGCTTTCAGTGTTATAAAGTAGTAATTTAGCAGCTGTCTTGGATGGGGCTGTGAGCACGTACAAAATCAAAGGTGACTCTGATTCTGTTCATGAGATGGGTTGGTATTGCATTTTTATTAGTGTTTTTCTTTCCTTGTACTTTGATAGTTTTAGTCCCTGGGGCACAGAGCTGAGAAATAGAGATTGTAAGTATCATACCAGATGAGGAAAACCACATAAGTGGAGATGCAAAATGTATTGTCTCTAATAGTGAACAAGCAGAGTCTGGATGGTGTAAAACAGATTTTTATAGTTGCTCTGTGGTGGGCTATTCTCACCACAGTGGTACCTGCTGAGGAGCTGTGTTATTTTTAGTTGTATTCTAATAGCATTTTTTTTCAAGAAATGAATTACATATCTGTAGAGAAGTGATGGAACAGGCAACCATGGCTGTTAATATGCACTCAGTGTTTTATATTCAGGCATGAACACCTATATTGGTGCCAGACACCAGCTAATCTAAGATTGTGACTGAAGAAAAGTATTGGCAAGGGGACTGAGAGGTGGGGAGCTGGACATCAAAGTGCCTACTAACTTAAGACTTTGTCGTTTAAAAATGAAGAGCTCACAATCTTTCCCTGATAGGAATGAATAAAAACTTATAGGACATGATAAGTAGTGAGCTATTCTACTTCCTTTCATGTTGGATATTCATAGCAGCAGTACTTGACAATGTGAAATCCGAATGCAGACTTCTCATGAAGGCTTATTTGTAGTTTAGTTCACGAATGTTCCCCAAATAATTACAGTATATTTAATTTGCAGAAGATAGAGTGTGTGCTATTGCAAATTTTACACATGTGATATGAGGAATGGTAGTACATATTATCTTCAGTTTTTAGCAGAGAATAAATCCCTTATGCCTGTTGTATAACCTCTCTTGTCTGTACCTCCCTTCTGAAGGAGGATAGTTGTAGATTGCATTTATCTGGTAGACCACACTTTTAGCCACTCTCCTTTAGAGAGAAGGGAGTATGCCATTAACTGAGTTAAAATGAAATACAATATCTGGTATAAAGTAGTCATCATGATCTCTGTGACCTCATCCCTGCAAGGCAGTGGCTAATCAGTGTTATCTGGTGGGGTCTTTCCATTATGTCCCCTCTCTTACAATTCCTATCTGCTCAACAAATGACATATGATCTCTCATCCGCCTTTGTGCCTCTAATAAGCATAAAGTCTAATGGGGGACAGGAGGGGAAGGAGACTAACCTTTTCAGCTCGATTACAGAGTGAACAATTTGTTTTTGTAATTAGAGCTCAGCAGTGATCTCTGTTTATTTCACTGTTACTCAGCTCGGTGTAAACAGAACTCAATTTTGACAACTGTTTAGCTCACGGCACAGTTTTAAAGTATTAAAGGATAATGGAAGACTTATTAGATTAGCTTTTGCCATGATCTTTTAGTGTCCCAGGTAATTATTATTTGTGATACAGCTGAATGGTTTAGGCTTGTATTATTACTATGCATGCATTTCTGTGTAATATTTTATGTACTGTTGATGGGCACTAAAATATGCATTAGGAAGTATACATTTAGTCAGATTGCACAGATATTATTGGTGTTTTCAAATACCTCAAATTACTCCTTTTGTGATTTTTATTCTTTTCCATAATAGTAGTTTTCAGTTCCTGACTTTTCCTTTTAAAACAATTCACTTTGATCATCCTCTTCATCATTATTATTACTCTTTATCACTCTTAGTAACACCTATATGACTTCTATCACTTTTCTTTGATCCAGTAAAACATTTCTCCTCCAACATTTTACTTTTAACATTCCCTCTATTTCACACACTTCAGCCTCCTTGCATATTTTTTCTTGCACTATCACCTTTTTATATTTCTTATTATTTTCGATCATTTATGCTAGTCACTGACTGTTTTCACATTCATATTTGATTTTGCTTTTTATTACTTCTTAATTATGTTATGTTGCTTCTTTCTCTGATCTTATAATTAGCTTTTTAGCTTTTGATCACCTTTTTCTTATTTTGCACAAGGCATCTCTTTTAATCTTGTCACTGCTTTTCCTTGCACGTTGTTCTCTTTCTTATTCTTTTTTGTCTAACCTCATTCTATTAGTTTGACTGCTTCTAATCACAAACATTGCTTCTAATCTTATTTTCTATCTCTACTAAGAATTCTGTGTGTTGTTTTTTCTTTTTCTTTTCTTGTTGAAAACTACATAATTTTTTTGGAAGTCAAAGTTCGTAACTTATTGGCCATTCTCCAAAAGTTAGGGCAATAATTCAGGGGTGATTACATAATCATTCTGGACCGTAGCCAAAATTACTGGAGTATTTGAATAAGAAAAAAAAATACTACGTGGAGTTTCCACAATTGAACAATTGTTTTTTTCTATTATGATGCGTCATGAACAGGAGCCTGTGTCAGTGGATACATTTAACAGAAGTACTAGTTCATGAGTGAAATGCAGTTGTATTTTCATCTCAGTCTCCAAATGAACATTGATAGCTCATGTTATAAGAGCATAAGGATAACTTAGGGCAAAGAAAGCACTGTCAAGGATAATGGTCCCAAGTCCTTCCCACCCCAAAGACCATTTTTTTTCTTTTCCCAAATTATTATTATTTTTTTTTAATTTACTCTTCAAAACAAAAGTTCAAGAGGAATAGAGTACCACAGCATCTGCACTGTATGATGCACCCCACTCATTACTGTCCGCAACCATCCAAAATAATGGCTTATTGCTAGCTTTGTTCACATTAGTCATCACATGTTTATGATTAGTGTCCTTGTTTATTCAGGAAAAATTTAGTAAATTAAAAGCATCAATGACTTTCAGTCACACTTTCAATTTTGAAGTGAAAGGCATGTGTCTCTGAAGAAATCAGTCTTGATAGACATGAGCAAAGCAGAATAGATTGCTGTAATCACTGTGTAGTAGGAAAACAAATGAAGATTACATATATATATATATGCATTTCTTGCAAATTTGCTGCCAAGTTATCATGAAAAGAACAGAAAGTCAATCATTTCCCACATTTTCACAATCTATTAAATATTTCTATTCATTCTGTTGACACTCATCATGATGTTCTTTGAGTACCTCCCAGTGGTGTGTTAACCTCTTGACTTAAGATCTCTCATTTTCTCTCCAGGTGAAGAAAACAACTGAGTGCCTCAGCATTAAATTCATGCATTTTTGGTATCCTGTGCCCCAGAGGGCTCCAATTCTAGATAAATTTTTAAAATTCTGGCAGAGATATGAAACAACATATTCAGATATGTGGCATTTATTCAAATAAGTGAAATAATAGTAAGGCAGATCACCTTCTGCCTGGCTGAAACAGTTTTGTAACTAGCTAGCAAAAAGAGAAAAAAAAATTTTTTTTGTTCCTTTTTTCAGAAACTATATTAGCAAAAAACACCAAACACCCAAACAAAAAATAAAAAAAACAGCCAAACAACAACAACAACAATTACAATGTTAAGATACATGATTTAATAACTATTCTACTTCCTTTGTTTGCTAGCAAAACAAGAGCGGGCACTTACTTTGAAAGATTTTTAGCTTCTACACCAAGAATCCAAACAGAATTGCCCTCTCTTTTTTCATTGAGTAGGTAGGGATCATGGGAATAGTAACTTTCTAATTTTCATATTTAAGTAAAATAGCCTTCCTTGAATGTAGATTATCTTACTTTTTACAGTGGTAAAAATTCAGCCCTAGAAGACTACGCTGTAATTGTGAAGGCTTTACAATACTTCTGTGGGTCTATCAGCACCATTTACTCTGTTGAACTTCCACTGAAATATTTAATAGTTCTACATGAGCTGAGCTTGTTGAAATAATTTCCTGATGAAGGAGGTATCATTTTTCTGAGATAAACAGGGTTCAAGCTGTCTGCTGTACAAATACTGATGACTTTTGAGTCCATATTATGTTAAAGATATCACCTAATATAAGTCATATATTGCCTAACAATTAAGTAAATATATAGATAGGACTTGAAAGTAAACTGATTGCTACTCAGATCACCATAAGTGCAGGGTTCTATCATTGTGAATAGTTCTGGAAGTTCTGCCATTGCTCATTTGTAACAAAATACATATATATATATATATATATATATATATATAGCATGTTCTTCCTAGATAAAACAAACTAGAGAGATCTTGTGGTTTTCAATATTAAATAATGCAAGAGTATGTTCCTCTTTAGATCAACCATCAGTGTTCTGTCAAGTCTGTGTGATGACTTGAGTCCAGAATTTTCAATTACATTAAAACTGCTTAGACTTTTTTTTAATTAACTAACATCTTCCTGAGCATGCTTGAGATTTAGATGATCGGAGAGTGAAAGTCAGTTTGTATTAGTTGGTGTGTCTCAGCATTTATTGAAATACTGGTTTTGTAAACAAAGGAAGTAAAACTTCTTTGACCAGCAAGATAGTCCATGTCAATTCTAGACAGGGTCAGTACCAGACAACCTCCATTTGTCACTGTTTATCTTCCTAAACTGCAAAGATCATAATTCAGTTTTCTCAGATCACCATTTGCTCAGGGTATGTTCCACATCTCAAAGCAATATTGAATTTTGGGACTTCTGGTAGACACATAACAAGTGCTTATTGCTGAAATATATCCAACAATTTAGGAAGTCTTCAGAATCTGAACTGTTTTTAACAAGTTTTTTACATTTAAGATCACTGATTGTACAATTCAACTCTATACTGCAGACACTGGTGTGGTGATGGAGTTCATTGCTTTGAATGGTGATATGAAGTGAGATATGACAGGCTTGGTGATGAAAATGAATCAAAAATGTTTCTTAGTCTTGGCCTGAAAAAATGGAATTCTCTTTAGCTTATGAAAATTATAAGTAGTTATCTGAAGGATAGACTGTTTGTGGCTGAGGATCAAATGCACTTGTAAAGATTTGTTGTGTCTGCATCTTGTGACCAACCACTTTTTTTTTCAAGTGGAATATGGAAATTTTTAGGCAGACATATGACATATATAATACTACGTTCTTCCAATAGCTAGTGTGCTGTGATGTAATCCTGAAGGGATGTTGTGAAGCCTACTAAGTATGATGTAATTTGCAATGCAACAATATAGAATTGCAGTTTTGTTCATACAATCAGTGATAATAAGAAAATCTCTACTGTAAACTAACCATCTCTTATACAACATCTTTTTGTATACATCTTTTTGATACTGAAGATGCTGTTGTATTTATTATAATTATTATATTATTTTTATTATTATTACACACTGGTAATAAAATAATAAAAAAAACCCCTCACATGCAGCCTGTCTAGTTCAGTTCCACGAATGTGTATTTTCAAAGGAAACTTTAGTGCACAGCAAGTACCAATGCACTGCATAGCAGGTAGTTCTCAGCAGTCTTCCAAAGTAATTTCTGTATATACCAGATGCAGGATGTTTTTCAGTTTCTTCTTACACTCTTTAGCTTTTCCTTTCTCCTTCTAAACTGTCTCTTATACTTTGATTTCCTTGCTGGGAGCAGTTGAGGGTGATGTGAAACAGAGAGTTTTCCGCAACTTCAGTAACTTAAAAGAGAAACTATAAAGACAGTTCTTTCAAGAATATGCTGAAGAATTCCTTCAGCGTGGAAATATTATTTTGTCAAAAAGTAATATTTTGCATTACAAAAGATTTTTTTTTCTGTTACGTATGCACATATTTATGGCTAACCTTGCCGGGCACACTGACAAAAGCTATCATGTAAGCTTTTGCTATTAAAGCAGCTTCTAGCATTCAACACCATTTAAAAGAAAAAATCAAATGCTTCTACTTACCTTATCACTAAGAGGATTTGAAAATTGAGTTTTTTTCTTTTCTTCTTGTTTTTTTCTTTTCATTTGAAAATAATTTTTAACCTACTTAAAGAGAGACCCAGACATCTTTCAGCAGGTCAAATGACAATGAAATCTTTAACTATCTTACCTATAATTATGCCGAAAGATAATATATGAATCTAATTTTTTTAAATTCATATGCTGATATAAATAACTTTTTTATTAATCGTGTTAAACCTACTGTACTACTATGATGACATCATTTATCTTTTCCTTAAAGCCTGCAGTTTAGAAGCTGCAAATGTTGCATATAAATGTGTACATATATGCACACATGCACACACAGAATTTATGTGTGTCTTATTTGATAATTTTTAGCCATTAGTCTCCTTCTACATGAAAATGGAAAGCATGTAATATTTTTCCTCCAGTGGGAGCCATCAGATTACATGGTGTCTTGTTAATAAAGGATACCATTTCCTCCAACTGTAAAATAATAATATATGAGTGAATCTTCACATGATTGTAAAAAAATTGTATGCAGCAGGCAGGTTGGAGTATCATTAAAAATCAACATTTTTTATATAAGCTTGAAAAAAAAAAACAACAGAAAAAAGTAGACTGTAGATTTATATAGTAGATTGTAATTTATATTTTGCTTGTTTACACATTTAACATAAAATGAAATCAATTGTATTTCACGTAGTATCATCTTTTGTAATTTTTCTCTTCCTCTTTTGTTTTTTGGGAATGAATTAAGTGAAAATTTAATAGACTTCACGAGTTTTTTCTCACTTAGCCCCAAGTTCTTCAACATGTTTTTTCTGGGTGAATTAGGATCTTTTAATTATCTTAATGAGTGATCTTGGAAATTCAGGAAAAAACAACATCTTGTACCTTTTTTCTGCATTGAGGAACTCATATTTTAGTGGACCTTTTGAACATCTGTCATGGTAACATTTTACATCTCTTTTAGGCTAAATGTCAAGAGCTACTTGTTGAAATGAAGTATTGCAAAATGAGGAGTATTTATCGAGAATCCATGATTACTTTTTGCGATGTACACTGAGTTTATGTCAAAATTAGAGAAGGAAAGTGAACCTATTTTGGAGATAAGAAAGCACATGCATAGTTATATGCTGAAATACTGTCAACTTTTACACAGAATGTCTTAAAAAGTACAAGAAACCTTTATGGATTGCATATGATAGGTTCCTTTTTTAGCTGGACAAACTGGGAATTTTGCCCTCTCCCATTATATGCACTATATATCGCAATGCAACTGACACGAGCATGTGCATTTCCCAGACTTGTTTTTTAGGTGCTTTCGTATGTTGACAGATCATATTTCCAAAAAATGAGGAAGAAATGTGTACTAATTAAATGAAAAGCTGAATTAAAAAGAAAAAGAAAAAAAAAAAGAATGAAAGTAAAAGAAAAAAATGAACTACTGCAGGATGTCAGTGTGAAAAAGATTATTTAAGCTACCTGTTCTTAACTGCTCAACCTGTATTTATTCTGGATTTCTGCGTAATTATGTTGCAGAGAAGGGGAAAAGAACAGATGTTAAATAAAGGTTGAGAATTAGAAATGAGACAAATTCAATTCAATTCAAATTCAAATATATATATATATATATGTTTTTGGTGTTTTTTTTTTTTTTAAGTAGATGTAGTTGCTCTCAGCTAGAAATTATTTTGGCAAGACTTTTAGGCAGTAATCTATTTCTCAAATTAATTGTTCATTTCTGCAAGATAAGTGCAAACCAAAGTGTTTCTTTTTAGTCTGATCAGCTGAACAATTACAGAGATCCAATAATCCCCAAGTCAGACTTTTAGAAAGCAGTAGAATGTTTCCTTAAGCATTTTCATAAAGTAGATTAAATGAATATGATATCAGGTCAGAAACCCTTTAAGCTTTTTCCTTCAGAAGTTTTTTGATTGCTTACACATTGAGACTTTTTTATACTTAAAAAGTATCTAAATGATCCATAGATTATACATTTTCTTGTCAATCCTTATGGAATAAATGACACTAAATTATACTTAGGTGTTTTTCTGTCCCCCCCCCCCCCCCCCTTTTTTTTTATAATTATTGCATCACGCTTTAAAGAAAATTGAACTATCTTTTTTTCTTTTTTTTTAAGAATGTACCAGTTTTTTCTTTTTCTTTTTTCTCTCTCTCTGCTTAGTTGATATTTTCAGGCACTGAGTTTGATCTCATTATGAAATTGAGGTCTAGATAGAACTGTCTGAAAAAGAGGGCTGGGAATTACGTGCATAGTTACTATATTAAAACCTTTGCATTTCCACTCCAATGTCCACTCCTTTTTGCCCTGAATAGATAATTTCTTTCAATGAAAGTGATTCCTGAATGGACCCTGTGGGTTTGACCAGTAGCCCTTAACTAAAGAAATCATTCACTTTTATGGCATTACTGCTGCACTTTTTCTGAGATACTTTCTCACAAAGTTAAGCTAAAAGAGATTCAGTAGCAAAACGAATTATTTCTCCACTGTTTTAATTTTCTGCTTGTTAATGAAAAAATATTTCATTCTTCAGTCATTCCCAACTTCGCTTTTCTTTCCTATCCTTACCCTACATACCATAAAAAATAGAGTTCAGTCACTAGAACTGCTTCTTTCAGGTGAGCAAACACTTGATCTGCAGTCTGTCTTCTCTTTTGTGATACAAATTTAAAATGTGAGATTATAAAGCTGTGTAGGTTTTGTTTTTTGAAAAGTCACAGCTTAAAAAGTCACAGCTCATAACTGAATAGATTATTTCTTGAAAAGCTTATGAGTAATTTGCTGAAGAAACTACATTTCTTTAAGTATCTTGTATTAAAAGGATTTGGATGGGAAATTTATCTGAAAAATTATTCAAAATTAAGCCATTCTCTCATTCGAGTTCTTTGGTCCTGGGAGAGCATCTAAAAGAGAGTACATCATTTAGAAAATGTTTATACATTAAAAAAAAAACAAAAACCCAACCATGTCAACGTGTATGTGGGTATGGAGCATGTGCATGCATGTTTTATAGACCTACTTTTACACACTGTAGTTGGAAGCAAATAACAGTAGTTTGGTGTTATAGTATGTTTAATACTGCAACTGTTCCATTACTACCAATCTATGTAGGAGACCATGGTTCACAGATACCAGTGAGTTGATGTATCAGTCTGTGAAATCTGAACAAATCTTTCTTATGATTCATTTTTCCCACAGATAAGCCATAAAATGAAGACAGTAAATTGATGGAGGTTTAGGTTTTCTGCTCTTGTTTTAAACAGTACATGTAGAACAGGTTCTTCTATTTTATAGCCTGAAGCTGAACTGTCAACATAAAAGATGTACAGACTTAATACCTGAAATCTGGGCAGAAGAATTTCTTCCCACTTTTTTTAAATTGAGCACCACACAATACACCTTATTACTGTCTAGTGTAAATTTATTGAAAAGACATTTTTGCTAACGTACATGAAATACTTTGCCTTGTTTTTAACTGTCCAACTGCAAGATACAGATATCAGTCAAGAATTAAGAAGACTTTAAATTAAAATTTGTCTTTTTGTACTGTGAGATTTTCTATAACTGTAAAAAACATCAGGCTTGAGACATTATTTCTGCTTTTTGCCATTGTGTGTGCATATCACTGATTTTGTGTCTCAGTTATATAACTGTAGTCAGTATACAACTATGATTTTATTAAATCTATACCTAATAAATAAACAAATAAGTATACAAGTACTTAATGATAATATGGCAAGTAAAATGAAATGATAACCAGTTAGATTTTGTTTATCTTTGGAGATTAATTCTCTGTCTTATTTCTGAATATTTTTGTTCAGTGGGAAAGTGGAACAGTGGACATTTTAAAATTGCATGTTCACTGGCTCATTTTTAATTCTGGACATTTTCAGTCAATAGAAAAGTAAAAATATGGACATTATAAAACCATTATCAGGTATCAAAAGGCATTGTGCAACATATTTTAAGAGAGGGAGCGGAACAGGAGCTGATAAACAGGAATACATACAGCAGAACAAAAGAATGAGGAATACAAAAATGGAGGAAAATAGAAATAATTATTAAAGAATATATAATTTTCCATGCACTTGACAACAGTTTAGATTTCATTCAAGTTAAAATACTTATCATGTAGATATTTCTCTTTTTCATCACTACAGATGCACATTTTTAAAAGCAGATTTTTTCAACATACATAAAAAAGCACTACTGCCTCGATTCCTGTTCATCTTGGATGAGTCCCAGGGAGATGTGAAACAAGTTAATGTTCAGATACAGTCCAGTGTTTTGGACATCTCTTTTTTTTTTTTTTTTCTCCCTACAAAGCTAATTTAATTCTCATCTTTTGATTATTGATTAGGTTACATAAACATATATAAGTATAAATATATATGTAGCCATACATTCATAAGATGGTGAAAACTAGAACAGAGACGTTGACACAGAAATGTTTTGCTGAAATGCATTCTTGTTTAGGGCCTACTAGAGACAAATTTATTCTGTTACATAACAGTTTTTTGTTTTCTTTCTTTCTTCCTTTCTTCCTTCCTTTCTTCCTTCCTTTCTTCCTTCCTTTCTTCCTTCCTTTCTTCCTTCCTTTCTTTCCTTCTTTCTTTCCTTCTTTCTTTCCTTCTTTCTTTCCTTCTTTCTTTCCTTCTTTCTTTCTTTCTTTCTTACCGTCTATTTAAAAGAGGAAAAATAAAAAGCTGAAACAATCAAACCACACATAACACAGCTGAGCTTAAGCATAACCATTTAGCACAAGTAAAACTTGAGCCTCACAGTATTTATTTCATACTGAAAAACTGCTGTTAGAGGTGGGTTGGGAGATTTTGGTAATCACTGCTTTGTTTGCTGGTTTATTTTTAATGGGATTTTACCCATAAGCAAATCATGAGAAGACACTAAGCCTTTCCTTGTACTCCATGTTTGCCAACACATATTATTTAGGTACTTAAAAATGTTGCTTCTTCTTTTGAATTTTTTATAATGACCTGTTGAAAATTATTCACTTTTTTTTTCTAAGTCATGTATAAAATGTCATGCTTAGGCTTACTTGGTTTAAAATTCCTTTTACCTTATCTTTTTTTCTCTCCATAACAAAATTCAGACCTGTATTTCCCTTCCTTGTTTGCACTACTCTTGAATGCCTAATAAAATCATATCCAGATAAATGAAATTTAAATTATTGTGGCCTAAAGGTTTATAAAAGAGCATTCTGAAGAATAAAAGTCTAAACTTGCAGTCGTTATTATATGCCTGTTGCTTTTTCCTTTCCCACTCTACCGAGTCTTTATTTTTTGATCTGATATAATCTAATAGAAATACGTTGGCCACTTATGAACAACTTTGTCCTGTAATCTCTTGAAATTTCTCCTTTCCTTAAACTTTGCTCAAAATATGAGAGTACAGAATCTATTCTGCTCAGTTTTTGTAAGTAGTACGAGGAGATGTGTACATGAGTTAGTTTTCACTTATGGAAGAGATAGGAATATGAGCAAGTTAAATTATATCTTTCTTGACTGGTGTAGAAGGATATGAGTTTCATTAACTATGTGATGTAACACAGCTGGGCATGACAAGCTGGAGCATGTCTTCTAAGAAATTTCAAAACATCTTTCTCAAGTACCACTGTGAATGAAATAGCACATTTTTGTTGTAAGACTGATAAATCAAAACAGACCTTTCCTAACACCAAAAGAAAATGAATCCAATTTGATGCCAGTTCTGTAGCTCTGCTCATAATCTCTGCCAAAATTCTGGGCATAATGTATTTCTTCTACAACGTTTATAGAAGACAAATAATTTTGTGTTTAGGGTAGAGAACCAAGCCTTTTCCTATGCTTCCTGTTAAACGTGGTAACTGACATCTCTATTTAAACACTTGGATTATTCATAGAGCTATTTAGCAGTGGGATTCAGCTCAAATGTAGCTGTCTAGACTAAGATAAACATTATGTTGATTCTTTTAAGTAGATTTAAGTTTATATTTACAATAAGAGGAACTTAGGTACCTAGCTGGCATATATACTTCCTTGGAGGCATCTAAGCATCAGAATCTGGGAATAGTTCCACTTCTGTTCCATGTGGAAAAATGTATGTAGCTGTATGAACAACACAAAATATTAGTAGATGTTGAGTGGAAATGTTTGAGTTAGTTCAGTGTCAGAAGCAATCTGGACTTGTTAGTGAATTTCTTTGCTCAGGCTTTTCCGCAAGGAGTCGTTTAAAGATATTTTACATTGATTAGGCCAGAAAATGATATTTGAAAAACATAGCTAGTATGTAATTTTCAGTAATGTTCTTGATCTTCTAGGTACTTTGCACATATTCAAGAAAAAGAGGACTTGGGTAGAGAAATCAGTCTTTCAACAATTATAGAAAAAAAAAAGATTTTAGATGCATTATCAAGTTTCATTTTGTGTTCATTTTCAGAAACTCCTGAAATTGTTGAGTTTATCTGACTGTTTTTTTGATTGCCAATAACATTTGAAACAGTATCTACTCAAGCAAGCAGGACTTAGAAGTACATTTCTGCATGTTACCTGATTATAGACATCTGTAACAGAATATATAATTGCACAATGTAAATGAAAAAATGATGTCACAGATTATTAAGAAGTGGAGACTCCTGATGGAAGGAAACCATTATCAATGCCCATTACCAAGCAATCTTCAAGCAGACTCTACCTTACACGACATGTTAATCAACAGAAATACAAAAAATTGCAGAAAATAATCATTAATTAGTTCCATAGCTCATGGAACTGTATGTTTTTGTTAGCAGGTTATCACACAGAGGGTAAAGTGAAACTGAATATTTAGCATGTTTGTCATCGGAAGTTTCATAGAAGTGCTTTATTGCAAATAAGAACAGCTTGGCTTTTTTGTACTTTTATAATTGCAGTATATTAATAGCATATTTTTTTCATACATATGGAAGATGACAGCTTTGTTTCTATAATATATTAAATGATATCCTTGTGAACATCTATGTTTATGTATCTATATGAAGGCGATCACTCTGATAAATTGTCAGTGGGATACAAATCTTACTTTTGCCCTGTAATATTCCCAGGCTTATCTGCCCCAACTTGCCTCTTTTGCCAAGATCTGTTTTATAATTCCAAAATTATATAAACACCAAAGAGAAGTAAATTAAAATAAATAAATTGGTAGATGATTATTTTGTAAAATTTTTGGCAAGGCTGAATTTTCACAGATGAACTTCATGTTCAGCAGTTTTCTGTGTAAATAGTGTCAATATTATATATCCTAATTCAGGAAGATAATGTATTCATGGTAGATTTTAATCGTGTCATCTCCTTAAAATGAAGAAAATTGCATATTCCTTCTGAAAGGGAATAAAAAGTGAAAAGTGAAGGTATATAGCTTGAAGACCTGAATAGCAAAAATGGTGCAGCTTACTCATGTGAGCACGCACCATACCTGAAGGTGCTGTTTTCAAATAATTTGTGTCCTTTTCCTGTCTATAATACCTTTTCCTTAATTTTAGTGGGTACAGAGACATTTTCTACAGGCAAAATAAATCTTACATTCAGGTGTGTTCTAGCCCTCAGCCTGTTACTACATTTTAAAATAATCACATGGCACAAGTTAAGGACTTTATCTATATTACAAATCTGATCTCAGAAGGCTTTACATTCCCCATTGCAGCCTTTGATAATTCAATTAGTCTCTCAAAAAGTTGGGAGTAGCTGATAAATTCACTTTAATGTTAAATCAAGTACCCCAGCAGGTTTCACTTAATATGATTGCTTCTCAGGGAGTTGAGCTCTAGAGGTGATACCTCCCAAATGGAGACTTTTGCAGGGAATACATGGGCCTTGAGAACAGATTAAAAGAAATATCTGTACCAACACAGCTTCTTGCTATTAATAAAGTTACTTCAGTTCATGACAGTGATCTCATTCACTCAGATGGTTGTCCATCTAGTTTAAGTTAATTTAATCAGCAACCTTAGCTCCCCCCATGGAACAGATTCCATGAATATGATGAATGATCTCACAAACTGAGTATGTCATTACACAAGCTGATTTTAACCCTTCCCTTTAAACAATGTCTTTTGGGATTCCTGAATCCTATTGGCAGACACTGGTTGTTGAATAACGAGTAGGAGGGGATTAGCTACATTTGCGCTGACCGTGTCTTCAGAGAATGCTAACAATAATGCCAGTTCTGATTGTCTACCTCTAGGAAATGAACAAAGAATATGTGTTAGATGAACAACAGGATTTAGTGTGGTAAATAGATGGAGGTCCCTGTAGAAATCAGCTAGCAAAGCAGAGATAGAAAAATCCAAATAAGAAAATGCTGCTTACTACTTGCAACCAGTTGGCATTAATAGGCAGATTGTCATTGACCTTCTGTATAGGATTACAGTCTTGCTAGAAGGAAGACTTGAATTTTAGATGTATTCATCCATGCCATCAGAGATACATCTTGTCATCATAAACAAGGCTAACTGTGACACTGGAAGAATAAAGAAAATGCAGTATTTTCCATTCCAGAAGCAGAAAATAAATAATGTCCAGAGTCTACGTATCTCTCTCTCTGTTAAATGCTTTATTGTATTTTTATTCATCTTTTTCCAGTTTGAAATTAAACAGGCAATTATATTAAATGATAATTTGCTCTTTGTTTTATAAAAAGATTTGCGTGATAATCCAAAATGTTACTTTAGATATGATGTTTTTCAAAGAAAGAATTTGAATCACTTTAATTTCTGATGAATTCTAGGAAACTTCAGGAGAGACATTTAAGTAATAATAAACATTTAAATGATATATGATGTGATTAAATGATATATGATATGATATGATTTCATTTTTCCTACTTGAGAATTAGTTCCTAATAGCTTCTTTCTATGCACTTAACCTGTTAAAGACTGCTACTTTAATATATTTTCACGCAATTTTATCACTAGTTTTCCTTAATATGCCCTTAGTTTTTTGTTTTTGTTTTTAATCTAAGAAACCCACTCTGAAACTGACAATATCTATTTCAAGATAAGTTGGCTGAAAATATGGAGGCAGTTTGTAATATCCAGCTGTAACTGAATTTTATTTGAATATCATGTAAACCTTTAGGTTGTAGTGGCTAAATGTGGTTGTGCTAATATATCACAGGAACATTTGATAATGTGGATTTGCTCTGCAGGATTACCATCATTGATTTTCCACTTGATTATCTTTTTAAAAAAATTAATTGCTAAATAAGCATGTCAGCTTTTCAGAGGACTGTGACTGATATTTTATGAACAAAGTTGTTGACAGTATGGGGATCCTTGTTTATCATCTCAGCCTGACTCTCTCAGAAAATGCCATCATTTAATCAGAAAGCATATGCCAAATTTAAACTGATAATTTATTTAAAGAAAGAATGAATATTTGGGTTGATGTTGGAAAGACGCAGATATAATGAATGGAAAAGCTTAAGCCTACTGAACCTTTAAAATAGGAATTTTGAGCTCAGAACTATTTCTGGGAATGAAATCAGTGACTGGTGTGAGGTATGCTATTCCATGTCAGCAAATTTTATTTTGTCATATTGTGTTTTACTTTTGAGAATATCAGAAAACCTAAAATCTCATTCCAAGTTCAAGAGCTATCAATTCTACATTCTCAGGACAAGCAGGAAGGCATGAAGAATCTGACACATAAAGCTCTCTTCCTCTTAATTTCCTAGTTCAGCATAATTTAAATGCATGCTTTGGTAATATTTGCAAAAGATTTGTAGGTCTGGACTGTAGATATGAGAGAAAATTGGAATTTAGCACTCTTTTGCATACTGCTCAGTGCCATGATGTGCTTGTGATTCAGATAGATCTGGGAGCTAACAGAATCCATGCAGGGAAGTCAAGGTGCAGTGGCTCAGGAGAGTTGGTGGAGAGTTTGTTAAATTCAATCAGGGGGAAGGATGATGTGCTGCCTACTATCCCAACTCGCTTGTATACGATGTACAGCTTATCAGCTGTTCTAAATTTCTCTTGCTAAATTCCTGGCAATAAAAATAAAGGAAAATGAAATAAAATAATAAAGAACTCTTCACACTGGTCAAACATTTTGCTCGTATAAAGGTGGCAGTCCTTGTACATCTGCAAAGTCACTCCCTGCTACAGCTCCAACAAGAAGTCAGATGAAACCAGTGCTGCAGCCTCAAGGAGGGAATGGATCAGCTACAATTTTTCTCAATGAAGAGCAGCAAATTCCAGTGTGTTCCTGCAGGCATTCAAAATTCAGTACTTTGAAGCAAATGTTACTTGTGTAAAAGATGTAGTTGTTTGGCATTAGCATGGCAACACAATATTAGAGGACAAAAATAAGTTGTTTTACATTTGCACAGAAATATCTCAGTGGCAAAGTACTAGAATTTTTAATCTAACTAGGTGCTAGAAGAATATTCTGTAGAAATCCTAAAAGTTACACGTGCATGTAATCACTAGAACACTGCTTTGCAAGGGGACATTTTTCTTACTAACAGGGACACATTAGGAGCAGATCTTGGAAAAGAGTATTCATAATGCTAAGTTACTCACCTAAGTCTCATTTGCATTAAAGAAATGAAAATAGAGCCCTTAGACTCAAAGCAGACAATTTGTTGAGTGTTGAAAAGCTTAAACTAGTTAACTGAAAAAGTCAAACCAGCGTGTGTGCATATCTCTAACTCTGGGGTAGGTGACTTCAGGATCTACCTGAATGCATATTGCCTGTGTATTTAGTGAAGACAGACAAGCATATCTGGGAAGTAATTTGCCTGGCATGTATCACCAAGTACAAAATGACTCTTTGAATCCATTCTTCCCCACTGTCTCTAAAGTCAGCATAATAATTATAGCTAATTTTAATTGTTGGAAATGACATTATATGGTTGTCTCTGCTTCTAGAAAGATTATTCTTTCTCATATAGATGCTGTTAGGCATCTGATAGTAAAACAGTATTAAGTACCTCAGTTCACTTTCTGTGTGCATTTTTAAACCTTTGACTGATGAGAACTCTTTGAGAATTTCTTGAATTAAATCTTTATCTTCTTCCTATATGCAAGTGAAGTTTTAAGAAGAGAGGTAATAAAACTATAGCTTGCCTTCATACTCAGTAGGATATAATGTACATGACAGGAGCTGCAGGTTTAGCCAGGTCTTTTGATGAATACATAGTTCAATTTTGCAACTTTAAGGAGAGTTCCATACAGACTTAGGCAGGTGTATTTGCTTTAGGAAAGAGTATGCTTTGTAGCATTTCTTATAGAAACTTCTTGTAAAAGATACATGTTCAGCATACTTCAGTTTGCTAGCGTGGATGATGGCAGATGTCAAATTACCAGTATTAGTTATTGTTTGTTTATTTGCATTACTTTGCCAGAGTATTTGAGGTGAATGTTGACACAAAGGCTAAAATTACGTCAAAAAGTCTTCAGTTTAGTGTTCATTCTATGCAACTACCTGCATCTTTTAGAGTATTACTGTTCTGCATGGTCTGACTAACCAAAGAACAGGATTTGTCATGCTCTTTGATCTCTTCAAACTATATTGAAATCTGAAATCAAGTGTTTTGCCTTAGTTTGACTTCACTGGCACAGTGAGCTGAATAATTTATTAGGGTATAGAGTCACCCTATCACCAGAAGAAATTATGACATATCTTCAGAATAGGAGTGGGTATGTCTGGCAAATAACTGAGAGATCTGAAGTCCAGTGTTGATAAAGTAACATGAAGGAACAATCAAGAAAATTAAAAAATAAAAATAAAACAGAAGGAGAATAAACAGAAAAGGGAACTCCAACTAAAACATTTATACAGGAAACAATCCTGTTTGATTAACAGGCTGTACAAAGTGACAAATATCCTGCAAAGAAAAAGCAGAGTTTCTATTTAAAAAAATTCAGAGAGCACAACTAAAATATTTGGTTGATAGAAATACCAAATCGCTGTTTGAATCGCAGAATCACAGAATTGTGGGGGTTGGAAGGGACCTACAGAGATCATGTAGTCCAACGACCCTGCCAAAGCAGGCTTCCTGGACCAGGTTGCACAGGTAGGCATCCAGGAGGGACTTGGATGTCTCCAGAGAAGGAGACTCCACAACCACTCTGGGCAACCCGTTCCAGTGTTCTGTCACCCTTCACCCTGTCACCCTGTGAAGAAGTGGATCACATTTGCATGGAACTTCCTATGCTTCATTTTATGGCCTTTTCCCCTTGTCCTATTGCCATGCACCACTGGAAAGAGTCTAGCCTCGTCCCTTTGCCTCCCTCACCTTGGGTATTTATTGACGTAGATGAGATCCCCACTGAGTCTTCTTTTGTAAAGGCTAAACAAATCCAGGTCACTCAACCTGTCTTCATAAGAAAGGAACTCCAGGCCCTTTATCATCTTTGTGACCTTCCACGGAACTCTTTCTGTGAAATCCCTGTCTTTTTTTGTAACTGGGGAGCCCAGAACTGGACAAAATACTCCAGGTAAGGTCTCAGCAGGGCAGAGTAGAGGGTGAGGATCACCTCCCTCAACCTGCTGACCCCACTCTTTTTAATGCACCCCAGGGTGCCACTGTCCTTGTCCACCAGGACACTGTGCTGGCTCATGACCAGCCTGTTATCTACCAGCACACCCAGGTCCCTCTCCTTAGAGCTCTTCTTCAGCAGATCATCCTCCAACTTGTACCAGTTATTGCAGTTATTCCTAAGAGGTGCAAGACTCTACACTTGCTCTTCTTAAATGTCACCTGGTTCCTCTCTGTTCAGCTCTCCATGCTGCCCATGTCTCCCTGAATGACAGCACAGCCTTCCAGTGTGTCTGCCATTCCTCCCAGCTTTGTATCATCAGCAAAGTTGCTGAGGGTTGACTATCCCCTCATCAAGGTCATCAATGAAGATATTGAGCAAGACCAGACCCAGCACCAATCCCTCAGGAACATCACTAAATACAACCCTCCAACTGTTCTCTGCACTGCTGATCACAACCCTCTGAGCTCTGCCTGTCAGCCAGTTTTCAACCCACCTCACTATCCACTCATCTGTTCCACACTTCTTCAGCTTCATTATAAGTATGCTGTGGGAGACAGTGCCAATTGCCTTGATGAAATCGAAGTAGACTACATCCACTACTCTCCCCCATCCTCCCAGCCTGTTATGATACCATAGAAGGCTACCAGGTTAGTTGAGCATGACCTCCCCCTTGTGAATACATGCTGGCTATTCCTGATCACCTTCTCTTCCAATAGCCATGAGATGGCATCCAGAACGAGCTGGTCCATCACCTTTCCAGAAAAGGAGGTGAGGCTGACTGGCCTTTAGTTTCCCAGATAAATATCTTACTAATAATGCAAAGATGTATCTAACAAAAAAAAAAAAAAAAAAAACACACAAAACAACCAAACAAATACACAAACAAATAAACAAAAAAATCCTATAAATATTCTATCATTTATTTCCTTTGCATTAATCACATAGGTTAGAGTTTTTTTTACATACTAATATTAGGGACAATTAAGTCTGTTTAACGCAGAGACAGATGCCAGATGTATGCATGTAACAGTTACGGAAGAAGCATATGCATAGTATTAACTCTACAAATAGTCAGGCTCCCTAGGTGCTCAACAGTTTTGAAGCTATGGGAGGGAATGTTTTTATGTTAGAACATTTTCCCTTGGTGGTAGCAAATTAGCTGCTTTGTATCCATCTTCAGCTGCAACTGTGAAGTCACTTGAGAGCTTACAAATAAGTTTAGCGCTCTGCTAAACTGCATCTTAGATACCTGAGAAGAAGGAAATGTGCCTTGTGTGTGTTATAATAGATGAAGAAAAAGAAAAAAGCTTGATTTTTTGCTTCCCATAAGACAATTATTTTATACCTTAATTCCTTACAGAATTTGTGCAAGGTCAGACTTGAGCCACTGAGCTTTTCTTTCAAACATAGTGCTTCACGTAAAAAAATTTTGTCTTCCTGGGAGTTAAGGCAATCATGAGATCCAGTTTTCTCCCCTTCTCATTAGCTGTGACACTGAAAATTGCAAGTAAAAAAATCTGTGGAATTCTCTTTTGTGTTTTCTTTCCAAGGGAGCAAAAAATGTGACAGGAGTGGCTCCCATTTGAGTGAAATCATGGTGAAAGACATGCATGAAACTAAATGAAGTAAATATTATAGTGATGGCTTCCAATAAATGGATAGATCATAAAAACACTCATATTTTGAAGCATTTTATAGCATACCTGTCCTATTTCTAGGAGTATAGAATCTCCATCGTCCCTGCTCAGTAACAATGTTCTTAAAGGAATTTAAAAGGTAGACACTGACTGACATATTCTGAGTCTTTCAGCAATTTTAAACGTAGCAGCTTCAGCTTCTACTTGCTTTGGCAGAATGGTGTTTAACTCATCTATTATCTCACTGTTGGATTTCCTTCAAAAGGTATTCATACGGGTAAGCTGAAGGCAACTGTAAGACCAATTACCTTGACTGCATCTGACTTGGTGGTGGTGTTTGTAATTAGCTTTTAAGTCTACTTCCAGTACTGAAACACATTTCTTTTAGGAATGGGGCACCAATTAGGGATTTCCAGACACCAGGAAAATAGTTTCTAATGTTTAACATACTTAGAAAGTACAGATATTAGTGAAAACAATGAACACATGATGCCAACATCTTTGGAAATAGATCCTAAATTGTCCATTTTTGTTAAAGATATGTTTGGTTGTGTTACAGTCCTCTGACATCAGTACAATAAACGAAGCTGTAACAAATGCAAAGATGACAAGTAAAATTATGACTCTCAGTTGAGCAGCTCAGCAGCTGCGAATAAAAGTAACTGCCAGGAGAGATTTTCTGTATTAGTGTTGCTAATATATATAGTCTCCTTGATCCTTGAAATAGAAGAAAGTGATCTTGAATGTAGGGGTTTTGATGAAGTATCTGGGGAAATGAAGACATGCATCCTCTGAAATCATCTTCAGTTCTCCTTTTGGAGATTCATTTGCAGTTCATGGAGAACTTAAAAATCTTTTATTCCATCTACTTACACATACAATTTTCCTTACCAAAATATTTGTATTTAGAAAGTCAAATTAAAAAAGGCATCCCTTATTCCTTCTGATTGATCTAATTATAGCACCAAGCAGGCAGAAAGCTGAGTAGGAAAGCATTATGAAACCTGAATTCCTGAAAGTGTGCGGGTGTTCCATAAATTGGCACAAGGGTACTCCCATTCTGAGATCTCTTTTGAAGGTGGTGATAAAATGTAACACCAGCAATCTGCTAAACAATAGTCTAGGGCACCATCTAATCAAACAATAATGAATATACTACTTATTGTGGCACAGGGAGACTCCATATGAGACTGTTAAATTATTTATTTTCTTTTCCTGGGAAATATTTCTCTCTCTGTATCCAAACAAGAGTTCCTTAAGATACCTGAACATCTTAGGTTGTTTTTTAGTTCTGAGAGCAAAAGCATTCTTCCTCCTGATCCTGATGGATGCATTGCACCTCCTGTGAAGTCCAAAGTGTAAGACCTTTATATAGTATCAGCCTTTGGAAGCAAAGAATGTTACCCAGTGGGCTTTTCCATCTATCAGTATAAAACAGACATGGTCTCATTATGCATCGTAAAGTAGATTTTAACTGTAAATCCAGGCATGCTGGCAGGAATATGGGGAAGCTGTATTCTTTTTTCACCAAAGTAGCCAGATTTTGAATGATTCAGAATGAGTATAGCCTTTAGAAATATCTTTTTGTGTGTAAGAGAGATTTTGCAAAGGAGAACAGCATTTCAAAAGCTTTCTTGTGTTGATTCTGTATTTGACAAAATCACGCTCCTATACAGAATCTGATATTCTTCAATTCAAGAGAATCTACCTGTAGTCAGAATGCAAAAAGAGCCACCAAAACATATAGAAACAGATTTCTTTAGAAGCCTGTGTTTCTCTTCACTGGCACCCTCATCAGTCAATGTCTGTAAACAAGTTGTCACATCCAAATTTGAGACAAGCTTACAAAGCAAAAAAGCTTAGGGTTTTGTAATGAAAGATTTCTATGCCGAGATAATTAGCAACTGGTGAGGAAGGCTCACCAGTATAATATATATAGCTAATCATTGGTGACTTGACAGTGTGACAAAAGGGGATACCTAATTTAAATTAGGGAGCTTTTACATCAGTATTTTCAGGAAATATCAACAGCATGGTTATATTTTCATTAACTTTGACTTTCATTCCCATACACTGCTTTTGTTTATTATAGTCAATTGTTACCTTGTCTCTGAATGTACAATCTATTATTATTTGTATAGGATGCAGCAACATGAGGCTGCTTAATTACTGGATTCCTAAACATTACCCCAACACAATACACAGTGTTAGCTTTTACTAAGCATTACAAATTAGGTATGTGAATTATTGAAATTGGAGTGTCAGTACTAGAATAATCACACTGAAAAAGCTGTGGAACTGGTCAAGAGTAAGAAAATATATTATATAAAAAATATTCCTTCTAATGAGTCTTCAAACCTATTTCCTTCTGCTAATCACTGCAGTTTTGTCATCTTTCTTTTCCAGGAAACAGCTTTTGTGTGCTGCAACAAAGATTTACTTTTTAGAACCTTGACCTTGTCAGGTCACTAAAGCTGCCCTGTAGACTCTCAGCTAAGTGCAGAGCTGGCATAGAGAGCCCTTGTGCATTTCTGCCTGCAGCACTGGACTAGAAGGGTTTTTATGGTGGGATGGGATGGGATGGGGAAGAAGCCAAAATATCCTTTCATGGTTGTCATATGGTCCTTTTGCTGCAAATTAGAGAAGGTACTAGTTGACTTACTGGCAAACTTTGGGAAGTAAAACTGTGTGTCCATTCTCATCCTCTCCTCTTTATTCCCTAATAGGAAGAAATTACTACTCAGAGAGGCACGCTTCTTGTTCTCACAGCTGCCCCAACCAGATAGGAAAGCAGATAATGAAGTGCCCAGAAGCATCTTATCCTCTTTCTTCTGGGTGATTTTGTCAAGGTGCTGCAATAGAGCATAAGCAACAGCTTCTAATGCAGCTCACCTCCCGTTATGGTTGCTGGGGGTTGTTGAGATGTCCTTTGCCTTTTCAGTATGTAGAGTTGTAACATGTTTTCTGTCCACTGTCTGCTATAAAAGGCTGTGTTTATACAATTACATTTGAGAAGCATATTGACAAATGTCAAAGGCCATTCTGGCTATGCCCAGAAAATGATAGAAATTGTTTTTTCTGCTTTGGAAGTTCTGTCAATGTTGGGAATTTTGGAAGCAGAGCCTATTCCTGTCTGTGACTCACAGGTCTGATTTGCCTCCAGAACAGCAAGGCAGAGGCCAAAGACCCATTGTTGGGATCTGTGGACCAGCCCGCTGTGAGGATGGAAAATTTTCAGGTAATGAAAATGTTTTCTTTCTCTTATGCTATCTTTAAAATGTAAATATATGATTGCAATTAAACTGTAAATATGAATTCAAAGCATGTATGTGTAAATATATATATATATAAATACAGATGTATATGTATATATGTTCTATAATGCTTACTGTATTCTGCAATGTTCCTCCAATATTTATGGTCTGGGACAACTGAACTAGAATTAAATCCATAGACTCACCAGCTTTTTTTACTTTAAAATGTTTTATGCCTTGTCAACATTGGAAATATATTCTATTTATCCTCTGTCCAAAAGACAAGCAAGCAAGGAAAGAAGCAAACAAACAAACAAACAAACAAGGGAAAACTTTGTAAGGATTATAGGCCTCAAATGCTTTGTTTCAATATCAGAAAAGGACTGCAAAATCCAAGAGGTTTTAAAAAAGTGGCGTTCTGTTCTTATTTCACTGCCAGTCATACTGCTAATCTGAGCTACATAATTGCTTTGCCTAGCTGAAAGGAGCCTTTAAACAGACAAGCCAATATAAATACTCAGAATGGAGACAGCTCTGTTTAATAACACCAAGCATGTGTATAGAAGTATTTGTTTACCTCTGCTCATTTATGTCAAAATCAATTGTAATTAAACAGGAATTCAACCACAGAAGAAGTACTTTAGCTGATTGTTCTTGTCAGAAGTGTCATATAGCCATAGTCCTTAGGACATGCCAAAGAAGCCCATTATTTTCCTCTTGTAATAAATATCTACATAGCATTCTTTCAGTTCTTCAGTAAAGGCAATTGTCTGTCTCAAAAGGTTTTCAGGTATATTACAGGAATTACTGAAGGTCTGACAGACATTGTTATTTATATTCTCCAGTGGACATGAGATGCTTATTTTCCATCTGTTTATACATATGTACAAAAATGCAGACTATATCTATTTCATGTTATTTAAATATTTAAAAAACACTTTATTCTACAAATCTAAAGGAAGTACTGTTCCTCTCCCTACCCTACGTAGTATGTTTGTGGTCAGACCAGGGAAATATACACTGCAGAATGTATACCTTGTTTCATTATTGAGTGAATTCTTTGTGGAAATATTTTCATCAATCAACACAAATTCACAAATTCAAGGGTAAAATGATAGGGAGCCAGCGTGAACTATATGTATACATTCAAAAGTTAATCTTTTTCTTTGTAATGCAAAACGAGGGTCAGAAAATATGTGAATCACTGCTCATTCTGTAATACGATGAAGAATAGAGTATTTCAAGAGTGAAGATGGATAGCAGCATGAAACAAGCTTCAAAAAGAATATACGCTTATGGGGATTGGTCCTCCAGTGTATTTTTCATTTGAAGCTGTTATCATTGAGGCATTCCAGTGAACCATCCCTAATGATTATTGATTATTTTTTAGCTTCCATATTTACAGAAAAGAAGAGAAAAAAAATCTATTGGGAGAAGATATTAATGTGGTAGTAAAAACTGTCACCTGTTGAAAGAGAGAAAAGAAGTAAATGAGTAAGACTCCTGGAAAAATAATTACAATGTATAAGACCATCAAGCATAACAAAACCTACTGAGATTTGAAAATATTCACTGTTATTTATGTATTTATTTATACGAATAGTTATTTAAATCTTCACTGATGAGCACATATTCATAAAGAGCAACACTTTCATTTTTACATTTTGTGAGTAACAAGCTCTTGGAAAAGAATGCATATGAATGACCACTTACCATGTCAAATCTTGTAAATGATGACCCCAATTCTGTCTGCCTTGCTTCATTTCAAACACAATTTGATAAAAGTATTTACCGGTTTAGGAAGGAAAAGGATTTTGTATATGTATATATGTGTGCATGCGTATGTCCAGTCTTGTGAGTAGTTAATGTAGACATGAATAACAAATATCTGCTTTATATTATGTTCAGACCTTCAAATTTCTCATTGCACTATATTGTGAACTTTTATGCAGACTCCAGTGTTCTTCATCTTACATTATATATTTCTTGGAAGTGTTTGTATACTGAGGTTTTATGTACAGGGTTTGTTTACTCTTTTTTTTGCCTTGCAGCTTTGTGTGTGTGTGCAATTAAAATAATTAGGGTCCAGTTTATTTGGAAAACAATTTATGAAGTCATTTTGGCTACAGTGAGTCACTGCTGTTTTTTTGCTCTTTTTAAGTTAAAAAATTATGAATGTCTTTGCTATCGTTATGCAAATTTAATGTAATTATTAAATTCAGTTGTGATATCTCAGTCTCAGCCACTGAAGGGAGCCAGATATCTAAAGTGTTAATTAATTAATTAGTAAAATATATTTACAGTGAAATCAGTACCTGTATTTAATGGTACTCATAGTATTTAAGAGGGAAGAATAGGAAATTAAAGGTAGCACAGTGACTGTATTGTTTCCATCAAACTTGATACAAAATGCAGATGTTAATTATTAACTTCTCTGGTAAAACAGAATAAAATACATACTGTATGTTTTAGGTTACACCAAAATACACATGTTGCACTGCAATTTATATTTTTCCAATGTTATTTTTTTTCATAAAACATCTTAAATTTCAGTCCAGTAGAAGTTTCCTATCTAGGTGACTGTTGTTTCCAGACAGCTTCTTTCTTTTTCTTTTGATGGCAGATAATTTAGCAGTTCTATTTTCGTGTGTGTTATCCCTGAAGTGCATGAAGCACTTCTGACTGTTTACCCTTAGAGCTCCAGAGAGTTTGTAAAACCTCTAGGCTGCTTCTGTTTATCGTACACACTTGCACTGTTAAAGGTTTAATTTCAACACAAGGGAGACAAGCACAGAAATAAAGACCAATGGTGCATATCGCTCTACCAGCACATCTTGATGTACAGCACGGTGTTTGACCTATTTTACATATATATATATGTATATATATATGTACCTTCAAATGTATTCAGTTTTTCTCACAAACATTAATTTGGCCTTTGGTAGTGATAGCACATTTAATGTTTGTAGTCTCTACTGTTAGTATTAAAGGACCTGTTTGATTTTCTTCACTGTCTGTTGTCTGTAGCAGGCAAAATTACAAGCTAATAGTGAGTTGAGTGGCTTCTAATGTATGATAATCAATATATGAAATCCATTTCCCACAAAAAAGTGAAGTGAAAGACAATGATTTTCAAAACTAGAATACCATATCTCATGAACCTGCCATGAACTGTGTTCACTTCAAGGTCAATCAGGATATTTTTCGTCACAAAACTGCCTTCTTTTTTGGCTTCGTATTTAATTCACTCACTGCTATGGTGCACAAGGATCAGAAATGGAAAGTTAGTCAATACTATGAGTATGAATGAAATCCTGCTTTGGCAAAGGCAGGAAATGAGAAGGGGAAGGAAGACATGACTTGCAATATACATGATATATATGGAAGATGTTATGTGTCTCTTCTGCTTAAAGAGATTGCTAGCAAACTTCATATTTTTATTGATGGTTGTGAATAATGCAAATACTGTTAGTTATCCTCATATTCAGCATATGTGTGCACACGTGAATTAGTAAATTCAAATCATAGAACATAACTCAGTGACAAAATTAAATGAATTAGTTTTGAAAACCTCAAAGCATAGTTTTTGGCATGCTACTAAGTACTTCGAGTAGTTAATGGATTTCCAGTGGCTGGAAACTCTCATTTTCATCTTTCATCTCAAGTTTGTTCATTTCAGTTTCTTATTAATACAGTACAGTCAACTTTTAAAAAAAGAAACAGTGAGAAAATAAATCTCCTATTACATAAGTTGTTCAGCTCTGCATTTTATATGTATGTAAATTGCTCTGAAAGTAATGCCTCCTATTTATTTCCATGGAAACTACTGCAGATACGAAGAACACAATAACACCATTTGAAAGAGCAAATTTGAGGCTGCAAAACATAATTTTTCAATGCAGTTACCATCATTAGCAATGCATTTTCACCAGTGATGAACAAGAGACTGCATACATGCTCATTAAAAGGTGTGTGACCATTCGGAATGCGGTTTGTCTTTCACACCACTGTTGCCACTGCTGAAATGTACCACCCACATCTCACTGTGCTCATACTCACTGCTTGATCTCCGTAACCATTCAGCAAGCATTGATAAAAATCAATGGGAGTGTTTTTTTTCTGCATGGATTTCAGTGGCATGCCTTTTTTTCATATGGTCTTTCATGTCAGACATCATTTTTTCAGACTGCCTCTCTGCTGCCATCTGTCACGCAGCAACAAAATGCAATGAAAGTGGCAGAAGATACTACATTCAGAGCAGCCGTTATATATATGTATTTAAGGTAGAAAGTAGAAACTTATATAAGAAAATTCTAAGATATTATGACACAAAAGTAGCAGCCAAAAGGCTGTATAAACTGAACTCTCAATACATTAAATACGGTTATCATGTTTTACAGGCGGTGCTGCATTCAATCAATTTATTTATTTTCTTTGAGATATAAAGGAAAAAAGATGATTTCTGCTTTCATGAAATAATTAAAAAAAGAGCGAAGTAGCAGGGAAATCTTTGTTCACTGATTTTGTAGTTCAGAGAACTTAACAGCAGCTAACAAGTGCATCATCTTTTTAATTTTTTCCTTTGTTAGAAGGAAATTAAATTATTTTAAAAAATGATACAAAGGAGAGTTGAATTTGCAAATAAAACAGTTAGTTAACACAAGTAAATTAATTTCTTAGAGAAACCTTTAAAGGGACAGTAAATTTTATTCACTGTTGTCATACATTCCATATGAGAGAAAAATGATTTTAGATATTGGTTAGAGAAAATCCTAAATGAAGCAGTTATTTCTCATTACTGTCTAGACCCACTTCTTAAGCCAGGGGCTAAATTTGCTACAGGTCCATGCTGTAGAATTCAGAGGATGTGAAAAAATAGCAGAAACAAAGTAGAGGAAATATTTGCAAAACCTAAAGTTCCAGAATTATTATAGAAATGTCTTGGTTTATACTGACCTTGCAGCACTATTTATTTATTTTTTAGTTTATTTCTGTTCATAATATTTCTATTCATAATAAAACTTATGCATACTCCAGCTTTTATCATCTATTGCCCATTCCCTGATAAAACTTGAAGCCTTCCTTTCCAGTATTCTTGCTCTATGTTCCAGTTAAAACACTTCTATTTGATTTTTTTTTACAGTCCTTTATGGTTTTTGTTTTGGTTTTGAGAGAGAGAGATAAGCAGTTTTATTTGGTACATACAGAAGCTGTTTGAAGCTGTGGAAGCCCTAAAATCTAGGTGCAGAAAACCTTAGTGGAGTTGAGCTAATGGTTGGAATGAGGTGTCTAAATTGTCCTTTATATGTATGAAATTTATGGCTACATTTTTCATTAAGAAATTGTCCCACATATGTTTTGCCTACAGGCATGAGTGCCAATTCCATCTCATTCAAGTGAAGCAAAATCAGAACTTTTCCTAGTTCTGTCAGTGTGCTGCAGTCATAGGGCTGAGAATATATTTTCATCTTGCTTTTCATTATGACTACTTCAGTTAGTACTGAATGCTAGAATCAGCATGAAGCTTGCTTATCCTCAGAGATCCCCTACAAATTTTATCTTTAAAGCATGTATGATATATTCTCTTCCTCAAAAATCACTCTGTATCCTTCTCTAACTTTACATCTTTCTCTCTCAATTTTGTTATTTATTTTTTGAAAGTCTTGTATCATTCATAGATTTAAACTTTTCAAGGAAGGATGTATACAGAATTGCAATTTTTTTTTCAGAATTGTATTAAGAACTCACAGATCGAAACAAATTATCTCACACCAATTTAACTCATCTTTGTGATGTAGCACAATTTTGATGAAATTTAAGTCATGTTGTATTCATATCTTTTTAGAAATGTGAACAAATCTACTTACACTATTGGACACTTCTAGAAGTGTTTCTTCTGTGTTAGGTTTCTCCAATCCAACTGTCTGTGAATCTAGTGGTTATTTTTAGACGTCATAAGATTACAGGGGTTTATTTTCTAATTTAGAAAGATCAGTTAGCATTTGTCCTGTCATCAGGTCAAGAAGTTTGCTTAGTTTTTTTCAAGACCTGTTGTGCATGTCTCTGCAAATGCATATAATTTATCTTGACATATACATACGTATTTATATTTTTTTTAAATACTACTGGAATTTAAAGCATTTTGTATGTACTGAATTCCTCAGATCAAATTTGAAGCTCATATGTCCATTCAATTGATCAAAATACTTAATAGCAATGTATGGCTGATTGAACCTCAGAGACAGTAGAAGAATTTATTTTGGAAAAGGAAAAAAAGGAAAAATAGACATCATCTTTCACAAAATCCATGTTAAAAGCATATTTCTGGAATTTTTCTGCTTCCTGATATTAGATTAGAGTCATTGTATACAATTTCAAAATGGTGGTTAGTGACCCAGACAGATTCTATTATTTTAAAAAGTACAGTCAAACTAAGTTTTTAAAGCACTGTCGGATGAGAAGCATAAAAATTTATGTTCTAGAAATGTGGTGAATTTAAAAAAAAAACAAAACAAAACACAAAAACAAACCCACAACTATTTAACTGTATTCTTTGAAAGAAATAAGAATATAGAAATCTTGCAATCATTATAATTTCAAATAGTATGTCATGGTTTGTCATTCTTCCAAATCGTATGTATTGAGCAAATCCATTTTAAGTTGTTGCACCAAAACAAAAAATGGTAAAGCTGATTACATGATCCATACTCATGTCTAATAAAATTGCAATATGCACTTTTTGACAAGCTTATATTTAATGCATTCTGATGGAAAAATCTAGTTCTCTGTTCTCAGCAGGAAAAGCAGGCTTTTTAAGAAGCCCTTTTTATTTCGTAACTGTCATACAACATAACAATTACAAAAGAAATGGAGGTGACAAAAATGAAAAGCCAGCTTGCTGATTCTTGTGAAGTGTTTGTATTTCTAGAAAGGCAGTCATTGCTCAGTTATTTGATTTGAAAAATTAATCCTGATAATGCCTTTTGAGTTCTTTAAGTACTGCTCACTATTTTCTAAGATGAGTTTTACAGAACAAAGCCTAACAGATTTCTACAGCAGATTAGTTTACAGCTGAAGCTCAATTCCACTGAGAATGATTCTCTAATGACCCCTTTTTACTTCCACTGGGCTGTGTGAATGCTTTAATACATAGAGAATAGCATTAAATAAATCTAATGTCTCAACTAGTAGATCTATGCCATCTTTCTGAAATATTTTAATTATAGCTTTTCTTTTTCTCCATAGTTAAGAAACCAGACGTCAAGTAAGTCCATCACAAGTTGATCATAGTTACTTCATTAAAGAAAACCACTTATAACTAGAGTTTTTCTCTTTCTCCTTTGTTTTACAGAGCAAGAAGAATGTGTTAACTGCACAGATGAATGCAGAGTGCTTGGTCATTCTGACAGGTGTTGGATGCCACAGTTCCCTGCAGCCAGCCAGGCTGAGAATGCAGATTATCGCACAAATCTCTTTGTACCCACAGTTGAAGCTAATGTTGAGACTGAGACTTATGAAACTGTGAACCCCACTGGGAAAAAGACTTTTTGTACATTTGGGAAAGACAAGAGAGAGCACACTATTCTCATTGCCAATGTTAAACCTTATTTAAAAGCCAAACGTGCCCTGAGTCCTCTGCTTCAGGAGGTTCCCTCAGCATCGAGCAGCCCAACCAAGACATGCATTGAGCCTTGCACCTCAACAAAAGGACCTCTGGATGGTTGTGAAGTGAAATCAGGAGCCTTGGCTGAACCAAACAGCCAGTACTTGTCAACTGACAGTCAGTATCTATCGCCTAGTAAACAGTCAAAAGACGCTCCCTTCATTACATCAGATCAGATGGCTAGGGCCTTTGCAGATGTGCATTCCCGAGTGAGCCGAGACTCGAGTGAGATGGACTCTGTTCTGGAGCAGTTAGACCGTTCAGCCCGGGATCTAGGCAGGGAGTCGGTGGATGCCGAGGAAGTTGTGAGAGAAATAGACAAGCTCTTGCAGGACTGTCGGGGAAATGACCCTGTGGCCATCAGAAAGTGAGGGGGAAAATAAGGACAGGCTGGCAGTTACATTCCTCTTCTGCTGATTAAAACTAACTAAATAAAAAATAAAATCCCCTGGTTGTAAAAGATTTACAGGAACGAAGGAAGACCAATGCTGCTTTAAGGCTTTTAGTGAACATCTGAAGTGCCCACAAGTATGTTCTTTTCACTGCTCTTTCTTTTTGACAGATAACACTGGTTTCATTTTGACCAAACTTTCATTAGGACAGAGTCAAGTACACAAAGAACTATACGAATGAAGGAAAGACGGTACCATTTTGACAATCTGATAGGAAGGTGTGAGAAAAGTGGAATGGAAATACGTCTGATACCTTAAGACTGTCCTCAATAGCTGATGCTGACTTTACTGTTTACGTATAAACCCCAAGAAAAGCAGGGTTGAATATTTCTGTTCTGTGGTGGATTTCCAGCAGTCACCACAGGCTTCTACTGAAAGTCCTAAAAGAATTATTGTAGTAGTCCAAGCGACACCAAACATTAACATTCATTTGTGGTAAACGTTTATGTACAAAGTTATCTGCCACAAATAAGAAAGGAAAAAAGAAGAAGAAAAAAAAAAAAAGAACAAGAAAACAAAAACAACACCATTCCAGATCATTATTCAACCAGACATATCCTGATCATCAGTAAAACACTTCATATCATCTTAAGATTAAATGTAAAATGATATAGTCCATCTTGTCCTGCACACGCATCAGCTAATTCACTTGAAAAAGAAGAAAAAAAATAGTATCTATTTAGCATTTTAGTGTCCAACAAAACTATAAATAGTTAGTAGTAAGTTAAAAAGAAAAAAAGGGGAAATACATTTTGAAAAGTTACCTGTCAGGGTAATACACAAAATAAATTAGCATTCTTAACGTGTTTTAATTCATTTGTGGACACTAAAATAGCTCAGGAAAGTGAAAATGTCTTAGACATCCACACAAATCACACGATCATATAAATGTGCAAATGTAAGAAGATTCAGTGTGTTTACATCAAATGACATATTTTTATTGATTTATTGCAGATTCAGTGCATATGAGCCAAATTGTTGAGTGTATAAGAGCTATATTGTGTATTTTATTAAATTAATATATAGTTGTGTTGCAAAAATATTTGGGCTTATATTGTAAATGGCAAGTGTTGCCTCAGTAGCTGTCGAACTCTATGAGTTTTGTTTTTTCCTGCTTCCTTTTCCCCATGGATTTTGGGAAGCAGTGCCTCAGAGCAAAGTCTCTTGTTTAATGTATGGTCTACGAAGTACTGCAGTACATAATCTGTTCAAAATGTGTTTGAGTGAGCTGATGGAGCTAACTGAACGGCCTACAAATATATCCATCAGTCATGGTTTTGTGCAAGTCCTTGTAGAAGCTTCTATTGCAAACTCATGTTTAATAACAAAAATTACACTTGAACCAATACCTGGAACCTTCTTATTTATTTTATTTAATTTTGTTTTCCCCATGTATGTGCAGCCAGCCTGTTTAGTGTAGGATATTTGATTGATTTCTTAAAAAATGTCACCCTTATCAAAGTTTTGATATTTAGCTGAGAGATCTGAAACATATGTCAATGCCAAAACTTGTCAAGTCATGAGCAGTATTTGTCTGTTTCTTTAGACTGTGCAATTGCTTCCTGCAGTTCTAATTATATACTGTTTATTTTGGGGGATTGTTTCTGGTTTTGTTTTCATTTGTTCTGGAAAATATTTGCAGAATAATTTGGGTGAGCTTCAATTTTTTTGTTATGCTTTCTAAGGGCATTTTTATTGCATTTAAAAAATTCAAAATTGCCGTCAGTTGAAAGTTAAAAAATCAACCCACATTCAAAATGAACTAGCACAGAACAAGTAGAAGTGGAAGAAAAATAATGTTTAGCTCAGGATCTGTCCTCTGTATGCTTCAGATACTTTGCTGGACGTAAAACTACAGCATATTATTTAAAAACAGTATCTGGGTTAAATTAAACATAAGCTCTACTTATGAGCTTATTACTTATTTATATAAGTAAGAGCTTATATAAGCTCTTACTTATATAAATATATAAAAAAGAGTTTATTTAATTTAGGTTGGCGATCTCAAATATCACAAAGCCATACTTTTCATCAATACAATGAATTACATTCATCCAACTTTCTCTTTTCGTGTTGATACTGCCGTAAAAGGGTGATTTCAGTTAGTCAGTCCTACAATTAATTGTCTTTGGTTTGTTGGAAGCACCCATTCCAGTTTGCTCTTAGCTCCTGTTGTTAAAAAAAGTCTATGAATACATGTAAACAAATGATCTTGTACATGTTTTATCAAGCTACTCTCCATGTTTTGGACAATTTATGTAACTAAAATGTGGTGTTGTCTGTGTTATATATATTTCTTTCTTTTTGGCCAGGAGACCCAAGATTGATTTTGCTTGATAGCTTGATAGCTTAAAATTCCATAGTGGAGAGGATTTCTTATTGTTTAAACAGTCTTTTATACGTATTTCTGTGGTGCTCATCACTTCAGTGTCTGTGCACCAAGTCTTTAGCTCTGCCAGTGAGATCCATTATTCAGCAAAATCTAAGCCAGTATGTAAATGCAGTCAAGTGATGGAGATTTGTGTATTTTACAGATGATTTTAACACTGAGTAACCAATTGTACAATTCATTGTATATGTCTGAAGACATAAAATCACAATATTCTGAGAAAGGGCTGTGCCAATGTAAGAGGAATTTACCTTAAGGCTCTCTGTCACTAGTGATTTACTAGCTTTAGTTGTTTAACACATTATCTGTATTTAGTAGTGATTATTTATTTACCACTCTGAGGTAATTCAGAATTCATGACTCACAGCTTAATAGAAGAGTTTAGGAAATCTTGCTTTTATTTAATTTGGCCGACAACTGCCTTGTGTTGTAGATCTTTGGCATACTGCTTTCAGTAAGCACTTCCCAGGTTAAAAAATCTGTTTCATAATTTAGGATTGATACATAATGTATCAACAAACGAGCAGAGCATATACAATGTGAGTTTTGCTGTTTGAGTCAAAATTAACATGATTATGTGTGAAGGAAGTGTCATCCGAAGTACCACAAAAAAAAAAAAAAAGGATTAGAACATTTTTTTCTCTCTTTGGTATCTTTGCAATCAACACTGGAGAAAAAGACATCAGTGGAAGATGAAGTTATTTCTCTCATTCCTTATGTACATGTCTTATAAAACTGAAATAAAATATCTGTCACATGACTATAGAGAGAATGACTGAGCTAAGGGAAAGCAAGTTAAAAAACTAATAAAATTGTACTGTACACTGTGAATAGAGCATAAGACATTCTGTTTTATGTTATTATTTTTATTTTTCAGATTACTTAAATTGAGCAACTGAGAGTTCCTTAAAAGACTGGACAATCAAATCAGGACTCAGATCTTTTCTTTCCTCCTCGTTCCTGACATACTTTTCAGGAAAGAGTCTTCTTAACTATGATTTTCCACTTGAGTTATTAGACTTTGAAGTCCAAGCTACATTTAGAAGTCAAAAAATCGCTCACATTTGAGCAAGGTACATCATACAAACAAACTTTCAACTGTTTGTTGCTTAATAGAAGGGAAATTGCTAAGGTCAAAAAAGGAGTTGGAAACCAAGCATAATATGCACCCATTCATTATTATTTAATTACTTTATTTTGAGATAGGTGGTGATTATTACTGTATTAATTCAAGTGGGAGTTTTGGCTATCAAGATTTATTGAAGTGTAGCTGAATGAAGCTTGATTAAGATTTTGACTTCTCTGGCCCAGTAGTGCTACAGGTTGGCATTTGCATCTAACAGTCCCTGTCTCCCCATATGGCTCAAAGTTGCACCAATGACTAGTGAATGACACACTAAAAATAAAACAAACAGAAAAAAAAGAAACCAAACAGATAAAAGCAAACAAACAAATCCACAAACAAAAGCAGCATACATTGTATGAATTATTTCAACCGCTATTGTTCAATGGCTGTGTTTAGTGTGACCTATCTGGAAAATGAGGACTACGAATAAAAAGCAATTACTAATAGTGGTGTTTCCTGCTTTTGCATTTATTAACACAGAAGAAATGTGTTAAACACTGCATACCACAGGGAGCCTGATGGTAATTACTTTGGAAAAGCAACTTGTGGCATTGCGGCTGTTACAGCTAGTTATCAGTTTGCCAAAAAAATGACAGTTCCTGCTTCATTTATTAGAAATGTGTAACCGTTTTCTCTCTACAGGAAGGTGGTGAAGAGTTTTCATCAAGCTGGGTAGGTTTATCTTTTAAGCAGCTGATGTGCTGAACCCCTACAGGCTGTTATTTGCTCACAGATATATGGAGCTGTATAAAGGATAGTTTGGTTCAGTACACTGGTGTGAGTTCACCAAACACATTATAAAACAAGGGTAAAAGTTTTCAAAGGCTATCAGCCCAAGAAGAAAGATCTGAATACTTCTGAGTATACAAACGGATAGAATAATTAAAGAATATAAGCTTGTTTCATTGTTCTTTTTTTTTTTTTTTTGGCAATGTTTCTTTCTTATGGACCCATAATAGAGAAAAGTAAATTTATTTCGTGTTGCTATAAACAACATGGCAAATGCTGAGAAAATACTACTAAGTTCTATGTCCAGCTGATTGAGGTTGTTATAATTTAACACCTCGGTTAACCATTTTTATTTTAATTTTTTAAAAGAAAAGAGAAAAGCTGTGTTTGAGCACCATGACTTCCTCAGATTATGTGGCTCTTGTTTTTTGTTCCTGTGTGATGTAACAGTGATATATCAAATAATGTAAAGCATCTACACTTATTTTTATTTTGTTACTAATAGCTAAGTAAATAGGCACTGCTTTTGATAGCTAAGTTTCATTTTTAATTGTTCAGAATTCTACAGTTTTATGAAGATGTGTGCTAATCCTGCAGCAGAATTACCTTCTAGCTGTTGCAGGTTTTCTGCAGGACCCTTTCCCTCAAACAAAACCAGCCCGCATCTAATTAACTGGCTATCCCAGGCACACAAACCCTCTGTTGTTTCTTTGCTTTTTTTCCTGCTACATATATTTGTCTTTCTACAGGCTGAATTCCAAAATCTAGGAAGCCACTGTCTGTGCAGAGTCCTGCCAGAATGTACCTTATGCTGCTGAAGGCGTTATTGGACATGGGATGTTGCTGTCTTGCTGTCTTCAACTGTGTGTAATTCAGAGCTTGTCTGGATCCACAGAATATGCAGAACAAGTCATAAACCATCCTGGATTTTCTTTACCCAGAATACAGAGTCATTGATTTCTCATTTGGAAAGTGGCCAGTCTGTCAAACAGAGATTCTTAGATCTCCCTTAAGCCAGCTACATAGAACTGCTTCAGGGTGTTCACTCATGGGATAAATGCCCTGTCTTTATCCCTTACTGAGTCTAAGTCATAAAAGCAGCTGAAAGCTTCTTTCTTCGCTTAGTAATTTTTCTCTAAAACTATATTTCTCCAGTGGAAACAAGGGATGGCTCGCTGCTGTATCTATAGCTTGATTTGTGAAAGGTCACCTAAGTACCAGTAGTGCATGCAGAAATGAATCAGAGAATTAATGAGCCATCTTAAACATCTTTGAGATGTATATTCCATAATGCATATGTTATGATTCAGGGAAGGGAACACGCTATCTTTGTTTATTTACTGCTGATGGATCTCGATAATGCCTGGCTCACTAAAGCCTTAGTTCAAGTTTTGAAGAAGTGCTTTTCTCCCAGTCTCTGAGAGACTGATTCCTTAATAATGAATGAATGAATAAGTAAATAAATGGACAAATAAATGATTATAATAATAATAATTTTCCTTACATTAGGGAACCTTCCTTTAGGTCCTTTGGATTAGATTTTATTTGGACAGTAATTCAGAATGTCCATTCACGAGAATTCAAGAATATAAACATGGCTTGAAGCACAGACTTTGAACAACAGATTTAGATTTTGACTTTCTAGGAAATTAAATAATTAAAATTCCATCTCTGAAAATATTTTGCATTTAATGCATTGAAGTCCATGAAATTCTTATTAATGTAACCTACTGAACTGCTGTCAGAGAACTAGAGGATCAGTGAGTCAGTTATCCTCAACTTTTTCCAAGCTCAAACCAACATTTGAGCTTCCTCTAAAAATCAGTTGATTGCTCATGCAGTTCAGAAAACATATTTGTAATATGTTTCCAAATAAGAAAAACTGCTTAACAAATCTGCAATTACATTTTGTAATAGCTGCAAATTTTCTGTCATTCCAGGGACAATCACAAGCTGAACTCTTTTCAGTGGATAGATTTGAAAGTGATAAAAAATGGATTATTGGGCTGGCATCAAAATTGAAGTGGAAACACCATATATGTCTGACCACCAGAAAATTACATTTATGTATTTATGTTATTACTGTCTCTAGTAAGATGTTCTGTGCACTTTATTTTTAACCCTTTTACAACAGGCATACTCTGAGATACTACCTGCTATATATTATAAGCATATAGCTTGTCCTTTTGTATACTGTACGTGGTAAATTTATCTCAGTAGAGAATTCACACTTCATGCCATATAATTAAAAAGAATAATAATTCTTGCAGATAAAATCTCAATTTATTTCTTAAAATTCAAATTGTTTTGAAATTTTATCACATTAAAGTTGTTAAAATATTAAAGTAATATTTTTGTTTTCTGGTTAAAGCACTTATCTTTTTATGGAGAAATTCTTCTTTCACACTTTTGAGTTCAATGGGAGATCCTTTTAAAAGGAATATCACACAATAAAATTGTCAGCTCTAAATCAGGCTATTTCCGTAACAACTAAGCATGCAGCTATTATCTTTAAAAAAAATGTTTTATTTTATCAATTTTAAAATTAAAATATGAAGAAATTAAGCAGCAGACATATATTCTGAATAACTAACATATTCAATATTTTCTAACTATAACATGGATCATAAATACGTATTTAATTGCCTGTAAATTTTAAATATCTTTCTCAAATCACATGAAAAATTGTATTTACGCTTAGTACCCTTTGCTTTTCTACACTTAAATCCATATTGGCTATAGGTATGATTTTCTGTGTGCCTGTGTCTCATTCTAGCTGAAGAACAAAAGGAATGCAAGCCACTGTTATATTATTTAATAAGAATTTGTATAACATCTAGTGAATATAGTAAATATAGCAGAAAATAATAACATGTGAAGCTATTTTTATAACAATATAGCATTATAAGCAATTTAGAAAATAAATCAATAACCGTTAAGCCTTAATCTTTGACTATAAGATAAACAAAAACATTGAGGTTTTGCATCAATTCAAATTCTGTGATAGCAGAAGACTTTGGAATAAATGTCCTGCCCAGACAGACTCTGGGCTTTGTTAGTGCTATCTTCTTCTAGAAACCCAACTATAAACAGTTGCATGATGTTAAGTACATTCAGAAGTATATTTACAAACGAATCCACTTTTTATTAGTGATTAATTCTCCAACACTTATTAATAAACTCTGGACTGCTAAAACTTAAAACCACTTCAATTTCAAGAGTTGTGGTTGAAGGCATATATCAAGATAGAGAAGGAAAACCAATAGGATATTTTGAACAGGCTCACATTTCGTATTTGTTCTTACCCCAGCCTAGGGAAAATGCCACATTATTCCAACAGTGTGAGCAGTAAGAACAATCGTAGGACATTTGAATCAAGCACTCTTCTTCAAAAAGCTTTCCTGGTGGTTTGCCAAATTTAATGTGAGATCAAGAATGTAAAACTGAGACAGCTCTACTGATAACCAGTAAATCCTCTAGTTTAAGGAGTTGTTTCTATCACCTCCTGCCTGGAAGAAATTCAAGTGTCTGTGGGCAATGACAACATTCAACTGTGAGGAGCTACCAGGTGCTGCAGCCAAATTCTGAATAACATAGCTTCTTGAAAATGGATGCCAGCTCTCCTCATTCACTTTCTTTATTTCCTTCATCCTGGGTATTTGTAAGGCATACTAGAAAATGCTAGTCCACATTTCCAAGCCTTGAAGGGTGGTCTGGAGGAATACCAATCCCTGCTCAATGCATGTATTGGCTAGCACATAATGCATTTTTTACAGCCAGTTAGAACTGTATTTGAAGAACTGTGTTTGCTCAGTTTGAGAATTTCTTTGATTACTGTTTTTCTTCTATTTTATACATAATCCAGAAACTCTTCAACATTGGTGAAGCTAAAAGCATGCTCATTTTTAACTGCAACATAAATATTAATCACAGTCACCAGTCCAGACTGTGGATTTTATTTGCTTAACATGCACAAATATGCAACAATTATGTAAAAATTGAAGTTATTATGAGTTGTAATTAATATACTGTGTTACCAGCTGACTCAAAGCACTTTGCTCAGCATCCTTCGCTTTAAAGACTGTATCGAAGTGATGATAAAATGCATACCAAATTCAGTAAAGCACATCATCTTCCCTAGGATTTCTCTTCTAGTAGTGACATTACCATCCACAACATGTGTTGTAGTCTCGTTGGATTTTATTTGAGCTGGAATCGTGCTATAAAAACAGCAACAACAACAACAACAACAAATAAAACCCACCCACAACAGTATAATTGCTGATTTACCACCACTGCTCAATTTAATTCAGTTCTTAATGATCCATTTGCATAACAAAATTTGCATTTTATTTCACAGAAAATTGTATGATTCCACCTGCCTTACTTCAGATAATGTATCAGAAAGGGAAAGCAATGAAACAGGAAAATAAGTGAAAATCATTTCTTTTTCTTAAAACAAATTTTGAGGGGACAGAGTGTATAGATGCTCTGTCTTCACAGGCAAATCAAGGGCACACAAAAACCTTGACCTCCCTCAGTTCCATCTCCTGGCTTCAGTTTTGTTGGGCTTTCACAGATCAGAAGAAGTAACTTTAAAATGTGCTTCTATCATGTACCACCATCCTCGTAAAATTTTATTCATCGTGAAGACTGTGACAGAGAACGTGAAAAGATATATGTAGACATATAGTGCCTTATCAAACTGTAATATTGCTTGACATAACTGTCTTCCTATTGACTTGGACCTAATTCAGACACTAGAGATCACAGACAAATTGCAAGCTCATACACCCTGCCCCCAGTGAGGTAATCAAAATAGTATCAAATTAAGGATAGATTTTGATCAACATTTTGCATGTATTTTTATATTTCCTTCAAGGCTCAAATCCTACGGGTGACAGCTGTCATTTTGTGGGTGACTCATTACTTCCATTTACAGAGTCCCCCCAACAGATGGAAAGGTTTTATTTGTTGTTGGTGTATGCATTTTTTTGTTTGGTTGTTTGTTTTTTGTTTGGTTGGTTGGTTGGGTTTTTTTGTTGTGTTTTCCCTATGAACACTGACTGGCTTCCAGAGCTTTTAATCATTTTAACAAAGCATATACATATCTGTCAATTACTCTACTTATTGACGTTAATAATACAGCAATTTGAGGATTACAAAGAATGCTTTTCTTCTCATGAAACCATAACTTTTCCATCAAAACTAAAGAAGTGGGAAAAAAAATATCTTTGAAGTGCTGTTTTCTTTCAAATAAGTGAATGTAGGTACCAATATTTATAATAACAGCGACATTTTATCTTTGTGGTACCTGCCCATAGAGCTTTCACCTCCTCACAAGCTATAGTGAAGCTATAAATCATTAAAACTTACAGCAGATAAAACATGACAAGCTGGAATCACATGAATAATTAAAACCAAAGTCACTGTGCAGAACTGATCATTTTGGTCAGGTACAGACACGGGCTCTTGCTGTGGTGCTTTTTCTGGTCCTGATGGCAAGTACTTCAAGCTCCCAGGGCTTTAGAACAGAAGAAGCAGATGTGTGCATACGAGCAGACGTGTTGGTTCTCCTCATGACTAAAACACTGCAAACTCATACATTATAGACCTGAGGCCAGAACTCCCCATATAAACCAGATATTTAATCTCAGTGGCATTGCTAAATACCTACACAGCAGTAACATAAACTTTACAGAGTGATAATACTGGGTTTCTTTTTGATATTCATGAATAGAAATACAATATCAGCAAAAACTAAACATTTAAATTACAAACTTTTAGCAAATCAATTATATTTTCACAGCATCTCATAGTTGCGTTCCTTTTAGTATGATAGTGTTTTTTGTTCATTTATCTTTAAATTATTATTATTACTTTAATACCTACTGCAAAAGATACAATAAAATAGTCACATTCATTTGCAGTACATCAACAAATTAATTGCATTTATGTAAAGGAATCCTTCCAGTTTTTGGTGAAATTCTGCTTCTAAGATTTTTTTCCCAGTGTAAAGTCTTCTCACCATCAGGTTGTTCTTAATACTATTTAATACCATTACAATCATACCTGAAGAAAGAGTCACAGATTCTTTTAAATCACTACTTATAAGTAGTGAAATGATTGTTTTTTTTTCAAGGGGTTGATAAAAAAAAAAACAAAAACAAAACAAAACAAAACAAAATACAGAACTCCCCACAAATCTTAATAATCCAATATTTTGGATTCCAAAAATCCTATCATCTCCAGACTAGTCACAGCAGGACTAATAAGACTGGGAATTTACAGGTAACAGTATACATATGCACTGGTAATATGCACTGCAGCTGGGAACTTGATTTCCATAGAAGCACGCTCCAGACCACAAAATACTACAGCCATCTTTTTATCTTCTGGAAGCCCAGGTAGGCTATGAATCAGGAATATAATTGCTAGAATTTAAAGTTCTTCCACAGCAGTTTAACACTTTCACCAGCCTTTGATGATTTTTCTGTATACTCTGTGTAAATCCTCCATTCTTCTAGTGGCAAAATAAGAAGGGTGTTTCCAAGCATTGTCTGAGTGGGCTTAGACATCAGCGATCCTTGACATCTCTGTGTATATTCTTTTGGATAGGGTACTGACTACATTCAAATGCTATTCTGTAAAGTAAAATAAGTGGCAGCTGGCACCATACAGTTTTGTTATAATGAAAACATGAGGTGGTTGCCATTACACAGTCCTGCACTAATGAGAACAGTAGGAGCCTAGCATTACAATGGTCTAATGAAAACAGGAAATGGCTGGTATTAGATTGGTATAATGAAAACAGGAGGTGGCTGGAATTACACTTTTACAATAAATAAATTAAGATTTCTTGCCCTACCAATCTCATCTACATTATATATGATTCCACCGTGCAAGAGAGAGGCTTATGTAAAGTCAATTCTTTGTTAGTAAAGTGCTTTCTTTGTTACAACAATTCAGAAGTAGGAAAGTACTTTCGTGCAACTGTTAATTTCTGTCTGATGAGTATGCATCAGAAAAAAAAAAAGTGATACGATTTTAAAATTTTATTCCTCTGTATATTTAGAAAATAATCTAAAGCACCGTACTTTCTGATGCCTACCAGTCTAGAATGTGAAGGTTAAAAGTGTTCACTGAAAGTGAAATTCAATACTATTGAGACTTTTAAATTAGCCTCACAATTGCCCCTCCCCAGTTAGGACTAAGTGGCTAAAAATAAACTGGGGTGCTCCGTGTAACTTTGAGAATTAGAAAAGAAAAAAAGAGAAAAAGAAAAAAGTAAAGCACAAAATCAATCATTCCTCTAATGGGCTTTCCTCTAAGAAAAGAAAGGTCAGTTGTTTTTGTTCTTTCTTTTTCAAGCTAACCTCTCTAGCTGAGCCTTTTTAATTATTATTGCACAAGAGGGCTTTCTGCGTAGCTCTTAGACAATAAATACACACCATCTTCTCTTTTATTGTGACTTTTAGAGCCATCAGAAACTGATTGATTCTTATTCTCCTTAATCTGGCTGAATTCACCATCAAGTTCGACTAGTTCAAGGCCAGTACATTAAGACAACACATCAATCCACTTGTATGTTACCTTTCTGCTCCTCAGTCTCCCATTTCTCATCTTCAAGTTCAACCACATTTTTTTCAGGACATTTTCCATCTAAATTAAGAGGCGAAATGAAGCAGGAAGATGTTTGGAGTATAATTTTCAAAGCCACAATTCTCATGCTAGAATGTTCCAACATAAAACGCTGTGCCTGGTATTCTGCCGATAGCTTCAGTTTCCATGCTCAGATTGCAGTGAAAATATTCCAGTCAGGTACCTCCGAGTGAAACAGCAGTGTGATGCAAATAAGGAACAGATAATCAAATCAAACTTTCTAATCGAGTTTTGCTATGCTGACTCTCTTATTTCTCTCTACCCTGCAGTTTGCATGTTGTTTTACAACACTGCAAAATTAGCTTGAAGAGTAAATACTTGTGAGTTTTCAGAATCCTGTCATGTCCCACAAAGGAAAATAATTTTCCTGTGCTACTTCTACTGTTACCTTGATTTCATTTTGGGGATTTACAGATCAAATCCTTTAGAAGGAATAGGAGATGAAGAAGCGGCCCCAGGAGTAAAACAGGGTGAGTGCCATTAATGAATTCTCAATTTCTTTTGCTTTTGTTTTTATTTCTTCATCAAATAACCAAAGGAAAAAAAAAAAAGAAAAGAAAAGAAAAGAAATGGTCATACCCTACAGACCAGATTTTTAACTAAGATGTATGGCACTGGGATCAGCATATGCCTTAGAAAATCTGCTGTTAAGCACTGTGTGTGCAAGTCAGAGACGTGGCTTAATCGAGATAGGAGGCGACACGTGCCATGCATCCAGAATTAGTGTCTGGCCCTCAGCCATTAATGCTGGCATCCCGGGGACTGACTCAGACCTCTGCCAAACTTCTGCTGGGATTTGGATTCACTGAATCTGACTCACAGCCTTTAATCCTCCCAAGCAGTATCTCTTTGAATTGTGGAGCTTGCAAAACATCCAGGTGGTGGTCCAGCCATGACTGTGCCTGCATAAGCTCAAGAAGCAGCACACTCTGCTTAAGAGTTTTACTACACAGAAAGCCCTTTACTGTGCAGGTCTGGATGTCAGAGCTTGCCCTTCTTCTTTTTAATGTGTTAATTGCACTGCAGAGAAAATACTCATATTGCCTATTGCAAAAGCCTTCGAATCTTTTTGAAATATTTGAGAACTGACAAATGCTGTATGCTATATATCTACTTGATGGGTCTCATCATTCCATAAGCAATATTTTTCATTAGCCAGCTTTCCAGTAAAATGATACTTTGCCCTATTTTCAAACGAACAGATTTTTTCACGATTGGCATCTTTACTACATTATCGAATATATCAGTCAAAATCACCTGGTATAATTCAGTCTTCTTATACGATTTAGATAGCTGCTTTCACTATGGATTTTTCAAAGTAAAATTATCTGGTAGAAGAAATATGGTTTTAATACAGATTTAGATTAAAAGGTAGTGTACCATTGAATCTGCTCCTTTCTCTGCACATATAATATCCAAAATCATTTATAAAAAATCATTAAAAAAAACCAAACAGCTGTACAAAAGTAATTTTAATATGGTTAATTTCTATTTTGTACTTTCTACTAAAAGTAGCACCTGACATTCATAATAGAACATGAATGGGTGTGACAGTGACATCCTGATGGAGGCCAAGGGTTTTAACTCTTTTAAATAATAATAGGGAATACTCCCATCTGAATTTCTGAGCAAGTAAAGAAAACAGCATAGTGAAAAAAGTGGCTATCTTTTAATGGAATGCAGAAATTAAAATTTAAAGTCTGGCATCACACACTCACACAGGCACAAAGAGAAGAATTGCAGGAAAGTGAAAAATTTAAAACAGCCACACGGGCTCAGCTAAGCTATATTCTGTTCCAAATGTTTTCCTAGGCATATTTTCTTACAACAAAAGTGTAATTGAAAGTTTTCCATTTTCATGTTTCAATCTGATTTTGAATAGTCCATTAAACTTAAAATTCTGAAATGGCATCTAGACATTTTCCCTTCTGTTATTGTTTCCTGTTTTTAATTGTGGCTTGAAGAAATATTTGCAAAATATATAAAACAACCTTATTTTTACCAAAATAAGCACTGGGTTATTACCATCACTTCCTCACACAAGGCCATTTTTTTATTTTTCCGCATTATTAATTTATTTTTATTTGTAAATTATTCTTACAGATATAAATGTTACCAGTTCTCTGCTATTCCCACTACAGTTAAAGTGCAAGATTACTTAGTTTTAACGCATTGTTTTTTATTCAATGATAGGCATCAAAATTTGTGATGTGCAAATAAATGTCAGACCTTTGTAGCTTAGAAAAATCTTGTATTTTCAGTGGACATAACTGCTGTTTTACTATAGTATCTGGTTGTATTAGATCCAATCAACTAAGTGGAGCTCATCATTCTCATCAATTTTTGGGATGTCTCCAAGAAAAATATAGTGAGATCTACTAAGTAAATCAGACTGTTTACCAGGTGATACTGCCCTTTATTTCTAAGCCAAAATTAAACTAATCAATACTAATTTAAATTATTTCACCTGATTTATTCTCTGCCTTTTTCAAAGTTCATGGCATGAGTTTTGTTCTTCTTTTCCCCCTTATAATAAACTGAAACTTTTGTACAAAATATATTGGAAATGTTACCAAATATTCTGTTACCTGTTGCATTGTAAGATCCTTAACATCTATTATATGGCTGCCAAAGGCAGCAGAAATTAAGACTGCTGTCCCAGGTGGCGTAATCCAACTGCTATGATTTCTGAGGAATAAGGGAGAGCTTGTGTTCCTCTGAGCTTCTTGGTTTTGTATTGGAGGTAAATAACGACATTGATCATTAATAGCTCAGTGGCAGTTCTTGTAGATAGTTAATATTTCCTAATGGGGATTTTTGCATCAGAATTCAGTTTGGAATACTAAATTATCCAAGGAAAGAAAGGAAATATTTAACATCTTCTGGGAGAAATCGAAGCTCTCCCTACAAATTGTACAACTGTACTAATCATTGTGGAAAAAAAAAAAAAAGGGTAAAATGTCCTTTCATTTGGGCATTAACTATATGCCTTGGTTCTCTGATAAGGGACAGAGAAAAGTAGAAGTTTATAACTTTGTAAAATTTTAGTCTCCCATTGATTGTGCATTCATATTATGTGCAAAAGTAGCCAAACAATTTGAGATTAGATTATTTTAATCTCAGTATTCATGTTTTAAGGCATTTTCATAAATCTTATCTTATGAACTGAAGTCACTAAAACAGTACTAGTGGTACTATTAAGGAAAAAAGCACTTTTGGTCTTGAAAACTTTGGCTCATACATATGTAAAATATATACATAAATCACTTATTTCAAAGAAGAAAAGTTGTTAGTATCCTTATTTTTTAAAATATTTTTGTAATAAATGAGTAAAATAACAAGATTTACAGAGAAAGAAATCAAAAAATTCACAAATTTAAGACATCAGATTTTTCCCAATCACTCTAAAGAGAGGTTTCATCAAACCTTTTCCTAAACGATATCGACAAAACCAGTGCAGTTTACTCCTTCCTTCGTGTAATTAGAAACCTAACAAATACACAAAAAAGAAAACAACCACAAATTAAAAAAAAAAAAAATCATCACCACTTAAAATCCACTTAGGATCCTGAATTTGGCACACATGGCTTCAAGAGAATTGCAAGTGGATGCAGGCTGTTAGGAAAGAACAGTCAGGAGAAGGAAGATGGACCAAAGGTAGTGCTCTACTCCTGTGTCTCATAAAAGTAGAAGACCTGCTGGTAGTTTTAGAGGGTATCATGTGCTGCAGTGTCTCTGGGATTGTTAAATTAAAGATCTGGGGGAGCAATGGAGCACCAAGCAGCAATATTTGGGATCTGGAAATTCATATTTCATCTTATTCGGAGTTTTGCTTAGTAGGAGGGCCTAAGGAAGCTGCCTCTGTGAGAAACAGTGGATTTTTAAAGAGATTTTTAGGAGAGGTCAGGAATTCATCATCTCCTGCTCAAGAGCACTAATCATTTTTGCAAAAGACTTCTTTGAGTCTGGAAGAACTGGTAAAAAAAAAAAAAAAAGGGCAACATGGCAACAAAAGTGAAATATGGAGAAATCACTCAGACAGTTACAGTCAAAGCAAAATTCCAGCTGTAACTAAAACTGATAAAAAATAAAAATAAAAGTAAACAGGAAAAGATTCTATAGTTGCAAAGTGGATGAGTGGGAAAAGGAAAGCAAGGTGATGGGATCAGAAGGCAATCTAACCATGGACAATACTGCAAAAGCTGCAAGACTTAATTGACTTCAGTAGGTACCAGTATAGTTAGGAAGAAAGGATTCTCGTTGTCAGAACAAAATTAGACGCACTCTGTATCAGTGGATTGTTAATATTTTATTAACAGATTCTGAATGAGTTGATTAGTGTGTTTGTGAAGCTGCTGCCTATCATATTACCTGGAAGAAGAGTAAACCTTGCAATTCGTTGTTAAAAGAGACAAAAAGGATAATAAAGTAAACTGTCACCTAGTCAGTCCCTCCTCATTCTAAAGGAAAAACAATGAATTAATATTCTGGAATCTACTTTCAAGAAGGTGAAAGTCAGGAATGTAGTCAGGAATACTCAAAATGGATTTTCCAAAAGTAAATTTTGCATACAAACTCTATTATCTTTTGCACTTTAGTGACTGGGTATATGACAAGAGAAAGTAGTATGTGGAATTTGTCTCAACTTTAGGAAGGCTTTTCTCATTCTTGCACAGCTGAGGAAGTTGAGGAAGTGTGGGATGAAAAAGTGGGTGGGAGTTGATTCAGATGGATAAAGTTAATTTTATTCATAGTGGATTAAGGACAAAAATAATGTTGATAGCACACTGATGTTTTAGTTGTTGAGCAGTGTTTACAAGAAGTTGAGAGCATTTCAACTTCTCAGGCTGTCCTGCTAGCAAGCAGCCTGGGAATGTGCAAGAAGATGGGGGAGATCAGAACCAGGACAGCTGACCCAAGCAGGCCAGCGCCATATCCTCTACCACAAAACGTCATGTAAAACAATACAACTGGGGATAGGTGGCAGTGGGTGCTGCTGTTGCTGCTCAGAGATTGGATGGGCACTGGTCAGTGGGTGGTAAGCATTTTGCCTCACTCAGTTTTTATATATTTAATTATTACTATTAATGATACTTTTATCTTCCTTTTTTTTGTCCTGTTAAACCTGAATAATAGGCTTGAGGCAGAGTGGCTGATAAGCTGCACAGAGGAAAAGGATCTGAGAGTGCTAGTTGACAGCTGCCTGAACAGAAGCCAACAGTGTGCCCAGGTGGCCAAGAAGGCAATGGCATCCTGGCTTGTATCAAAAATAGTGTAGTCAGCAGGACTAGGGAGGTGGTTATCCTTCTGTAGCCGGCACTGGTGAGGCTGCACCTCAAGTACTATGTTCAGTTTTGGTCTGAGGAAACTCAAGTCACTTTGTCTAGAGAAGAGAAGGCTTGGGAGAAATCTTATCACTCTCTACGTCTGCCTGAAAGATTGTAGTAGGGTGGGATTTGGCCTCTTCTCCCAGGTAACTAGCTATAGGATAAGAGGTAATGGCTTTAAGTTGTGCCAGGGGAGCTTCTGCTTGGATATTAGAAAGAATTTTTTTCAACAAGTGTGGTGAGGTATTGGAACAGGCTGTCCTGGGAAGTGGTGAAGTCACTGTCCCTGGAAGTTTTCAAGAAGAGTGTAGATGTCACACTGAGTGACATGGTTTAGTAGCAAAATATTGATGGGTTGATGGCTGGGCTACAACCTTAGTTGTCTTTTCAACCTCAATGATTCTACAATTCCATAGTAGCACAGACTAGATATCAACCTGTCATCCATTCCAACCAACTTTTACATGGTTCTATGAAATTCCCTATGCATTACAAAGAGGTGCTGTCTGAAATGGGAGTGTTAGAAAAGTGTCTAGCAAATCTTCTGATCTAAAGCCGAGACTTGAGGCCAGAGAGGTATTACTTTTATAAGTACTAAGTGACAACATGGTGATCAGCCTAAGATTTACATTTGATGTTAGCGGTAGGATGGGTTCTGGCTGGTGTTGTGTAGTCCCTGCATGGTTGGTACAGAGCTCCTGTGCATCCTGATGTCACAATTGGGTCACTATATTCTTGGAATCCTTTTGAGATGCACCAAAAGTATAATATGCTTTCCACTAACTTGTCACCAGATTCACTATCTGAATGCATCCTGGACAGTTGGCAGCCTTTGTATCTGTCTTACTTCTCCTATACCTCTGTGGAAACCATTGGCACAAATTTCTTACAGTTTGTTTCTGATCATAACAAACAGATTTCTGCTGTTCTGTATCTTCATAATAAAGTTTTTTCTTCATCAGAGATTACATGTTCAAAAAAAGTACCACTAAACTGGGCACCACAAAGGCAGAATCACTGAAAGCAGAAGCTAATCCTTCCTATTCCTCTCCAAGACAAAACTCAGATAAAAATTAGTCATTAAAAATTTATTCCATACGTATGGATTTTACTATCTAAGCATGAGTATCTAGTATTATCTCATCTGCCCTACACCATGGTGTCATTGTTACTTTTTCTGTCAGTATTTTATCCCAAATGATGTCCATCAATTTCTTTAAGACAATAAGGAGAAAGAGGAGAGAACTAGGAGAGAGAATACTATATTTTCCCTGCAAAAAAATGCATTTTTGTAACATTCCTGCCTGATATTCCTAGCTTCAATAGTTTTAACAATCAGCCAACTTAGTAATTTACAAAAGCATGACAACTGCAAAGAGAAGAAACAAGATATGTGGGAGGCCTTGTGTTTTTTATCTGTATAGGACAAAACCTTTCAAATTTTTTTTCTAAAGCTGTTTGTCTCCTTTGCTGAGAAAATGAAAGGGGAAGCAATTTCCACTCAGAGTATCTCAAAGTGAATCTCTGTGTCTATTATGTTTTCTGAAGATTTATCTAAGTCACCTGATAATATATGACCACATCCAACAAGGTCCTGTACAGCTCAGAAATACAATTTGCATTCAATGAAACACAGATTTCTATACACATTCTTACAAATCATTGTCTTAATGTATACGCTTTCCCTGAACGCTTATCCTATATAAAGAAAATCTTTCAGTAATTACTACCGTCTACTTCTTAGCTTGTATTGCTTTGAAGCCACTTGTCATAGAGAGACAAGAAATCAGAGGACAAAAAAAAAAAAAAATAGTACTTCCTTCTATAGGAACAGGAGCTTCTAGGAAAAAAAAGATATCTCCATTCAATTTATTACATTCCACATATACTAAAGAATGAAAAGGAGAATAGGCATGAGGAATCAAACCCTTCCTATCTTGATTATAGACAGATAAGATGGACCTTTGACCCTCTGTGACTTCGCAGGTCAAAATTATCTGGTTTCAGACACAGTGGAGGGTTTGCAAAACTTGAAGTGGAATATACAAAGAAGCATCACTCAATTTCATTCACTGTGCATGTCTTGATTATGGTACAAGGAGATCAAATATATTTTATATCTAGAAGGGTAAGTAATGGTGTTCCAGCCAAGGTATAATTAATAAATTGTTAATCTGCCTAGTTAGTGGCAAAGGCAACCTTTTTATCCAATTGAATTGCATGGTATAAGGGCAGAATGAACAAAGCGAACCTTATAACGCAGCCAGTAGTTCTATGATGGTGTTCCTACTAGCTATATAACATATGCATATGTTGACAAAGCCACAGCTGCTTTATGGGCAATATTTGATGTTAAGACATTGATGCTGTGCCTTAGAGAGAACTATTCTTCTAGCAAATCATGGCTAAACACGACATCTCACCCTGCCTGAACTCGAAATGAAACAGAGCAGGTATCCACCCTGCATTTTAAATGATACTATTGGAGTACAAGTGCAGTACATGCTAGAAGTGTTAGTACAATTCCCCATCCAAGGTGATTATGGCTTTCTCTTTTATTTTTGACTAGGTTAGGTAACTCTAAGAAATCACTGGATTTGGACCACACAAAGCCTGCAACTGCTATGTACATTCTTCTAGCTTGGCAAAATTCCTAACAAGGATGAACGAAGAGTCATGAAGCGCCTTGTTCTCACCTTGATGAGCACTTAAAATGCAATTTACTGTTGCTCTCAATTATTGTAGATTCCACAAGTGTTTACTATTTTTGGCATCCTGGAACCTCACAGTCAAATGATGATGAATGAATGTAATGATTTGTTCTGTTTTCACAGAAATCTGGTGCTAGGGCAAAATAAGATAGTTAGGTTAATCTGCATGACTACTTCTTGCAAATTTAATGAACTTTCAAAAATAAGTGCTAACATTATAGTGAAAAAGATGCTCCAGAATGACAGACTCGACCCAGAATAAGTTGTTCCTTAAAAAAAAAAAAGAAGAGAGAGAAAGGAAGGAAGGGAAGGGAAGGGAAGGGAAGGGAAGGGAAGGGAAGGGAAGGGAAGGGAAGGGAAGGGAAGGGAAGGGAAGGGAAGGGAAGGGAAGGGAAGGGAAGGGAAGGGAAGGGAAGGGAAGGGAAGGGAAGGGAAGGGAAGGGAAGGGAAGGGAAGGGAAGGGAAGGGAAGGGAAGGGAAGGGAAGGGAAGGGAAGGGAAGGGAAGGGAAGGGAAGGGAAGGGAAGGGAAGGGAAGGGAAGGGAAGGGAAGGGAAGGGAAGGGAAGGGAAGGGAAGGGAAGGGAAGGGAAGGGAAGGGAAGGGAAGGGAAGGGAAGGGAAGGGAAGGGAAGGGAAGGGAAGGGAAGGGAAGGGAAGGGAAGGGAAGGGAAGGGAAGGGAAGGGAAGGGAAGGGAAGGGAAGGGAAGGGAAGGGAAGGGAAGGGAAGGGAAGGGAAGGGAAGGGAAGGGAAGGGAAGGGAAGGGAAGGGAGGGAGGGAGGGAGGGAGGGAGGAAGGGAGGAAGGAAGGAAGGAAGGAAGGAAGGAAGGAAGGAAGGAAGGAAGGAAGGAAGGAAGGAAGGAAGGAAGGAAGGAAGGAAGGAAGGAAGGAAGGAAGGAAGGAAGGAAGGAAGGAAGGAAGGAAGGAAGGAAGGAAGGAAGGAAGGAAGGAAGGAAGGAAGGAAGGAAGGAAGGAAGGAAGGAAGGAAGGAAGGAAGGAAGGAAGGAAGGAAGGAAGGAAGGAAGGAAGGAAGGAAGGAAGGAAGGAAGGAAGGAAGGAAGGAAGGAAGGAAGGAAGGAAGGAAGGAAGGAAGGAAGGAAGGAAGGAAGGAAGGAAGGAAGGAAGGAAGGAAGGAAGGAAGGAAGGAAGGAAGGAAGGAAGGAAGGAAGGAAGGAAGGAAGGAAGGAAGGAAGGAAGGAAGGAAGGAAGGAAGGAAGGAAGGAAGGAAGGAAGGAAGGAAGGAAGGAAGGAAGGAAGGAAGGAAGGAAGGAAGGAAGGAAGGAAGGAAGGAAGGAAGGAAGGAAGGAAGGAAGGGTGTTCGTTTTTTCCTTCTTGTCATCCTTCTCTTGTATATTAAAACACTTCCTGACTAGAACTAGGTACATAATTTTGCTAAATATGTAACTTGTAGGTTTCTAGGGTAAGATTAGGTCCGGATATGAATTTCCAGAAAAAAAATATTATATGGCATTATATGTGGCTTAATATTCCACTTAAAATCAAATAAAGCCTTTTTCCTTTCATATGGCAAAGGCTTTCCTAAATGAATGCTTTCTAAGCTTGCAAAATCATCAGTTACTTTTCAGAATTTGCATCCATAATGTGCATTCAGTGGGAACATTCAGTGAACATTAAGCAGAAAATATTATAATTTAAAATAATAATGATGTTAGGATTATTCAATATTATTGATCACTCTTCTTTAAAAATAAGAACCTGTAGTCTACTCCAATAGAATAGTTTAATATATTTATGTGCAGACAGAAAAATTTTCCTTTCTATGAAATAGAATTTTAAGTACAAAATGTGCTATTTTTGTTATATTATTTATTGGTCTGACAGATAAATTAGGGACAGAAGTTCTCTGCATTATGCAGAAGGTCAAAAGCAGATGATTTATAGCAATGCTCTCCAGTCTAAGCAATGATGAATCTATGAAATCGTTATACCTCAGAACATGCTACATTTTCTGAAAGATGACAGTCAAGAGAAAACCTCTTTAATGAGAGGCTTATTCCATGGCACTTCACGCCAGGAAACTATTGCAACTTCTACTGAAATATTTGGCACTAGACATGTCAGAACACAGCACCACATTAAATAATCTCCTGGTCTGATCCAGAGTGTCAGTATATAATCAGAAAACTACATGGAAGTCTTCCTGGTGCTGCTTTCTTTCTAATACAGACGCTGGAAGAACTCTTGCTAATTCTGTTCATTAATATTTGAAATCACTATTTAAAATTATTCTCAGAGATTTTTTTTTTTTGCAGTTGCTATATTCTTTATAGTACTATGCTCTTTGTATATATTTTTGATTTTATTTTTTATTGCTAGTCATCAATAATTTAAGGCTTTACAAAGAGTATATAAAAATTCAGATGTCAAGGGGAACATTTGGGCATTGCTTGTGTGTGTTTTTTAATTACTATTTTCACTTTGGTTCTTGAAAAATTCACCTTTAAATGTACTATTTTCTCTTGATGTCCTATGTCACAGCACCATGTAATTGCTAAAGAACGCAGTTTGAGGGTATTGTCATCTATTACTTTAGGAAAATTTGTTTCTCTTTAAATTCACTTACAAGGATGTTCCTTAACCCAGACAATGAAGACAATGTCTATACTAGTAAACAAAATAAGATTGAAGCCAAACCTCTGCCCTGAGGCACAGACTGGCTCTTGTTCATGTTGTTCAGAGCTATCTCTTTCCAGAGTAGTCTGATCCCATGGGACACAAGCCACTCAGCCCCAGCTCTCCCCTAGAATGTCTCTGATGCCCTTTCAGTCCAGCAACATAACTGATTAACATGTGTCTAATAGCAGTTGATATCAACTCAAAATATTCAAAATAATATTTGTGAGGGGGGGGAGTAGCTTACACTGGAAGGAGTCCAAAAACATAATATATTTTAGTCCAGGTTGATAAGAAGTATGATGATCAGGAGAACAAGATGTTTCACAGAAACAAGAAAGCACACAATCTGCAGAACAAACAGCTTTAGAGCTTGAAAGACATGTTTATTAAGGGTTATATTATATTCTTTTAAACTACCATGCTCCATTTCACCTTGTGAATAATTAGTCTTATGTCTACTGCCACCTGCAGTAGTCATGCTGTCAGTCAGGTAATGGTTCTTAAACAATATTGACAGTGTGTGTTTCTCCTTGCCTGACCAGCTATGACCAAACATATCAAAGGAGTTCTATTGTGTAGATTTGAGGGAATACATTCTCCATCCCTACTCTTGGAAGTCTTTGATCTGTCTGCTAAAAATGCTCATTAGTGGTGATGGACAGAGATTCAGAGGAAACCTGAGCATCATTTCTTTCCTTTGATGATTGTAGGGAGTATAGATAACTAGCTTTGTTTTAAATAGTTCCTTTCTATGAAGCATCTATCTTTTTCTCTAAGAACCACAAATCCGGGATACTCACAAGACTGGGAATTCCAGGACTAGCTATTCCAGGATATCCACAAGACTAGGAAAAATTTTGCAAATGAAAATTTTCTGGGATCTGTAATTCTGAATCTCAGAAGAAAGTGCTGAAGAGGTTGCAACCCTGAAAGTACCTATTGGAACTTGGACAAAGATCCAATGCCAGAACTCTACTCAGGGTTAAAGAAGGAATGTTTGTTATAGATTGTTACATTATGCTGTCTCAAGCAAACATCTGTCTTAAAAGAAACAGTTTAGATCAGAGAAAATACCACTCTGGCATTACCTGTTTTTGTGTACCCCACACAGATTTTCAGTAGGTTTTATAAATGCAACTCTAAAAGAACACATTAAAAATGTCATTCAAAAAAAACTATAAACCAGTGAGTGTCCAGAAAAGCTGAATTAGGAAAGGAATACAACCAGACAAAAAAAAAAAAAAAAGGAGGAAGAGTTATATAAAAACAAAAGTAGATTTTTCCATAGCTCACAATCTAAAGAGCACCTCAGATGAACAGGCAGTAGCTTTGTAGTAATCAAAAAGTACTTTTTTCACAGTGTAATTAAAATGTAAATTTTATTGTCTTAGGAAGTTGAAAAAGCTCAAAATTATTAAAATGCTCAGGAAGGGAAGGTTTTTCTGTAGCTGTTTTGTAAAGCTTTTCTGTAGCTGTACTGTAAAGACAGTAGCCTGAATGAAACTTCAGGAAGCCCTATGAAGTTGTTCCTGGAAAAAGAAAACAAACCAGAAAAGGTGTCACCTCATTCTTGCCCTACTTGTATTCTTCCCAGACATTTGATGTTGCCTCCAGGATGCTGGCCTAAATGAGCCTTCTGTTGCTTTCTGTTATAGACACACTAATATTCTTAAGAGAGCTGTAGGATTTCCACAAATGCCACTTTACAGACAGAATTTTGTACTGAACTTAATCATCTTCCACTTGAGCTAGAACTTTTTTGAATTTCTTTAAGGAATTTTACTCTAACAAGCCATGTACTCTAATAATGTCTGTGTAAGATGCTTAAACAAAAGCCACCTTGGCTTCTGTGGCTTTATGTGTGATAAGTTTTATTAAAATAAATTTAAAACATTATTTATGTATTCTAAATAAATAATACATACTTTTAAAATGTTTATATCTGCCTATACAAAAGTCAGGAATCTTCTGCCCTAAGTAGAACATGACACACTAATAATTGTCATTTCTCTTTTTTTTCCTTTTGCTTGGAATAATGCAAGAAATTGGATTTCAGGCAATTTTTTTTTTTTTTTTTTAGCCTACAGCTGGTTTCAAAAGACAGAAGTAGCAACATACTGCAAGGGAGTGATTGCTAATCTTTACAGTCTAGCACAGTGATTCATGTCCAGACTGTTCAGAGTTAGTGCCTCCTAGACACGATTTAACGTCTACCTTGGGCTCCGTGATTCAGCCATGATTTGGGCTGGAATGGAGTTAATGTTCAGATGGTGCCATGTTTCAGATTTGTGACCAAAGCACTGTTGATAACACATAAGTGTTTTAGCTGCTGCTGAACAGTACTTGCACAGTGTCAAGCTTCTCTCTTTCTCACTCTGCCATCCCAGCTAAGGGTCTGGTTGTAAACAGAGAGCTGGAAGGGGACACAGCCAGGACTGTTGACCCAGAGGATATCACACATCATATGATGTCATGCTCAGCAATAAAAACTGGGAGAAAAAAGGAAGGGTAGATGTTCAGGGATATGTTTGTCTTCTCAAGTAAGCGTTGTGTGTGAAAAGCCCTGCTTTGCCAATGGAAAGTACTGAATGAATTTCTGACTTTGCTTTGCTTCTGTGTGCAGCTTCTAATTCAACCTACTAAATTGTCAACCCACAAGTTCTCACAGTTTTACCTTTCCAAATCTCTCCCATCAGTGGGAGTGAGTGTCTGTGTCATGCTCTCCTGTCTGCCAAGGTTAAACCACAACACAGCCTTAAGATACAATACTGCATCATTTTGCATGCTTCTTTTCAGTTGGAAGCATCAGATACAATGTGAGGGCTGCATTTCAGCCTACTAGACTGTTGTTCTCATTGTACAAATCTGAGGATAAATACACTGATGGGCAGTGTATTTAGAGATGTTCTGATTTGGGAGATTCTGGAGAACTGGAAAAGCAAACAAATGAACAAACAGATCAGTATTACTGAAAAACACTGCATTTTGTCAACAGTCCTTTCCACAAACCACATTTGAGTTTTGGCAAAGGTAAACTGCTCACACAGAAAGAGTTAAAACTAAATGAAAAATAAATTACTCCTTCTCTACAAATTAAAGCAGAAATTTGTTCTATCAATTTTTGTGGGGAAGATACTCCCCCTTCTCATGGATATAACCTTTGTAAAGTCCTGTTGATATTTTCCCAATTAATTTCAGTCAAAAAATGAATGTATAGCAATCAGCATTGTAAAGCTGGGGTAAATAGTTGAATATTGCCAGGCTGGTGATGACTAAAGTGAAAACCAGAAATTCGTTACCCACTCTGCACAGTAATGAGCACTCACAGATGCAGCTTTTAACAGAAGCAACTTAACCTTAAAATCTGCAATTAAGAGCGTGGTTTCCACGGAGACAGCTGTGAAAGATGCAACGGAGTTGCAAAATAAACAAGTGGTAGAGAGTCAGACATACAAACTAGACTGAAAGTAAATGAAGAATACAGGAGCAAACAAGGTATGAATTGTTTTCTGCACTATAGCTCCTCACATGACCTTAATGTTTAGTTAGAAATATAAGCCATTCAGAAAAAGAAATGATGGAAGATCGTGTTTACAAGAAGTGCTACATTTCAAGAGATAAGAATATGAAGCCAGAATAGTGTATGTGTATATATATATATATTTATACACACATACAAAGCATTATGTGTCGATACTTGCAGCGGCTGGTATTCAACCTTACTGTACAATAATAGCAAGATGAAATCCCTTTCACATTTTGGAATACACTTCAGAATGTTACTAGATAGTAGTTCAAATGCGAACAGAATATGTTGTAGGAAAATAATATGCCTCAGAAAGGTCATAATTAAGAATGAAAAAATCAAAACTACAAGTTACAGAGTGCCAGTAATTCAGTTTCCAACACTGATTCAGATTTATATTTAGATGCCTAAATGTAAGTGGAAACAATCTTTCCTTGAATACTCTTAAGGATACTCACTCTTCTCCATCTATAAAGCACCCATTTTAGGAGCACTCAGACACCTCATGCTAGAGAACAAGCTGTATCTGCCTTTTACTGCAACTGGAATTTATCCTGTGATAATTGTCTTCATTGACATAATCAGCTATATCACTCAGTATCTAGTCAGGGACTTCATTTAGCACTCACATTGTTCAAAATGTGTACAGCTCTCAGATCCTGCTCTGGACATAGAGATATTCACAATGATGATCAAATGGCTGAAGTCTCTACTGTGAAGAAAGGTTGAGGGAGCTGGGCTTATTTAGCTTGGAGAAGACTACAGGAAGACCTCACTGCAGCTTTCCAGTACTTGAAAGAAGATTAGAAACAGGATAGAGACTGACTTATTACACACCGTTGACCTAAAACTAAGAGAGGGGAGTTTTACATTAGATGTTAGGGAGACATTTTTTACTCAAAGGGTGGTGAGACTCTGGAACAGTTTGCCCAGAGAAGCTGTGGATGCCCCATTCCTGGAGGCACTCAAGGGCAGGTTGAATGGGATCCCGGGCAGCCTGATCTGGTAGCTGGCAGCTCTGCTCATGGCAGGGGGGTTGAAAACAGGTGGTCTTTAAGGTCCCCTCCTATCCATTCTATGACTCTGTGATTTTATCACAGACTGTGCTTCTCTAAAGTCTCAAACACTCAAGCCAAGATGTCATCATTTCTTCCAGGCTGTGTTAATGGGATGCTATGTTAAAGCTGGAGGCTAGCACAACAAGAATATTATAGCCAAATGCCCAATTTGGATAGTTTGTATCTGATTATTAAAAGGGCTTGGCATTAAACTTCTGCTTTATGTGTAGTTTCCAGCTTCCAGCTCTTCTGTAAATCAGACTCACAGATCATGAATGAGATATGTAGAAGAGAGGCAAGATATGCTACTATCTAAGGTGTCTGCATTTTCCCAGAAAAATTTCAGAGCTTTGCTCAGTGGCAGTAATATAAAATGCAGAAGTTGGCTTCTATCTCAATCTATGTCTCTTATTCAAAGTATTGCTGTAATGACATAAGTTAAAATCTTTACATTCATTGAGTGCCACTGAGTCCATATCCCACAGAAGTAACTCTTTCCTAAATTGTCAGAACTGTGGCACAGTGAGCAGAGCTGAGGAATGGTCCATCAGTAGCTCCCAACAAGGCAAGCAGTGCAACACATTGAAAGGGCATCCAGGGGATCCCATCAGGGAGAACAAGAGTTAGGCCAGTATACAAAGTAATGTCTGAAGGATCCAGCCATCAGACAAGCTACCCATGGCACAGGGACAGGGGTCATGAAGGAAGCTGGGCTAGAGAAGGTTCCCCTAAAACCCAGACAGGGTCTGAAGAGACAAGGCTGAACTGAAAACAGCCAGCTTTTCTTATGTGCAGAAAATGCCAGTGGGACACCTAGGTGATGCTGCTCCGAGCCATTAAAACTTATTAGTGAATACATGACATAAACAATATTTAAGGCAATTCTCTGCTGATTTTGAGTCTTGTCTTCCTTCTACCAATCTTAGATTTTTCAACAAGGACCTCTGTGAGATTTTCTTTTGAAGTTTTTACTATAATTGGTTTTCTTCTGTGCTCCTTCATTCTGGAATAATTTTTCTGAGGGGTAGTAATCTGCACCGTACTCACTAGGTGAAGCCACACCAGGGTACTGTAAGACTACACAGTTTGTATCGTGTTAATAGCTATTAATTCTTCCAAACACCTTGGTAGCCCTTTTGATCCAAGAATTTCACTGGCATATTTACAGAAATGCCCAGGAGTCAGGAGTTTAGGCCGGGACCCTGTCAATGGTTTATGGGCTGGTTTGTCCCAGTTCCATGAGAGATGTGTGGGGGGACCCATGGACCCATGTCCCGGGAAAGGGGAAGGGGGAAAGGAAAAAGGGAGATGGGCCTAAAAATAAAACAGTGGCAATGATCTGAGGAAAGATAATGTACTAAATAAGATTTCAGAATGTAAAATAACACGATATAATACAATATAATTAGAATTGAAGCTAATAAGTCAAATAAAATGAGAGAGTGTCTGAAAACCGAAGGCCTTGTCCTAACGCTGAAGATGAGATGACTAGGGAGCATCTACTGCTGAGATGATCCGAAAGGGAAAAGAGTGATCTTGTGACTTGTCAACAGTTTTACCTTTTCCTCTGAGTGGGAAACAGAAAAACTCAACACAAACACAAAGTCCACTGGGGCACATAGTTCTTTTCTTCTGAGACAGGTATACCTGGAACTATCAATGATCCATGGAAATGGAGCATTAACTCTTTAACTCCCAGTGCGCTACATGATGTTATGGTATGGAATACCAATAACAAAAAATCATGAAATCACAACAGACCCAAATATTTCCCAAGCCACAGAGAATGTGCTGCAGAATATTCTTTCAATTTCCACCAGTACATACTCTATTTTCTCAACCTACAGTGTTATCTCATCCCTCTAGTAATGTATATCCATTCTGAAAAAATTCATCAATTAGTTTAGATAAATTTGAACTAATTGTCATCTGTGAATAAAATAATAATAATAATAATAATTAAAAAACAAAACAAAACAAACAAACAAGCAAACAAACAAAAAACAAAGAAAAAACAGAACATTGGATAGCAGGTAGTTTGCTTTTCCTAATATTTTTCACAGTACATTCTAGACATGATTGACATCTTTGTGTCATCTTTGCAACTCTCTGCTCAATCTTCTCCTCTAGATCATTAAATAATATATTAAAAATCTCTGAGTTTTGTGTGAAAGCTTGAATAATCTATATGTTAGTTTATTGGTATTCCTTTTAAATTCTTGAATTTTATGGTTTATGGTCCGGGGGAGTCTCCTTCTTTTCTCTTTTCTCTTTTCTCTTTTCTTTTTCTCTTTCCCTTCCCTTCCCTTCCCTTCCCTTCCCTTCCCTTCCCTTCCCTTCCCTTCCCTTCCCTTCCCTTCCCTTCCCTTCCCTTCCCTTCCCTTCCCTTCCCTTCCCTTCCCTTCCCTTCCCTTCCCTTCCCTTCCCTTCCCTTCCCTTCCCTTTTTATTTTCTTTTTTGTAGGTTTGCTTCATTTCTATTGCATTCTGACAACTTTTTTTTTCTTATTCTAACATTAGCATTAAAAATACATCAGGCTAAACCTACCATCTGTAATTTTCCAAGTGTTTATTCTTTTCACTTTAAAGTTTCTTTCATATGGTTCAATAGAGAAGGCTACAATAGTCTAGATGTTGATATTGATCTAATCAATGAAAAGATGCTAAGCGGTCTCATATTGCTGATGCCTGGCACTGGAGAAATTGTATGAAAAGATGTAGCGTAAGTGTAAGTGACATATAATAAATACTGTCTGTGCCAATGAATCTTGAATTTCTTCCTGATCAGTATGAATGTCTGTACCAATATTTCAGATGGACTATATCCCATTAGTTAAGAACTCTGGATGAGATCATGACAGAATTGTGTTAGAAAGCTACTAGGTTTGAAAGAATTTGTGGCCACATGCCTTGCTTTCTTGTGAAAGAAGGTGTGCTAGAATTTAGGCCACACTATAAAGTCAAATTGGGGCTCTACCACTGCATTTTAGGCTGCAACCAGTCCTGATGAGATGTGCTACATGTCCTCTGTAGAAAGCTTCTCTACTGAATCTTTTTTGGAATATAAGAACAGGAAAGACATCTAACACCCACTTCCAAGCCCTGAGATGTGACGTTTTTGTTTTTTTTTCAACCACATTAACATTCATCTGTTCTGTACATGCAGAGAATCTAAAGTTTAGGTGTCTGACTGTTTTTCCATGGGTGCTTATACATTCCCCCCCACAATTCAGAAACTACCAATACACTGATGTCCTATTAACACTCAGGTGAAACCAAGAAATCAGATCATACAGAAGATATCTACAGTGAGTAGTGCCTAATTTTGGTGTCTGGAGGTAGGAAGAAGTTACTTCTGAAATCAGATATGAGCTTAACTGTGATTACTATTTTAGTATCTAAAATTTCAGCACTTCTGGCTCATAGGTTTCAGTATAGATTTGGCCAGTTGAGAATGCAGAACAGAACCTCAGCTGAAGTGAACTGATTCAACTGTTCAGAAGATATTGGAGACGATGAGATAATGACAGTACTCTTAGTAACTCCATGAACAAGTAGCAACATCGTGAATGTAGACAGAAAATGTTACAGTGTGTTACAGCAACAAAAATCACAGAATCATAGAATCGTAGAATTATAGAGTCATAGAACAGCTTTATTTGAAAGGAAACTTTAAGATCACCTAGTTCAAAACCCTTGCCATAGGCAGGGTTATTGCCCACCAGGTCAGGGTGCCCAGGACCCATTCTGGCCTTGAAAGCCTCCAGGGATGGGTTAACTAAAACTTCTGTGGGGAAACTATATCAATGCCTCACCATCTTCTGAGTAAAAAATTTCTCCCTAACACCTAACCTAAATCTCCTCTTTTAGTTTAAAACCCTTGTCCTGTCACTATCAGACTATACAAAAATTGGTCCCCCTTCTATTTCTAAGCTTCCCTCAAATACTGGAAGTCTTCAATGAAGTTTCTCTGGAATCTCCAAACTAAACACAGCTAGCTCTTTCAACCTTTCCGTGATTGATGTTCCAGCCCTCTGATCATCTTTGTGGCCCCTCTCTGAACCTGCTCCAAATGCACTACATCTTTCTTATGCCAGTGGCCTCAGGCCTGGATGCAGTATTTCAGATGTGATCTCACAAGAGCAGAGTAGAGGGGAACAATTGTCTCCCTCACCCTGCTGGCCACCTATCTTTTCATGCAGCCAAGAATGCAGTTGGCCTTCTGGGCTGCACAGTGCTGGCTCATGTCCAGTTCTCTGTCCACCAGAACCCCCACATCCTTCTTCACAGAACTGCTCTCAATGAGTTCTCCTTAAAGCTGCAAGGGAGATTTGCAGAACTTTCTCTCTTGTTTTTATTCTATTCATTTTCTTCAATTATCATACATGGTTTCCCTCTAACACTACACCACAAGCTACCTCCCTTTCAGACATGAAAATAACACACTTACTAAGTTTCTAATGAGTCTTGAAATTGATCCCAGGAATCGGTTACGAGGAACAGCCAAGAGCTGCCAGCATTCATGAGAGCAGCTGAGGAGGTTTCAGCAGGGCCAGGAGCAGTAGCATAACAGCTCCACATATTCAAAGGCAACCCCAGGGACTGAGTGTCCAGGAGTGCATTGATCAAGAGAGGGAAGTGAGGATATGGTGTGGCAGTTTGTGCTGCTGTTAAGATGGCAGTTAACAGAACATGTGAGTGTGAAGATGGCTAATTTCTCTCCTCTGGGAGCAGCAGGGTGTAACACTCTGTTGAAGTAAATACGGTGACCATCCACTGAAAAAGGGGCCACAACCTTCCTGAGCAACCAAACAGACCTCCCAAAGACTGACGGAGCTGCCCAGTCCTTTACCTGTGGGGAACTCCAGTGTCTGGAAATCTGAGAGTTGAGGATGGAATCATGGGTGCAAGTGTGCCCAGCTCAACAAGTTTTTTGGGCAAGTGATCAAGTTGTGAGAAGAAATCACCAGGCAGTGTAGTATTCAGAAAGTGGAGATATAAGTTAATGTGTGGTGTTGTGCAGTGACACAGGTAGTCTGACAGCCAAGTCCTAATTCTTTTTAAGGGGAAGAAGTAAGATGAGGGAGACATCTCTATTGGGAGCAGAAGGGATAGTGTCTCTTTTGATCCCAAAGTTCTTCTGAGCAACAGATACAAGACTCTGGGGTTGGAAGGAGGAGAGAGCATGGGCAATGTTTGAGCCAACAAAACCAAATTAAGTTGGTTCAACCAAACACCCATATAAGAACCAGTGTCATAAAAAATAGGTGAAGGGTATCCGCAATTGGGGAATCATTTGTCCCTTGCATAATCTCTTTAGAGTTTTGATGTCTGCTGACTTCATGAGGAAGCTACCAGGCCCAAGAAAGCCAGAGGACTACTACTGGCTCCTACTCCTTCAAGTTGGATCACATGAGGCTGCATCATGGAGTCGATGAAATACCTGAAGAGATCTGGTGTCACTTGGAAAGACATTCTTACCTTTAAACTGGAGAGAGAGATTTGAAGAGCTGACTATTCAATGGATAAATGGCCACAAAGATGATCAGAGGGAAAGAGCACCTCTCTTATGGTGAAATGTTGAGGTAGATAAACTTATTTAGTCTGAAGAGAAGAAGGCCTCAGAGAAGCTTCACTGTAGTCTTTCAGCTCCTGAAGGGAGCATAGAAACAGGAGACTGACTTTTTACATAATCTGACAGTGAAAGGACAGGGCGGAACAGTTTTAAACTAAAGAGGAATGATTTAGATTAGATGTTAAAAGGAAAGTTTTTTGCTCAGAAGGTGGTGAGGCATTGGAACAAGCTGCCAGAGAATGCTCCATCTCTGTGTCATGGTATTCCATAGATCAACCAATCGTAACACCATGCAATCAAATGGTGGAATTGGGGCAGCTGCTAAAGAACTACAGTTCTCAGAGTGCTCTGCTTCTTCCCACATGATTTCTGAGAAGGAAGGTATGTGGAGAGGGGAGGATGTTCCTCCTCTTTCTGCTCTGCCCAAGTTCAACATGTGGTTAGGAGATATTCTCTCTTTCCCATTTGTGTGACATTACTCCTGATTCTTTTTGTACTGTATTATATCACATTCGTTTACTATTTTAGGAAAATAGTTTTCTCATTATCTCAATAGGGTAGTTTCTTCTTCTCACTTCTCTGCCAGCTTCCCTTGGGGGAAGGGTGGTTGGAAGATCCTAGCCCCCCGTCATGGACAAACGGCCCTCAACTTGCAGCACTCTGGAATTGTTTGAGTCCAGTTTTGATGGGCCTGGTAAATTTACCTGGTAAATGTAAATGACATGGAGATTGGAACTATATGATCTTTGAAGTCCCTACAAATTCAAGCCATTCTATGATATTTTTTACGGAGGATTCTGAAGACTTGGAATACTTCCTCTTTATCTGTAGCATGCCCTTTTTTATAAGACCTATGAGGAAGCGTTAGACTGCTTCTGGCCTCAAAGAACATAATTTTGTTTTTTTTTATTATATCATTATCAATTAGAAAAGGCTCAGAAATTCATACAGATTTGAATTGTTTATCAAAAGTTTCTTAAATCTTATTAAACATCTCAATTGTATGTAAACGATTATGATGGTAGTAATATTATGAAAAGATACAGAATTCATTACATGATGTTACTACTATGTCTAAACTCAATCCCTAAGTTTCTATTTGTGTGCAGTTTTGAATGAGTGCACTGTTTATCACTGTCTTTCTCAGCCCTGACTTATGCATAGTCTTAAACATTTGGGTCTATTTTGGTCTGAGAGCAACATAATATTAAGTGAGCTAGCCTCAGGCTCTGAAGATTTGTTGGGCTGCCTCCTCCAGCTCTTTCTAGCTGCAGACCTGGCCAACTGTATGAAAAAAAGGAGAAAAAAAAGAGGAGCAGCGTAGCATGGTATAATCTTATTTATTTATCTAGTGAATTAATGTCAATAGAAGAAGCTAAATGAAACCAAAGATGAAATTAATTTTATTATCTTCTCTCAGAACATTTGCTTTTTTAGCCCTGATTATACAGATTGTATTGTATATTGGTTCTCAGAATCAGTTTTGTAGAAGACTAAAGTGTTTGCAGTCTTTTTTTCAGTTGAGCCATATCTTCCTAACATTTATTTTTGTTCCAACTAATGAAGTATAGCAAAAATGTTATTTCTTAGTAACCCTAGGTTTTTTACACACTCCTTTTTTACAACATAACAACTACTCACTCACCATGGGCTTATGACAACTATGTTCAGGGATTTTCTGCATTTATATTTACATAGAATCATAGAATCTTCTGAGTTGGAAGCGAACGTGAAAAGTGATCTAGTCCAACTCCCCTGCAATGAACAAGGGTATCTACAGCTAGATCACACTGCTCAGACACCCATCCAACCTGTCCTTGAATGTTATGATAGGTCATCCACCACCTCTCTGGGCAACCTGTTCTGTACCTCATCAAGTTTATTGTAAAAAACTTCTTCCTTATATCCAGTCTCCTGTCTTTTAGTTTGAAACCATTTCCCCTTTCCCTATCACAACAGATCCTGCTAAATAGCCAATCTTCTTCCTTTTTATAAACCTCCTTCAGAACTGAAAGGCCACTGTCATGTCTCCTATGAGCCTTCTTATCTCCAGGCTAAGCAGTCCCAGCTTTCTCATCCTGCTCTCATAGGTGAGGTGTTTGAACCCCTGGATCAATTCTATGGTCCTCCTTCAGATACATTCCAACAGAGTCACATCTGTCATCTACTGAGGACTCCACATCAGAATGCAGTACTCCAGGTGAGTAGAAGGGCAGAATCACCTCCCTCAACTTCTGAGGAAACCCAGGATACGGCTGGCTTTCTAGGCTGTAAAGTTGGATTGCTGGCTCATGTTCAGCTTCTCATCCACCAGTACAGTCAACTCCTTTTTGGTAGGGCTGTACTCCATCCTTTCACAGAATCACAGAATTGTAGAGATTGGAAGGGACCTCTAGAGATCATCTAATCCAATCCCTGCCAAAGCTTTCATCCCTTAGCTTGTACTTATCATGGAGGTTGCTGCAATCCATGTTCAAAACCTCGCACTTGGATTTGTTCAACCTCCTGATGTTTACCTGGGCCTATTGCTCAAGCCTGTCTAGGTCTCTCTAGATGGCTTCCTGTCCCTTAGGCCGATCAATCACACCACACAGCTTGGTGACCACATTGACCCCATTGTCAATGCTACTGATGAAGATGTTCAAGAACACTGGACCAAGTACTGACTTCTGAGAGACACCACTTGCAATTGATCTCCACCCAGGTATGATCTAACAATCAGTTTCTAGTGTACTGGACAATATGCTTGTCAAATCTGTATCCTACAAATTTGAACAGAAGGATGTTATGGGGGGTGATGTCAAAGGCCTTACTGATGTTTAGATAGATGGCATCAGTGGCTTTTTCCTTCTCTACTGACTTCATGTAGAAGGCAACACCTTCTCCTTTCCTTCCTCACCTGTCCCTTCTGAACATCTTGTAGCAATCAATAGCCACATTCCAATCATGGGAATCACTGCACCAGGTTTCAGCAATGGCAACTGCACTATGGCTTTCCAGTAGCATGGGAGCTTACAACTACTCCTGTTTCCAAAGCTGTGTGCATTGGTGTAGAGGCCCTTCAGCTGGGCAGATGGTCTTGTTGCCTTCCTTACTGTTGCCCTCATCATCATAACATGCAGCAGGTGGAGGGAAACCACTAGCACCTCGTCCCTCTAACTTTGCTGTGCTAACCTACATCTCGTTGTGGGCAGGCTCACTCTTTCCCCCTTCAAACCTAGTTTAAAAGACTGTCAGTGAACCCAGACAGCTCCTGGGCCAGAATTCTTTTCCCTTTTTGGTCTAGGTAGGCCCCATCTGCAGCCATCAGGCCAGGTGCTGAGTAAACAGCCCGATGGTAGAGAAATCCAGAATTTCTATGGTGGCACCAGATTCTTAGCCACATATTTATCAGTTGGGTTTTCCTGATCCTCTCAGTAGCCCTCCCTGCCACTGAAAGGGTAGAGGAAAGCATTACCTGTACTCTCACTTTGTACACTAACCACCTCAATCCCATGAAATCCCTTTTTATAAACCTCATGCTTTTCTCAGCAACTTCATCATTTCAACCTGAACTATCAGAAAGGTACAATAATTATAGGGGAAAACCAAACTAGGGAGTCTCCTAGTAATGTCCCTGACAACAGCCCCAGGGAGGAAGAGCACTTTCCTATGGGTAGGGTTTGACCAACATATGGGTTTTCCATTCTCCCCAGAAGGAAGTTGCCTACAACGATTATCCTTCTTTCCTTCTTAATGGAGGGAATCTTGAATTGTGGTATTGATTCTTACACTCCAGGCAACTTCCTGGATGCAGATTCCACTGTATCCTCGCTTACCTCTCTCCTGAGATCCAGGAGCCTCAAACATATTATGTAGGGGAACCTGGGGAACTGAGGTAAGTAAGGAAGAGGTTTGCCTACAACCCTGATCAGGGACATGTTTCCAAACCTCCACATCTCTTAGGTCACCTCCCTCTGCCTGATGATGGCAGGGAAGTGGGTCCACCACTACTTGGGGTGTATCACCCATCACTTTTCTTGCTGGTATGGCAGGGAGTTGCTCCACCAGTCCATCTCACTGGTTGCACTCCCTGATGCTCCTTAATCTCTTTACCTTCTCCTTGATCTCTGCCACTATACAGAGCAGATCTTCCACCTGCTCACACCTCACAGAGATGATATCCCTGCCACTCCCTGATGGCAGCAAGAGGCTTAGACACTCACTGCAGACAGACATCTGAAAAGCCACATTTCTGGGCAGGCATATTCCATCTGGTTTGCCACATTCTTTTTGGCCAGGGTTTTCTGCCTATATTACAGAATGTTCAATTGCTGTCTCTTTACATAACAAGAATATAATAGATTAGAATAATTCAGCTGGAAGGAAGTTTTGAAGATCACCTAGTCCAACTGTACAACCTCTCCAGGGCTAACCGAAAGTTAAAGCATGTTACTGAAAGCACTACCCACTTCAGAATCACACAAAATTGAAGGGATTGGGAGGGGCCTCAAGAGATCATCAAGTCCATGGCCCTCCCCCCACTAAAGCAAGTTCCCTACAATAGGTCTGACAGGTAGCCATCCAGACAAATCTTGAATATCTCCACACAAGGAGACTCCACAGACTTTCTGGGCAAACTGATTCGGTATCCTTCATCTTCACCGTAAACTTTTTCTGCTTGTCTTTATGGTACTTCCTGTGTTCAAGTTTTAGGCCACTGCTCCTTGTTCTATCCTTGTGCACCACTGAGAAGAGCCTGGTCTCATCCATCTGCCTTCCAACTCCCTTTAGATATTTATAATCATCAGTCAGCTCCCCCTCCCCCCCCTTCCCTTCAACTTCTTTTCCCCAGGCTGAACAGACCCATGTTTCACAGTCTTTCTTCATAAGAGAGGTGCTCCAGGCACTTTATCGTCGCTGAGATTAGTTTGCCTTTGTAGAACCAATGGCACGTTTGATGGATCTGTAGTAGAGCACTCCGTCCCCATCTTCTCACCTCACAAATTTTAACGTGTATTATGAACAGTGAGAAACATAATACTGCTTACTAGTGCCATAGTTTACCTCTCTTTCTTCATCACAGGTCTTTTAAACCAGAAGACTGAGAAAAAGTTACATAGATCTGTGTCCAGTGTAGAAATAATCACTTCAAAATGTGAAACCTAGTCTCTTTTTTTTTTTTCTCCTATGTAATGTAAAAGTGGAGACATTTAGAACATACGCTGTTGAGACAGTCACCCAGAAAATGTCCATAATTACTCATAAAATGAAAGATAGGAGTCAGGCACATGCCATGTTGAAGTAATTTTGTGTTATACAAATAAAGAATTTTGTAAATTTTGTATTTGAAAATCCATGTTCCTTTAACTGTCTTAGTTTAGTGTTAATATGTACTCTGACATCTGCTTTACTAATAGGATAATTTTGCAAAATTATCATCATTTATTTGGTTTTACTTTAGTCATGCAATTGGATGAAAATCTACATGTCAGCCATTTGGCCAGTAGCTAAAGAGTGAAAAAAATCTGTTTTGAACTGGGGACTTATTTCAACAAATAATCTGGTTGTGCATTTTTTTTAGCTAAATTTAGATTTCAAAGTAGAGAAAAAGGTCATCCCATCTCATAATACATTTAAGAACATTCCTTTGTTATGTGGAAGTTTGAGATTGCAGCTTTGAATTATGATGCTTGAAAAAAAAAAAAAAGAAGATGTTGAATGCTTAAAAGCCATAAACTGTAATGAAATAATCCTGTATTTAATTTAAAAAGTTTGGAAAGTGCTGTATATTTTGACTTTACAGTTAATTTCTGTCCTGTTTTGTAAAGTTAAAACATCACATGGACTACTGTAAAGTATAACACAAAATCTTTGCATTCCTTTGTGTGGATATTCCACTTTTTTGGCATCCTTTTTCTGTCAATACTTACATCTGTTGCTTAAAATGCTATTCCTGGTACAATTGTTTTTTAAATGCAAACCCATATGTGTGATCTCAAGAGAAGCTGGTAAATTTCACCAAATGGGCATCCCTAAATTACATGCCATCTGCAGCTAGTGATGAGAGGACTAAACCCAGTCAGCTGTGATCTTTCACCACTGCATCCATCATTTTGATTGGCTCTAGGGAAATCAACAGCTTTTGGCTTGAACTTTTCCCACCCCAACAGGTTATTATGGACTGGTTGAGATGTTCTGGCTAATGAATGATCTCTTTTATCTGTAGTTAGATCTCAATGTGTTTTCATGTAGAAATCAGTGGCAAAACTGAAAAATTCAGTAGAGCAGAAGCAGATTCTTATTCTAGCACTGATTCAGATTTCATGAGGTATAAGTGCGTATAGCCTTATTAACTCAGAGACACTGTTGAAATATATAAAATATGGAAGAAAATTTAAGAAACATTATTATTGTCTATGTAATTGTAAATGATAGTACTAAAAAAAAATGAACTTTTCAGAACAGCATGTTCTCATTCCGAAGGGATAATTGCTAAAGTGGGAATTACTGTCTTATAGCATGTTTGACTTCAGAATCATATTAGAGACAGAAAAAAAAGAAGTAGTAGGAAAATAATATACAGAGGCTACCTTACTGAGGAAAAAGTGTTCTAAAATTTATGTCATTAATCCTCCCTTTCACTGCTACCTTATATCATATTCCTTTAATGTTATAGTACAAGTTATTGTATTGTATTACTTTTAAACAACTGACATTATCTACCTGGGCTTGAGTAAAGCATTTGGCAATGTCCCACATGACATCCATGTCTCTAAATTAGAGAGACATGGATTTGATGGATGAACCAAGCAGTGAATGAGGAAGGACTTTTGAAGAACAGCTGTGGATATCTATGGAGAAAAGAGAAACCTGGGCTGTGCCTTTACAGTTCAGAGAGACAGCTCCTCATAGACAGGCGTGTGATCAGGTCCTTGTAACAAATGAAGTAGCAAGTATTCTTATTTTTCCATTGGGTGTTTTCATGAGGCATCATGTTAGATAAACAAGACTCTAGAGTGATTGGACTTCACCAGATGCCAGTTGCTTTGATAGGGTTTGGGTGATACTTTCTGCATCAGGCATCAAAAAAGTAAGGCGGTGTTTAATTGTAATCTGGTGGACAATTGTAATTGTAATTCCAGTGTTTAAATTTACCTTTTGGTCATTCTTCATTTTCAAGCTTTTTCTGCAGTTCTAGGGTTATAATATGCACAGATGACATGCTCTGAGATCATATTTCTCAGAAGATTTAAGCAAATAAATGACTGGTATCTGTAAATAGCTGTATCTAAGGGTTAGGTACTGAGTTGCTCAAACCCCTTAGAGTTCATGTGCCTAAAGGATGTCTCACAATTCATTTTCAATTGCCTATGGAGTTCTTTAATTGGCACTAAAGAATTTGAAATTTGGGAATTTTTAAGATAAGATAATGAGGAGTCTTAAGGATAACAATTTTGGGATTTTGATTTCTAAATTGCACACATATTTAAATTTAGATGCCTGAATTATATTTTATCCTGTTCATTAGCTTTCCAACGCTTTAGTTTCCCATGTGTATAATATATCTTTCTTTCAAAACTCTGGATGCTGTCAGAGAAAGTACTTTAAAGTCTGTGCATCCTCATCTCCTTTAAAAGCCTATTTCATAGAATCTCCAGTAAATACTAAAAGTTTGAGATAAGATGTTTAGGATTTTAAAACATATTATGAAAGGGAAGAAAAACAGAGGATGGTACTAAAAAGATAAATTAACTGGGAGATAAGGCATCATGAAAATAATCTTCTCTAGCTTTTTATGGTCCTCCTTTTCTCTGACTCTCTTGTGCACAATGACTCAAAAGTAGTTCAGTACTAATCTTTCAATTCCACTTAATGCGTCAGGAAGTTAGATGCTTAAATAACCTTTAAAGTAATATTTCTTTTCTCCTATAAGTGACTAAAGATTCAGAACTGAGAATTTGTGAACTTGCATTCTCAAGTTGCTTTGTGTAATCATTTCCTGCTTAGGCTGATACAATATGTGATATATATCTCACTTCACCTGATTGCTCACTGCATCAGTGTTGTGGTAAGCATTATGTTTTAATGAAAGCGTCTTCTTCAACAGAAAAGATCAATTGCAAACAAAATGATAAAAGAGAGAAATAAGAAGGTAAAATTGGTTATAATTGGTTATTATGCTAGGCTAACTTTCTAGTTAATCTCTGTGAATTATTGTAAAAATTAAAGCCAGAACAAAACCCTCAAAAACAAATAGTGGGAGAAGAGAGAATGCACTGCAAGAGTCACTTGCAGAGAGCAGCAAAGGCATCTGTAATATTGTATGCACAGTTTGCTATCATCCATGCACTATACCAAAAATATATCAACCGATGGCAGATTCTAGCAATAGAATCTGTCAAGCATTTACTCCAAGTGCTTAAACATGACTTGCAAGCAGCAGAAGACAGGAAAAGTCCTTTAGATTTAAAAAAAAAATCTAGTGCAAAGTAAGGCATATTATTTTATTCCCCCGCTTGAAAGAGCTACATGACTGTGACAGTGACTTTTCCAAATTATGTACTTCCTCTCCAAAGTATTGCTCACTTAGATGTCTGAAAAAAGCAGAGACCTTTGTATTGATTTTTTTCAAGTTGTTTTTTTTTTTTTTTTTTTTTTTTGCTAGTGTGTATTCTTCAAGACTAATGTTAGGACCCTCTCACAGCTTTGCACCATTACCTTTATTTATTACATTTACCGGAAACATTTTCTCTTTGATGTCCATGGCTCAGATTCTGAATAGTTGCAATAGCTAGAAAAAAATCAACACCTTGGTGCTACCAACTAAAGCTTGCTATAGGTGACAAAAAGCATTCTCTAAGGCAATGCTACAAAGTGCTTAATAGTATCTATTTTATTTGAAAAAAAACAGAGATAAATAGTAGAAATGTCAAGTATTTTTCAGATATTCTTATACTCTCAAAGAGTGATCTCTAGAGATCCATTCCAACTCCTACAATTCTGTGATTCTGTATGAATATTATTGACTTAGGCAAACACAAGATTATATGTAGAACACTTTTGCTTCTTAATGGCAAATTGAGTAAAGAATGATGAGGATGTCTCCAATTGTATTTTGTTTGTAGAATCCATTAGGCTTACCCAAATAGGCAGAGGATGAAGACCAGTTCCTACTAAACAGAACAGATCAAAAATGCCATTTCAGACAGGAAATGAAATCCAGACTATCAGAGAAGATGGGTAAGATGGTGAGTTTTAGCTAAATGAAAGAGTTCTGTTCATGAAAAATTACTAAACATTCTCTACATTCGATCAGAGAAGCTAGGAGATTTAAAGATTTCATGTCATAGTCTTGGAGCTCTGTTCTACATGAAGCTCCACTGTACTTGAGAGGGACGATAGGATGAACTCAGTTTGCAAGTGCTTGAACATTGATCTTGAAGGAATTTGAGTGTTCTAAACTAAAATGTACTAATTTATTGCATCATTATTTTCCTCCATAAAAACTTGATTATCCTTAGTACAAGTACTTAACTTTCAGTTTCTGTTTAAAGGCAATTTAACAAATCTACTTATTTTGTTGGTTAACAGTAGCAACTACAGGAAAACATTTCAGGATTGAATGTAGATATACTTCTTGGCCCTAGTGCTCTTCATATCACTATGTATTTCTTGTTTTTGAGTTTTTATGTTATTTTGATGTTAGAACATAGAGTGGAATCTGCATTTATATATTTATGAAAAAAGGTATTGAGTTTGAACAGCAGCTTTTTTTTCTTTCTTTCCCCTTTCTCTTATTGTTTTTCTGCCAGAGAAAAAATAAAATACAAAAACAAAGAGAACAACTTTCACAAAAGAAAAAATACCTCAATTTTGTTTTATTAAAAGTTTGAAATAATAGAGAATAAGAGAATATAGTTTTGTAAAAAGTATGATGGTCATTTTTTTCATGTTGTTTTGTTTTTGTTTTTTCTTTTCTCTGAAGTTTTTCTTTTAGTGGAACATCAGGTAAAATAAAATTTGCATAATCTAGTGTGTTTGTACATAAAAAATACATACACAACCTGTAGTTATTTCTATACTTGTGATGCAGCGCATCCAGACTGCTCTTCTGAGAAAAGGAAAATTTACTTTGCTTGTCTCCCTAACCTACCATCAAAGAGGACATCATTATGCATACTGGTATACTGGTGTTTGGGGCACACTCAGGAGGGTTGCAGTGTGAGCTATGGAGCGTGGAAATCCTTTTCCACTCACATTCATACAGAAGGTAGACAATGAAGAGTATTTTACAGAGTGACTGTAGTAAAGATCCAGCAGGGTGAGTACACAATACAGAGAATCTAAGAAAGAAAACGGAGAGGGATTGGGGTGGGAGGTGAATGGGAAGAGAGATACTGTCTGCCAACTTCTACTTCTTTGTCTTCATTCTCTCAACTTTGTCCACTACAGTCTGGATTTTGCTTCATTCTTGTCACTGAATATACCCTTTGGAGTGATGCAGTCACAGTGAGTCTTTCAGAATATGCAAGCACAACAGAGACACCAGCTTGTGTTGCATACTAGAAGGGTATGTTCTCATTGTTGCACTCCAAAGGGACTGCTCTTCCTAGTTCAGTTAAAACAAGAGCCAAATTTTTGATCTGTGTTTCTATCCAAACAAAATGATACTGTTATTGATTGTTTAATTTACCATAATGTACATCCATCTCTAGTACATTCACACAAATTGGTGATAAATAAAATGTGAATTGTTCAGGAAAAGAGTTAGGTGGAGGCAACCAAACTCAGATCCTAAAATTTTAGCATTGTAGATGACAACTGACCAGCAGCCAGATATATTAAAAGATATGCATAAAATGTCTGTGATAGACACAGTCACTGGTTCCCCTTCTAACAGTTCTGATCTGACATGAGAAATAACTTGCTTAGAATTTTTTTTCTTACATGTTAGTATCATTTCTAAGTATTGAGGTTTGTGACCTTTTATTCCAGTCTACATAGAAGAGGGTCAGGCACCATATCAGGAAGACCTGGGAAAAAAAAGGGTAGTTTTTGGACTTGAACTACATTTTGGATTCAAAATGTTTGGAGTAGGAATTGCTTTACACACCTTAAGATCTCTGTAATGTGAATATGTATCTGTGCTATTGTCTACATATTTCACAGAATCACAGAATAGTAGGGGTTGGAAAGGACATCTAGAGCTCATAGAGTCCAACCCCCATCACAAAGCAGCTCCCTAGACGAAGTTGCACAGGTTGATGTCCAGGTGGGTTATGAACGTCTCCAGAGAAGGAGACTCCACAGCTTCTCTGGGCAGCCTGTTCCATTTCTCTGTCACCTGCACTGTGAAGAAGTTCCCATGCACATTTGTGCAGAACTTCCTATGCTTGTTTGTGGCCATTTGCCCTCATCCTGTTGTCACACACTGCAGAGAAGAATCCAGCCTTGTCCCTTTGCCTCCTGCAAATTTCTGTAGTGACAACTAAGAAAAACAAATATACATTGGACAGGTTTGTTTTCAGTGGGCAATATCAGCTACCCCCTCTAGGCTGACTGGACTAAAGCCATAAAAGTCCCTTATTTTTTACCAATGAATGTAAGAGTAGACAATTTCTTAGATACAGCAGCAAGCTAGGATCTGATTTACTGATTGAAGAGACAGATGCAGATAAAACACAGCCTGATTAATACTCTGTCTTCATGTTTGAACAACTGATTTACTAGCTTTCACTACCCCAGGTGAAGAAACCTGCATTTGGCTTGTTGAACCTTGACTCCTGAAATATATGTTTTCTCCTAAAAGTAAACAAGGCAGCAAAAGCCAACCAACCAAACAGAAAACCTGCAAAACAGATTTCAAACAATGTTTGTTCTTTGACTAGATAAATCTCATTTTCTAGCGGTTTCAGGGAGTTCATGCTGTTGAGATGGCAGTGAGCTGCCATGCCAGTTCAGCTCTCAGTTGCACTTTGCACACTCACTGGAGAAGGATGAAACATGTTCTGTCCTTATTTAGTCCAAATAATATTTGTTCATAATGATGTTGTCTGTACTTCCAAAGACGTTTCAGCCCCATCCGGAAATATTTCTCCCGTGCCTTTTTGCAACATTTATTTATTTATTTATTTATTTATTTTACATCACAGGGGGTATATTTTCAGGTCTTGGAGCATGTTAAGTTTTATATGTTCTAATTCCTTGATCACCTGTTCTGGCTGAATCTTACCTCCTTCAATATTTTTTCTTGTTCTCTTGGGAAATTTATGTCTGTTTCTGACATCTGTCCCCAAGCCATCTGTGTGAACACAGAGGCAAAGAATTCATTTGATTGCACTTTAGTTATGTCTGTCTCTTCAGTCAGTAAATTACCCAGGCCAGCTCTTAGAATTTCTACTGTCTCTTCCAATGACCTCTTGTTCAATATGATCTCGAATAAAAGAAAACTTTGTTATTTATCTTAACCTCTTCTGCAATTTTCCTTTCATTTCACATCTTCACCATTCCTAGCAGATTGCTGTGTTTTCTACCATTATGTCACCTCTTCAGTTATCCTTATTCTTTTAATATCTTGCCTCAGCCTCTTTGTTGTCTTTGAATAACTTCTATGCTGAGTTCTTCATTTCTTTTTTTTTTTCTTTCAGAAGCTGTTTTCATTTGTTGGATAATTCTGAGAGTGATAGAGCACACATTAATTTATTCAGCAGTGCTTTTTACCTCCACATTGTTATTTTTTTTCTATAGTTTTATTTCATTTGATTACACAAAATACACTAGCAATTTTAAACATGCACAGTGTAAATAAGCAAGAAGTAAAGTTTAAGCATACTGGAGGCCATTTCCAGCTTCAACACTGAGCTGATGTAAACTTGGGGAAAACAAGACAATGTAAGAAATCCTAAGGCTAGATGAAGGCTTGACATCTGTGGCTGGCAAAATATTAAAAACAGTAAACTGGCAGAACTTGGTCACGTAATATGGTAGTTCTTTAGACACTGTACCATGTTTTCTCAGGATCATGGGATGCAGTGCTGAAAAATTTTAACAGAGATACATAGGTAGAATGTTTTGTAAAATTTGGTTTTCTGGAGGATATTTTAAGGTGGGACACTATAATCCTGCTGACCACCATCTATAGTCTTTAAATATATAACTACAAGGAATGTTTCTAGGAACTTAAAACCTATCTCAAATGTTGTGTTCGTGAGAAAGTGAAAAAAAAAAATGGCTTTCAGTATAAAACAGTGGCTCCATGCCTTGTTATCATTTCCATTCTTATGTTGCACAGAGATGTTTGTAGAACTTTATTTTGAGGAAGGGGGAACCTGGACCGTAATGCACAATACATTATGAGAACAAAGTACAGTTTGCAGAACAGGCTAATGAAGAATTACTGATATGACTCCCACCAAAATCTACAGCAGTACTTTGAACAGAGAGTTTCAAGTCAAAAGCCTTCAGACAAGAGTTTTTCAGTTTTTAATTCCTCAAAGCAAACCTTTTCCACAGGGAAAGAAACAAAACGGCATAATCTTTGAACTTTTTTTATGTATAACAAATATATGTTTTTGTAAAGTGCTTTTAGACCACCAGATGAAGTTCACTGGGGAAGTGGAAAATATCATTAAGAAATACACTGCCTTGATTTTCCACATGTTTTGACTTCATTTGGTAGCTAAATACTACACTTCTTTGTCTACAGTGAAGTCTGAGACAAGATGCAAAGTGAAATTAGATTGCATATTCTAGTTCTCAGTTGGTATTAAGGTCACACCAAACTGCATCTATAAATTACACAGGCACAGCCAGTTCTTAGTGCAACCCCTAAGGACGCTCCAGTGCAGCGGTGTGAAGAGAGGATTTCTTAGGCTTAGCATTAGGCATAATCATTTCAGGACATGTTTTCCCCCAAGCAGTCTTACAATAGTCCTCAGTTTGAGGACAATCCACCTGATGCAATTCTCATAGTACACTGACTTGCAACAGCTCTTGTAACTCTGGTCAGTCCTAGTCTATCTCCCTGATAGCTTTCAGGACATTTCTCCCCCTCAGTTCTCTGAAGTGACTTTGAAATAGGCCTGTTACAATAGTACTTCTCTTTCTTGTGTTGCAGAAAACTCCAGGAAGTATGGGAAGGATAACTCAGTAGTATCCACTAAGGAGTTAAGGTGTCTGAAGTATTTTTTATTACACTATTTCTGAAGGGAAGTATTGTCACCCCCTGTTAAATAACAGAGGGATTCAGTTATCGGGGGCTTACTCTTAGCGACAACAGCTCAGTGAGACCTTACACAGGGAATCAACTAAAACCAGACCAGAGGGGTTTAGTTCTGGCACTGACAGTAAAAACATGAGGTTATTTTAGTCTTGAAGCTGCCCCAAGAAGCTCTGAATAGTATAGTAAATGGATCTAGGAAAGTTGGATTTAGGAGTCAGACACGTAAATACTTCTTAAGAGCTTTTCTGAGAAACTCACTGCCGATAATATATGAAGTAGAGTGGGAACCTGAAACTAGTGCTGTAAATGCTGAGGTATTCCAAAACAACTGATGCATTCTTTATGAATAGTCCCTAATGCTGCAAGTCACATGTTCTTGCATAATGTTCTGAAGAAAAATACACTAGGAGTTTCTCGATAAAAAAGGCTTTCACTTGAAAATGTCAGCAGGTTGAATGTTATGGTGAAATAAAGATTCAGCTTAAAGTGTCTAATAATCCCTGGGCATTTATCTGCAATGTGGGAAACTCAAAGAGATATTTTTCTTCACTTTTTTCCACATAGAGACGAATACCTTAGCCACATTTTTATTAGCTATTTGGGGGTCAGTATCCCCTGTTCATTTATGCTGGCTTGTTCCTTTCTGCATAGATGGTTAAATATCATTGAAATGGAACTACAGTTTTGGCAATGCGGAGCTTCCTGAAAAATCACTGCCAAATTCCACCCAAGTCAAATATGCAGTCCTACTGTATTAAAGCTTCAGAGTTCAAGTACAAATATGGACCAAAGTGGGGTTTCTAGGTTGATCCCAATGAATTCTGGAGTAGACCTGAACCAATTTTTTATGTTATCATCTTTATTTCACACCTTAGATTTTTCCGATTACTTGATTTATTTTGCAGTATAAGAATTCTCCTGAATTTTATGCTATATTTTTTTTAATTTGGAACCTCAAATAACTTCACTGGGATAGTCAATAGCAAGTTTCTAACACTAGTAATCTCCCTTCATTATCTTTGAAATGCTTAGCTGTAGGCAGACCAGATTTAATCCAGCTTCATCATGGCTGAGGTCCTTTGTGTCTTTTCCCTTTTAGATACATTTAAGGAAAATGCCAAGCACAAGTGAATTACTGTGTTCACCAAGAAATTACTTTACTGGCACTTGTCTAGAAACACAGAAAAGACACAACCTAATTCGTCCAAAAAGGTGAAAATAAAAGCTGTGCAATGACAATATACTTTTAAGGTAAAAGATATTGGAAATGCAAAACATTAGAAGTCTAGAGAAAGAAAAATATGTTTTTACAAAGCTGAGGCTGCTATTTCCAGTCCAGAAAATTAGGAAAATCTAAATGATTTCTCACAGCTACTTTCCTGCTGTCTCTTAGATAAAGTCCTCAACTTAACCTGAGTGATTTGAAGAGGTGCAATGACTAGAGGTTAGTAACGGAAAGAGGTTGAATGAATGTATAGTAATGTAAATAACTGATGCACTACTTCTCTTACAAAGTCCAGAAGAAAAGTCACAATTCTTATTAACCTCCCAGAACCAAATATATTGATCACCTGTTTTTCCTTTTTACATTTTTTCCCCCCAAGTTCTACTAACTTATGGATATCTATATTCCATATGAATGGCAAGGTTTTGGTAGTGGTAAGAGGACTGCAGGGCTCCATTGTGAGGCAAGGATCTAACAACCCCACCACAAGGTATAGCTGGGCCAGGCTACAGCCTGTGAAATAGATCCTAGTGAAGCAGGTTGTCCTCTTACAGCCCATGCAGAGGACCATGATAGAGCAGAACTCCATGCGCAGTGCATGGAGGACTCCATACTGGAGCAGACAGATAAACCCTGCAGGAAGCCTGCAGCCCATGGAAAGCCCTTGCTGCAATGGGAAAATATGTCAGGGAGAAGGAGCTGCAAGGAAAGCTGACTACAACCAGCATTCATCTGCCTCCCTGTGCCACTTGGAAGGGAGGGAGCCAGTGAAATTTTGAGTTAAGGAGGTTTAAGTCTGGGAGAAGTTGGGGAAGAATAGGTGTACAAGCATTTTAACCATCCTATTTTTTTTAAATTGTCAATAAATTAAATTAAATTTATCCAAGTTAAATCTGTTTTGCCTGTGATGGTAGTTGGTAAGCAATCTCCCTGTTTTTATCTTGGCCCTTGAGATTTTCTCATCTTTTTTTACTCAACAGTCCTGTTGAAGAACAGAAGTGAGAAAATATCTGGTTGGGTATCTGGTAGCCAACTATGGTAATTCATCACAATAGCATATAATAGAATGTATGATAGTGTACTTTGCTCTTTTTTGAAGTGGAAGGAAACTTTGTAGAGTTTGGGTGTCATTGTGACTCTGGAATCTTCAGGGCCAACGCAACAGGAATTTATACTTCGAGGTATCACCCAACAACATATTTCTTTGTTAATTTAACTAATTTAAGAGATTTGTCTCCTTCCAATTAGTCGTTACATCTTATTTTTTTAACCTAGGTTATGAAATAATTTCAAATCGTATTGCAGTACCACAAAAAGTGAAATTAACATGACTGAAATAACAGTGAACAGCAGCAAGGAATCAGGAACAAACTGTTTTATGTAGGAAAACCTTAAGACCAAATATACCACAGCATTTGCATGTGAAAAAGAACATGACCTCTGTGGTGGCCTCCAACTCCCTTGTCTAGTTACTGTAGATTGACTCTTCATAACTGCACTCTGTGATTTACATTGGAAATATCCATGAAATCTGCCCTCAAACCTTTGTTCTGAATGATCCTGTACTGTCATCCTGTATGTGAAATATGTGTGTTACCATTTGAAGAGCAGCAATGTTATTCTTTAAAAATACCAATACCGCTGTACAATGTAGTGTCAAGAGATTCTTTAGACTAGTAGAGAGGTTCGTAACAAGAAAAAGACTTTGCAAATAACACTAACAAATTAAGAGGAAAAAAATAAATATAATTCAGTCATTCTGTAAGATGTGAAAAACTAAAAAAAAAGAACGTTCTTCCAGGAATTTAATGTAGAAAAACTTCAGTACTGACAGCCCCAGTCTGCTCTGAGTAATGTAAGAAGATAAAGTATCTTTTTTGTTTGATTTTTAGAAAGGAAACTATTTTTTTATCCACGAGAGATGGCTGTTACGCATTCAAAAACAAACTTTTCTAAGAAGCAAGGGGATATAAAAGCAAATCTGGAAAAAAAGTGAATAGAAATAGACAGTAGAAAGGCTATATCTTGTGATCTATCTGGTAACAGCATGGATGTTGAGAACAGCAAGACTTTTGAACTAGATCAGATTATCTTTCCTGCTGGTGAAATATTATTCTATGTTGAGTATACAGGTCACAAGGACATTGTTTATCTCTTGAGTGCACTTGTTAATTCATTCTGTGAGTACAGTTCCCAAAGGCTTAAGGAAAACAAATGCCTATGGATGCATGACGAGAGTTGATATTTTATATGGAAGCTGTTGGTGTGGGGCCTAGTCTAGATTGTTGTTTGCTCTCAAGAATTCATTGTCATAACTGCCTCTGTGTAGCCACCACTATAGCTCAGGTAGCCCATATTTTTCAGTAGTATTTCTTATCATTGCTTCACCATCAGATACCTTGATTCAGTTTCTGTATTTATCTGAAAGTTTCTGAATTGCTCCTCAGAGAGAAACTGTGGCGTATGGGAACAGAATGAAATCCTTACCACTAAGACCTTACCACTTCATTCCCGAATGGAGAAATTTGTTCTTTGACTTACTTCATCTTACTGCCATGGGTAGTATATGTTGTGGCATTCTGGAAAGGAGCAGTACTTTACTCATCACCAGCTCCAAAATTTATTGACGTTTTTTAACAAAAGATGCGAAACTACAAACAGCTATGTAAGTATGATCTAGCATAGTGTAACTTTACTTACTTGACTAAAGTTTCTAACCTAGTATCCCTTTCCCAAGAAGTACTTCTGTCCAGTAGGAGTTCTCAGAGAATTCTTAGCTACTCTCCTTGTAGATATTTGTCTCAGGCTTAATTAGTACAGATATTGATTATGCTCCCATAAAAATAAACTCAAAAGATAAGATCTCCAACATTTAGTCCCAGATAAAACCAACCAACCAACCAGCCAGACAAACAAATATACAAACAAAACCCAATAACTACAAGAACTGTTACTTTGTGGAAAAAACTGTCTCCTCTCCTCTCCTCTCCTCTCCTCTCCTCTCCTCTCCTCTCCTCTCCTCTCCTCTCCTCTCCTCTCCTCTCCTCTCCTCTCCTCTCCTCTCCTCTCCTCTCCTCTCCTCTCCTCTCCTCTCCTCTCCTCTCCTCTCCTCTCCTCTCCTCTCCTCTCCTCTCCTCTCCTCTCCTCTCCTCTCCTCTCCTCTCCTCTCCTCTCCTCTCCTCTCCTCTCCTCTCCTCTCCTCTCCTCTCCTCTCCTCTCCTCTCCTCTCCTCTCCTCTCCTCTCCTCTCCTCTCCTCTCCTCTCCTCTCCTCTCCTCTCCTCTCCTCTCCTCTCCTCTCCTCTCCTCTCCTCTCCTCTCCTCTCCTCTCCTCTCCTCTCCTCTCCTCTCCTCTCCTCTCCTCTCCTCTCCTCTCCTCTCCTCTCCTCTCCTCTCCTCTGTACAGATGAATAGGTTTTCACTATATACATTCTAGATATTGAAGCACATATCTGATGGGCAAGACTGCAGATTCACACCCACCCTGGACACAATAGCAGTGATAAAAATGTGGTTACAAATGACCCAGTATACAGTTACTATGGAAAAGCACTTGTTTGTATAGGTTATTCACCTACAATTCAATTAGGCAGAAGTCACATGAATACTGGAAATCTTTCAGTGTTTTCAACCTTAAATATAATCTTTAAATAGAAATTTGTTGTTCTGACCATATCTGTAGTCATGAATGCAGCCTTTCTAACTGTTCAGTAAAAGGATTCTGCAAAACTGGTTTGTATACAATTGCAGTTTTAACATATATTTGGTTTCTTTAATGGTCCAAAGATATATTATATATATATATATATTTATCTTTGTATTCACAGGATTCGTGTTGCTTGAATTCATGGGGACTGGCTCTGATGACAGAGTTTGTCCAGCCAGCATGAAGAAAGTCCAGTGACGAAAATGCAGCAGGCCTGCTCTATGTACATACACAACATAGCTGGGCTGAGTATCAAAAAATTCTTCATCATTCTCACTGCAGACATAACAGCTCTCTGTCTGTTGCTTAGTGATCCTCCGCAATGGGCTTGAATTACATCTCTTCTGCTGATTTTAAGTTTCTTTTACTGTGATCAACCTCTGACAAATCCATAGAGAAATTACTGGGAAGCTTTCCTGAAACATAGCTTAGTACCACTTTATGAAATAATGTGTGCTCACCTCATTTTAGTGAACAGTGAGTTTAAATACTAACCTTTTCCTTAGGATGGAAGGACATGCTAGTGTGTCCCTGTGCTTTTACACCTCTTTTCTCATACAATGCACAACCTGGGCTTGGTCCCATGAGATCATTCTGTGCCTTGGGCAGAACTAGTTTCATGAACCTCCTGTCTAGTTTAGGAAGCTAATCTGACAAGGCTCCCTGCAGTACCAGTGAAGAGAGATTAGTTCCTGCAGAGCAACTGAGCCAGACTACTGCTCTGATTTTTCCTCAGGAGAAGCTCATTTTCAACCTTTTTTTTATACCTTGAGTTACATATATAGATAAAATTGCCATGGTACTTACCTATAGTGTAAGTATACTGAATCCCTGCAGATATGAAATCACTGAGAGTAATGAAAATGCAGGCTTGATGGCTTTGTTTCCCTAATAGCATGCTAAAATATCTTTAAATAAACACTCAGATAAAATGTGTTCTAAAGCATGTTTATGCAGAGAGCTGCATGCCCTTTGCCTTTTAGCCTTTTCATTTTTCCCCTTGATGTATTCAGATAGCTTGTTTCTTAGAATCCCTAGAATAACATAGAATAATTAAAAGGAAGAAGGAAAAAAAATAAAAAAAATAAAAAAAAGCATTTTTCTTCCACTGCTGGAAATGAAGAGGAAAAAAAATGAAAAAAGTAAAAAATGTTCAAAAAATGTTGAAAAGGGAGAAACAGAGATTTGATGGTGAAGATTCAGGGTATGGGGAATTTGGAAAGGGAAGGAAATAGAGCAGATGGGAGTGAAAGATTAAACAATGAACAGAATCAGACAGTATGACTAACTTGTACCATAAGGGCAAAACACTTATTACAGCTAAATTGCATATTAGCCTAGTTAGTATGCTTTATCCCTCTAAGCAATTTTCACAATTGTACTGAGGTTGTTGTTGATCACAGCTAAGGAAAGTGTCCATGAGACAATCACCTTGTGAAAATACAGTCCACATGACTGAAAAATTCGAGGACCTTTGCTACTGATAAAATAAAGAGTTCAGAAACTACACTACAGTAAGCAAAACAAAAATAGCTGTAAACAAATAGAAGCACAGATGGCTGTGCTGGAGAGGGGGAACTCTGCAATATTCCCCTCACAGGGTTTTCTCTGAATCAATCTGTCATAACAATGGGCAAGTTGTGCTTATTTATTATGCTTTTCTCAACACCCTCATCCCTTCAGAGCAATAAATGACCAAGCTCTTTTTAATCAAATCTAAAGGTTCAGCATGTCTGTATGCAGTTGTATATGTTTTGTATATCAGCTGGCCCTTACTCAGTGGTAAAGAATTTGTTGGAACTAGATTCTTAGAACTTGCTTTTGTTAGAAACATTCCTTGGAGTAAGAAGAAATATTCCTTTTACTAGTGTCAGTGGTTTACGGGCTGGTTCAGCTTGGTTCTGTGACTAACAGGGTGAGGGGACCCAAGGACCCACACCTCAGGAAAGGGAAAAGGGAAAAAAAAGGGGAAAGGGCAGGGAGATGGGCCTAAAAACAAAACAGCAGAGACAATCTGAGGAGGAAAGCTAATTTATTAAGTAAAATATCAGAATGCAAAATAACACAATAGAATACAGTACAATTAGAATTGAAGCTAATAAATCAAATAAAAAGAGAGTGTCCAAAAAACAAAGGCTTTACTCTAATGCTGAAGACGAGAGAGCTAGGAGCACACACTGCTGGGTCAAGCAGTCCACAGTTTTATCTTTCCCTCTGAACTGAAAACAGAAAAACGTAAAGTAACACAAAATCCTCTGGGATATGTAGTTCTTCTTCTTCTCTTCTGAGGCAGGTGTACTTGGAACTATTGGTGGTCCACAGAACTGGAGCATTAGCTCTTTAACTCTCAGTGCACTACATGATGTTATCACATGGAATACAGATAACAAAAATCATTAAACCATGACAACCTGCAGGTTTAGGTTTAAGATCAAATACATTCACTAAGAGTTTCCCAAATATTTAGAAAGCAAATTGAGATTCACTTAAATAGCAGTTTTGACAGTGCTTAAACTCTCTTTAGTAGAAAAACAGATTCTGTAAGTCTTTGGCACTCTTCTTGCGTGAACAAGACAGAAACTGACAGTATCAGCAGGGGAAAACTGGGAGTCTCCTTTCATATTGGGGAGATCCCTCTGACATCATAAGTAATCACCCATATGTCTTTCTACCCCACAACCTTGAGGAAGAATTCACATAAGGTCATGGGTTGTCAGGTAGTAGACAGGAGCAGAGAGAAGAGCTGTCCTTTGAGATGACTTTTGCTCAAAAATCTACCACCAAAACCAAAGAAATAACTAATCAACTGTTCTTGGCACTGGAACAGTTTGGTAAGGGACAGACACAGTAGTATTCAATATATATGAAATTTGAAAATGAAATATGAAAATTAATTTTGCTTGTTTGTTTTTGTTTTTTGTTTGTTTGGTTTGGTTTGGTTTGGTTTTCTTTAAGATGCATTATTTTTATCTTTGTTGTAATTACTTATCCTTTACTTTTCTGTTATTTATTGATGTGAATAGATCAACGAATCTTCTTGTATTACTAGCATGGAATCCTCATATATTTAAATCTTCTGGTGGAGCTGACGTAAGTTTCTACCCATGAGATTGGTAAACATGCAATGAAAGGAACTAGGCAAAAGCAGCCTCACATGACCAGTTATTGTTTTGTTTGTTTGTTTTGTTTTTGCAATTGTTTTTGCTTTGTTTTTATCTTTAAGAAAAGTAATTTCAATCCTACATTGTTTAATAGCATTTTAAGAAGCTGTCCTAATAATCTGAATATATTAAGTAAGAATATGGAGAGAGTTTTGCAACAGAACACATTGCTGCAATGTTGTATAGCAAATTTCCATTCGTAAAATGACTAAATGTACATTTTAGCAGTAATTGTAACTCTGAATGCAACGTCTGTTCTTCTACATTGCTCATGCTGCAAAATGTTTAGATGTTGAGAAATGATCTACAGAAGTTAGCAGTGCTTCTGACAAATTACAAAGATAAGCGTATATCAAGATTAAAACTGATTTCTACTCTGCTTGTAAACATGTGACAGAAAGGGCACTTAAAAAGCATGAACTCCTTAAGAGAAGGCCTGCTGAGAAGGATGTAAGGGTCTTGGTTGATGAAAAACTTAACATGAGCCAGCAATGTGCGCTTGTAGCCTGGAAGGCCAGTGGTATCACAGATTGCATCAGAAGAGGGGTGTTCAGCAGGGCAAAGGAGGTGACTGTCCGCCTCTATTCTGCCCCTGTGAGGTCCCATCTGGTGTGCTGCATCCACTGCAGGAAAGATATGGAGCTTTTGGAGAGAGTCCAGAGGAGGGCCATGAAGATGATCCAAGGTCTGGAGCACCCCTCATATGAAGGATGAAACAGGATGAATGAACTTGGCTTGTTCTGAATGGAAAAGAGAAAGCTGTGGGGAAACCTTACTACAGCCTTACAGAATTTAACAGAAAATTATAAACAGGAGAGAAATCAACTTTTTACACAGGTAGATAGTGACAGGACAAGGGGGAATTATTTTAAGCTAAAGGAGGGGAGATTTAAATTAGATTTCAGGGGGAAATTTTTACTGAGTGTGGTGTGGTGCTGGAACAAGTTGTTCAGAGAGGTTGTGGATGCCCTGGAGGTGTTTAAGGCCAGGATGGATGAGGCTCTGGGCAATCTGATCTAGTATTTGATCTAGCTGCTGGCAGCCCTACCTGTGGCAGAGGAGTTGGAACCTGATGATCCTTGGGGTCCCTTCCAACCCAAGAAATTCCGTGATTCTATGATACAATTCTGTGAAGGAGTAGAATAAAAATTTCTGTGAAAACATCTGTTCTCATTTTTCCTCATCTTGTTTCACTGAGGATATAAAGAATAAAGATTAAAATAATAATAATATTAACAATAATAATAATAATAATAAAAACAGGAAGAAGAAATAGCAGGAAATTAAGATATTTTTGTCCCTTGCAATGTCCAGGGCAGTGATGCGCATATATAGAACAGAAAATTTGGGGTAACTTGAGGGACAGAGTTGAGAATAATAGCTTCAGATATTTCTAAAATCTAGAATCGTTTGTTTTTTTGTAAATGCTTGAACACTGAACTCAAAAAATTTTTCAAGCTCCTCTGCACATGTAAAAAAATTGTCTCCTGCTCTGGTACATTTGATTCAACATGCATTGTCAATTTTGCTACAGTGGTTACGTAAACAAACTACTTTGTTTTAATCTCTCTGTGGATTTACATAATACACTTTTTTTTTTTAAATGATAAACTACTTTAAATAATTAAATAAATAAGTAAAAGCATTACACATACCTAAAGCAACATATTGTTTCTATGATGATATGACATTCAGCTTCTGACTAGATACTGCAGTCAAAAAACAGGTATCACGGAGTATCTTTAATTTCTATCTTTGTTGCATATCTGGTTTTGCTTCATCTCTTCTTCACTTTTCACTACTGTAGCTTTGTACTATAATGGCCATGGGAAAGTAATGGAATGTAACAAGACAGTGGAAACAAGTCACAGTGGAATAATGTAGATTTCTGATATGTGGATTATTATTTCAATGGCATAAGACTGTCTAAGACATCTTTGAACTGGATGCTTCAGTTTGCCAAATATTTTCATGTTTCGGGATGATAGAAGTAAGTGTTTTCAGCTCCAAATTGGATCTGACACCTCCAAGTTGTCACATCTAAGTCATATGAGACCAGGCTAGCTACTGCAAGTGCAGCACTCTGCTCTCAACTCCAGCTTAGCTGGATGTGGACTTTTCTGCATTCTGGAAGTTGGTTTGCAAATATCTACTCCACACTCTGTTATTTTCTGTATTGCCTTATGTCATATTATGAAATAAAACAAAAAAAATATTACAAAACTTTAACTCTGATACTGATGTGATTCTTAGCAATATGCTGTCTTTCCTACTGTGTTATACTGTCAACAGCTGAACAGCATTGTCTGGTTAAAATCTTTGTGAACTTTTAGTATTATCAATGTCTTTTGAAGGGCTTCTTATGTGCATTATTTGTTTTCTTTCTTGTTTTTTTCTTTTTTCTCCCCCTTTTTTCTTTCCTCTGAGTTTTTTGAGGTTGTCCATGTCAAGCTAGTAAAAACCTATCACTTTCTTTCATCCCTCTAAGTGTTCAGGAAAGGGCACTGCTCTGTGCAGAGCTCCTCTATAAAGGTGCCTAAAATAGAGTTGATAAAAAGAACAGGAGGCAGAATACCTGCTATCAGGTATTTTCTTTTTGAATGATAGTTGCAATGGTCAGTTCAAGCAGGAAGTTTTACTTTGTTCTCTCTACTCACTTTCCACATTTTAAATTTCTTTTAAACACTGATTTATACATATCCACATTAGAAAATGTATAGCAATTGACAATTGATTTCTAATAGGGTCATCATCACAAAATCTACATGAATCTATGAAAATCAGATATATTATATAGAAAAAATATGTAAAAATATAATCACAGTCTAGTTTCAAACATAATCTCTACTTCTTCCAATGATGCAATGATTTATTTGCACATTCATTTCTTTGTATGTATGATAAGTATATGCACTTAGACTTCTGTCTTGTATTCCGAAATAGAAAGAAAAAAGAACAGTTTATTACAAAGACTTGTAGGTGGGAAAAGTAGCTATGCTCAGAAATTAATCTTATTCACAGTAACTAATTCTAAAAAATATATGACTGATCTTATACTTTTTAAATGAAAAAACTATTTTAATGCAATTAAAATAAATTTATATTTATTCAATAATATAAGAATAGAGAAAATCTGACTTCTGCTTCTGGTTTGGTATTTGTACCTATGCAACTTTATTAATCCATAGAATTTATCATTAGCTATTGAGCAGAAAGGATGACCCCTTCTTTCATGACCGCTTAAAAAAAATACAAAGATTTACAACTTTGTCTGGTTAGGAGTATGTTCTCAGTTTAGCTAATCTGAACTATAAAATGGTTAGGTTTTTTGTTAAACCTATCTAAACAACTTTGCCACAGCCAGTGAAGAGAGATAGGTATGTTTCTAATCTCTTAGACACCTCTCATATTGGAAACTATTCTCTGCAGAAGCTGTGAGAAAACTGATGATGCATGCACAGATATATGTGTATATATTTAGACAGAGGAAAAGGGATGGGTGGGGAGAGATTTCTACATGCACGCATTCACGTGCACTCACAGAGACAACTGTAAATTGATGAATACATCCTAACATTCTTCCAAACCTGACAGTACCACCATGAAAGCCAGAAATACTGGGAGACTTGCTGCAATAGACTATAAAGTGAAGTCTACTTTGATATTTCTCATCAGTATGATGTCTTGAATTGTGTGGACCAGACTCTCCCTCTGGGTGTCCTTGTTCCTCTGTCTCTTTCCCCTCAGCTGTCTTTCTTCCTCTGGTATATCTACCTGTCCCCTTCCTCCAGCTGCCTTTTTTCTTTTATCTTGAACTTTCTAAAGCACAACAAGACGAAGTATGCTGTTACTCAGTTTGATATTGCTTGCTATACCATATACTCCCTCTCCAGTGTTAAATCAACAGCACAATCTAAAATTTTTTTTGGGGGGAGAGAACTACAGCATTGAGGTTATGAGAACCTGATGATATATTACCCATTTGCAGTACTAATGAACATGTCTATAAAGGGGTTTCTTCCTCAATGAAAATCCATCCTTCAGCCAGTTCAAAGTAGGCAGCACTGAGCTCATTCTCAGGTGTGTAGCAGTGAGGACCATGCAGCATTAATGAAGTAGTCTGGAACTATATCAAGCTGGTGATAACAGCTTCCATCGTTCATGAATCAATTTCATAATATCATGAAGTTTTCCAGAAGCAAAAACACTAAAGTATTTCCAAAAAATCCAGAAGAGTTGGCAGTGCTGAAGAAAGAAGGGCAACGGATATGTCTGAGTGCATGCACATGCCTCGCAGCTACAGAAATGAAAGTGTTTTTTGTTAGTATGTAATGACCTGAGAATGTCTTTGTGGTTAACACCTTAGTCTGTGGAAAGCAGATATACAAATATGCTTAAAATGTTATTCATATGTTAAATTCAGTCTTAAAAGCTTGACTAAAATAATACATGCTCTTTGAAATCACTGTTAAACACAGGTTTCTTAATTGAGAATGGATAGCACTTTGCATTGTCCCACTGAAAACATTATATAGGGCATACTTTTCATTCCATGCAAATATAGTAGGATCAGAATTTTCTCTCCTGTTGGGAATTGTATTCAGAACCTTCCATTCTGAGACCTACATTCAATTTGTTAGTAAAATGATATGATTGTTATTTCACACTGCCTTCTGCAACCCCTCTTCTCCAGTTCACATTTTTTTCCATCTTGTCACGCTTCTTAGGCATCTGTATACTATTGCACTTTTATCACGTTTAGCGCTTCTAACCTTGAACACTTACCTTCTCATGCAGCTTTATAGACGACAATGTAGTCATAAAAAATAACTATAATCTACACATAGGTAAAAAGAATGCTGAGGTTGCATCTTTATTTTATAAAACTCAACTTAATTTGACTAACTCATTAGAAAGAAAGTCACACTGACTTCGGTGTATAATTACAGAAATCTTTATATTTTTATAACGTGCATTTGCTTGTATTTGGATAACCCATGAAATTTGGCTGGAACTTTTTGACAAGTCATGCCAGAAATTGTCCAGTAACCTCACCAGGTTTTTTACCAGGAAAAGATGAAAGCCAAAGCATTCTCTTCTCATAATTTAAAAGTTTTCCTGCAGACTTAGTCTTCTTATAATCATAACACATTGTATAATTTGTATAATCAAATATGTATTTTATCTTATTTTGAAGAACATTGTCTTTGCTACACGTGGTTGTATTCTGAGATATCCGAAGTCCTTGCAAGGAAAAGTTGCACTATTATCTGTCTTACAAATATAACTCAACTTCAAACACTTATTATAAACAATCGATATTTGTGTGATTGTACATAATGAGTTGAAGAACATCACTGCTAAGACTTTGTGAGAGTATCTAAAAGTTACTGAAAATAAGCCACATACAGATTTTACACTAAAAATCTTACTTTCTTTTGGTGCAATCAAGAATGTCCAGCAATCTGTGCTGAAGCTGGAATACGTCTTTTAGACAGAAAGAGTAAGTCACATTGGCAGGCTTGCACTGGAAGCTAAACAGTGCTTGCCTGAACTATGTCTGCCTGTGCTGCTCTTCCTACAGAATCTTAAAGAGGACTTCATTTCACATATCATCAGAAATCCAATGTTTGTCCACAGAAGAGAGTGAGCTAACCCATCCTAGAAAACAGCAGAGCACGCAACTACTGCAACTACTAAATCACTGTTTATCTAAAGGATCAGTTTCTAATCTTTCCTACTCACTGGGAACCAAAGTTCACAGAGCATTGTGTAGCAGATCATCTCTAAGCAGTACTTCTGTCCATCAGCCTCTTTCCTTGAAGGTGAGAAATCAGAAACCACAAAAGGTTTTCCTGTTTCATTCCTACCTATTTTTTCTCTCCTTGCTCAACTGTACTGACCTATGAGAATTGTTAACTTAGCTTTCAACCATTTGCTGGATGACCTACAAAAATACTTTGAAAAATGGAAATTAGGTTATAAACTCTGGGTCTTATCACAGTGTGTCATGCTGGTAATTTATTACAGGATAGAATAATCAGTTTGTTGGAATTTCTCTTTGGAAATAGCTTCAGGGTTTTCAGTCCTGTTTCCAAACTTCTCTTTTATTGTTATTTGTTCTCAGGAGAATTTTTTATTGAGAAAGCTTTCTAATTGAGAAAGCTTTCCTTTTCCTTTAATAACAAAAACAAAAACAACAATAACAATACTAGTAATATGAAATCCAATTTAACAAAAGGAATCATGTAGGATTTATTGCTGAAAGTATTGTAACAGGATTCAAACTCATGAATTCAAACTATAGGTCTGTATTGATTTATTGCACTAATTTGTTTGTGGCATTAAGCAAATTAATTGTTATTTTTGTGCCTCAGTTTGCTTATTTGTAAAACAGGAATAATAAAACTATTTACTTCATAGGAACTTTTTGGAAGGTTTAATTATGGTTTTTAATGGCCCTTTGGTGCATTGGATAGTAGATGCTGTGTAAGTTGCAACACTCTATTGTTCCCATTTGTCTTCTCTGTCATGGGATTTTCTCTGCTTTCAAAGTCTTACAAATGTGAATTATACTTAACAGTAACCAAGTCCCTATGTTTGATGCAATCTAAGGAAATACACTGTAACAGTTTTTTTTGTTTGTTTGTTTTTTGTTTTTCCAAAAGCTGTATTTTATGTCACTGAGTAGATTTAGATCTAGAAACCTGAAAAAAAAAAAACCAAAAGTTTTCTTCATAACAGAATAAGAATGGTGAACACCGTATTTTATTTCTGCAAGTGTGAGAAACTGACTGTAATAATTCAGCATTCTGTGGCATAGCCATATACTTACAGAAATGGAAGAACGTAATTTGTGGCATTCAGCTCAAGATAAAGTATCATCTAGATAAGTCATTGGGGTAATTTTTACCCAATGGTTTCATGTTAAATATTCTGAAGGCCAAAACCATTAAATTTGCAGTCTTAATTATCTTGTCCAGAGCTGGTGTAGATCTCTTCTGAGATCATTAACTAATGTTTGTAATGCACTATTAATATTATAAACAGTTTTCTTTTACAAGGGATGACTCATTTTCTCTCTTTTTTTTTTTTTTGTGAATGTATCATCTTGCTCATACTGTGTATTTGTTCATTAAGTGGGCATATGGGTGCAGTCTTTATGATATTAGAAAAAATCTAGCAATCCTAACAAATCATTTTCATGGGTTGCAGGTGCTGTCCATTACAAGGAAAAATGTACTTTGTTGTTCTTTAATTAAAGTTTCAATTACTTTAGTTATTATGCTAAAAAGAACAAAATTAGAAACTCTACTGTGGAGTGTCCAGTGAGGTCAGGAAATATCAATGGCCAGTGGGTCAGTGCTACTAATATTTGTACATCTAGACTGTGATCCATGAGTAGTGTGTGCCATGCTGCAACTCAAACCTCACAGTTTGCTAAGGTCAAAGCCTCCTTCTCACCATAGCACATCCTCTTTAAGTAATCCTTTTCTTTTTTTCATGCCTAATCTTCTTTCTTTCTCTCCTTGAGTCTGTCTTGCTTTACGTACTACCAGCTATTTCAGTAGACCGAAATTACCTTTGTGAAAACAAGTTTAAATTGAATAAATACTTCCACATACTCAATTTTGTGCCCTTCTACAGAATGCTCGAGCTGTCAGGGTAGAGACTGGCATCCAGGGCCTGTCTCACCATCCCAGTCAGGAGAAAGGCAGCCTAGGGATCTGGGGCAGCCCCAGACCTAGGCATCAGGCACCAAACTGGTGATGGGCCAAGGCTAGGCTGTGTTGTGGGCTCAGGGCTTGGGAAATGAAATGGACAGGCAGGTTTGTGAGAAGATGCAGACTATCCCTGCTGTGGCCTTGCTGGGGCAGGTCAAATCAAGGTCCTAGTCTGTGATTAGGGGACGTGAGGCCTGTCAACACCTTCAAGACCCTAACATTCTACTATCAGTTTGATAGAAATTCTCCAGAATGACTCTGACCAGTTTACACTATCTCCTATATTTTCATCAAGATGGAGTATTAAAGTAGACCAAGGATTATAGGCTGTTTGCATATGGACAGCCTGTTTAGAAAAAAATACTGTAGTAGTATGGATAATAGTTAAAACAAACAAACAAACAAACAGAACAACTACAACAACAAAAACATTGCTCTCATGCCATTTGCCTCTGTACCAGAGAACAGAGTCGGAGACATTTAACTTGCCAGTGTAGGTAAAACACAACTGCCTTAGGACACATCTGAACCTGTGACGGCAATGCTCAGTAAAGGCAGTGGTGCTTATTCAGATGTTGAAAAACTGTGAAGCGGGCTAACTAACGTGTATTTATCAGTCTAAAGGCCTTCACCTTTTTTCTTCACTTCTCTCTAAAGCCATCTTGTACAGAAAGAAATACTCCAGATTCTATAGTGTTTTACACATCACAGTGTTTCACAACTGTACTTCTTTCCCTACTCCTGCATTGGGTTGACCTTACAATGGTGCTTACCATTTTAAATACTGGTAAGGTGACAAAGTGGATGAGAGGGATCTGGCCCAATGAATGTCTGCATCCAGAGCTGTCACCTTCAACTTCATTTGCAGCCAGTAGAAGACAATAGAAACTCCTGGATGCAATTAATCTCACAGCAATTGTCTAAAACAGGCTAGGAGAGTATTGCTCTGTAAATTCATTTTTTATCCTGTTGATATATTAAAAAAAAAAAAAGTGTGACTGGTTCAGAAGTTGATGTACAGCGTAACTGTATAAACATCTATTAGAAGGTTTTCACACTTTGTTTTATATTTTGGCTTATTCCCAAATCTTTATTTTTAAACATAATTCATATTACCTGATATGTTCCAAAGTAGATCTGCGTTGCTGTAATAAATATAATTATTATGCTAATTATTTGTTATCTCCACTAAGGTTAGAACTCTGTATAATAATGGAGGGAGAGAGGAGGTCACCAGCTGTCTATGCTTCTGGATATAGGAAGAATTTGCACACTTTGATGCCAAAGGATCTTCTGGAATGTTATGAAAGTATAGTGGTAGTTGAAATATATTCTGGGCTGTTTCTGTGCACCAGAAGACAATTATCATGATAATTTAACACCTGTATCACTGTTTTTTGGTAGTGCAACCTGTAATCAAAATCTGAAGCAAATGCTGAAGCAGTTATAATTTAGATTGCAGTTTAATGTAAAACAGTCTTGGTTCTGAGCATTTGGAACACAGAATGTGGAACACCTCGCTAAGCCATGATTACAGTATGTGAGATTTACCTTAAAGGAGGGCAATAACATAATTCTATAGTCTTGAAATGTATCCAGGCTTCACTGAGTTTGTCTCTAGAGAAAGATGGCCCATTTTTGGCAGTGATACCATACAGAATGTTTTCATGAGGCATCTTTCTGGTAGTTATGTTTAGAATAGGCCGAGTACACACTTCTAATTTTCCTTTAGGCCATGAGTTTGAAAGGCAGTCAGGATAACTCAGGAAATAGAGGAGTCTCGTGAAAAGAAAGTTTTATCAATGTGACATCTCAGGTATTACACATGAAGAAAAATAACATAGCCAAGCAGAGCTGTCAACACTCTGTTGCGTACCTTCCACCTCCACTGTCTCACCAATACTGACAAAGTCAGTGGGACAATAGGCACAGTGTAGATGTCCGTAAAGCTTTCTGTCATGAGAGATAAGGAGAGACAAGATACCCTAGCTATTCCCCCTCCTTATTCCTTTGAAATTGGTTAGGAAAGGAAAATTAAGTCATATTTCCCAAAATGATTATTTGTTTCTGTGCTGTTAGTGTCAGTAGCAACATAGGTTTCAGTGCTGCTATAATGTCATAATGTACTCTTATTTTAGAGAAATCAGCGTGTATTTTTATTTTGAATTTTTTGCTTTCCTCCTTAGGGAAACTGCCACCCATGCAAATTTTGCAGCTACACAGAGCCCTAGAACTGGCTAAAGGCACTGGCATCAGGACTGTGAGTTAGGTTGAGGTGAAAAGAAATCTTGGCCATTGCACTTATTCACTGTGATAGGTTCCAGGCCAGCCATCATGTAGAATCTCTGGCACAAGATAATTCAATGGGAAAGGTAAGGAGATCTTATCTTTTTTTCTTTATTTCCCCCTTCTTTTTTTCTTTCTTCTTTTTCCCCTGGACAGGACTAAGTACTTGAAATGAAAAAACTGTGTGAAATTTGATTTCTTATTAGCTTCCCCTTTGACTTTTAAATAGCTTAGTTCGAAGTTAGGTGTATGGCCAGAAGGTGTATGGCCACATTTACATAGCCCTGGTATTCAGATCCTACAGGGGAATCCCCCCAGGTGAAGGTTTCAGGCATCGCTATCATTGTTAAAAAGTGGTTCTGCCACACTGCACCCTGAATTTTTCAGCTACATTCAGATACCTAAATAATTGGAATATTCTAAACTATAATCACTTTGTTCAAACCCTCTTCCATAGGACAATGAAGTCAGTGAAAATTTAAAAATTGTTTGGATACACCCTTAAGTAGAAAGTTCTAACCTTCCCTGACTGAAGAAAACATTAGACTTGGTACAGAGAGGGGCTCTATTAGTTACCCTATGATTTCAGGAAAGCCAATTCACTTTATTTTCAAGCTTTCTAAAGATAACAATCACTTCCAGGCCCAAGTTTGAGCTAAGACTGTGAGGGATCACCTAGCCAGGTCCTGAAATTATTGAGTTATTCTGACTTGAAGTTCATACTACAGTTTTAAGGCAATTTTCATGGTAATTATTTTGTGTTTAACAACAAAATAACATGTTACATGTACACTAAGATTAAAAACAACTGCCCTTTTAGGATTCACACAAAAGCTTTCAAGAAGGAGGGATGTTGAGTATTTATTTGTTAAAGGGCTCCCATGGTTAAATCTCTCATTTGTCTAAAAATATGTAAAATTTACTTAAGAGATTTATATCTTGATTGACTGAGGGATTTTTAAGACACTTGTCTTAAAAGGATAGTCCTACACAACGTAGTTGAGGAATACTCTGAAGCACCTCTAAATGCTAGGTCACTGAGTGAGGAGCTAGGGTTGTTTCTGTTTCAACGTAAATTTTCAGACCATACTCAATCATCCGTCTTAAGACTCTGTCAGTCCCACTGTGGCCTAAGCACTCAGTATCATACAAGGTGTTAGGAGCCTGGCAATAGAAATTAAAACTGATTTAAAAAAAAAAACAAAACAAAAAAACAAGTGGATAGCTTAGACACCTCCAAAATTAGAAGACAGATAATGTTTGTTAATTCTGAATAGTCTGAACTAAGTTCCCTGAAGTCTTCCAGTTTTTGGGTCAGGCAGCTAATGTACATCTCTGAAGAATGTAGGAAGGAGCTGTTTTATGTATCATGTTATCAGAAAAATAACAGCAAATAAACTACTTATTTTATTTTATTTTATTTTATTTTATTTTATTTTATTTTATTTTATTTTATTTTATTTTATTTTTCAGACTTTTCCAAATTAATACACATCTAAATATCTTGGAGTTTGAAATGACTTCAGTAAAGCTTGACATAGTAATAATGGCTCACACTTGTGCTAGTTATTCTCTAACCGGGCCCTTAGCCATATTATTTGCATTTTGTCTTTGCTCCCAACTATCCTTCTTATGTTCTTGTCAAAGCTATTACACTTGCTTTTACAAAGAAAGGAGGCTATCTGTATTCCCAACATTCTGGGACAGAATAAAGGAGCAAACACTTCTGCACAAAGCTCCTTTGAGCTATTTAATTTACTTTGTGACAAAAGGAAAGATGACATTGAGCACACTACAAAGAACAAAATTATTTCTTAAAACATGAAATACAAATGATAATTCAATCATTAAGAAAAATTCTATTAAGTTCAGGAAAATTCCATTATGGTTACTTCATTACTGATTGTGAACTATCCACTGCTGTAGTGGGCTGTAAGTTTTGTCAGATTTTTTTTTTTTTTTAGGCAGATCTACTAACAAAAAATCTACTTTAAAATGTAGATGCAAACTCACGGTGTGCTTTCTATTTTATTAAGAATAATTAAAAGAACAAACAACAACAAGAATGAAAAACAAGAGCAGAAAATGAATGTTGGCTCAAGAACAAATGGGAAATTTTCAGTTGGAACAGAACAAAGCTGTTATTCTCACTATAAGAAAAATTTGTATCCTCAATTTTAAAAAATATATTCTATTAATCCATGACTTCCTGTACATAAAGAGCCTATCATAATGAAAAAAATAAGTTAAAACAATTAGTGACAACTAACTAAAACCTGCAGTTTCTGCCTGTTCAGAGATAGTTTTCAAATGTTAATTTTTCAAAGTGAAGTTGAAATTGGTGCCAATTGCTGGGAAAACAAACAAACAAACAAATGAAAACAAAAGGTTTCAGGTCAGTTTAAGAAGCTGACAGTCTGAAGATGGGGTGCTTCAATGTTTTTGTGTATCTGTGTGTGACTAGTATCATTTTACACGTATTATATCTCACTTGGTCGGCAGCTGCTGATTCGTAAGAACAAAGACCTCTTCTAGATCCTATATTTTATTCTATATTTGTCAGTCCTGGGCAAATGTCTCAGACAAAAAGAGGCATCTCAGGCATGACTGCTTTAAGGTAAATGAAACTCTAAATGTTTTAAATAAGATAGCCCTTAATTAATTAATAATCCCAAAAGCTAACTCCTGAAGCATTTTTTTCTGTTTCTGAAAGAGAAGTAAATTCTGTTGAGATCTCGAGATGTGGGAGACTTTAACATTTCCCAGTCCCCAGCATGCAGGTCAGACAAGCCTTGACACCATAACATTAGCCAGAAAAAAGCCATGGTACTCTGAGCAATAAAGAGACCAGGGAGCTCTCTCTCTCTTTCTCTCTTTCACTCTGTCACTCTCTCTCTCTTTCTCTCTTTCTCTCTGTCACTCTCTCTCTCTCTCTCACACCCACACACCCAGCATATTCCAGCAGGTATACTTAGATGCAGCCTTAACATTTGTAGTTCAGTGACATTTGAACAATACAGTTGTAAGATGTAAACTTGAAATATTCTACCACCATTTCTGTGCTGATCACATAAAGATTACAGTCAAGCCTTTGGAAAGTCTTAGTCATTGATTTACTACCACAAAACATCAACTAATCAAATTAGAAGGAGGTAATATCAACACCAAAAAAAAAAAAAAAAAAAAACGAAAAGGAATCAGGGAATCAGATTTCGACATCAGTGTAAGCTTAATGCTTACAAACTGCACAAATTACATGCTCTCACGGAGAATGAATTAGTTGAAAGGTTTATTTCCTGATAGAAACAGCTACGTGAAATAGGTGACTCATGACCTCCACATGTGTTAATTTATATGTTTTTCAGTAGAAAAAGGAGGAAAGAAAAACTGGAGAGAGTAAAGAAGTGCATAGTGTGATGGACTTTGGCGTCTTACAGAGTGAAATTCTAATTTGAAATATAGAGTTTCTCAATTAAATAGTTTCAAAATACTTTCATCCACAGAAATTTTTGTTTGGTGTGGAGAGATTGTCATTAAAAACAGATCAGGCCTCAATTTTTGCAGAGCGAAAGTAAAGAGGATTCCATTTGCTTACTTAATAGCAAGAAACAGAAACACTTCCATGTAACAGGCAATTCCCTGTAACATCTAGACATGTGTTAGTATTCATCTATATAGAATCATGAGGAAGATCAGAAGTAGAAGCGTTCAGCCCTCATCCACATGACTAGTGGACCTTCTGTGTACTAGTGAACATTGAACTTACAGAGTGTTATACTACCCTGTTTTCAAATGTCTAAGAAAAGCTGCTGATCTTCTAGACCTTAGCAGTTATATCTTGAGTTAATTTTGCAGATACAGCATTTTGTGTCTGACTATTATACAACACCACTGTTATGATGAGTATCCTTGGCTTTATCCTTGGCTTTTGGTTGCACAACCTTCTCACTAGCAGAGCATTTAACTAATGCATACTGTGAGTCAGCAGTAAATGCAGTTAGTGTTTAAAGTGAGTGAGTGGATTAGTGAAATTTTATTTATCAAGAGGATTTAGTCACAGAAGTGCAGGTGTGGTGGAGCAGAGAGTATGATGCAGAAGGAAAAGTGTAGACATGTGAAGGTGCCTGAACGACTAGATAGAAAAATAGATGAAATGCTTGATGGGAAGAGCCCTATAAGTTTGATCGCCTCCTCATGTTCTGGGATTTCAGAGCCTGTCTATCTTGATGAATGGGTCCCTTGTCTTCTCTTCCATACAGACTGGCATCCAAGGAGTTTATCTGTTGCATCCTTCTTTTACCACATCTTTAGGGATCATGCATGCTTACTGAGGCATTCTTCTTTCTTACATAAATTTGGCTTTTGGACCTGAATATTTGTCTCTGAGAAAGCAAGACTTGTAAGATGAGAAGGGCTGTCATTCGTCTAAAAGTCATAATGATTAGATTGTTTTCATACACTGGGATGTTATCAAATGGAGAAATAGAAAGGATGGTAGCTGTGTCTTTAAGCATCTGAATCACTCTTCTTGCTTTCCAGGTTGAAAACCATCAAAGTAAAACTCTAGACTGTTTGATGAGACTGAGGTAGGAATACAGATTCAGTTCACATGACAGATTCTCCAGGCCTGGCTTATGGGTGACAGACATGAATAAATAAAATCATTGTACACATGTACACACCTGAGTCCCCAGGACTCGAAAACAGGAGAGTTTCTCCTTGTCAAGAGATATTAAGACTACTGCTCCTATATGTAACTGTCTAAACAAAATATCTAAGTCAAAATTGTTGATGGTGAAAACATGGAGTGAGTATTGTCCAAACATAAACATCTAATGCTACTTGAGATGCACTAGGTACCTCAGAAGTCCTGAATACCCACTAGTAAAGATGATGTGTGATCTAGGGCTGGCACATTTTTCTATGTAGACAACTGAATCTCAAATGTTTAGATGACTCATTCTCTGGTCTCAAAATGGATGACACCATCAAACTCCTGAATCAGCAGCACAGAGTAGGTAACAAGTACCATCACAGAAACACTTAGATGCTAGACAGAATACTTTATATCTTCTAAAGTGTCTTTTTGTTTGTTTGTTTGTTTGTTTGTTTGTTTGGGGGGAGAGGGGGAGAGTGGGAAAATGGGGGAAAAATCTATACAGCGATAGCTGTGCTGTCTTCAAACTATGCCCCAACATGCCCAGAATAAGACTATGTACATTAACCTTTTGTATCATACTTAACAAGAGTTACTAACTCTTGTGTAGAATACCCACTTGACTAACAAAAATACTAATTTAAAATATATTGTATCTGGTGATATTTGCAAGTTCTGACCTGCTTTTACATTTGCTCCATTCAGATTCACTTGAACTTTGCTTTCACTCAACTCTAGACCTATAGCCACATTCAGCTACTCTGAAATTTTTACTCTTCTCCATAACGAGATATACAATTTTCTTCTCCACTCTTTCCTTACTGAACTAAGTACTGCTCAAAAAAATAAAAATTTCAAGCAGAAACATGAAATAAAGATGAAAGATTTTTATCTTCTGTTGGACTCCATAAAAGCTCTTACAAAGCACTCAAATGAATCCTTGATTTAACTTCTGAATACAGTTAGATTATTTACCGTTAATTTACTATTCTGGGGCAGAGAGGTAAGGTTGTCTGAGTATATATTGTAAATCAATACTTCCTAGGGTTCAGATGACTGGAAGAGCTTAGGCCAACTTTTTCTATTTTTAGAGGTATTTTTTTCTGAATCTGCATGCATAGTACAAGCTTATACCAGTGAAGTTGTATCTAATTGATTTAATTGATACTGTAATCATTAACTATATTGTAAGGACCTATTCAAATCTAGAAATACATTTTTTTTCCTTTCTCATTCCTTTTTCAATTTTCATAGCTAAGAATTTTATATTTTATTTTATTGAATGAAATGATGGCATTTCTGAAGGTAGTGTGATTTTAATTCTTCCAACAGTGAGTCCCACAGCTGAAGTGCAATATTGAAACATTCATCTCACTTACGGCTAACATAGGAGGTTAACCTTTCATAGGCCGTAGCAGTGCATCTATCATTACAGATCAGAACAAGAAAATTAAAACAATATTTGAAATTGATTCAAGATTGACTTCAGTCAGAGAGATGTCTCCCCATATTTACTTAATGACATAAAAACAGTCATTTTAAGTTGCATTAATGTAAAATGTTAATTATATATATATATGTAAATTCCTTTAGGAGTGTGGACCAGGACATTGATATTAAATGGTAGTACCATAGTATCTGAACTTAGCAATAACTTGAGTGACATAGCAAGTTAGTTTTTCAAATGTGTATTCTCATAGCTTATGGTTAATACTAAGCCAGAAAGCATAAAGTAAGTGTTTAAATAATCTCCTCACTGAAAATCAATAATTTGTTCTCTTATTATAAGCACAGTATGTGACATAAAAATAGAATAAAATTTGCATTACATTTTCTTCAAGGACTCTTTGAAGAGTTGCAAACAATGCAGAATCATTTTCTCCCTGAGATCTTTTGTGAATGACTTGAAAGCTCTAGGTCTCTCAAATCCATGTCCATATGCCAACTGCGTACATTCTATATTTATTTTGCAGCAGTGTATTTACTTTTACAGGGAACAGTGGCGTAGTGGGCAGTAAGTGCAGTATGTGGTAGAAGCCTTGTAGCTTGGGAGATTAAACTGTAATTGCTACTTTTATCTTTTTCATTCTTTAATATAATATTTTGATCCTATTTAATGTTCTACAAAAGGTGTTATATAGGATTATGGTCAGCCTTTCAAAAGCCTGTTTAGGGCCCGTAATTAAGAGCATGGAGGGGAGGCCACCACTGAAAGAATTACTTTTTATTTTAGTTGTTAGATTATGTTTAATCTTTTCAAATGCTGGATGCTATTTTGACTAGTAATATCAATTATATGCAGCTTGATCCTTCTTGAATTCAATTTAAAAGTTCAGATTCATTTTGAAGTTTTGTTATTAAAACAGATGTTAATAGAAAACAAATAATTTAGTTTATAAAATGAAAAAGTCATATTCCATTAATTTTCTACTGCTTCTGGAAAAATATATTTTTAAAAGGACCATATAAGAAGAAAAAAGAAAGAAAGAACAGCTTCCATATCATATCCTGGTCATAGGACACTGCTGACATCTAGTACAAAAACTACACAGAAGTATTCACAAGGTTCTGCCTTCCGGTTGACAAACTCAGACTTTCAGCAAAGGTTGCCTCACAGAGACTTTTAGTTGCATCAACAGGAAATGTCAACAGTTATATCAGTTTGGGACTTAGTTTATTCCCATATAAACTTTACTAACATGAACGGAGCAGTGAATCTCAAAGTATTTTGTGTCTACTTGTCTCATAGCATTTTATGGCTTCCTGTTATGTATTTTATTACTTTAAGAAGTTATTTTCTGTTTATTTTTTAAAATGTATTTTGACTCTGATTTTCCACTGTCTTAGATTTTGTTTAATCATGCATAGACGGCTTACAAATTATTACCAAGCAAACTACAGAAGTATTTTTCACTCACTTTGTAGATATGTAAATGATCGTAGGTAGCAAAATATGGAGGAAAATTGGATCTGGCTATAAATATTCTTTTCTTTTAGAGAAAGAAAAAAAATCCAAAAAAAAAAAAACAAAAAACAAAAAAAAAAACACAACAACTTCAAGCGAAGAATAAGTCTACCTCACTTTTTCACACAAAACCTTATGGGAATAAAAGGAAAATGTTCTTAGCTATTTACTTATGCTTTGTTTTTGTCTTGTTTCCCTCCATTCTCTGCAAGAATCTTTCCCTTTGACAAAATTTCTGCAGTTCACTCCAGTGTGACAAGATTTTGTCATGCTTGAAGAAACTTCAGTCTTTTAGGTAAGTGATTCATTTTCCTAACCTCTATCTCACTGAGTTTAATCTGATATTATCAGATTACTCTGGATTTTGTCACATGTGGAAGACTCTTTGGTTGTTATAAAGAATTATCTCTGCAATGGTTCTTGCTCTGGCTATAAAATCATCTTAAATTTGTTGATTTTTACCTACAGCACTGTCAATTTTAGAAGATCCAGAGGCGTATGAAAATTTTGGTACCCTGAGATTTTTAGTTCTGTGTAAAGCATTTCTGGAGAGACTGAACTCCTGAGAAATCAACTGTTCTTAAAGACCTGATTGTATTGAAGGATTTTCTGTTGGTAACATATGCTGAATTCATTCTTCACCAATTTGCTTGGTGATAACCACCTGCACAGTCCTCATCACCTCACAGATGAGGGGATGAGAGAAAGAAGAGGCATGACAAGTCTTGTTCTGAATTAGATCAGTGTTTACTAGCCAACATGCCTAGAACCAAAGAAAATGCAATCCCCAGACACATGGATTGTATTAGGAAAAGAAGTCTTAAGCCTAGTTCCTGGCTTTTGTTAGTTTACACAGCTTTTGTATTTAAGGAGGATTATGGCACATATGGTCATTAAGATCACACAGTCTTTTCAGACCCCTATAATACTTAAAGGTGCAACAAAATAAGTTAAAGATGGAGAAGAAAAGCAGCCTCAGTCTCATGGCTTCTAAAGGTTTTAACAGTACCTTGTTGCATGCTTTAACAAGGCTATTTCCATATTTTTTTAACGAGGAAGTAATGTAGAAAAATTTTGTAGAATTTCTTGATAAAAGGACCTGATATGACTGTAGTGATAATTGTTCTCCATTTCTTCTAAGGTAATCTTAGAAGACATTTTCGAGACCTCATGTTTTCAGTCAAAGAGCATGGGACACTGCTATTTAATTTCTATGCAATTTTAATGTTATTGTTATGATTCCTTTATCAAATGCATATTCATATATTCTACAGTTGTCATGATTTATTTTGCCAATGCTACTAAGGAAATTCCTCATGCACAGCCCATTGGCATAATAATCTATAATGTTTTTTTTTTGCTCTACTGTGGTCTGTTGTATCAATGCCTACTGAGGGAGACTTTAAAGCACTCATCCAAGCACACAGGGTAACTATACATAATAAAAATCTCTATAAAGATTTTGGAAATAAGGGATTTTTCTGCATTGAACTTTTCATTATTTATAAGTGTAAAAATCATTATCATACACAAGGGAAAAATACGGTATTCAAATTTTCCCTTAAAAATTGAATTAACTTTTTCTTTGATAGGCTTCAAGAACCTTTAGGAAAGTATTTTTTGCATTGTCTTTCATTTCTCTGATTTTTGTGAAAAGAAGCTGTCATTGACCTCAACATATTAATGCAGAGCAATGACAATACACAGCTCACTATAGGCACAGCTAAGAAAGATGATGCATGAACAATTCAGACCCCAATGCATTTTTCAACTTCCTTAAATATTTTGTTATTTATATTAGGTGTTAGCTTTTTACCATAGAATATTTTATTTTATTTATATTTTATTTATATTATGTAGAAGGAAGAGTACTTAAGTCCATCTTTCAGAGTACAAAGGCTATTTATTTTGACTTTATATTATCAGTGTAGATTCAGTCTCCCAGTGAAGTCTTCTTGAGTGAAATGGGATTACCACTGTTGCTGTGTTCAGTCCAGTTACAAACCAGGGTAAGATACACAGGTACAGATAGTGTTTTAAACCAATTAAATATATCCTTACATGTGTCAGTTTGTCTGTAGAAAAAATCTATAATGTAGGCAAGTATTTCTTGACATTTTGCCCTCTAAAGATAGAGCACTAAGCAAGCCCTTTGGCTCAATAATCATCCTAGCGGGCAGTAGTGATAATTATATACTTGAGTCAATACTTCAGTTTCTGTACAAGGTTAAATATATGGATTGTCTTCACACACAATATATTACTTTAGATCCAGAAAAATGTACAGTAATCAGTATATGAATGCACAGCAAATAAAAAGACCCCAGACTGATTTAGAGTCTGAGAAGCGTGACTGAAAAAAAGGTCTAGCTAGTCAAGTGAAAGTATCAAATATAAAAGAAGTTTTGAAATATCTTTTCCCATGAAACAAATCCAGATGAAAATAACAACTATGTGTACTATGTGTAATATGAACAATATGTATATAATTATAAATTAGATATTATGTGTAATTGTTACATATAGTTATATATATTGTACAGTAATTTATGTCACATATTATGCATAGTATATGGTATCATGACACTTTATTAGCATATTGCAGTATACTGCGTATTATATAAATAATATTTCTATTTTCTTCATAAAGTGTATTAGATAAAATTTATTTGGAAATGTAAATGTTGATATAAGTGCATTTTGTGTGCGTGTGTATGCTGGGGATGCATCAAACAGTAGTCAGTATTTGAAATGATGAATATGATATGATGAAAATTAACAATTACTGTTCAAGTGTGAAGACCAATTAATTAGCCTTTATGTTAATCTTTCCCCACAAAATCAGTAAATTATCAGTAAATTCAAACAAAACATTGAACATAAAGTTTGACTTAAAACCTAACCAAACAAATACCATGTAGAGCACAATATAGTAAACTGGAAGTTTATCAGAAATTATCAGCCTAACTCTGGAAAGAAAAATACTGGTTCTGTACTCTTACGTTTACTTTATACACCTTCCAAATTAGTTAAAAGCTAGTTTGAGTATATTAAGAACCTAGAATATCAACAGTAGTCTATATTAGTAGTCTAAAAGTTTAGATGAACTTTGTACTTTTTCTTGTTCTAAATGAAAAAGTTTTTAGTCCATTTACAATCATTTTTTTTTCTTGAATAGATCTGTTACAATTCTAGCTTCCCTGAACCCTTAAAGACAGTCAGAAGTAAACTGAGTGGTGCATGGAAGGTGTCATGGAAGCAGTGCAGAGGATTATGCACTGGTAATATTTGAATGTCAGTCCTTTGCACTGAGGAAATCCATAATATTCATGTTGCAATCTTCAATCTTCAGTTGTAGCATGAGAAGGAGCACCTACAAATATCTTGGTGTCTTAAAGTAAGAAGCATTATAATTTTTCTGTACTATTTGGAAATTTATAACTGTCAAGACTACCAGTAAGACCTTTTTAGCCAGTGAGCTAAATGTAAATGTATTTCTCACAGATATATATAACCCAACAGCTTCAGGCAAGGGGTTTCTTCACTCAGCAAGTACTACTGTTTTGTCTGTGAATTGCATCTAGTTTGTTTTTACTAAAAATACTCTAGTTTGTTCTGTTTGCTATACTATGAATGTACTGAAGTTCTGGAATCTGAATATGGTGAAGAGATAAAGATACACCCTGAATGACCTCAAGCAGGCTGGTGGCATACATAATGTTCCATCTTCTATGATTTGCCTCAAAGTTGCACAGCAACTGATTGGGATAGGCAGTCTGACAGGACTTGCTGTTCTTTTTCCTCTGCAATATATATCAATCTCAGTATGATTCCATCAGAAGAGCTTTTTACATGAAAACATGGTAAAACATATACCTAAACTTAGAGCTAGTGGCAAGTCTGTCTTGGACAAATGGGTCTTTTGCCTGTGAAGATAATTCTTTGGTACATTGTTTAGAAGTCTTAATTTTGTTCCACCATTGACTGAAAATAAACTTATCCAAAAATGATATTTTTGTTTACTGTCCATATCATTAAGCCATAAACATTAAGAAATTGGAACATTCTGCACCCTTTGTGTGAGCTGCCATTAGTAAAATCACTGATTATGGAAGAGTTCTCTGGGATCCTACAGTAGGTTAATCAATGAAGTTGTAGGAAATGCAGCCTTCACTTATAAAACTTCCCATTTCCTTGTCAGGACTTTCTACACAAGCAAACACAGTACAGAGAAGGAACAGATTTTTCCCTAGTAGGAAACTTACTATTTGTTTATAAAGCTCAAAGTGTATTGTGAAACAACTGGCAACATATTTTGAAAGAGTGATGAACAATATTCACTGCGAGTTCCATTACTGCAGTGTTTTATACTGCCTTCAAATCTCTGGAAAAATGATCTAGGAATCTTAACTTCTGAGGAGAAACAGCCTGTCAGTCCAGTTTATTTACTTTTACATGAAATTACCTTCTTACACAAATCTAAATGACATCATTTCAAAGCAATACGTTCCAAAGCACCAAGAATGTGTCCTATTCAGTTACATGCATGCATGAACATGCAAAAACACACAATTTTTTTCTACTGCATAAGCACTTTCATAGTGAAATGAAATTTTTTAGATGCTTGAAAATAAATTATGTCATGATAGGGACATTACGGTTATACAGAAATATGGATTCCTCCTCCTTGTTTCCTCTTGCTCTTTCATAACTTCATGTGATATCAAAAATAAACAGATTGACACTGATAATTTTAATAACAATCTCTGAAAGCAAAGATGGCATTCATAAAATTTTGAATCTTTTAAACCCAAGGTCTTACAAAGAGGTCACCGACTGTCAATTCTATTAGTTTTGATACCAGCCCTATGCAACTATTTCTAGGAAATCATCAACAGAAACAGTAAGGACAAGAAAAGATCCACATATAGATGGCAGACATTGGTTTAAGTGAAATCTGTGGCATCCAAATGTAAATAAGTCCGACTTCTGCAGCAGTAAATTTATAAGACTTAAGAGCTAAGCTCTTCTAGGAGGATTGATTGATAAGATTATAATTGTCTGTGGCTTTGGACCTATCTGGGTGATAAGTATGAAGAGTGATGACACAAAGCTCTCCACAGAAGTTTATAAGTGAAGAGAGGGTCAAGAACACAGAGATCATATTTATTTGTAACAAGGGCACACTAAATAACTCTTAATATTTCCTAAAAGAAATATTAACACTGTAGCCTCTAATTCCATCTGAAATGCTTCATTCATCATCTGCACAGAGTTCTGACTGCCACCAATTTTATGCATTTGTTCTTAATATTTTAGTAATTTTTGTTTTTCTAAATATCCAGTCAATCATACAGACAGTACTTAAATCTGTCACTATAATGAAAGAATATCTTAACGACAATGATAATTTCAATAAAAAAGCCAAAGATAAATGAAATGATAAAATGACATGTTATGTGAAAGGATGACTCAATTATGTAACAATGTTCACTCAATATCTTGAGAACAGAACAGAAATTTACAGGCATTATAGGTGTCATTACAAATGACGATGATTCAAGTGCCACAAAACCACCTTTGAGGTGAAAAAGAATCATAGCTGATATTTTACAGAAGGAGAAAATTATGCCCACTAACTTTATATGCCTTCATCTTTACAAGCCAAAACTGAAATGCTTTTGTTTGATTTTGGAGATGATGAAAACCCACAGAGAACATTATCATGAAACACAGAGTAGTATCTGGAAGCACTAAGAACACGTGTTGTTTTGTTTTTTTTCAATCAAGATTGAAAGGATGTTTTTTATTTTTATTTTCAAAAGCTTAAACTATTATTCTTCCACTTTTATGTTTCCAAGATTAGATCTTAACTTTTATACTGAAAGATTCTTTTTGTCATATTATGTTCACAGTTACATAGTTTCCACTGTACTGCCTGGACGGAACATTCATCCTGAAAGTATTTAGTCTTTTGTTAGTTCTCCCTAACAACTTGCTTTTTATGTCTTCTTTTTATTATGATTAACAGTTTACATTTATATTTGGAATGCTTCAAGACACATTCATGGCAATCCTTTAAAATTTCCTTCTGTGCCTTCTGCCACTACATGAATATTTGTATTTGATCTATTTTTCCTGAGATTATGCATTATTGTATTTAGATACATAGGTGTAGTTTCTCAGTGTGTATTACAGTAAATCTTCTTTCAGGGGCTTGGAAAACTTTGCCTACATAGTATACTACGCAGGACATAACAACAGGAAATGCTTTCAGACTGCAGACCTGGAAAATACCTTGAAAAAATAGCAGTATTAAAGGACAGCATGCTAGGCTGGCAGCAAAGTCTTGTGGCTTTTTATTTATTTATTTATTTTTAATTGGTTGGAAATAGAAATGCTGAGAGACTGACAGGCTGACTCCTGACCTTAGGGTTTGGTTGTTGTTGGGTTTTTTTTTAATATATATATTTATATTTATATAATTTATATATTTATATATTCATATATATATAAAGCACCTATCACCTGACTGATAAACATTCTTTGGAACTATTCTAATGGCAGGGGTAAGAACTAAAAATTAGGATTTTCCTTTCCAGTAACTTTTATAGTACTACATCTGCCACATGGTAATTATGACTGATTGAATTGATCCAATCACCAGTCCACTCTTTGACACCAAAAATACTATTTTTTTAGCAGTATTTATTCTTTCAGTCTAAGTCTTCATAAAGTAAACACAGGTTCAGGGGAACTGAACTACTGCAATGAGGAAGATAAAATCTTTCTGAACAACAATATGCTATAACAGCACAACTCACACATGGTCCCTCTTTCAAGGTTTGCTGGTGTAGCTCACTGATGGTGAAATGTGACCAAACTGATAGTTAAAAAAGAAACATTTTCCTGTAGTAACTAAATAAATAAATAAGTGTGAAACTTTAAAAAGTACATGTAAGTTTAAACAACTTCAGAAAAGGATTTACGTAAGCTGTTAAAAGTATAAACATCATCTTAGAAAAGTCAGTAGTTGCACCAAAAAAAGGTTGATCCAAAAGTAATGCCTCCTAATTATTTCCATGGAAAGTGCCACAGATGTAAAGAGTACAATAAAATTATTTCATATTCACACCTACAAAACTCTATTTTTTAGGATAGTTGTCAGCATTAGCTATGCATTTTTTACAGTGATGAACAAAAGCCTGCATGCTGTGCTTGTAATAATCTGCACTAGCAGAGATGATCCATTGTTTCACAACTGCTATGATGGTATCATTGCCAGAAAAATGTTGCTCATGCTGTCCATCTTCCTTTAGCCCAAACAGATGGAAATCTGAAGACATCAAATCAAGACTATATGAGTATGGTAGAACGGTCCAAACATAACTGACAATGTGCCCAACAGCCTTAAAACTTATATAGGTACTACTGCTATGGTGCTGCAAGAGAAAGGTTTTCTTCTTCTTCTCTGGCCTGACTCTGGAGGTTCAGTCCTTCAGCAGAGTGTCATGATGTAGCAGTCAGAGTTGATGATTTGCCAGGATCCAGGAAATCCAGAGATCAGAGGTCATGTTTTATCTATCCCAGAAGACATTGCACATCACTTTACCCACTGAAGACTATTCCTTGAGTTTTTTCTTCAATGGGGAATTCACATTGTCACTCAGTGGACTACTGTTTTGAATCCAGTTTGTACTGGTGATGTTACATCTCATCACCCATAATTATGAAATCCAGGAAACTGCTTCAGCCTCATCTCCAAATCTTTGGAGATGGTGCTCTTTCTGTTTCTGTGTGAACATTTTTTGGTTACACCTAACCAAGCTTTGTAGTGTTCCAGTGTTGCTACCATAATTTCCAACATACTGAAGCTGATATTCAGCTTTGTGCACATTTCCCAGGTTGTAATCCACCAATTCGCACAGATGAGCTGACTGACGTGCTATTCATTCTGTGGTGTGACAGCTGTGCATAACCACCTGCAATATGGCCTGTCTTTCATGTCACTGTTGCCCCTGCTGAAACATACCACCCACTGCCTCACATCCACTGTCAGGTCTCCAGAAATGTTTAGCGAGCATTGATGAATGTCAATGAGTACAACCTTTTCCACATGAAGGCATTCAACACCTTTGCTTCATACACACTTCCATATCAGATGCCATTTTGTCACAATGTCGCTCTGCTTCCATCTCTTGCACAGCAACTAAATTTTGTGGAATATCAGCTGGAAGGTTCATCTCTCTCTGGCCTTCTGAGCCAATATAATAAAATAGGAGGCATTACTTTCAGAGAAGCTCTCATTTATATCAGTGTCTGGACAGTTGCATGCAGCTTTTCATCATTGCTTTCATCTGTTGTGAATGATTGTGCTGGCCTACCAGGATATCCCACCCAGCCACTCACTTTCTCACCCTCCTCTAGAAGACAGGGAGATAATATAAACAGCAAAGCTCAGTATAAAGACAGGGAAATCACTGGTAGCTATCACAGCTAAAACAGAGTTAAGGAAAGTCAATTTACTTTATCGTCATTTGCAGTGTTTTGGTTAGTGAGAAATAAAAACAAAATACAAGAATTCATCCTTATCCCCTCCTCAACAGGGTCTGTGATCTGTTCATAGCACCTCCTCTCTGCTTCTTCTTCATCTCATTTTTCCCATGCTCTAATATGGATTCTTCCCTTGTGTTGCAGTTCTTCAGGAACTATTTAAGTCTGGGCCCTCCCCAGTAACCACAGATCCTTCAGGAGACATCCACCTACTCTATTATGGTTTCTTCCATGGGCTGCAGGAGAATATTTCTCCAGTCCTCTTCATCTTCCTCCTTCTCTGTCCCTGGTGCCTACAGGTTTGTTTCTTGCATTTTTTCCTCATTTGTATAAGCTGCACAGTATGTTTTTATTTCTTAAACATGGTTTTCCAAAGGCACTGGCCATTGCTTTGCAGCGAGGCCATTGGAGACAGATAGAACTGGCTGTCTACAGCACCAGATAGCCCCAGACTTTCCTCACAGAGGAGCCCTGCAGCTCTTCTGCTATCAACACCTCATGATTCATGCCCAAGGGTTGTCCAGAGAAAATGCAGAGTGCTTACATGACAAAAGCCTGCCCATTTTCTAACAGTTTTATCAATTGGTCTAGTAAAAACATTATTCTCCTTTTACACACACACTTATTTTCTATGTTTAGACTACTACATTCTAATTTATTCTGCTTTATTTATACCTTCTTTACATGCAGGTTGCAGCATACAGAAATCCCCTTTCTGGACAGTTCTCCAAGCACGGCACGAGCTGTGCCTTGTGGAATGATTAGCTGTTACATCACTCTGACTGCACAGTGCAAGAGCAACTCACAGATCAGAATCTGGTTCTGGAACAGATAAGCTGTCTGAAATTGTTCAAGCATTCTCATTACCTGCTACATGGTAATTTTCACATAACAGTAGAGAATACGTTTTGAATAGATAATTGAATTACAATTCTGAAGCAAATAAGTGCAACATTTTTCAGCTTCACTGAAATGAAGTAATACAAATGGATTTATCTCACCTAATGTGTATATCTAAAAGTTAGAGAATTTTTTTATTTACTAACAATATGCCTTAAAATATTTGTAACTCTACAGACACACATTGTTTCTGCTTCAAAATATTGTACTCATTACCCCTCTGGTTTACAGGAACTGGCTTGTGAAACTATTTAAGTCAACCAATTGTTAACTAAATACCTCTGAAATATCAGATAAAGTGTCTGAGTGTTAGCTCATCATTTAGCTCTACTTTATACTCAAGACGTAGAAACAGACATCCCTGAAAGGTAATTCATTTCGTCCTGAGAGACTATTTAAAAAAAAAAAAAATCTATACAAAGAGATCCAAATAACCAGACAACACTTAGATAACTGAATGTACATGAAACAAATCTCATTCTGCATGAACATAGCACTAAATACTGAAAATTAATCTTTACTTTGCTGAAGAATGCTACTACCTACTTGTACTTAGTTATTTTGAAACTGATTCATAGGACCTATTAAAAAATCTCACAATATATATTGGTATTGGAAAACCATATTTGCATGAATTCCTAAGTCCTTTTATTATTTGTTAGCTCTCTCTTTCAGAAATTGAAGGTGTTTTTTTTTTTATTATTATTCTGTCTCTTCGTAATAGTACATGAACAATGCTTGAACCAGAGGCTATCTGCTGTCTACCTTTCCTTAAAAATTCCATTTCAGGAAGGGCTCTGTATTGGAGCATTTCCCTTCAGTGTTTTTGTAAATGATCTGTATTCATGGACTAAGTAATTTTGCAAACAGTACTCAGCTGTGAGGACCTGTTGACTCCCTTGAGAGCAGAGAGCCCTTGGAGAGAAATCCTGACGGACTAGAGAACTGGGTGGGCAATTACCAACCAAATAAACTTTAACAAGAGCAAGTGCTGGATTCTGCACCTGGGAAAGAGCAACCCTAGATATTGGTGCAGACTGGAAGACAAGAGGCTGAGGAGTAGCAACATGGAAAAAGGAATATGGGTATTCTTGTTTCTTGCACATTGAATCAGAGTCAGAAGTGTGCACAGGCAGCACAAAGGGCCAAATGTACCCTGGAATGCACCAGGCCCAGCACTGTCACTGGGTGAAAGAAGGGGTTGATTTACTTAGCCCAGAGAATAAGAGATTAAGGGAAGGACTCATGGCTGCCTGCAGCTTCTTTCAATGGGAGAAGAAAGGTAAATAATGACCTCTATTCTCTAGTGACAGCTATAGGACCTAAAGGAATGGTATGGATCTGTGTCAGGTGATAGTCAAGTTAGGCAGTAGGAAAAGGTTCTTCACTGAGGGGGTGATTGAGCACTGGAACAGGCTCCATAGAGCAGTGGTCGCAGAACAAACTCTGCCAGAATTCAAGAATTGTTTAGACAACACTCAAACATGGCTTGAATTTTGGATAGGCTTTTATGGACCCAGGAGTTGGACTTGATGATACTTGTGGGTTCCTTCCAACTCAGGATATTCTACAATTCTGTGATATTCATTCTGTAAATTCTGAGATCTCCAAGTCAGCTTATTTCTATAGTTTCTATTAAATGGACAGTATCCTGTAAAGAAATGAGGAGTAGAATTGTTCTCTCTTCTTGGTAATTTGCACGCACTTTTACCATGAGCACAGTTCACGGACTGATGAAGCCACAAAGACTCTCTGAGGGAATGATTGTTTCCCAACAAGGAGCTCATGAATTTCAAATTGCCCAGCACCTGGGCTTGAAATGAGTCCATGCTCCTGTTGCTTAATACTGTTGCACAGTGGTTTTGGCAACAAGACTGGCAGCTTGAAGGGTTATTCACGAAATTATACAGCATGCTAAATTTTGGTAACGTTATTTTTTCCCTTCCCTGGAATGCCTACAAGAAAAAATTGGCCAGATCTTTATAGATGTGCATCCAGCTGAATGGCAAGGCCTGGCTATCAAATTTATCAGTATTAATTTATTATTTCTTTTTATTATCATTTTATTTTATTTTATTTATTATATTATCTTTTTATTTATCAGTACTTAATTTAGTATTTCTTTTTTTTTTTTTTTTCACTCAAAACATTGAATCTGTTTTTTCAAAGGAAATCACATTTTTTCCATATAGGAGATGAATGAATGATTTTCAAGTATTGCCTTAATTAACGTTTGACTGCTTTGATGACACTGAGGATTCCAAATAGAGACGTTTATTTCTACCTACAAAACCAGATTCTCTTTGTGTGAATGTCTATATGAGGTCAGACTGGATGTCTGTTTAGTCCAGTACCTCTTCTTAGTTTATGACTTGTGGTGGATGCAAAGGGAAAGATTAAGAAATTAGGCAAATGCAGTATAACTCTGCTCTCATATTCTGTCCTGTCTTTAATTAGAAGCCTTCCTGAATCCTTTGATATTGCAGAAGAATGGGGAAATGATTTAGAGCAGTAGAAGGTGTCACAACTTCCTATAATCTTACGCTTCCATGTAGGCAGCCACTGCAAATACTCGTCAGAAACAGGATACTGGACAAACTGAACAGTTGGTCTGACTGTTGATGAAGAGTTATATATATCAGTTAAAAAAATTCATAGAATCATAGTATAATTCTATCTGGAAGGTACTTCAGGCAATCTCTAGTCCAGTGTCAAACTAGTTTCAGCTATGAGACCAGACCAGACTGCTCAAGTCTTTACCTCTTAAAAACCTCCAAGGATAGAGACAGCGCAGTCTCTACGGGAAGCACATTCCACTGTTAACTGTTCTCATATTTACAAGGTTTCTCCTTATGTCCAGTATACAATATTCAATTTATGCAATTTATGGGGATATATGTATAACACTAGGCATTATACTTTATGCTGTGTTACAAGGATTATTTTATTTATTTTATTTTTTCTTAGGAAACCTAGGAATTGTGGTATTCAAAATGGCAGAGAATATGAAAGATAGTTTAACATAATTGATATTGTTCTTCATTTGAAGACCGGTTGTTTCTAAGCACCTGGAATGTGTAATATATAATTATCTGTGCTTTATTGGGCTAAATTTAGAACTAGTAGTAGCAATCTAGAAATAATTTTAAGTATGCCATATGTTTCTTCATTTGGAGTATTACCTTAATGAAATAAAGCACAATATTTGTAAAAGATGTTGACACATACTTTAAAAAATCAGAAAAAAAAAGAGAAGATAAAATTCATTATGTAATTATTATTTATTTATTATAAACTGCAGGTCAGAAAACACTATCGGAATCATTCAATACTTGGTTTTAAGTTCTTCACATATTTTCTTTTTAAGAAGCTAAGGATTTCAAAAATACTGTTCATAATGAAATTACAGGTTTACTTTTTAAAACAAACAAACAAACAAATAATAAAAAAAAAGAAAACAGAAAATAGCTGAGAGATTGAAGCATTTTAACCTCAAATTGTTATTAGAATGGAAAAAAAATACTGAGGCATAGGTCATTGATAACTCTCTTTGTTGCTATTTAGAGAGGGGAGAGTCCTGTTTTTCACAGTGCCTGTGCTAGATGAACAGCTAGATTCTGGATAGCTATGTGGGCTTTGTTTTTCAGTTTTGAGGTCAGAGCATTAACACATTTGCATTATAAAAAGAAAGAAAACTTGTTGAGAATCTCAATATATATTTCATCTGGTTTAAAGCCTTAATCCTGGATTCTGAGTGCTGTGTGGTTTTAAGGGTATTAGTACAGATTTATACAAAATGGCTTGATATGCATGTGTAAGCACTTTCCACCAACATCAGAAAGTTAAATAAAAAAGCCACATAGATCAGGGTTAACAAAGTCTAACTGCTGGAGCCCTGGAAAGACCAGATGGCTGTCTTGCTTTTTTGCTATTGTTCCAGGGATAGCTTTCAATCAAGGATCTCTTAAAATCATTTGCAATAAAAAAGAATATAGAAAGAATCTGTCTCAAATTCTGTTTTGAAAGTCTTTTTTAATTTTTTTCTTTTAATTCTTAATTTTATGTATTAATTGATTCACCTGAATACCAGCCACAATCTTTTGTCCTTCGAATCTACTTCTGCTGCATGCCTGCTTCAGGGCAGATGGGAATAGTTGGCGCAGCAACTGGCAAAAATTCAGATACTCTATTTTGCGTAATAAACCCTACATAATGATATTTCTATATTTGGTTTGGAATCAAATCATGCAGAAACCAAATTTACTAAATTTTCCATGAACAGAAATTCTGAAGAAAAAATGGAAGCATTTTCCTCATTAACCATCTACTCTTATTAAGTAAAGTACATACACTAGGATGCGCAACAGCAAAACAAAAATTACATTCTTGAGGAGATCCAGAGACTAGGGAAAAAGTTGGATTAAAAGTTGGAACATTTTAGAATTTTTGGCCAAAGAAAACTGCCCAGTGGAGCTGCCCATGATCACACACCATCAGTCTCCAGGAAATGCTAGAGTGGTATTAACATTCTTATCAGGTCATCTGCTGCTTCTAGCCATGTGAAATTGTCACAAATGTTCTTTTCAACATTTCCATGCCAAGAGATCTTGAAAGTCTAAAAGTCCAGACTTGATAAGGGGTTCTCTAAGGTGCTAGACCTAGAGACAAAAAAGTCAAAATCTAAATTATTATTCTCCTTAGAGCCTTGGATTCTTAATCATTAACAACAGTTCAAGAACAGGTCCCTCTCTGCAGATCTCCTCTCTAGCAGGTCATCCCCCAGCCTGTACTGGTGCTTGTGGTTATTCCTCCTTAGGTGCAGGACTCTACACTTGCTCTTGTTAAGCCTCATCTGGTTCCCATCTGCCCAACTCTTCAGTCTGTCCAGGTCTCACTGAATGGCAGCACAGCCTTCCTGCGTGTCATCCATTCCACCCAGCTTTGTATCATCAGCAAACTTGCTGAGGGTCAACTATCCCCTCATCAAGGCCATTGATGAAGATGGTGAACAAGACTGGACTCAACACTGACCCCTAAGGAACACCACTAAACAAAAGCTTCCAGATGGACCCTGCACTGCTGATCACAACCCTCTGAGCTCTGCCAGTCAGCCGTTTCACAACCCACCTCACTGTCCATCCATCTATGTTTAAGGAGAACTATTTTAGGTAAAATAAAGAGGTGTCTTCTGACAGAGCTCCATTTAATGTAAAAAAAAATAACAATCTGAATATATTAATTTTCAGCTTAAATTAGAAATCATAGCAAAAATTTATTTCTGCTTCTATATACTAGATGGTATTAAGTGTTCTTCAGTTTTCATATTCCATCTCATTTTTTCATGCTTCACAAAGTATGCCCCTCTTCTCTGCTCTTGAGGAACCTATAGGTTCCCCATGTGGCCTCCCCATAGTGTCCTCTTCTCATGGCTGAACAAACCATCTGACCTCATCTGCTCCTCATATCTTTTGGCCTTTGAGCCTCTCACCATCATTCTAGAACTCACTTAGATGCTAATAGTTTTATGTCCTTATATTGTGGCACAGAAACCTGAACAAAGTGCATCAACATGGAGCAGAGTGTGACTATCCCTTCCCATACCAGTGGCAGTGCTGAACTTGATGCACACCAGGCTATGGCTGATCCTTTGGACTGCCAGGGCACACTGCTGACTCAGATTCAATTTGCCAGCAACCAGAAACTCCAAATCCCTTTCTGCAAAACTGCTCTCCAGCTTCTTGTCTCCCAGTCTGTACATATAACCAGGACTGTCCCATCTCAGGTGCAGAATTTGACACTTGGTGGTCTTGTTAAGCTTCATACAGCTGGTGATTTACTACAGCCCATCAGTATTTCTCTGCAAGGGCTATCCCTTGAGGAAGTCAGCAATACCTCGAGGGAAAGAGAAGAGAAAGACAGCCCTGCATACACCAAGGTCAGTGCAGAAGGAGAGCATGAGGTACTCCAGGCCTGCAGCAGTTCCCTGCAGCCCAGGAGAGGACCACGGTGGAGCAACCTGTCCCCCTGCAGCCCAGGGGCACCACATGGAGCAGATCTCCATATGCAGCCATGGAAAAGCCCACAGTTCAGCAGTGGCCAATGAAGGAGGCCACAGCCCATGTAAAGCCCTCACAGGACCATCCTCAGGCCAGAGCTGCAGCCCGTGGAGTGGAGCCCACAGCTAAATAGTCTATTTCTGAAAGACTGTACCTCATGTTATGGCTTGGGCTTCCATGCAGCCCAGAGCTAACTGGGCTCTGGAGTGTGCACAGAATGCAAGTACAAAGTACTGGGAGAGATGGAGGCCCCTTCAAGGTCCATTCGGCACACACTCAGCTATATGACACACACTACACAGGGAGACTGCTCTTGGCTTCTCCTCAGATGAACTTCTTTCTCATCTCTCTGCTGGATGGTGTCATTCATGGCATCAATCCTTCTAACATCTTTGAGAGAGCTGATAAGGCTGGCAAAGCTCAGCACCACTGAAAGTACAAAATACTGTCTGGTCAGTCTGGCACTGACACACGCAGGCTAATAAAAACAGTGGAGTAAGCTATCTGCCACTCATGAAACAAGATTTGTCTTAAGTGTATCATCTAATATGCTGATCCTTACATTTGTAATGCAAGAATATGTCATGATTTTTTTTTTTGTCTACTCTCTGCTTAGCTTAAAAAATCAGGTTAGTATTTAACAGAGGGGTGATCTTGCAAGAAAGACACATGCAGGACATTTCACCAGTTCTCCTACATAGCACAACATCTTGTTAATGGAAAGACAATGCAATTTTCTTATCTAAAATCTGATAACATTACATAGACTTTCATAGTTCCCTAAAGAACAAACTGTTAAGACCACTGTGCAGTTATATATCCTACAGTTTCTGAAGCAAGAACTATATAGTTTTTTACTGTCGACTTTGTTATCTATAAAGACTCATGGCAACCTATTTTCCTATATCCTGACTTCTACTAAATATGTTTCATTGATATTTCAATTAAAAGGTCACAGATAATTTGCATCAGGAGTCCAGCTTTATTTTATGCATTGTGAACAAGATCAACATATACATCATAAACAAAGGTGTTTTTCAGTCTGAAGAAAAATGAGATTTTAATTGCATTGTAGAGAAGAAACTTAATATTTCCTGTCATCTGTTCCAAACATTTCATTCTATTGTTCTTCTGAAAGGTCAAGTCTGGGATGTCACATCTGCAAGGACACCCATGCCCTCTCTTGGCAAGGTCTTGCAAGATGGAAGCAGGAAGACTGAAGAATGTTTCCGTGAGTATCCAAAATAGATTATTCCAACAGCTGAGTTCCCTAAGGTATCAGTGTTATGTACACATATATACAGAACATTTAACATTTAAATAGTATCATGAAACACTTCCAAATCAGTCCCCAGTGATTCTTACATCTTCTTTCCTCCATTTGTTGTTAGTTTGTTGTAATTTACGATGTGGAGTTGGTAGCAGAAAGAGTTTTTTTTTGATGTTTCCTTTTGTTTTGTTTTCCTTTAATTTTTCACATTTTAACTTTTTAGAATTTCTGAGAAACAAACGAAAGATGATCTATCTGAACATTGGGAACTTTTCATGGTGAAAATAACTGTAATTTATGCATATCCCATCCTTATATCTCCCTTGCTTATGAATGCTTACACTATTGGTGTTCCTTAAATCTAGAATTTTTCAGACAAAAAAAAAATGTCAAGGAAAATCTGATATTTACTTACTCCATTTTTTTCTGAAACAAGTTTCAAAACAAATACCCAACAGAAAAGGAAAACTCTTCACCAGATGAAAAAAGTTGTTGTTAAAATGGAAACTTGCAAATAACAACTTAAATTTTTAAGTTTATTAACGTTTGAGAGTGGCACTTGGATCCCTCAACTCCACCTATTTTTTGTAAGTCTTGCTGCTGGTCAGACTGCATCTCTTCTCATGTATCATGGCCATTCAATTCTCTGCAATGCAATTAAAACCCCATCTCCCTTCAGACTGATTAAATCTTGCAACATCTGTGAGGGAAGAAAGGAAGGTATAAACATTCTCATTTCCTTAACACAGATGGGAGGCACAGACCCAGAGAATGCAAAATACTCAACTAGTTGCTAAATATTTTGCCTGATTCAAGGAGAAAAAAAAAATGTTTCTGTGCTTTGCTGCTTTGAGTTTCAAGGGATTTTATTAAGATTAGTGATCAAGCCACTGTGAAGAACCAGGAAAAAAGGAAAACAAAAACAAATCTTTGGATTTCCAAGGCCAGAGTGCGATCGCTTTACATATATTTAAAAATATACAAGATAACAGTGAGATAAACTGTAATTAAAGGGACAGATATTTTCTAGAAAAGAAAAATGTTTTTCACCACCTCAGAAAAAAATGTGCTCACAATCATTTATACTGTAAATTATGAATGCCAGACTGGTATTTCAGGCAAAATTAAAGCTTTGTAATGAAAGACTGAATGGAAATAGAATGTTACAATATTTTGTTTTGTTTTGTTTTGTTTTCTCTTTCATGCTACTGAGGATTGCAGATCTAAAACTGTGTTAAGTCCAGCAGCCACAAAAATCTTACGTCAGAGAAATAATGACACATTTCAGGATGCACCTTTATTTTAAAAGACAAAAATATCAAAAAAGTCACCAATAATTTCCCAGTGAGCTATGGTAGTTTCATATTGTGTTCTCTCCACATTTCTTGAATGCTGTGCCTTGCTCTCCTTGGTGATTTATTCTGTTAGGGAGAAAGTCTTTTGCTGTTTACTTCTTACACTTCAAATTTGCCTGTGAGAACATGGTTTTAAAGTCTTTTTGTTTTTGTTTTTGATTTGATTATGTAAGCTGTGTACTTTTACCTATTCTGTGACAGTAATACTGGAAAGTTACATAAAAAGACCCAGAGACTTTCTTCCAAGTTTAGATATATTTTGAACTTCATAAGCAATTGCTAGGACAAAACTTTGAGTTTTTCATTCCATAAGCTTTTTTTTTTTTTTTTTTTTTTTTTACAAACAAAATCAAAGCATTCAACACTATGAAACTTAAAGAAATAATGTTGTATAAACATTTGTTATTTTTCTTCTTATCCTGAATTGCCTATTCTTATTCACTGGAATACTATTCAGATTATTATTTACAGTGAAATACATTGGGCTCTTGTAACATGCCTTTATATCTTGGTAATGAAAACCTTGGTGCCTTTGTGAGATCCATGCTCCTGATGTCATCAGAATATGTAAGAGACAGTTGTTGCTGTCTACTGAAATTGCAAGTGCACATATTTCAGTAACATTCTATCTTGTTAAAGAAGAGAGAATTATTGTAGTGACACACCTCCATGCATGTAACACAGCTGAGATTATATGATTTGATGTAAGGATTTGTGTATAATGTTTTTGCCTTTATCTGTACTTCAGCCAGAAGCAGTTCAAGAAATAACACTGTCACATTAAATCCTAACAGAAGCAAAGTTTGCTCTTGTTTAGCTGTCTTATATTTCAGGTTTGAAATAAAACTTTTGTTCTCAAGTACATTTTTTCTTTTGCTCTCAGCATGATATAATTCAAACAATATCTGGAAAACTATTCTTTGAATTTACTTGCTTTTAAATTTTCTTCACATGAATCTCTCTGTCCAGAATGAGGCTAAAAAGCTGTGATTTTTATGTATAGATTTGTTCACTGTTCAAATAAAATGAAATATGAAAACTGATTTAAATAACATTATTATACATGGGTAGCTACAAAAGTAATGCTTTCTATTTATTGGCATGGAAACTACAACAGATACAAAGAGCATAATAATGCTTTTTGGTAGAGCAAATTCTTAGCTACAAAATGTTTTTTTTTAATATAGCCACTACTGTTAGGTATGCTTTTTCACCAGCAATGAACAAGAGTCTGCATGTTTCACTTGTAAAAATCTGCATCAGTAGTAGTGACCCACTGCCACTGTTGCTACCATTGAAATGTGCCATCCACTCCCTTGCTGTGCTCACATGCACTCTTTGGTGGCTGTAAATGTTCAGCAAACATTGATGAATGTCAGTAGGAAAAAAAAATTTCCTTGAGAAGGAATTCAATGGCACACATTTGCTTCATTTGTACTTCCATGTCACCCTAAAGACGTGTCAGCTGCTACCAGCCACACGGCAGTAAAATGTAATGGAATACTGGTGGGAAGGTTCAGCCTCTCCTGCTATGCCACAAACATCACCTTTGACCTTATGGGCCAACATAATAAAATTGAGGCATTACTTTTGGAGCATCAATCATAGTTTGTATTTAACTCTGGGCATAATGAAGAGATCCACTGAAAAACTGGCTCCCACATAGTATGTGTCTTGTTTGCATGTTTGCTAAACTTCTATTTCAATATATGTTTCCATGGAAGTGATTGTTGTGATTGCTAATGGGATATAGGGCAAATGGGAAGGGAGTTGTCATGTGTGTAAATCAAAGTTCCCTACACTCACAGGAAAACCAAAACCTTATTTTAAAGCAATGAGGGTCAATTTTCTATTATTAAGGGTTGCTATTAAATGGAGAAACTGCTACATGGCCAGTTCCTTTCCTTTCAGGATTGTAAAGCTGTTCTTCCTGTTTAATTTGATTAAACAGACCCCGGATAAAGATTTCTCTGCTAAATAAATATTGCAAGAGACTGTCTTTATTTTCAGTATCTTCTGCTAATTTTAAACTGTTGAGATCAGACAATTGTCAGACTCATTCACTAGCCAGCTCTTCAAGTGCTCATGCCGAGTGGATCACTTATTATCTTAGTAAACATAAATTCAAATTGACTTTCTGTAGTGCCACACAATATTTTGATTGAAGATTTACAGCTATTTAGAATTAAAAGAACTGTAGCATGCAATTTGAGAACTGTCTTTCCAAATAACCTTAAATGTATTTTTTAATGAATACATTTGAACTGGCAAATAATTCAGTTCATCACTGACAGATCTGGTCTCATTGTACTGCACATGTATTTATCTAAACTTTTGATGAGAAACAATCCCACCTAAATGCAGTCTGAAAGTGGTTTTGATAATAGTTTATTTTACAGATAGCTAGCTTCCAAAAGACTGAGGGAATAAGAGGGTAGTTTGTTGCCTCAGAACTGTTCTTCACACTTTTTGAGTTTACTTTTGAACAACAGGTACTAGAGTATACCTTAATGCTAGGGCATGCAGCTCATTTTAAGCTGGAAGAATATAGCTCTGATAGGCCACAATAAAACCTGTGCATCATTGAAAACATTTTTGACAACAGCACTAATCAAAATCAAACAAAACAAACTACAGATAAACAATAATAGTATCTTTAATTCACAGGACCACCATGTGGAACTAAAAGCATAGACTAGATGCTAGGTCTCATGCTAACCATGAAGAACACGTAGACAAACTGCTCTACAAAATTCAATCTGCAGAACAAAGGTAAATCTGTGGGACAAATGTATATAGCAGCAGAGGTTTGCAATGGAATATTAGAGAGTCCTCTTAGTATGAAGACTCATTCCATTGCTGTGTCAATAATAACTATGTACCTATTTATTAGCAAGTTTTGCAGATGACAGGCTTTAATGCAATAATAAATGGGGAAAAGGAGTGGTTATTTCTGTTAAATTGGAATAGTCTAGGTGAATGGCCAGAGAGGGAACTATTCACCAAGACTAACTACACTCTAGTATGGCAAGTTTTCCCCTCTGAGACTAATTAGTCTCCTTCTCTGAACAGTTCTCTGGAGGATACTGTCCTACTATCTTCTTTTACTGACTACAAGAGACTCTAGGGAAATTAGCTTTTATAGACTAAAATTAGCCTTTGGAAATATATTCCCCTTCCCTGGTCTGACAAATATCTACACATCTTTTATATAAATAATGCATATGCTCGTGGAACTTTTTGAAAAATATTGGTCGGAATAAAAGGACCCTTGACTTCCATTGCACAGAAAATATACCTTATTTGGAATACAGGAGAAACACAGCTACTCTCCAGTAAAATGTGTAATGGCGAAACATCTAAAAAGGAAAATCCACAGGATGGATCAGAGCAAAGTGTCAATGGTTTATGGGCTGGTTTGTCCCAGTTCAGTGCCGAATGGTGTGAGGGGACCCACAGACCCAAACCCCAGGAAAGAAAAAAGGGAAGGGGCAGGGAGATGGACATAAAGTGAAACAGCAGCAACAATCTGAGGAGGAAAGCTAATTTACAAAATCAATATTGAAATGCAAAATAACACAATATAATGCAATAAAATTGGAATTGAAGCTAATGAATCAAATGAGAGTGTCCAAAAACCAAAGGCCTTATTCTTAACGCTGAAGGCAAGGTGGCTAGGGAGCTCACATGCTGCTGGGATGATCCAAAAGGAAAAAGAGTACAAACTTCATTAATATAAAACTTCTTCTCTGAGAAATTCTTCCTTTAATTTAATAGGCAAGCTTTTTTATTTTCCTTCCCAGAATAAGCTGGAACCATTCAATTTTAATGAAATCTTTTGGATCTGTGGCTAATAGATGCAGTGTTTCCAGCCTATTCCATAGAACAAGGAACAAGTGTTTTTCCTTTTACATGGATCATTCTATGTCATAATTTCAGAATTTACATATTTCCTAGCACAAATAAGACCATTAAACTGTAAATCTTTTGGAAACACAGCAATGCACATTGCAGGTAAAAGTGCTTCCCATCTAAGTGTGATTCTTTGCATGTGTAGCACAGAAGAATGCTTTATCATGAATCATGGAGCCTTTAACTATAGGGAAATAAACAAATAGTGATTTTACATTAAGTAGGGTGATGTCAGTGTAAAAACATTAGGAAGACCCTTTTTCTCCACAATATATTTAGATAAGTTGTAGTTTTCCTAAACTAGATGTATAGGTCTTGAACTGAAACAAAAGAAAAATAAATTAAGAATTTCGGAATTCACGTGTTCATTTAGCATATATAGTGACATAATATGTCACTGTTCCACATGACATCTCGGTTGCCAAATTGAAGAAAAATGAATCAGAAATTGGCTGGATGGTTGCACTGAAAGTTGTGGTTAATGGCTCAATTTCCAAGTGGAGACTGGTGACAAGTGACATTCCTCAGGGACTGGTATTGGGACCAGTGTTATTTAACATTGTTGTAGGTGACAGGGACAGTGGGATTGAATGCACCCTCAGCAAGTTTGCAGATGGCACCAATCTGAGTGGCACAGTTGACACATTAGAGGGAATTCTTGCCATCCAGAGGGACCTGAACAGGCTTAAGAGGTGGGCCCATGCTAACCTCAGGAAGTTCAACAAGGTCAAGCGCAAGGTCCTGCATCTGGGTTGGGGCAATCTCAAGCACTGATACAACTTGGGCAGAGAATGGTTTGAGAGCAGCTCTGAGGAGAAGGTTTTGGGAATGCTGACTGATGAAAGATTCTACATGAGCTGGCAATGTGAGCTTTCAGGCTCAAAGCCAACTCTATCCTGGGTGGTATCAGGAGAAGTGTGTCTAGAGGGTAGAGGGAGGTGATTCTGCCCCTCTACTCTGATCTCATGAGACCTCACCTGGAGTACTGTGCCCTGTTCTGGAGCCCCCAATAAAAGAAGAATATCGAGTTATTGGAGCAGGTCCAGAGGAGGGCCACAAAGCTGATCAGAGAGCTGGAGCACCTTCCCTGTGAGGTCAGGCTGAGAGAGTTGAGGCTCTTCAGCCTGGAAAATGCCTCAGGGAGACCATATAGGAGCATTCCAGTACCTGAAGGGTGGCTACAGGAAAGCTGGGATTAATAAGAGCAGGTAGTGACTGGAGAACGGGAAATGGTTTTAAACTGGAACAGGGTAGATTTAGACTAGATATTAGGAAAAAAATTCTTCACTGTGAGGGTGTTGAGACACTGGAACAGGTTGGCCAGCAGGACTGTGGATGCCCCTCTTTGGAAGCATTCAAGATCAGGCTGGATGGGAGTCTGGCCAACCTGTTCTAGAGGGAGGTGTCCCTGCCTGTAGCAGGGGGTTGAAACTAAATGATCTTAAAGGTCCCTTCCAAACCCAACCATTTTATGATTCTATGGATTCCGTGAATATACCATTTTCAAATTATGTCACCTTCCTTTAAACTCTTTTCTCCAAGGCATATATATATAATGCCAGACTGCATATGTTTAGATATAGACTAATTTATCTCTTCACAAAGAAATTTTGTGGAAACACACAAAAAATCGTTATTACTTTATTTCTTAAAAAACTAATACATTTGCAAGTATTCTGTATTCTTATTCTGTTTTGTATTCTATAAAATTTCTAACTATATTGTAAGTAGCTAGTAAAACTGAAACATACTATCTCATTCTAAAACAGAAACGACATACAGAAGAATTTATTAAGGAGGAGGAGTATGTTTGTTCTCAGTTTGTATTCCACATCATAACCTCCTCCTGACATAAGGACTCTGTGTCTGGGATCTCCAGATGTCTGTTTCTTCAGAAACTGTCTTCTGCAGACTACATAGTTATTTCTGAAACAGTCATAACATTTCATTACTGTACTTTCTGAAAAATAATTAATAATGTTGTAAAGTAAACAAAGGCGATGACAGAGCCTTTATATGAGATACAGGTGCTATAGAACTTGATACTAGAGAAAGAGGAATTAACTCACCCCTCCCAACAAGCGTTTGGGTTAAGAAGTGCAGCTGCCTCTCGTTAAAACTCTGGCACGCTGGAAGGAAGAGAGCAAGAAAGTCGGGGCCAACCCATGCAGGGTCTGAGTGTTTATGGGCTCCCAGAAATACAGCTGGAAGCATCACTGAGAGGGGGAGAGAGAGACTGAGGGTGGATGGATCAGGACTCTTCCACTCCGGTCACTCAGGTGCTCATTCACTGGTTCATGCTGTGACCCTGGCAATTCCATTGCAAATGTATTTTTACATTATTAAACTCTAATTCCCAAAATGGACAAACACATCTGCAGTCAGGTACCAGTGTTACAGTTTCTGAGAAAGACTGCCTGTGAGAGCCAATAAGCATGTTTTGGTTTTAGGGTCATCTTGCCCAGATTCTAAATTAGCTCAATAGGAGATCCACAGTGAACATTAAAGCAATAGATAAATTTAGGTACCCAAGCCAAGGCTTTTGACTTTTACAAACCTTGTTCATAGATGCATGAGTAAAACATTCTCACAATACGTCAAAAAAATAAGTTGCTGATTTGAATTGTCAAATATGAAAATAATTGTCTTTTCAATCCATAGATTGTCTCCCATTGAATCAAGGTACATAATTTAGAAACTTGGTGTAGAATTTGCAGATTTGATACCTAAATTGCACTAATAGGTGTTAAATTGGTCTAATTATTCAGCCCTTGATTTCACCAGCATATAAAAATGCAGAGCAAGCAGATAGCATGTTATCTGTCTGCTAATCTCCACTCTAGATCTGGAGGTTTCATATAATCAACAAGGAGTTCAGAAGGGTTTATGCGAATTATAAGGAATTATGTAAGGAAATATATAAGGAAACCTCGTAGTTTTTTCTGTATATTTTTCCCCTTAGAATTCTGACACAGGTAAATTCTTGCTATTCTTGAAAATCAGATATATTTACAGGCATCTAATATTTCCTTTTTTAGTATTTAACTTGCACAATTTTAGTATTTTTTTCTCCCTTGTACCTAATATAAACCAGTTCAAGCATTGTGCATGCTGTGTACTGATGTTATTTTAATGTAAGAAAGAAGATAGTGAGCTCAGGAGCTGGACAGTTGCTTTATTAAATGATAAAGAAATTATATGCAAATGTAGGCTCACTTTTGCAGTATTTTTGTGTTGTATATTCCCATGGAGACTCATTCCTGTCTATCTTAAAGTCCACTAATGTAAACAGTTAAGTTTTTGTCTTTAATAGGAACTGATTGAGAGCACTTATGAGCCCACAGGTTTCTTTAAGGCATTTATGTCTATTGTTTTTCTCTGCTAGCTTCTGTGTCAGTCAAACAAAGCTAAAATGAATTTTGAAGAGGAAAAATGGAAAGCAAAATGACCATCCAACACAATCTTTATTGGGTAAAAGAGGTTCATGTAACTTGAGATCAGCAAAGTGCCATGGTTTAATGTACCATTAAAAAAAAAAATCACATCCAGCACAAATCACCTCTGTACAACTGTGCTCTCAATTTCATAAAACAAGCCAGAGACACAGCATGAGGCTAAACATATCTAAATATTAGTAAATTACACACATAATTAAACACAGATTTGACTTCATTTACTCTCATATATACAATACTCAAGAGAAAGTAATTTTCAAATGAAAAAGGGAAAAGATCAAATTTTCTTATTTCAAGATCTTAACCTTGAAAAACAAACATATTGGAAATTTTGGTTTAAGATGTGTTATTCAGAGTTCTTGTAACTTTGTAATACTGTCTATTTAAGAAGACTAACTCTCATTAAAAAAATCTAAGTGAAACATTTCAAAAATAGTCTTCAATAAATCATGTTTACTTTCTATAGCCTTCCTATGCTTCAGATGATTTTTCTCACTTTACTAATACTTGTTAAGAGGATTATGGGTGTGCTAAGGAAAAATAAATATTTATTTGATATTCGTGAACTGATTGACTTGCCTTAAGAAAGTTTTGTTTGTTTTTTTTTTTCCTTAAAGAAAGCTCTAGGTGAATGCTAAAAAATAGAAGCAGAGTGCATTAATAAAAGATTTTGGAGAATACTGAGAGTATGAACAAAATTCCACTTTCTCTTTAGTCACATAATCATTATGTATTTCCACTTTGCAATGTGTTTTAATAGTCAGTGATTTTGTGCTGAAACACATAGCTGCTTTAAAATGCAAACTCCTATAATGCTTCAAACATAGAGAATTAGACTAACTTTATTTCATTTTTTCAGGTTTGAAAAGCAGAAAGACTTCTGCTATTCATATCTGTACACTGTTATCTGAATGTTTTTACTTCTTTACTTTTCCGTATATATTTTCTGAATACAGTCTTATATTCATTCGTGTTACGGCTATCTATTCAAAATTATAAAACCAAAATATCCCCTCCAAAAGAACATTAAGACCTCATTATAACAGCATAATTAAAAATGAAAACTTCATCCCTAGTGCGATGGGTTTGATTTTAATGAGACTACTTAAAGAACAATATCAATTTCTAAACTGAGTGGTGTGTTACAACATATATTGTTGGGCTGAAATTGCTGAAGGTATGCAGAAAGTAAAGAACTAATTCTAAATCAAGATAATCACATTCTGACTGCATTAAATGAACCTAGTATCTGCCTAAGTCAGTATTCTAAGTCAAAGTCACTTTAAAAGATGATTCAAAAATTTGAGTGCAGTATTGTGCTAGAATCTCCACACATATTAGCTTATTTTGCATTCAGTTTATGAAGAAGTATCATTTATCTGCACCATTTGGTAAGATGAAGATGATGCTTGCTGTCTAACTTCAGCAAATGTAGCAAACAGTTTAACAACATGCATAATAACTACACAGAAAAAAGACAACTGGTACAAGCTTTCTACATTGTAATTACTTCGTGCTTTCTGCAGAAAGTTTTAACCTTCCAGAGAGTGTAGTCTCTTCCGGAAACATTGCTGACACAGCAGAAAACAGCTGGGATTTTCTGTAAATATAAAACTCAGACAATTAACTTACGTACAACACACACGTCATCATATTCATTTGCTATTTTCATGGTGGCTTGTCCTTTCTACATTTTATTATTCATTTATGATAGCTATTATATGCCTTTCAGAGTCTATCTGGCTCTCCTGAGGAATATTTACGACTATTATAGGACTCTTATGAGAAGACCCAACGATAGTTATTGCAGAAACTCTGTGAAATGCTACATTAGTGCAGAGATATGCTGGTAGTAAAATATCTGAATTTGTTTCAAAGTATCCCTTGATGGAAATTAAAAGACAGGCCTCTTCTAGTGAGGTTCTGCATTTCCTTTAACCCTGTCACCTCAGAATAGTTCAGACTGGGAGATTAGCAGTCAGTGATTGTAGCCGGTGCCTGAAATCAAGAGTCTTTGGGAAAGATTCCTATTGAAAGTAACGGGAAAAAGACTATTTTTAAAGATATTTCCTGCAGTAGTAACAGAGCAGAAATAAAGACAGGTGAAGATAGATGAGCTAAAGGTGCACCTCCTGGCATTCAGGAACACCTCTTTTATCCATAACCACTCTACCTCCTTCTATTTTAAAGGTTAGATGGTTGTATCTTGACATGAATCTCAATACTGCAGTGCCACACCACCTTCTGTGAAGGAGAGACTCCGGAAAGAGAAAGAAATTTAGTGGGTGGTGATAGTGGGAGGGGTGCTCATAGTTTTTGCTGTCTTTTATAGTCACTGACAGATATTATCCTTGCATCCATAACCAGGAAGAATACTGCTAAATCATATTCTGCTGACCCACGGCTATTAAAATTCTGTCTGTGCTCATAACTTCATTTTATTTAGATCTCTGTGTAAGGAACAAATAGACATTCCAAATTAGAACCTGATTTTTGGGCATGGAAGGGGTTGTTCTTATATGGAAATATTGTGTGTTGCCAGGAAAATAATCTGGGTAAATATGTTGGATAGGAGATGAAAGGAGAGAATGTATCATTTAAAAAAAGCAAATAAATAAATAAGAAATCAGCAAACTGGGAAAACTGAAAGAAATGTGAAAACAAATACATTGATATGTATATAAATATATATATATCATTTTGGATGCAACAATTTATTTCACTTTAAATGGAAAGTAAATGCCTGCATTCGGTTCATGCACTGTGAACCCAAGAAATGGATACCAGTATGCAGGGGTATTATCATAGCTACTTAATACAATTGTACCAAATTTGTTGTACAAGTTCCACAGTATCATTATTAACTTTACGAAACACAATCAGAACTTAGTTTTTCTCAGTCTCATAACTTGCCATGTTGTTGAAAAAATTTGTTTATTTCTACTGGCTAGATTTTAATTAGCTGTGCATTGTCTTAGAAAGAAGAAAAATCTTATTTTAGACCACTCTGCATTTGTCTTGTGGAAATCTTGTGACTAGTTGAAGGAGTGATATGTTGTTGAAAATGACTAGTTGAAAGAGTGATATGCAGAGACTAGTCTTAGAACAGAGATGCAAGTCTCCACTGGTAACTTCCTCGATAAAAGGAGAGAAACTGATTCCGCAATGAGTATGTTTCAGCACAAGAGATTCTTGATCATGACGGAAGGTGTTTCCATCATTATTTCCTAAAAAGACTCTCTTTCACAGACAGAAGTCAAACTTTTTGAGTAATCTGTCGAAGGCTTATCACAGTTAATAACAAGATCCTTCTGAAATATTTTTTGGCATAAATTGTATGTTACAGTTTATTTCCACTTCTTTTTTCTCTCTGGCATGTTTTCCTCCACTGTCTCCCAGTTACAGGCTAATGTTTTGATACAATTTTTAGAAATAATGTTCTTTTCAGACCACGATGAGTGATTAACTACAATAACAAAATATTATCCCCACTTTTGTGTACCCTTGATCATAAGATGCCTGAAACAGGAATTATTTTTTGACTTTTGATTCTTACAAGTTAGAATCTTCACGTTACCCATATTTAGCCAATGTCAAAGAAAAAAGCTTACAAGTGACTTAGCACGTAAATTAATTGAAGACAATAATGTCAGCTTACTCTTGCTGGGGATCTGACCCTGAGTATTTATTGTGAAATTAAGTATAAATAAATGATATTGCACTGGTGGAGTGTGTAGAGTTCTATTATTTTGTTTTCTGAATTCCCTGTCTTCTGCTCTTCTGGTTTACTTTTAATTAACAAACAGCATGAAGCTTTTCAAATCCATCCTTGATGTTCATTCAGGAAGAGGGAGAGTAAATGCCAAACTGTAACCTACTATTCATTAGTAGTGAGATACCTTATAGGAGGTAGCAGAAAATATACTCATTCACAATTAAATTAAGTGTTTCAAATAATGATTTAATTGAGAATTAATAAGCCAGTTATTGCAGGTTAATTAAATGCCATTTGATGATTAAAAACATATTATTTATTCAGATTAACCACTATTAGGCGGTGGTGTAGCCCAACACCCTGCCGTGACTTGTTATTTTAAAAGACTCTGTCAACATATTTCTAATTTCAGGGTGTTTCACTTTTCTTTTTTTACTCTGTTGCTTTTCTAAAACACCTTGAAAATACCATGAGAAAATAACCTCAAATTCCTGGCATAAGAAGAATGTTTTCCCCTAATATATACTTTCTGTATTTTTGGTAGGAATGTTTCTGAAAGTTTGGTTTTAGCAGCTGTAGGGAAAACACCACTGAAAACAAGTACTGTACATATCCATACACATATAAAACAATGAGAATGTTTGCAAAGAGGATATAAATGAAATGAAAGAAGTCAAGTATTGAGGCTGTAAGATTCTATAGAAATTCTCTGAATTACCTTATGGTCCATATTCAGTAGAGCTGTACACCTGTTTAGGATACCTACATTTGGATGTAATACATGAATACTGTCTTGTGGTAGTCAGGATTGGATGCTGGAAAAATAAGCAGCACCAATTTTTGTTTGTCATCTACACCACAACATTCCTTTTTCCACATATTTTTTTTAGGAAAGCCTTTTTTTAACTGCACATTAATGCTTACGTTGTGTTGATAGATTATTTAGAATTCCTTGTAGATGAAGGATTACTGTAATAGAGTAAACTTTTCATCCATATTAATGCACAGTATGAGCACCATCTTTTCCTGTCTTAAATCCAAAACAACATTAAATCAAAGCAACTGTACAAATTAGTTTTGCATGCACAGCAGGATAGTGGAGTTTGCACACCTTCAGTCAGTTTGGACAGAAAACTGCAGCCTGGCAAGTAGCCTATTACATTTATTTTAGTTTGGAAATATTGCACAATTTCCATGAGGAGAGGGAAGTGACTGTCACATATGCATACGCTGGTTCTTTTAATCTTCCTCAATGAACCATCACTACACAGAAAGACTTTGTCCTACAATGCACAAGCTCTGGCTTTCCTTCCTCCTCTTCACACCTCTGAGTGTTGTTATTACACCTCTTTTTTCCTTGTATTAAAAGTTTTGTTTGCCTCTTTTTCAAGAAAACACTTGTAATAGATTCCAGCATCTTTCTTTATTTCAGTGTTTTCTGGAGCTCAGTTTGATAGCAGGAATTTAGAAAACAGGAAAAATAACTCTCTGAATTACCTTTACAAAGTTACAGGCTGTTATAAACTTTAGTGTTTTAAGGATAACTTAGCCTAGATCTGGAATTTCCATACATAGGTCGATACATGAGCTTGAGAATTACCAAGCTGCCTCTCCATGGCTATGAAGTGAGCTGTTGTAACACAAATTTTCTATATCCTCTTCTGAGATGGAACCCACTTGCTGAGACTAGCTTTCATTAATAGATAATGAACAAAGGAGCCAATCAAAGGAGAAATTTATTTACTGTTTTTTACATGAAAAATAGTGTCTCAAATTAAGAGAGAAAAGCATTCTATGATCTAGTTTACAGCTATTGTATGTAGTCTGATATCCAAAGTATGACATATTTTTTCTTTTCATTACTGTGAATTACATTCTTACTCTGTAAAATAAGCAAATAAATATGGAAAAACAAAGACAGTAGACATTAACTGGAAAACATTTTATTCCAGCATACACAACTGTTAGTAAAGTGCAAGGAAACAGGGAACAAAGTCCCCTTCCAATCTTCTTCTCTAAAGTTAATGACGACTTAATGACTACCATTCTGCTCGATCTAGTAGATTTATAAACATTTCACTGACAGTATAGTAGTTGAGTTAAAAGTAATTTCAAAGAGACAAAATCTACCTCAGGCTTTAAGAGAAAGACAAACTTACAAAGGAAAGTGTCTTGAGAGAAGAGTCAGTTATATTAGCTTATATTCCTTCAAAATCTCTTCCTCTTAGACTTGAAAAAACAGACATTTAATACCTTTGTTTTCACAACAGTTGGTTGAATAGGTGCTTTCTCTAGGGGTCAAGAAGGTCAGGCTTTCCTAAAGATAAAAGTTAACAGAAAAAGTGTGAGCTATGATGCTGAACAAGGAGGATGATTCTTAATGCAAAAGGAAGGAAGAACAGAGGATTATGTATTGTCAACTTCAGTTTTCCTTCAGGTGGCTCTGTCAGGCAGCAGAACTCTATGACTTATGAAAGTCAAAAAGGATTGCGTGGGGATGAAAACGGTAATTTTCCAAAATAGGTGTGAAGTTCTTCATGTTGTTTGGGTTAAGCAACTGAAGATATTTTAAGCTAAGGTTATTTAAACATGTAAGGATTTCCAATGAATATCTGGATAGTTTATGTTGTCATTTGGTATAGCTCTATGTACAAATACATCTATGAGAATCTAACTCAGAATTTTCTTCAACTTTCTAAGATGTGCTGCAAATTATAAATTGCAATAAGTTTTCCAGCTGCTTGGTATACCTCAGAGCATCTTTTGCAAACCTCAGCTTGTCCTAAAACTACCACAGAAGACATTAAAATGATAGAGCAATTAATATACAGATTACTTGCATCAATTGTACTAAAATGTCAGTGGATAAGGATGGAGTGGTGATGGCATTGGAACTGGAGAACAGAATTGTTCAAATAATTGAGAATAGATAACCGTACAATTCTTTTGCACCAGTTTGGATCCATCTACTGATTTAAATAAATACTATTTATAAATACTACTTAAAAGATGTGAAATGGTATAAAGATAAAAATAGCTTTCAACCTTAAAAAGCACACATTAAAATACAAAAAAAATCCATGCTTTTTAATACTATTTAATTCAAATAAAATAATTGAATTTTACTGATAGCATTCATTTTATTTGCTATTTTGCATTACTCTCCGTAGAAAAGATAGTTACTAATCAGAATAATTTTTGTTATAATCATTTCTTTTTTCTTCTTTTCATGTACTTAAAAGAGATTCCAGTATATTCAGTGTTTCCAATACTTAAGTAAAATACTGAAAACTAAGGGGAAAAAAAACTGATATGGTTTTAGAATAACTGTTGCGTTTGGGATTTTTGTTTGTTTATTTGTTTGTTAGTTTAATAGCGTGGATGCGTTCCTGAGAACTGATAAACAAAGAAGCAATTTTACAGACTTTTGCAATTTCAAAAGTACCCCATTACACTGTGTTCGTCGTGGTTTTTTTTGCCTTCCTTTTGCTCTTTTTTTGAAACCCTTCCTACATATTTCTCTCAAATCTTCTTAAATTATGTTACTGCATAGCAAAACTAACCTGATTTATTTATTTTTAGGTGTCCTGTAAATCTTTATTAAGTTGATACTCTTAAAAATAATGGAGTGAAGGAGAGGGAAACTGACAGAGAACTTGAGATACAGAACTAAAGGATTCTGTTCCTTGATAGGAAAGTAAATCTGAGCTATATTTTATTTAATGAACTGCCTCAAGGTGTTTTCTGACAACAGATGCTAGTACTGAAGTGCCTGTTTTTTCTATCAGACAGCTCACTGCTTCACCCTTTCTTCCATTGATGCTCATGAAAAAAGATTTGGCCCATACTACAAAAAAAGAAAGAGGTCTGCTTCAGCATGTCTGAATGGGAAAACAGGTCTCACAGTTTGGAAGAAATGGTGGCATAGTAAAATGTTACAAATCCTGCTTAGTTGGGTTCCTTCTGAACATGGAGACACGCAAAAAACATCCTTCCTTTATCAGATGTCTCATCTTCTCAAGTCAGAAGTTTATCACTACCATGGTATGTTAGGCATATAAAGGAATCAGGAAGTGGAACTGGGGCTGCGGGGATACCAATTATCTGGATAATCAAAGTTCCCCACATGAAACAGTACCAAAAACCGAAACATATTAATGATGGTATTATCTAAATGTCTCTTGTATACTGACAGGCATGGGGCACCAATCATCTCTCTATGCAGACTCTTCCAGTGTTTGCAAAAACCCATAATAAATAATTTCTTCTTCTATTTTTAACATCCCCTGATGCAGCTTTGTTACATTCTTATGCACTGTGTTAGCAGTTACCAAAGATCTGATTTTAGGCTTTCCCTGATAAAGGAATTGGAGAGAACATTGAGGTCTCGGTGTTTTGAGCCTCTCCTCACAGGATATGACCTCCAGCAATTTTGCCAGCTTTGTTGCCCTCCTCTGGATGTACTGAAGTACCGTAGTGACATTTTTATATGTATATTGTGGATCCTAGGAAGATTCCTTTAGCCAACACAATATGTTAGAATTTTCATGAGATACTTCTTAAAAATCAGTAGTAGGGGTATACACCTTGTTGAATTTCTCACTTGCTCCAATTTGTTAATTCTCCTTGAAGCCATTGTTCTGCTAGTGTTCTGTTTTATTTTGCATCATACAACAAACTGGGAGAGCTTATAATGTTTTGTTTTTTTCTCCTATGTATTGTGTGAACTGAATAGATAGTTTCCCTGGAAGCTTGAAAAAAAAGGCTGAAACAAAGGGACACTAAAATAAAACAGATAAAAAGGAAACACAGGCACATCATTACGGTGTTAGTCATTGTACAGAGCACTGCTCAGAGTTGTCTAACTATTGTCAAATTTGCCAAGGGGATCATGAACAAGAAGAACTAGAAGGAGCAGCTGCAAGGGGGAAGATTAAGTTTTACGGATATTAAGAAGAAAAGCTCCCAAGTATGGGAGTAAAAAGAGAGAAGTTTCAAGATGCCAATTTGAGAGCTGGAATGAAAATAGAAAACCTTGAAGATGAAGTCTAATGTTAATATATATATATATATATATATATATATATGATATGACAGATAAGGGAGAGTCCATGAAAGAACATGATTTCATGGTCAAAGGAACAGGCTATGATCATTGAAATAGCATTCTGGGTACAAGCAAGGAAAGACTGCATTTGTCAGGCCAAAACAAGGGATTTTATGAGTACCAACAGATACTGTGAATCTGAATGAACAAAAATGTCCATGTATGTATATAGAAAAGCCAGAAGTAACAATTTAAATCATAAAAATCTGAAAAATATAGCCTTAGATTTTACAGGAAGATCTCAATGTTTGTACAACAGAGAAAGTCAAACTATTTTCTTACAATGATTGACATATGCTAAGGTCGTTGCCCATTTCTGCTCTTATCCCTATTCCCACATAAACAAAGGGTCCTCTACTAACCTTTCAGCAGAGAGGGTTTTTTAAACTAATTTCCCAGACTCTGGCATAGCACTAGAACACTTGATGTTCAAGCTCAGCAACACAGATCCTATCAAACTCAGCCTGGCAGCTGAGATTAGCAAAAGTATAGCAGGAGTTTCGTTGTCAAGTTCTGCTTTTCTGGGACACAGAAAAGGAATGGAAAACAAACTGCTGGAGGAGCTAACGACCCTTCTGCTCCCTTCTTCTACTCATAAATCAACCATAGGAATATTCAGGGTACCAAAAAGTAATAAATTGAGCACTGCTGTTAGCTTAAAACAAAAGATTTCATTTAGAGTTTTAATTTATTTTGAGTTTGTAAGTCTGAAATGATATCAAAGAGAATCTTTAAAGAATACTTTAAAAGAAGAAAATGTTTAATCTGGGAAGTACTGAAGCATAACATTTTTGTTTCATTTATTTTTTTCTCCATGAAAGGAGAGTTCATTGAAATATATGATCATAATTTGGTGTTACTCTAAGTGCTCTCCTGCAGATGGAAATGTTGCTGTAAAGAAGATGAATATGATCAAGTGTTGCTAAAGTGAGAAGAGGTCCACAATGTTCTAGCTGTACTGAACGAAAAGATTGCCACTGAGAAACTTCTTTAATAGGAAAAAAAAGCAAGAGATTTAGAAAGATAAAGGTGAGCCATGAGAAAGTGCAAAGAGTTATAAGAAATCCTATGCAAATCATATGCAGAGGGAAAATTAGAACCAGGAGTAAAAGGTCTGAAGGAGCAGAACAAACAAGGCTGTAGACATGATATTCCATTAAGCTCAAGAACAAAACTGTCAGTAAGAAAATGGTAAACTGACTCAAGGGGGAAAGATTTGTAATGGAAGACATCAGTCAGTTTCTTTGCTGTGGATAGAAAATGCATTCTTGCCTACATATGCAAAATGTCACTTGCTAGATTACTAGATCAAAGTATTTTGCTGGTAACATAATGTATTTAGTGACTTGCTTGATCATTTGTTAGCAATATATAATATTGCTAATATAATATATATATAATATTTCGAATATATAATAAAATATATAAAAATGTAAAAAGTAATACATATATATATTTATATATATAAATATAAAAATTTATATTATTTATATATATAAATATATAAATAATAACAAGTTTTTGAATTGCCAATTCCTTTGGATTTTTTTATTTTGTTGTGAAGTATCCCTCTGAACTGTACTCCAGATGAATGGGCCTGCTGGAGTCTGCATCAGTCTAGCTCAATGATTATAGTAGGATATGAATGATTTTAAAGCCTTTACTTAAAGAATAATGACAATGAAATTTAACACTGATTTACAGTTCTAGTGTTCTTAGTAGGTGGAGAATCTAAGCCTACTTAATTAATGAGGTCGAAATAACACTAATCAGAGTATTCAAATAGCCTGACAAAATAAAGCTAAAATAAAATCTGAAAAACAAGATACATGAAACTATTTAGATTAATAGAAATACTTTAAGTGAAGCCGACAGAAATATCTTGAATGTTGAAACTCCCCCCAAAGAATGTATCTTCTAATAAATATTTTTGCAATAACTCATTTTTACAGAAGCATTTGAAGGAGAAAAATTGAAACCTATTTTTTTTTTCAGATTTAAAGATATTTTTACTTTACTGTGGTTCCCTTCTCACAGAGTTTCATAGTGCTGTACAAACAAAAACAAAACAAAAAATATTTATTTTGTTGTATTTGAGTTTATTCTTTTCCTTTTATCTTTGTTGCTTAACACACAAGCCATATGAGGTAGTTGCCTGTAGCTCTGGGTATATCTGTATTCCAAGCCCAGCCACACCAGCACTTCAGCTTCCTGGTGAATTTAAATTGCATTTCACAAACATCTTGAATGGCTCTACCATTTTACAAAAATAGGATGCTGAAAAAAGGGAAGACTGTGACTGAAACATTCACTATTTTGCCTCTCAGGATTTTCTTAGCTTCTCAAGTAGTTTCAGCAGTCTTTGCAAAAATCTCGGTAGGATGTCAGTTACAAAGAAAGGAAAGGGAACTATGAATTCTATGGGAAGTCCTGTCCTATACACAGTCTTCTCACATGGATAAAACCATTATCCATCCACTACATTTTCCCTTAACTGAAGCTAAATATTTCTTATGTTTCTTCTTGCATCCCTGTAGGGATACCTGCACCTGCTGCTTTCCTAAAATGTCTGTATACTAACGCACCCAGTGTGGACAATAAACAGGAAGAGTTAGAGGTCTGTGTGCAGCTGCAAGGCCACGATCTCATAGCGATCGCAGAGATGTGGTGGGACAGCTCGCATGACTAGAATGCTGTCATGGATGGCTACGTGTTTTAGGAAAGGCAGGATAGTGAGACAGGGTGGTGAAGTTGATCTTTATGTGAGAGAGCAGTGAAAATGTATTGAATCTCACCTGTGGGTGGGTGATGTACCAGTGGTGAGCTTGTGGGTGAGAATGAAGGTACAGGCTAGTGTGGGTGCCACTGTTAAGGGGGTGTATTACAGATCAGGAGGAGGAAGTTGACAAGGCCTTCTACAATCACCTGGAAGTAGCCTTGCGATCTCAGGTGCTTTCAGCACTTATTAGGCCTTGAATAAGTTTTGTGATGTCACAGGCTCTTTTAGACCATCTTCTAGCTTGGGATGCTACTAGACAGTTGGTTTCTTTTAGTTTGACCCCATGCAGATTTAGTCTATTTCATCTTGTTAAGGTGATGGAGGGTTTCTACAACTTCTAAAATTCAGCTTACGTGACTTCTGTATTAGAAGCTTCTTCTTCTCACTCCCCGCACAAATAGGTGTAAGTCAGAATGCTAGGTTATAACCACTGCAACTATTCAACAGTTCTAGGTAGTTTACTATTTAGCATTTATTTAAAATTAAAATGATCTATTCTGTATCTCTATCATGAAAAAAAAGCCTTCTGTATAAATAGTCACTAGCAAGCTAATAGATTAGTCATTATTTTAGATCTTCTGTTACTTCTGTTAGAACAGTATTTGTTAGGTAAAAAGGCCATGTTCTTTATGTTGCTTTAGATTGTTTTCAAGTACCTAAAATTACTGAATGTTGCCCAATATACTCATTTTATCTTTTCAGTGTGTTAACTGCTGCTTTATCTATCCTAACAGATGGAAGCTGATTTTGCACTACTTGAATTTTGTAAATTGATGCTGCCAGGAACTGCTTTGCAAGTGCTATTGAACTTTCACTGGATAAGATAACTGAGATCTTTGTTAATTCCATAGAATAATTAAGATTCCCTACAAGTGGAAACCTTGGACAGGTAGATATTGCTTAGAAGTACAAAAGCTGTTCAAGAATCATTATCATATCAATGCAGTATATTGATATAATTGTAAAACAGAAATATGCCAGCTAATGGAGCAGTCGTAAAACAATATGAGCTGTTTCAGCAAGACTCATTTTAACCTCAGATTATGGCAAATAATCTCCTGTTACTTATAACACATTTTCTCCCAGTGTAAGTGTTTTACTCTGTGACCCACTTTTGCTGCTTAATTCAACAAACACACTATAGTATGTGAAAATGAGCAGTCTTTTCATGAATGTCTGAGGTCCATTGCTTAGGTTTCCAGGGAAATTTTCCTTTTGTTGATTATGTTCTGAAATGGTTTTCTATTTTCAATTAATGATTGCATGCAAGTTTTTACACTTCACCTAAATCCATCTTTAATTTGTTTACCTTTAATATGTGTTACCTAACTGAAGCTCACTTGTGCCAGACAATCATAAAACTTTCTTGATTGCTTTGAGTACCTATTAAGTAGATACATAGGCTTATTAGGTGTTGTTTTCCCCAGATAGTCCTTTAAACAATGATCACATATCCAAAGTGATCCACTTGAGAATCAAGTCATATATTCATGATATCTTATTTTTTACTCAGTTGCTAGGGTTACCTGCTATCCACTGTTTTTGGTCACATTTACATTACTTTGAGATGGTAGTCTCAATAGTGATGCTATTTGTTTTTCGGTACTTCAGTTGTTTATGTTGTGATGAAACAGAACTGGAGTTCCAGTCATACTTTCTGATGCCTCAGAATGATAAAATTATGCATAAAATTACATATCAGAATAGATTATTCCTCCTCATTTTACTTTTGCCTTCTTTGAATTTCCACATATGGAAAGAGAGATTCTCTTTATAGTGTACAAACTGTTGTGTGCAGGACCTTCTGTTACAACACTGTAGTCATAGGACATCGATTTTAAACTAGTGACATCATGAAAATATAACAATAATGCCATGTTGCTATTCAGTTTTTAGTTTTAAATTCAAAGAAAACTCCTATACTACTTATGGAACTGAGAGTAACTGAAAGCAAAATATAGGTTAATGTGAAAATACGCACACACACACACACACACATATATATATATAAAAATTAAAATGCATTTCTAATATTCCATAGCAAGGAATTATTCTGGAAAAAGTCCAGCTTCAAAACTTCTTCCTAAAGCAAGTATCGTAAAAACTGACTTTGATGACTTAAGCTACAGTTTTGGAATGCAAAGGGTCAAAGAATCTGAGAGTTTTCATAGTTTCTCATACATCAGTCAGAAAAGCCTGGGGCTGATTCAAGCTGAGCCAAGATTTAATGTAATATTGTCAATCCATTTTGTACTGATTATAGTCTAAGCAGCTGTATCTTGCCCTATCAGTTATACTTCTCAGAAGGCCGCACTGTTTGTAGTGGAAAGAGTTACAGTATCAAATGGATTAATATATGCATAATTACAGGCAAAATAAAATAAAATAAAACAAAACAAAATAAAAAAAACAAACTGGAAATATTAAGAAGAAATGAAAAAAAAATAAAATGAAATAAAGCCCTTGTTTAGCTGTTGAGATTACTAACAGATAAAAGGTTTTCAAAGACTATTAGAAACTTGATATACATTGAAAATAACATTTTAGCTTTAGGAGCATTTTTCAAAATTTAGTATGCTTTATATTTGATATGAGACCTATATTATCAATAATGAAAAATACAGCATACTTTTAAAAGCACATAATGTGATCCAATTCTGCTCCCACTAGTCTGCTGTTGAATTAATACATTAAAAAAAAAAAAAAAAAAACCTTTCCCTTCAGTGTTCATGTATGAAAATTCTGTTGTTCTTTCAGTGTGTGCTACTTTACTGCTTAAGGAGTGAGTTTTGCAGAAGCTAGCCATTTTGTCAAATTTTATCCAATCCATTATCTACCCAAAGCAATAAGACAGTGATTAATTCTTAGCAAGAAAAACGTTAAGAAGTGAAGTGGAACTGTGAGGAACAGATAGGTTAGAATGCCTTTATACGATTTAAGCTGTGTCTTATGTGAGTCTCCATGCAAATCTCCCCAACTGGTAGCTATTTGACATAGATTGATAACAATACACATAACCGTTCAGTTATGGGTTCCCTGCAGTGCAGCTAAGGCAATGCCTTCTATTGAAATAAAAGGAAGTTTTTGTTACAAATGTAAATGGTAGGGAAGCTTTGGATATAAGAATCACTTTCTGTTATGGAAATTCAGAATATTAAGCATAGTCTTGGATTAACAAATGGAGGGTCAATTTTATTTTCCCAACTGACAAAGAGTCTTGCATTGTTTTCACTCAGATTATTCCCTCAAATATGAGATTGAGATGTCTTCTAGTTTGTTCTTACTTTCTACAGGACTCAAGTAAAGGGGAACAGAAAAATAAATAAATAAATAGGCAGTATAATATCCTTTGTGAAACTTCTGCAAGTTTATTTTACAGAATACTCCAGAAAGGTCTCAGTAAACCCTAGCTAACATTAAAATCTGTGTCTGTTCTGAAAAGGGCCCTTCAATATTGTCAAGTGCATTTTATTTTATTTTTTTAATTTGAATGAGAAAACCTTTTTTCTCTGTCACTTGACTGGGCCCTTGATTTTCTTTGCTAGCAAAATTCATCAATGAGGAAAGCACATTATAAATCAGTTTTTATTTTATGTGATATCCCCTGTTAGTTTATGGTTAAATCCAATCAGCAAGAATGAATGTCAGTTTCAAAGACATTCATTAGATTTGACAACTTTTATATTAGTGTATGTCAACTGTTCACTGGTCAAGTCAACTTATTTCCACATAGGAACATTTGCAAAGGTTTTAAATCTTATTGCAAAGTGTCCTTTCCTTCTAATGTGAAACACCAACTTCTGCTAATATAGTTAGAGAATTAAGATCAAATAATTTATTTAAATTTATGACAGCTAAAGTTGGGCTGCATAACATTCATGTCCTTTTCCAATTGCTGCAATCTAACATAGATGTTACTTTGCACAGTTGAGATACTAATACAGTATTAAACTCATCAGTTAGAGAACCATGAAGAGGATTTTATTTTTTTATATTTTTATTTTATTTTATTTTTTTTAACCATTTTAACATATACAGTTTTCAGTTAAAAGTGCTCTTATAAATGTTTTTCTTTTAAAAGCTTATACTTAGCTTACCTCCTAAAAGTTGCCTGATGCACACAAAACTTTGATTAAAAAATACCAACTTCTGAAGTCGCAACATTTTTATTGTCTTTGCTGTCTGTGTAGACAGATACACATTTTTTTTGTCCATTAAACAATATTACAATATGTTTTCTATATTTCCTTAACACTAGCATGGGAGCAAGAACTTTCTCAGCCCTCTAAGAATTGCATATATATATTTTTTTCCCATTCTTTTTACAGTCTTAATCAACCTTTCTGTGCAAAACGATATCCTGGGACCCTCTCTTCCTTCATATTGTTAACTATCACTACATAAAGTTTTTTGGTTACATTCTAAGGAAAGATTATCACACAAAATAAACATGATCAAGACTGAAAAATGAAAAAAATAAGGTTTTTCATTTGAGACAAATTTGTAATATTGTTGTGATTTAAAAATATCTTAAACTAATAAGTTTTTGACATATACTCTTGTTCAGCATTATCACTGAGTGGTGCAAAACTTCATTCAAAATACTGAAATATATGCTTAAATTTAATCATAATAAGATCAGGAAAACCAGCCTACAGTATCTAGTCATCGATAGCCACAGGATCAAATCTAACCTCAGTATGGTCAGCACAACACGGCAGCTGTAAGGTTACTGTCACATCAGATCTTTGCATAGTGCCCAATGTCATGTTGATAAGTTGGCTACAGCCCCAGAATCTTACCTTTAAATCAGCAAAATTGTCCTGTAATGTCACTGAGAGATGTACATCAATATGTCCTGCTTTCCCTAATGACCAATCTTCTGGCCAGGTCTTTATAGTGATTTTATTAAGTAATCATGGTGTGTTTTGTAGGCAGAATTGAACATTCACTGGCTGAAATTGTTTTTTTTCCCTCTGTTAATTCCGTAGAAATTCTTTATATTACTGCAATACTTGAGCAGGTGCTGTAGATGAAGTTAGCAAATAAAGTTCTTGAGTCATTAGTCAGCTAAATGCAGCATAACAATACAAGTAAATGTAGAAATATACCGTGTAACTAACCAAGCATAAAATAATTTGATTTGCATCTTGGAAACTATCCACCTGATAAAGTATTTTGGCTATATCTGCAGTGGACTATTGATGACTTATTCACACAGTGAGCAAGCTTCCCTGTGCCCACTAGGAAAAGCTGAATTGTTCATTGTTATTCAGCTGAAAATGGCTGAAAACCAGTCAATGATTATTAAAGTGGAACTTTTCAAGCTACTACCATGAAAAATGTCTGAAAACAAGCAAACGTAGCTATGCATTCAAAAGATTAAATTAAATTTATTATATTATATTATTTTTTATATTTTTTTATATTATTTTTTATTTTTTTATATTATATTTCTGCATTCCATTATTCTATATCCTCTTTAATTCTGACTTGTTGAGGGCATTAAAAGACTTTGTATATAAAAAAGGAGTGATGGCTAAGCAAAGTTGGCTGAGATACCAAATATCCATACAGACTTAAGAAAAAAATTAAAAAAAAAAATGATGGTTTAACCTAGCAACCTGATCATGGCTTGATAGTGGTTTCAGAAATTAAAATATACCTAGTGACTATATTTGTACATAAACTCTATTTTTTTCCATTCTATAGTGTGCCATAGAAGGAAAAAAAAAAAAAAGTGAATTACTTGGTCACAAAAATAGCCTAACTAGTAGAGCCAGCAGTTAAAACCAGAAATATATGTGCACATCTCACATAAGCTTATGCTTAAGGTACATATCTGACTTTGCTGCTACCATGTCTTTGAGCCAGAGGCCAGTCTTGATTCCTTCATTCATCAGCATCTGAACTGAGACTGTCAACAATGGATTTCAAACTGCACAAATTATGGAAACCATTTTACAATACTGGCATTCAAGACATTCCCCCAAACCAAAAACTGCTATTGAAAGTAACTTAATGGAAAAGCAAACAAGTTTGGACTTCATTCCACTGCAAGATACTTCATGCATATGACTATCAAAGTATAAAATTCTATCACATAAAAGATAAAAATATCTATTCTAAGCAGGTCCAAAGATGTTATAGCAGGGACTTGAAAATAGTTAGCAACAAATTCAGTTGAAAATACAAAATAAATCTTCAGTAGAAAATGTTGATTCATCAAAACTGAAATCTTACCAAGTTATATCCTGTAAGAACTCCTGGTTTTCTTGCAGCTGTTCTTCTCAGTTTGCAGGTGAAAAAGGATTCTCTATAGCTGCAAGGCAATGTCACAGCATGGACTGCAGACAAATGCTTAAATCTTTTGATATTCTAAAAAACACAGAATGAGTCATTTCCATGTAGCAGAGGATAAAAATCTCTAGAAAATTCCTACACTTCAACATAGTATAGGAAAAAAATGAGACAAAAGTTACAGAGCTTTCAGTTTGACATTTCCAAAATGGAATTCTTCAAATCAATAGTACTAAAAATACTAAAAACACAAAAATAAATGTACACAGTCATATCTGAAAAGAAAAGTGATTAGAAATTTATGTTGATGCATTTAATGAACTATGAACAAGAGAGATAGAAAGACAAATGGACGTCTTCTGCCTTTCTTTCACACTCTTTTGATTAGAAAATAAGGCCAGAAATTTTCATAGTTCTTTGATACACTGATAAATACTATATGCCCTCTAATATGAAAAGCCAAGGTCTATTTTTATAAACAACTCACATCTCTTCTTTGTGGGCCAGGTAGAGTGTTTGCACACAGTAACAAATTATAAATTATGCAGAGATAATGATACAAGAACTCAGGAAGGACTTTAAAAACTTACTGTCTGCAAGGCACACCTGTGCTTCTTTACTTATTAATATGCATTTCTTTGTTTTTGCACTTATATATAGAACACTGAAAAGGGCAGATTGGGAGAGGATATTTTTTGAAGACACTACCAGTAAAAGTTACAAAAAAAAAAGAAAAAAAAAACAGATAAAGTTTTCAAAAACAAGTGCAAAATCAAATTTTCAAACACAGCAGTGCAAACCCAGAATTGAAAGTGGAAGAAGTACCTACAGTTATACTCTGGCATCTGCTGAACAGTTCTGAGTACATCTTGCATTTGCAAAATGGAATGATGAGATTCCTGCATCCGAAATAATTTATACCTCACCTGCATTTTTATCCATGCAGCAAAGGAAGAATGATTGTTGTAAGAAGGGACTCCTGCTTCTATACTTGGGTGGTTAGCAGCAACAACTTGGCACAGTTTATAGATGTTGTTGATATGGGGAGGTAAAAGTCATCTTTCTTAGGGCTTAGGAGCTTTTGTTAGTTTTTGATAAAAGCTAAGTCTGTTCACAGTGAAGGGTTATGGAAATAAGGGCAAAAATGTTTAAAAAAGGGAACACATTTTCTTTTGTACATATAAGCCTTCATCCTGCCCAAAGAACTGCAAAGTGTTACAAGTGAAAGGTAAAATGTGTTGAACACAAGAGCCTGACTCTGCACTAATGAAACTGCCATGCTGCTGAATTACTCTTGCCTAGGAATACTCTTTTGGGCACTGTAAAAATTATAAATGAGAACAACAGCAGAAGCAATACATATACAGGGAACTCAGCTCTGACATGCTGAGGGTGGCATATAATCGTGGCTTACTGAACACCCTGAGTCTCTGCCTACAGTTCTACATACTTTCTGGCCATATGAAGAAGAAAGGAGCTAGTGAACTAGGGACACTGAGAGCACAGGGTGCACAGAGCAATACTCAGGGCTTCGCTTTGTCAACATTCATCACATTGAAATGGTGCAGACCAATATTACACTGCTTGCGAAATGAAAGAAATTCCAGGAAAGAGTGTAGTAATGTTATGTATTAGGATCTCAATACATTTCATTGCTGGACAGCCAAGAATGTTTTCATCTGGAAATGACCCACAGATTTCATTTACTAGAATTAGTTTCCTAATTTTTCCCCACCTCACTTAATTGTAAGTTTTCTATTAAGAAAGAGACCATAAAGAACACAGAGAAATGCTCTAACTAATCTTCACATGAGAAGTAAGAATATAAATCCTAAAAATCTTAAATGCCAATATAAATAGTACAGCCTTTAGATTCAAAACCTGTTTTCTGACACTAGAATTACATACGTTTATATTTTAATTAGGTTGGGAGCCTCAAATGTCTACAAAAAGAACTGCCTAGATCTACAGAGCCCTGAACAGATAAAGCTTTGGTATGTATCTCAGTTCTGCCAGGGTGTGAAAACTATATATTTTCCTCTCTTTCACCATTTGAGACTAATTCCTCTGACTTCTTAAACCATGCTTGCTGGGTTGAACCTCAGAGAAACTACTGGTGGAAGATGTTGTACTCCCTTCTGCCCTTTCCGATTTTTACATAGTGGGTTACTCGTTAGAACATTCACCTATGCCCTTGGAAGATCCAGTTCGAGTTTTCAGTCTGCTGTAGGGAGCCACTGAAACATCTGTTAAACAATGGACTATTTGATATTCAAACCCAGTCTTCTAAAGTTCATTTGTTGTAAAAATGTTCTGCTTATACATATATATATATTTTTTTTTTGCAATATTTATGGAATGAGGATTGGAATCTCACTCACTCTCAGTCAAGTTTACCAATTACCACCAATCTATAACTAAATTCATCATTTCATATTGAGGAGATGGTTCTGCACGCTCAGCATGTAAGTAGCACATCAAGATAATGGTCTTTATTAGGCATTCATATAACAAGAAATCTGAACATAAAACATCTAAGGCAGAATTTGTTTGACCAAAAAGAGGCAGCTACCTTTATAATCAGAGAGAATAGGCAATTTTAAAGGAAGACTCTTAAAGTGGTTATCTGTATTTGGTAAGAAGAATTTTGCCTGTGAACTGTTAAGAGGATCTGCGTTGATCTGCTCAGCTGTGTTGTATATAGAAGGTAAATAACACTGCTTTTAGTACTGGTATTTGTTTATTTATTTCTTTATCTAATTCTATTACCTGTATGGAAAGGTTTTCTTTGTTTCTGATTTGAACTGATTAAAAAATAAATAAATAAAGCTAAATTTTCTTACAGAAGAGAGAACAAATGATGTCACTCCCTCCCTTCCTTATCAAGATTCACATATTATTAGTGCCTGAAATGCAAGTTTTTATTCTGTATTAGGTTTACAAATCAAGGTTTTAGCTGCAGAAGGAGGCTGCAGTGGTGACCTCTATGAGGAGAGCCCAGGGCTGCCCCATGACGGATGCAGTCAGATCCAGCTGTGGCCCCACCACAGAGCATGGCTGAGCCCAGCATCCAAGATAGGGGCACCTTGGGGAAAAGAACTCTAAAGAAGAGCAAAATGCTGCAGCTCATTCCTCATGAGGAATGAAGTAAAACAAAGAAAAAATTATCCATCAGACCCCAGCAACAGAGAAGAAGGATGGGAAGAATTTACTCCAAGCACAAGAGTGGAGATTCCCCTGCAGCCCATTTAAGACGACACTGGAACTGATATCCACATCACAGCCTGTGGAGAGCCCCACATTGAAGAAAGTGAATATGGCCCAAAGGAAACTGCAGCCCGTGGAGAGGAGCCCATAATAGAGATGGAGAAAAGTTTGAGGGGGAGGTAGTAACAGAGAAAAGCTGTTACATACTGATCACAGTCTGGAATGTAAGGTTAAAGGTGAGCAGCTGGGAACAAAGCAATGAAGTAGAGCCTGAAAGAATGGTGTGGACTGATTGAAAGTATTTTACTTTGTCTTTGTTTCTCACAATCCTACTCGGTTTTTCCTTGGTAATAACTTATAATCTCCAAATTTAGTCTTTTTTTTTTTTGTTGCCTGTAATGGTAATTGATAAGTGATCTCTCTATCTTCATCTCAGCCTCTCAGCTTTTAATGTTATTTTTTCCCTGTCCCACTGAAGAGGGGTTATAAGAGAGAGTTGGGTAGGCACCTGGTAACCAGATAAAGTAAACCAACCGCACCCTGAGAAAACGCCAAAGGGAGTATCTCTCATCTCTCAAATAGTTTAATTATTTTTGTTTGAAGGTCGGAGTACCAAGAAATCAACGGATTTTTCTGCATTATATTTTGCATACCATTTCTGTACTATTTAGTACTGGTACAGAATTGTCTTTGCTGCAGTAGATTGCTGTTAATCAGTTTTCATTCATGGGCCCAGTCTGAGATGCAGTGCAACAAACTCAGCATGACTGAATGCTTCTGGCAGCTTAACAGTTTCTAACCTTCTCATTACAATGCCAGACATCCAGAGTGAAGGCCAGTCAACCATGAGCAGATGTAGACCCAAATCATAACAGTACTTAAAGCAGAAATTTGCCTTACTTTTTATTTTTTTCAGAGGAACATTAATAGTTTTCCACTAACTGCAATAGCATGAGAGTACCTTATAAGCATGATTGGATAGTGTGGTTGTAAGCAATCCTCCAAATGTGCATTGACAGCACAGATGAATATTTATGAGGGATGATAATAAAAAATAAGAGTAAGGTAGACACTAGAATTTGATAGAACGTTGTTCCTCTGAATGTTGTTCAGTGCTGTTTTTCCTCTCACTTTGACTTTTGAATTAAAAAGAAAAAAAAAAAAAGCAATTGTAACTGAATGTGGTTTCCCTTCTTTGCTTTTTTTCTCTGCTTGCTTGGGAGCTGAACTAAGGGGAAAATCCTATCTGAATGCGTTTATGTCTTCATAGAACTGAATTTCCAAATATCTGATAAAGTAGCTATTTAAATGCAATTGATAGGTCTGTACACTCAAGTAAAAAACTTAATGACTTGACACAATTGTGAAAGAGGCCTGGACCAGTGTCAAAATACTTACAGCCAGATCTTTAGCTGGTGGAAATCAACAGCGCTATGTTGGATTCAGTGGAGCAATGCCAATTTTCACCAGCTGAAGCTCTAGTTCTTTATATTTACCTAAAGATTTACTATAATGTGGTTCCTTTGTCACATTCGCTGGCACATGCAGTCATGCTTAATATGGCCACTGCTGCATAAAGGATGTGCCATGCCATTCAACGGAATCTTTAAATGAACCACCTGCAGCCCATCACTAGTTACCAATGCAGGTGAAAGTGCAGAATCCTGCAAGGACAGCTGCCCAAAATTTCCTTCCCTCTGCAAAATGGATTCTAATACATAGGATTCTGTGTTACATTGCTGAGCTTATAGAGCTCAGAGCACAGGCAATGTTTCCCATAATTTAACTTGTTTGGGGTACCTGGAGCAGATGAAGGGTGTGATATAAAACCAAATTCTCTTCTATTCTGTTTGTGGAGATATGAGTTATACTTGACAGTAAAAAATGTTTGTATGTCTTCAGACTAACTCCTCTGAGCAGTTTTTGTGCTGTTTCAAAGTAATTTAGCTCTCGGGAGGGAACAGAAGCAACGATCATCCATTCAGGATCAGAATTAATAGGGCTAGTATTGATCAGCCACAGGTCTTTACACAGAGCTCTGTCCAGAGTCAAATGCAACATTTCTTCACATCTGCCTTTGATTTTTCTCTGGAGAGTTTCATCTGAAGATATGCCAGTTGCAGCATGATAGTCATCTCATTCTATCCATCAGTAGTAGTGGGGGAAAAAAAAAAGGAATCCCAGATCAGATAGATAACTAAATTTACTGTAGGCAAAAGTAAAGCATCTGTAACATTTTTTTATAAACTTTTTATAAGTAAAACTTAAAAAGGAAAGCTCTGATTCACTTCAGTCATAAGGAAACACTTTATTTTGCACCCTTTATAAAAAAAAGATAAAATTGATCTGTAAAGTACAAATTCCAAAACTATCTATTTATCATTATTTTCACTGAAAGTACTTTGTATTTGCAGCAATGGTACTGAACAAGGAATTCACTTATTTATTTTTATTTTATGAATAAACAGGAAGTAATTGTTACTTGGTACTCCAAATATTGTGGAAATAATCTTCAGTGCAGTAAGAGAATTAACAGCCACCTAAAAAATGTATTCTGATTCTATAGAAGTCGAATTGAATTTTGACAGTGGTTTCACTGGAGGTAGGACTGGCTCCTGAATAAACCATACAGGAACAAAAGAAAACAAGCAGCATATATGTGGTTACAGTGGCACTCTATCTAGCCCAGTATCTTATTTTGAATGGTAGAAAATAAAATATGGTGATGAAAGATAAAATGGCATTTTTCATAGCAAAACCATTCAAGAATTCTTTCCCAGTATCCACAAACTGGAACATTGGAAACATCTTGTATGAGCCAGAATTCATCTTATAGATATGTCTAAAAGTGTAAGTAAAGATGGAATAGACTGTAAAGAAATCTAGAGATGTTATTCTTCTCTGATTTCAATTGAAAACTCAACTGCAATAAAAAGTGCCCATATTTCAAATTCACTTGAAGTGTCATAGAAGAATCTGAGTTCTTCAGAATAGTTTCATCCACAGTTATAAGCAGACCAAGAAGGGAATAGCAGAGCTGTTGTCTTGTCTTGATAAGGTATTAGTAAAATTTGTTTAGAGGAAAACTTCATAGCAGAATTCTCTTTCTTTAGCACTTTATTCAACAGCATGTAAAGATAATGGAAAATGGATTCCATTTTCAGGTGAAGTGCTTGGGTATAAAACATGGGTGGAATAAATCAAAGATAAATTGCTCGCCTTTCTACTCTATTATGACTCAAGGAGGTAAGGCTGACTCTCAAGAAAAAAGATTGTCTGCTCTGACCAGTTTCAAGTTACTAACACAGCACTGAACTTTTGCACAGTGGGCTAACAGAACTTGTCTCCTTGTCCACAAGTACACTGCCTATGAAAATTCTGCCCACTGCTGTTTAGAGAGTCATACTGCTGTTAGTTTTGTAAGCATTGTTATTAGAATCCTCCAGCAGTTGAAAAGATACAACAAATGGACTCTTGAAAGTCTGACTTTGAATGTTCAATGTGAGCAATGCTATCAGCTAGCAGCGAGATATCAGTGAACAATAAGTTAGTGAGTGACCTCGTGTTGACAGCAAACTGTGGCAGTTACTCCATAAAAAAAAATCCAAGAAAAACTAATCAACATCAGTAAGGAGGAGATTACCAAGTAAATAAGAAAAAAACCCTCAAAAACTCTGTTTAGTCTTGAAAAAAAAAACAACACTATTGGCATTGTACAAAAAGCATTTGTACAGAATCATGATTTCTTTAATATGAAATACTGGTTAATACTGTTTGTTCATACTTGAAAAATCAAGCAAGTACATTTTATTTAACTACTTCTACCCAGGACTGCACTACTTGAGTGACTTGAAAGTTTGCATTAGACACAAAGGCAGTGCAATCCACATCTTCACGTTAGCACTTAATTCACTTCAATTTCAGATGTTCAGCTGAGATCAGAATTCAGTTTCTTTAGAATTCCTTTATAATCAAATGAAAGTCAGGTATAGAAAACATTTCCTCTTAATTAAGAATTGGAATATAAGTAACATTGAAATAAAGGAGACTTCCTTCTTCCTTACAGATGTGCCTTTATGTTGATCAGAGTAGGTAAAAGCTAACTGCTGATCTTAAAGGTGTCAGTAGTATCTCAATACTCAAGGTGCTGGAAGAGGTAGATGGATGGATTTAGAGGATATGTGCGCTTATGTAAGTTGCAGTTCTCATGCAAGTAGCAGGTGCCCAGTCATACGGGAAAACTGTATACTTCTGGTGTGTGTGTGTGTGCGTAATAGACTGCTCTTTTGGCAAATTTTTGGTTATCAAAATAAAACAATTTGAGAAAGAAAAAAGTCACCCACTTTCCTGCTTTCTTCTGAGAAAGTAATTGTAATCTTTGTCTCCATTATGGCTTGGTTCGGACTGAGAATAGCTGAATTCCAAATGTCTACTGATATATGCCAAGGTCTACTAATCCCATTCTACAATGATACAGAGATTTAATGCAGTGCTTGGAGAGCTGGGAATAATGGCTGTCAGACTGAGGTAGTGAAGTCATGGTACTTCATTGGCCCATTTGGAAGAACCATGATTTTAGAACAGACAGTATTTAATTTGGATTTTGGCATCTAAACTGTAAATTTCTCTCAGTCTTCCCTCTCCTCAATTTTTAGATTTTGTTTGTTTGTTCCTCTCTCATCCCCAACTTTAATGATATTAAAGAGACAAAAGTAAAATATCATTTACAATCAAATTAATATTTGTTATGTGTAAAAACAAAACAAACATCTCTGTCTTTGAAAGAATGTAACTGTATAAATGGGGAATCTGTTTTGGTTTTGTTTTCTATCAATACTCAGCACTTTTTGTGACATTAAGGTAATGTAGCTGAATATCTTGAATGACAGTACTACAAAGAAGGAATAAAGGAAAGGTAAAGCCATTTTGCAAAGCGTTCTGGCTTCCTTTTGGTGAGTTTTACACATTTTAATTCTCTTTCCTTGCAAAATTCATTTATGGGGGAGGTTTGATAGTTTCTACTGTGTTAGTCTTTTAGCAAGGGCTGTGTGGCTACCAGCAGTAATTTTTTGGAGTACACGCATTTAGTACTGTGTAACACCAAAGGCTTTTTAAAACCATACAGGCATTTACAACCAGAGCATTTACAGGTACTAAGCAAAAAAGACTGTAGTAGCTTAATTTACATAGTTTTTCTTTTTTATTTGTAGTATTTTGCTTTTTAAATGAAACAGAAAGGGACAGAGGTGAATTAAAATAGAAGTCTTGAAAGTCTTATAAGAATGGAACTGCCTCTTTGTTTTCCTCCTGTGCTAAGAGCACAAATGTGATTTTGTTTTCTGTCTTATGTGGTACCTCATCAGTACCGTGGACTCATGACAAAAACAAATTTAGGCTACCCCACACTGCCTATGAGCTCTGGGTATAGGCAAAAGATCTATTAACAGAAGAAGCTGCTGGGGAATCAGAACAGCAGACTGGAGAATAAGCACACATTAAGAAAAATAGAAGGGAGCTTCAGTACAGGTTTTTCTAAGTAGGGAAGATTAATGGGAATCAGCTTGGTTGCTCCCACATAGGTCTCAATTTAAGTGTTCCCGGACAGATGTGAAAATAGGAGAATGAACCATCTATTTTCTACAGCAGAGGAGAAAAGATAGAAATAGTAAACTAGTAACATATTTAAAATTCATATTATAAAATTTCACTTACTTTCAACAAGTGTTGTGCAGTGCTCAGGTTTGGTTAAATGCTTACATCAAGGTCATCCACACTTTCTCCAAGCCCTAACCAGCCCATTAACATTTCCTTATCTGTTCTCAAGGCCTAAACACCTTTTCTCTACTTTTAGTGCTTGACTAAATATAAAAAGACACTAAGACTGAGTATATCACTTCTGCATTTACTTTTGCAATGATTCAGATTCTAAAGCGCAGAATTTGTGGGACTGAGCTCAGAGAAAGAACTTCCACTTGTGTGACCTCATGATAACCAGATGTGGGCTTATGCAGAAACATTTTTGCTGCCCTCTTGTTCTTGTCATTGGCTGCTAGCATCACTGTGCATTATGTCCAGCTTCCTCGTCTGTACAGTAAAACTGGGAATCGCACAGATAAGAAACTATTGCCTTCATGTCTTGATATTCCACTCATTTCCTGCCAACCTGCTGATAATAACTGATCCAGAAGGAACATTTCATTAAGAGCTACAGTAAGAAAATCTCTTAACGCTGGATTTGAATTTTCATCATGAGCACTGGATTGGGTAACCTCCATTACATGTCAACCAGAAGGGAAAATACACTGTGGATGTATTTGTCCTAGCAGATGTCTGATGACAAATATCACTCATCTCTGTGGCAATCTTCTTGTGTTAGCCTTCTTGAGACCACAGAAGAGATTAGGATTAAAAACAAAACACTTTTTCAATCTGCTTTGTAGCCATACATCCACAAAAATCTTGCCAGGCACTCCTTTATTCAACTGTCAGCGGCTTTTAAGTCATTTTTAAGAGTAATGATGAGGATTTGTCTCTCCCATCCCTTTCTTATGGTGACTTTCAGCAAAGCTTGAAAAGCCTTGGTATGGGTATACAAATCAGGTGTTAAAATGAATAGCTATAACAAACATTAGAATTTTTATTAAAAAAAAAAAGTTATTTGTATGAAGAATATAATCAGAAAAGTCTCTATCAATAGCTTCTTGAGGACTTTTCAATCCATGCCCCTATTTCTGTTGAAGTTAATTGAAAAGTGATTCCTTACTCTTATCTTTTCATTAGATGCTACTAAATTTGGCATCCTTAGCTTGAGGGCCTTTCTTCATTATTCAGAGGTCTGGTAGCCTTGCAGAGATTGGATGGATGGACTTCGATAAGCATAACTCTTTCATTCCCAGCATCTCTTTTTAAAATTACATTATAAAATTTTGTATTTCAGTAAGGACCCCTAAATGTGAAGTTCCCTTGAAGGGGAAAATTGAAGTAATTTTTTGTTGTGTTCCTGGGTTTTATTATCAGTGCCATGAATTTTCTTTTTTACTCTGTGTTTAGTAACAAAAACTGTAGCATTATGAAACCTACATGTCCATGTTTTATAGTTTCATATTCACCAATATGCAAATGTGCAACTCATCTCATGATAGGAAGTGAAAAATGAAATCCTTCCTATTTTCAAAGTGTTGTTGTGGCTGTATTTTTAAGCAGCATAAATTGCAATAGTTCTTTCCATTTTTGTACATTTTTCCAGATTCTTATCTTCTGAGCTTATTAGCTTCCATTTCTGAGACACTGAGTAGACAGAAAGAACTAGATTTCAGAAATACTTTTTATAAGCAAAACATCTGATTGTGTGCTGTCTCAAAGCTTACAGTTTTCTAAAATTCATTACAAATGTGTAAAATACTACTACTGAGCTTTAGTTGCATATTCTACTTTTTATGAAAGCAAAAATTTAAAGATAACTAATATTGATGGTGCTTTTATAACACTGCAGATTTTTATTTTTTTTAGTATTATTTTATTTTATTGCAGTAATTCTCTTTATGGACTTAGGAAAAAATGGTCTTTGGTTTGGCTGTAGGACACTGATTGTCAAACCAAAACATTCTTCCAAATATCAGTAGCCTAGGAGCACCAGACTACTTTGAGCTATTTTTCAGCCGAAAGGATTAGATTTGTCTCTTAGATGGGTCTGACATCTAATATAGATTTCCAATAGGTTGAGTTTCGCCAATCATAGTTACGACTGTGACAAGACCTGCATCTTTCTGAGGGTGGAGTATGTCCCCTGCTGGGGAGCTAAAACATTCACCTTAAGCTCTGTAACATAAAATCTTCCTTATTAGTTTTTAAGAAAGCTTCTGTTTGACTGTGAAGAGATACCCATACAAGCATATCTTCCGGGACAGTTTCCAATTCTGCTACATTGCACAGTGACTTCTGGATTACAGTAATGGGGCAGTCGTGGTTCTTCAGGTTCTCAAAAACAATTATATTATTAAATTATATTATATTAAAACAAAACCAAAAGCAAATAAAAAAGGTGAAAGATAAAATCCTAAGCAATCGAAGTGATTTTAGTTTTCCTTCCATGGACAAAGTAGGAAAAGAAATTGTCTCAGAGACTAGCACTGTGATTTATAAACAGAAGCACAGAAGGACAGTAAAGTAATTACAGGAAAGCAACAAGCAGCACTTGTTTATGAAATTCAATTTTGGATTATTTTCAGAAAAGTATCAACATTATTTGTGTAAAAAACAGAAACTGCATCTAATTTTTAGTTTTGTGTGAGATTTTCCATATCACTGAGGGGTAGAGAATATCACTGTGGGACAAAAGCAATTTTAAGGTTATCATGTGAGTGACAAAGACATTAATCTGACAAGATACGCTCAAGAGACCCAAGATACAATTGTACAATTCTTTTTGGCTCTCTCACCCATAATTTCATGGAGCTTGGTGTAATTAACACATTTCATGGGATTTAAGTAATATTTGCTGCTTCATCATCAGAATGTAAATTTGAGAATGATATGGATCTGTACAGGAGACAGCAACAACTGTTCCCTGAATAATAGCTTGTGCACTGTTTCTCAGAGCAAAATAAAAAGGGAGGAGGAAGGAGGTGACATTACTCAGTTGTTTAATAGGAATATTTTACAGCTGCTGGAAAAGCAGGAAGCATACATGTGATAAAATTAACAAAAATTGAAATTTTTATTGTCAGCTTGAAAATGTTAGGCCACATTTTATTGAAAGTTATACAAAATAAAATTTTTAGATTGCGTGTGTTTGTGTGTGTGTATGTGTATAAATATGGTGTGTAACTAGCTAACAAAAAAAACCAAACAAACAAAAACCACCTAAATAGTAAGTCAGCATAATCTGTTAATTCTTCACTGAAAGAAGCACAATAAAAAAAAAAAAAGAGAGGCATTAATTATACTGTGCAGAAGTTTCCACGTTTGCATATGTTTACAGTACAAAAATACATTCAAGCATTCAAATCAAAAATCCTTTTTCTTCAGTAATCAGTCACTGAATATTAAAAGATTATAAGATTGTTTACTTCCCTGTCTTATACTTCACCTCAGAAGACAAAAGAATAAGCCAAGTCTGTATGATATAAAGAGATACCAAATGGTCTTGATTACCTAAGTTTTCCATCAGGAAATAGACAAAATAAAAATGAATCTCATGCCAACCAAAGCCTATCAGAAAAGAAATAACAAATTGTACAAGCTATTAATTAGCCACGTCTGTGGCCAATTAGAAATAACCCTCTGAGAGAGGAAAACAAATCAAGACCTTAGATTTGTTTTACTTAATCATATTTGAGTATAGTGAATAAGTGCAGAAATGCATATTGCATGCAGAACATATAAGCTGAATAAATGAAATGGAGCATACGACATACATTAGTTTATTAATGCTTCAGGTTTTCCTTGATGTCCTTCAGGCACATTATTAGTTGCCTTAATGTTGATCAGATTTATCCTCATCTGCTCTTAAATTTTCCTCTACAGATGAAACAAACAAACAAACAAACAAACAAACCTATCTGTGCAACAAAGTTTTCCATAATGTATATAGCAGGACACTAATCTGAGAAGATTTTTAAGCTGTCTTCAGTACAGAATGGAAGATGCAACTAATTTATCTCAGATCTGTCTTTTTTTATTCAGCCAGAACTGAAATTTAATGTATTACTACTCCTTTATATTTACAGTTCAAAACAAATGATAAGAAAGACTGAATTGCTAAGCTGCCTAAAACTGCATGCAAATCAAGTCAAAGTCCTATTAGCATGCATCTGAAAAAAAAAAAAAAAAACAACCTTGTAATTTGTGCTTCTGATTTCTAAGCTTTCCCATATATTTTTGCTTACAGAAAGCAATATATCACCTGAAAAGAATAAGAAATGATCTTTAAATAGTTTTCTTCTTTGTAAGCAGATGGAGACACTCAGATGAGCAGTGAGGCATCACCTCTGACTTGAGCACAGATACTAACAGGAGAGGCAGGCTAAAAGAAACTCAAGGTATGGGTTTATCCCAGTGGGAGAGATATGACACGTGCAGTAAATCCACTGTTCTCAATGTAGCCTAGTTTTCATGCAATCAAAATAAAAGGTACACTTTTTAGTGTCTTTTTCTCTGTTTATGTATTTATTAAATGAGGGCTGCTCGAAAAGGAATGCCTCCTATTTTATTATGTTGGCCCAAGACATCAGGGACAGATGTTGATAGTATGGCAGTAGAGGACGAGCTGTTCCGTCAATATTCTATTACATTTTTTTTACCATGAGACAGATGGCAGCAGAGAGGCAAGATGACATCTCACTTAGAAGTATGTATGAAGCAGAGGTCATTGTATTCCTCCATGCAGAAAAAATTGCACCCATTGACATACACTGAGGCTTGCTGAATGTTTATGGAGTCCAAGCAGTGGATATGAGCACAATGAGATGGTGGGTGGTACATTACAACAGTGATGACATTAACAGTGGCTCACCTTTCTGGTGCAAAGTTTTACAACCATGGCATTCACACTCTTGTTCATTGCTGGCAAAAATGCATATTTAATAGTGGTGACTATGCTGAAATATCCAAGAATTTTCTCTATCAAGCAGTATTATTGTACTCTTAGTATCTGTTGTAATTTCCATGGAAATTAATAGGAGGCATTAGTTCTGGAGCAACCTACGTATACTTATGTATCTATTTTATATTTAGGTCTGGGCAAGTTTTCCCTCATAATCTTTTTCCTGAGTCCTGTGGTTGTTTTCTTCGCACTTCCCCATATCCTACCCTGAATCCTATCTAAAATTATAATTACAATAATTAATGCATCACACGTTCGGTTAGATTGTTGGCGACAGCTAGATTCATGCAGTACGTTCCTACTGCAATATAAAATGCCTTGCCTTCATAGATTTTCAAGCTCAAGGTTGTATTGTGCATGTATTTTGTGTGTTAGTAGTCTGCTATATCATATGAAATCACCTATTACTAGGCACTCAGCACAGATACTTCTGAGAAATGTAATTTAATTGAAAGACACTTACATGATGATATCTACGATTTAAAGCCTTGCCATATCTTTATAACCTTCTGAAACCCACTCTTGAATCTTTGAGCAGCTCAATTTTCATTTGTACATTTATATGACTTTCTGGAACCTGCTGTCCAATAACTGGCAACATAAGCAATTCATTCTTAATCTATGTAACTAAAACAGAGATTTCTACATCCTTAGTTTAATGTGCTGTTTTGTCAAAGGAACACAGTGCTATCTTTTGAAGAGGATAAGAAATGGCAGTAATCCTATCTGTATGAAACAAATGTTGTACAGCTAGATATTTGATAGTAGAATGAAATATCCATTAAACATTCAATTTAATTTATTTTAAATGTGACGTAGCTTAAAATACATGAAATTTAAATTTATTTTCTTTACAAAAGATCTGTTACGAGCAAATTAGTTTGTCACTGATTTTCTCAAATAAGATGTATTTTTAAATCTCTTACTCTACAGAAGTGAAATAGATGAATTATTTTATTATTTCTGAAATGTAATTGCAGTAAGATTCTAGATCTGTTTGCACTAGAATTTAACAGTTATTTAAAAAGTCACAGAAAAGGAGCTTTTGTGAAAACACAGATTCTCCACACAAATGAATATATTTTGCTTGTCTGTATTAGAAAATGTTAGAAAATCAAAGGTTCTTGTACAAGTGGATGACTAAATTCCACATCAGCAGCCTTGTGCCCTGGGCCAATATTCATTCTCTTAGACCTAACACTATTTCCTAGATGTGCAAATATACTGGCAGGTATAAACTTGCTTACCTCAACACTGTTGGCTGTGTTCACGAACAGAAATGATGCCTGAACTGCATGAGATTTAAATTACACAGAACTTTAAAGACCGTATCACCATCTCCAACTACAGTCAGAAATGAATAGAAGTTCATGGGCTGAAAACTTTCTATTGTCAGGTCTTGCCAAGGGTGTTGTGTCTATCAAACCCTCTGTGACAGCCATATAGGATGCGGTAGGTTGCTAATCATTTCCCCTGGATTATATGGGCTCAATTCCGCTCCCTATATCTTCCCTCCAGTTCAGACTCTTCGATTCCATGGAATTCAGTTGACATAACCAGTGCAAATGAAAATATTACACTCTAATAAATATAAATCAATTAGAGATGTCTGATGAATAAGTGATGAAGGCAGATTCCTTGTATGAAAAGATATGGATTTTTGCACAGAAAAAAAAAAAAAAGTTGTCAACCCTAATCATACACCCTGCAGTTATTTGAAAAGAAATCTGAGCAACTGACAATCTGTTCTCCATGTTTGGGAATTGGGTACACTTGGTTTATCTTAAGGTTTATGTACTGTTTTGTTCCCTGAAGTGCTTTTAAGTTGCATATGCCCCTTGAAAGGTCAAATGAGCTGAACCACCAGGAGTTCTGGTTTTACTTTACAAAGTAAACTGAAGAACCCTGTATCTAATACAAATGCATGATCAACTCCATCTAGTTAACTCTTCTTATTTCTACCTCCTTGACATTATTCATAGTACTGAGTTTGTATTTATCTTCTAATTGTGTTCACATTACCTATAACATCTACAACTTTTAAAGGAGTTTCATCAGACAGGCAAATTAAAGCAAGCCACTGTTTCTACAATCTGTTTTATTTAATTCTAGTTAACCTTTTTTCCACTAGGTCAGTGGCCTAAGAAGTACAATATTTGGCTTATTATTGTGTAGTATTTGTGAGCACCAACAGTAAGCTTGTTTATGCAGGTATTCTGTACCTACAGGGCAGAATCGTGCCTTCTCTGAGTTGTGTGTGACTTCACAATTACTACTAGATCATTCCTTAGGTTCCTCATATACTTGTCCAAGTCACACAGTTGTCACAGTTTATTGATTTTTGTTATTGGTATTCCACATCATAACATCATGTAGTGCATTAAGAATTAAGGAGCTAATGCTTCAGCTCTGTGGATCATAGCCAGTTATGGGTATACCTGTCTCAGAAGAGAAGAACTACATACCCAAGAGGACTTTATGTTGCTTTGCATTTTCCTGTTTTCCTCTCAGAGGGAAAGATAAAAACTGTTTGCATGTCACAAGACGCTCTCTTTCCTTTTGGACTGACCCAGCAGCGGTGCTCACTTCTGTCTCCCCTTCAGCGTTAGAGTAAGGTCTTCAATTTATCGGACACTCCCTCTTGCTCATTTTATTTGATTGATTAGCTTCAGTTGCAATTATATTGTATTATATTGTGTTACTTTGCATTCCAATATCTTATTTAGTAAATTAGCTTTCCTCCTTAGATCGTTGCTGCTGTTTTGTTTCTAGGCCCATCTCCCTTTTCCTTTTTCACTTTCCCCTTTCCCCAGGGCATGGGTCTGTGGGTCCCCCACCCCAATCGTCACGGAACTGTGCCAAACCAGCCCGTAAACAGTTGACATACAATGAAACATGATTATAAACCTATTTATATATATATTTGTGTTTGTGTTTAACAAGTATTTGTATTTACATAATTTACATTTCCATTAATAGTAACACATCAGTCTTTACATTTGTATCTACACACTCTCTGAAGAATAAATCAAGAATGTTGGTGTAGGAAGGTATGTGCCTCAAATAAGGAACTTTGGTCAGATCTGTACACAGGTTAAACCAAGATAACAAATTGAGTTATTCAGTACAATAAAGCGTGAACAGCTGACTCCAAATATTGGAATCATGACAATTTTTTAATGTTCTGGTGTCAGACGAATAGAAGATCTCAGAAGAGTGGTTCTTCTTGATTTGGAACAAAGTCCAAACCCAGTCCTGTCTCAATTCCTCTAAAGCAATGGCAACTTAAGGAAAAAAATATTTATTTATTTGTTTATTTTAAAGAAGAACAAGCAAAGAGTAGCGTGCTTCTCCGGATACTTTTTGAGCTTCATGCAGCTTAAGGGTATTCTTGTTCTAGAGCTTTTATCTAAGTGCTTAACAGCTCTTGATGGGCTTTCCATTTATTTGCCTTAGTTTTGAACTCATAGTTTTTTTATGCACATTATCCTGTGGCAGAGAATTCCAATGTTCAGTCAGGTCTTGTATAGAAAAAAAATCCATTGATTATTCTAAGCCTGTTACCTGAAAATTACTTCAAATATCACTTAAAATTAAATTGTGTGTCATTTCTTCTCAAAAAAATTATTAGTTGTCTGTTTATTTAATTTGTATCAATGAGCAACTAACTGTTGTATTCAAATGTGTATCCAGAGTAGCTCCAAGTATTTTATTTGAGTTAACAGCATCTAGTCTATCTTTTATTAACAGTGAGAATTTTTTATTTTTTTCCAGTGCCTGCTTCTGCAAGAATTCAAGGCCAGGTTGAATGGGGTCCTGAACACCCTGATCTAGGGGCTGGCAACCCCATGGCAGTGGGCTGGAACTAGACACTCTTTACAGTTTTTTCCAATCCAAGCCTTTTTATGAATCTGTGATTCTAAGCATTGCATCTGCCCCCCTTTTTTTTTTTTTTTTTCTTTTCCTTTTTTTCTTTTTTTCATCCAATTAGTACTGGAGAAGCTTTTGCGGTCTTTCACAAAGAATCGGACTTTCATTGTTAAAATTGTTCATATACTCCTGTTATTGCTTCCTACTTCTTAGATATTTATTAATGTCCTGTCCTTTAGATGTTTATAAAACCACAAAAGGAAATTTCTTTTTTAGTACACGAGTTCAGTTTTTTCTGAGGGGATTTTGTGATTTTTTTTCTTTTAATCCAGGCATAGAGTATTAAGAAGATAAAAATCACCTTTGCAAGGATGTTCACTGTGTATGCTTCTAAGAACATTAAAAAGCTGTAAAGAAAGAATTTTCTCTACAAAAATAGTTTTGTTTTCTTTCAATTTTATTATATTTATGTGTCTATGAGTCCTGTTCTGTCAAGCTACCTCTAAAAAATCAGATATACAACTTCTGAGTTTTTCACTGCTCCCCATTTCCCATGAGAAATTTCTCTATAGACTCTTTAAAAAAATAAAAAAAAAGACCATATAATCTATTCTTTTCATATGGAACCTGGCTCAACTTAACCATTTATCTTGACAATATATTACTATTCACTTATTTCTTTGGTCTAAAATCACTTCTATTGACACTTCAATTTGAGATAGTTCCTCTACTTCACCCTTTGCAAAAAAAGCAAGTACAGTGGGAACCTCCTCAGTTTTAATGTGGAGAACTCATTTGTCTACTGTGGTCTTATCTCCTTAGAGCTTTTCTGTTTACATCTCCACGATTTATCAGTTCTGGTATAGGAAACCTGCTTTGGCAGGGGGGTGATGTTCTCTTGAGGTCCCTTCCAACCCCTATGATTCTGTGATTCTGAAGGTTCTTTGGAAGACTTTCTTCTCCTAGTAAGTAGGAGAAAAAGGCTTATTATTAGTTCTCATGTCTTTCGGACTTTTTTTTAGCATTTTAATTTTTTCAAACATAGTTTGATTCTACATTAAAATTACAATATTCTCATGATCCTTACATTGACATAGCTTCTGCTTTTTTACATTAATTCTAATCATTCATCTACTCTTGTTTATCAGTACATGTTGATACCATGAACTTTATAACATCTCTCATTCAAAACTTTTATCTTTCAGACTTCTTTCAATTTCTTTTCCTGTCATTCAAGTAATGCGTGTGTTATAAAGTTTCCTTGTTTTACATATGTTTACTTATTTGAATGTATTTGCTTTTTAACTAGTACAGGGAAGAGCCTCTTGAGTGTACTACAGTCAAGATTTCAGAATGGCTCCTCAGTAGTAAAAATTTCAGTAAGTTCTTATTCTCTGCATAGAATTCTGTAAAAAATGGCTGCTCCAAAAGGCAATCATTACAGTATCTAAAATTAGATATTAGCAAATGGCCCCAAATTTCTTTTTACCAATCTTAATATGAATAATTGATTTATTCATTATTACTGATTTTTTTTTTTGCCATCGTAATCTCTCCCACCTCCCTTAGCATGCCCCATTAAATATACCTATACTGTTCAGTTGACTAATAACACTACCGTCTACAATATTCATTTGATTTAGACACAAAATGTTCAAATTAGAGTGAATGTTTCTTGTTCATGCAGTTCACTTGTTTACTTTAAAAGACATAAGAAACTTGGACCTCAAGTCAGGATATTCAGAGAATACTGTGACTACACTTCTTAAATGTAGTTCTCTATAGTGCAGCATGCATATGTTGACTACATTATGTACTTGTCCCTGGTTTCTCTCAATGTCTGTGTTCTTGTTTCAAGATGCGATTTTTACTTTTCTGCAAATTTTGTTAGTTCGAAGAACCTAAGATAGTATTGTGGTTATGTTGTAGTACATCTTAATGAGTGCTGAAAAGCAACATAGTTGACATCAACATATCATGGGGGAAATGTATTCTCATACACTCATATTCCACTTCACTATTTCTTACATTTATTTTCTCTATAAATAGACCAAAAAATAAAAAATAAAAATTCCCCTCCTTATGCCCCTGAATCACCATATTTAACTGCAAAGAACTGTTAGTTTCATTCACTAATTTCAGATTTATGAACTATTTCCACATAGATCAACCTGAGGCTGTCATACAGTTTGTCACAAATGACCGCAGTTTGAACCCTGTGTTTCCAGCGGTTCTTGCAGCACATCTACAAGTGCTCTTTAGTATTTGTGAAATGGAAGTCTCTTCTTTTCAGCATAGTTTGCCAACTGTGGTATTAAAACATACTTTTTTCAGTGCAAAGACAGTCTTTACTATGTGACTATGAATAGCATTTTTCCAATGGGAAACTTCAGCTACTCATTAACAATGGGAGTTTCTCCCAGAGTTATAAATAGCTACTTCAATGATATGCAGAGACAGCTAAAAGTCTTTCAGTTAACAGATAGGTGTTGATTCTGACCTGGAAATCTTTAAATTATTTTATGCTTTATTACCTGAGAAACCAGCTTTCTGCTGTTGTGTTTTCACCATTTGAAACAGCTTAAGATCTGTTCACATATTAAGTTTGCATAAGTTTGCACACTAAGTTTGCAGAGTGAAAAGACATTAGTGCCCAGTTTTCAGACTTACATAATTTCTCAGTACCGCAATAGTCTAGGTTTTCAGTCTTGTTAAAAATTACCCAGAAAATGAGTGCAATCTCCATCCTTTCTTTGAGGCTTAATGTTCACTGGGAGAGATACAGGAAGGCTGTATGTAAAAATCATGGTTTAATTTAGTTTAAAAAGATCCTCTTCTTTTCTGAAATCTCTTTTTCTTTCCTTTCCTTTCCTTTCCTTTCCTTTCCTTTCCTTTCCTTTCCTTTCCTTTCCTTTCCTTTCCTTTCCTTTCCTTTCCTTTCCTTTCCTTTCCTTTCCTTTCCTTTCCTTTCCTTTCCTTTCCTTTCCTTTCCTTTCCTTTCCTTTCCTTTCCTTTCCTTTCCTTTCCTTTCCCTTCCTTTCCCTTCCTTTCCCTTCCTTCTTTCTTTTCTCTTTTCTTCTATTTTCTCTTCTCTTCTCTTCTCTTCTCTTCTCTTCTCTTCTCTTCTCTTCTCTTCTCTTCTCTTCTCTTCTCTTCTCTTCTCTTCTCTTCTCTTCTCTTCTCTTCTCTTTCTCCTTTCCTTTCTTATGGTATGTAATTTAGACGTGGAAAGTAAAAAAAGACTTAATATGTTAAAGGGTATATATAAACCTGGTTTCTGACAATGGCCAGGAAATTGGTGTTAAAAGAGAACTTAACTTACTCATTATGTGGAATTGGATTAAGTTATGGTAATACAATAGGAAATGAGATAAAATAGTTTTTTTATTAAGTTGGAAAAAAAAAAAGAGAAAAAACCTAACACAACACAAAATAAACAGACACTTGTCTCAAGTTGGCAGCCAGCACTGACAAATCTGTTTTTCTCTGGGAAAAATGCTATTACTATTTGGCACCCAGTAAGAGTAGACATAATACCAAGGATGCAGCAACAGCTAACACATACTTACAAGTTTTTCTTTTGGCTATCTGAATGTTAGAGTGTTTATGTGATCCACATATGAACAAAAAGGCTTTCTTCAGTGGATATTTTCCTTCTTTTTGCTTTTTTTTTTTTTTGAATCTATAAATGTAACCAATAATAAGTATTCTTGAAGGATATGTCTTTAATGCATAAAAAACATATACGCAGAAAAATAAACCACCTTTGTAGTGTCTTGAGAAAATAATAATAATAATTACAGCTAATTTTTCAGTGATGTGTACTAAAGAGATAATATTGAAACTTACATAACTGGCAGAAAGAGAAAAAGCCAGAGTTGCTTCACTCACATCTGACTTCTCTACATCTCCTCATTTTCTGACTCTGTAACAAAGACACTTCACTTCTAAGACTGTGAAAATGTTTCTAAGTGAGTTATCATTAGAAGATTACACTGTCATCTTCCTCTTACTAAAACTGCATGATTGAGGACAGAGTGGAATCTTCCTGTACTCTTTTATAGAGATGGTAAAAAAATGGCTCTGAAGACATATTGCTGTAGAGGTGAATGACATAAAATTAATGACTAAGATGAATTAAGTTGAAAAAGTAAACTGTAAATGCAGACTCACTGAAATGCACACATAAAAATACGAAAAAATATGTCACATGAAATTACATTAGGAAGTGCCCTACTATCAGTCTTATAGCTAAAACAATTTTATAAGATGATCTTAAATCAGACAAAATATTACTATCAAAAATTAGAAGCTGTTTTCTTTTTCCTTTTTCTATGAACTAATTCTCAACTAATTCCTTACTGTTATGCAGCTCTGGTTGATCTCTGTATGGAATTTTTGAATTTGTATAAGGCAGAGTTTTCTAATCTATCTGCCTACTGAAATGGGCTGTACTTTAATGAACTTTGGTAAAGAGAATAATCAGAATGGTCTAGCACAGCTCATATGTGTACTTCAAAAACAGATTTTGGAACATGCTGATGTAAATATTTATCCTCTGCTAGCTTCTTGGACAGTGTGTAATAAATAACTCTTCTCATCATCCACCTGACAGAAAAACGTCGTAGTTCACAGAAAGATTGTCCCAGCAATGCTTGACAATGTTAATCAAAAGGAAATAATGCAGTAGAAACATCTGTGATTCAACAGTCATTTCTGTGTTAACATTTATCAGTATTTTCCAAAACTACAGATAAAAATGCAGCTATTACCTACATGAATACATTTGTTTCACTGTAGCTTTTCAAATTTCACTACTATTCCACTTTTTCCAGTAACATATATCATCTCTAACATATTTTTTTCTTTGACACTAGCTCTGAAAAACATGCTTAAAAGGATTTCATTAAATTTAAAATATCTGTGCCCTTTTATAACCTCTTCACAAAATAAGAGGAAAAAAAAAAGGACTTGTTGCTTTGTTTTCCTCACAGAAATTTTGTGCAAAGATCTACACTGACTATAAGGAGAGCCTACATGGATGAAATATGAAATGGTCTACCATACATGTCTTCATGTCTTCTACACCTGAAGATAAGTGAGATTTTTCTTGCATATGCATTCTAACATTTGCACTGTGTGGCAGAAATGCTCACAAATCAATTGTTAATTCAGTAACTATAGACTCCTAACATCAGTGAGCTCTAATTTTCCATCTTGTAAGACAAGGACGATGACATTATTTCCTTATCCAAGCAAGTCTGTGGAAACACCTGTTTCTTTGGGTCTGTACACACAGCAGCTCAGTGGACACCAGACCCAGTCCTGCCCTTTTAGTCAGGGCTTATGTGGTGGCTGCAGGGAGCTTGGGATTGTCTCCTGGACTCCTCCTGTTGTCCCAGCACAGCAGCTCAGTGGAGATCAGACCTAGTCCTGACCTCTTCCTCTGGGCTCACCTGGAGTCCTCAGGAAGCTTGGGACTGTCTGCTGGATTCCTCCTGTTCTCCCAACACAGAAGTTCAGTGAATTCTATTTCCAGTCTAAATAGTTCCCCTTCCCTCAGAGCTTGGGAAAGAAGAGGTGAGAAATCTTGTGAAGGGTGAGGATGGGGTACAGGGAAGGAAGGGAGCTAGGAGCAGCATTCAGAGCAGGGGCTCTCTGGCAGATGGTGACATTTCAACACCAAGATGGAAACTGAGAGCCTCTGGTGTGCTGCCAATGGATATGAGGACATCTCTGGGCAAGCATGATACTATAGCACTTGTCCTGCCCCGATGGAGATGGATCTTCCTCCTTTGGTTCTTCCTCCAGAGTTGTATCCACCTCCATGGGCACAGTGTAGTCCTCATGTGGATCAAATTCCATTGATTCAAGTTCACTACTGCTCCCCTAAAGCTTAAGCTTCTTTAGTGTAGGAGGACCCATCCTTCTCCATAAAGGTGGGAGGGAAGGAGGGCTCTATCTGATCACTTCTTGTGTCAGAAACCCACAAGATGCAAGCTGGTCAGGGACTGGTGTTCTGTTGCCCAGGCCCCCATATTTATAGTGATTGTCAGGGAGGTGGCTCATGACATTCCATGGTGCTATGACCCTAAGAATGTCCCATGACAACCAAACCATGGCTGCGCTGGGAAAGGGGAGGCTATGCCCTGAGGGTTGCCATAGTTACCACTTAGTGGGATTTGGCAGGGCTCTGTTTTTGAACCAGTTCTCTTTAACATTTTCATCGATTGCTCTAATTAAGACATAGAATTTATAATAAGTAAATTTGTGGATGATGCTAAACTAAGAGTAATGTTTACTCCCTTGAGGGTAGAGAGGCCTTGACAACCTTGACAGAGATCTTGACAAATTTGAGGGTGGTCTCCATGTGCATGAAGAGAAACACAGTGGTTCTGTATCTGAGATGGGGCAGCCCTGGCTCTATGTACAGAATGGAGGACAAGAGCCAGGAGCACAGCCCCAGGAAGAGGTTCTAGCTAGCTTTAAGTTGAGTTTGAGCCAGCACTGTGCCCTGGAGCCAAAAGGGCCAACAGTACCCTGGGGTACACCAGGGCCAGCGCTGCCAGAGGGTGAGGAAGGGGTTGTCCCAGTGCTGTGTCTGGTGTGGCCCCACCTGAAGCACTGGGGACACTGTGCACTGTGATTCTATGAATCTCGTGGGTCCCTTCCAACTCAGGATGTTCTGTGATTCTTAGGAGGCAAACCACACTACCTTATGTTAGTATTTATTCAAGAAAGAAACTTTCTGAACTCATCACTGCCCTGTGAGGGACAATTACAGTGTGACGTTTAAAATTCCTATGTATCTGTGTAGCCTTTTGAATGTGTGTAGGACTGATAAAAACATACTGTATTTGGCATTCCACAAATTTAGGGTTACTTCGGCAAACACTCCTATATTATTGCTCCATATCATGGCTATTCTGGCACTGGCAAAGGTGCAGGAAGATAATAGAAGGCCAAAACTAGGAAGTGTATAATTGAAGAAAATTTATATAATTGAATAGCTAAAGAATTGAAAACCTGAACTGCATACAGAAGATAAATAATATATTTAATAAAGTTATATAATTGACATTATATAAATTGTTGTGTCTAATATTTATTCTACTCTTTTGTAGTTGATTTACCCACTTATTTCCACCTAATATTTCTTTATATATTCTTAGAAAATAATAATTGTTCCTCATACATTTATCTATTTTTTATAGTGGAACCAAAATAGAGTGCAGTACTCTGAAATGTGACCACTGTCAAAAAGAACTGTCTAATGACTTGTTTATTTCACATACAGTATTCCTATTTTTTTAAATATTTTTAATGTCTTTTTTTTGTTGTTGTTATCAAACAGTTTACCTAGATTTTGTTATTAATGGGACAAGCTATTATTTTTTCTGGTAATGATTAAATATTCCATTTTTCCTTATGATTTTCCTTACTTACCTAAAAAAACAAACAAAAAACAAAAACAAAAACAAAAAACAAAAAAACAACAATTTTTCATAACTAAAGATTAAAACCGATTGTTTCAAATTTTTATAAACCCTAGCAGCACAGATTATATGCTGTAAACTCGTTAGATTAGAAAAAAAAAAAATAATGTATCTTTACCATGCATTCTCTACCGTAGAAGCCTCTCAGATGGTTTTGTTTATGGATGTGATTCCATGCCAGGATCTACTTTCACAAAAAGCCCATTGAATTGCTGATCCAATCCAAGCTTTGTATGTGAAATATTCTTGAGTAGTACAGAAGATTCTTCTAAGAGGAAGTAAGATATCCTGACTTAACCCAGCCCAGCTTTTCCTCTTACAGCATCACACACAATTTTGTAGGGATTTATGCTTTTTTAGGGATTTATGCAGTTTCCTGTTTTCTTCTAAAGCCTTTGTTGCCTTTGTAGGTAATCAAAGCAAATGTAACTGTTCTTATACTGTCTATTCATTTATTTTTATTTGCATGTTTTCCCCTTTGTTTTCCAAACATACGGAGAAAATACTAAGTAGAACTGGACTCATGACTGACAACAGACTTCTGTAGACTTTATTCTTCTTCTTAGCCTGACACTGAACCATTAATAAGTACTCCGTGGGTTATATTTTATTTTATAATGTTTGTTTTCCTTTTTAACCCCCCAGTATTGTATTTATTTAGCAGAGATAGTGTTTAATCAACATTTCTCTAGTTTCTTTATGAAAATACCATGTAGAACTATGTCAAATTTGTTATTACAATCAAGACATAGTACATCCATAGCATTTACTTTATCTACTGAGCTTGTTATCCTGTCAATGAATGAAATGAGGTTAGTTCAGCATGATTTGCTGCTGATGAGCCCATGTTGCCTATTTACAAGTTATTTTTCTTCAGGTGCTTATGAGTTATCTGCTTTATTAATTGTTATTCCAATTTATCAAGTATTGAATTTATACTTACCAGTCTGTGAGGTTTTATCAGATAACATAAAGATAACTGCTCATATTGAACACACTGTAGATAGGGATTGATAAAACTGCTCTACTGCTTAATAGTTTATCTGGATTAAGATGATTTTCTTCTTTAAAAGTTAGGGATGGTTTTAGACAAAGCGTATTTTTTTACCTATATGTAATAATGTAATAAAGTAACATCTGTCATAGAAAGGAACACTAAGTTTTATATTTCTGTAATACCTTGACCCTACTATTTATTGTCCACATGGGGATCTGTCTGCATTTCAGTTACTACTTCCTTGCCCTACACTTTTGCTGGAGTTTTCTGCAGCACATAAGCTATGACCCATGGAAACTGCTATCAGACATCATAGTATTCATCAGGGAGATCACCAATGTTAAATGCTGATAGTCAATAGCAACTTTAGCCTAAGATGAACTGTGTCTTAGAATACTCTACTCTCGACCCAGAATGACCTAGTTAGATGCGAACATTTACCTTTGTTCTCTTTCAGACTTTCTAGCCACTCCACTGAAACCTGAATGAACTTTTGCATGGGGAGATTTCTCTGGTGGAACTCCACAGTGTTAAGCAATCAGATATGAGACAGAGATTTAACTTTGCAGCTCTCCTTCTTTCCTTCTTGATTCCAGAATACTGAGAATATATATGTGTAATGGATGCACCCCATATTGGCCATCAGACCATCAAAGATCATAAAACCATGACAAGATGTCATGCTGCAGTTTCTACCAGTAATCTATAAAAAATATTAAAGGGAACTTGGATTATTTCCTTAATTCCACAGTTATTAACTACTTGAAGAGAACTCTACATCCTGATTTAAGCAGCATTTAATAGGCACAGGTGCAAAAAGGTAAAATATTTCTGAAATAAATTAAATTGCATCTGTTCCAGCTACTAGTGATTTTGTCTTTATCTAGATTTTCTTATTATAATTACTTAAAACTTTTTCTAACAGAATTAGAAGAACTTATTTTTTACTACTGGTAGGATAGTAAGGAAAGTGAGTGAAATTTTCAGTCCTACTACTAGATATTTAGCAAGATTAACAAGGCACTGATTCAGTGTGATTAAAGCAATGTCAGTTTCTAAGATGGGAAGATTCATCTGTCAAGGTATATAGGGTGATCACCTTACGAGGACTTTACAATCAATGGAGACAAACAGAATCTTTTTAAATGTTATTTGGTTCATATTAAAGCAGAAGACTAAAATAGGTCAAATGAACCATACCCTGTAAGTGCCTCATGCTCTTCGTTGCAGTAATGAATGCCAGCACAACCCTCTGAAAATGACAAAAATAAATAAACCATCAAACAAACATACAGTTTATTTGTATTTCTATTTGTATTTGCCTCTCCCAACTTAACTGAAAAGGCAATTTAATTTTTTTTAATGTTATGGAATATCTTGTTTAAAGAAACAGTGGGTAGCTGAACTGAAAAGTCCTCAAAACAGGAGGTTCCCATGGCAATTTTGGAAGCATTAAAAGTTCATTTTCCTTGTGAAAAGCCTATTTGAGTATTTTTAAAAAATTCTATAATAAGTTTTCCCAACTGAAAATGAAGCTTTTAAGCTTTACTAAAACATTAATGGGAGCTTTCTACTCAGAGATCTGGAGTACAAACTTCAGCTGAAGAGTTTGATTCTCCATGGCTTTGTATGTTAAGCCTTGCTTAGAATTATAAACTTTAGCTGGAAGAGTTTTGATTCTCTGTGGCCTTGCACGTTCAGCCTCACATATAGTTACACAGAAGTACCTTCACATTTTTCAGGTAGTGCAATTACTTTTCATATATTCTTCAAAGCCACTTTTCACAGGTAAAAAGAAGTGGTTTTAATATATCTCAGTCTCAGCTGGTTGATGCAATCACTTGTTTTTGTGTAAGTTGATATAAAATATTACCAAAGACAGGTGTACCACTGTCCTTGAATTTCTCTGAAAACTTCTTAAGACACTCATTAGGAAACAATGAGATCCTTAATCAGTAAATTTAAATGTTGCTTCCCATATACCTCTGATTTCAACAGAAACGCACTTTCCCTACAGATCTGAGGTGTTGATTACTACATATGGACAATCAACCCCCTGTCAATTTAGATGAATTGGGCCAGAACGATGGAAAAAAAAACACATCAGAAACATGATATCATTTGTCAACCCATTCTCACTGCTGCCCTGTACTAGAAACCATAGGAGAAAATAATGCTGTCAGCTATTGTTCATGTTTTTGTGGTTTTGATGACAGTATTCCACACCAAAACATCAAGCTGGGAGTTAAAAGAGTTAATGCTCTGGTGGGGAGCAGAAGAGGGGTGGAGCTCCGGACTAGACACCAGCCTCTAGCTCGCTGGCAGGTTTTCTCTCTTGACACGCCATGGGGAGAAGCACCTGTGTTTCCCCTGTAGTTTTTGCTAAGGTAAGTCACTATACCTTGGTTCCCTCTCTCTCTCAGTTTATTCAGTTTTGTTAGATTTCGTAAAATCACTGTTCCTCCCCGTAAGTGTCCCGCCTGGACACTTACCTGTGCGACCTGGACTAGGGAGCTGCTTTGGCAGGGGGATTGGACAAGATGATCTCAGGAGGTCCCTCCCAACCCCTACAGTTCTGAGATTCTGTGATTTTGGAGATGCTTCTAAGGGATCTCAGATAAATGACTGTGTAGACCAAGTTCACGTATCTTATGCATTAAATGCATTCCTAAAGCGACCTCTGTCATCCAGAAATCACTAAAGCTTGAAAACTCCTATTTAGCATTGAGTATAGCTTATTTGGTATGTTCTCTCTTCAATCTTAATCCTAGATAGTTATGTGATCTACATGTTGATACATTTTTCTTATAGATTCTGAGACTCTATTTTTGTACTTTCACACAGTGTCTATTAATAAAGTGAAATTAAGGCTAGAGGGTATGCTGTGCATATGCTATGTCTCCTAGAGACACATGGCTACAGCTGGAGTGTTCCAGACAGTTCTCATGCTCAAAACATAGATGGCAAAGGGTGCACAGTATTTTGTTTTGAAACCCAAGCATTCACAGTGATGCTGCTGTATGGCACTGGTAAAAAAGGTGATTAAATGCCCAAATCTATAATTAGACTAGCATCGTGCTGAAAAAAATAAAACAACCCAAACTTCAGCTTGCTGGGTACATAAATGCTTCTTTTGTTTTGAGTGATTTCTGCACCTAGCACTGCCGTAGTCAGCTACCCGTTTGTGTGGTTGGGATTTCAAGGTAAGAAATGTGTGAGAAAATTATGTGATGTATGCATTTTGCTCTACATGGAACAGCATGGTATCATTTATACAGCTTAAAAAATAAAAATAAAAATAAAAAATAAAAAATAAGAGCATGTTAATATACTCAGTATCTTCTAGAAACAGATAATGTAGTGGCTTGTGTTACCAACTATAAGAAGGCTGATGCTGGTGTTATTATGACCATTAACTTGATTCCAGGTATTTAATTAGCTTACATAGAAGTGGCAGTATATTTATATAAACTTTTTCCCTTTATATGGCTAAATTGTAACCTAGTATATTTGTTCAGATACAAAAAAGAAATCCATTTTGAGACTGAGATTCATCTCTCAAAATCGTATCAATTAGACTGTTGGTCACTTTGCTATTAGATGTAGTTTACAGAAAATCAAACACACAAAGACCGCCCTTTGCCTAGACAGCAACTGTAAACAGAAGGAATATAATGTGTAGGAATTCCTACATAATCTCTTACGTATGTTTTACAAAACCTGAAGATTTTTAAAATGAGCTACACCAGGAACATATAATTTATGGAAAAGATTCGATCTATTCTCTTTTTTTCAGTACTCTGCAGCAGAGAAGGAAATGGAAGTACTTTTTCCCTCTAGCTGAGAGTTTAAAACAGCTGAGCAGTCACAAATTGCAGGAATAAGTAAACAGTAAAATCACTGAAGAAGAAGAAAAGTGAAGAATGTTACGATCCCTATATAGAAAATCTTGACAAACATAATAAGATATAAAGAGAGTTGCTCCTGTTAAATACTGTTCAGTGTCTTAAAAATTAGAACTACTGAAGACATTTCCTGTATTTGACTGCTTATTAAGAGCATTGTCTTATTATATTTCATTTATAGTTGCCTTTTTTCAATTTGCATATTTCTTCCTTTTATTTTTCCTAGTGATTTTAATTTGATGTTGTACTTCCTGTTTGTTCCATAGGTTGATGATACATCATCATTTTATCTAGATTTGATTTATAAACAAGAAATACATCAATATATGGATCCTTTAGGAAAATTTACGTCATTACTCAGGGCGAAGTATCTATATTCCAAAGATTTCTAGGATATAATAATGTATAATGAATGGGTTTAGTTGTACATCCTAATAGTAGAACATCATGTTTTGATTTGTTTTGTTTTGTTTCCTTAAACAATGGAGGAAGTATACCTGAAGTATACAAAACCAGTCCCATTTGAAAATGATATATTTTTTTTAAACACTGTGGTAGTTCTGTAACATAACAAAGCTATTTTGTAGTGCACCTTAGCTTCAAGATGAACTTCTTTGTTAAATTTTAACAACAGAACCAAACTTTGCCTTCAGATACTCATAGGCCTTTCCCACTGATTTAAGTGGGGAAAATTCATATACATTTTTGAAGACCGTCTTGACCAGAACAAATGAATCTTGATAATTTCTTTTTTAAAATGTGCCAGCGTGGAGACAATATAGGATATTTTTGAGGTCTCTGGATTAATAGTATTGAAGTCTTTCAGGTTGCCTCTTACTTGTGTCAAGTCTTCAGAACCACTGTTAAGTTTGTTAATCATGAGAAGGAATACTGATGGGCAGGAAAAAGATTAGAGAAATAACCTTAAGATTAAATTGCATTAATTGTCATAACTTCTTTGCAGTGTAATGGAAATCAACATCCTGTATAGTTGTGAGGATCACCTCATGTATCTTCCTGTTTTCCTTCTTCTACTCCACTTAATTAGAATATTCTAATAACTTCATCAGAGGAGTTTCAATATAAAATCATAATTTTTTTTTGAGACCAAAATTCTTCTGAATATAATGGAGCAACCATTGACCAGTGGATGGAATCTACAGGAATATTTTATCATACCAGTTTAAGTGATGTTCTTATTTAGAACAAGATGAGAAATTAAATGAAGGAAGATGACAACAAGATTTCAATTAAGCCGGATTAAAAAAATAATAAATAATCAAATAACTTCTGCATCTACCTGCAAAATTCTGTGTTAATTAATCCTCCTTATTTCAGTTACCTTCATTGACCTGGATCTTTCAGCTCATATTATTTGTTTTTCTTTTTCTTTCCTCTGCTGCTTACTTCTAATTCATTGTTCCTCAGTATTCCTTTTGAACCTTATCACTTTGCTCCATCTTTGCCCAAGATAAGACAGTTTTAAGGAATGATTCATTCTGTAGCAAAATGTGTTTTTATTTTCTTTCATGGCTTTATGTGATTAGCTAATGGCTGGATTAGTTGGTGATTTTGTGTGGTTTTGATTACCTCTGTACATGTCTTCACAGTAGTTCAGCTTAATGAATTCTGCTTATCATTTAAGTTTTCTGAAGTATGGCATGACAGTTCTGTATGTTAAGTGCTATAAATTCGATGTAGTATTCTTTCTTCTTACTTATATATTAAATATGATTGCTTTGTATTGTCCTCGCAGTTGTTTTATTGTACAGCCCTAATGTTTATTCACATTCTTCTAAGGTAATATATTTGTTCAACAGCACAGCTGGGATTATTATGAAATTTTCTCCACAGTTCAGTTACAGAAAAAACTGTTTCTCTGACAGAATAGTTTCAAGTCTATTTGTTGAATGTTTGAATAACTGGAAATGTTCTGCAAATAGTTAAGCACTCTCATGCATCTCTGGACCAGAAAGCACACATTAGCAATTAGAGACATAGGAGGACACAAAGGAAGTGACTGTAGAAACTCTTAGAACATTTGGGGAAAACACAGACTGAGGAAAAAGTATTTTGAAGCATGGGGAATATAAAAAATTAGTTTATCTCTGATTACTAAAAGTCAGAGTAGAAAAGGAGGAAGAAGACAAAGTGTGATGAAAACAGGGAAAACTTGAGTGGGACTGGGGCTATGACACCAGGAATGCATGTAGCACATAGGTTAGGAATCCAGATTTCATCAGTTCAGTGCCTCGCTGAAAGGTCACTGCATCCATCTTGCGTTGTTGCACTATTTGAATATGCAACAGCTTTGTCATTGCTCCAAAGATAATAACAATAGCCTGCATTCTGTCCACAACATTCTTTTTTTTCTTAATTTATGCTTAATTGACAAAAAACCTCTAGATCAAATTTTCTGCTTTCTTGTGTTCTCTGCTTTGTTCTTCCAGAATCTTATGATCTCAATTCATTTGTTTACATTTGTGTCGTTCTTTTACCTATTTGGTTGGGATGCTCTTGCTTTTTGTATTTTCTTAATCCTAGATTATTGTGAAAAAGATCTCTCAGATCATAGTGACATCAGAAGTCCCACCATTAATTCTTTTTCCAGAATATTGCTGAATTCTAGAGTTTTAACTCTGTAATTTGGATAGCTAATTCTGTTTAACTTCATGTGAATTAAAAACAGACAGACAACAACAGACTCACATACAAACACCTAACGCTCTAAAATGATTGGTAGAGAAACACTCTTGAAATGACTTTATCAGCTACTTGAATGTTTCAGAATGCTATTCTCACTCAATTATTCTCTTCCCTGTTGTCTTCCCATTGTCAGTTCAGTGAACAGATTTAAATCTTATATTTATTGCTCGCAGGCATAAATATGGTTTCCTGTCAGGGTAGTAAACATTGTTATTGTTATGGGTGCCTTGCTCTGTTTTTGTCTGCTGTTTTTTCGCATCCTCTGGTCAGGGAGGATCGCACCAGTTTGACTGCCATTGCCACGTTTCATTTACCAACTGCTGTGCTACAAAATGAAAAGCATCCATGCTTGTAAAAATAAACTGTTTCCTTATTAAAGGATGTTGTGTGCTTTATTCTGCTATGACAGTTGAGGCATTCCATGAGATGTTTTAGAGCTCCCAAGGGTTGGAGACTTGGATATTTAAGAAGTGTCAATGTATAAGCAATTCCAGCCAGGAACACTCATGATACATAATTAACCTAATAATTGGATACAAAAAATTCTCTGTCCATGCTCAAGTTTTGATTTCTTACTTTTTTTCCCACATCTTTGTGCATATGGCCATCTTCATTTGAACATTTTTTGTTTTTGTTTGTGGTTTTTTTTGGCTTTTTTTTTCTCACATAGGGAAATAAATGATTTTTCTTTCTTTCAGTGTCCTCTATTTTTCCGCATCATAACCTTGAGATCAAAAGCTTATAAGCTAATCAGACTGCAATGTACTTCGACTGTGGATGACCCTATGTCAATTCCAGTTCATATTTGGTGAAGTATAAACAGGAAAAAAAGCAAACAACCCATATCCTTGCTGATGAGCAAGTGAAAGGAAAATAAATCAGGAAAATGGCTGTGCGCTTTTGAATTAAAATTATAAAGTTACTCCTTATTTCATACAACTGATTTATTTATGTTGCATGCATGAATTTGAATTGTTTTTACTAGGTCCCTCTTCATAATACAGAAAATTTCCAGAAAAAAAGAAAAAGAAACCCTTAAACAAAACAATTAGACATTCTTTTTCATTTTGAACAAGTTGAGGTTATGAGATTTGTTTTGGTGAAGAAACTTCATTGATTTTTCTATCAGTAAAGAAGGTTAAGAGATGTGGAATTAAAAACAAATAAATAGTTTTCTATATGAAGAACATAGAAAATTAAAAGTTTTCACTATGGAGAGAATACTGAATGAACACTTTTTCAGAATTATCTGTTTCAAATCTCCAGTTTTATGCTCTAAATCAATATTAGAATTCCACAAAATAGGATGTCTTTAAAAGTTCGTCTGCAGAGTGACCAGCTATGTCTTTTTTTTTTTTTTTTCAGTAGGAAAATAGGATAATTATCTTCCTTAAAGTTTTAATTTTTGTCATAATTAAGAACCAGAACTATTAACCCATCTTTGGAGAGGTTATCTCTTCCTTAAAATGAAAGCTATGAAAAATGAAATTAACATATTGGGTATACAATGAGCAATACGTATTTTTGTCTCCTCTTGCAGCTTCGTGGTAAAAGGTTTCTAAGGATTAGTAGTGGATTAGCCATGCTGAAAGTTAGAACATATTTTAGCTGAAAAATCCGAATAACCATACAAAGAATGGATTATCCTTCCAGTCTAGACGGAGGAATCTGGTTGATAATGGTATTCCTTAGTGGTCTAAGCATGAGGAAAATAAACATTGTGATGCAGTATGTGAAAAATTAAAAAAATAAAAAATCAATCAATAAAACTACCATAAAGATGTTTCTGCACTTTATCCCAGAAATACTGAAGAAAGTGCCAGTAATTCAGTGTCAGATAAGTCAACAGTGTAAAATATAGCTATATAAATGTTTTAAAAAAATATTTTCTACCCTGTGAGATTAAAGAGATAGAGGAGAACATAAAGATTGGCAGTAAAGAAACATAAAAATTGGCAAATGATCTCATAAATGACATACATAAGCATAAAAAGTATCTAACTTATATCACTTTTCTTATTACTATGAGCTTTTGTTAGTCTGTCTACAAGTAATACAACTTTTTCTTCCAAATGGGACAGAAGATTATAAAAACTCTTTAGTAATAATACAATATTTTAGTTTCAGTGGACCTCAGTGCTGAGTACAGTCAAAAAAATAACAAACCAAAAGACCCCAACCCTATGTAAAATGAACTGATAATTTAACAGTGTTTGAAAAAAAAATGAAAACAAAAACTTATGCAAACAACGTGATTGGTGTACATCTAAAATAATTTGTCTTGAACTTTAGTGAGACATATGACTTATCTTGAAAGTTCTTATTAAACCTTTTTATCTTATCTTATAATATCCTGGGAATATTCATTGTCCTACACCTCCAAAAACTTATGTTCTTCCTAACATTCTAAGGAAAAAAATAAAAACAATAAAAAATAAAAAAACACTTGAATGTGTCTATGTTAAAGCATTTTTGTATGTTTGTTTGTTTGTTTTTCCAGTTTTAGGAAGTCCAATTTGAGCCACAGTTTAAGAAAATCTTTCCCTGTCAAATTTATCCTGACCTCGAAAGTTTCTTGAGCAAAAAAGGATTTTCTCTTATAAACCTCAGACTCACTACTATGATGTTTTGTTGTAGACTGAAATAATTTTGATTACTACATTAATTACATATTATTGTATAATAACCTTTCCTTATTTAAAGTTTTCTACTGTAAGAGTTTTTTTTGACTTTGTAGATGTTCTCTGTACTTGGTATTTTCACCCAGACGCTGACACTGTTTCAGAATCAAGGGAAAGAAACAAATTAAAAGAGGGGAAAATAAATAAAAAAAAAGAAATCAAACAAAATAAAAAAGTAGAAATATAAAGATGCAAAGCCAGTGAACATATATGGCTTTCTAACTTAAAAAAAAAAAAAAAAAAAAGGCTGGAATAATTGTACTAAGACTGAAAGCTGAAAAAAGAGCTTAGATGTAGGAGTGGAATCTCAAAATGAAACAAAAGAAAGAAAAAGAAGACCAAAGAAATGTAAATTATTGTAATTAAAACTAGAAGCCTCCCTTCATGTGCCTTAAAAATAGATAGTAATGTTTTGCAGATTAACTTTCTTTCTGTAATTGTGGACTTACGGAGAAACAAATGTTGATGAACTAAAGTTCTCACTTAAGAAGTGTAGCTAAATCCATAGCACAACAGAAACAGCTTTTACCTATTATGCTTTGCTCTTTGATGAAAAACGTTAAGAAAGGTTGGGAAAAGTTGATATTCCATACTTTTTATTATGAGGTAATGGCTCTAATTATGTTAGCAAAATAATTAAAAACACTATCAGTCCTATTCTCTGAAGATTCTTACTGTTATTTTCACCTCTCCCTGCTGTCCTAAAATCCATTCACATCTGGAATTTTATTGGGGGAGTAGATTAAAAATGGAGCAAATCAGAATTGAGCAAGATTTTCTCCATTATATTCAGAGTTTAAATCCAAATTGAGTAATTCTGTGTTGTTTAACTACACATTTAAATTGTCATTATTCTCATTCTTTTAAAAGGAACAGCATACCTTGCTCTCTTTTATGACTTTGAGTGGAAAGCTTGTACATTATGCTATTTGCAAAGAAGATATGAATTTTGACACAAATGTCATCAATTTTCTTTCTCTTTTAAGTAGTATCATATGCAAGGAAAGCATGGTGTATTATCGTGGTTTAACCCAGCAAGCAGCTAAGCACCACACAGCCTTTCACCAGCAGCCCCTCCCTGCAGTGGGATAGGAGAAAGCATCAGAAAAAAAATTAGAACTCATACGTTGAGGTAAAAACTATTTACTAAAACTGAAAAGGAAGATCGAAATAATAGTAATTATGTAGTTAGTAATAAGAGTATAATAGTAATGTGTAAACGTGTATATATATATTCGAGAGAGAGAGAGAGAGAGAATATAATATATATGTATATAAAACAAGTGATGCATGACACAATTGTTCATTACCTGCCAACCAATGTTTAGCCCATCTCCAAGTAGCAGCTGCTACACCCTTAAAGTGCTTGAACAGATTTATCTGATGGATAGACGGTTTAAGTGGCTTGCCTCAGAAGTGAATAGATCCTACATCTAGGACTGAAGAAACCAACTACCTAGTTTGAAATACAAATGTAACTTAAGCCACTGTCATAACTATTTCGTACACAATGGTAAAATGTAAATTTAAAAATACAGAGCAAATGGTGTATCATCTCCCTGTAATGTAAATGATCCAAACATACTAGAAACACCAGTAATAGAAATTATTTACCTCTTAGAATTGATCAAGTTTTGCTCACTAACACAATGTACCAATCACAAGGAAATATCTTTAGAAGATGAGGATGAAGAAGGTGACAAATAATTGGCGTGCACAGGGTTTCCCACTTCTGGTCATCAGATGTTCCTATGGATATTGAGCATATAGGGAATACTCCCAGTAGTTTTAGAACTACTGGATTGCAACTCTCCTTACCATGGCACCACAGTCACATGCCTCATGTATTGGTGAAATGATTCCTGAAATCAACGAGTTAGATTCAAGCCAGCTGTGCTCTACAAACTGATGAATCTTAATTAGCTTGTTGTATTAAAATGTATGAATGATAAATCAATAAACATAAAAGTGCTTAGTGAGGAATAGTTCTTCTATACTTATTTTACAACTTATAACAGTATTAGATTGCTTATTCCTCATAGGGAAGAAATTCTATTATTTTACTTCAGTCTAGAATAAGATAGGTAGGATTTTCAAGTACATGATTTAGATGGGAAATAGCTATTTTTCACACATGAAATTTATGGCTAAAAATGTTTGAAGCAGTGAAAGTAGTTTTCTCTAACTAAAAATATAAAAATGAAAGACTAGACTGTGAGAGTGTAGCTAAAACAAAATGCTTTATACTTGAACAATCAAATAGATCGTTTGAAGGGTTACTATGAAAGTGTTAGTCAAACGTAAGAAAATAGTTTTATTTTTCCAAAAAGTTAAAGTTAACTAAGGACATCAGATGTTCTTCAAAATCTTAATATGGATTCAAAAGAAAACACCATACAGTCAATATTTTATTAGTGTGGTTCAAGTCTGATCCATGTAATCAAAATATAAATTATTATTGTGAGTCCAATTACGACAGGCATTAATAGTTATAGTCCAAAATGTCTCAGCTCTACTTCATAAAAGGTTCTGTTGAAGCACTATACATTAAATTCCTACTGTCTACCAGTTATTCTGGAACCTTTCCCAGTGTTTCTCAACAGATCCATAGTGTTAGGCTTTCTAAATAAAACAGAAGGGAGCATTATGACATGTCTTCATCACTCTGTGTTTGGGATACAACGGTACTAACTCTTGTGAGCCCTTTCTTCTCAGTATTTGGATCTTAGGGTCATTTTTATAGGTTTCTTAATGTTGCTATTATTTTTATCAGCTTGTAAGTTAAGTTGGAAAATGGCACAATTTCCTCAATTAATGATAAAGGACTTAGAAAAGAAAACAGTGCTTGTTATAACTGTCTGTATTTGTCAGATCCTACAATATGTGGCATGTAAAGAGTTAAGTGAGAACAACTTAAGGAACAGTCAATAGTCACTTGACCATTAGACAATTGCTGTAATAGTTGAAATCAGCTCAGACCAAGACAAGTCCAGATAACTGCTGTGAACATGTATTGCCAGGTCAATGCATATCCTGTGGCCTTTTACTAGCAATTACACAAATCTTCTTTGCAGAGCTAGAGGTATATCCATAAGAAGATGAGAAAATATTATCCTTTCCTTATAGTATTTCCTAGGTAGCCAAGAAAAGTTAATTTCACTTTCTAGTTCTGAAATACTATGCATTTTCCGTCAACAAATGATCCTTTTATCTCTACTCCCCCATGTAGTTCATAAAAATAAAAGATCCAGCAAACTCTGTAAATCATGTAGTGTTGAACACAACTCCATCTCATTCCAGACTATTAATCATAGAATCACAGGATTGTAGGGATTGGAAGGGACCTCTAGAGAACATTCCCTACACTGGGTTGCGCAGGTAGGTGCACTGGTGGGTCTTGATACCTCCAGAGAAGAAAACTCCACAACCTCTCTGGGCAACCTGTTCCAGTGCTTTGTCACCCATACTGTGAAGAAGTTCCCATGCATATTTGAACGTAACTTCCTATGCATCATTTTGTGGCCATTTCCCTTTTGTTGTATTGTCATGCACTGCTGAAAAGAGTCGATCCCCCTCCCTTTGTTTTTTGTACTGGGGAGCCCAGAACTGGATACAATACTCCATATGAGGCCTGAACAGGGTGGAGAAGAGGGAGAGAATCACATCCCTCAACCTGCTGGCCTCACTCTTTTTAATGCACCCCAGGATCTCAACGGCCTTCTTGGCGACCAGGGCACGCTGCCAGCATATGGTCAACTTGTTGTGGATCAGGATCCCCAAGTCCTTCTCTGAAGAGCTCATCTCCACTGGGTTATCCCTTAGCATGTATTGATGCATGCAGTTATTCTTCCCCAGGTGCAAGACTCTACACTTGCTCTTGTGGAAACTCATCTCATCCCTTCCAGCCCAACTCTCCAGTCTGTCCAGGTCTTGTTGAATGATAGCACTGCCTTACAGTGAATCAGCCACATCCCAACTTTGTATCATCAGCAAACTTGCTGAAGGTGGACTCCATCCCTTAATCCAGGTCATTGATGAAGATGTTGAACAAGATCAGACCCAGCACCAGCCTCTGGGGAGCACCACTAGTTACAGGCCTCCAACCAGACTCTGTGCCATTTATGACCACCCTCTGAACTCTGCCAGTCAGCTATTTCTCAGTTCACCTCACTCTCCACTCATCTATTCCAGAATTTCAAAGTTTCTTAACAAGGATGTTGTAGGAGACAAGGTCAAACAACTTGCTGAAGTCAAGGTACACAAAATCCACTGCTCTCCCTCCATGTACCCAGCTAGTGATGATGTCATTGAAGGCTACCAGTTTCGTCATGCATAATTTCCCTTTGGTGAATTTATGTTGACTACTCTTGATAACTTTCTTGAATGTGAAGTATCAGTATCCCAAGTGGACAGACAAAACATATTAAAAGTAAATAATATTTTCCCATATAGGCACAGCTGATTGATTATCTTCTCTGCCATATTTTAAGCAGGGCAAAATTAACTGTGACTTGAAAAACACACAACATTAATTCATCCATACATACCAATCAAAAAACATACCAAGTGTGCAAAAACTCTGAGTTCTGTGATAGTAGGAAGCAGGTGCTGCTTAAACACAGAATAACAGACATGAAGGCACATGGAAGCTCTGAGGATCTCAGCAGCTGTAAAATATTTTTAATTACAATCTTTCTATTACCTTTCTTTCTATTACCTGTATTAGTACCACATATTTCAATATATAATAGGAAAAAAATGCAAATAAAGTAAAATTATTTTCCACTTTTTACATGTTTTTGATTCAAACAATTCAGTGTTTTTTCTCATGTGTGTTATATCCTTTTTTGTGTACAAAAAATAGTACTTTTATTTATAAGGTAATCAAGTGATGAAAGGCAGATGGCTGAAGTACAAGGTAAACTGAAATCATTTAAAATTTGTTCTAAATATGTATTCTTTTATATACTATTACTTTGACCTGACACTTTGGCATGAAAAAAAAAATGGGATTTTCTTTCCCACATACCATCTTGCTAATTGTTTTTCATTCCATTGTTTAGAGACACAAATCTCAACATATAATACATCAAATACTTTGCAATGGAGATGTGATTTTAAATGACCATTTAAATAGTTGTGTAAACATTATTATGTAAACTTTACTATTTTGCAAATTCATAAGGAATATATAGATTGCATTCATATTGGGGTATAGTGCTTCTCAGGAGAAGGATCACATTGCATATGGATTTGGAAACTATGCAATAACAGCTCTATAAACAGCCATTTTGAAAACAAATCTGTTTCTAGTGCAATTTCAGCTGGAGTAGAGACATGAAGTACTTTTAATACTTAGATGAAGCTTGTAAGATAGCAGACAGCCTCATTTCCATAGAAGCCAAATTTCATGAAGCCCTAAGCCAATTATTTAATTAGCTAATTTGCTCAGTCACAAATAATTTGCACGTAGCTCTAAATGTCAGATTTGAAAACACTAGGGAGAATTAGTCCTAGTGGAAAGTACATTATTGAGACCTGAATTCCCTTTCAAGGTTTTTCCAAGATTTCTCAACAGGCTTGAGATAGAGATCAGTTTCCATTGGTGATTTCACTGATGAACGGAGAGAAAAGAGGAGAAAACTGTACTGTGTGTCTTAATCAATGATAAATGATAAGTTTGGTTGTTTAAATAACACTTACAGAAATAGTATATCTCTATTATCTCATTTCAACTCTGAAAAAATTTCAATCTGTCTAAATTCATAAGATGGGAAGACTAGTCTATTTTTCTAACAATACTAGGAGAGGTGATTTTAACACTTTGGAGTTTACTTTTCCCTTTAACACATACCCTTCAAGCAGTTTATTTTGTATCAATATCCAAATCTATTTTTTCTAGAATCCACAGGTCTGCTCATTAAGGTTCTCTGTTTGCATAGGTCTTCTTTTCAAATAGTCACTGCCTCCCTGAAGCTTTGCTTCTGCTTTTCCCGTGCTTCTTCCCATTCTCTACGAAGAAAACAGGAGGAAAGAATTTCAAACCTACCAGTCAGTATTTTGCTCCTCTTTCTTTAACAGTGAGAGAACTGGTGAATTAATTTGCCCATTTCTTCAGCAGCCCTTTTGCCGTTGGGTTGAGGGAGAACTGCCATTCTAAAAATTTGTTCTTCTAAGATCCTGGTTCCACTCCCCCAACCCCAATTTCACTCCAAAATCAAGTAATTTGCAACGGATTCCCACTGACACTGAGTTTGTGGGGAGGTGAGCACAGTGGGAGAACTTTGGAAGAATTCCTTTGTCTTAGTGTGATCAGTTTATTCTCATCAATTGACATTCCCAAATTTTTTTTTCAAAATATTTTTCAGCAGCTCCTGTCCCCAACACAGCACAGACTTTCTTTTTCATGTCTTCTAATTAGAAACCTTGTTTTCCCAACAGCTACTTCTCTCTCTCCTCAGATAATTTCTCTCCTCCTCTGTTAAGACTATAATAACTGAATTTTTAGAACAAAAATTAAAATGTGACTAACAAAGAGAGATGATAATAGTAAATCAAAGCTGCCACTTTCCAGCATTTCTTAAATCTCAGCCACCACCGTGGTTTTTGGAAGCTCTGAAAGCCTGATTTCTGAATATTGAGTGATTGCACTGATATACCTGAAGGCTTTTGTTCTGGATGTTTTTGTCTTTCCTTAATGCTCTTCTCTGTGTGACCTGTCAATGTAGCAGGTACAGTCAATGAAATATGATTTGGTGTTTTCAACCATGAAGGATTTCATGGACTAGAGAATGTGTTAGAAGTTGCATATAAGCAAACTCTGTTGGCTTCAGTTTTGCATTTGAAAATGGTCGATAGAAACACAGAGTTGTGGAGAAAGAAAGAAAGGTTTTCCTGCTGTTATTGTCTATAGGTTCAAAACTGCCAATAATCCAGCTACATGGACCCATACAAATAGATCAGCCTACCTCATCTATCTTGTGTCATATAATGATTTATCTTGTGATTTCCTCACTCACACAAGCGCACAAACTCATGTATAAACACACATAATTCCATTCTTTTCCAGCTGTTAACACATAAATATTTGGGTTCTGCTTCACAAATACAGAAAACAGACTGTTAAGCCACTGCTATTATCTTTATTCTTTTCATACTGTGCTTATCTGTTCTAGAGATAAAATAAATACCTCTGTTCTAGTGTCCAAAAGGTAACTACAGAAAGTTAAAAATAATAACAACAGATAAAAGTTTATCATAAAAAAAATTCAAGGCTATACAAGTAGATGTCCAGCAATCTTTAATCTCTAGTTTTACAGATAATTGTTCCTTTATATAAATGCTAAAGGTAATATTGGTACAGGGAACATAGATGTTTATCCCCAGGCCATCAGCAATAAAGCTGGCTTCATGTAGCATGATAAGTAAATGCAGATACGTATTAAAGGTATTACTGGTTTACTACCTTATTTCCTTCACGTTGTAGGAAAAACCTTCCATCTGTTGTAAAATATTAAGCTCTCTTATTTAATCTCCTTATTGTTTAATTTTCTTTTTGTGTGTGTGTGTGTGGGGGGGGGGGTAGTTTGTTTTTTTGTTGTTTTTGTTTTTCATAGAGCTGTTTTCATTTTTTTAATCATTTAGTATAACTCAACAACCTTGGTTATTTTGTTTTCTAGCAATTTCTTCATCTACATGCATTTGAATCCAGCTGAAATTTAAGAGGAAAAAAAAAGAATTATAAAGAAAATATTTTCTCTGAATACTGCACAAGTTTTCTTAAGTGTAAAAGGACAAAATGGTGGCTGTATTGTTACATCAGAAACAAACAATAACATTCATTTTATTAAAAATAATATATTTTCATAGAAAAGTTCTTTATTTTTGTACCATAAAAATAGTTCATTTTTGTATTCATCAGTTGGAAATGAAAATAAAGCATTATATATTCATTTATATATGCGCACACATAGGTTGCTCTGAAAGTAATGCCTCCTATTTTTTTCCATAGACACTACAATAAATACAAAGAGCACAATAAAACTATTTCATGGAATAACAAAGGAACACTATAAAAAAATTTAATGGAATATTGTCCAGAATGTTCAACCTCTACTGTCATATCACCAAAGTCTGTCTCTGACATGGTGAACTAACAGATCTCCCCTATGAAGAAAGGCTAAGTGAACTGGGTCTCTTTAGCCTTGAAAAAAGAAAACTGAGAGGGGACCTGATCCAGGTTTATAAATATCTGAGGTGTAGGGGATAAAGTGGCGAGGCCAGACTCTTTTCAGCAGTGTGTGGAGACAGGACAAGGGGAAACTGACAGAAACTGCAGCACAGGAGGTTTCGCACGAATGTGCACAAGAACTTCTTTATGGTGAGGGTGATGGAGCACTGGCACAGGCTGCCCAGGGGGGTTGTGGAATCTCCTTCTCTGGAGATATTCAAAACCCACCTGGACACCTGCCTGTGTGACCTGGTGTATGGAACCTGTTTTGGCAGAGGGGTTGGACTTGATGATCTCTTGAGGTCCCTTCCAACCCCTATGATTCTATGATTCTATGATTCTATGATTCTATGAACAGAATAGAAAGCATTACTTTTGGAGCAGCCTTCAGATAAAATAATTTGCTCAAGATAAGTTATATATTTTATCTACACTTTTATGTGATAAATATGGATTAAGAGATCAGCCGTTTATCTGCTTTGCTTCATATACTTTCATTTTGTGTTCTTTTTGTTTGTTTGTTTTGTTCCTAGGTTGCTGTGAAATGGAAATCACACAACTTCTAGTCATATAGAAGGCATCAGACATTTTGTCTCTAATGTTTGATTGTATTTTGTGAAGATTCTTTTTACTAATTCATCACCTTGATTGAAAGATGTACAGTGATATTTCTGTAAGTAGCTTCCAAGTTTGAAAACTTTGATTTAAAATGTCAGCCAGTCTTGAATGATCTTCCAGTACAGGTTTAATGAAGAAGTCAATAATGGTACGAGCGCAATAATCATAGAATTATAGAATCATAAAATCATTGGGTTGGAAAGGACCTCAAAGATCATCTAGTTTCAACCCCCCTGCCATCAGCAGGGTCACCAACCACTAGATCACACTGCCTAGAGCAACATCCAACCTTGCCTTGAATGCCTTCAGGGATGGGGCATTCACAACCTCTCTGGGCAACATATTTCAGTGTGTCACCACCCTCTGAGTGAAAATCTTCCTCCTAATATCCAACCTAAATCTCCCCTGTCTTAGTTTAAAACCATTTCCCCTTGTCCTACCACTATCCACCCAAGTAAACAGTCATCCCCCCTCCTGTTGATATGCTCCCTTCAAACGCTGAAAAGCCACAATGACGTCTCTCTGAAGACTTCTCTTCCCCGAGCTAAACAAGCCCAGTTCCTTCAAACTTTCTTTGTAGGAGAGGTACACCAGCTCTCTAATCATCTTAGTGGCTCTCCTCTGGACCTGTTCCAAGAGCTCAGCATCTTTCTTGTTCTGGGGGCCGAAGGCTTGGACACAGTACTTCAGATGGGGCCTTTCAAGAGCTGAGTAGAGGGGCACAGTCACCTCCATCTCTCTGCTGGACACCGCTTTTTTATGGAAGCCCAGGATATAGTTGGCCTTCTGGGCTGCAAGCATGCACTGCTGACTCATGTCCAGCTTTTTATCCATGAGGACCCCCAGGTCCTTCTCCTCAGGGCTGTTCTCATAGAGTTAATTATAAGTTCTGGAACACTACAAAAACTGTAATGTAATAAAACCTTTTGGTTTTCTCCTAATGGTTACAGAAGGGGGCTGAACTATGACACTGACAAGGATAGATGAGGTCCCAGAAAACTGGAGGTTTGCAATTGTGACAAGAAGGGTTGTAAGGACAACTGGGGATCAGGCCTAGCCAGCAAAGGTTCATGAAGAGTAAGTCCTACTTGATCAACCTGATCTCTATCCATCAGATGGATGAGGGAAAGGCTGTTGATGTAGTCTGTGTAGACTTCAGCAAAACCTTTGACACTATCTCCCGTGGTATTCTCCTGCAGAAGCTGGCAGCCTGTGGTTGGACAGCTACACTCTTGGCTAGGTAAGGAACTGGCTGGAGAGTCAGGCCCAGAGAGTGGAGGTGAATGGAGTTAAATCCAGCTGGCAATCGGTCACAAGTGGTATTCCTCAGGGGTTGGTACTGTGGTTTGACCTATTCAGTGTCTTTATTGATGACCTGGACTTTGGCATCGAGTGCATCCTCAATAAGTTTGCAGGTGACACCAAATTGGCTGGAAGTGTCGATCTGCCTTGTGGTAGTGAGGCCCTAAAGAGGGGTCTGGTCAGGCTGGATTACTGGGCTGAAGCCAATGGGATGAGGTTCAACAAGAGCAAGTGCTGGGACCTGCACTTTGGCCACAACACCGCTAGACAATGCTACAGGCTTGGGGAAGAGTGGCTGGAAGACTGTGCAGAAGAAATGGACCTGGGAGTATGGTCAATGGTTGGCTGAACAAGAGCCAGCAGCGTGCCCAGGTTTCCAAAAAGGCCTACAGCATCCTGGCTTGTATCAGAAATAGTGCTGCCAGTAGGAGCAGGAAAGTCATTCTCCCTCTCTACTCAGCACTGGTGAGTCCTCACCTCAGTGTTGAGTTTTGGGCCCCTCACTACAAGAAGGAAATTGAGGCCCTGGAGTATGTCCAGAAAAGGCTAAGTTGGTGAGGGGTCTGGAGACAAACCTTATGAGGAACAGCTGAGGGAGTTGGAATTGTTCAGATTGGACAAGAGGAGACTCATGGAAGACCTTATTGCTATCACTACCTGTAGTGAGCTGGACGTCAGCCTCTCCTGTTGTGTAACTAGTGATAGGACTAGAGGGAATGGCTTCAAGTTGTGCCAGGGGAGATTCAGGCTGGACATTAGGAAATACTACTATTCTGAAAGAGTGGTCAGGCACTGGAATTGGGCTGCCCAGCGAGGTGGTGGAGTTGCTGGCCCTGGAGGCATTCAAGGAACATTTAGACACTGTGTTGAGGGACATAGTTTAGTGACAGCTATTGGTGGTAGGTGAACAGTTAGACTGGATGATTGTGTAGGTCTTTTCCAACTTTGGTGATTCTGTGATTTTATGTTTCTATGATAGGATCATATTTGTTTGTTAGAACTGTGATTTTGAAGTATCTCGATAATTCTGTCTAGTGCTGGTTGTACTATTTATATGAATTGTGATATTTTGGAACTTCTCTCTGAATTTCTCTTTTGCAGAAATTTATGGCTCTTTGTTTCTCTTTCTTTGTTTTGAATTTAAGCTTTTTTAAAAACTATGAAATTAAAAAAATATCTATAAACAATTTTAAAAGTGCTATAATTTTAATTCATGAGAATCATAGAGAAGGTTGACAAGTTCATATACATAATATTGCTTACATTTAGGTGATGCATAAAATAAAGTAATTCACAGGCTCTGTTTAGAATAATTTGCCTGTGTAAATAGGGAGTATGTTCACTAAAATACAACACATGCTCAGAATTTGTAATAACTAACGTGTATTTCATATAAAAATTATAGAAATAAGTATTAAAAACTCCAAAGTGGAAAAAATGGCATATTAGAATTTACAAAAATTATGTGCTGAGTCAGAAGAATAATTTTATTTTAGTCTTTGTTATATAATAAAACAAAAGCTCTTAACCAGAATACCAGAGGAGTTGTTTATATACCTCAACTGAACTTAATTTTGGATTTTCTGAACCGAGCATGGGTGAACTTTGTAACATCTCTCTGTTTTGTAGAATTATAGTCTCTGGAGACTGTGGAGTAAGTCTATGAAGACTTTAGAGCAAAAGTTTGTATGGGGGGAATGCCCATTGAAAACCACAGAGCTTCAGTTCACATATTCACCCAGTGTAGTCAGATTAGAGCATCATAATTGGCATCTCAGGCTTTAGAATCTTATCAGTGTATAAAATTAGTTAATGAAAAGAAATCACCTTGACTACCAAAGCAGTAATACATCTGCATGTAGGCAGTGAGGTTAGCTAAATTACAAAGAACCAAGCCTCAAGACAGCACAATCTGGTATGCCAAGGAGAAAGCTCTTTTCACTATCAAAAGTCAATCACTCCTAACAAGGATATTTTCCTGTAATCATGTAAATAGTCACAGGAGAGGTATGGGTGAATTGCCTAAGATGTCTTTTAGAATCCCATATTCATACAGATATACTGAAAGGTATAATCAAAATGAAATCATCCTGCTAAAGGAGGTAGTGAATATCAAAATGAATGTTGCAATAATAAGGAGCCCAACAAGTATAAAAAGCTGTTGGTTCTGAGATGGATGGGAAGCTTAGGGAGTTTTAAGTACATCGAGATCAGACCCTTTCTCTACCTTAAACTGATCTGAACAAGTTTGATGTTGCCAAGACACTATCCATCATATTTGAAAGGTCATGGCAGTCTGGTAAAGTTCCCATTGACTTGAAAATAGGAAACATAACTCCTACTTTCAAGAAGGGAAAAAAAGAAGATCCAGGGATCTACATGCCAGACAGTCTCACCTCTGAGCCTGGCAAGATCGTGGAGCAGATCCTCCTAAAGGTTGTACTAAGGCACATGGAAAATAAAGATGAGGTGATTGATGGTAACCAGCAAGGCTTCACCCAGGACAAGTCATGCCTGAGAAACTTGTTGGCCCTTTAAGATGGAGGTGCACCGTCAATGGATAAAACAAGAGCAACTGACTTCATCTGTATGGACTTGTGCAATGCGTTTGGTGCTTTCCCACATGGTATCCTGGTTGCCAAATTGGAGAAAAATTGAAGTTACGGATGGACCACTTGCTGAATAAGGAATTTGTTGGATGGTTGCACTCAGAGAGTTGCAGTCAGCAGCTCAATGTCTAAGTTGAAACTGATGATGAGTGGTGATCCTCAGGGATCAGTGCTGGAACCAGTGCTATTTAATATCTTTGTAGGTGACATGGACATTGGAATTGAGTGTACCCTCAGCAAGACTGCACATGGCATCAATCTGACTGGTGCAGTTGACACGTTAGAGGGAAGGGATGCTATCCAGAGGAAGCTGGAATATTTTATGATAAATTAAAAGAGAGGTGACTTATGTTAGATATTAGGAGGTAATTCTTTACTCAGAGAGTGATGAGGCACTGAAACAGTTTGGCCAGAGAAGCTGTGGCTACTGTAACCCTGGAGGTGTTCAAAACCCAGTTGGATGGGGCCCTGAGCAACATTTTATAGTGGGTGGCAACCCTGTCCATGCCAGGGGGCTAAAATGAAATGTTATTTATGGTCCTTTCCAATCTTAAGCATCATATGATTCTGTGATTTTATTATTCCATCTTTCAGTGATTACGACAAATTTCTTCACTGAGAGAGTAGTTAAACACTGGAATATGCTTCCTAGACATGGGGCTGATGCTTTGTGCCAGTCCATGCTTAACAGTGAGTCAGTCCTAAGTGACAGCTGGACTTAATGTTCTTCTGAGTACATTGCAATTGAAATTATTCTATTGTATTCAATTCCATTTACTTTTCCTTTAATCTATACTTTTCAGGACTGTGAATTCCACCAAGGCACAATCACTGCAGGCTAGTCTGTCTACAAAGGACAACAGAGGTGATATTTTGTCACAGTAAGACTGCAAGAAGTACTCCTATTGATGGTCTTTTGGTTTTCAATTTCTGAGGTTTGGTATGCAGTATGTTACATAATTCACCCTTACTGTAACCTTCATATGAAGGTTACAGATGAAAAAGTCATTGGAAAGGTTATTTAATTGTTGGCAATATTTTTTTCTTTTTTTTGTCTCCCATCCTCTCAACTCATAAACCCTAAATTCACCATTCATATCCAACTTAGACTAAAATTTAATAGAGTCAGTAGGAAGTAGTATTCTTTTCAGAGAAACATTTATAATATTATGAAGACCTTTAAAATTACAATAAAAAGCATTATCTTTTGGAAAATTTTGAGATATTGTAATGTCATATCTAACCCTAAAGAAGGCACTCAAAAAGACATGAGACATAAAGGTCACATACTGTGTCTAAAAACAGTGGAAGTATTCAGTAAACATTATGAACTGCGTGGTTCAGTTGCATTATGTACTTACGATACACTAGCACAATATATACATCTACTTATCATGCAGAGAGGGACCAGCTGCTGCTTTTAAGAGCCTAGGGCCCCTTTGAGAGACAGAAGGAGGAAGCACAGGCCTTGAGCAAAATGCCTAGAGGCATTATACTTTTGAAAACAATTCCTTTAACATTCAGCAGAATTATTGCTGTGGAGTTTCAGGTCAACATATTACCATAAGATGCCAGATCACAGAAAATCTCTTATACACAAGTATCTCTACCAACTTCCTGCAGAGTGACAAATGTAAAACACAGACAAAACTGAATTGGAATAAAGAAATAAAAAATAAAAGTAAAAATAATTTAAAAATGTATGAATTGCATTCAAGAATGATTGGATATAAAATACTTTCTTCATTCATACTCGCAATAAGTTTTAACTTTCAGGCTTCAGTTAAATTAATCTGAGACTTACATTAACAACTATTGTCATTTGTAATGCCAGCATAACTAAGAGAATCCTATTTGTCATTCTCAGTGCCCTTGGCAAGCATTTAACCAATCACACAAATTTGTTTTCATGACAGTTGTAGGAAAACTAACAGAAAAGTCACTATTTCAGCTCCTCCAAAATCCAAACAAATAAATTACTCGTATTTTAGTTGTTTATTTTTTACCTCAATTTCTCACCTCCTTCAGTCACTTTATTGAGTTTAATCTACACACTGTTATGTACTACTTCACAACTTATTCTCCACTTTACATACAGTACAATCTGTAACACAAAGTTCTGATATTTATACTGGGTGAAGGTTCATTTTCATTAAAATAATTATACAACTTTATGTGGTGAGGATGATGATAACAGGAATGAAGATGTCAGGATATATTATCCTAACATTTCCCACATTTTTCTACTGGAGATTCTGAGTTCACTGCATTGAAGTTAACAGACTCCACCTGCAATTCCTTTGTGTGTTGCTAAAACAGGATTGTTATATAAACCTGTGGTATTTGTGAGATGCTGACATGACTAATAATGGAAAAAAATATCAGCTTATGATGTACTATAAGTCCTCTCAAATAAAAAAGTTATTTTTGTCCCAAAATACAGACAAGAGCAGAAGAACACTGGAATATTTTGACAGTATTAAATATGTAACTGTAAATGACCCACTGTTTTATGATACTAACTGTAACAATAATGCTGTCTTGCTGACTTACACAAATCTGTGATATAACCATTATAATGACAACTGGAAAATATGAAAGAAACTCAAGCATTTCAGCAGCGGAGTTCATATTGGGATCACTACTAGATATCGCATTTTCCAAAGATATGGGGCTGAAACTAGCAGTCTCAAAGAAATCCTGGATACTTTGATGAGATGTGAAAAATCATAGAACATTTTAAAATTGTATATGTAGATGACTGCTATTTATGAGGCTTGTAATAACATTACCTAAAATTTACAGTTTTACTTGCATTTAGTCTAATGTAAATTAGTTTCAAATACTAGGTTTTTAAATTTATTTTCAGTTTTTTCAAGAGAAGTAAGAAGACTGATTTTATTTACTTATTTTATTTTGGTGTATGTGGTACTATGGTACTAAATTTTTTTCCATTGAGTTTTACACAAATAGAGTGAAAATCTAGCATGTCTAGATTTCATATGAAAGAAAGAATAGGTTATGTACAATTTCCTTTATAATTGTCATTATTATTATTGTCAAAAATCAGAAAGATTGCAGTGTAAACTTAATTGGGACTGAAATCAGCCAAAATATACTAAATATGAGCTTTCAAAATTTGAACTTTGTATCTTTATTTATATTGACTATAAAGTGAAGTCTGTCATTTACACTTTTGAATTTATCTTCTTTCTATTGGTTGTCTTTTAGACTAGTGACTGCATGATTTATTTAAATCCATCACTGATAAACATTAACAACTGAATAGATACGTCTTATAATTCATTCATTGTTTCATATTTCATTGAGGTTTAAAGAAGTTCTGGTCTTCTTCCTCATGCACTATATAAAGATATAAAATATCTATATATAAAGATATAAAGCAGCAAATAAAAGGTTTTGTGATCACAATATTTCAGTATTTCTTTTTCTTTTTCCTTTTGTGCATGACTAACTTTAACATACGGATAACAAATGCCATCTTTAATTTGACTTGCACATCATTTAGACATCAGTTAAAACAACTAATTGTTTATTACAAATTGTATGAGGCATTCTAAATCTTCTACAGTAAACCATACATTTTGTCTTGGTGAAATGTCAAATATTACTAATATAGCAAAAAAATTTTAAATGTTTTATTTTAGTAACTATTAGATACTTCAAGCAAATGCAACTAAATGCAATTCTCCTTTTATTTATCATAATGGAATAGAATAAAGAATCTTATAGCCTTCAGATTAAGATATGTTTTGCCTTGATTAATAGCAAAAAAAACTTTTCTTCCCTGCTCTATCTCTCCTTGTTCTACCAGTAAACGAGTTAAAAAGACTATAATTGAAAAATCAGTTGTTGCACAAATTATGATTTTCCACTTTCTCCTTAGTTAATTTCCTTTTCATGGATATGCGCAGAAAGATTAAAGATTTCACAATAACTTCTTGTTCAATCTGGTGTATAACATAAACTAGGAAATTTTTTCTAACCTGTTTATTCAACTGATTTGTATGACTAGAAGTATATATTCCAATTTTTTTTGTGTAGTCTCAGTATGATAACACTGCAAAAAGACTTTATTTTCTTTGATAGCTTAATACAATGCATTTTTTAACTTTTTTTTAAGAAGGTAATATCTGTCTTCAGTCTCCTGTGTTTCTTTCATGACTGTTCAGAACTAATAATGCTACATAAAAATATAGTAACAAAAGGAAGCACAAATATACATGCATTCCCCTTTTCAGTGATAATGCATTCCTGTTTCCTAGATAAATATATTTACCATATTGCATGTTGAGATTATTACTGAATGTGAACGTATTTTGTGGACCTATGACTTCTTATGCTCAGCATAATTTACTGTTCTGCTTGTTTGTGCAAGTCACATATTTTAAAATAAATTATATATTTACTTCATTTGTAGAAACAAACAGAAAAACAAGCATGAGCATCACAATCTGTTGACTGCCAATTGCAACCTCATTCTTTAAGGATTAATTCCACTGACAAGAACTTTTAGCCCAGTTCTTATTCTGTTGAGCTTGAACTTTGCACAGCGTCTGGCTCTAACATCTGTGACTTCCTGAATGTTGCGGTTCACTTCCTTTTTTTGAAGGGTTTTGGAGAATTCAAAGCACTGTCCTCAACATAATCCTACCAATGCCATTTTGAATAAAGAAAAATTGTAGGCAAATTGCACACACCACTACATCTGTCATGTATACGCTGGCAACAAGGTCATTTTACATAAACATGTATCTTGTTCTGAGGTGTTGGGAGGGATGACTAATCTTAACCAAGGTCACTGAGTTTAATTTAAGAGTGCTATTAGATATAAGACCCTACAGGGGGGATGAAGTAAATGATCAGATCATCATTTCTGCTGTCAAACTGTATGACATTTAACATAAACTCAATTTTGACTAGCATGTGGGAAAAACAAAGAAATTCATCTTTCTAGGTATAAAAGGAAGCACAGCAACTATCTTTCCTATTTTTATTTGTAGTCATCTAAATTTTCAATTTGTTCCCTCATCTTGCTATATTCTCACGTCTGCATCTGTTACTGCTTGTTTTTTGGCAGCCAATTTGGGGCTGCATTTCTTGAGAGTATATAAAACTATCACTGTTATGTGGTTCTTCTGACAGACGCAGCACTCATGCAAAGCAAGATGAATGAGATGTCAGTTTTCCCTATCATGGGATCTCCATTTAGTGACCCAGATGAGAACTGAGAGAACTTGTCACAGAGGCAAGACAGGCCAGATATGGCTTTAAATGGAATTCCAAATCTCATATAGTTTTGAGGTTACTGCTAAAACACTGAATTTGTCATAAAAGTCTTGTCAGTTCAGAGTTCATTAAGGTAAAAGATGAGAGTGTTTTATCTGGACACTCTTGAGCCCTCCTACAGTAGGAGTATGTGCTAGTTACAGACCTTGAAAGAAAAAAAAAAATTGTGCTTTTGCAGTGTTTTCTTCTAGCTTTCCTTTGGATTGAATCTCCAAGGAATATCTCCTCCTGGCATATAAGTATTTCTTTTCGTTGTTTGTCTTTTTTAGCTTCTTTGTTAAACTTGGAGGTGTGTTTGCAATGTCAATTCAAAGTCCCTTGAGACTTGGCTAAGACTTGAGGTGAGGTGTTAAACTTCACAAGGCAGAATTGGAACACTTAAGGTGAGAGACAGGGTTTTAATCACTTGCACTGTGGCTGCCACACTAGAAACTTTGTGACCTCAGCTGAGTTTTCTTTCACTCAGAGTCCAAAATCAATAGAAGTATTCATGACTGGAGAAATGACTTGTGTTTAACTTTGGCCTCAAAGTTGGGAGGCATCAAAAAGCATATTTCTCTAATGTGCAGTTTACAAACTGTGATTCTGAAGCCCTGAATTTTACTGTTTTGAATTCCATGTTTTGTAAATAATTCAGAACTGCAGCACCATCCTTGAATGAACACCTAATCCTCCAGCTTTAGCTTCATATTTTCCTCACATCACTAAAGATTTGATCTTTTACTAAAGCCAGTGATGCACTTTGACACTTTTTTTGTAAGAAAAAAGGCATTTTGTAAGAAATGCTATTATATTATTATTATTGTTACCTTAAATATACAGACTTAGGATTGGGGTGGGTCACCTACCCGAATTTTATTTCAGCATTTTTATTTCAATTATAAAGCTATGTAAATAGAGATAAAATAAAAATATAAAAAATATAAAGTATATAATTTTATAGTTGTTAGAAAATAAAGTAGCTCTAATTTAATAGGTAATGCCTGTTTTTTTCTTTGCTTCTTTTTTCCTTTTCTTTTTTTTTCCATATACTCCTAGTTAGCAACATTAATTGAATTTTTCACAGCCTAATGTAGAACACATTGATACCAAAGCTCTGTTGAGAACTGAATGACTATACTAAAAACATTAATTGGACATATAAGCAGTGTAGTAATTTATTTTTATTAGACCATATATTTGTATATGTGGGTGCAGCACAGTAAAATATTCCATATGTTGTATGAATGAACATACTGGATTGTGATGCACACAGTTCTGTTTAAATGAACTTGCGGATATGGAGCAACAACATTTTGATTCTTTCACTCAGCATCTGTGTATTTATTTATTAATAGTTTTGAAACAGAAAGAAATGAACCTAGTGCTGCAATTGCATCTTGTCACTTTAAATGACTTTGTGAATGGTAGCACAGTTGTCTGTCCTGTTCATGTCCTTCTTTCACTCAACAAGGTATGCTGATATACATATATATATATATATATATATATGACAGAGAGAAATAGACTTTCTTAGACATTTTTATATATAAGTAAGTGATATATAGAATTATACATACCATTAGTTCTAGAGCAAGTCTTTGGAACTCACTGTGTTAGAAAAAAAAACCCTACCTTTCTGCAGGAATAGGAGGAAGTTGATATAGATACAACACTGTACAATTCTATTGTCAGAAAACTACTTCCTACATAAAATGAATCCATATTAAACAATATTTCTTCAGGTAGCTTTCACTAAGGAACACTGAATGCAACATATGATGATCTGAGTTTTATGCAGTGTAACAAGATTAAAGGACATGCAAAAAGTACTCCAGTTATGTACAAACTATCAGCTGCACAAATATGAGATGGGAAACGAGTGGCCAAATGAGGATGATCTGGGAATTATAGAGGATTGCTAACTGAGCATGAGTCAACTGTGTCATGTTGTTACAAACAAAGCAAATATCAGGCTACTATGCACATGCAGAACATCCTCTGAAAAATGCATCCTATAATCCTTCTGCTTACTCATCCCTGCTCAAACCTTAGCTGAAATGCTGTGACCAGCAATGTGTCCAGCAAATCAGAGGGAGAAGCAACTGTAGGAACTTATCTGTAGCTCAGATATGCGGAAAATAGTGTGCAGTTGCAAGAACAGTGAAGTATTTGAACAGATTTCCTAGTGATCTTATAAACACCCTGACTTTTGAAGCATTCAAGGCAGAGGAATTGTCAGTCAGGAATGACATACTAGTAACAGATGCTACTTTGAGCAAAGGAATGGGCTGGATGACCTTTGAAAGTCTCCTACAGCAGTATTTTCTAGGACTCTATTGTCCAATTTTCTTAGATAGATGAAGAAAATGAGTATATAAAATCTCATTAAGTTTGTGATTATCAACACAAAAGATTCTGTCTTCAAAAGGGCATTAGTAAAGCTCTTGAAAAAAAGGTTTTATTTCAATCTGAGTGAAAGCAAGCTTTGTTCTTCCTTTGATCTTAAAAAAAGATGCTTTCCAAAATAAGGTTAATCATGAGGCAAAGTGACTTTTTTTCAAGTTAATTTAGTTTATTTTAGTCTTTTTTTGTATGTTTGTTTTTATATAATGCAATATATTTTATCTTTGAGGAGCAGAAACATACTCTGAAGCCCCTGCAGTTCCTTTATAGAACACTAAAAAGTTCATTTTCTCAAAGTTTGCAGATGTTTCCTTTGATTATTCAAAAGATGTACGTAAGTGGAATCTTGTAGAAAGACTAGCAAGATTGATGGAAATGTTTATTTCATGAAATTTACCAATCCATGGAAGCAGGACAAAGTCCGACCTGTTTTCTTTTATAATTCATCTTCCAGCTTTTTGTCAAAAGCTTTTTTTTTTTCCCAGAAACTCCAATGAATTGATTATTTAAATATGATATATGTAATTTTATGCAGACATCAGCACTGTCTTCTTAATTTTTCTTTTGCTACTATGAAGTTCCTACAATTGGTTTCATTTTCTAGATGAAGTCCTTAATTGAAGAGACATCTATGTTTAAATGATATATGATTAATCTTTATTTAGCTATTTACTTATTTTGAAAATTTGGAAAAATACTGCAGAAGACAATTTCGAATGTTCAATTCTGACTGGAAAGAAGAATATCAAGATACCATTTACCTACTTTTCCTACAGTCCTGCTAGATGGCTTCTGAAGGTGTTAATATTAGTCAGGGAGAATCAGAACTTTGAATCAAAACTGAATATCTGTCTAAAAGATGTATTCTCTCATGGAGAAGATATGAACTGGATGTATGAATTGATGGTTCATATTTTTACAAAGTGTTTGGAATAGATAAATAGATAACGGTCTTTCTGTCCTTACAGTGTATGAATCTGAATTCAGTGTGAGTACTCTGAAAGACAAAATAAAACTCAATGAAAGTAAACAATCTTAAAATCTATAATAGTTACAATAACAGGATAAAAGAGAGAAAAACAGAACAACTCCTCCCCCCCCCCCCAAAAAAAAAAATCAATTCAGAATCAAACAAAACAGTAATAATAAAATAATAAAAATAGTTATGATTCCGACAATTCTTGTGTTCTCTCCCATTACTGTGGCAATTGATGTGTTGTCCTGCTCAGTATGATTTCTCAGATAAAATAAAAGCTAGCTGGAAACCAAAAATTATGTTTTCTCGCTGAGTGATATGGACTAGGCAATAAGAAAAAAAAAAAGTGAAATATGAATCAAGAAAGAACTTGGTAGTATTTCTGTCTCTGCATTTGTTCTGACATGTTAATGGTGATGTTAAAAATTTGCTGTAGTCATTAAAGCATCAGATCCAAGTGAAGAGCACACAAGGAGCAGAAAGAAAGGAAGAAGTACCCATTAAAGTCACAATTAGAAATATAATCTTAGCTTTTAACCATAGAGGTGTTAACACAGCAGACTGCCCTCTCAACTCACCACATTGCTGCTTACAGAGTGTATTTAAAATAGTCCTCTGCTGGCGTGCTTAGAAATGTCATCCTTTAGCAATGTGTGAGCATAGCATATAACCGGAAAAACATTAAATGGCTATCTTTCTGTAACTGGACCTGAGAGTGCTTTCAAGTTAATGGCTGCAGGTACACTGCAGCTCTTGCTCTCTCCTTCTGAAATCCCCCTTCTGCCCTAGTTTTCATGTAAGGAAAATCTGCAGGCCAGACAAGAAGTATAGCTTACTTTAAAAGGACCACAAGAGGTCCTTTTAAGGACCTGGTTGAAGCATCTTCAAGCAGCAGCTGGGAGATCATTTAGTTCTAATATCTAATATTGCAAGCAACTATATTGAGCAATTTCATGACAAATGTATGAAGCAAAAACTTGAAAATAAATTCTTCCTCACCTATTTTCTTGTAACTCAATTTGCAGTAGAGTATCATGGATACAATTTATTAATTGACAATATCTATCTTTTAGTCTTTTGAAACATCAGCATAAATAATCTTTCAAATTTCATTTCATTAGGTTGAAGTTTTCTACGACACTAAAGTTTTTCCAAGCCTTTGTTCATATTAGTAACCAGTCTTAATTTATATTTCTTGACAATGAGCAGAAATATTTATAGTATTTCAGACAGGCATCAGGAATGCCTTGTAAAATTGCATTAAAGCATTGCATTGTCCCATTCCACTGTTTGTATATTTTTAGATAAAATGTGTTGAAGGATGATATTTTCTTGTGGTTTTATGTTCAAATACCTATTCTGCCTCCTGTAAACACTTCACCAGTGTATTATGAAGATGAGTATAATTGGCTGTTTTTAGCAAGTAGTAGGAAAAAGGAAAAAAAAATAGAGGTCAAGTTGACTAAAAGTTAAAAATGGTCATGGTTAAATTATAGAGTAATAAACACAAAAATGTTTGACAGAAATATTTCAGTTTCTTTGACATTTTTGTTGTAAGATAATCTACATGGTTCAAAGACAAAACAAGAGATGTAATTTCAATTGTTACTTAGGTTGCTCTGAAAGTAATGCCTTCTACATATTTCCATGGAAATTACAACAGATACAAACAGCACAATAACATAGTTTGACAGCAAATTCTCAGGTACAAAATACTGTTTTTCAACATTGTCTATGTTGAAACCATTAACTACATATCTTCACCAACAATGAACAGGAAACTACATTACAAGCTTGTAAAAATCTGCGCTAGCAGAGGTGACCCACTGCTTCACAGCTGCTATCACAGAGCTGTTACTAGGAGAATGTTACTCGTGGAGTCCATCTTTCATCAACTTTTAACACATAAAAGTTGAAAGATGCCAAATTTGGACAATACAGTGGGTGTGACAGGACAGTCCTGTTAAGACTGTTATGATTTTCAAACTGCCGTGGAGTCTGGCATTATCATGTTGCAAGAGAAAGATTATTTTCTTCTCTGACCTGGCTCAGGAAGTTAAAATCTGCAGCTTAGTCAGTATTGCAATGTAACATTCTGAGTTGATGGTTCCAGGAAATCCAGAAGGATCCTTCTTTTCCTATCTCAAAAGACAGTGCACATCACAATATCGACCGAGGACTATGTCTTGAACTTTTCCTTTGATGACGAATTCACTTCACCACTATATAGATTGCCTTTTTGACTCTGGTTCATAGTGATGACACCACATCTCATTGCTGGTAATTATGTGATCCAGGAAACCATCTCCTTCTGTGTCACATTGGTTCAATTGGTCCTAACAAACTTTCATACAATGTTCTGCTCCTGTTTGGGCATTCATGGGAGCCACGTGACACAAATTTTGTGATATTCCAGTCTTGCCACTATCATTTCTGATGCACTGAGGCTGATATTCAACTCCATATACAGTTCCCTGGTCATAATCTTCTGACTCTCATAGACGAGATGATTCTTGGTATGACAAGACATGGTCACCTGGAATGTGGCTGGTCTTTCATGTCACTGTCACGACTGCTGAAACATACCATCCACAGCCTCACTTGGCTCACTGTTTAGTCTCTATAAATCTTCAGCAAGCATCAATGACTGCCAATGGGTGTGATTTCTTTCTACACGGATCAAATCAGTGACACATCTTTGCTTCATAAGCATTTCCATGTCAGACATTGATCTGTTAGACTACTCCTCTGCTCCAATTTGTCACAGAGCAACAAAATATATTGTAATATTGTTGGGAAGATTCAATCTTTACTGCCTTTCCACCAATATTCACCTCTGACCTAGTGGGCCAACATAATTTAATAGGAGGCATTACTTTCGGAGCTCCCTTCTTATGTACCTATAACAACTTTCTCCTATTCAACTCATCCACATTTTACTATTTTATTTGTAATGTGTAACCTATAATCTTCCTTTGAATATGTAGCTCATGACTAAAATGCAACAAAGGCTCCTGAAATGACCTGTCATCTAATTTTCAAAGCAAATAATTGATATACATTTTGAAGCACATTTACAGGCAGGTTTTGGCACAACCAATAGATTTTCACTCCCGCTGAGTGTTGGATTGCAACAGAAATGCTGTAAATCTGCAGTGCTAAAGCTTTCACACAGAAAAATATTGTGACATACTGTAAACTTTAGTCTTCCTGAATTAGCAGTGGACCTCAAAGGCAGATCTTTGCAGGTACAAGAAAAAGCCTACATGTCAGCATTATACAGTGTCAATAACAGAAATGCTCTTAAAGCATTGCAAGTCAAACTGCAGCTGTGCTAGATAGAAAGCAGCCCCATACATGTCACTCTGTCACTCTGCCATGCAGATTATCTAAACTGAGTAGAGGATTTCATCTCTGGAACATTCCCATGTTTCTTCCCCTGGGCTTTAAGCATGGCACAAGATTTTGGTCACAGAAGCTTTGCAAGTTATACCTTGGTGAATCTTATCAAGGATGCCATCAGATCTCAAAACATCTTAAAGCTTATATGTTTGTTCAAGAAAATGAGAGGTGGGAAGATGATTTGTGATAAAGAGCTGATTTTTTTCACTGAATCTTCCTCCAAAGATCAAATATCTTCCATGAATTTTCTGTTATTTCAGAACAGATGTCAAGTGAATCGAAATTGTAAATATAAGGATAAAAAAGAGAATGATGATGTTTCAATGTTCTTTTTTCTTTTTGTCTATTTTTGTGTTTTCCAGTAAACAAAATCACGTGTCACTATGTGTCATTGCATGGTTGTGTGATGGCAAGCCAAATCTTTCATGAGTCAATGATTAATCACCCAGGACATTTGGTTTGGCATTCCAACATATACACAGTATGGTTAAAATACTGTGAGAAATGATTTTCTTGCATTATTTCAGTGGTCCACACTTTTCATGCATGGTAGGATTTGGATTTTTTCCAAGCCATTTACTCAGACCTACTTCTTTCTAACTGTGTAATTCTAATACCTCTGAATTGAGTTTTACTTGTGTTCTCTTGGAGAAACATAAACTACAGAAGGAAAGTAGACAACTTCTCTGTAAGCAGAAAGTTCTGTAATTCCAGATGGAAATTACCAGAGACTAATGAATCTGTGTTTGTTTGTTTGTTTAAAGTAGGATTTTAATTTTGCGTAATATAGTCATGTAATCATCAAGATTGAGAAGGACCTTCAAGATCCAACTAACAACCTGATTAACTAGTCCCATCACTAAACCATGTATAACTTAGTATCACAAAACTACTAAAATTTAAAAGCAGCTAAAAAGACTAAATTCATATACTGCAGTCAGTAGTGTCTGGAACAAACTCAACCTGATAAATTCTTCCTGAAAAAACAAGTGTGTATATATATATATTTTTTTCTATTTCTTTTCAATCTTTTGTCAACCTTTTAAAATTTATGTTCTGTATGTGGGAATTCTACTTAAAGCTTGAATCCAAAACACAGGAGAAAAATTCTGAAATGCTTCTCTTAGAAAACAATAGCAGAAATATATATCTCTATTGTCATGGTTTTATGATTTTTGGTATTGGTATTCCACATCATAACAACATGTAGTGCATTAAGAGTTAAAGAGTTAATACTCCAACTCCATAGATCATTGATATTTCCGGGTATACCTGTCTCAGAAGAGGAGAACTACATTCCCCAGAGGACTTTGCGATGCTTTGCATTTTTATGTATTTTCCGCTCAGAGGGAAAAGATAAAAACTCTCTGCGGTCACGGGACACTCTCTTTCCTTCGGGATCGACTCAGCATTGGGTGCTCACTGCCGTATCGCCTTCAGCATTAGCGTAAGGCCTTCGGTTTATCGGACACTCTCTCTTGCTCATTTTATTTGATTTATTAGCTTCAATTCCAATTATATTGTATTATATTGTGTTATTTTGCTTTCTGATATCTTATTTAGTAAATTAGCTTTCCTCCTCAGATCCTTGCCGCTGTTTTGTTTCTAGGCCCATCTCCCTTTTTTTCCTTTTCCCTTTCCCCCTTCCCCTTTCCTGGGGTGTGGGTCTGTGGGTCCCCCACACCAATCGTCACGGAACCGGGCCGATCCAGCCCGGTAAACCGTTGACATCTATATAAAACATAGCCCAATAAATTGTTTCAAATATTTCAAATATTAGAGATGTGAAGTAAAATGCACTCCTGATTTAACATTCAGAATTACATACTGCAGTTACTCTTAGTAATTATGATAAAAAATATAATAAGCATTCTTACGTATATTAAAATTAATCTCAGTCTCCAAGTTAATGTTTAATTAATAATTAATTTTAAAAGACAAAAATGCACAAATCAGAGCAAAAATTCATTTATGTGACAAGAAAATACAAGAAAAAGGAACAACATGTAAATTTGTAATAGCTGGAAAAATCAAATCAAGTAAAAGTAAATTAAATAAAATGTACCACTTAATTTTGAAAGCGATAATTTATCTGATGTATCATGTTGGATATTTGGAAAACTGTCTTCTCCAAAAGAGTGGTCAGGCACTGTAATGGGCTACCCAAGGAGGTGATTGAGTTGCCATCCCTGAAGGTGTTCAAGAAATGTGAAAATGTTGTAGTAAGGACCATATTTCAGTGGGAAAATATTGGTGATAGGTGGACAGTTGGACTAGAGGAGGTTTTCAACCCCTTCCTGCTTGTCTTGGGAGGAAAACTTTCAACTTGACTCAAAGTAACAAATTTTCTTAGTTTTTTACTTTTCCACCTTACAAGGTTATAATTAACATTTCTGTCCATCGTAATAAAAGATGAGTTGTTACCAAATACTTCTTACCTAGTAACAAGAAGCAGCAATGTGTTCAGTATTGTATAAGCACCAGAACAGTCGCCATCAAGTACTGACTGAGGAGTTTAATAACGAAGATATCATACTGAAAAGACAGCTAGATAGTGAGGACCTCAAATAACGAAGACAGCTAGAAACTGTGGGTGGGTGAGACAGAAAAGTTGTGCAGAAGGGAAAAAAAAAAGTAATATATTTCTGTGGTTTCTATCAAACAAATTTTTGAAGGGAAGGAAAAGATAATACAATGGAAGAAACAATTCATATACAGAATCATGTCTGTTGTATAGAGAAGGTTGTGAATGCCATCAGTAGTACTCTGGAGGTGACTGACACTCTCTGATGACTGTACAAGGAGCCCTGATTACGTATCTATCTTTAAAATTTTTAATATTATTGAGATTATCACCTTCTAATTAATTCAGTTTAAAAGTTTCTTAATGCAGACACTGACTTCCACCGGCCAGGCCAGAATACTAAATAATAGACAAGTCTCAAAAAACTACAAGTCAACTTTATCGTGCACAGATTGATAGAGGACACATTACTCAGCCTTTCCTGCTTCTTAAGGATACCATTTAATTAATTTATTTTTTTTAAACTGCTCTTTAGCCAAGTATTGATTTCAGATAAGTGCTGAGATTTCTGAGAAACACTGGGGTTAAGCTTTTGTACAATGCTGGTACTGTGTCACCTGTGGAACACTGGCAATTCAGTTCTTATTAGTCATTACTCTCTCAACAGCAAAACAGAGCTGTTTCATACGAACAGTTTTAAAGTAAACTTTGGGCTTGAAGATGAAAACATTTTCACAAGAAAAACCCAGAATGCTACTTAGATTCTGAATTTGATAACAGATGGAGAAAACAAAACAAAACAAAACAAATTAAGCTATAGCTTGTAAGTATTGTCTTTGTAGTTACTAAGTATGACATAGAGACAGCCTCAGATTCTGGGTGCTAGTTGATATCTGACAGCACCAAAGGCTACATATTTTTCCTAGTTAGTTTGATGATGCTGATTTCTACTGACTTGATGTCTTATGATGTCTTACAGTATGGAAAGAAAGTTGAAATGGAAAAGAATGCACCAAAACTCCATTAAAACAATTTTCTGTATTTGAGTGGTTCATAATCACTTTGATTAAACTTAATGAAAAATTAAACAATAGATTATTAATGTTGACAAGGTAGCAATCTGTCTTGCTTTGTATAGAAGTTTTGGGAGTCAGCTAGAAAGATATCTGTAAAGACAATGGGATTCCAAGCGTAATTATGATGGCAAATATATTTTCTGAAATAAAATACTAGGTAATAGGGATTCTGCGTGTGTTCTGTTAAAAGAGAACAAGATTTGGCCAGTTCCCTCATCTACTTGCTAGTGATAGGAAAACGCTTTTACTGGAGCAATGGAACTTACCCTTTAAATCTTTCTAAAAGATTGAAAGATTTTATTTAAAAAATAAAATAGCCACAGACATGCATATAAGAAAGAAATGATCAGAGAAATGTTTTACATTTACAGCTTCCATGTGTCCTTGATATTTCTCAAGGCTACATGTAGTACGTAAAAAAAATATATTAAAATGTCTTTTTTTTCACTCAGATTATTCCCAACAGGTATAGAGAAGGGTAGTTTCATTGCACAGCTAAAAGCGTCAGAGGACTCCAACCAAACAAATCAGCCTTCTGTGGTCATTCTGCTTCTAGATGAGGTTTGGGAGGTCATGATTCTACATATTTTACTGTCTCTGTCTACCTGTTTCCACTACAATCCGTAGTAATTGCAGATAAGTTCTCTAGTGACTTCTTTATCTTTGCAGGACTAAAACTTACTGTATTTGCCAGCATGTACAGATGGTGTGGGATTTTGATTTGTATAATTTATAAAGAAAATAACAAAAAAAGCAAGGACAAAGAAAATCAAGATGTAGAAAATGTTTTCTAATTGTCAGGTGAAATATTAAAGATGGTGAGCGTGGTAGCTGAAAGGAAATGAAAAGTGGGAGCACAGCCCACACTCATTATGGGGAAGAATTGCAGTGCTTCCTCCTGCCTGGTGGCTGGAAGTAAAGAAGTTGAATTTTAAAGAGTGAAAACAAGAGATGAACATTGCAGAGACATCTGATAGGCTCTGATCAGGTCTAGATTACTTAACCCAAGAATGCTTCTAATTCTTTTATTCTTGGGTACATTCTGTCCACATAGAGTTTCATATTAGAAATTTCATCATCTTTGTAAACTAGGCAACTATGTTAGCTGACAGTCATTAAACACCAGAGGTTGCTAACATGTCCAGTAAGCAAACCCACAGACCTATCCAACAGTTTGAGCTGTCTTGATTCTATATTCTTACCATCATTAGTTTCTTGAATGCTTAATTATGCCTTAAGAAAAATCCAAGGAAAGGAAAAGAGGGAACACTCTGGATCACTTTTTGACTTAAGCAAAGCAGACTTTGTATCTTCCCCTTGTCCATCTGGCTCAATTCCACATTTCTTTTTAAAAATTAATTTAAAGAGTATTTCCAAGTAATACCAGGCAATCATGGAGTACAGTGAATGAATACCTACCATGTAAATACACAGCAATCTCTGTCACGTACAGCTTCCAATCATACAGTACTACTACTGTAACCACAAGGATGAGCCTAGGCACTTTCATAGAACTGTCAGTCACTCTGGTCCACACAAAATAGAAGCAATCTTAAATAAGTCATTTTTTATGTAATTGAAAAAGATAAAGGGAAGCGTATGACATATGTCTATCATTGTCTGTCTCCCCTACTGTAAGGGACAAGACTGGGCTCATAGATACAATAATGTCATAAGTATAGTGACATGAGTAAGGAGGCTTTTGCCTTGAGAAAGAGAAGGTGATGATGAGGCCATTAATTAAAACAAAGACAACTGATATTTGACAAGGTGGGGAAGCCCCACAAGTTCTTACCTGGACGGTGCCATACACAGCAGATGAAATATTGAAGCTCTAGGAGAAGTACAGCAGGCTAGCACAAGAAACAGAAATTAACTGTGTGAGGAGAGCTTCACTGACTGGCAGAGATCTCTGATTCTCTTAAATATACAGCTCATCATAACTGGACATGGAAAACTATTATCAGCCATCTGAAGTTACCTGTTCTTCTGTTTGCATTTTCCTAATTTAATTCTAAATCCTAAAAATGCAAAGATATTAATCTCTGACAGGAGCTTTTTTAGGCATGCATGGTTCAGATACTTGATTTATTAATCACTGTTATTACAAAAACACAACACTGGGAAATTTGACTGAATGAAGCAGCATTTCAGGAGGATAAAATGTATGAGGCAGCATTTCAGAATTTTACCTGAATGAGACTACAGCTATGTCCTCTCATTTTCACTCAGTAGGATAAAGAATGGCATTACTTCACTACCAGCTGCACATTCATTAAGGCTAGCAAATACTTTAAGGCACAGAAAGCATAGATATAGTTCATACAAATGTTTTGGGTTTTTTTGTTTGTTTGTTTGTTTTTACTAAGACAGAGCTACAAATATCTACAGTTTTAATTCAGAGATACATACATTTTCAAATGTACAACTGCTGAGATCGTTTTTATTTTTATTTTTATTTTTACAAGAAGCCCAAGATTCGACTTTGTTATTTGAAATCTGAAGATAAAACTGCAGGCAAAACCAGAAAGATATGGACTGAGATAGCGAGATTAGGAAATAAAGATAGTACTCAAACATGTCAAGGACAAGAATTCAGCAGATTATTTATCTAGGCAATGAATTTATAATATATGAAATGAACATTTAAGAGCAGTGAACACACTGAAACTTGAATGGTTAAATAATAATCTTCCTTTTACAAACTGTCTGAAGCTTTCCTTTAACATTTTGTGCAAACACCCTCTGTCATCCAGAACCAGAAATGTCCTTTGGTACTTTTCCTCTTCCTATTCTTCAAATTCCATAACTTGAGAAAATCTTCTCATGATTTTCTCCAAATTTAATTATTTCTTGTTTATATCTACCCACTGCAGTCTTCTTTCTAAACTACTAAAAGACTAAGAAAATGGTTTACAACTTTCCTGTAACATGTATTCATGTAAATTATGTATTTTGTGTATAAATACAATTATACATATCTGTATATATGCATGTATATGCACAATTGGGTAGATCGATAAAATAATACCAACAATATCAAAGAAAGTGTAAGCAAGTTGTTCCACTTGTAAATGCCATGTGCTAATCTCTGAAAGGAGCTATAAAACTTTATATCAGCTGCAAATGTGACTACACATCTATCTCTTTTACCTTATTAGTCCCCATAATACTAGAATTTATTAATTTCTTTGTTCCACTACTGGAACAGTTTCTATTCACTTCATTTAATAAAGTCTTCCAGAACAAATAGTAGACACTTTCCATAAAGCATCCACAAAACTTGCAGCTGTAACAGGCTCAAAGATTTAGCTGAATTTGAAGTCTCTATTCATTGGAATTTCTAATAACAATAAAGTATTATATCAGAAAAGAGTAGCATGCCTACTCCCAAGCTAACTCTTAAGGCAAAATGGAATGAAGACACTGGAAAATTCTGTGGTACAGGTGTAAATTGTTTGCTCACTTCTAATCTCCAACTGTTGATCCTTTCCCACAAGAGCAACAAGTAAAAAATCATTTTGGTTGGTTTTGCTTTTTTTTTTTTTTTTATATATAGATGGTTTAATAAACTATCTGAAGGTTCTTGCATCAAAGCATAGTTGTCAAAAAGAAGGATTCATTTTTATTATTTCCATTAACATAGAGTTGTCTTCAGTTTTCTTTGAAAAAAAATCACCTCCTGTACAAAAAATCCAGAAGAAATTTCAGGTGCATCGGCTAAATTAGGCAGTAACTGTATATCTAAATCCAAATCATATGGTAGCACTAGCAACAACTTTAATAACTACAACTTTAATAACATTCAGAGATAAACAGAAATTAAATATCACCAAACAGTGTAACTATCTAGTAGAAAAAAAAATCCTTTCAATTGGCTACAATCCTCTCTTCCTTTTAAAAGACATGAAATTAATAATAACAGCTCTGTTGATATTTGTATGATGACTCATTATGGTGAATGAGGTCTGGCTTCTTGCCAGATTCTGACATAGCCACAAGCTGTTTCAAGTACCGACCAGTATTGAACCTGTCAATCAAAAGATGTTCCCTCTATTGCCAGTATGGTATTTTGTGAAATATCAGAATGAGGTGCTGCATTTGTGTCTTCTCTAGTGTGAGATGTAATCTATTACCCAAGTATGAAGTCACTTCCTTTAGTGCTCAGTGCCCATGGGTATACTCACACCAGGACTATACTTGAGAGACTAACTTTCAACTGAGTAATTTGGAATCTTATCAAAAGCCCATTGAAGTGAAAAGAAATATTCTCATTGATCTCAGAGGGCTTTGATCAGGCCCATGGCGAGCATGTACTTTAGCAATCTTTTAGTGCTCTTGCAACACGCACAGCCAAATGAATACACTTAATCTTTTCAGTAAAAATATCATGAAAGTCAGCACAGGCCAGCTGACTGGAGTAGAAAGATCAGAAAGGGATTTAGCAAGTGAAATTTGGCACCTCAAAGTCTTTTTAGTTGCCAGTTCAACCTTTAGGCAAGCAAAAGTATTCAGAACTACCTTTGCCAAGTTGCTGCTGATGCCTTAAGTCTGTCAATTCCAGTGTTTCTGTGGGTGAGGTCCCCAGAGCATTTAAATTAAATCATGGCATAAAGCTGTGATATAAAGCTGTCTTCTGGTGACAAGATACTTTTTATTAGTGTTCACCTAAAACTCACCAACATTAATGAAATAGGTGTTGTTTTACCAAGCAGAAACACTTGTTCTAATAAGTGTATTCTTGACATAGCTATTCCTTCCCATGCTTTTCTGGAGAAGACCTGTGTACTTCATGTGTACAACTAAAGAACATAAACTCTTCTCTTTTGGAGAGTTTTTCTGTGCAAGAATTCCCACTATCATTCGGTCATTTAACTACAGAGGAATTTAACTCTTGTCCACTCTTCTTTGAGTGGTTTTCATTTTGCTATAATCTTTGGAGTATTTTGAGGAGCAGGCAGAGGCAATCCTTTCCTTGACATGATACACAAAGCATATACGCTCCATCTCCTGGAAATCCCAGGGATCCTCACAGTAGAAAGCTGTTGAGGAAATCCTCTCTCCCTCAAAAACCTCCCTTCCAGATTGCTGATCTCTCTGAATCTCTTATCAAAGAAAAGATTATATGTGTAGGAAGTTAGGAATTTGACGGTGAGGTGTGAGAGAATTTCTGCAGAAAATGTCAGCTTTGTGAGTGTACAGTCTGTTTAACTTTGGGTTTGCCTCAGCTTCTGCATTTTTAAAGTAAACATTTTGGAAATACTCCTTTTCAGAGTTCATGGAAAAAAAAACACATTGAATTCAAGAGCTACAAAGTTTAGAGTGTGTCACGAGCTACAGATCCAGAAGAGAATGCTGCCCTCCCAGCTAGTGTGTTTAACTCTGCTTTTATTACCAAAATAACTTCAGAATTGCACTGAGACCAAATTTCTCACAAAACAAATATGGATTTATGCTTCTAGCTGGAGAAAACTATAATCTTTTTTTTTTTTCTATCTTTTTTACTCTAGTGACCTACTAAGGAAAAACTAAATGAATATTAGAATAATAGAATCATAGAATCCTTAGTGTTCGAAGGGACCTTTAAATGCTCTCTAGTCCAACTCTTCTGCAATGGACAGGGAAACCTACAACTAGATCAGATGGCCCAGGGCCTAATTCAGCCTCACCTTGAAAGACTCCAGAGCTGAGACATCCATATATCTGGGCAAAAATTAGAAATTTTCTGGTTAGATACAATAGCTCCCCTGCTGATATCAGATATACTGATATCCCCTAACCTCAGATTCAGTTATTCAGTGGCACTGCTGGGGTATCTGAAGTGAAAACAAACCTATTTTTATGCCCGTGCTTCTGGAAGACAGTTTTCATTCTAGGACTGCATGTCCACAGCTAGCTACTTGATTTCGTAGTTAGAAACTACCAAATGTTCCTTGACATTCAGAATCAAAAGTCAGCGGTGATGTACACCATTCCAAAAAATTACTCTAGTAATGCATGTTTGAAAGCTATTAGTGTACATCAGATTGCATATGCTAAGGTCAGTGTTACAAAGTTATCATAACCATAGGGCAAAGTGAATTGATCCGTGTTTTCTTTGTTAGTGCAGCCCCTAATTTCTGAAATAGGTGTTTGTTGACGTCATGTAATTAGTAATGGACAAAAGTCAGTATGAATTTTCAAATTATTGGGCCGGTCTTGTATTCAAACAGATGAAATGAAAATGCTTCAAAATGAGGAGTGACTTAGGGGTTCGAAGCAGACACTTCAAAACTGATTTATGATTTGTTTTTTTAAGGCCCCTAAAGTGATAGAAAATCAACACATAGAACTTTTAGCAGTGCTTAGGCCCTAACAAGAAGAGATTATCAGGGCAATTTTTATTACTAATTAATATTTGAAAATGAGCTCCTAATTCACTCAGGTGAATTTTAAAGTGCCACCTGTTGTCTTTCTCCTTTAAACTTAAACTTGCGTCTGTGCTGGGGAACTTTGAAGAATTCTCAGTTTGGGAAATATCACTTACTTCAAAGATTTGTGATTGGAGAAAGTTTTGACAAGGGCTGTGCTTAGGAGGAAATAAAGCTTTGAAGAGGGTCATAAATATAAAGAAAAAAAGCATAAAAGAAGTCTGTGATTTAGAAAACAAGCTTTAAAATTATTTTTTTCTGGTGAAAGAAATCTTTAACAAGTTCTGCTTTCTCAATCTGCTGTTCTTTTCCCCCTCATTTTTATAAGGGGGTGTTTTTTCTTCAGATTTTGATTTTTGATTTCTTCAATGCATTCACGTTTTTTGCACAGATAATATGATGTGACACATTAAAGATATCTACACAAATTTTAGGCATTTGAATATTTGGAAATCTATGATAGAATCAGAAACTGGAAAAACTGTGGTGGAGCACGACCTACCAGTACTTTACAGTAGAAACAGAGGAATAGACTGCTGTGTAAATGTTGCCATGGTGAAAAAGGTGGGAGTTCTTTGTAGCTGCCAAACAAGAACAGCCATTTTCTAGACTAGTAATGATATATTATCTTCTTAGATGAAGGAATAAAGTTGCTTTGTATGGACAAAAATTTGTCCTTGCAACAGGAAAAGTAAATTTGTACAAAATCTGTGACATCACACCACTGGAACATCTTCTGATGAAATACCCAAGCATTTTAACATGATAGATTTTTCTATGCATTGTTGTTTTGGGGCTTGGTGAACTTTATTTGTTTGCTTGTTTGTTTGTTTGTTTTAAGTATTTTCTGCTTTTATTTATTATGTGGTGGAGCTGGTAATGGAGCAGCATATTAATGTAGTACATCAGCAATACAAGATAGTGAAATATTTGCCTAGGTGATTATTTGTACTAAATTTGACTAATTCTGCCACCTTCTTATCTGCTTGAAAGACAAAACAGCTATACGATAACAGTTCAGAAGATTCCCACACATTGTTGATAACTTTTTGACACGAGTGATGGAGGAGCCAGTGAGGCAATAAAGATGGGCTGTTGGACCTTGTACTAACAAAGGACTGGTTGAAAGGTTGTAAGGAGGATCCAGGGAACTACAGGCCTGTTAGCCTGACCTCAGTGCCAGGGAAGGTTATGGAGGAGATAGTCTTGAGGGAGATCACGTGGCATTTGCGGGACGACCAGGCCTAGCCAGCATGGGTTCATGAAGGGCAGGTCTTGCTTGACCAACCTGATCTCCTTCTATGATCTAGGGACCTATCTGGTGGATGAGGGAAAGTCTGTTGATGTAGTCTACCTAGACTTCAGCAAAGCCTTTGACACTGTCTCCCACAGTATTGTCCTGCAGAAGCTGGCAGCCCGTGTCTTGGACAGGTTCACTCTTGGCTGAGTAAGGAGCTAGATGGAGGGTCCAGCCCAGAGAGTGGTGGTGAATTAATTTAAATCCATCTGGCGACCGGTCAAAAGTGGTGTTCGCCAGGAGTCCATGCTGGGGCCTGTCCTCTTCAATATCTTCATCAATGACCTGGGCAAGGGCATTGAGTTCACCCTCAGTAAATGTGTGGATGAGACCAAATTGGCTGGAAGTGTTGATCTGCCTGAGGGTAGCGAGGCCCTACAGAAGGATCTGGACAGGCCGGAGGACTGAGCTGAAGCCAATGGGATGAGGTTCAACAAGACCAAATGACGATTCCTGCACTTTAGCCACAACAACCCCAGGCAATGCTACAGGCCTGGGGCGGAATGGCTGGAAGACTGTGTAGAGGAAATGGACCTGGGGGTGGTGTTGATTGATGTTTGGCTGAACATGAGCCAACAGGGTGCCCAGGTGGCCAAGAAGGACAACAGCATCCTGGCTTGCATCAGAAACAATGTTGCCAGCAGGAACAGAGAAGTAATTGTCCCCCTATACTCAGCACTGGTGAAGCCACACCTTGAGTACTGTGCCCACTTTTGGGCCCCTCACTGTAGGAAAGGCATTGAGGCCCTGGAACATGTTCAGAGAAGGTCAACAAGGCTGGTGAGGGGTCTGGAGCACAGGCCTTATGGGGAGAGGCTGAAGGACCTGGGAATGTTCAGCCTGGAGAAAAGGATGCTCAGGGGAGACCTTATTGCTCTCTATCACTTCCTGAAGGGGGGGTTGTGATGAGCTGGGGGTCAGCCTCTGGTGTAATTAGTGATAGGACTAGGGGGAATGGATTCAAACTGTACCAAGGGAGATTCAGGCTGGACATTAGGAAATACTTCTCTGAAAGGGTGGTCAGGCACTGGAATGGACTGCCCAGAGAGGTGGTAGAGTCACCAACCCTGGGGGTGTTGAAGGAACATTTGGATGTTGTGTTGAGGGACATGGTTTAGTGGGAGTTATTGGTGATACGTGAACAGTTGGACTGGATGACCTTTTAGGTCTTTTCCAACCTTGGTGATTCTATGATTCTATGATTCTATGAAAATGTGACCTTGGCTGCAGTGACCATGAGACAGTGGAGTTCAGGATTCCACATGGGGGAAGGTACGGTAATAAGTAGGATCACAAACCTTGACTTCAGAAGAGCAAACTTCAGTTTCTTACAAGACCTGCTTGGAGGAATCTCTTGGTCAAGGGTCCTAGGGGTCCAAAGAATTTGTTAAACTCAAAGAAAGCGGAGGAAAATGATGTTATCAGGATAGTCAACATGTATTCACCAAGGGGAAACCATGTTTAACCACTTCAATAGCCTTAAGGTGGAATGACTTTTTGGATAGAATAGGGGAGAGTAGAGGATGTTGTCTACCTTGACTTCCACAAGGTTTCAGCAGTCCTATAACATCCTTCATTAGCAAGCTTAGGGACTGTGGGATAAATGAGTGTATAATGAGGTAGACTGAGAACATTCAGAAAGGTAGGTCTCAAAGGGTTGTGGCTGATGTTGCAGTCCAGTACAGACTAGTTGGAGGTTTCTAGTTTTCATTTGTTCTCCAGAGGGTCGGAACCAGATCTGGTCTTGTTTAATTTATACATTAGTTATCTGGACGATGGAACAGAATGAACTTTCATCGAATTTACTGATGATAGATATAACGCTGGGAGAAGTGGTTGATATATCAGGAGTCTGTGCTGCCATCCAGCGAGACCTGGACAGGCTGGGTTACTGGGCAGAGAGGAACACCGCACAGTTCAACAAAGGAAAGTGTAGGGTCCTGCACCTAGAGTGGAATAACTGCTTATTGCAGTATAGATTGGGTGCTGACGTTCTGGAAAGTACCTCTGCAGAGAAGGACTTAGTATTAGTCAGCAATGTGTCCTTGTGGTCAAGAAGGTCAATGTTATCCTGTTGTGCACTATGAGAAGTACAGCCAGTGGGCTCAGGGAGGTTACCCTTCCTGTCTATTCAACGCAAGTGGAGCCACTTCTGGAGTACTCTGTCCAGTTCTGGGCTCCCTAGTACAAGAAATACATGGAAGTACTGAAGAAAGGGCATCCTGCTTATGAGAAAAGGCTGAGAGAACTGTACTTGTTCAGTCTGGAAAAGACCAAGTGGGAATCTTGTCAAATATCTTAAGAGAATCAAAAGGATGGGACTGGACTCTTTTCAGTGGTGTCCAGATAAAGGATAAAAGACAAGAGGCACAAACTAAGATAAAACAGAAGAGGCACAGGAAGTGAATATAATGAAAAACTGAGTCTGTCAGAGCACTAGCTCCCCAGTGAGGTGGTGGAGTCTTCTTCTCTAAAGATATTCAAAAACTCCTAGATCCAGTCTTGTTCAGTCTGCTCTAGGTGACTTTGAGCAAGGAATTAGACTAGATGATATCCAGAGATTTCCTCCAATCTCAACCATTCTTTGTGATGTATGAATTTACAGCCATCTTTACAAGCAACATTTTATCCACAATATTTTTCTTGAATTTGTTGGGAGAAATTTCTTTCATTTAGTTCTGATGATTATAGATAACTAAACTCTTGGTTCTCCTACTACATTTTCTGTAGAGAGTCGCACTAGCAGTCAGGCATACCTCCATTAAAATCCTCTTGTTTCAACACAGAAAACTTTATTCCAATAAGACAGACTTGATGCTCTGCTGCAGCTGATCAGACATAGCAGTCTATTCATTAGTCATGGAGTCTAACCCACAGTCACAAAACAAAATAGAAATCATTTTATCCCCCAAGTGGTCAAATCCTATTCATTGTTAGACTGTGCTATTTATCTGTCTATCTGGGATTTTGTGATTTTTTACTGCTTCAGTTCAGTGACTTTGTGAAAGGAAGATATGTCTTTTGAAATTCCAGTAATGGAACATGTATTGGAATATAAGGGCATCCTAGGGGAGCAAGTAACAATATGTAGGATTATTCTTTACCAAAGAAAATTTGTTAGATCTCATCTAGAAATTTGGCAGCTAATTTTGCTGTCATCCAGATCAGCAGTCATTTTAGGTTATATCTATTCTACCCTCAAATTAATACATTCAGCATTAATGAATACTAAGAAGACGATGATGTACCACAGTTAAATCCAGGGCTGCAGGGTCTTTTTACAAGAAGACAATCAATGGAAGTTAGAAGTAATCAGCAATAAAAAAGGTCAATTCACTGCACTATGTATTTACTCCACTAACCTTAAGACATCATTTCATATTATCTGTTTCACAAGTGTTTATTTAAGAAAGCATTACTTTGAATCTATTTTGGGTTCAAGCTCTGAAAAAAAAAATCACTTTTGTAAATGCTACTCTCTAAAAACAGCAGAAATTCATCAACATTTTAAAAGTGGTGAAATGTATGAACTATCTGTATGGTGGTTGTATGTAAAATACCACTAAAAAAAATAATTAAACAACAACAAAAATATTTCCATTTAAAGCTGGACAATGAGAAAGACTATACAACTTAATAATCTTTTAAAACAACATTATTTATTCTTTACACAAGGTTTGTATTTTGAGCTTGGAAATAGAGATTTCTGGAAATCCAAAGATCTGCAAATGTGTATCAGGGTACTTACATGTTTTTCTTTTTTTTTTTGTCACCACAGATGGTACAGTTCAGCTCATCGGAACTTTGATTTAAATCTCTGAAAGCATTATAGTTAGTACTGGATTCAGACACTCACATCACAGAAAAGAGAGACTATTTTTAGTGACATGCATATTTTTTCTTCTTAAATAAAAGGTGAAAATCAAAGCTAACAATTGAAAGCAGAGATCATCTTGATAGTAAATCAGTATTTTATTCCTATAAGAGAGAAGTGTAAGGAATGTCTCCTTACCTTATGCTTTAAATGCATAGCCTCAGATAGAAAATGGTGAAAATTCTAGCTAAGTTATATCAGAATATCTCTGAAAATAGAACTTGAGATGTTCTGTTCAAAACAAAATAAAGCAGAACGAAAAACAAAAATATCGTACTTAAAAATAATAATAATTCACAGTCCCCAAAACTAGACACTTTTCAAAAGCAATCTGTGCCAAGGGAAGCCTGTAGTGCAAATATGAGATGACATGACCAGATGTTTTAAAAAAACACTGTTACATAAGTCTACTACATTTCTCTTTGGCTATAACCTTGGGACACAGTTACATGAGCCTTTTTCTTGATTTTTAACATGATTTTAATGAACCACTGTTTCTTCCCCTCTTCTAATTTTTAAGTCCTGCTATCTTAACTACCATGCAACTGTACAGCTATACTTTAAAGAATTTAAAAGAGTTAATTCATATTAACTACCACTACATGTATTTATAGGCATACACTGTATTAAAATTTTTGAATCCTATCTTCTGAATATCTTTCAACTAAGCCTCACTGCCATATCTTCAAGTACATCTAAAATAGTAGTACATCATGTGATTAAAGACAAGCCATGGAAAAAGGTGTGGAAAGAAATGTATCTTAAACCAGTTTTGCCTCTAATCTGCCTGGAAAGGAAAACTCAGGTGCCAGCTGCCTGTACTAGATTAGTACAGAACATTGTTCTATTTTTTTAGACTATTTTACCAAGATTTTGCAGAACAGTACAGCACAGAAAACCTTTTGAAAACTTACTAATAGTTCCCAATCCGTTCTTGAGGAAAAAAAAATGGGGAGTAAATGTATTGTATTTAATCATTAAAATCAATTTTTTTTGAACCATATGTCTATGTTAATATTAGAAAGAGAGGCCTGAAACAAAAAGTGAAAAATTCTACTTTGTAAAATAAAAATTGCATGAAGACAGATTTTCTTGCAAGTAGGACAAGATCAATTAAACATTTCTGAACATTGTAAGAAATTCTAAAAATAAGTTATTCTTTGAAAAGACTTTTCCTTTTGTTGATATTATATCTCTTCCCATATCCTTCAGCAACACAATAGGTATACAGCAATATATTGTCTTGTGTCTATAAACACACCTGCCTCTGAAATTAGCCTATATTAAAGTCTATATATAGAAGTGTGTAATAAGTGATGAGAAGTGTTGTCATGTCACATGGATTGCTCAGCATTAGAGATTTGGTATCTGAATCATCTCAAAATACTTCAGAATGTTGTTAAGCACATGTATTTTAGAATACCCTGTATTTCAGCCTTAGAAATTAGATATTTGCTTTTCATATTATTTATATGCTTTCTTTCTGAATATTTCTTATACTATTGGTAATTACTTGTATTATTTTAGCTCAACACCATCTACCTATCAGTATCCATCTTTTTTTCTTGTTTTAACCTTAGGACACAAGTCTTTGGAAAATAGTTCACCTCCTTTTTCCTGATCCATTACAATTTGCTCTTGAGTACTATAATGCCTTGAAAGACTGATTTTGAAACAGAGCACCACTGCAAAAGGTGGAGAATAAACAAGGAATAAAATAACAGTCCATGCTCCAATAAAATGGAATAACAGTAAGTACAGGAAGACAGATGGTAGAGTAGAAGAAAGAAATACAGTAGAAGTAGTAAACAGAATAGACAATACCAACAGACTTCCAAGTCTTTTATAAACGTTATGAGAAAAAATGATATTATAGGAAGTTCCTCTCAGTAAGGGACACAGCACTATAAGAAAGATGCTTACTAAAAAATTCTGCAAGAGAGGGGGTGAACTTGAGATGAAACATAGGAGTAAGAAAATGGAAAAGGTAACAAAGAGTTTTTTTAAATGGACAAAGTAACTTAATTTAATGCCATAACGGAGAAAACAGATGTAAGAAAATGCAAAACTAATCAGGCACCTGACCAAAGCAATGAATTAGGAAGAGAGTATTTGAAGCAAAATTTCAAACAGATGGAAAACCAGCAAAACAACAGGGAACTAGAAATACTTTGGACATTTAACTATGTTCTTAATACATATAATGAACAGCAATTGATGAAATTAAAGACACATTAAAACGCTAAGCAAGATAAACTTCTTGAAAACCTTATTTGTAACTCATATTTCAGCACTGATTTGTTGTAGAAGCACATGGTGAGATACACAGCCAGTGTGTGTTTGCAGCAGCCTAATGGCAATGACTTAATTCTAATTCTTTTGTGGAGAGGCCAGAAGAAATTGCCAGTTCAAATTTCTTAGATTACCTAATCTGTCCCAGTGAATTTTGGTAATTTATGTTTTCCATCACTGCAATGCGTTATTAACTCTGTGAATTATTTGGGGATAAAGATAAAAACTAAGCAGGAGATTGCACAGACTTGGTAAAAATGCATCTTTACTGTACATATGTGACATGTCTGTTCTTCCTCTCTGGATACGTTCATAAGAGAGAACATATGAATATTTGTTATGTAGGTTATAACTTATACATGGCTTCCTTCTTCACATTCATTTGGCTCTCTAAATAGCTGCCTTTGCAAAAAACAGAATTCAAATGAAGTCTAAAATAAATGTAGAGATGTTCATTAAACAAAAATGAATTACTATCCTCATTGTGTTCCAATTACGATCTCATCACCCTGAAAATACTATTTCAATTTGAAATTTATATAGATTCCTAGTAAGAAATGCAGGCATGTAAATTCTGAAGAATATATGTGAAGAATATGAATACTGAATATGTGAAGAATAAGAATACTGAAGAGTATGTGTTGCTTTGTACCTATAGTGCACAATAAAGTAAGACTCTGTACATGTTTAAAGGCACAAGGTTAGAGACATGCATACACTGAATCTACATTCATTGCAGGGTATCTCTAACTTACACCTACATATTCCAAATTTGAGGGCATCAGTAGATGCAGTTGCTCAAACCACAATTCAGAATATAATTCTGAAACCTTAGAAGAGTTAAAGAAACATTTGCAGCTTAGTTTGACATAGTTCTCCTTCTGTTTCAATTACTATACCTTGTAAAAGGGTCTCTTATTCATTACTGTACATCTCAGTCTACACAATTACTTCTGTGCTTAGAACATGGACATGAATGTATTTTTACACCTAAGTACTATAAACCTATATATATTTATTTAGCAATAAAGGTGAGAATTCCTTAATTCCAGACCTTTTTTTACTCCAAATAAAGGATATTCTCAAAGAAAATTCTGAAACAGAAGTTTTATCAAGGTGAAAATAAAGTAGGGAAAAACAAAACAAAACAAAACAAAAATTGTAGAAGTGTTAGTAAATAGAATAATAGAAGCATGAAAGACAAAATATCAATAATATTGAAGAGCAGAACAAAACAAAACAAAACAAAACGAATTAAGGAAAAATAAAGTGTCTTCAGGAACTGGACTTATGATAAAACCCAGAAGAAAGGCAAGAACTTGGAAAGTTAAACAGATGTCTCACTCAAAGTAAGTTATCCTTGCTTTTGTAGATTTATCATTGTTTCATCTTCTGTGCTGTCAAATACAATATGAAGTATGCTCACTAAAAAGCACAGATTGTACAAATTGTTAATCACTTTTAATTTTTAAATCATGGGGTTATTTTTCTCAATATATCTGCTTAAGAATACCAGTAGGTCTCTTCAGTTACTTTCAGTGTACACCCATGAATCCTTTAAAGCTACCTCAGCCTATGACAAGACAGCAGCTCCAAGATCATTCCTTGCATGAGAACCATTCATCACACAGATGATCTCCAGCTTCAGTGCTTGAAGTCCTGGCAGTGTGACATCTGTAAAACTCTGAATAGGATCCTTGGTGTCCCCCTAGTTTCCCTCATACCTCTGCTTGGAAAATGCTGCTGGTATGTGGAGCAGTGCTGTTTATCTAGATACTGCATAAGATCTAGATATCCACATATGAAGAAGGTATAGTATAAAATTTACAGGAGATTTGCACCTTTCCAGACTGAAAACTGAAGGATAATCAGGTTGCCTTGGAATAACACAAACAGATAATGGATCACAGAATCACAGAATCACGGAATCACAGAATTGTAGTGGTGGGAAGGGACCTCGAGAGATCATCGAGTCCAACCCCCCTGCCAAAGCAGGTTCCCTAAACCAGGTTGCACAGGTAAGAGCCCAGGCGGGTCTTGAACATCTCTAAAGAAGGAGAATCCACAACCTCTCTGGGCAGCCTGTTCCAGTGCTTCATCACCCTCACTGTGAACAGGTTCCCATGCACAGTTGTGTGGAACTTCCTATGCTTCAGATTGTGGCCATTTCCTCTGTCCTGTCGCCACACACTGCAGAGAAGAGTCCAGCCTCATCCCTTTGCCTTTTGCTCCTTAGATATTCATAGATGTGGATCAGATCCCCTCTGAGTCTTCTTTTTTAAAGGCTGAACAGGCCCAGGTCTCTAAGCCTTTCCTCATAAGGGAGGTGTTCCACGCCCTTTATCATCTTTGTAGCCCTCCACTGAACTCTTTCAAGGAGTTCCCTGTCTTTTTTTTTGTAACAGGGAGCCCAGAACTGGACACAAATGTCTGAGTTTAACTGCAAAGTAGGAGAGAATTCATCTGTACCTGTAGGTATTTAACAGTGGGGTTTCACACAAATGACCAAGTTTCTTAAATTTCTATTATGACTCATGAAAATAAAGGAATTCAGCTTGAACATCAAATGAGATCATTATCTGTGTCTGTCAGCTCAGGTCACTGTGATTTGGTTTCTTTCTTCCAGTGAAATGAACATGAATCTCAGATCCCAGTTTCATCCCACTTAAATTTAAGAATTTAATTAACTCACTTACACATCTGAACAGTAAAAGACATAGTAGTTAGAAGTATGGAAAAGTGAGAACAAAAAAAAAAAAAAAAACAAACAATGTTTAGAAGCCTTATGTGTTGCCAAAGTACAATTAGTTACATTAAGGTAACAGAGAGATGAATCTGGGCCATAATAGTGAACCTTGGTGATGACTAAAATATGGAACTGTATGTCTAAATCCTCTGGTATCTTGTAAATACACCTATTGCAGATAACCATTTTGTTTCCTTTATATATTTCACACAGACACAATTCATTTGGCTTCCAACTACTACTTCCTTAATGAAGTAATCTAACAACCGTATGATTCACTAGGGAACCAGGTGAGCTACACTGATGACATGGAATCACATGACATGGAGTATTATGGTCATTCTCATGTGGGATTTACTCTGACAGAGAACCTCATTGCTGTAGGAGATTAACTTAATTGCTGTCCTGAAATGCCTATATCACACTAGGGAAAACAGTATTAATTTAATTGAAATCTTCCTGTTGAATACAGACTAATATTGTATATTATCTAGCATTTATCAAACCTGAATGAACTGATCTTGTCATTTAATTTCCTATTGTTTTCCTGGTTAAAACAACATGAATCTGCAGTTTCCCTTAGGTGAAGAAACTGAAAGAAAACAATGTGAGGGTAAAAAACTAGAGTTCACTTGTGTTACATGCTGGGAGCTGAAATCTAAAATAACAGAGATTAAGAATTGGTGGTGGCTTGTAAGTAGAAATTCGGTGATTAGTGGATTTGCTCCGCTAATCACCAAATTTCTACTTAAGAGTCCATTTTACTTGTTCTTTCATCAGCTAAAGGAACATTTTCTGGCATGAGGGTACATACTAAAGGCACAAGTGAAATGTAGAACCAAAGTGTGCTCTTAACCATGAAAAAAGGAATGTACTTTGTGTGTGTGAGACTGCCCATGTACACATTTGTCTATTTTACATACAAGCATAGTAATAGTAAAATAGTAATATAACATAGTTACATGTGATTATTTATATTTCCAAAATATATATATTTAAATTTATAAAAGTATATGTATTTTGCCATGCAGTGGTAGAGTTCACACTCTTGAGTGGTATCAGACAGGCAAAGAGTAAAAGCAGGAATCTTAACAGTAGGAAAGCCAACTTTCAGCTCTTCGAGAAGTTAGCCAGCAAACCCCCCTGAGAATCTATCCTCACAGAGAAGGAAGTGGAGTACAGCTAGCAGAACTTTAAGGAAGTTTTCCTTATGGCCCAAGAGCTCTCCATCCCCAGATATAGATGTAAAGTCAGGAAAGGAAGGAAAGGAAGGGATGGTCGTAGTTGAATGGGGATCAGCTGGTCAAACTGGAGGCCAAGAGGAAAATACAAAAGGCAGTGAAAGAGGAGACAAGTAACCTGGGAGGAGTCTAAGGATGCTTCTTGGCTGTGTAGGGATGTGAGCAAAAAGGCCATGGCCCAATTACAAGTGAACTTGGCAAGGGGCTCAAAGAAGGGTAAGAAAGGCTTCTACAAGTACATCAACTGTAAAAGGAAAGTCTAGGAAGACATACTGTCCCTAGTGAGCAATACAGGCAGAATAATATCAATGGACATGGAGAAGTCTGAGGTATTCAAAAACTTTGATTCGGCCTTCACTACTGACTGCGCTACACACAAACCTCAAGTGGATGGTTCCAAAGGTGGGAAATGAGGAAGTGATGCCCCTCCTACTGTAAGCAAAGACCAGTTTGCAACTGCCTGTAGAACATAAACATGCATAAGTGTATGGGTCCCAGTGAGATGAATTACAGAGTCCTGAGGTAACTGGCTGACACAGTTGCCAAGCCACTCTCAATTTCCCTGATTGAAAGGAATTCTGGGTACTGGTAGATGGCAAGTAGGAGATGAGCCAGCAATCTACCCTCACGGCCCAGAAGGTCATTCATAATTCTGGGCTGCACTGAAAGAAGCATGATTGATATGTCAAGAGAGGTGATCCTGCCCCTCTACTCTGTTTTGGTGAGGCCTCACCCAGATTATTGCATCCAGGTGTGGAGTCCTCAGTACAGGAGAGACAGACCTATTGGAGAATGTAGAGGAGAGCCACAAACATGATCTGAGGGCTGGAACATCTTCCTTGAGGACAGGCTGAGAAAAGTGAAACTGCTTAGGGTGAAGAGTAGAAGGCTAACGAGAGATACGATAGCAGCCTTTCAGTATATAAAGGGGGGCTATAAGAAGAGATGGGACAGGCTCTTTAGCAGGATCTGCTCTGATAGGACAAGGGGAAGTAATTTCAAACTAAAAGAGGATAGACATGATGAATATAAGGAATAAATTTTTTACAGTGATGTTGTTGAGACGTTGGAACAGGTTGCCCAGAGAAGTGGTGGATACCTTCCCCTGGAGACATTCAAGGTCAGGCAGGACAGGGCTCTGAGCAACCTGATCTAGCTGTGGATGTCACTGTTCATTGCAGAGGAGCTGCACTATAAAGGTCCCTTCCAATTAAAAAGATTTCATGATTCTATCATTTGGGTATTATGTAATGGAAATATATTATGTTGCCTCTTTGCTATAAATATATATAGTATTTAAAGTTCTGTTTAACAGCACTTCTGGATTTCAACATAGCCTTACTGTATGGTATATGTACTATTAAAACAGAGCAGAACCACTCTTGAAAAGCTTGTGATCTCGACAGTCAGGACAGATAGAAAAAAAAAAGAAATGATAGAAAACAAATGAGAATTTTCAAAGAAAAAGAGGAAAAAATTATTGTGCAGCATGTCCTTATTATTTTTCACATGTTAATCTCATGACTCATTTTCCTTCATCTTGCTGCCTTCTCAAATGTGCTACACTGCCTTGATTTATTACAAGTTCTCTCCTGTTTTATTTCTTGCTGTGAAGAAACAGTCTCTCTCTTTGAATGGAGGATGCTCTAAAAAATAAAAAACTGACTATATTTGCCCACCAGCAAGTTTCCAGCCCTTTCTACCCCTGAAGAGTGGGACAATTTCTCATGTGTCTTCTATACACAACAGGAGTTTTATATCTGCGTGCTTGATCATACAATATTGTTATTCTGCTCTAATAGTAAGGCTACAAATCACGTGATCACAGTATGTTTTGCTATAAAATAGATTTATTAAATATAGACTGCCCCCTTCTTTTCATTACCAGACGTTTAGCCTGTGAAGCAGTTCTTGAAGGGGAAGAGAGAACATATGACAACTAGTAATTTGCAAGAGCTGGATCTGCTTCAGTGAGCAACAGCATTACCTGAGACAGTCCTGAACTCCTGTAGTGAGCTCATAGGTCAAACAATACCAGACCTCCTTCAAATAAGAGAATGGCTTCTCTCGGGCTCTTTGTATTTCTGAAAAAGCCTGTATGTCATGTTGCTCAAACTAGTAGGGAAAAGGCAGGAAATACAGATAAAGAGAAACCTGTGGAAAAATACAATAGAAGGGTAAGAAATCATTTAAATCTCTTTGGACCTAAGTAATTATTAAAAGAAAAAGACTGATGTCTCCAGTTTAAGTAAATCATTAGTAATTTTCTGCACTAGGAGAAATAGCTGAGTTCACAGAGATGTGATAAAGATTTAAGATCGTAAGTGCCTAAGTGCAATGTAAGATATAGTGGGAAACCCTCTTAAAAGGCAAATGCAGTGACAAAAACTCCCTGCTGCATTTAATAGATAATAAATGAGATTTCTCTGAGTTAACCTTTCTCCTGTATATTTCAGGGAAGTGATAAGACTGTTTTCAGAAAACTCGGAACAAAATTGTTAAGAACTAGAAGGATGATAGTTTAAATTATCCTGGATGATATTACATGCATCTAATGAAATACTACAGAGGGTCCACGCTTCACTTTGCAGACATTGTATGTACATAACAAAGTTCAAGGGTTCTTCAACATCGAAACTAGGAAAAGCTTAAGTAGACAGATAGAACATGTGACCTTTGTAATGAAAATAAATACCTTTATTAATCCTAGATTCCTTCATTAATACAATAAATACACATAGTGGAAGTAAGATGATGCAAAATACGCTGACATTGGTAATAATTTAATCAAGAAGAAAATGTAAACAGCACTAAATGGAACTATGTGTTCCTGTACAGTTAAGTTGAAACATAACTAGCTACTATCCTACTTGAAAAATTTTCTGCAAACATCTGGAAATTTAGCTTGAGTACTCCTGCAAGCAGATACTTATAGAAGTAAAACATTTTCTCATAATACATTTAAAATCTTATCTCTCTTTATGCTATTTACAGTATTTTTCTGGAATGTTTCTTCCCCTTTTTTCCTATTTTGTCAAGACAGATAAGAATCCTGTATGTTGTATCAACTATCATCAGTGTAGTAGATGAGTGTTTGCATGTCAGAATGCTATAGCAGCTTGCAGATCAAGATTTAATCACAGGAAAAAAAAATCAGATTTATTAATTTTAATTTTCCAAACTGTTCTTGGATATCTTAGAAGAAAACCATCAACAAAGAAAAAAAAAATAAAATCAAAATTTGGAAATTCGTCATATTCTTTATTTATATTATTTATTTACTTACAACTGAGGATCTCAATAAACAGATTAACATCTCATCTCTCTAGAACAAAACATATAACAACAAGTACTTCCATTTCCAGGTGAAAAGGGCAAGACTCAAATAGGTTACATTTTTACCCTGTTGCCTTATAATTTTATAGATACACACATAAATTTATCTTTATACATCCGCTTTTTTCACATTAAGAAGATGTATAAGTCTTTTCTTGGAAAATAATGCTTTCCAGAAATGAGATCTTTAGTGATGCTATTCTCTACTCCTGACAATGAATTTACCAATCTGGCATTCATGGCACTCATATGGGACACATGCTTCATTCTCTATTCTGCTTCTCTTCTACTGTTCTAATACTTTTTCTGCAGTTCTCACACAGTATTCAAATGTTAGTTATTGACACACACATTAAAAATGCAAAGATGAATGTAGTGTGAGAGCAGCTAGTCTTCTTTCTCATGTTATGCTTTCAGAACTCTTTTGTTGATTTGTTTTTTGTTTATTTGTTTTGTTTGTTGTTGTTGTTTTTACTTGAGTTGTAGTCATAACACCGTTTCTTTTGCTATTACAGAAGAAGGAAATGATAAAGTGCTTTAGTGAACATCAGATCAGTCACATCTGTTAAAGGATTTAATAAGAGTGAACAAGCAACACAAAGGACCACACAAAACTAAGACTTGGTTCAGTCTGCGTGCAAATCAAAGGCAGAACTGCAGCTTGAAAGACTTCACTGACTACATTCACAGAAACTCAAGTACAGGCCCTATAAAGATCTTCAAAATTTGGGGCAATTATATATGATATAAAATCTGAGAAGGCCTGAGATCAGTAAGACTACAGATATGACATATATAATGTATGTTTGGTGTAAAAGATTTTTTTTTTTGAAGAAATTAATTAAAAGGAAAATATTTATATATTCTGAGGTCCACCTCTTAGCAGTTCGATAGTTTTTCCTCATACTGAATGCAAGTCTTAAGCAGTGTGATATCATGAGCAAATCTCTTAATCCTTATTGATACAGAGCAAGTTGAATCTTGGCAGCACCAGGAACATCACCAGTTTTCTGAAGCACTGCATGCATCAGTGCTACCCTTCAAGGTACATATTCATATTCTTCCTTACACTCTGAAAGATACATTTTGAAATGATAGTAACACCACCTGCTAAAAAACAGTTCACCTGTAGGAAACCTTTTTTTTAAAGTAAAATTAACTCAAAGCCTGTGTCATTATAAAATAGGAAAAAACATCTGGATAATTGACTAATATGGTGGAGTAAAGATATAAACGTTTCAGAGTAGCCAGAATGAAACTGATGAAGTGATAGAGGATGCTCACAAATGGAGCTTTAATCCTTATTTCACAAATCACACTTCAACACTACTATTCATTTATTTACTTCCATTATCAATAATCTGGCTTAGTGTTTTATCACTCTACTGCATTCCTTTCAAGTCAATTACTTTAAACTACAATCTCGTCAGGCAATAGGATGCCTGATACTGCACACATGCTTCATCAATAAGGAGTAAAGATGATGTCAGTCTAAACCAAACTCTCCTCCTTATAATCTCTTCAACTGACAGTCTCAGATCATTTAGGAGAGCTACTGATCTGTGTGGACTGTTCCCTCTGAATGAAACATGCATTATATTTGAAGTTCTCTGATTTTCTAGGAAGTCTGGTTTGAGGCTATGATCTATATGAGGTATATGGGGTGAAGATCAAACAGCACACTATAGTTTGATTTGTTAATTTCTTCAAACAGTGCTGATCCTATGCTAGTGTTGACCTATTTGATGATTCTGAAGAGGATTTGTCCTCAACTGTTCAGCATACATAGGCTATGAGTGAAAAAAAATGTATATACACCTTTAAAGTATTTAATTTAATTGAAGGTGAAATTCCAATACTTCCTTTTATTTTCTATACCTTTAGTGAAATGCATACACATGTTTATTGTAGAGTTACTAAGCAAATGTGAATTACAGGGCTCTCAGTCTGAAAAACTACAAATTATTGCCACCTAAGTGGAAGTTGTTGGTACTTTATAGTCTTTTCAAACTTTATAATCTTTATAATCTTTATTTCACCTGTTAGTAACTATTGGGATTTACACAGCATAAAATAAATACTCTTACATATACCTATGAAATTCTTTGATCATATTTGATCATGATTAAGTATTTTATATAACAGTTCCTTTTATAAATCATTTACGAGTAGTTAATGAACATTTTTAAAAGGTCATGCATATGAAAAAAGTATAATTTATTTTCTGCTATTCATGTCTAATATCTACATCTACATTCATGTATATCATTATACTTTAAAACCATCTGGATTTGTTACATTTGTGGATCTTCAAGCATAATAAAAAGCAACAGGTAACTTCACGAATTTGCTCATGCGCTGATATTTCTGAGGTCAAAATCTTGCTTGGCTATTGTATTTGTAGAATGCTACTTTTGACTGGCCCGTGGTAAAGTATTTTATCCACTTTTGAAGTCAATCTTATAACTCAGGTTTAATTAGCTGTTGGATGATGTAGTGCAGTAACATTTTAAACTATTCAGTGCTACAAAATACAAGTTTACATGCAAAGTTTGCTTCCTAAATCAAACCAATAGAAATCTTTACTGATGGGCTGCCTCAGTCCATAATTAAGAGTTTTTTCAAATTAGGTTTTAGGGCATTTTCTGATAAGCAGAAAGTATAATGTCAAGTGTCTTCCATCAGTCATATTTACATGACTCAGAATTTATTTAATTTCATATAACTTCCATAATACAATTCTTAATGCATTTATTTTATACTACTTTGGCAATATTTTTTTTCTTCTAATTGTATCCACTACTATTATTGAACAATTTATTCTGCAGTTCTCAATAGGAAATTTCCCCTAACATTTATGGGAGACCTAAATGATGGAGCTGAACTTGGTGAGCGATGTGAAAAATAACAAGAAGGAATTCTATAGGTACATAGGCAGGAAGAGAAAGACCAAGGAGAGTGTTCCCCCTCTGATTAATGAGGATGGAGAACTGGCTTCCTCAAACATGGAAAAAACTGAGGTCCTCAATTAGTGGTTTGCCTTGGTATTCATTGTTGGCCAAGCTCCCTATGTCTGCCAGAACCCTGATCCTCTAGGTGTGGGTGAAAGGAGCAGATTCTGTCCCACTGGAACAATGGGACAAGTTGTGAAAGACAAAACAGTTTTTCTTTTCTGTCTCAAAGCTTGCTTCGTGAGGTCTCCCTGGTGATAAGCAGTTCTTTTTGGAGGTGCGGCTTGAAGGAGCTGACTACTGCAAAAGGTGATAATGCTTGTGCATGGTAATGTAGGCACCACTCCCTGCTGGCTTATCAGCTGGGCCAGCAATGGCACACTAACAGAGAGAAAATAGGAACTAAAAAAAACAGTGAAATGGAGGATAAAAAGCCCTCACTAAACTAAGGACTTTGAAGAAGAACCCCCCAGGGCCTGCTTGCTGAGAAGCTTCCTGGCTTTCTCCCATCCCCCGTGGTGACCAGACAAGTTCCTGAGGTAGATGGACCTACTACAAACCTCGCTGGACCCATGGGGGTGACTATCTCTCTCTTGCTTTCTACAGGGACTCCTTGCTTTTTCTTTCTTATCTCTTTTCTATCGCCCATCTTCCCTTCTCCATATCCCTAAACAACTAGGATTTGCAATAAACTGATTGGGCTTCTTTGACCCATTGCATCTTAATCATACTGTTAGGTATACATATATTAAAAAGAACCTCTTCTCCCTCCTATAAATTAGAGTGAGACACAAGTCTGAGACCTCCTCATAAAAGTGAATGTATGTAAGTCCGTGGGGGCAGCTGGTATGCATTTCAGGGTAGTGAGAGAGATGGCTGATGTGGTTGCCAAGCTGCTCTCCATTATATTTGAAAATGCATGGCTGTCAGGTGAAATCCCCAGTGAATGAAAAAAAGGAAACATTCCTACATTTTTAAGAAAGGAAGGAAAGATGACCAGGGTACTATAGGTCAGTGAGTCTCACCTCTGTGTCTGGGAAGATCATGGAGCAGATCCTCCTTCGTACAATATGAAGGCACATATGAGACAAAGAGGTGTTCCGAGACAGCCAGCATGGCTTCAGCAACAGCAGATCTTGCTTACCTATTTGGTTGCCTTCTGTGATGAAATGATATCATCAGTGGACAGGAGAAGAGTGAAAGATGTCATCTACTTGGACTTCTGCAAAACCTTTGACAGGGTTCCTCACCCCATCCTTCTCTCTAAATTGAAGAGGTATGGGTTTGAAAGATGGACTGTTTGATGTCTGGTCGCAGCCAAAGGGTTGTGATCAACAGTTCTATGACTGTGTGGAGTCTGGTCATGAGTGGTGTCCCCCAAGGGTCATTCTTGGGACCAGTGCTCTTCAACATCTTTATCAATGACATAAGTGATGGAATCAAGTGCTCCCTCTGCAAGTTTGTAGATGACACCAAGCTAAGCGGTGCAGTTGATACATTGAAGGGAAGGGAATCCATCCAGAGGAACCTGGACAGGCTGGAAAAGTGGGACTCTGTGAACCTAATGAGGTTCAACAAGGACAAGTGAGAGGTGTTGCACTTGGTCCGGGGCAATCCCAGGTATTTATACAGACTGGGGGAAGCCCTGCGGAGAAGGACCTGGGGACACTCGTGTATGAAAAGCTGGACATGAGTCAGCAGTGTGCACTTCAGCCCAGAAGGCCAACTATATCCTGGGCTGACATAAAATAGGGTTGGCCATCAGGAAGAGGGAGGGGATTGTCCCCCTCTACTCAGCTCTTGTAAGGCCCAATCTGCAGTACTTCATCCAGACCTGGGGCCCCTAGCATAAGAAAGTTGCAGAGCTCTTGGAATGGGTCATTAAGATGATTGGGGGTGGAGTACCTCTTTTATGAGGAAAGATTGAGGGAACTGGGTTTGTTTAGCTTGGAGAAGAGAAAGATCCAGAAAGACCACATTATGGTCTTCCAGTACTTGAAGGGAGTGTATGAACAGGACGGGGAGCCACTGTTTACACTGGTTACACAGGCAGTGTATCACACAGTGATAGGACAAGGGGGAATGGTTTTAAACTAACACAGGGGAGATTTAGGTTGGATGTTAGGAGGAAGTTTTTCGCTCAGAGGGTGATGCTCTGGAACAGATTGCCCAGAGAGCTTGTGGATGCCCCATCCCTGGATGCATTAAAGGATGTGGCTGGATGTGGCTCTGGGCAACCTGGTCTAGTGCTTGGTGACCCTGCCGTCAGCAGGAGGGTTGAAACTAGATGATATTTGAGGCCCTTTTCAACCCAGGTCATTCTGTGATTCTATGATTCTAAGATTCTATGATAAATCTGAGTTGAATATTATTAGAAGAGCAAATTCACCTCTAGGCAGAAAGAATTTTCATAAAGGAGTATTTTGTATATATATATAGACTTATAATTCATGGTAATATGGATCCTGGAATTCATTAAGATGCAGTCTTAAAAATACAGAGCATGATAAATGACTGTGTGTATGTTCATATATGCACTGCAGAACTACATACTGAATTGATTTGTATAAATAATTTCTTGTGTATTTTTGCTGCCTCATCTGCTCTTCACATGATATTCTTTCAAATCCAAGCTTTATTTCAAATCCTTCCACCTTGTGTTACTTCAAACTACATTTTGGTTGCTTGTGGGTTTTTTTTTGTTTGTCTGTTTGTTTATTTGTGATGTGTTTTTATTGTTGTTGCTGTTGCTTCTATTTTTATTTTTTATTTTAAATCATATTGCCTCAGAAATGCTTCCTCCTACTCCTTATAGCCTTGGCATTTCTTTGTCTAAAGCAATTTGGCTAGAGGCCAAAGCCATAGAAGAATCTGTCCTGGATCAGGAACAAGATTTTACACAGAAACACACTGTGATTTTAAAGTCTATTATCACATTTCTCTACAGAGTTAGAAATAAGAGTTTCCTTTCTTGGAAATAAGAAATTCCCATCTTCCCACAGGGGTTTCTAGACTGTCTTTCAAGTTCTGAAAAGGCACAGGAAAAGAGATGTTTAAAACTGTATCTCTTTTTATGAACCAAAATTGGCTTCGTAGCATAGAAAATTTTCTAGCAGAACAAATTTATCAGTTTACTCACCCAAATTTATTTATTTATCTTCAGTTAAATTTTTTTGAATCCCATAATGAAACCTCTTAATATTCATGTTCTACAGTGTTTGTTTCTTTTTGGAATAAATTTTCTGTTTAACTTTCTTTATATAGTTTTCCTTTCAATGAAAGACGTACAAATTTCAGGACTGCTAGTAATGAAATACAGTATGACTAGATATTTTTCTTCACAAAGAAGAAAAACAGAAGAATGCTTCAGAGGGGCACCAGTGGAATATTTCAGAGAAAAACATTTAGCATTTTCACTCAGAAAAAAAAATTCCAATTTTTATTTTTTTAATAAATTTTCTTTAACAAATAGTTCAATATTCAAGTAGGTTTATTGGTGGTAATCAATAAAACCATTTTAACTAGCACTCATCTTTCTACTGTTACTGAAGATTTCAGTTCTGACCATAAACAAGGGAAATTGCAGAGAACTCTGGTCTCTTGAGACATGATAAAGAATAGCTACAGTTTTACAGAAGTGGCTGTGGTATTCTATGGGTTTATGTCATTCTATGGATTTATGTCATTTATGGTTTCATTTTGTTTTGCTATGAAGAAAATAATATTATACTGAAAACTTCTGTATGTTTATGTTGCTGTAAAGCAGACAGGATCTGCAGTATAGCTGACTTAATATTGGTACAGAAAATAGACACTTAGCTTTTCCTAACTTTCTCAGCCAAGAAATGCTACTTTACATTACATTAACATAGCTTTTCATGTTTAATATCCTTGCGGGGGAGGCTGAATGAAACGAAGGAAAAACTGCCTGTTCTTAATAATACTAGCATTTAAGTTGTCCCACTAGACTTTAAAATTTGCACCTCACTGAAACAAAAATTATGCTTGAAGGACAGATAACGAGAGGGTAGAAAAAGAGAAGCAATGAATACACCTCATTGAGATAAAATGGGTAAGACTGAATTTTGATCTTTAGAATCTGACATTTTCCAGTACATCTTTAGTTTGTTCTTTAGTTTGATGGTGAAGGTACTAGAGGGGAAGATATATGAGGACTAGGTGAACTCCCTTGGTCTGTTCAGCCCAGAGAAGAGAAGGCTGAGAGGAGACTTCACTGCAGGCTATGGCTTCCCTACAGGTGAAGCGAGGGGGGCAGCTCTGATCTCTGCTCTCTAATGAGAGTGGCAGGACCTGAGGAAGCAGCATAGAGCTGTGTCTGAGGAGGGTCAGGTTGTACATCAGGAAAAGATGTATAGCTGCGCTGTGGAACAGGCTTCCTAGATTGCATTAAGCTGATGGAATTCAAGAAGTGTCTGGATAGTGCTCTCAGACAGATGATCTGATGGTTTTGGGGTGGTTCTGACAGGAGTTGGACTTCATCCTTATAAGTCCCTTTCAACTCAGGTTATTCTCTGATTGTATGATTCTGTGTCCAGCATGGCAAGTAAGAATGAGTTAAACTTTGACTAGAGTCTAAAAACCCATTAAAAGACTATTACACACATTCCTTGTTTAAGCATTGTTTTTTTGAGTGATGGTTTCCAGCAAGGTTAAACCAAAAAGACATCAGTATTTCTATTTACAATTCGAGCATTCTTTATTGGTTCAGAGGTTAACAAAATAAGATCCTAAAAAAGATATAGTTGATACTTAAATCTTAGTTGATAATTAATTTAAATGATTTTATAGAGACTCCCTACAAAAAAACAACAACAGTAACAACAAAAAACATAGTATATAACATTTCCACATCATCACAGAGAGCTGTAATCAATACCTGAAAAAGCAATCATTACTAATGGGAGATCAAAATACAGACTTGTGGACATAAAGCAAGCATAAGGAAACAAGTTTAACATTTTATTGTTTAGATTTGCTTGCTATTTCAAAGACAACTCAAATGCCCTACAGTATCTCAGGCACTCGTGTGGCTATTGTCTATGATCAAGAATGCATGAAAAGCTTCAAATTCATGGAGTGGCCAAAGATATCAACTAGAACTAGATTCCTATACATAACAAACTGAATAAAATCCTTAGTGTCTTCTAATGCAGCCAGCTAAGTCACTTGGAGTATCTGTTATTAACTCCATAATCCACTAAAGTTTTACATTCATGCTTGAGTTAAGTATACACTGTCAGATAAGCAGTGATCATTCAAGGCAAAGTTTGAATAATGGATAGGACGGCTGTACTTCCCTGTGTCTGACTAGGATTCTCATGTATTCTACTTTCTTCATCCATTTAGTAAAAACAGATTCTGTTCAAATGGTTCAAATAGTCAATTCAATTTGCCTAACTTATGTCATTAGCTCATCCTCTAAAATGCCCTGAGCTTTGGATTCTTTTTTAACTGTACTTTAATGTATTTATCTGTCTGTTACTTTTTACAGGAAGGGAATTGGCAAATAGAGAAACAGCTAGCATTTTAGCTTCCTATTCTAAACAAACAGAGTGCTATTACTTAGCAGTTAATACTACTTCTAGCTTTGAGACATGATTCGAGGCTGAGTTTTTGTGCACTAATTTTACTCTTTCAGACAGACTTACCTCCTGGAATCCACTTGTTCACTGGAGTGGCTAAATAAACACAGTCTGTATGATTTGGCTCCCCAGATTGTATTATCTCTTCTGGATGCTTTGAATACTTGACCAGTCCAGCTTTTCTAAAAGAAAACAAACACGACATGGACTATTCCAGGGTAATGAAAATGGGTCCACTTCAGAATGCAAATTCTTGGAAAATCAAAGTGGAAAGAAGGCTTGCCCAGAGGTTGCCCAGAGAGGTTGTGGAGTCTCCTCCTCCGGAGATGTTCAAGACCCACCTGGACCCCTACCTGTGCAACCTGGTCTAGGGAGCCTGTTTTAGCAGGGAGACTGGGCTAGATGATCTTTAGAGGACCCTTCCAACCCCTCCCAATTCTGTGATTCTGTGAAGCAGTCAAGGAATTTATCCACACTGCAGGTACACAAACCTAGGTCTAAGTGCTGGTCAGCACTGACTGCTGTTGTTTTTGCTCAAAACATGTACAGACGACTAAGAACCAGACCCCTCAAACATTTTTAGAGATAAACAGTGTGGATAGTAGCTCTTTTATCCATTGAATTTTCACTACATTTCACTACACACTGCTGATTTAAAATAAGATATAACATTTTCACAAAATAGTTTTATCATATATATTTTTTTCAAATTGTTTCTCTTTGAAAATCAGAAGAGATTATAGTCTCTCAATAATGTAGAAGAGCTCAAAAAATTGATGGTACTTTAATTATATGTCACATATTTCACATGACCAACAAAATACATGGATCTCTTCTGTTCTCTTCTATGATCTTTTTGGCAAAATAAGCCCTCAATTAGATGATGTGAGACAAGATGTATTAAACTCTAGATTCAGATGCTTTTCTTTTATTAAAAAAATGTAATAACTTGATTTTAGCTTTCTACTACCTAGCCCTTAAATAACTGAATTATCCATTCCCTCTGGGTTGGAATTAACACTGGAAGAAATATAAACATTAAGTTTTTGGGTGTTTTTTTTTTTTTTAATTGGCAGTATGATTAAAGAAAAGATGTTATGTCAGTTATTAGGAGACATAACAGATATTCAAATACCTTCATTTCCAGAAACAAAGAACTGGAAGAGAATAAAAGCACCTGGGTGTATGTTTATATTTCGGTGGCTTGTCTTCTTTTGTCTGAAACAATGGCCACCTTTACATTTTGGAAAAGCAATGAATTCCCATCTCAAGGACTGATATGAAATGACTGAGATCCCTGCAGTTATATAAAATCTATCTGGTACTACCACAGATCAGACAACAGAAGAAAATGTATTATGAAATGTATTCTTAGTATACTTTCCTCATTGGCTTTTTAGTGACTGATCTCACTAAAACAATTTCTGCAGGCAATCCTTTGCCATTTCTTCCTGCCTTTGGACCAAATTCTGCCCTCATTTTTATCCATGTGGCAATGCAAGGGCAACAGATACTAGCACGGCCAAAAAAAGGTATATTATACACCAGGACCTAGTGAATGACTACACTCTGAGAGAATCTTTTTAGAAATGTTTTATTGATTACTTCTAGGGAGATGAAAAAAAGAAAGAAAGAAGAACTGGGGCAATGACAGGAACTGGGTTTTATTTTCCATAGTAAATCAGGATAAGCCAAGAGAAAAACAATCAGTGGCTGATATTCTGTCAGGCACAAAGTGAGCAAAAGATATCTGTTGCACAGAAGTTACACAAGAAAAAACAAAACAAAACAAAAAAACATACACGAAAGTTTGAATAGCAAAGGTAAAGAAAGTAGAAAGTATAAGAATGCTTTCTTACCTATAAAAGAAACCTTATGTATAATATTCACATTGAAACAAATTCCAGACAAACTGTCCCTGTAAGAAGAAAGAAATCTCCCTATGAGTATCTTAGAAAACATCCAAGGAGGAAGGAACCATTTCTTACTAATTCCAGAGCCAGATTTTCTCAGAAACACGCAAATAAGTATATTTATGTCTCCTAATGGGTTGTATCTACTTATATGCCACCTTAAATACCTAGGGTTATTGATAGTTATGGGTATACCTGCCTCAGAAGAGAAGAAGAACTACATTTCCCAGAGGACTTTGCGATGCTTTGTACTTTTATGTGTTTTCTGCTCAGAGGGAAAAGATAAAAACTCTCTGCGGTCACGGGACACTCTCTTTCCTTCAGGATCGACTCAGCAGTGGGTGCTTGCTGCCGTATCGCCTTCAGCATTAGCGTAAGGCCTTCGGTCAGTCAGACACTCTCTCTTGCTCATTTTATTTGATTAATTAGCTTCAATTCCAATTATATTGTATTCTATTGTGTTATTTTGCTTTCTGATATCTTATTTAGTAAATTAGCTTTCCCCCTCAGATCGTTGCCGCTGTTTTGTTTCTAGGTCCATCTTCCTTTTCCCTTTTCCCTTTCCCCCTTCCCCTTTCCTGGGGCGTGGGTCCGTGGGTCCCCTGCACCAATCGTCATGGAACCGAGCCGATCCAGCCCGGTAAACTGTTGACAGTGTCTCAGAGTCTGGTAGCCTCTATCTACCAGTTTCTCACTGGGGTGAGTACTGAGTTGAGTCACATTTAACATCATCACTTATCTGGATGAAGGGATAAAGTACACCCTTGGAAAGTTTGATGATGTTTTAAAGCTGGGAGGTGTGGCTGACACACCAGAAGGATGTGCTGCTATCAGCAGAGCCTAAACAGCTTGGTGAGTTGGGTGGAGAAGAATGTTACAAAGTTCAGCAAGGGCAAGTGTAGAGTCCTACTTCTGGGGAGGAATAACTGCATGTGTCAGGGCAGCTTAGAGGCTGATCTTCTGAAGAAGAATTCTGCAAAGAAAAACCTAAGTGTCTCACACACCAAAGGTTGACCAAAAGCCAGCAGTGTGTCCTTATATCCAAGAAGGGAAATCCTGCTACTATTCTGCCCTGGTGAAGCCACACTGGATAAATGTGTACAGTTCTGGGATCCCAAGTTCCTGAAAGACGGAACTTCTGTAGTCCAGTAGGGGGCCACAAAGATGATTAGGGGACTTCAGCAGATCTGTTCTGAGGAAGGGCTGAGAGCTGGTACTGTTTAGGAGGGATCTTACAAGTGTTTGCAAATATCTAAAGAGGAGGAGTCAAGTGGATGTGGCCAGACTCTTCAGGGGTGCCCAACGACAGAACAAGTCTCAATGGGCATAAACTGAAACACAGGAAATTGCATCTACTTTGCACTTGTAAAGCCCCATCTGGAATACTGCATCCAGACCTGGGATCCCCAACACAAGAAGGATGCAGAGGTGTTGGAATGGATCTAGAGGAGGGCCATGAAGATAATCAAAGGGCTGGAGCACTTCTCCTGCGAAGAAAGGCAGAGTGAGTTGGGCTTGTTCAGCTTGGAGAAGGCTCCAGGGAGAGCTCAATTATCCTTCCAGTAGTTGAACGAAGTTTTACAAGCAGGACCAACTTTTTACATGGTCTGATAGTAATACTACAAGAGGAAATGTCTTTAAACTGAAAGGGGGGAAATTTATATTACATGGTAGGAAAAAAATCTTTACTCAGAGTGTGGTGAGGCATTGAAATATATTGCCTAGAGGAATTATGGATGCCTCATCCCTGGAAGTTTTCATGGCCAGATTGGATTGGGTTCTGGACAGCATGATCTAGTGGCTAGCAACCCTGCTCATGGCAGAGCTCTGGAGTTCAGTTACCTTTAAGGTCATTTCCAACGTAAGCCATTCTATGATTCCATGATTATGTGATTCTATACTTTGGGGGTTATAGAGCACTGTAACAGGCTTCCCAGAGAACTTGTGGAATCTCCTTTTCCAGTGATATTCAAAACCAGCCTGGATGCTTTCCTGTGAAACCCACCCTAAGGAATCTGCTTCATCAGAGGGGTTCAACTAGATGATCTCCAGAGGTCCCCTTGAATCTCTGTGATCCTGAAATTCTATGAAATACATCACCTCTTTCCTTTGTGTGTATGCGTTTGGGAAAAGTTAATCCTGTCCTTGAACTTTTGATCCAAGAATATTCAAACATTCTACTCTTAAATATGCAAGAAATATGAGATTAGACTCACTGGTTGGTTAGTTTTCTAATTACTCAAAAACTCCCCAACTCAGACTATATCACTATTGTAATCTTGAATGCGACAAAAGTTAATTCCTGAAAACAAATTGCCATTAGGCAAAAATGCATTCAGAAGAGATTATTGAGCACTTTGTTCTTTTAACACACTTTGTCATGGTTGATCTATCTTTTTAGAATGATCTGCATTAGAATTATCAAGGGAAACAATCTATTCCCCCCACTGATCACCATATAGGTGGTCCTCTCATGAATTTTTATTTGACACATTTTCTATTTTACCATCATGTTCTTACTGTGTAAAAAGAGAGGCTCTTACAACTAAAAGAAAAGTTTCAATGACAAGTACAAAAGACTAACAAGAGGAAAAAATGCTGCATATAACAAGCCAAAGAAACCCCTTGTAGCATAATGTCCACAGTGATGTCAGCTTCAAAACATCTTTCATTCTGATGAGAGCAAAAGTCAATTAGACAAGTTATCCCCAAGCAATGTCAAAAGCCTACAAATTAGAGTAACTATAAAATCCAATCCCAACAGACCTCTACAAACATGTAAATTAATGCCATTGAAAAGCAATGTAATCAGGTCTCATTTATCATAATATCTTCTGATATTATAATATCTGCTGAGACCTGATAGTATTCTATGCACATCATAGGCAGTTTATTTAAAGAGGTAACAACTTCTACTTAAGCAGCTCAAAAATCAGCTGTTAATTGCCTTTAAAGTAAGCAAGGCAAGTGATATTCGAGAAGTGACCTATTGCACTATTTGCTCAGGCTAAACTAGAATCAGCAGCATTTATTTCCAGGGTGCATGGAATAGAATAAAGAGCAAGAAGCTTTTATTTTTCAAAATTGTAAGAGGTTTTAAATCTCTTCTGGATCTAACTTAATACAGGAAACACCTGAAAAATCAAGTGAGGATGTGTTTGAAATATTTTTGAGGCCAGGGACAATAAATTAAAGATAACTCCCCACATCAGGTATAGTCTGCATCATTCTAACACTGTTACTGTCTATTGCAGTCAGTGATTGTACTCTTTCTGGATCATTCATTACTTAAGATAAATAAAGTAGTATTGGTAGAGATTCTCAGTCATAGCAATTTCCAAGTTCTAGGCAATATGAACAGCAAAACAACATTATGTTGTTTCCATAATGTTTTGAAATAGCAAATGAAAGAAGAGCCTGAAACATTTGAATGAATTCAAAGAGACTGAGCTGTCATAATCTTTATATCTTTATTGTGATTTATTTTTTGTTTTATTTTTATTTTTTGGTAGTTTCCTGCTTCCCTGGGTATAAGTTCAAAAAAAAAAAAAAAAAAACCAAAAAAAAAAACACCACTACAGCAACAAAAAAAAAAACATTGAGGTATGTCAGTGAAAAGGACAGAGTAAAGTTGAGGAGAAATAAGAAGTAGTCAGTTTAGCTTTCTCTCCAGAAAACCTTGCTTCCCTACTGGTAAACAAAACAAAATCAATCTCATCTTTACCTTCAAAGTTTTCAGGAACTATTTTTCCTTATCCAATATTTGGATCATTTTCTTCTGCAGAAATCTTTAGTAGTGTATATGTCTCAGCGCTCTGCCAGAAAACCTCTCAACACAGTTTACCCACCCTTTTCATAGAGGTTTCCACCATGCATGCATTGCTTCCCGTGCCTAAGCCTCTGTCTGCAGTTTCCTGAGTAGCGTGTTAAAGCAAACCCAATTTCACTGGTAAGCTGAGCTTGAATACTGGATCAGAAACAAAATAGCTATTGTGCAGAGAGAGCAATAGGAAACACAGCTGGGGCAATTCCAATGTTGGCAAATCGGTATTTGCCAGAGCCATCTTTGAGAGTCAGGTCAAAATGATAACTAGTGAATTATTACAATCTACATATGCATATATACATATATATGTGTGTGTGTGTGTGTACGTATCTTAAGATATTTTAAGAGAAGAAGAGATGAAGATGAGGAGAGTGATAATTTTTTATCAATTTAAATATAAAATTAAGCAAACATAAACAATATAAAATATAAACAATATAAATATAAATACAAATATAAATATAAAACTGTCAGTTTGATGGTTTGATTTCTAAAAGCCAGATAATACAGATGCAGGAGATTAAAAAATCTGTCCAGATTTCCTTCAAAGACAGCTGAGACATTTGGTATTCATCTTAAGTTGGATTTTGTAACAAATGTGTTAGAAATTGTTTTGTTTGGTTGCTTTTGTTTTTATTTTCAGAACACTATCTGATCTGTCTTAATTCAGTGCCAGTTGGCTTAATGCAAACTGTGATCAAACGTGATTTCAGCTTTTCCTGTTCTACAGTCAAACTTGCCTTTAAGATTTGGTAGTCAGAATATTATCTCATGGTAGATTTTTCAAGATTATCTAATGGAGTTTTAAGCCTTAGCACAAATGTCCTCTGAGAACAGTGAAGAGGTGGGACATATGCTTCCAAAAATACCTTAGGAATAGACAGAACATGTTAACAGGCCATAATTACTCCCAGCCAGAAATCTTTGCCTCTGGGGAAAATAGGCCTCTTGAATTTCTTTCAGTGACAAATATTGACAAGCTCTGTGCCATACTGTGTTTTTCTAACACAATTTTGACTAGAAGGTAGAACAGACTAGCATCAAATCAGAGGCAGCCTGGATAATATTGTGGCTGAGGAAAGAATTCTTTCATTGGATTTCTGGTAAATGAGAGACAAGTGCAAATTGTATCTGGTGGACAGCTTAGTCAGCCTCCATCAGCACACCTGATGTTATCTTCCACCTCTTTAAAGCACTGTTCATAAAACAAACAGGAGCTCACACTATGAAAACAGTTTATATTGCTTTTTGTGTACAATGAACTGTGGGGAGAGGCTTCATGCATCCTTCTCTTTTTCCACCCTTCAACATCCTTGCAGACTTTCTCCTGTCTGCATGCTTTGTTAACCTGTTTAAAAGTCATCTTGATGATCCAGGATCACAACTGATATGAGTAGAGAGAAATTATGATCTGGCACCAGGGGTAAGGAGAAGACGAAAAAGGGCCATTACTTAGATGTATGGAAATAATAGTGGTTTTTGGTAAGAAAAATAGGTAGGAAAATTTGATAGGAAAAATGTTGGGATGTGGAGCTTTCTGAAAGTGGTTTTCCTTCATTGAAATCTACAAATATGTACTCCTACAGAATTAAAGCATATTAGCAGCGCCAAATCCAGGCTTGCCTCCTCTGACAGTTCAAGGGTATTTTTAGGCTGGAAAAATTCAATGTCACTGTTTCATTGACAGAAATGGGCACACCAACACATACAGGGTAACTTTGCACAGGTCACTTTATCTATATTCTTTGCCTATGTTTTCTTGTTTGCCTTGTCTGGGCAGATTACAAAGCCCAAGTCTACTCATAAATATACTTATCTATGTACTTCACGATATTAGAGTGAAGTTCTCACTGGCTTTTCCAAACACCAGGCAAACATAAATAATTCCTGATAGCTTGTTTCCTAAACTTGCTCCTAGACCTAGGGTCTAACAGCCTTTATCCAGTTTATCATGATCAATCTTTAATCAATTTTCAAATTCATTTTATTTCTATAAATCAGCTAAATGGTCTAAGAATTAGAGGTTTCTGATTTTGGTTTACTTTGTCAGGCAGAGAGTTGTACTCAGCTTCCTTATTCTTAAGTGCCAACATATAATGCTATTCCATGTAGGTGAGGGTCTCTACATCAAAAAGAATTGTGATTTTCCAACTCTTATATATTCAGTTATATAAAACCGTGCTACAATTTACTACACCTATAACCCTGTGAGTATTCCTTGCGGTACATCAGCTACTAGTAAAACCACCTTGATACGAATGAATTAAATCACTCTCTCTAATCTGACACTTTACATTTTTCTTGTTGGGGAAAACTTCTGAGATACAATAAGATGGTTTTCACTTAGACTGAAAGATTTTGATATTTTTTATTCAACTAAAGCATGTTAACATCTTATTTCATAGCGATGTATTTATGAATAGTAACAGCAAATGTTATGTAATTTGGTAGAACTTCATTCTTGAGATGTGTATATGTATTCAGTAAGATGAGTTATAAAATAGCTTTAAGTATTTTATATTTGGATGAAAATCCTGATCCCTGTTCTAGGGTCAAAGCTGGAATTTCTTCTATTTCTGATATGAAAATAGCTGCATGTGTACTTTGTACTTTAGCTGAATATTTGTATGTGTGTGTATGTATTTGTGAGTGAGAGATTCACAGAGAGAAGAGATTTAAAAGTAAATGTATTTTATTTTATATTTTACTTTCAGATTTACAGTACAATTTAGTTTCAAAAGGTGGAGATTGGGAATACTAGGAAGCACTGATAACTACTCAAGTTTCTCAACCTGTGCCTCTTGATATAAACAGATGGTTTGATATTTTGCAGTGAAAAAGTAAGCATTCCCTTGTCCCGAGCCAAATCTGCCATCAGCAAATTCATTCCTGCTCTAAATTATAACTCAATTGTCAAATTAAGAATATTTCATTGTAAGAGGCCTTGTAACACTAAGCAATTACTCATCTTTTTGATTGTACCCTACTAATTTTTGTTGTGTCCTTCAGATCTTTCCCATACTGCGAGGCTAAGAGATATACTTTCCTCTGCTCCTATTTCTTCCTTGTCACTCAATTGATTTACTCCTCCCTGGATTTATATTTTCTCTAGGCATGTTTGTTCAACCCCACTGAGAGTAACATCTTTCTGCCCTTGGAGTTAAGTAAAGCAATTGAACTTCCATTTCGCAAGAAAAATAATAGAAATACAGGATGATGCTAAGATATCGTCATGGTTCTATGATACTGGGGAGCCATAAAAAAGAAGGAGGTAGACCCTTTAGCAAGATCTGTTGTGATAGGACTATGGGAAATGGTTTCAGATTAAAAGAAGGAAGATTTAGATTATATATAATAAAAATGTTTTTTTACAATAGGGGTGGTGAAGCACTGGAACAGGTCACCCAGAGAGGTAGTGGGTACCAGGCCCTAGAGAGAGGCTGGACAGGGCACTGAACCACCTGATCTAGCTGTAGGTGTCCCTGCTCATTGCAGGGGAGTTGTACTAAATGACCTTTAAGGTTTCCTTCCAATTCATATGATTCTATGATTCAATATTATTCTTTACTATTTACTATTGTTAAATGCAGATAATGGTTCATGTCTCTCTTTTACCAATCACTATTAAACTAAAGAATATAATACATAGAACATTTAAATGTTATCCTATCCTACAGCTGCAAATGGGCACAGACTGATACAAGGACATGTCTTAAGAAGTAAAAAAGTGTTGTAGCATTCTCCTTCTCTTTAACCTCATTTATAGTCTCTAAACTAAATAAACTTGGGACTAGTATGTTAATGATTTAAAACTCTTTCCTCATTCGTCATGCAGGGACTTAGAAGAAAAAAAAAATTGCAAGATACGAAGATAAGGCAAGTAAAATGAGAAACTCTTGCTGATACTGCTCTTTTTGATGGAATCATTTCGCAGTTTTAATATTGGAATCTTTTCTATTTGTAGTAGTAGTTCTACACTGGTGTAAGTGATGTTTTACACAAATAGTAAAAATCTGTACTGAAATTCTACTTCAAATGAAAACAATAAGAAGTCTTGGGGTATTTATTTAGTTCCTGATCAAAAATAGATTAAAAAATGATTCATAAGATGAAAAATCTACAAATAATTGTACCATCTCTATGATGTTCTCTTCAGAAATTCAAACTTATAGCTTTCAAACTCAGGCTTACTGAGCAGTGGACGTTGCCTCACAGCCATGTTAGTATTATTGATACTGCCGTGTTGGAAGGTCACTTAAAATTTTTGTTTTCTTTCATCTTTCACCTGCTTTTCAGTTAGCATTTCCTGCTCACTCAATGAAGTGGAGCAGCTTTCTTCCCACAGTTTCAAGAGGCTGTTCATATCAGATCTCACTCTCAAAAGGCACTGTGTAAACACTGTATTAAACACCGACATATAACACTACATTCTCAAATATCCAAAAGCTATATCACATGGAATACTAATCTTTAGATATATCCTGAGCTGATGTAGGTAGTCTGCATAGTTTGCTACCTAGAGAGCTTGTTCCAATAGAAACTAACCTGAAACAGGACAGTTAAACAGTACAGGTTAAACAGTACATTGCTACTCTGACGCCTGCCTTCAAAGTCATAGATCAGTGTCCTGCTCTCACTTAGGAATAATGTAGACGCAACTTGTGAAGTCCCATGACTGTGTGTTATGCTTTCTGCCCCACAACATAGACATTGAATGAAGGTGTCATGTCTTAGACTGCTTCACTCTGAAACGCCTCCTGTTTCACATGTCAAATTCTCACCACTTCTTAGCCTGAAGCTCCCACTTCTTCAGTTTCCCTTTGTCAACTAGTTCCCCTTGTTTGTTTGTTTTTTTGTTGTTTGTTTGTTTGTTTGTTTGTTTTCCTCAGATTTGAGTTTTTGGGCAGAAGAAATGCTACTTTATTCCTGAACCAGCTGGATCACACAAGGCGCGTGGAACCAGAATAGAGGCACAAACATGAAGATGGTGTTGCAATTTAGCATGTAGGGAATTCTGGTGAGAAGACATCTACTTAGTTGCCACTGGAAATATTTCCATTTCCTTACAAAGTTGACTTTTATTTATTCTGTCTGGAAATATGTGTCTCATGAGCTTCATTTTTAGGTAGTGTACAGTATGATACAGTGAGTGAGTATATGGTAGGGCAAGTTTAGGAATACACTTAATTTGGACCCAAACTGATGTTAGTATTTGACTCCAAGGTTTCCATTTCCCTGATAGTTCTTAACCTATAAGTGTATATATATATATGTAAACAAACAAACAAAACAAAACAAACAAACAAACAAACAAACAAACAAACAAACAAACAGTAGGGAAAGCACAGTTAAAAGCATAGGCCCAGTATGGAGCGCAGTTCTGCTATATACTTCTCATAGGTTAAAAAGCAGGATGGCAATACCTTAGTGATGTGATGTGTTTGACTCTTACGAAATCTTTCTCTCTCTTTTTTTGTTTGTTTTGTTGTGTATTTTTTTTTCTTTAGTTTTGGACTTAGCAAAAATACTGGGATTTTAGGACACCTTTTTTTTTCTTCTGATAGTTCAAAGGAATTTAAATAAAAATACACATTTCTATTTAAATGAAAGCCTATGCAATGCAAATAATAGTTATTCTACCCCAAAAGCAATTCTTCCCCTCTTTTATGATTATCGGGAGAATAAAATTTAAAAATAAAGAATGGAAAGAAGTCTATGAATAGTAGATAGCTGAGAATTCAAATTTTCTTAGAAGTCTGTAGCTGATATGTTGTATGGATTTTGAGACTGAGTATTGAATATTTAATTATAAAATACTGTATTTCACTGTTCATCTAGCAATAGCCTTAGACTAATAAACTCAGAGTAAAATTTATTGTCATTTCAAATGAAATCCAAACCTAGACTAACTCCAAAACACATCCCCAGGATGTGTTTTCCACAGTGTAAAAGACAGTCCTTCTGGAAGCTGAAAAATGCCTTAAAACAATGGGTAATACAAGAGACCTAGAGCAGACAAAAAGCTGCAGCTCATTGTCTGAATTATTCATGGATAATGTAGGAAATTCAATGAAATGGAGCAGGCAACAGAGGTCAAGGTGACAGATGAACAAAACCAATTTCAGAGTATAAGTTTCCTCATCTACCTTAGATGGTATAACAGGATAGAGTGGATGAACGTTCAATATATTTTTTTTTCCTCACTAGAAACCAGGGAAACCTGGATGACAATTTGAGATTCAAATCAACTTTTTAATAGCTAGATGAGTAAATTATTCTTTTATTTTGAATAAATTGTCTGGATTTTGGATTTCCTTTTCTTTTCCAGAATCTTAACTTTTTAGAGTGTTTGCAGCAAGAAAAGCTATCAGTGAGTTAAATAGGACATTTTAAAAGTTCAAGATTCACCCACAGTCTGAGTTCAGGCATGAAAAGAGCTACTCCTAAAGTAAAACAGAGCATGGAAAGAATCATTTTGCTTTCCTGTCATTGTTTTCTGTTCATGATAAGGAACAGATGTAATGTGCTGATTATGATATACCAAGATTGGCAGAGAGATAGATTGAAGCTCTGCAAAATGACATCTATCTCTCCTCATTTTAGAATATTATCTTCTCCTGAAGAGAAGCCATCTTTCTAGAGTAAATGTTGCCTTTGTCCATAAAGGAAGAAAAGGACATTTTAAGGGTGATTCTGCTTGCAATTTATTTATTTATTTATTTATTTTTGTGGGAGTTTCTACCTTCAGGGAAGCAATCAACATTATCTACAACATCAAATTGAATAGCACTTGGCTTCTGAAGTAGAAACTGTTCATCCCCAGCTTCAGCGTAGAATATAAAATTGTATGGTGATTCCTGAGTGTCTCATTGCAGTTCAAATATACTTATTGCTGAGACAAGTTCTGCTACTCATGTTGAAGTACAATAGTAAAAAAGAAACAAACCTAAGGATATATTTTTGTTCCAGAGGTAAACACAGTATGGTAAATACCTACTCGTGATAAGACACGTCTGAAAAAATAAGAGAAGTGTCCATAATGAAACTGGAGACATTTCCCATTTTCCTTATAAATAGAAAAGGGTGCAAATTCTTGTTCTTCCTGTTTTAAATATCGCAGCCTCGTGGCAGATCATTTTTCTAGTGCTTTGACCATGTCCTGTCTCATTTGCTTCATCTAATCTTTCGAAAAGCTCATGTGATTTTCAGCTTTGTCCAAGCATTTTCTGAAAGTGTCTAATTTTGTCTTGATGGAAATGTAATTTCTTAGTTCACTAATACGACCATTCACTTTAACCATTCCTCCTCTAATTTTAAAGATTATGTCTTCTTCTGATCTCATTATTATTACACTTGTCATTCAAAATGAGAGGAAGAGAGAAAGAATTGGAATTATGTCTCCCTGATGAATTCCATCTGTGCTTATGGAAATCAGGGATGTGATGTTCATTTTGAAGTGTCACCACAGTAAAAATAGAAGTCAATTGAAGAGCGATAAAATACACATTTGGAAGGCCAACATCATGACAAGGAGAGGCATATATTTTCTTATTATGTATAGGTACTACTACAACACCTAAGAAAAATAGTCATAGCGAAAGAGCAGGGAAAACAAAACATAGACAAACCAAGGAAACAAAAAAATATAGACAACGACAGCAGCAGTTTCTTTAACACAATTGCAAATAATTTTCACCTTTCTCAAACTGTTATGCATTGCACAGATCCCATACAGAATATGATTTTGCACCAAATACAGTATAGTTAACTCTCCAAACAGTATTTACAACACATTAATTCAAGTTTGAACAGTTTTAAATCAGTTCCCAAAGCAAAGGATATTTAGTAAACCTGTTTGTCTTTCTCGTGTCTTCTCAGTTGTGAAATTAAATATATCCATATAGATGGAGGTTCTTACCACAGTGTTTGAAGGCTGAAAGCAGACTCTCAATAATCAATCTATCTGTTACTTTTCAGGGAGGGAAGATTTTTTATTTCTGCAGTAAATTAATTCATTGATAAATAAGGGATTATTGTTGGTAGTAGTAGTTTTAGCTTTCCTAGGTTGGAATCTAATGCATATACACATACATTTAAAAAAGACAAATTTAACAACAAAAAGTATGGCACATACATCCCAAACCTATATATCTAGGGTATATGTGTGATCTTGAGCATAACTCTTCTCTAGACTACTACTTCTTTGAATAGGTATTTTGGAATCATTTGGAAATCTGATTTAAAACAAAGTTCTTACTTGAAAGTTACCTGCTTAATATTGTGAGAACTTAGGCCTAGCAAAACAGTAAGAATATTCACTTTAATCTTATTTTTAGGAATGGTGGGAAGTCAGTATTGGATCCTGTTTTATGATAATGAATGTACGTGTAACTCTCAAGTAACACCAAGTTGGGATGTGCAGAAGAAATTTCTTCTGACTGTAGTTTGGAAATAAATTCTAGGTGAATATTACTATGAGACATAGCTCTTTAGATATGTGAGACATAAAAAATTCTTAATATTGAATTTTATTACATACTTTTGAATAAAAAAAATTAAAAAAAATAGAGCTCTTAATTAAACAGAAGTTGTTTACAATAAGTGATGAATTAAGCACAGTATAGCCAAATCTTCAGACTAAGTGTATAGAAACCTTAGAAAAGGAATCTCTACTTTGAGGCTTTTGGTAACATAAAATGTAAACTGCTATTTTCCTTCTGATTTACAAGAGGTGACAAAACAGTCTGCATCTATAACATTCGTATCAGTCCCATTCCCCTTTAGGATAATGCACCTAAGTAGCCTTTTCCCTTTCAATTTTCTTACAGAGGCACAGAATAATGGAATCATAGAATGGTTTGGGTTGGAAGGGGCCCTTAATATAACATAACTTCAGTTTCCCTGCTATATGCAGGGACACCTCCCCATAGACCATGTTACTCAAAGTCCCATTCAGCCTGTCCTGAATCTTTCCAGGGAGGGGGCAGCCAGAGCCACCCTGGGCAGCCTGCTCCCATGTCTCACCACCCTCACAGTAAAGAATTTCTTCCTAATATCTAGTCTAACTCTACCTTCTTCCAGTTTAAAACCATTTCCCCTCATCACTATGTACACTTACAAAAAGTCCATCCCCAGCTTTCCTGTAGGCCCTCTTCAGGTACTAGAAGGCTGCTATAAGGACTCTTTGGAGCCTTCTTTTCTCCAGGCTGAAGAGCCCCAGCTCTCTCAGCCTGTCCTCATAGAGGAGGTGCTCTAGACCTCTGATTGTCTTTGTGGTCTTCCTCTGGACCTGCTCCAACAGCTCCATGTCCTTCTTGTGTAGGGGACTGCAGAACTGGACACAGTACTCCATTTAGGGTCTTATTAGAGCAGGGTAGAGGTCATACATGCATCAATCTGTAGAAACCTTCTTAATAACTATCTATAAGAATAATGAAAATTCACATCAGGCTGTTTGCCTCTCAGTCCCTTAACAAGACTACCCTGGAGATGTGTATCTCATGAGCTAAGTCACACGCTGATTAGGACAGCCTATTGAATTACTTGCAGAGATGCCTGAACTGGCCTTTGCTAGACATGAGCAACACAAAATGTTCATCAGCACAGGCAGTGGTGGTGGTCAAGATAAATACTGCAAGCTCATGCAATTGAAACTTCACTGTTACTAATGCTCAAGTCAAAATTACCTTGGAGCTTGTCCAGGCATGTACTGTAAGTCTATTTTCATTCACTGAATAAACATGCCAGTGTTCACATTTTGAACACATCAGTAATCTAAGGAAGCTTTTGAAAGAAACAGATGTCTGAAAAACTATTTAGAAAAGTAAAAGACCATATAAATGATTTATGGTGTATACATTAAAAATGCTTTCCCTGTGTTACCAGTATATTAGGATATTGAAATTGAAAGGATGTTATTTAAGTTTCTTGTTGATTTTCTGCCTTACTTTCAGCACAGACAAAGAAAATATACTACTCAGGTGCAATTTTGTTTACAGGCACTTACTTGTGTTCGATGAGACTGCAATCAGCCACTGAACTATCACACAAATCTTTTTTTCTTGTTTTGGAACGACTTTTATGTTATGTTATGTAAATAACTGCAAGGTAGATACATCAAATAAGTGGCTTTTGTAATTTCACAGGAACACAAAATATAAAGTACACCTCTGCAAACTTCCCAGCATTCTTGTGTTAACGAGGAATGACACTGTGTTGTATAACATGTATTTGTCTGGAATGCCACAGTAGATGGTTGTGGAGCAGTAAGGGAATAAGAAAGCTATGCACAAATGCAAAGACCCAAACCTTTCCTTAGGAAATTATTCAGGAAAGTACGTAAACCTGTACTTGACATTTAGCAGTGTTTAAGTGTCATTGACTGTAATTGACGTGTATATTTAACAGGCACATTATTAAAACACATTCATCAGTGAGGAGATTTTCATCTAATGGATACAATTGCAGTTACAATCAAGGTTTTAAGGAATAGATAATCTCTGATTCGATGAAAAAACATAAGAGTCTTTTGGTATAGAAGCCTTCATCAGTTTAGAAAGAACTTCGAAAGATTATCTGCTCTTACTATATCAATTGTTTTTATAGGATACATTATATCTCTGCAAACTCTGCTTTAATGGAACTTCAGCATTTTGTACTGTTCTGAAAAGTGACTCTGTACAAAAACATTCATACTCAAGAAATCTCTACCTCATGTGTACACAATCATTTGTACCAAGAGGATGTTTATACGTACTTCAAGTGTAATTACCTCTGGAGCTTTTGTTATTGTTTTTCCTTTGACATGGTTAAAAGAACATTGCACTTTTTAGAGAAGATGAGAGTTTAACTGTGTGCCTACGCTACACTGAAGTGTTAGCAATGTTCAACAGCAATCCTGGTGGTTCTGAGGTACAAAAGCATCAATGGGTGTGTAAGCTGAATTCTACTCCCACTTGTGTACTGAGCTAAACTGCTAGCTGTGTTTCCATTGCAACAGCAAATTCTATTCTTGGGATGATTTTTCTTTTTTATCCATTGCACTCTCAGAATAGTATTTTGCACAGCAGTAGTGATGATGAGAGAAGTGAAATAAAAGGAAAAAATATATATTTAAGGCTTCAGGGAAAGACTGCGTATCAGTTTTATATAACCTTTATCTTAATATCATAAATTAATGTGGTTATGCTTTAAACAGTTAAACAACATTGCATATGTGTTTTTGGAGGAGCATTAACACAAAGCCTTGTTAAAGTGAAAAAATGTTACTGTGGATGCATAATTGAAACAATTACAGTGTCACAAGCTCCCATACAGTGTGGATTTTAGTATAAAAGCCTCTCTTCATTGAATAGCATACTTCAAAGCTTAGGATTCTATTCAATGAACTTTAGGAAGCTCTTACTTCTCTTTTATGTTTTTCTTTTTTTTTTTTTTTTTTTGCCATTTTTCCTTTGAAACATTTTTCTGCAGTGTTTTACAGTAAACTGATAGAGATTATTAATTCCATTATTGTTCAGTGTTAAAATTTCTTTGTGGCTTGAATATGTAATTATAGGAAAATAAACTTTCAGTTTAGCTTTAAATCATGTTATTTAAATTATTCACACAGAAATGGATTTTTACACCTATTCAACCTTGATTACATCAATTACCTACCTCATATGTACATAAGAACAAAGCCAAATCTAACTCCCATGTAATGAGACATTTTTATTTTTTTTTTAATCTTCATATTTCTCATTTTATAAATGTTGAGTTTTTTGGGTACATATAATCACAGAGAGTTTCACAAATTCTGCAGAAAACCTGGAGTAATGTCTTCTTTTTTACCCTACTTATTTCTTATTTCCACATCAAAATATAAAATGCAAGTTCAGAGAAGGCATTTATAATATAGTGCCTGGCTAAAATATCTAACTCCAGAAAAATAGAAATAGACACCAACAAAATAACACTTGAAAAGACACTCCAAAATCAAAGTAATATCAATATAACAAGTATACATCCAAATGTGTACAAAAATAATGTATTTCCATCAGTCATAAACCAAGAAAGTAAATAGTAAATGATATAATTTTGCCACAGGAGACCAAAATCTCAGTCTGCAGCTAATTATCTGTAGACTAATGACTGGCTCAGAAAGCAGGGCTGTACATTTATTTTGTTTACATTCTGTCAATAGGAGTTCCTGTTTGCAAAACCATGGAATGACATGAAATTCATTGTAAATTTGGCTAGACTCCCCTGTTTTATTTTCAGTTCTACAAAAGGTGAACAGAAGCATATTTAGTTTCATAAAGCCACATGAGTTACATTTTGGTGTTGCAGGCAAGTACAAAGGCAAAGGCAAAGGCAAATGCAGTTCTTAGCTAAGACGTGCTCTAAGTTTCTTAAATGAGTCATTACGGTTGTGCCCATACAGCTAAATAGAAGAGGGTCACACATAAATCACTGTTCATAGGTCCATGTGACTTGTATTGGTTCAATGTATGTACTTCCCACTGAAGGTTCATTCTGGAGACAAAGCCACTGCTTTGGGATCACAGAAGAACAAGGGGGGAGCTGACACTTCATAGGTGTGGATAACTGTGTGTGTAGTGCTCAGCTTTTTTCATGGTCCTCTGTGCAGATACTGAGCGTGTGAAAATGGGAGCTGCCTCCAGCCTTGTAAGAAGCCTCAGTACCATACATAGTTCCTTAATATTTCTCAACAGACTTCCATTGTCACAAAACAAAAGCATTTCTGTGAACAAAGACAATATCTCCAGATTTTCCCTTCTCATCCCTTGTGTGGTGAGATCAGTGTCCGTTACGTTGATTAGTGTTATAAAACCCATTTTCTTCTTTCTGAAGGTCAACTCTAGAGTACACAGCAACAATTCAAGATGGATAACCTTTCATATACTTGGGAAAAGCCTTAGCAGGCTGAGTTCTGAAGAAAGAGAGTGACCACAATTTCCTAATATTTTACTATATTCTGCATGAAATTGGTTTATACCTAGCAAGCAGATTGTAGGTGTGTTTTTATCTCACAGAATTCAGACATGTCAATGGAGACATTTGCACCCAGGTTATTGACAGACATTTCTTTAAAAGCTCTAGGAAGTTCTAAGGTGTGATTCAGTAACGCTTAAGTAACTGGTTACAATAGGAAAAAAGTTTACACTCTTTCTGGAATTAGAATGAACAAGGATAACATTTAACAAGACAGTCTTCTTTAGACTTTGCCTTCATCTTCAGTGCAATCTTCTTGTTCAGACTTCAGGCCCAAATAGGACTAGCTGCTCTAGATGATGCCCAATTGAATTTTGAACATATTGTGGCACAGAAACTTCACAGTCCCACTAGGCAACCTTTCACAATGTTTTGATGATCCTAAGGGTACTTTATTTATCTATCTATTTATTTATTTATTTATTTATTTATTACTGTCTATTATATTTAAATAATTTTCTGTGTCTTTTTCCTGACTTACGTCCTCTTATCCTTTCACTGCTCATTTTTGAGAAGTCAGTCTCCACCTTCATTACACCATTCACCACACAGAACAGAACCCCTAATGATCTCTTTTTAAGGTGAGTAGCTCATCCTGACTCAGCCTCTCTTCATACAACACATGCTCCACCCTCTTGACCTTCTTGCAGTTTTTCCAACAGACTTACTGCAGTATGTCAATTTTTCTTGTATGTGGAAACCTGCTCCTGGACACAGTACTCTAGATTTTGCCTCAGAAATGCTGGAAGAAGATAAAGAATCAGTTTCCTTCACCTGTTGACTACATTCTTGCTAATAAAGCCCACTGTGTTGTGGGTTTTCTTTTTTGTAAGTGCTGACAGCTGACTCTTGGCCAACATGCTATATAGCTGAACCACCAGCAAAACTGCTTTTGAGTCAGTTTATTCCAATGCGTGCCGCTGCATGAGGTCATTCCATCCCATATTCAAACAGGAAATGAAACTAGAAACAGATATAAAATGAAAAGTGTGTGCCACCCCCAAATTAGACTGTCTTCATCCGTGGATGCAACATCTACTAGAGCTCTTTCTGATGTTTCCAAAGGCAATTGGCACTGGTTTCATAGAGCACTAAACAGTCAGAACTGCAGTAGAATACCTCTCTTCTCATTTTTGTATCATTAGAAATAATAGAGCATGTTGTGGATACTGAATGGATTTCACTAACAGTAATTCCCTGCATATGCTTTGTCCCTTGCAATGTGGTGGTATAGTAGGCAAGAGAAACAGCCTCTGTAAACATACCTGCTAGGAGCTGAGACTATCCCATTATGAAATATTTTGATCCAATACTCAATAAAATCAGTGTGCCCAGAATTATGCTTTTTTTAAGTCATAATTCATATGACAGTTACAAAACATATTTATGTAGGAAAAGTTAAATATGTTCACAAGAGCTTGCAGGACCTCTGTAGCAAGAAACATTGAGAGTGGAAGCAATGGTTCATAACAGAAACTCTGGGAATACAGGCTCAGGATGACACCAGAGAAGACGAGAGAATAAAATAAAACCCAAGTTAACTCTTAAAGAGCACAGCCTTGTGAGCAGGCAGCATCAGCTTTAAAGCATATAAGAAAAAAAAAAAATAAAAAATAAAACAAGGAAGAAAAGAAGTGCACTTAACAAAAATAAAACATCCAATAAAAATCTAAAATTCAGAGATTCAGAATAGATTATGAAAAGATATACAAACTGTCACAGGAATTATTAAGTGAGGACAGTAAAAACCACTGCTTATTAAAGAGAATCCCTCTTATCTGAAAGAACACAGCTTTAAGTTTCACTGTTCACCACATTTTGCTTCTGAGACTGAACCATCAGACACAAAGTGTTAGTTTTTAACTTATCATTGGCATAATTGCATTCTAATTTTAAAGAGAATCTTTTGTTTACACTTCCGATTGTGCCTGCCTGCATATGTTCTCTTTTCCAACCTTTCTGATGCTTTTGATGACACACACACAGGACTCATGCAGACAGACACAAACAGCTGAGATCACCTTCTCTTCTTTCCTGGCTGCTAGAGATAGAAGTTCACTATCAGACATGCACTGATACCCTCATTCAGACAACCTTGCTTGAATCAACATTTTCACGTTTTGTCTTTTTCCTTCTCATTTAGTGCAGTTGATGAGGTTTTCTGGTTATTTCCCGTATTAGAAGTCCTCAATCATAGAAACCTGTTGGAATAAATGTTCCCACATTCTCACCTGGCTTCACTGATTAGTATGTCTGACAAGACTTGATTCCCATCACTTCCTCTCTTTCTTATTATCTCTTTGTTGCCTTGGAAAAGGTCCTTGATCTGAAACTCTTAAAGGCCCAGATACCCTCCTTCTATATATCCTTACAATATCTTTAAATCAGACAACTAGACAGAGAAATTAAAACATGGATTTAGGTGTTTAGTTTTCATCAAAATAGTCCATCCTTGTACCTACAAAATAATCTGTGGCACAGAAAAAAAGCAACAAATAAAAATGCTTGGTTCTTAAAATATGTTTGAAGCAAGAGTGAAGGTTTGAAAGAGCGAATCTGTAAGTCTTCAAGTAGCTAAGATCAGTTATTAGCTGCTTTTTTGTTTTTGTTCTTTGTTTTCTTAACCAAGGAGAGAAATTGTCCGTATACTATGAGAAACTCCACAGAAGAGATTACTTCTTGTCCAGGCTTGAGAATCTCCTGAATTACTCCCTTTCTGAGAGTGGGAATATAGGAATATTTGTTTAAGCTAGACATTTTGAATACCCACTTTAAACTCCTTTTATTTATTGCAATAAATCCATTAGACTGCCTTTCTACAAGAGAAATTGGTAAAAACTTAGCTAACATTTTTATACGCGTAATTGTTGATTTAAAGTTGTTTTCCAGATTTCTGAAATCTTTTTGTTTTCTCTGAACAATCTTACTTCCTTCCATTACTTTTAAATCATGGTTGGTGTCTGAAGTATTGCTTATTCATGACTGAGCTTTCAACTTTCCCTTGCTGTTGAAATAGCTAAATTGTGAGTTTATAATGTATGATTTAGATTTAGAATTTTTTCTTTCTTAAACGGAGAGAAAAACTGAACAGGAAGCACAGCTGCAGGAGGTTTTATTGAAACCCTGAGTACTTTGTCATTTTGAAGTCATTCTCCAATTACCAAATGTATACATAATAAAATCTGATGCTATGCAGTAATATTTATTGCTTGAGTGAGTTTTTAACATTATTCTCATTACTGATGCCATTGTTGAATAACGGGATTGCAGTTATCTGTAACTAACATGAAAACTCTCCTGAGTTCAATAAATAAAAATAAAGATAACAGTCTTATTAGTATGAAAGGGAAAGTGTTAGGAATACAGGTATACAGAAATGTAAGCAATGATAGTGGGAATTGTACAGTCTATTATTTGTACTAAGTATCTGTCATGAAGCTGCGACAGACAACAGACACTTAATGGTGAGAATGCTCAAGATGAAAATAGATTACTAGAGGGTAAGAATATTTGCAGTGACTTCTTCACATATTTTAATTTCCTCTTCTCAAACCCATTCTTATAGATAGGTAGATGTTAGTACTGATGCTCACTTTGAAGGGCTCTGTGATGGAAGAGTCAGGATTACCCTCATCCGTTGTTAAGCAACAGTTGTTAAGCAACAGTACATAATAAGGCTGCTGAGCTGCAGAAATGTAGTATACCAGACATACTGTCTGTTATTAAATGGCTTCTTAAAATTGGTAGGAGAATCAGGCTTGATTCTGTGTGCTGCTAGATTGGTATAATTCAAGGAACTGTTAATTCATGTTATAATTGTGAAGCTCACTGACAGGAGATTCAAGTCCTGGATTTATGAAAAGTCAGAATACAGTATACAATAAACAGGTAAGCAAAGGCTTATAGAAATTAATCTGTATATATTTTTATATTTTTATAAGCATTTTTGCAATATAAATGAATATTTTGTGTCCCAGATTTGATAAACTCCCCAACTATTTAACACCCTGAGTGTTTCCCTTCAAATCCATTTTCTGTCTTCAAGACGAGAAACATTGAATTAATTATTTTGAAATTCGTATGTAATAAAAAGGATCCTATCCAAGCAGATGAGATATGGTACAGTATTCTTTTAGTCTCCATTGTCTAACCCTTTTTCTCCCGCTCTGGAAATTCTGGCTAATGATATACTATTATGGAGAAAATTCAGTAAACACTTTATATCAATTCACACTGCATATAAATAAGCCATTTCAATCCATAAATCAACTTATTATAAATGATTTTGTATGCAGCATGCTGAAACATAGTTCACAGGGAAAATGCACTGCAGGACATTTTAGAACAACCTACTCAATAGTGTTTGGGTTGTTCAGAATTAAAATTAAAACAATAAACTTCACTCTGGATGTGTCTTCATTACTAAAGCCCTGGATCATTTACTTTAACAATGTCAACCTGCTCTCACTATCACATTCAATTTAATTAGGAAAAGAAGTAATATGCAAGAGCACACCTCATAGTGTTCTATTACTTCAGAGGAAAGTGTTATCAACTTCTAGAAATAAAAGACATGCTTGCCCTCTTCTCATCCTCCTTCCATCTGTATTGTGGAAACAAGCTCTGGAGTGGAGAGAGGGAAACCATGTTATGTCAGAAAACCATATAAAAGTAAAGACTTCAGATTTGGAGGGATAGGGAAGGAAAAAGAAAAGAAAAAGGGCCTCATGGAATGTTTAGCTCTCCCCACTTTCAATTCAATGAGAATTTGAAGCTAACATCTGTGGGAATAATCGTGTTCCTCCTCTCATGATTTTTCCTTTTCTGACTGAAGGGAGAAAAATGGATGAAGGCCCTTTGACTCTAAGACTAGACATGCTGCGGCACTGACACACGCTGTCTTTCCTGGTTTAAGATTTATTCTATAGCACCCAGAAGTCATATCTTTGACATTTTCTAATTATGGGTTCATTTTTTCTCTAGTTGATTAGAAACAGTAATAGATAATTTGCCAAATATTTTGTCAAGTCTACAATATCTCAAAAGAAAAGACTTTCAGTTTCCAAAAATATTCTGTTATACATTGTCTCCATTAAAAATAGCAGACTGACTGTTCTATGATCATTCTCTCTCTAGATAAAGAATGGAGTCCTTACTCAGCTTATATTTTGTCCTTATTCTTACAACACTTCTGCTGACTCTGAGCTGATCAAGGAAGGAAAACCTGAGTCAGGAATTGGCTGCAAATTAGGGAAGATGAGGCAGCTACTTCCTAGCTTAATGGCTAAGAGCACAACAATAAATCTCTATGCTTCCCAATTTAGAGAGCTAATCAGTATATTTACACAGATGGTGTTAGCTTTGTGTGTTTTTTGTTGTTGTGGTTGTTGTTTATTTTGCTTTCCTTAATATTTAGCTGTAATGGAAAAGGTGAATAAATGCATGTTTGTCTTAAATACTTAAAAAATTCCTGAGGGATCATTGCACAGAGCAAGTGGGATCTAGCAGCTAACTTGTTATCAAGCATTATTGTGGTGTTACAGATCTCCATTTATATTTCCTGTTCTGGAATTAGACATGGTAATTACATAAGAACTACAGGAGAATCTTGGTACCTGCCAAAAATCTTTCAAGACAAGGACAGCACAACTGTCACACTGGATTAGTGTGAAGGTTTATCTAGTCCATTGGTCAGAACTAGAGGGAGGTCAGCAACAAACATATGTAAGAAACTATAGCTATTGTCAATGGTTTATGGGCCGGTTCAGACTGATATCATAATTAATGGGGCAGGGGACCCATAGACCCATGCCCCGGGAATGGGGAAGGGGGAAAAGGAAAAAAGGTAGGGAGATTGGACTGAAGACAAAACAGCAACAATTAGATGAGAGAGAAAACTAATTTACTAAGTATTATAGCAGAATGCAAGGCAACACAATATAATGCAATATAATTAGAATTGAAACTAATAAATCAAATACAATGAGAGAGAGTGTCCAAAAACTGAAGGCCTTATTCGAATGCTGAAGGCAAAACAGCTAGGGAGCACACATGCTGCTGAGATGAGCAGAAAGGGAAAAGGGCACGTCTCCTGACATGAGAACAGTTTTATATTTCCCTCTGAATGGAAAACAGAAACAGAACAGTGAACAGTCCTCTGGGATATATAGTTCTTCTTCTCTTCTGAGACATTATTGACAACCCACAGAACTGGAGCATTAAGTCTTTAACTCCCAGTGCATTACATGATGTTATGATGTGGAACACCAATAACAAAAATCTTAAAAATGTAACAGCTTTCCACAGCTTCCTTTTGGCCATTAGATCAGCCAGTAAACCTCATTTACAGGATCAGGAAGTTTTAGGTCAACTCTGTTTCACAAGAGTTCATCAAAGTCATTATAGCACACCTAAAGCTTTGGCCAATAGAGAAGTATATATGTTAAGTTAGTTCAGCAATTTCCTGGAGAGGAAAGGGAAGGGAAGGGATATATATATGTATATATACATGTATGTATAGTAATACAAACTTTTGTTTATTTTGCAAATCTCTTGAAGATAACACTTTTCAACCTTCCTCCTGCATGTACAGTCCAGCAATAAGAAAAGATGAAAAAAGACAGATTCATTTCTTAATCATGACAAATGGGAAAGCTACCTGGTAGAGCAGTAGTCTTCATGAGACTTGGAGAAGCCTTCTCACACAGAAAAATTAGCAATGCAGATAAACCAGCAAGGTTTATGTGCCATCAGCTTTCAATGGAAGCTCCTACTTGAACCTCTGAAAATGTCTCCTGCTGAGTTAATCTTACTTATCCCACAAGGTTTGTTCAGCTTCGAAAATCATTGTGCCAAAAGAGCTAGCTGAGATGAGACCAGAAATGACCTCATTAGCATTTAACAACATCACCATAAAATAGAGACTGAATCAGAAGCAGGAGGAGAAAAGATTAAAGGAAAGAAGTACAAAAAGAAAAAAAAATGATTTTTTGGCATTGTGTTATTTGACTTTGATGGATCTCTATTGTCAAACTAGAGTAATTTGTAAAGATCAGTCATTTTAGATGAACCCTAGTCCGTGGTTTCCCATTTTCTGATTCATCTACACAGTGTATGCTTTTTTTTCTTTTGTGAAGAAAGGAGCATAAGGTCGTTCTCTAGAATTTTTATTGGTGTTTTTTTTTTCTTCTGTCTGTATAGCTAAAGCTAACTGTAAAGCTCAAATACTTAATGAGTACTTGAGCCAATATTCTTTGTCTGTGAGATGAAATATGTCTAATAACTATTGGGAAGATCTTGTTTCAATACTTCTAATTAAAATCAGCACTTTCCAAGAGCCACGCTTGAGGCATTATGTACTCTAGTAAGTAAATAAAAACTCCAACTTCCTATGTAGCTGTCTGCATTTCTTCAACTTCCCCTCTTCTTTCTCCTACACATGATTACATTCAAATCATCAGAGCATATCTGCTCTTTCATTTGCAGATATGAAGTACTTAGATTGTCATGAGGTTCCTCAGGGCATCACTGGCTCTCCTCATCCCCTTTTTCTTGCATCTCATACTACTGGAAAGTATTGCTTTTATGCCCAATAACCTCAGTTTTTCTGATCCTTTCCTATTCTAAATCCTCTACCAAATCCCTGCTGATGATAATGACAGCTTACCACCTTTTGTGCTGACTGAAAGAACAACCAGTAACAGATATTTTGTGCACATTCTTGCCTCTGAGATTCCAATAATTATCAATTAAAAATGATATAGAGAGACACTAAGAAAACATGTGAGGGCTACTCTGAAAGTAACCTCTCCTTTTTTAGTTTGCCGGCTCATGATGTTATAGATGGATGTTGGTGATATGGCAGTAAAGGTTGAACATTCCCACCAATACTCCACTACATTTGGTTGCTTTGAGACACATGGCAGAAGAGGGGCAGTATGACAAAATAATGAAGGCTTATTTTCATCGCTGTTGAAAATGCACAGTTAATGCTGGAGACTATATTGAAAAATAGTGTTTTATATCTGAGAATTTGCTGTATCAAATACTATTTTGATAGTATTAAGTACTATTTTGCTCTTTGTATCTGATGTATTTTCCATGGAAATAAATTGTAGATATTATTTTCAGAGCAATTTATGTAGTATCTGCATAGTAACTAGATCTTAAAGGAACTGCTAAGTGCTACATGAGATCTTCAAATATAAACAAAGAATTCCCCTCCATGGTAGTAGTGACCATATGCCAACAGTTCAACATTAGATTTTTGTTCTTAAGAACAGAATCACAGAATTGTAGGGGTTGGAAGGGACCTCCAGAGATCATCTTGTCCAACCCCCCTGCAAGGCAGGCTCCCTAGACCAGGTTGTGCAGGTAGGCATCCAGGCAGGACTTCAACTTGTCCAGAGAAGGAGTCTCCACAACCTCTCTGGACAGCTTGTTCCAGAGCTCCGTTACCAATATTGTAAGTTCTTAAGCACATTTCTGCAGAATTTCCTATGCTTAATCATAGTTTGATAATGTTTTCATTATAATGTACATCAGTTTCTATTCTTATCACCAATATTCTATGTTTCTTTATGTGTTCATTACACACTGGTAGTAAACTCTATTGCATCTTTTAAAATATTTGGAATATTTTGCTTTTGACCTTATGACGCTTTTAAAATCTTAGAGTATTTGCACAAAGGAGACTGAAAGCATACGGTGACTATACTGAGGCATTGGTTAAGCAAAAGAAAGATATCAGCTATCTGCTTTTGTTAGCTAGAGCTTGAATTTGCTTTTTTATGTCTATTTTTACCAAGAATGGTGAAATTCTTTATGAATTTTATCAAGAAATGTCTTTTTGTTTAGAATTAAGGAGCAAACGTTTATATCCAATGGAAATTACTTGAACCACATTCCTAAGAAGTTCTCACTTCATTCTAGAGTGAACATTCTCATAAAAAAAAAAAAGTAAGTTCTTCATAATATTTTTTAATCTATTATGTCATATTTATGTTAAATTTATCTTATCTGAACTCTTCTTATATTGTTTTTTTTTTTACTTTCAATGATAAATTCATTACCAATTCTTGTCTGATTCTACTGAAACTTTCTGTCTCATAGTTAAAAAAAGAAAATCTTCATTTGTGAATTTAGAGCATTTTCTATTGGAAACTGATTATGACTTCTGTTTATTTTCGTAACATTTTTGGCCACTTATTCATTTTCTCTTGTGACTTTCCAGCAAACAGAAATAAGTCAGAGAGATTTCAGGCATGTTGCTAGAGATGTTTCTTATATTTGACTTTCAGCTTTCCTTTGCTCTGTACTTAATGTTATGGTTTGATCTGTATTAATCATAGTTTTTCAATACCCTATTCTTGCAGTGACTACTGCAATTCAAGCACTACCCATATTTCAAAGTTAATACAATTCTTATTTTTAAAAATAACATTTTCCTTATTCCTTATCTTCTGGTTGTCTTCCTTTCTATATTTTATTTTAATCAATAATAATCTGTACTTTCTCTAGTAGATCTGCTCCCATAGAGCTAATCTGCAACTGGTCTTCCTCTTACTTAGCAAAGCCATAACACAGTTAGAGTTAGTCTACCTTCCTACCATTTCACCTATTTTAAACATCTTGTATCTCATGGGACAGTGGATTCTCCATCCTCTCAAGTTATGATTGAAATCTATGTGAGATTCATGCAAAGGCCTTATTAATTCACTTTTCTCATAAATTTCAGTATCTTTAATTAAAATTGTATTCTTTGTAACAATCCAAAGAGTCTGTGGTTTTCGAAAGTATGGAAGACATAAACAATAGGTACTTTCAAGAAAAAAAGTCTCGAGAACATGAAGTAGGCGTAAATCTTATATACTATGATTCATCACAGTAGAAAAATGCATATGGGATTGACTTTCATGGGGTATATATTTTACAGTAATGCCACAGAGCAGATCATCATAATGCATTACAACTTTCATTAGCTCCCTCTGGCTACAGCTTCAATAAATTGTCTAGTATCTACACAGTCAATATTTCTTAGTAAGTTCCTGAACAAAGAGATTCGAAAGATTTCTATCGAGCATATCCACAATTGTGTTTGAATTTCACAGCACAATTTGCAAGAATGGTAGTTTTATTCCTGGTGGATTGTCCAAATTCTTACTAAGGATTTGCATTTTGCATACCTACTTTGCCCCTGCAATTCAATTTGATACGTTTTGGCTCATCACTTCCTGCCTTAATCCATTGTAGCCTGATGCCAAGTATTGTTAAACAGCTGCTGTACTTCCCCTTAGAGGATTTCAGTAATGTGTGACAAATTCCTACATATATATCCCAATAAAAGGTGCTGCTGTGGGTTGTATAGAATGTTTGAGGACTCAAATGGGAGTTCATTTCCCTAGTGCCTCATTTTCAGTTTTCTTAAGAAGGAAAGAAGAAATTATCTGCATATTGAGATAAGATGGATCTGTGGGACTTGGTATCAAGGGAAATGCTTACAGAAAACACAAAACCTAAAAGAATGTAAAAACAAAATCTAATACTACACAAGGAGTTTCTTTCTTACAGTATGAGAAAGAACAGATAATACCACTGTCTAAAACTAGTGGACACACTAACTACAAGCTGTGTCAAGAAATACAGAACCTGTGTGTCCTGTGATTCTTGTAGAATGTTATCTCTTGAACGTTAATGCCTTAGATTTCAATATCTAAACAAAGATCATACAAATCCTTTCAGATGATGTTTATGGGAATACAAACATGAGGTGAAGCTAACCTATGTGTATGACAGCCCTTGGAGACACTGTCCTCATGCCATCTTAAACCCCACTCCTCATGTACGTTTAAAATTCACTGAAGACAATGAGCTTTAAAGTGATGTTTTATGTTGTATTATGCTCAACAGCAGTCCTAAATATTACCTGAAAGCATTAGGCAGAAGTTCTTGTTGTTTCTTTTATGACTACTAAGAGTGAAATCTGAAGCAGAGATACAATGATGAACAAACAATACATCAGACTGCCAGTGTTTTTGGGCACAGTTGTTGTTATTCTTACTGGGCACTAAACTCCTGTGCCATCTTCTGACAGAAGGCATGAGCAATCCTCTTTTCAGACCCCCCTGTCAAATCTCAGTCAGCCTGATTCTAGGCTTCTCTGCCTATCCTTTCTTGATCTTGATTCATACATGCAACACTTCACATTTACATTGCAGGATGAAACCTGAAACTCTGAATTTCAGAAGACTTAGTCTGGATTTGACAATGCATCTGAGAGAATATGGTCCATTATCAATACTGCACTGAACTACCAGCAGTAGTTTCAGCCCTTTTATCAGGAATGTAAGAAGTAAAATTAAAAAAAATAAAGAACACACGCAACATTATTTTCAAGTTAAATGTATCCAAGGTAAGCAGACTGACACAGACATAATGTACTTGCTAAAATTAATAGTAATTAATATTATAAATAAATGATATTTAATAAGTACTGAGCACTAAATTACTTTGAAATACTATGTAATTAAGGAATACTGTATATTCTGCACATTCAAAGTTTATGGAAAAAATATAGTATTAAATTCATCACTAACTGAATACTCTGAAAATACATGTATTTTATCAAAAGATAGACTTCACGTCTTGCAAATGATACCATGAAAATAAAATGAATAATATTTTTTACTACATTGAATTACTTCTCTTTCAAAAATGTCTCTAAGCTTGAAAATAGTACAAGAAAGAGTAAAATAAGAAAGATACCTGCTTGAAAGATATTTAAAATGATATAGGTAACATTTACTATATCCTAGGGATTCTCTGTGTACTGGCTGCAAATGGGGTTTACTGGCTACATGTCATATATAAGAGAAATTCTGATATGGAAAAAGCAATGCTACCATCTCTATTCTGCTTGCAGTAACCTAAGGCCATATGTTTAAGTGTGTACAAATTTTATATTCACATCTGCTGCTGCCATCTCTCCTTTGCCCCTGTTTCCCACCAAGCTACATAAAGCACTGCAAATAGGAACAAAGAGCATTCTGCTAATGGTAATTCTGTGTCAAAAGTATGCTAGCTCTACTTTTCATATTTTTTCATCAAATTCACGACTTTATTTCCAGTGCTGTGGTGGCACTTCTGCTAGTTTCACAGCACTTAAATTTCATACAAAGAAAGACCCATTAGTAACTGCCTTTATCAGGAAATCTCAAGTTCAGAAATTTTAATAAGCTTTAGCTTTTGTAAGATCCCCTAACTTTAATTAGTATTTCATGAGCCAAATAGATGACTCTTATTTAAGGAGACAGTGAAGTAAAACAGTAGTTTTCTCCAATGGAAATTCATTTCTTTGATCCTAAGGTCCAGTGAACAATGAAATATATTTTTATTTTTACTTTTACTTAGACTACAATGGGAATTAGACTGAAGAGGTGGAAAAACATACTTAGTAAACATCCATATATTTAAAACAATATTTTAAATTAGGAAGTTGTATTGATTAACTGAACCAATACACCTTAGTCTTCATGTAAGAATTTCAATCTATTTCATGAAGTACTACGTCATCTCAATGCCTCCTTAGATGGAATGTTGTGAGTCCTGCAGAGGTTTTGTTAAAGGGCTCCTATTAATTCTGTCTGATTACCACTGAATGTTATAATCAGAATCATATTTTTGAATGAATAACATGCAGTTTCAGAGCCTATGAAACAGTGTTTGGTTTGTGTGTCTTCATCAACATCAATCCAAGCTGCAAGATACTTATTAAACCATACAGTTTGGTTTAAATGAATCTTATAAAATGTGAATTTCTCATTTCTGTCTTCTAGCTAATTTGACTTTCAGACAAACTATCATACAGAGAATTTGTAAGTATTGAAAACATGGCAGAGCTCTCATTGTGTACAGATCTTTCCATTTAGTGTATATCTCCTGTACATCTTTAAGACGCTGTTAGAAACTGATTTCACATAGACTGCAATCAGCTCTTTGAAATTGTAGTGTTTGTGACAGAATAAACTCCATTAACTTGTTTTATTAGTACTGTGTGCAGTCAGGAGGAGCAATGCTGCAGAACATGATGAAATGACTAACAGTCTTCATCAGTGCACAGCAGAATGTTTTCTCCTTGCACAGAATATATAATTATTGCTCACATAAACAGGTACATTTTTTTTTTCATTTCTCAAGTAATACTGAGAAGTATAAGCCTCTTACTCATGGGAGGAATAAAAAGTAAATTAAGCTTTTCCCCCTCCACCTCTTCACTCCAATTTGTTACCATGATGCTGCCGTAATTTTTATCTACGTTATAGAGAAAGATTCATCAAATAAAAGAACAGTTCTTATTCAATTGGTTACTAAAGTGACAGAACAGTTTGACAAAGCCAAAGGAACAGGAGAATGAAAAGATTTACTAACCAACTGACTCCCAGAGGCCCATTAGTCAAATCTTGTCTAAAGCTTGTACACAAGGTAAGCTGTAAAGAGGAGTAAATAAAAGCAGGATGAATCCAGCAGAAGAAAGTAGAGTTTACATTTTGCATGTAAATATGAGACATATCACTGAATCACTGTGCATTTCAGAATCAGGTATTATATACTGCAGATGGCACAGCTGCCAGTACTTGCTTGAAGAGAGAAGTATTCTCTTCCAGAATAACTCATAGAGCATTAAACACTTCAAAAACATAAACAAGTTTTTCTCTTCTACTTGGCCTCCATTTTCTGCTGTCTTTTTGCTTTGCTCATGTAAGATGAAAGCCAAGATCTGTTTGGGACTTCCAATGGAAACTTCAGGGATATTACATTTTAGCCTAACAAAATATAGGAAACATGAAGGTGAGCAATCAAAGGAAGTTATTGAAAGGAAAAGCCAGTACAAATGTACATTTATGAGACCCAAGGAGACAAGAAACAAACATACAAACATCAACAACAGCAAACAACATACACACACAAATTCAGTGCAGTTTATTTCTTTGTTAACAAGAATGAGTTTATGATTTGCAGATTGAATATAACTAAGCAGAGTGGCATTTTTCCTAACAGTAACTTGTAGATTCACCTTTCTACAGGATAAAAGTTCCTTTTTTGTTATAACAGTGATTGTTCTTGCTATCAGAGCTAAGGGTCTGTCAGCATTTTCATTATACATATCCCTGTATTCAGGGTCTTGTAGTTTGGTCATAAAAAGTCACAGCATGTTGAAATTTGAAATGAGGTTAAAGTCTGAGTGTTTTGTTTGTTTGCTTGTTTGTTTTGTTTTGTTTGTTTGTTTGTTTTGTTCATTTTGCATTAGTATTATTGTTGTTTTTATTGTAAGAACAAGGAATATTCTCATATTTACTGTCTTCCAATTCAGCTGTAAATTGTACCATGCTCATTTTTTTGCTCTACATACCACACTGTATAGGTAAGTATATGTATGTACACATATGCACATTGTTACCAGTACAGCAGATTAGATACATGAAACTGTGTATTCTTGAGTAACAATAAAATGTTTTTGTTGGTGGTGTTTTTTTTTTCCTATGCCTAACAGCTATTAATATAATTTTTGGTAAATGATTCAGTATGTGAATCTATAATATGCAAATGAAATGCATGTTTTAAGGTCAGTATTCTGTAGGTCACACTAGAGTAAAAGTTAAACCCATAAAGGGTCAGAAATTAAGTGTTATGACTGAAATTCTGTCCTTCAAGGACAACAGTACACGTTTTGCTCAGCACAGTAATGTGAAAGTTCATAGGGTGAAGAGCCTTGATCAACAGGCATAAGCTTTTAAAAACATTTGAAAATCATGCTCTCAGAGGCACACTGCTGGAATAGGTCTCCTGACTACAAAATGACATCCTTGTAACTCTAGCAACATGGAAAGAAAACGTATAGGAACTTCACTTATACTAACAGTTAATAATTATATCTCTGACAAGACAAACATCTAACCTGAGAAGACCAAAATGTTGCAGATGAACAGACTGATCTCATACCCTAACTGTTCTCCTCTTTCTTCTCTTATTTCCATTTCCATTTCCATTTCCAATGACTTCTTTCATGTCTCTCAGAAAAACAAACAAAAAAAGAACCAAGATGCTCCAACCTTTTTTGATCTTGCTTCAGTTCTTCCAAAGTTTAACAATGGACCTTTTTGCCACTGTAAAACTTCTTGCTCCTTCTAACTGCTATTACCAAAATCTGACCCCATTTCTCTTTACCATTGTACTGAATCCTTATTTTCTCACAACCAAAATTTCCTTCCCATCACCATCAGACTTTCAAACATATTCTCTGAAAAAACTCCAGTATCATCTTTAATCAGTGAATTCTAGCTATTATAAACTAAACTTAATATCTATTTCAAATGACTTATTGCTAATGATTTTTTTTTTTCCAGTAACAGTTGTCATTTAGGAAAGAACGACATAGTGACACTCTTACAATGAAAGTCAGCTGTTGTCAGTTTAAATGCTTCAGGTGACAGACATATGAGTAACCTATTATCAATTCATGATTCAAAAAGAAGATTATTGTTAATGTAGATTCTCCACCTAATAGATTTACTTAACCTGAAAGAAACTTCAGATCTGTAAGCATTAGAACATTACCATTGGAAGGGCAGACATGGTTGGAAATATTTCCTTCTTAAAGCCTACATAGAAACCAACAAACAGATAAATAGTTTTAAAAACAAGTTACTAGTACCTCATGTAAAAAAGAAAAACACCATTGCCTATTTTTCTACACTTGATTTGGCACATCTAGCTGTGATGCAATGGTAAGTACAGAGAACACCTCACATTGGTGCATATTATTAAGAACACCTTAATTGGTGCATATTACTGAGCATAATTTCAGTGTGGAGTTTTGAATTGTACATATCTGTCTTTTTCATTATGTCTTCCTGTATCAAACCTGTTTTCAGAGCTCACTTGGAGGATGAACAGGTATCATGCATCTGACTTTGCCAGCAATTCCTTGCACTTCTCTCTTCTGGACATCAGTCCACTTCCTCCTTATTGTAACAGGGGAATTGGTGGTAACCTGTTAGGAGAATCATTGCTCACTTAAAGTGGCTTACATATCATAATGCACTTTGCAAGCAATAACTCTTCTTCATCTTTGAGATCTTGCAGTGCAAATTTAGGAGTCATTCACTTCACATGCAGTGTGACATCCATCATTACAGTTGTGCTAGTCCTCTCAAACTTTATTCTCAGGGAAGTTAGAATGTTTTGCATTTTGCTAAGAGGGGTCATCTTGTCAGAGTTTTTTTTCCTGCCTTTGGGATGTCTCTTCGTCAAACTTTCTCTACATTGGACCTACCAATCTATTTACTGAGATGCCATTTATTTCCCCCATTGCAGAAACACTGACCCAAGAAGTCACAAGCTATAGATTGGCAGAGTGCTTTAGGCTTGAAAGAACATTCATTGGTATCCAGTGAAATCCTTTTTTCACAGAACAGCACCAGTATGTCAGCTAGCTCAAGGCCACTCCTTAGACCCACAATCATCCCATTCTAGGCTGTGACTGGAAAAGGGCATACATGGCAATTTCAGTGAAATTTTTGTCTGTAGCTCCTTATCCTTTTGTCAAGCTCTTCTAGGAAGGGTCTGACAAAATCCTCGCTATACTCTCTAGAAGCTTAAAAATAGCAATTAGAAGGCTATCCTTACATTCTTCTTCTCAAGTCTGATCAAACACAGTTCTTCCAACTCTATATGCTATGCAAGTTCAGTCTCCAAATCACCCTTTTCTTCTGTCAATGTCTTCCTTCTATTGGAAATGTCAGCTGTTTTCTGTGCAGTTCTTTGTACAGCAGTGTTGGGCACCTTGGCTATCCTGACTCTAATCTCAGGAGCACAGTGTGTAGATACCTGAGCTACTGGAAGAGACCAGTCTTAGACTATCAAAGTTGTCTCAATTAAATCCTCTGTCACTTTGCATGTAATATCCATGCTTTGCTTGACAACTAATAATTCCTGCCTTAAGCAATGAACAATATAAAAAAAGCTCTACATCATGAAAGAAATAGAGCAACTGCTGCTGACCACTTTGTGAAATATTCTGAGGCCAAATATCATATTATGTGTTAACTGATTGTATCAATCAGTATCTCATAAGAATGCACAATGGACTACTGCTGAAATTCATATGAGAAATATATTGAATTTCCTTTAGTTGACTCCCATGTACAATATTCTATTGCAAATTTAAATAATTATAATATATGTTTGTAAATAATCTGCCTTTTTAATCTAAGTGTTTTGAGAAGTTCCACAAAAATCACAACTGTTTGCAGAGAAATTGTTGGCTTAGTTCCCCATGTTAAAACTCACTGGTCAACTGAAATAGTTTTTTTTTGTTTTTTTTTCTATTAAATGGATGATAAAATGCTTTGTTATCACAGATTGATGCTTTGAAGGTATTCTATTTTATTTCCTATTGGAGTACAGCAGAATCTCTCCACAGTAGGTCCTGACTGACCAAAGTTGCCACACGAATGTGCAGATGAAGTAAAAGATTGTGTTTGGTGAGTAGTTTCTGGAAGTACATGGGTAGAGTAGACAAAGGTTGTGTGGACTCTTTCAGAAATCTCTTCCTCGCATTCTGATCCACCATTTTTATTTTTTCTTTAAGTTGAACCTAGCAGATAGATTTCATGATCATCCTACAGATGGTACTATATTGTAACCAGTTCAGTAAATTTTAGAACACACATCTATTTTCTTCTTGAAGAATAGTACTGTATTCCAGTGACTGTTCTAGTAATAGAATTAATTTTTCTACAGAATGTAGGAAGAAATAAATAAAATTTCATATCCAATGAAGTCTTTGACGTTGCCATATGTACATGACAGATCACTTTACATGAAAATTATCCACACTAATTTAAGAACATTCATATTCATGCACTGAACTTCTCCAAACCTGAGAAAGTTTCTAACATTTATCAACAAAAATAAATAAATGAATAATTAGTCTATATTGAGACTTTCAGAAAAATTAGGCATGACAGGCCAAAGAGCACAAAAGTATACAATCATTACATCATTGCATACTGAGTCACATGCAGAATGATTAAGTAAGTGGCAAAAAAATATTAAGTGATGCAGGAGAACTTTGTATGTCAAAGTCTAAACAAGTTCCCTAACAGTAATTTTGTGAGTCCAGTTTGCCATTTGCAATAATTAATTTCCTAGAAATAGCAGAAAAAAACATTATGAATCTGGTAATATTAACTAATAATAACAGGTGAAACACAAATATGAAATCACTGCACTGGGCTCCAGAGTATGTTGGTTATACTGTAGTAAATATCCTCTATTTGCAGAGGTATTGATTACACTTCCAAAATGAGATGATTTGCATGAATACATTCTGGGAAATAAGAATTTAAATTTCTAGTATAGAACTTCATCTGATGAATATGGATAACAGCTCATTGATTGCATCTAATTCTCATCAGCTAAGACTTTGACCCTTCGTATTTACTGCAGTGAAGATGCAATCTCCTATTAAAAAAAAAAAAAAAAAAGATACTCCTTGCAACAATTTCCAACTCTTAAATCAAGGTCAAATATGTTTTGAACCAACTTCTAATTTAGAATGATGAATAAATTCAACTGATTTTTTACTCCACTGTCTCAATTCTCAATCCTTCTCTGTAGAATAGAAAATATTTAGTGTCATTCCTCTGTGGCCAAAGACTTTACTCCATTATTAATAAAAACTGGACACTGTTGCTCCTGTCTCCATTGAATAATATATTTCTCACTGCATAATACAATTACGTTCAGTAGGAGGAATTTAGTCATCTAAACATAAAGATGGAAAGAATTAACTGATTCTACTTGAGTGAATTTTTTTGATTCCTATATATACGTATAACTAAAGCAGCATAATTGCATGAACATGCAGATGTTGGTAGAGATTTTGTGAAGACTCATGTAGCTGCGAGTACCAAAACCCTTTTTAAAAACCAAATTGAGACCAACTAAGAAAACTAATAACTGTCTATATAGTTTGGAATATCATTATGGTAAGAATCTTATCAGAATTGAGCTTTTCTAGTAAGCAACCTTTATTCTTATAATAGCTTAAAAATTTGATGAGGTTTTTTCTCATATAAGAAAATTCAGTCCATTCTACTGAGGCAGACCTCCCGTACCAGTTCCAGCAAATTTCTTTAGGATTCAAAATGAAACTCATGGATAAAATACATGGCATTGTAATTTTAGTACTATGTTGCTTTTCCTATTAAGAAGTTTCCAGGTTTGGTCTGTTCCTCATAACATTCAAATTTTTCTTGAAATGATCATACACCATTTTTTATTTAGGATTAGATACAACGCAGTTGGATACATCATCTATAACTATTATAGATACTATCGTCTATAACTACATCTATATAACTTTGTTAACTAAGGTATAACTCAGATATCTATAATGTAGCAAACAGCCCAGTAATCTTGTTATTGCTTACAGTATTCAGAGTTCTTACTCTACCACATCTATTCCCACTCCACCTCCTGTTCCCCCACCTGAGAGGTAATTTTACTATTCAAGTTAAGAAAAAAAGTTTATCTTCTCCTTACTGCCTATTTCTGTACTTGGGCCTTTCTAGCACAAATTAATTCATAAAACATATTCAGAGCTTGCCTAACACAGCATTTAGCAACATCAGCTTCATCTGAGCCAAGAAACAGCCATACTTTAGGTAAGTGCCTACAGATTGTAGTGTTTGCACAGAGAGTGAAAGACAGTTATTTCAGTCCTTTTAAGCCAGAAAGAGTTCAAACCTACACATTCCAGACTACAATAAAGGACATAGCTATTTTAAGAGGCCATGTAGCATGTCTTACCTTCTTCAACTGACTCAAGAAATGACACACTTCATATCAGGGATACAATAAAAGGAACAGAAGCCATCCAAAAGGATCTGGACAGGTTTGAGGAATGTGCATACATGAACCTAATGAGGTTCAACAAGGAGAACTGCAAGACACTGTATCTATATTGGAACAATTCCAGTTTTGTGTGCAGACCAGTAGAAGAACTCACTGAGAGCAGTCATGCGGAGAAGGACTTCTGGGCTCTAGTGGACAAGAAGCTGGACATGAGCCAGCAGTGTGCGCCTGGTAGCCCAGAAGGACAATTGTATCCTGGCTGCATCAAAAGAAGTGTGGCCACCAGAGCAAGGGAGGCAATTGTATCTTTCTACTCTGTCCTCTTGGGACACCATCTGGTACTGTGTCCATGCCTAGGGCCCTTACCACAAGAAATATGTGGAGTTTTTGGAAAGAGTCCAGAAGAGGGCCACGAAGATGATGAAATAATCTCTCCAGGGATGAAAGGTTGAGGGATTTGGGCTTGTTCAACCTGGAAATGAGAAAGCTCTGAGGTGATCTCATTGCAGCATTCCAGTACTTGAAGGGAGCTTATAAGTAAGAGGGATAACATCTCCTTACACAGCCTGACAGTGATAGGAAGAAGAGGAATGGTTTTATACTAAAAGAGGGGATATCTGGATTAAATATTAGGGGATCTATCTATCTATCTATCTATCTATCTATCTATCTATCTATCTATCTATCTATCTATCTATCTATCTATCTATCTATCTATCATTTATTTTCAGAGTGGTGAGATGCTGGAACATGTTGCCCAAAGAAGCTGCAGATGCCCCACCCCCAGAGGCATTCAAGGCCAGGTTGAATGGGGTCCTGGGCAGCTTGATCTAGTGACTGATAACCCTTTCCATGGCAGGGGGGTTGGAACTAGATGATCTTTATAGTCTTTAGCCTTTAAAAAGGCGACCAATTAGTTAAAAAAATCCTACAAATTCTGGTCTCCACTCCAAGGACTCTTTATGAATGTATTACAGGATAATTAGGTAAAATGAAAAGAAAATGCTACCACTGCTGTCAACAGCTTTCATGGTCTTACTCAGTTCTGGCAACAAAAAAATGTGCCCTTTCCTGTCAGTGAATCTTATGCTTCTTCCCACGTGATACCATCATTTTAACAAAGGGCTGTAGTATTTCAGAGCAGAATAGTCCTAGAAGGGAACATAGATAAGCATTACAGGACGTATGAAAGGGAGCGCAGCATGAAAGATTTGTGAAGTATCCTTCAGCTTTATGAGACTACAAGGCTCCAAATTAGATACTTACGTTTACTGGGGCATATTGAAATTCAGGAAAAATATGAACCATTTTGAAGGAAACTGGAGGGAGTGAACGGAATGGGAAAGGGACAGATGGAGTGATCAAACAATCAGAAATGCATGACCTGTAATGGAAGACTGAGGTTGTTCATTTCTGCAAAGAGAATACTGTGGGATACCTGGTAGCACTCTTCAAATATTAAGAATTGGCCATCTAAGAATGTTTCTTCCAGATCAATTTATATTATTTTGATTGGATGTGATTCAATTTTGATTTGGGACTGAGTTAAACATTAATAGGGTATAAAAACTGAAACCTGCTACTAAGACCCAAACATGAAGGTGATTCTATCCAAATTGTACAATAAATAACATAGCATGTTTTTTGTTTGCATTTAATGAACACAGGATAAGTAAGAAGCAAAGCTACATTTTTTTTTCTCTTGCATAAAATTTCTCTCTCCATTTAGAAGAAACTTTTTGTGGAATACCCATATTGAGTTCTAGAAGTTAAAATTTACTATTACTTTCTGCATCAGATCTGGAGAGATGGTGCTAGCACCTTCAAATAAGGCAAAACAGTAACATTCATGCAATGACAAAAAGCCAGGCTATTATAAAATGAACACCGACCTATTAAAAATTAGTCTGATCTTTAAAAATTTCCAGCATAGCAACAGTAATATTATTAAAAATGGAAGAATCCTGACAAGTATTCATTAAAATTTGCATATGTGAGTAAGAATGCACTTAATTACAAATTACATTCTACAAATTATTTAGAAGCTGTAGGTCACAGCAACAAAGAAGATAGCTACAAAGACAAACGATTTTGAAGAATTTTCAAATGCAAATGTTTCTAACAACAGATTGGAAAAGCTGCAAGATCTTTCCAAAAACAAATGATTTAAAAGAGCAAATAAGGTTCAGAAATGATAAAGATCATCATATAAGAATTTACTAAAGGAAATACAATATTAGCTCACTTAGAGCAGACTGAATTTTTGTATGTAGAAGTACATGTTAAAAAATAGTTTCACTTGAAGCAAAAGTAGCATATTCGAATGAGGAAGTCATGACAATTTTCAGGTGTAATATATTTCAGGGATTATGTAATATTCAAATTTGTCTTTTCTTTCAGCCATCAACACTGTTACTTAGATGCTCCACCATTCCAAAGCAGAACTCCATGGCCTTCTGTCTCACTACCAACCTAAATGAGCTTGGAGGAATTCATTCCCCTACTGAAATCTTTTCTTCAAGAAACTGAAGATGGAAACTAGGAGAAGAACAAGTGAAGTCTAGGATGAAAAAAAAAAAAAAAGGAGAATCTTGAAGATGGAGTAGTGCTAAATCCTGGGAGTGCCAGGTCAAAGTGGTCTGAGGGGAGAGTGATGAGAGAGAAAAGGAAAATGAGAAAGACAAGAGAGAGAAGACAGTTCAATGGTGCACGTGGTCAACTTCACCTTCCACTCAGTTCAGATGAGATACTAAGTACTTAATGTAGTGAAGGTACTAAAGTACTCAAGTAGGAAAGAAAAAGCACAGATATTTTTCTTGCCTATTGCTTTAAAGCAGGGAAGATCCATTCACTACTGTAGGAAAGAATATTTTCATTTTCTTTATCATCTTCAGGAAGAAGAAATGCCACCCTTCCACTATCACTGTTCAGTCACTATCACCAATTTTTTTTTCTAGAGTGAAGGATTTTTGCATGGCAATCCATGGAGACCATGAAGATCGATTGTTCTTCTGTTCCTCATTCTGTAGCTGCCACAGTCAGAAATGCTCTGTATTATTGCATGATTTCACATACATTTATTGTTCACTGTTGTCATTATAGACAACTATCCAAATATTGATTCTGCCCTTAATAGACTGCTCAATTCAAAATGCAGTTAACATCTTTAGAAGCCCCAAATACGTATCTAAAGACAAGTAAATGGAACCATTTTTCCTGTGTAACTACAGACAAAAAGTGACAAAAAATGTGATTACTGCTAGTTAATGAATATTTTCAGTATTTTTCACTCCTTTTTCTTTGATGCATCTGTACAGTGCATAATTGGAAAAGTTTTCACAGCCCAGTACTATCATGCTTCTATTATTTATTATTGTTACCAGCAGTAAAATAAGATGTCCAAATTACACTTCACTTGCAAAACTTTCAGAACTGATCTTACAAGACAGGTACATAAAGCAAGAACATTTGGATGTAGCCAGGAAAGGTATTCGTTTAGCATTTTCACTAGGCTCTTTGGTTCTCTTACTATAGAGCATACACAGCCTCGAGGGTGATCTTGAATGTTATCTCTGCAGCTGAGTGATTTTTGGAGGTCTCACTGAATATAAGGGTCATAACCCTGAGTCCATTCTTATCTGTTTTAATAAAAAATGACAATGAACTGTGCAATCCTCCATTGTACCCTCAAGCAAAATGAAGGTGAATGTCACTCCTGTCTGTACAGACGAGTCTAATTGCAGTATTAGGGTCTAGAGCATGAAAATTCACTCCATTGAGGGTTTTAACTATGTCTGTGGAAGCACTGGAGTTCAACTTTGCACATTCCTGGCCTTACTAAGTTTTATCAAGGACATCAAGGAGTTTTTTTGCTGTTACAAACTGGATTGTGCATACTGTTTGGAGCTCAGCTCTATAACAGGACATTCAGCAATGATTTATTTCTATATAATTGGAATTCTTTTTTTCCTGTCTCTCAGAAAAACACAAATACACTGTGGAGTATACGATATACTGAAAGATAGCACCAAGTGCACCTTCAGCAACTTTACGGGCAGCAGAAATGGGGAGGAATGGATAATGCAACAGCTGTTTTTTCTGCCTTTCATAGAGAACATTCCCCCCAGAAAAAAAAAACAGGAAAATGTCAGTTGGGAATCTTGTGAAGTTCAACACAGGCAAATGATAAATCTTGCTCATGGGGAAGAGTAGCTTCATATTTCTTGACTTTAGAGTACCAGCTGCACTTCCTATCAAATACTGTTTCTGGGCAGGTGGGTCTTGCATGATGATTGTACTAATCCTTCCTCAGACTTTCTCTTTCCAACTCTTTAGCTGTGGGGTGTGGTCAGTCTGTGAGATCAAGCAGAAGATTTTAGCAATCATCTTTTAGGAGGGAAGCCTGTGTGTCAGGGGAGTTCCTACTTTAGCTTCTGCAATAAATCTTAAGCAATCTTCATGTCAAGATGCCACCTCTCACAAAGGTGACAGTTACTATTAGCAAGATCTCATCTCCATAGCTGTACCTATGTGAATAGCATGGGTTTCAGCCTGTGGCTGATCTAAACTCAGCTGAAACTCACACTGAGTAGCATCATCCCTATAAGAAGAGCTTTGGTTCCCATCCCTCTCTGAGCTCAGGATTATTCTTCAAATGATGAACATGCTGTAGGACTGCATATGTCGTCTTTCCAACTGAAGATTAGCACAAACAGCCAGGAAAGCAAACCTCATAGGATATAATAGTAAGCAATCAAGAAGAGATTTAGAATAAGAGAAAAGTGAAAAGATCTAAGGCTGTAGATATTATCATTTTCTAAGACTTTATGTCTGTGCCCTATATGTGAGAATCAGATTTCTCCCTCCATGCCCTTCCTCTGATCCCAGGACCAACATTCAAGTATGAACCGAGGCTTGCCACAGCTGGAAAGGTGGCAGGTGGTAAGCATTGTATATTACTTGTTTAGAAAACATATATTTTTATCATTACTATTGTTTTTGTCTTCATTTTCTATTTTAGCAAATAATCTTATTTCATCCTATGAGTTTAAACTCATTTTTTTTTTTTAATCTATCCTCCATCCCACTGCAAAGGGGGGGGAGTGAGCAAACAGCTGAGTAATGTTTTATTCTTTGCCAAGATAAACCACAGGTCCAAAGCATCTAAGGCCCTTTTCTCACCACTTCTCTTAATGTGCCAGTTATACACATTGACAGTTACAGGTATGAGAAGACCCCAGGCTTTCTCTGGATGAACACACAGCAGTATGCAGAACTTTAAGAAACATGAGAGTTGCACAGCAAACTGAGTGTGTTGCTTTTTGTGTTTGTTGTTGATGTCGTAACTGTTTGTTTTTTGTTTGTTTTCTTGACTTTTTAAAATTATTGTTTATTAAGAGAGTCATTTAAAATACTTACTCAAAATATAGACAAACAGATAAAGTCATCATTAGGTGCACTGAGGAATTTGTTTCATAATGACACAAGAACAATGACTGTTCCTTGCTGATATAAACTTCTGATAAAAGCTCAAAGACTGAAAACGAACACACTGAAGAATATTTAAATAAACATTTTTACTTGAATCTTATTTGTTTTTAAAGTATCCAATATTGTTGAGATTGAATGAAGTCCAAATACTACAATAAATTTTGTTTTTAATTTTACAAGCTGTAAGTATCCAGTCCTTCTAATCAAGAATTTAAATATATGAAAATTATGAAAAAAGAGTAGGCAGCTGTTCTCTAACTCTGCTCAATCTGATTTGCTAATCCAAGATGAGGAAAAAAATCCAAAAAAATAATTGAGTCTGTTGTCAAGCAGAATGAAAATCAAGCATTAGCACATCATTACTGTAGAAATCGTGAGCTACAAGTAAATGAAAAAAAAAGAAACCTTAATAAAGGTGAATGAAAAATGGACATCAAAGACTTTTCACTTCTTCTGTTTACTGATTCCTTAATGGTTGCAATCCTACGGGATCACTACCAGGAAATAGAGAAGTGTGACAGTGTTTTGTCAAACAATTACTGTGTAAGTGGTTATAGAGATAAGATTATAGTAAACAGGGACATTGCAATCCATTACTTACAAGAGTAACTTGTTATGCTTCTTCTTGGATCTCAATTCCTCAGGGAATAAAAAAAAAGCTTCCTTTATCCTGTAAATTAAAAAAAGATATGTAATAATAAATCAGCAAAAATTCCCCACCCATGAAGCTGCAGAAAGATTCACTGGTATTTTACCTGCCTGCAATATCATATTATTCCCTAAATTTCCATAATGCCTATTAAAAAAAAACTTTGATATAACCTCGCTAAGAGTTTTATAGACAGAAACTGGAAGATGTTCAGATGAAACTCTTTTAAATCTAATGTTCAGTGTGGTAACTAGAAGTAAATGACAAATTGTGGTTGATTACTTGAGTCCCTGAAAGTGCTAATTTCAACAAGGTTGATGAAAGGATTTTACTTGATATCTATCCTTTTTTTTTTTTAATCCATTTGGCGAAAACAATCATTTAAGTGAAAGTCAGAAAGACGGTTTAACTATATAAAATTTAGACCAATAAGAAAGAATCAATGTGCCTAAAACATACTATATTAATGTAACACAGAACTTTTTTGGCACTTACAGAGATAATGGAGAGTAATAGGAGACTGATTCATTTTAATTTTCAGTCTTACTTCATGGCCTACATGAACACAGGATCTGTTGCTTTTTGGATATGTGTGTTTCTCTCTGGACATGTGTGGTTGTGAAGGGAGTCTAATTGAACAAAACAACTTTTGTTCTTTTGTCTGATGCCTCAGGGTAAGTGTGATACACATATAATTTTTTGAAAAGTACACTATTAAAGAAAAGCAATCCACACTGACTAAGGATCCCAACTGTTCTCACTGCTTCCTTGTGTACTGAGCTAACATTCACCACATATTACGTTTTGGACTGTCCTAGCTATGTGCCTCCAACTAGTTGGAGTAGGCCAACATTAACATTATAGGCCGTGAATCATCTTCAGATAATGGAACTCAGAGCCAATGGTCAGTTCCTGGCTCTAATTTATGCATCACAGTAATTAAAACTCAGTTTTTAAGGGTTTAAATCAGATTTATGAGTTACATTTTTTTTTTTAAATCACTTTCATCCTTCTCTGTCTCAGTTGGGAAATCTGGAGGCATAGTAAGCAGGTTATAAACTTATAAATTCTAGTTCAGCATCTGAGGTTATACGGACTGGTAACACTAAGCCCTGGTATGACTACAGCTCCTGAAGACATCTCAGTGTTGAAGTTAGCAGCTGTTACACTGCATCTAATATCTCAGAGTACTACATAGGCACAAATCTTCCAACTGGAAGCACAGTTAGTCTTGAGAAAACTCAAATCTGTCTCACTAAAGTTAACGTGAATTTAGAACAAGGCTGTCTCTACATCTACCACAGCAGTAATGTACCTTACTTTTCAATACACAGTTTCACTCATGTGGAAATATAAATACACAAAACTTTGCCAGTCATTAAAGACAAGAATAGAATACAGAAACCCTTAGTCTGTCCCTTTATCCATGTTGTACATTACCTGAGATGCGCTTTAGTGACAGGTGAAAGAGGCACATTTTCATTTATGAGTAACTGTAATCAGAGGACACCACAAATAGCCTAAGATGCTGTTTATGTCCTGAGAGCTCACATGTCATTGCAGTAACTGTCAAACCATGGCATTTGTATTTCATAAAGTAGAAAAAAAAATGAAAAATAAAAAGCTAACTCTTTACACCAGAGGACAAAACATTTCTCTTGCTCTCTTCCAAAAATCACACAGCTTCTACACCCCAAATAAAGGGAGCTGGGGAGAGAAGGAAATCTAATGGTGAATGTCTGCTGTGCTTACCTGGGGTCTGCTGCAGATGAAATCAGACATACTCAACACAGATTATATTTAAAGTTGTTCTTATGTATTTAAAACTAAAAATATCACCTGGGTATAGATATTTTATTATCAGCCAGATTCTTTAGACAATTTTCAATTACATTTCTGAATTTTTATTGTATGTTAATGGATCATATTAATTAAAACAGACCGCAATGCAATAATAATGATTAATTCAACCCAGGGTACCTTAAACTGAGATTTTATGAGAGGTGAAATTCTCTGTGGATCTCTAATTTGCATCTGCAGCACAGGTAACTACACTTCTGGATGGCAATTTCACCCAAACCAATACACAAGCATGGAACCAGGAAGGGAATGGTGTCAAGAGACAGGAGTGAAAAACAGTGTACTGAGGTGTTGAGAGGCAGAAGCTTTCATCAGTCTCAGTGGATAAACACATGTATCCTCACCTGATAATATACACAGTTTTTAGAAAGCAGAACACAAAATCTGGCACAATCAACTATTGGTGAAGAATATTTGCTGAGAAATAAATACACTCTGAATGTATCAATCCTTACTTCCCCCGGAAAGGAATAGCCCCTCATGCTGTTAGTCTTTTTTTCATTCATGAGTAATAGGTAGTTAATGGAAATCTTAGTACAAAAAATGAAAAAGTGAAGGTGATAAATCTGTTCACTTAGACAATAATCATATAACAGTATGGCCAGTTAGTTTAATTTATGGACGCCACTCTCCCTGGAAATCTTTAGTACAAAGACACAAAAAAAAAAAAAAAAAAAAAGGAGGGGGAGGAGACTAGGAATGAAAACATGAAAATTGGTGCAGGGCATTTCTTACCCACCAGAACTGTTAAATGGAAGAAAAACACTACTTACCATTTTACTGCTGCAAAGGAGTGTTTTACAGTTGCTGGAGTTTTCCATAGAATCATAGAATTGCTCAGGCTGGAAAAGACCTTCACAATCATCAAGTACAACCTCAACTTAGCCATACTACCCTAACTCTAACAACCCACTGATAAATTATGTCCCTGAGCACCATATCCAGATGGTTTTTAAGCACATTCAGGGATGGTGACTCAACCACCTCCCTGGGGAGCCTATTCCAGTGCTCAACAACCTTTTCTGTAAACACGTTTTTCCTGATATCCAACCTAAACCTCCCCTGGCTCAACTTGAGGCCCTTTCCCCTTCACCTGTCACCAGTGAGAAGGAACCAACCTCACTCTCATTGCATTCACCTTTCAGGTATTTGAAGAGTGCAATAAGGTCTCCCCTCAGCCTCCTCTTCCCAGACTAAACAGCCTCAGTTCCTTCAGTTGTTCCTCATAAGCATATTCTCCAAGCCCTTCACAAGCTTTGTTGCCCTTCTTTGGACCTGCTCCAGCACATCAGTGTCCAAAACTGAGCACAGTACTTGAGGTGGAACCTCACCAGTGCTGAGTGCAGGAGAGGATTACTTCCCTAGTCCTGCTCACCACACCATTCCTGATACAGGTCAGGATGCCATTGGCCTTCTTGGCCGCCCAGGCACACCAATGGCTGATATTCAGCTGACTGTGCATCAGTACACTGAGTTCTCTTTCTGTCAGTCAGCTTTCTATCCACTCCACTCCACGCTTGAAAGCTTGCCTGGGCTTGTTGTGACTAAAATAGGGAGGAATAATTGCATGCATCGGTACAGGTTGGGGGATGACCTGCTGGAGAGGACTTCTGAGAAGAGGGACCTGGCTGTCCTGGGATGACAGGTTGACCATGAGCCAGCAGTGTGCCCTGGTGGCCAAGAAGGCCAATGGGATCCTGGGGTGCATTAAAAAGAGAGTGGCCAGCAGGTCAAGGAAGGCGATCCATTCTCCTCTGCCCCGGTGAGGCCTCACCTGGAGTATTGTGTCCAGTTCTGGGCTCCCCGATAAAAAAAGACAGGGATCTCCTTGAAGGAGTTCTGGGGAGGGCTACAAAGATGATAAAAGGCCTGAACACCTCTCTTATGAGGAAAGGTTGAGAGACCTGGGTATGCTCAGCCTTAAAAAAAGAAGACTCAGAGAGGATATGATCCACGTCCATTAATTTCAAAGGGACGAGGCCAGACTCTTTCTCAGCAGTGTGTGGTAATAGGACAAGGGATAATGATCACAAACTGATGCAGTAAGGGTGACAGAGTGCTGGAACAGGTTGCCCAGAGAGGTTGTGTTGTCTCCTTATCTGGAGATGTTCAAGACCTGCCTCAACACCTACCAGTGCAACATGGTCTATGGAGCTTGCTTTTGCAGGGGGTTGGACTAGATAATCTCTAGAGGATCAGTCAAACCCCTACAATTCTGTGATTCTGTGACTCTGTGATTCTGTGATTCTGTGAAAATGCAAGAACTGACAGTTTACCTTGGCTCTTTGATCAAGTCTATCCAGTTCCCTCTGTAGTGCCTTTCTACCCTCCAGCAGTCAACTCTACTTTCTTCAAGGGCTCACCTCCAGTTTCCTGCTAGAATTTTCACACTAAAAGCGTGAATTGCTCAAATTAAACGTGCTATGCCTTTCTGCTTTGCTTCTTTTTTTTTTCTCTTCTGGTGGGAAGTAACATATTTGGACACCTGTAGTCACAAGAGATTACTAATCCATAAACATATAATTGGTCTCTTGCAACCTCTTAACCTGTGATGACAATTACAATGACTGACGCACACTTGCATGACTCTTAAAATTAAATTTAAGTTGTTCTCCTTATTTATGTAAACAGCTCTTATTTTCTTACTGTTTGGATAACATCCATCTCTTTGCAGCTGGTAACACTACGTATTGTACTTAAATGTCTTGCAAATCCTTCAGCAATTAACAATGACTAAGCTCTAGTTTCCAGTAAAAAATGTATTATGTATCTCAGAGTGTTGAATGCAGTGTTCATTTCTAACAGGAGAGACCATGGGCATGAAGTAAAACTTTCAGTTATCTACAGGATTTTCATCCTCTTGTTCTTATTTCTGTCTTCATTCGGACTAGCCTGCTCTAAAACAATTTGTACTATCTATTCGGCTTAGTTTTTTATGAGATAGAGAAAATTGATTGCTATACACCAAGCAAAAGGAAAGTATTTCCCGTCAGTGCTACTTTTGGTGTGGCCAAAATGAATTTAAAAAAAAATAAAATGATGATGTGAAAGATGAGAAGGATATTTTTTCTCTTTGTTTGGAAATAATGCTTCTAAATCAAGTTTTCAACCTTTTTGAGTCATGTTTGGGTAGGTGCCCTTAGATCTTCTCTGCTGCAAGCAAATAAAGTTTATGTAAAACAGACTGTCTACAGAAAACTCTACAAACTTCTTTGATGTTGTATAATTGGCTAAAAGGAAAATAGATTCAAGCAGTAAATTTTTAAGATGTGGTTTCTAATGAAATCTGATGAAACGTGAATTTTAAATACTCTATGTGATTTAATTTAAGATTTTGTTTTATTAAAGAGTATAACCGCCTTAATGCATTCTAGTTAAGTCTACATGTCTAATACAACAATTTTGCTCACTCCTGCTCAGGTTGTGACTGTTACAAACTAAATTCTCCCACAAACAAAAGGTTCGTTATTTTTTCCCATTAAAATTCCTGTTTCCCACTCCAGAAATATTTGACAGAAAAAAAGAATATTGCAGCTTCATTTTCTGAAGCACTGTGTACTCCTGTGCGCATCTTAAAACTTCATTGAAATCTGTACCTGATAGGGTCCAGACCTGGCTGAGAATATAAATCAAATAATTTGTTCTAAGTCTTTTAATTACTAGACCATACAACAAATCAAGAGAAGGATTAATGGGAATACAAAACTAAGCCTACACTATGTAATTAGCATAGGTAGACATTTTTTGTTGTTTCTTCCATTTACATGAAGATTTATTACTGTATTCTGTTCTTCAGCTTACTTCTTCTCAGGTTACTAATAAAGCTGCTTGATACTTCCAAACCAGATAACATTTTAGTCCATCAACATGGACTAAAAGACAACAAAGACAACATGGAAATATTTATCAATGAGTCTGTTTTAAGCTTTTCCCACACTTTCCCTCCCCACTCTGTCACGCTCCAATATAAAGGAGGGAGACGAGGTTCTTTGATTATGTGTATACCCGATGGAGAGATTAAGGCACAGCGGGTCAAATGTTAGCCCAACCAGTTTATTACAATTACTAGTTGCTTAGGGATATAGGGAAGGGAAGGTGAGCGATAGAAAAGGGATAAGAAGCAAGGAGTCTTGATAGAAAGCAAGAGAGATATAATCACCACCGTGGGTCCAACGAGGTTCGCAGTCTCAGGAACTCGTCTGGTCACTGCGAGGGATGGGAGATGGCAGCAAGCAGGCCTCAGGGTCCATCTTCGGAAGTTCTCCTCAAAGATTTTCTCTTTGGGAGTTCTTCTCCAGGAATTCTTCTCTTCACCTCCTAAAATCCTTGGTTCAGTGAAGGCCTTTTATCCCCATTTCTCAGGTGTTTTTTCTTTTCTCTTGGTTTGTGTGACATGTCTGGCCTAACAGATAAACCAGCAGTGGATGTTGCCTTCGTTGCCATGCAGGAACATTGTCTTTCTGTGGTGGTCAGCTTCACCAAGCCGTACCCCCCCGGAAAAGACTATTTGCCCCTATTTCTGCTTATCTTTACAACCATCAGCAGAGACAATGAGGCACCATAACACCCATCTGGATAACCAGCAGTTATCAGTCAGAGTCTTGCCACCAGAAAAGGCCTTACGAAGCAAGCTTTGAGACAAAAGAAAGTAAAAAACAGTTTCTGCCTTTCACACACTCCCAAAGACGTTTCTCTACAAGGAATAAAAAAAGCTTATGTGCAAACACTTACTGAAAAATTGCAATGTTCTGCTGCATAACAGAGCTAAAGATGTTAGGGCTACTATAATTCACAAGACAGACTTTGTGAAGAAGTGGGATATCCAATAAAGCCAGGTTGGCTTTGAGGTCAGTGTACTGATTTACACATCGAAGGTTATACAGACATAGGGAAGAATTCCTTTTTTACCATAAAATTGCTTGAGTAGAGTGAGATCTTAGAAGGATTTATGTACAGCCATATCTCTAGACATATGAAAAGAGTGTGCTGTCCTCAAAATCAAGGAAAAAAAAAAGAAGAAAAAAAAAGCAGCACAGAGGACAAAAAAAACATCATTCATGCAACTACTATGAAAAGAAAAGGAACTGTCAGAGCTTTCGGCAAGATTTGTAATACATAAATATGTATATTCTGAGACATTAAAAAATCAGCTGGATTTAAGTTCTAATTTTTTGATTTATGAAAAAATTATATTAGATTTAAAATCTCAAACATACAGTTTGTTGACATCATAAACCTGTAACTGATTATTAATCTGTACATTACAGTAGTGATTATAAGTAATTAAAAATACATCGACAGAGTTTAACAAAACTGTACTGTAATTTTCCATACAATTTATTTTGTAGTCTTCATTTCTTCCCCCCAAACTAGTGTTTTTTAACAACATACGTGAGATATTAATTTTTGAAAAACAGATCTTCCTTTGTACCTTTATCTCAGTGGCCACAAGCTAATCTGCACTTTAAGATACTTGATGGTAACTATAACACTGATTATCAACTAGCAAATTCCCTGACTTGAACCATCAATGTATTTACAAGCACAGAAAAGCAAGTACAAATATAGAGGTGTGAAAAGACAGATTTCAGGAAAGAGAATAAAGCATTGTTTATTTGAAAGTGTACCTTCTAATAATCTGTGTACGAAGAAGTAGAGCTAGGGGGGAGAGGGATGTTCCTGAATAAACTTAATCTTTCCTTTATCGACTCAAGTGTATGATTAATACTTCTGCACAATGAAGCTGTTTTGGACCCTATTTAGGGATTCCTGGTTTTGGTTTTGTTTGTCTCGTTATGTACATGAGAATACACAGTTATTAAAATATATAGATAATTAAATTTAGCATATTAAATTTAGCTTGAGAACTCTTTTCTGCACTGATTAATCTTTATTTTAGAGCAAGGATAGAAGATACTAACTGTGTGTCTGTTAAGGATTTGTCACATGCCTGTGCTGTCTAGCAAGGCTCCCAATCTATCACATGTAGGTACGCATGAAATATGTCAGTGGATGGGGTAACAAAATCAGCACTTTTAAAAGTGTAGCTACATCACAAAGTAAACTAACTTCCAGCCAGATGGATGGAATGGGAATTTTGGATGCCCTACTTTAACAGTCCAGTGATCAGCACGGTGCGCTATCCCAGCTGAGAGGAAGTTACTTATAGAACCTGTGAGCAGAGTTTCTCCATACATGTAATTGGCATGTGTATGCAGTCATATGCATAACCACTAGTGTAAATATACAACTGATAGACCTAATGCTCAAAAGCCCAAAATCATAGCTGTGTTTTTTACCTCTGTCTGTGGAGATAGTTACTTATGTTTAACACTTCAGATGTCAGCACTTCTTCTACCCAAGCTTTGGGGAGCTGTGGGAGTCTCAGCAGTTTTTAGAGTCCTTTGTGCCAAACTAGATCTACACTTTTCAGCTGACTTCTAATAATTATTGGATTAATTGCTAATCTGCTCTTCCTGGAGACAGGACATTGTGGAGGCAGTAAAATCACATATAAATCCCAGAGACTGGGTGGAAGAAGACAGATGGAACAGAATGCCATATCATGCTGAAGATAGCAAAAAGAGCTGAATTACAACAAGAAGTAGATAAGTCTGCTTCCTCTCTGCACCAGATGCAGTTTGGTCTCTTAATTCAGGAATAATGCTCCATCTAGTTGTTAAAGTGAATCCTGGAAGCTACTGATCGACTCAAGGCTCCCATTTTTATACTTTAGGATTGTGCTGTTCACCTTTCTATGTCTCAATTACCTCTCCTATAACAACAATTTAGTAATACCTGAATTATTAAAAAATAACTTATTCATGTGCAGAGACAGAAAGCCATGCAAAATTGCATTAATTGCACATGTTCCCCTCTAAATGCTAAATTTGAATCATCTGGATGTAGATTATATTTCTGTCTAGAAGCAGTTAGCAATTCTAGAAAAAAAAATGAAAGTCATATTTACATTGTTGTCTGAAAATTTTATTTAATACAATTTTTTCTTAATGTTGCTCACTCTGGAATATGAAGCTCCATAGAAGATAAAGCTTCTACCATGCTGGCAAACAGTGTTTTTTCTATATCACTGAATTTGCAAAAAATTGTGTTTATTTCAAATTTTGTGGATGTCATTGCTTTCTGATTTGAGTTCAGGCTTATCCTGTGTTACAGATGGATACAGCTCTTCAGAGAAAGAGGAATATATTGACAGAATATAGTGATTTAACAAAGCTTAATTACAAACAAGGCAGGAAGATTACAAGATTCAAAATGGCATGATACACTGATTAACTACTGCATAGAGGGTGTAGTTAAACACACTCATCCTGAAGACACTCCCACTGAGTAACAGGGTTAAGAGTGGACCCCCTTGCTTTCCAAATTCCTTCTCAGAGGGGACTAGGTACAGATGGATGCATTACTATTTCCAGTCTTAGTAAAAACTTTGTCTATGCAATTGTACGTGCACAGTCAAGTTAAGATGTAATCTTAGCTAAATTAACAGATCTTAAAGCTACTAATTACTTACTGATGATTTGTATCGGTAAGTCATCTTGATGTCAAGATATAAAGAATTTCTGAACGGGAGTAACTTCAAGAGTCATCTCTACTCAAGGGGAGATCCTGTTCTGCAGTCAGTTACCATGTAAGAGAGCTCAGGGTGATCTTGGGCTGCTCAGTATTGACAAGGTAAGATCATTGATTCACAGTCACAGTATTTAGTTCATGTTCATTTGATTCTCAGCTCTTGACCAGGTTTTTGCTATCAGTTTCTTTAGTCCCTCCAGTCTGAGACAGACTTTTGTCCATTACCTGTCTCTGCAAGACAGAATTATTAGTCCTATTAAGGTCTTGGGAATCTCATTGTTAGCCTGAGCAAGGACTTGGCCCTAATGGCCATCCAGAGGGAAGACAGTGGGAGAGGGGCAGAGTACCCAGAATATTTTGTTGCATATGGTCTGCTTTGACTGAAACAAATCTGCAGTGTGCATACTCTGGGAAAACTAAAAGTAACATGTGAAGAGATCAGTTCTATATGTTTAGCACTGATCATTAGTTGGGGCTTAATGCATTATTTAGACCATTACAGAACTTTTGTTCTTGTAATGTAAGCAGAAACTTTTAGAAATAATCTAAAGATATTACAAGCATCAGCTACCATGTCCTGCAACAGAACAGCACTTTCGCAAAACTGAGCATAAAGATCCATTTGAGTATTTTTTTTGAAGTTATTGTTAGTGTTAATTGCTTATGGTCTGTACCTAACTGTCATTAAGTGACTGATATGAATCTGTCAATATTAGTTTTATCTCTTTCACTACTCAGTTACAGCTATACAATCATCTCAGTTTTGTAGTTGATAAAAAAAATAAGAATAAAGCGGTTTTAACAAAATAAAATAACTAAAAAACTGCTTCATTTTTGTGTATTATTGTAGATCCTTAGGATCAGACTCGGAATCATAGAATGATGGAATCATAGAATCAATCATAGAACCACAGAATGGCTTGGGTTGGAAGGGAAAGGAAAGATCATCTAATTCCAACTACCCTTCCATTGTAACGGTGGCCAACCACTACATCAAGCACTAGATCAGGTTGCCTAGGGTCCCATCTAGTCTGGCCTTGAACACCTACAGGAATGGAGCATCCACAGCTTCTCTGGGCAGCTTGTTCCAGTGCTTCATCACACTGTCAGTAAAAAAAGCCCCAACATCTAATCTAAATCTCTTTTCTTTAAAGCAACTCCCCCCCTGTTCTACCACTGTCTGACCATGTCAAAAGTTTACCTCCCTCCTTTTTTTAACATCCCTTTAAATAATGGAAGGCTTCAATGGAGTCTTGGGGAGACTTCTCTTTTCCAGATTGAACAAGCTCAACTCCCTCATATGTTCTCATGAAAGACAACTAAATTTAAAGTATATCGCAGTAAGAAAAAAAATGGAAACATAAAAGCAAGCTCCATGGAAAATGAATAAATTTATTTTACTGTAAATTTATAATGAATCAACAAAGTAATAGTACAAGCAACTGAATTATTAAACAATTCAGATAATTAGTGAGTATTGTATACTGTAGAATATCAAGGAAATCAATTAACTATTTATGGGGAAACATAGGAAAGCCAGCCATTTTTTTCTGATTTGATATTGATGGTAAGAATTCTGATGATACCAAAATCCCTGTTTCAAAACAAACCACTGAGGTTAAGGCACTCTTTTATTTTTATCCCTAAAGTTGATCATTTCTCTGCACAATAAAGCTTCTCTGGTAAAACACTTAGTAAATCAGAATGTCCCATGAGTATGAATCAATTTCTGCAAAAGAGGAAAAGAATGTTTTCTTTTCCCATTATTCTATCATCTAAAGCACTTAATGATGTGGTTGCAAAGGAACATTCAATACCCTTAACTGAAAAGAAGAAACAGATTTTTATATACTACATTTTATACGGTCATGTTTAAGAAAAAATAAAATAAATATCCTTAACAATAGTATGAATATTGTCAGACTAAATAACTCTCAAAGAAAGATATAGGTGGGATGGTTTACTGCATAATTTTTTGCGTGCACACACATATGCATGCATATTTTTTTATAACAATATAGATATGAATATGGACTGTATAAATTTTAAGAGGAGTATCTGAAATTGTTGGAAATTAATGAGAACAGACCTTTCAGACAGGCAATATTTAAAAGACTTTTGTTTTCAGTATACATTATTATAAGCAATAAACAAAGTGGATAATTCTTTCCAGTTAAATAATGCATTTCTACCTGCTTTACTCGGATTGAGTCAACTTCTTGTTGAAAGAATGGTGACTTATCAACATAACATCTTACTCCTTCTCTACTGTTTGACTTTAATGAAGCTGATTAGATATCATGAATTCTTAGGGTAAATGAAGATTAATAAGTATTTTCTAAGGGTTTTTTTTATTGTTTTTTATTTGTTTTTGTGTCTGTATGTCTAGACTGAATATGTGACCTTTCCCTTTTTAACCTCCAATATAACTTAAATTCATTTCCTTTCCTATGTATGTTTTCACTTGCAGTAGATTTCGAGAAAACAAACTGTTGACCTTTGTCCTACAAAAACACACATGTGCCTTCACATGGAGATAGATACATAATTTAAATGAACAAACTCTCATGTCTGAGATATCTAATCCACTGTACAGGAAATTGTACAGATATTTTTGTCATATAAAGTATTATATTCTGAAAAATGTTCCTCCCTCCCTCCCTCCCTCCCTCCCTCCCTCCCTCCCTCCCTCCCTCCCTCCCTCCCTCCCTCCCTCCCTCCCTCCCTCCCTCCCTTCCTTCCTTCCTTCCTTCCTTCCTTCCTTCCTTCCTTCCTTCCTTCCTTCCTTCCTTCCTTCCTTCCTTCCTTCCTTCCTTCCTTCCTTCCTTCCTTCCTTCCTTCCTTCCTTCCTTCCTTCCTTCCTTCCTTCCTTCCTTCCTTCCTTCCTTCCTTCCTTCCTTCCTTCCTTCCTTCCTTCCTTCCTTCCTTCCTTCCTTCCTTCCTTCCTTCCTTCCTTCCTTCCTTCCTTCCTTCCTTCCTTCCTTCCTTCCTTCCTTCCTTCCTTCCTTCCTTCCTTCCTTCCTTCCTTCCTTCCTTCCTTCCTTCCTTCCTTCCTTCCTTCCTTCCTTCCTTCCTTCCTTCCTTCCTTCCTTCCTTCCTTCCTTCCTTCCTTCCTTCCTTCCTTCCTTCCTTCCTTCCTTCCTTCCTTCCTTCCTTCCTTCCTCCCTCCCTCCCTCCCTCCCTCCCTCCCTCCCTCCCTCCCTCCCTCCCTCCCTCCCTCCCTCCCTCCCTCCCTCCCTCCCTAACTTCCTAACTTCCTAACTTCCTAACTTCCTAACTAACTTCCTAACTTCCTTCCTAACTTTCTTCCTTCCAAACTTCCAAACTTCCAAACTTCCAAACTAACTTCCAAACTTCCAAACTTCCAAACTTCTTCCTTCCAAACTTCCTTCCTCTTGCCTGCCTGTCTGCCTCTTTCCCATGTTTTCTCTTTCATTCTTTCTCTTTCTTGCATCTCAGGTACCATGCTTTTTCAATTATTAATAAATAGTTTATTTAATAGGTAGGTCTTAAGAAAGGGAGTGGACCTTGCTAAATCATTGTTCTTTATGAATACAAGTTTCTTATTTTAAGGAGTGGTCTACAGCTAATTTTTGGATGTGTGTGATGACGTTTGGAATACAGAAGATCTTGAGTCCATTAACAAAAATTTAATTGGGAAAAAGTGAGTTTCTGTCTCAGACAATTATCTAGATTTAATGTATCAGCTTAAGCTCAAAATTCTGAAAATGTTCTCCAGTATATCTAGCCAATTAGGCAGCATAGAATATGTAAATGGAAAACCTTTCCTGACATAAAGTAATCTGGTAAAGTCTCATGACAGGAAATTGAGTTGCTTTTAAATATTAACTTACATAACTACTTAAGTTTCAGATGCTATAAAACTATACAAGGCTTTTAAAGTTCAGCCTCCATAACTACCTCAACAGCCTAAGACAGAGAATTCCACTTTGCCTGATCAAAGGCTAAATTATCTTTATTGGTTTTAATATATTGATGGAAAGATACAGTATTCTAAATAGTTCCAAGCAGGCTTGAACTGGAATTTTTTGCTTACTACAAAGACTGAAGGCAATAAAACTGCCTTACTGCTACACAGGGATTAGAGATTGTGTTGACACCTCAGACTAAATATGTTAGTACATCCAAAATCATCGCTAATGCAAAGCGGAGAGTTATAGACTGGAATTTACTGGGTTCTGATGAGGAAAAAGAAGAGAATTTGATCCCATTCTCAGTTCTGTTACTAGCCTGTTAATCTTTGATAAAACACTTCAGTCTCTGGACTGAAAAATGGAATTTTCCACAGAAAATTCTCTCTGTTTTGTTGTCGTTTTTCCACATAAGAAAAAACACATGTGTATATGCATATTTGCATACACTCCGTTTGGAACAAATATCTAACTGTTGGTGATTTGACAGAAGTGCAACCAGGAATGTAAACTGGAGACTTAAAAAGCAGAAATATAGGCGAAGTAATAGATAGGGAACCAATAAAAGACGATGATCATGCAGCTTAGAGGTAGTAATTTAACTGAATTCAGTCATATACCTGTATGTACAGTCTGCCTAATGTTCTTTCCTCTGCTTGAAAAAGGAAATAACCACTTTCTAAGAATGTTGCAGGCATGCAAGTGCATTCATAAAAAGGGACAAAGAAAACAATTCTTTCTCTTTTTAGAATTTTTCTCTTTTTTGGCTTTCTCTTTCTCTTTTTCTTTCTTTTTCTTTCTTTCTTTCCTCTTTCTTCTTCCTTTTCTTTTCTACATCCCTTTTCTTCTGCTTCCGCTTTCTCCTTTTTGCTTTACTTTTTCTTTCTCCTTCATCTCCTTTTTCATCTCCTTTGCATTAGTCTTTGCCTTCACTTTCTCCTTTGCATTCCCCTTTGTTTTCACTTTGTTCCTTTGACTTTTTCTATTCTTTTTACCCTGCACTGATAGGAGATCATCATTTTTTTGAAGTGTGGAGGTTGATACTAAAATATATTGCCTACAATTGCATAAAATCAACCAATTTCAGAAAAAGATACAGAAGCAATCTCCAAATTATATTTGTTCTATTTTATTTTGCACCGATTTACTTTAAAATGCTGCCAGAAAAACAGTGTTTTTTTTACCTGACAGCAGATTTTTAACAATTTTTAGTACTAAATGACATGGACTAAAGTCAGTCAGTCAATAAGGTCAGGACATAAGGGATCCTGAAGTGTTGGAGCCAAGTGAGAATGGTCAAAGGCAAACTGATATGAATGGCAGCCTTATGCTGGAACATTCTTTGTAAGAAGTATAGCAAAACTGTTGTAATAACAAAGGAAAGAAGACTGGGATTTTGTTAGATCTTAAAATGACACAGAAAAATTAGCTTGAAACAAGATACAGTTCAAGAAACTCTTTACTTACAGCATCACATTTATATGTTGTTTTGGCCCTCAGTGGGATATTTGCTTTTGACGATAAAAGAAGAAAAATAAATGATTTCAGAAGGTTACACTTCATACAATTTCAAGATTAATATAATACATGAAAAGAGAAAAAAAATCCTTGAAAGAATAAAAATCAGATAATCCAATTATTTTGTATTCAAAGAGGTAGAATAAAGTATCAAGAAGTACATTTGGCTCTTCCTCATTTTTCACAGTGCATGAATCAGCAGCTGTAGCTCTGAGCAGTCCAACATTTTCTCTTATGCCAGGGTTATGTCAGTAGAATGGTAGCAGAACACACAAGAACTGATGGTGCAGTGAAACTCCAGTTTTGACTGTGGAATTAATGTGAGACAACAAGGATAGGTGTGACTTTCTCCAGTAGTGTGACTTTCTCCACCTTGTGCCCTGTCCAACCCTTTTCATAAGAGGAACAGTCACAAACTTAACCTCATATCCTACTTCTTTCTCTCACCTAGGTATGCTGGAAGTTAGGCATAGACTCTGTTCTGTCACATACTCTATGTATTTTCTATTTCTGATACATAAGTATGTAAGTAGTAAAAAGAATTTAAGAGAATGATCATTCAGAGCAACTTAATCCGAAATGTTTCAAAAAGGGGAAATGGCAGTACTATATTAAATAAATATACACGTCTTTTAAATATACAATGGCACTGCACTTTTGTACTGTGCTGCTGTGTTTTGGACACATGAAACACTCTGGTTTATGTCAATGTATGTGGCAAAATATATAGCCCTTTACAAGAACCATTATTTTATGACACCGAGGCTTTGGAACAACTGCTTGTAAAAATCATGCAAGGCTGTGCATGAACAACTCCCAGTTGTAGCAATTAGCCTCCAGAACCAGGAACTTGTTTTACACTACTATGTACGTCAAAAGAAACAGGAAAATAAACAAAAATGTTTACCTGTCTTTCAAATTATGACCTTTCCGTTGAAAGCAAATAGCTTACAGGAAAGTGATTTGTATTCTAACACAGTTTATCTCTCGCACATGATCACTTCTTATAAAATAAACTTTTTCTTATTTTTTCTTCATATTTAACAAGGTTGGGATTTTTTGCTTGGTTATTGTTTAGTTGGTGTTGTCTTCTTTCAAGTAAAAATAAAGTTCAGGGAGCATGACTCATTGGACAGACCAAGTCATAAATTACATTATGGATCTTTTACCACCTAGAAGGAAAATTTCAATCATAAAGATGCCCTAACTAGCAGATGGTTCTAAGATATAGGGTTAAATGCTATGGGCACATTCTAAGGCAAGTGCACCTTTGTCCTTTCGCTACAGATGGGATAATTTACATCAATTGATCAACTTGGTTGTCCACCTGTTTTTCTGAATTGCCTTTAATATTCTAGAACCTGTCTACTCATTTTAGAATGTAGATGTGCTCATAACAAATGGGAGTATTACAGAATCCCAGAAAATTTGGCAGTAATAGACCCTTAAGCTTCATACAATCTATCCATCTGTTCTGATGCAGGATCAGTATACTCATCACCTTCTTGACAGATTTGTAACCCAGTCTTTAATGCTTTTAACAAAGACCTTCCTGGGCTACATATGCCACTATTTTATCAACATTTATTAATAGACATGGCAGAAAGCCCCACAGAGCCTATCAGAGATGTTTCAAATCATTACTGAATGTTGGACTGCAATAACTTTGAATTTTTTGAGATTTTCTAGGCATTTTACAGTCACATTACAGAAGTTTCATTCAGACCTTATGTTGCTTGAAGAGACATTATAAGAGACAGCAAGTCCCAGATAACAGAGAACTCTAAAGAGTTAATACTATGGCCTCACCAGGAGCACTCCAAAGTTCAAAGAGAAACTTATTCCAATTACTAATATGCTAAATATCTTCTTGAAGGCAAGGAAAATTTGTTTCAAGAAGAAAGTAACAATATCTACCTCTTCTACATCGTAAAAAAGACTAAAGTTTTGAAGAGAGGCTCCTAAACACTTTTCTCCCCGTTTCTCAATGAACTGGATATTTCTAGAATACTCATGTTTTACACAGAATCATAGAGTCACAGAATAATAGAATGATTTGTGTTGGAAAGGACTTTTATGAACATCTACTTCTGACACTCTGCTATAGGCAGGGACACCTCCCACTAGTCCTGGTTGCCCAAAGCCCCATCCAGCTTGGCCTCGAATACCTCCAGGGAGGGGGTATCCACACAGGTTCCAGTGTCTCATCACACTCACAGTACATATTTTTTTTTTCCTAATATGCAATCTAAATCTATCCTCTTCCAGTTTAAAACCATTTCTCCTCTTACTATCACCCATTTCCCCACTTACTATCGCTACGTACTCTAATAAAATGTCCCTCTGCAGCTCTTCTCAGGTGATGGAAGGCTGCCATAGGGTCCTTCCAGAGCCTTCTCTCCTCCAGGATAAGGAGTCCTACTTCTTCTTGCCTGTTCTCATAGGTTCTTCAGCATTCTGATCATCATCATGACCTCCTTTGAACCTACTCCAACAGCTCAATGTCCTTCTTGTGCTGGTGGAGAACTGGACACAGTGTTCCAGGTGAGGTCTCACGAAAGCAGAGTAGAGAGGCAGAATCATCTCCCTTGACCTTCTCTTGATGTAACCGAGGATATGGCTGGCCTTTTGGGCTGCAAGCACATAGTGCTGACTCATGCAGAGTCATTCATTAATTGACACTTGTGTAGATTTTCTTCTTTACGTCCCTGGCTGGATTTAATTGTACCTAGGTTTTAGCTCTCCTGACCAGATCCCTAGATGCTTGAACAGCAGTAGTCCTCTCAGATGACCCATTCCAGCTTCCACTCACTATAGACTTTGTTTTTGCACCAAAGTAAGTTCAAGAGCAACTTACTAATCCACACAGCCCTCCTTTGCCTGTCTTACTCTTCCTCAGGGTGCACAGCTTCTTGGCTTGAGGGTCCTTAAATATACTGCAACTAGTTTATCTATACTAAAAGACCAATGTGCAATAAAATGCATACTTCTCTCTTGTTTAAGCATAAGTCATAATTTACAAAATAAATTAATTAGTACAAATACACTATTTGCTTGAATGTGCAATTATGTCATCTTTAAATCATTAGACTATTTTCATATTTCAGCCTTTAGTTTTCCTTTGAGACAACTGAGATAACTCCCATCCAGGGAAAACCATATTGCAAAAATGCATTCCTAAGGATTAAAACCAACAAAGGACACAAATCTAGCTACAGAGGTTTGGAAACCAGTATCTACTACTGCCTAAGAAAAGAGCAAGTGCAGGACATAATGCTAGGTGCCTGAAAGCCCAGAGTCATAACAATGCAGTCATCCATACTTTATTATTTGAAATTAATGAAGGAAGCAGTTAACAGTAACTATGTATTAGCTACTACAACTAAATATGAACATTTTCCCCTCCTGATGCATGTAGTAATAGTTCTCCTTATTCATTTCTGGAAGAGTGAAAATATGTAGTAAGAAGATAAGAGATAAGAGGACATGTATCTTTGCCTCTGAGATCACAAAACAGGCTATTAAATAACTGAAATGACTCATAAGCCACGACACTTACAGTGGCACCTTGCATTGGAGCTGGTTATGTTTAAATATCAGTTGTCAGAGGAGCAAATTGGCGACTATGCAGCATCATTTGTATTAGGTATACATAAAGTAACTATCAGTCTCTACAATAATCAGATTTCTCAAGTGTACTTCAACACTTACAATAACATCTTCCCAAGATTTTCATCAAAAGGCTTGAATAAGAATAAGCTATTGTTAGATCTTAACAACATGAAAACACTGCTTTCTTGAATTGATTGCTCATGTGAGAAACAAATTCGGAAAGCCTGAATTGCTAGGTACCACTGCCTGCTTTCTGACCTGAGATACAACAGTTTTGCACATCTTTCTTCATGAAATCTGCATTCTTTTCCTTATTAAAATATTGTCTGGATTTTACACCACACAGATTTCATTCTTCTAAATATTTTTCCATTTTCAGAATGGTCAATTTCAGATTACCAATATACAGCTTGTATTTTATTACTGAAATTTCTGCTTTCACCAAGTTAGCTGCACTGCACTACATTTAATTATACTGATGTATAGTGCTTAACAGAACTTCATATATTATGGAGCAAAGTAGCAAAGATAGAAATTTACCTTCTTTTTCAAAGAGATGTTTCACCCTCCACCATTATATTAAGGACAGTTTTGGTGTCTAGTAATTTGGAAGTCCATTTAATTACAAATTCTGAGCTACTGGTTACGACAAGTTCATCTGATTTTCCCCACCATGCATGTACATTCCACACATAATTTCAATAGCTCAAACTGGAAAAGTCAGATATATTCTTGAAATCTGGACAGCTCGATCCTAGTGCTTCTGGTTTTATCAGGTGTCGTACACACCTAACCAATTTTCTAGAGTTGGTCTGATACAGGAGTAATCATTAACAATTTTAAGTCACTTGTTTTTTTTTTTTTTTTTCTTTTTCCCCACAGCATTTGTGTTGTGCATAACTGTACTGCCATAACACAACTGTACATAATGACTGCCACTGCACAAGCATTTATATAACATATACTACTCTCCAAAAAACCCTAGTAAAGTACTCGAGTTATATTTTTCTTCCCTTTTTAGGAGGAAAATAAACTTTTCTCAGTGAAATACAATTTCCTTGTAAGCTGCAATATTTCTTCTCTTGAAAAAGAAATTCTGGTGACCTTTGGGTATTCTTCTAGAGAAGTTTGATCTTTCCCGTGACACTGTGAAAGTAACAGGAGCCTTGACTTTTCAGTACCAGCCTGTTGAGATGTAACAATGAATCAGACATGGGTTTAAGGTTTGCAGAACCCTGAAGTTTCATCTTCTTCAAAAATCTGCAGTGTTTCTGCTTTGTTACATTGTAAAGGTGTCTAGACAGAGTATCAGCAACTGAAACACCTTGCCCTGCACATGCTCTGACTGCAGATTGCACTACATCATGCATAGACATGGTCTTTGACATCTTTCTAGAACACTATATCTTTGCTGTTTCGCAAGGATAAGAGTAATTTGCACTGTGTATGAAGCTGCAGCAATCTAAAATGCACAAGTGTTTTCTACAGGTTTTTCTTTAGCCACTGGCAGCGAGTCATTCCTTCTGAATATGAACCAGCAAAGTCACAGCATCAGTTAATGTGTCAGCAGTGTGTGCAACAGCATTGGAGGACCATCAATCCTGTACCTACATTCAGCAAAGTAAATATAGTGCATGATTTATTATGTGTGGTTCCCAATTCTTTCTCCCTCACTCCTGAGCCACTGTGCCTGACCCTGCATGTGTAGGTTTTTAATTCTGAATCTGTAATAGTCATGCTTCATTCCAAAGTCTGATAAAATTATTTAGGGTAAGAATGTGGGGTTCAGTACTGTATGGTGTAATTACATTATACCACAGCCTTTGAATAACCTAATCCTATATTTGCTCTCATCATTCAAAACAACACCTAAAATGATGCAAATAGATGGCAGTCTGCATTCTCATGAAGTTAAGTATTATCGTCTTTAAAAAGTTCTGAAGCTTTTATTGGTTATATATTTTTTTGGTCAGAGCTTCCCTTCTACCCATAAAGCAAGCTTATCTAGTATGTAACTTAGCTCATGTTGATTTTTCTCAGCAGCTCTTCACAAAGAAAATACATTCCAAGTGTCTACCAAACACCAGTTCCTTAATAAAATCAAAAATATTTAATATTTTCTGATTGTCTACAAGCAACAAAGAATACACCTGGGGAAACTGTGTTTATAACAAGCTTCGATTTCTATTTATTATTTATTATTAATCTAATGTGTAGAATTCTGCTTTTCAGAATTGATCAAATTATGATGAAAACCTATGTTGCTTTAGAAGTTTTACTCCTTTACGTCTTCACTTGTATTTAATAGTAAGGAAGTAAATGTATGCATTAATACATTATATTAGAAATAACATATTTTGTCATGTTTTAGTTTCTGTTTTTGATGGATAATAAGTTAACAATATTTTCACTGGGACAATGCTATTTTAGAGGTAGATATTTTACTAATTTTATTGAGTATTCAGAAATACTGAATATCTTTTCTGCATACAAAAATGTCATCATCCAGAAGAATATATATTTATATTTGTTGTTGTTGTTGTTGCTGCTGTAGCCATTTACATCAGTGTCTTTAATTTTGGTATTTCTTTGAACTGATGGCATAAACTAAGCACACAGAACCTCTCACGACAGAAAGACTAGTGAGGAAAACTCCACAGATCACTTAGGATGCTATTCATCTCACTTAACTTCAGACATGTACATCTGAGTTAATCACCACATACTCCCTTTATGGTCAATGTGGAGAAATAAGCAGTTTTAGGATGCAATTTATCTGCTCTATTCCAGATAGCTACTTCAGGATAGAATCAATCACTCTTCCGGGCTGTCTTCTTTTCATCATTGACTATAAAGGTAGTCCAGAGTGACTAGGTCAAATGTAAATATCTTCCTTTTAGACATTTATGTTTGATGAGGTAAATCTTTTCATGAGATATAGTGCAAGAAATGGTTACACATGGTACACATGCTGAGGTAAAATAGACTTGTGCAGCTGTGAGAATATAAGTTTTGGTCTATTTTGTTCTGGTTTTCTCAAATTACACTTGCAGAAACAGAAGGCAAACGTCTGACTAAAAGTGAATGCCTGTAGTTAAGTTATTGTGCTGACTGCACTTTGGGAAACTTTGTATATGCATCTTAATCTCATTGCACATCAGTTTACATATGTAGATCCTCAGATGGGGATGAATGAGAAACTGCTTTCATAACTATCTGTGCCCCAAATCAGCATCTGATCAAGACTTGCACCACATGAAAGATTCTTGTAACACATAAATCCTGAGTGCTCTGGTAAAGAAACAGAGGTCATGAAGTTTGGGTCAAAAAAGAACCAGCAGACTGCTGTGTTTCCTCCAGATTGCCCATTCTTCACTGGCTGGCACCCGGGAATTTTCAGAGCTGATAAAGCTATAACAGCAGATCAAATCATAACATATTGCTCCTCCTGTTTTGAAAAACTGTCATATATATTCATATCTCTGATTTTGCATAGAAAATAAATAAATACAAAGTAAAAGATGAAGGAGCTCTGGCCTTAATTAACTGAAGGAAAATAAATAAAAGGAATTAGCCAATATGATATGCATGAATAACATTCTCTAAATAAGCAAATCAGTTAAAATCCATTAATTACTGGTTGAGAGAGTCATAGATTGCTGTCATTTCGTGCATACAAAAAATGAATTTAATGCTTCTGAATTGGGCACATAACATAGAGCTTTAGGATTTAGAAATGAAAAGTGAAAGGAAAGAGTTTTAGAACCTGCAAGATATGTATATGCCATGGAGCAGTTCAATATTTGCATGACAGAAAACTCCAGAGGGCAGTAGAAAGCCCAGCAGAGCATAAGTTCATTCTGGAGGTATCCACAAGTGCTGCAATACTTTCAAAGGTGTACCATAGCATTCTCCCTTATCCTATACAGGTTTCAAACTCATAGAAAGTAACATAGCTCCTATTCGTGGTATAAGCTCATGCTTTCTCTCTATGAAACTTGTATGCGTGGGGACATCAACAGCAAAGAGAAAACCACAGTGTGCCGAGAGAAAAAGAAATTTGCACACCTGAATTCTATAATCTAGATCTAGCTTGTTCCTGTCATTTTCCTTCTTTACAGACAGTCTAGATCTTCCAGCTCCATAAAATTAACACCAGAGAAAAATACAATGAATCCAGACTTTGTAGTACAAACTGCAACTGCAGTATATAGGAGGTGCCGTTGGTTTCAAGTAGTTCCAATGAGGAATACAGTCCCATCTTCTGTGTTTGTAAGAAAAGGATACTGACTTTGAACCTGGTGACCATAAGAAACGTGAAACAAATGTCAGTAACAGCCAGACCATAGGGAGAGTTGATATCTCAATAGTCTCTAAGATAATAACATAATATACTGTGGTACGATCAAGAAGAATCTCAAACTACTTTTGAGAAAAAAAAAAAGATTGAAAGTACATGTTGGAATTATATTATCAGTATTTCACTGACATAAACATTTGCATCAGCAATTTCCTTTGCTATTTTTGGGCTTTCATTTCAAGTATTAATATAGAAAATGGCACTTTCTTAGGGGAATGTTTTTTTTAATCTTTTTTCCATTCCCATTTCCCTTTCTTCAGATAGATTTTGAAAAATATCTCCCTTCTCTAGAAGTAAGGAACCTACAGCATCTTAGCAGTTTTTGGGTCTGAATGGCAGGATGGAATTTTCCACAATTTTCAGAATCAGAGAATAACAAGTAGGCTAGATAAATTTAATTTCCATTTGGATTCCACTGTCATCATCATCATCATTATTATTACTAAGCAGACAGTCAGAAAGTATCAGAAGACACTGTATGCCTAATCTATCTTTTTCATAGAAGAATTAACTCGTACACTAGAACAATTTTATATAATGGTGTTACAAGATTTCATAATTATAGGTTTACCCAAGGGGCCAGAATGGTTCCATTTTAGCCCAAGAAGGAAGTACTAAATTCCTACATACACACACATATTTACATATATACATATACGACATATATTAGTCCCTTCTTGAGCTAAAGTCATGTGTATATATATGTATAATTTGCAAATTGTAAAAGCCTCAGAGACCAACGTAGATTCATAGTTAAATCTATTTTATACTGCACCGAACAAATAAATATTATCTATATATTATGCTTTCATTAAGGAATGCAATTAAGTTAGACACGGGAATGGGCCAGATTCTTGGCTTGATTCTTTGTGATGCTTAAGCAGCATAAATGGGCTATAAAGTCAATTTAACAAAGCAGATGAAGATTCTCTTGTGTAGAGGGAATATGAAATGGAAATATGCCACTTCTCTTGCAATACTGATTAGATTATAGTGGTGTGGTTCAGAATGCTGCTGTGATACCATGAACCCTTTGAACATAATGGCCCTTTGGAATTAAATTCACGAAATTAGGTCTGGAATCAGACCCAGGATTGTAATACAATATCAGATCCTTTATGTCATACCACCTGTGTTCATTATGTATGGGCACAGCTGAGAAGCTGGACAACATATTTAACAACTTACTTAGAACACAGTCTAACAAAAAAGCCAACAATCACCATGATACAGTATTAAGATAATCCTTGATTACATCCAGGCTCTATGTGGACATATAGTTTGGCTACTCCTCTCCCAGTAATACACAGATAAAATATTCATTTGGAAAAGCATGTTTTTCCATTGCCAGCTTGATTTTCTCATTGCCTTTATTCTTTCAACAGAGCAATCTTTACTGGTCTGAGTTACAATGAAGACAAATATATTCTGCATCTGACTCAATCAGCCTTTTGATCTTTGCCTCACTGCAAGTGTACAAGATGTGGGCAATTACAAAGGTTTGTGGAAATTTGCATTTGGGGAAAGAAATGCAGATCGTAACTGTTTCTAATGTTTTCCACAGCTTATGTGACAAGCCCCTCAGGAAACAGTGTTTTGGATGCTAACTCTCTTGTTACCATATTAATTGCCTTTGTCATGACAGTTTTGGCATCTGAAAATGGCTGGGAACATGCTGTGCTCCTCAGGAGACCAATCAAGGGCAAGGGAAATTGGTTTATTGGTTCCCAAAGCAGCCTACACTAAAGGTGCCGCTATTCAAGCATAGTTTTGTGTCTCCTAGCTTGAATGAGGAGCCAAAGACACTCCAGGCTAAGGAAAACAGAACTTTCATTTAGAATAGCAATGGGGAAACTGCAAAGTTTATTTTGCTGCCAGGGTGATTTCTGCAGTTAGCTTTTGTGTGCAAATCAGTGTGAAGCAGTACAGAGGGTGGGACCTAGAATCATGATTGCCAGAATCCAGTGAGGTCCCAGGATTCCCATGAGGGTTCCTGAATATCTTTGCTTTTAAGTTAACTTCAGCTAAGCTTGCTTTCGGTTTAGGTTTTCCCTGTGATCAAACAAAAGAGTCACAGCAACAGACTACAAACTGGAGAAAAGGGATCAAGGGACAATTATCAGGGGATAAATAATTATGAATGTTAATTTAAGTGATGCTGAATTTATAATGTAAGAACAAGGAGATAATAAATTCTGGAGAATTTTTCTTTCCTTGAGAAGAGTGACAAGCAGCTTCTGTGCTGCAGGTGATAGACTGTAGGTGGTAAAAATGGGTCAGGATGACAGGTAGTGGGGCAGTCAAAAGAAACTGGAAGAAAAAAAAACATAAGGAGAGGAAGATCACCTGCACGTTAAAAAGCCAAAGAAGTTGCCACAAGAAAAATGAGACAAGAAAAAAGAAAAGTGACTGATTCAATTACTTACTTCAGATAATGCCCAGACTTGGTTTCAGTAAAAATTCAGCGATACAGCAGAATTATATCCTTAATATTAAATAAGGGAAGAGAATCCTTTTCAACATGAACTGCAGGAGAAATAGAGAAAGCATACAGCCTGACCCCACTATCTTCTCCAGAACTCAAAAAGGCAAGGAAGTCATATTTTGAATTTTTGCTCACATATGCAAAATCTTCCTTTTTTTTTTTTTTTTTTTTGTCACAGTGAAACTGATGAAATATTAGTGCAGTAGGGTCAGAATAGTAGACCTATTTCAGATGATTCTATTGAAAATAAGAAAATAAATAAACAAGTAAATTATTAAGAAAATGATTAAAAAAGGAAAGAAAAACTATCAGGTTTGATAACTACATGATTTAGGAAGAAAGTAGAAGAAGAAAGTCTTCATATTTTTTCTTTTTTTCATCATTTTGAATAATCACAACTGACTCTTGATTCGCATGTCAAAAAAAAAAAAAAAAAAACGGATGAAAAAGAAATAGGAGAATCATGTGCCTATTCTCTTCCATTGCCTTTGCCACTTGTTTCTGTTTTGAATATCTGCTGCACTGAGCACCTCCTGCAAGAGTGGCTCACTTATCCCTCACACAGCTCTCACTCACATTAAAGCTCATGCATCTTTACATACACGCACTAGAGGTCACAAAATGCATCTTTTATGTCCTGAAGGCCTCAGTAGAAAGTGTAAGTGCTTCCATAATGTGGACATGTCTCAAGATAGCACAGAAATCTGCAGAAACATGATAGAGAGCACTGTGCCTCTTAAAAGAGAATGCAATATTTTAGTAACCAACAAAATACTAACTTTCACAGCAGAATTTAGATCTAGAGAGTAATCAAAATGGATGAAGTAAGGAATTATGCAAGATACTTACTGTTTCTTTTCCTAATTTAAATGAAGTATTTTGGCAGCAAAACAGACACTGTGAGTCAGGATGAGGCACTGGGATCAGTAGGGTTTAAGTGAGAGCATCAGCACGTCGTGACAGATTGTGAATGGCATTGCATCTATTATTTATTTCTTACTCCCATCCAAATCCACAGTTAAGGGAAGTGATTTGACAAGCAAGACGTGTACAGAAATTGCCCATCAGATAATATAATCTACTACTGAAGGAACAATTCAGAGGGCCCAAAATGCATAATATAGCCTCCATACTAAGTGCATAATTGTCCAAAATGCATGCCTGGAACTTTTTTTATTTTCTAGAATTCTCAGGAGGTCACAGAACACAGACAATACTTCAAAAAGGATCACAGAGTTGGACAAATTCCCCCGACAGCAGTGTTTAAGGATTTGTCAGGAGAACTGCTAGATAGGTATAAACCTAGCTTCAAATACTTGCAGATTACAGTGTAGTTCACAACAAGGACACAAGTCTTTTTCTGCAGCAATTTTTGTTTGAGGAGATCTCAAAATCCATGTTTTGTAGATAGTTACCCTGATGAATTTAGCTGCAATTTTTTAGTACACATCCACCCCCTCCTTCTTATTTGTTCCCAGTTGAAAAATAAATTAGACAAGATTTCTTTGCCTTGAACAGACATTCTAAGGTAGGTATAAAATATCTGATGCCTCTGCTGTTTGCTAAAGGATGAAAGAGAATAGTTTCTTACAGCTATAGAGAAACCTTTTGGAGAAACATTTATTTGTCACTGTCATGGTTATACGATTTTTGGTTCGTTCCTACTACAGCTAAGTAAATATTTAATTTGATACTTCCTCTAAGAGTTTAAAAATGACTTACTCTTTGTCTACCTGTATATCTTCTTTGTATCTTGCAGAGAGTTTTAGTGAGGTGGGTTTGAGATGGGATTAAGATTTTTCATTTTTTCATTCTTTCCAGCCTATGCGAACCAGTACATAGCATAATGCAATGGCAATAAGTGGAAAGAAAGAGATTATTATTATTATTATTTTAACCTGTTTAGCCAGAGCCACCCACATCCACATATTATTTAGGACTATAGAATGAGAATATCTAGGACAGCAATCTGTCTAGCCCCCACTCACATTTTCCAAACAAGTAATGAGTTTATATGTTATGTTCTCTCAGTATAAATATTATACAAATAATGAGAAAAACAACAGTAATTGTAGTCATCATCATAAAGAGGAGGAACTATGGCATTTTTTATTTTAACTTAATTATTTCATTTCTAGTAAGACAGAAAATTAAAAAAGACAAGAGAGAAAAAAACAATAAAGTTCTTTGACATATATAACCAGAATATCTTGCTAAATATTTTATATTAAGGTACTTGATGCACCTTGTACAACAAAAATGAATGCATTAAAGCATATCCAGACTTCAGAAGGAAGGACAGACAACATATGAAAGGATGTATGTTGCATATCCAGGGAAAAAGACAGACTTCATAAGAAGTAATGGAATTAGCTTGCATAGATGAGTCAGTGTATAGAAAATCTCTTAGAGCTCAACACAAAACTACATATTTGTGGTGAATTAGTTACACTTATACGAGGTTTTCTTAGACAAAGTGCAATGTTAAAAGCAGGAGAAAGATTTCTCTTGTATCTCTTTACAAATGTTCCATGCGTCGTATCTCTCAGTAACAATACTAACTAGTCAGTTCTTAATTTCTCAGCCCTTCAAAAATCACATCCTAAATTGTCTTTCCCAATACACTTTTATATAACATGGATTTTATGAGTCACTGAACAGAATAAAAGTTTTTAAAAGGCGAGAAATATCAAATAAAAATCCTCAAGAAATCTAAGAACAGATTGTAAAGAAAATAAATGTTTTGTAATGCAATACGAATTTTACTTCCATAATATCCACTTTTTTATGCCATTCATAATCTTGTACAGTTACTTTAATAACTGAATGAAAATTCAAAAGGAATCTTCATTTAGAATCAATCAGTGAAAAATGATCAGTTTAGAAATAATCCTTTATTTTTTCTTTTCATATAAACAAGACAGCAAAATGTCAGAAATATAAAATAAATAGAAAAGCAATGAAAATCACACTTCTAAATTAGAACTATGTGCTAAAATGCAAAGACTGTGTTAGATCAGATCCTCTGAAATTATTATACCTGAAATCTCAATAGACACGTTTTTAACTTAGCAGAACAGGCCACTAAAGCCTGGAAAGTTTCATGGCATTTACTGGGTTTTGTAAATACTATTGAAACTGAAGAAATTTCTGATGTTGTACCAATACCTGCCTGTACCAATATCAACAATAAATGGCAAGATCTGCCTAAGATATACTGTAACCGCAGCTCAAACTCCATGAAGAAAACAAAAGTAATCTTTCTAATATGAACTATATTTAGGGAGAGAATAATTCCTTACATTTTTAACTTAAAAAATCAGAAAAAATCTCTCAAATGAGATCAGTGCTGTTTTACACTCACAGTGTATACCTCTAAATATCCATGCAAACGGTAAACCAGGTACTACTTTCATGCTTCTTTCCTATTAGAGTGGTCGAGGTCACAGAAATTATAAGTCCCAGTAGAAGCAATCTCACTTCTACCATCTATTTTATTTGTCTGTTGAAGAAAACAATGTGCTGCATCCAAGAGCACTTTGTCCTGAAGTGACTAATGTTGCTGCTGTAGCGTATTTGGAGGACAACATTTTAGGCATAAAGAATCAGGATCCTCAGCAAGAAGCACAGCAAGAAATCAGAGAAGTATATTCTAACCATAGAGAAGAGACAGGAGAGATGAATAGGATACAAGAGCTGAATTCTTCTCTTTTGCCTCAGGAAATGAGATAGGCACACAACAGGCATGCTTTCTGCTAGTGGCTTACTTTATTTACAGAAGAAATGTTACAGATGGATGCACTGTTTTACATTTTGAAATACCTACTCTTCAAATGTAAATGATAAACGGTGAAAATAAAACAACACTGGTATTTACGCAAAGTTTCCAAATTCCTTTAATCTTCCCTGTGTTTCACCAGTTCTTTGATTTCCTGCTGTATTTTACCTAGAAATCATGATTATTGTCTTGTAATAATTCAGTGGTTCTCTTAAAGGAAATTCTTTCATAGAGGCATTTGGCCACAGAACAAGAGATAAGAAGGTTGACACAGACCACTGGAAGTGATGTTGTCCAGTCTCCTATGCACACTGGGACTACCACTGTTCAGTGCTTGGCTAGGCTGGGCAGGTCCTGTGCATTGCAAAGACGGTTATGTCACAGCTTCCCTGGGTTATCTTACCCTGTGTTCCCCAGTGTTATTAAACATTAAAGTTATTCCAAACATTCAGGCTAAATCTCCCAAGATATAATGTGTATCTGTTGTCCCTTTTTTTTTTTTTTTTAAATCATTCTTACAAAATTCTCCATGTCTTTGTTTTCCCTTTTATTACTTCAGCATGGGCTATCTTCTACAGGAGATCCATGAAACATTTTTGGCTTTTATCACAATATCACAATAACAGTCAGCAATTCTATCACTTGTGAAACAGAAACTGACTTAAAAAGAGACATCAAGATATTCCTTATTTATTTAAAAAATGCATACTGGAAAACTAATTTTAACTTTTCAAATTTGCTAATTCATGAGAAATTCATTTTGGATTTTATGACTTGAATATTTTAAAGGAAAGATCCTATGGCTATACATCAGCACATAAACTTGCAGACTTATTCATGTCACCTTGTAGGTAAAAAAAATACACAAAAGTATTCTAATCTTCTGCCTTTAAAATACATTATAGTCTACCACAAGCATGACTTTGCCCTGCAGGGTTTAGCTTCATTGCCCATTTGTCTCAGCCCACTCATTTATTTTCCTAGCTGCAGATATTCTTCTACTCATTTGCCTAAGTAAAATTGATCTTGATTGCTTCTCTTTCCTCACCTATCCCAACTATCTCAATGAATTCCACTTACTGTTATCTCTTCCACTCTGGTCACTTTATACTGGGGCATTTGTGCATAACTGAAGTACGCATAAAGAACTTCCTTAAGTGCTTTACCAATTGAAGAAAATAGTTAATGAGACTTTGTGGAGCAGTTAAAACAAACCAAAGAAAGCAAACAACAAAAAAAAAAACACATCCAGATTTTGAGAATATCACACAGATTTTTTCTTGACCGAAGTAATAAGCAATAAATAGAAGGTCAAGCCAGTAGTCACAATTAACTCTTAAATGCCTATTTTTCTTTATTTTATAGTGAATACTAGCATGGCTCTTATAAATACTATTCAGTGTACTTGCTGACCTGAAGGTGTAACCTTCTGGTGTATTTTAATAAAACTGTTATATATAACCTCTAAAACAGAATCAGAACCATATTCAGATATATAAATGATTTTTTTTGGTGGTAAAACTGACACAAATTGTGTTAGAATGTATAACTTTTATTTAAATACTTTCTCTTTCTAGAGAGAGTTTCGTTTGCCATATACAATCCTGGAGTGAAATGAAAGCATAGATTACCTATTGAGAGGTCTACTAAAATGGATTTCCAAAGTAGATAGATCCAATAAAATATTGTGTCAGGAGTTTATGTGTTCTCAGCTGATGTCATCAGAAATTTTGAGTCACAGAGAATGAGAAAAATTCTATCAATGATAAAAATCAAATTTAGAAATCTGATTCTTTTAGTTACATATGAAACTCATGCTTGTGGGTGTATGACACATTGAAATCTGGGTGTGCAGATGGCTGATTTACATTCTTATTTCAGATTTTGAACATTTCTTTTCTTTTTCTCCTTCTTCCACTCCCTTCAGCCATACACTTGGAGTTTCACACATTGGAAATACAGGTTGCATTGCCACCAGCTACCTGATTTGGGAAGTGGATGATGAGAAACAACAAATAAAGTGGTGGAAAATTTCTTTTCATTCTAGATCCTTATTTGAGGGAGCCTGATATGACTGAAGCTATAGGCAGCTTCCTTTCTCAGGATGGAGTTTTTATATACTCAGATTGATACCATCAACAGGATTAAACATTCAAGAACCCAGTAAAAAATATCTGTTTCAACCAAATCATTTCACAAGAAGGATAAAAAACGAAAAGAGAAAAAAACTCTTCATGACAGTCAATAATCTGTCTGCTTCCTAAGGCACATTCTTTTCTATCACCTGGGGAAGACTTATTACTTTGAGACTTATATCTTTGTCTCTGACAATCTGTTCTTTACACAAAATTTCAGTAAAAATATACTGTTCCCTCTCACTCTTTCTCTCCCTCTTCTTCTCAAGAGTCTTTTCAACAACACGGAAATAAGCCAGTATACTGGGTTGTTTTATGCACTAACATGTTGCTGATCCTGGGCAAGTAGCATTCAGGTCTCACTATTCTATTTCCATCAAGAAATTTGACTGATTTCAATTGAGTGCTTTTTTGGTGCCATTCAGTTTATATTCGCATCCTGATGGTTTCAGCTGGTGCTCTGGTTTCACCTGGGACAGAGCTGATTTTTCCAAAATGAAGTAGAAGCAAATAGGTACTGACAGTTTTGCTGCCCACAGTCTCCATACTGAGCCTTCTGGCATGGCCAGGATTCTTCTCCCTGAGGAACATAGCTTCCTGCATCCATTTCAACCTTAGTCAGAAACAGATCCAATAAGTTCTTGTATTTATGAATCTGTGGGGAAAACTGAATTCACAGGACCTTATTTATATCTCATAGAATTGGGATATAGCTATAGTGTTTCAAATATATTACTCCAGAAAGAAATATATGTACTTCTTTCATTTATTTTTTCTACACATGGAACTATTGAGAAATACTTATTCAGCAATAGTTCAGTAATGCATGACTAAATTATATAGGTATTCCGATTTCAAACACATGTATGGATGAGCAAGGAGCCCATAAATCACTACAAATGGAAGAAAAAAGTCTACAGAATATGGAAAAAGGATCTGATCACTTGGAAGGAACAAATGACTTATGTGGGATTAAATTTAATGTACATCTTTTGCTTTGTTTGTTTGTTTATTTTACAGAGAAGAGTCCAGCCTCAACCCTTTGCCTCCCACTCCTTAGATATTTATAGACATGGATCAGATCTCCTCTGAGTCTTCTTTTCTCAAGGTTGAACAGACTCAGGTCTCTCAGCCTTTCCTCGTAAGGGAGATGTTTCATGCCCTTTATCATATTTGTAGCCCTCCGCTGGACTCTTTCGAGGAGATCCCTGTCATCTTTTATACCAGAGAGACCAGAACTGAACACAATAATCCAGGTGAGGCCTCCTAGGGCAGAGGAGAGAGGGAGGATCACCTCCCTCAACTTGCTGGCCATGCTTGTTTTAGTGCATCCCAGAAAGCCACTGGCCTTGGCCACCAGGGCACATTGCTGGCTCATGGTAAACCTGGCATCCACCAGGACATCCAGGTCACACTCCTCAGAGCTCTCCAGCAGGTCATCTCCCAACTTGTACGGGTGCATGCAGTTATTCTTCTATAGGTGTAAGACTCAACACTTTCTCTCATTAAACCTCATCTGATTCCTTTCTGTTCAACTTTCCAGCCTGTCCAGGTCTTGCTGAATAGCAGCACAGCCTTCTGGACCCAGCACTGACCCCTGAGGAACACAAGTAAGTACAGGCCTCCAGCTGGACTCTGTGCTGCTGATCACCACCCTCTGAGCTCGGCCTGTCAGCCAGTTCTCAACCCACCTCACCATCTGCTCATCTATTCCACACTTCCTTGGCTTTGTTATAAGGATGCTGTGGGAGACAGTGTCAAATACCTTGCTGAAATCAAGGTAGACTACATCCACCGTTCTACCCCCATCCACCCAGCTAGTCATGACATCATAGAAGGCTACCAGGCTGTTCGAGCAGGACCTCCCCCTGGTGAACCCATGCTAACTATACTTGACAACCCTCTTCTCTTCCAGTTTCCAGGAGATGGCATCCAGAACAAACTGCTCTACCACCTTTCCAGGGATGGAGGTGAGGCTATCTGGCCTGTAGTTTCCCAGATCCTTCTTGCCCTTTTTGAAAACCAGACTGACATTGGCTATCCTTCAGTTTTCAGGCACCTCTCCCATTCTCCAGGACCTCTCTAAGATAGAGAGTGGTTCAGCAATCACCTCTGCAAGTACCCTCAGCACAAGTGGATGCATCCCATCCGGCCCATGGATTTACATTCACTGAAGTTGCCTAGATACCTTCAGACCATCTCTTCCCTTACCAAAGGGGAGCCTTCCATTTCCCAGACCCTCTCACTTACCCCCACTGTCCAGAAGTCCTGAGGGGGCATTCCCACAGTGAAGTCAGAGGTAAAGAAGGTGTTCAGTATCTCTACCTTCTCTGTATCCGCTGTTACCAGAACAGCCCCCTCATTTCACAGGGGACCCATATTTTCCCTAATCTTTCTTTTACTGTTGACATACTTAAAAAAAACCTTTCTTATTACACTTTATCTCCTTGCTAGATCCAATTCCAAATTGACTTTTGCCTTCCTTGTCACATCCCTGCAGGCTCTGACAACATTCCTACATTCTTCCCAAGTCATCAAACCCTTTTTCCATATATTGTGGAATTTCTCTTCCCTTGAGTTTATGCATGAGCTCCTTGTTCATCCACACAGGTCTCCTGACACCCTTGCCTGATTTCTTAATCATAGGGATGTACCGATTTTGAGCTTGGAAGAAGCTCTGTTTAAATGCTTACCAGCTCTCACAGGCGTCCTTACCTTCTAACACCCTAGCCCATAGGATAGCTCTGAGAAGGTCTCAGAAGAGATCGTAGATGGCTCTTCTGAAGTCCAGGGTAGCCATCCTACTTTTTGGTTTGCTTCTTCCACTCAAGATCTTGAACTCCACCATCATGTGTTCACTACCTCCCAAGTTGCCCCTGACCTTCACTTCCCTAACAAGCCCATCCTTATTAGTAAGAATAAGGTCCAGTAACACCTCACTCCTCATTGGCTCCTCCACAATCTGCATCAGAAAGTAATCTTCAACACATTGCAGGAACCATCTGGTGCATGCATGTCCAGCCATGTTGCTTACCCAACAAATATCTGGATAATTGAAGTCCCCCATAAGAACCAGTGCAAGGCTTCCAGCTGCTTGTAGAAGGCCTTGTCAACTTCCTCCTCCTGATCAGGGGGCCAATAATGCACACCCACAACAGTGTTCTCCACACTAGCCTGCGCGTTAATTCTCACCCACAATCTCTCCACTGGTATGTTACCCTCCCCCAGGTGAAATGTGATAGATTCTGGCTGCTCTCTCATATAAAGAGGAACTTCACCACCCCACTCCAGTCATGCAAGCTGTCCCACCAAATCTCCATGATCAGAATGAGATTGTGGCCTTGCGACCGCATGCAGATCTATAAATCTTCCTGCACATTAGTACAGACACTTAAGGGAAGCAGCAGGTGCAGGTATCCCTAAAGAGGCGCAAGGCAATTTCAGGCAGGGTATCTCATCTGGGACTCACTCCACCCTAGCAAGCAATGTTTTCTCCTCTTCCCCCTTCATACCTAGTTTAATGCTCTTACTGCCAGCTCCTGGGCTAGGATCTGTTTTCCCTTCAGAGACAGGTGAGATCCAACCACAGCCATCAGGCCAGGCGCCGAATAAACTGCTCCATGATCAAGAAACCCAAAGTAATTGTGACAGCACTAGCCTTTCAGACACTTATTCAAAGCCTGAGTTTTCCTAGACCACTCTGTATCCCTCACCACTCCAGAAGGTAGAGAGGAAAATATGACTTATGCTCCCAGTATTTGTATAATAGTAACTGCCGACCTCAACGGGATCTCTGTTGTGAAGATAAATGCATTATTTGTGAGGTAATCAGAACCTATGATAAGGAAGACCACATAACCATAAAGTTTTTTTATTTTATGTTTGAAAACTACATCATGCACAGTGCAAATTTCTAGAGTTTAGCAATAACAGCAGCAACAATAATTTTCCTAGTCATTTTTTAAAGGATGTTTCTGTAGTAAAAATATAGAATGACTAATACCATCACAATTTAGTGGCATTATTACAATAATATATATATGTATAGACATATATATATATAGACATGCTTTTAGTATATAAAAGCAGAACCAAGAGCTTTTGTTATATATTGCATGTAAGGACATTTAAAAACTTTTGAAAAGGAAAAAAAAAGTGGTGAAAAGAACAAAACTACAGTGATTTTAAAAGCCTGATCTCTTTGAGACAGGTATGTCAGTAACAATGCCATTAGAGTTTTCAGAATTCATCACAAATCTGCAAAGTTTATTGTTTCCCCACATGCTGCAGAGTTTATTATTTCAGGAATAAAATCTACAAATGTAACAAAATTGAATTGAATATACAAAGCTAGGTACGCATCTTCAGGGCATTTCAGATACACATTGGGGAATGATACAGAAGGAATATAAGGAGAGCAAGACTGAAGGAGATATAACTGATAAAATAACAAGATGCTTGGGGGTTTTCTTTGCATCTTTTTTACACTCTCTTTCACAAAATAGGTAGACTTGAGAGGCATGAAATTCTTTTTTCTAGGGAATCATGGAATAACAAAATTTTAGGGGCTGGAAGGAACCTCTAGAGATCATCTAGTCCAACTCTTCTGACAAAGCAGGCTCCCTAGATCAGGTTGCACAGCAGACACAAGAAAGATCAAAATATGCAAGCAGCCATACATTAAATAATCCTCTACTGACTACTTTTGGTTCAAATCTACTGGAGTACATAAAATCTCTACAAAAATAGATTTGACAAAGGATACAGTTTTTGGATAAACTGCTTGAATAGAAATACCTAGAGTTTTTACACTTAAACTGATTTGAATATATTCAGATGACTGGCTCAGTCACTACAATCTTGCAGTCCTTCTCACACAAAAGTTCAGCTGCTTTGAGAGTCCCTTGTTTCACTGAGATTGGTGCCAGGTGCTCACAAGGTACCAGAGGTAATTTCTCTACAAGTATACAGTAATATTATTATTCAATAATAAAAAATTGGGTCATATCTTGAAATGTAAAGTGACATTTTTTACCATAAGACTATATCTGTAATCCAGAAATGTGTCACCAATTTAGAAAATCACAGAATTACAAAATAGCAACTAGAAAAGGTTGAGAGTGAGTTAATGATCACCTTCTTGCTTATATATCTAAATCTGATATTTCACTATGGTGAAGTGAGTACTCAGGCAATTTAGTCTAGGTCTACAAAGGGCTTTGCTTTGTTTCTGTTTGCACATTTCCCAAGAAAAAATAATTGGACAAAAATAAACAAATCTCTACTTTCATTAGTCAAAATCCACCTATCACAGCATATTCTTTATATTAGTTAATGGTAACTTTCACCATAGTGATGATATTTATTCACTAATGGCTACTCGTAAATGTGTTTTCCTAATCTTGGAGATTAACACTGTTATACAAGTAGAAATTAGTTGTTTTGTATTGTTTGCTTGCTTGCTTACTAGGCTTTGCTTCTGTTTGTTTATTTCCCATCTTACAATGTAACCACAAGTTCAGTAAATAAATGCTTAAAGAAAATAGCATGCTCAGACATGAATGAAACAGCACATCCCAGTTTGGTCTTGCACTACAAATCTACAAATAGCCAGAGCTTATTTGGAGCAGTTAATAGCTAATTTAAGAAGAGAGATGCAGTTATAAAAAGAAGAGCCTGTGGATTCTAGCATGTAATGCCTCCAGCTTCATTAGTCTGGTTCTGATACAGGGGAAGATAGGGAAAATATCTGCTCTTGCAAGAGTGACATGTTCTTCAATTTGTGGTGGTCTATAAACCATGTGTTTCAAACAACTAATAAGACTGCTTCAGGCTGCATCTCAAAACTGCTGAATGTGGGCCACATTCTACCTACAAGTAATAGCTTGGCCACCCTGCCAGTTAAATATTTATTTGGTGTGAATCAGTTTCTTGAAATTTCCACTTTAGTTTCCAGGGATTCTTTTGATGGTATTAATGCCATAAGCAGAACTAAATATCTGCAAAATTATAGCAAGTTTTTCTATAATATTTGACTTGAATCTTATTCCTCCTTCAGTAGATTAAAAGGTCTTTCATCTCTGCAATTTTAAGTAGTATTTTCCACAGTAATAGGGGGAGGCCACATCTCTGCTAGTCAGTTTGTAGACTGTTTTAAATCTTTATAATTTTATAATGTTCTCCCCTAAGGCAGTCCAGGGGTGATATGAAAACCCTGATCCAGTGCCTGACATTAGTTGTCCAAGACAATGCGTTGATACTTTAATTTTTTTTTTTTTTCCATTCAGCTCATTGAAGTTAAAGGGAAACAGTGCTAGCTGTATCAGGAGACTGTGGGCTCTTAAAATACCTTTTTTTACAACTTTATTTAAGAGGATTCTCCTAATATTAAGAATTAAGTCTTAAAAAGGATAGAGAGACATCAAAGTTAAAAGATTAGAGTTGTTTCTCTTGTCACAGTTATTCTGCTCTACCTACAGAGGCTGCTTTTCGTGGTCAAAAAAGCCTGGGATAAATTTGCTTTTTCAGTCTGCATTACCAAACCATATTACAGCTGTTTCACTATTGTCTTGCTTGATTTAAATATATAACAGATGTTCTGTTGAAATCTGTATTCATATCATCAATGTATTAAAAGACTTTGAATGAACCATGTTCATTTGCTGTTTCACAATTTAAAAAAAAAAAAAAAATAAGTAGCTCTTTGCATTCCTGAATAAAATGGTTAATATCAGTATACGAAGGTGTCCTGTAAAAAGGTGTGAGAGTCACACAATAAAAAATTTGACTGATGTAAGTGACCTCATTACTGTGATAATACCAGGAGAGGTACAGCACTGAGAATATTAAAATCTGATAAAACATTTGGGCTAGGGTCAGCATATTCCAGGTCACGATGAGAAACCTGTCCTGGTGGAAGTCAGGCAGGGTCCACATGGTAGAGAACTGATAGTGAAGAAACAAAACGATTCCAAGTACACAAATACTATCACAGACATCTTCAAGTGTGTCACGCTTGTCAGGATGGCACTTTTTATATGGACAGTTGTATTGGCTGCTGGAGTCCTGGCATGCAGAAACGTTGAAGAGGTAACACCCAGTTATGGATGTTAACATGCAGAAACATCTATTCTGCGGAAGGAAAATAGAGGACTTTCTTCTATGACTCGATAAAATATTTTGACTACCATCAGAAGTTCAGAAACTTTTGTCCTCAGTGGTAGCTATGCCTTAAAGATGTAATTGTAAGAATGACATTTTATGACAGGACTGGGAATTCAATGTAACCAACCTTATCTTTCCATCATATGTGAAGAAACAAAACAATCACAACACAAGGGTATCTAATTGAGTCCTGTGCTCTGTATCATCTCAGCTCTGTCTCCTCTCCTTCTGACTCCTTGTTAGCAGGACACCATGGTCCAGAACAAACTGCATCCTCAGACTGCTTCCTCCTACTTTTATTCTGTCAATAAATATGACTGTGAATGATCTCTTAATGGATATCCATGTTCAGTTCAGAAAATGTCATCTCAGTCTGTTTGCTCTAGGGGTCTGATTATTTTCTTAGATCTTGTTTCATCCTGCCTCAAGCACCACTGTTTTATCTGCTTTGCAATAGATTTGATTCCCAGCTCAGTGAGCCTCTGCAACACCTGAGGATAGACTTTGGTGTTTTTCATCACGGAGACAAGCTCCCCTGTATTATTATTCTGATCCTCAAGAAGGGCCATCCTGCCAGCCTTAAGCTTTTTCTTGCTTGATTTTTTTTTCCTAAAATCAGCAGAATAGGAAGTATGGTGTTGAGAGAATATGTTAGAGAAATTCTGCAATAACTACCCAGGTGGATGCTGGCACTGCAGTCTTGCTGTAATGCATCCTTATTAGGAAATCCATCAAGAGACTTTTTATATAGCCAAACAATTCCACTGAAGGTTTGTATACGGGGTTTGGCATACCGATGTAATAGATATATACTGTCTGCAACTTGTCTTACACAATTTGAGAAATAGGTATAAACCACAATGACGAAGTTAAAATCGAAGAGATTATTCATTAATACCACCATCAGACAGCTTCAAGAATGGAATCTCCAATGAACTGTTACCACTTTAGCACTAGTATTTTACACAACTGTTAAGCCAATATAAAGGGGATATTTTTGTTTCTGCCAAATGCAAGATGCACAACATAATACATATCTATTGATTTACTACCTATTAGACAAAACATATGGTCTTAAATGCCCTAAAGCATTTACTGTTATATTTTCTTTAAGTCAAGCCTAGTACTTGACACAGAATAATTAGCTCAATCATGTGTGCATCTGTATATGTTATCTTAATACTTTTATCACTTTCATATATGTATTCAGGTTCAGTTTCAGAAAATTGCTGACCACAATTTCTACTGACAACTCAACGCAGTGTTATTTGTAGTCATAACCTCCCCTGGACTAATGGAAGGTTAAGACAATTTGTTCTTACAAGAATACGCTAGTGAAAAAAAGGATTTTAAGGACAATAATTGTGGTCTGTCCTTAGTGCTGGAGTTTTTTCAAGTCACTTGTTTCACTGATTTAAACTTAGACTTTGAAAAGGCCAAGCAGCAAGGGAAAAAAATACAAAACCTTAGGCCCTATTTCCTAAGGGATACAGATTATCATTATTGATCTGTTCAAGGAGAAATAGCAGCCAGAGGTGGAGTTGCACAGTGTTCTCTGGCATGCTTTACCTTTAACTACAAGGACTTCTCCATGGTTATCAATGTTTGTACCTAGCAGAGGTTTGACTTTCTTGTTTTCTTTTCAATACAGGTCAAACTATCAATGTAGCAATTCCGTTCCTCTTCAAACACTTCAGTTTTGTAGAGTACCAATATTACCACAGTCATATCCCCTTTAATTTTCGAATCAATTTTGGATTTGTTCCAGGATTGCCTTTAGTAAATTGATTTTTAGCAGTTAAGTGTCTTAGATTGTTCACATTTCTTCAGAAACTACATTGCTTTGAAAGCTAGATAAAGTTCAAGATAACATTAAAAAAAAACCATACTCTACATATTTGTAGAGGTAGAACATCATCCATCGTTTATTATTTGTGTGATATTAAATCTCCCTTGCTGTCACGTACATATGTATATCTACCCTTTTCTTGTTACCAGTTATCATAACTGTTAATTCTTTCTACTTTTTCTAGCTAGCTGCTTTATCATCAACATTTCTTGCAATGACATAAACACTTTCATTCCTGCACTTGGCTACTTATACTTCGATCGCATAATTAGTTTTTTCAAGTATTTACCCTTTCATGTTTTGTTTCTGATCTATATGAAACCAGTTCAGAACCATCCTTCCTATATTTACTACAACAACAGATATTTCTAATCTTCTACCAGTTGTCATTTTTCTTACGTAGTTACCATCTTCCTTTAGCAATTCAGCTTCTTTCCTAAAGTTAACCTATTTTCCCAGTAAAACAAAATAAATTACAAATACACAGAGGATGACTGCCTTTATTTTTGACTGATTACCAAATCATAGGCATTAATATTCATTTCACACTTAATACTTAGCACTAAGATATTAGAATGTTTTTGAAATACTGTAGAAACACTTGACCAAATTAATCCATTATTTAATTCCTTGAAGTGAATGGAATTACACTATTAATTATGTGGCCCATTAGCTAATTAATCATCCTGGTCACTCAATGTTATAAGCAAGTGTTAAAAGTTAAAATGATTTGCCCAAGGTAGCAAACAGTGGATCTGTACCAGAACTAGAAAAAGAAATTACTAGTTTCTGGATGCAGGCCCAAAAACTAAATTCAGTAGGCCACAGAGTCTTTATTTCTGAATACCAATTAATACGGAATAAGAATCTCAGTAGAAAATATTTTGAGGCATTCAAAGGTTCTAAAGTCTATCTCAGTTTCAAACTGTTCTTCAGTGGAATACATCCTTTACTGGGGATGGATATCCGAAACAGGCAAAAAAAAAATACCCAGCAATATATATTAATGATGAATTACCTAATACATCGTTGTTTTATTATGTTTGAAAGGGTGAATGATAGAAGGGGAAAATATGAAGCTTAGAAAACCACTAAGGTTCCAAGGTGAAGAATTGGCAGTCAACGTCAGGCTCTTCTTCACCAAAAATACAGCATATGTTCTTGATATTGTTGTCTTGCTGCCTCCTTTCCAGACGTAGATACTGATGCTCATTCTAGAAGAACTCAAGCATTTTTTTTCCCCATCAAATTAAAGAAACAAAAATTTGAAATAGACCATCATTTTGCTGTCTTTCCATCAAAGAAAATAAATTTGAAAATGATGATAGAGAGGGGAACCAACTCACTGCAGTCTGCAAAATATGAATCTGAAATACTTCACTAAATTGCTCAATGATATTTGGCAGGTATAAGGTGAGGACAAGGGGCACCCATCGTTTCCTTTCCTATCATTCAGTATAATCTGATGGTATTCACAGGTCATTCTTTGAATGACTGACAATGAATTTTAAACTCCTATAGAGCTAAAATCTTGACATTTAGTACATTCATTCTTTATGAGATGTTGAAGAAAAAAAATCTCCCAATTGAATTTTGACTTTTCCATTGCAGGTTCCTAAAAGGTCATTGGTCTCTATTATTAGCTGCATCCATTGTCAACTCTTTGTACTGGAGTGTAACAGTTAACAAGAGGGCAGTTTTAAGAGAACCCTGGGAAGTAAGGAGCCAAACTATCACTATATTTCAAGATTAAATTAATATTCTTTAACACAACAATAAGTTATACTCTTCATTTATAGAAATTAAAATTATTTAGAGTTACAATCTTAAAATTTCAACTCCCATTAATAAAAATATTCAGAATAAATTCAAAATAATCCACTCACTATGCAAAGATGATATGGGATTCTTCTCTGCAGAGATAGGTATTAGTCTTATCAGTTTCTTGATCTCACATTTTTTGTGTTATTTCTATAATCTTTGAAAGAAAAAGGAATAGCAGATACAACAATTATGATTCTAAATTAAAATCACTAGGTGATACTGACTGTTTAATTGCATTGTAATTTCTATTTCCCAGGACTACTATATCACAACATGGAAAAATCACAGAATCACAGAATTGTAGGGGTTGGAAGGGTCCTCTAGAGATCATCCAGTCCAACCCCCCCTTCCAAAGCAGCTCCCTAGTCCAGGTTGCACAGGTAGGCATTCAGTCAGGTCTTGAACATCTCCAAAGAAGGAGTCTCCACAGCCTCACTGGGCAGCCTGTTCCAGTGCAATGTCACCCTCTCTGTGAAGAAGTTCCAACGCATATTTCTGTAGAACTTCCTGTGTTTCAGTTTGTGGCAATTTCCCCTCATCCTATCACCACACACTGCTGACAGCAGTTCAGCTTCATCCCTTTGCCTCCCACTCCTTATATATTTGTAGATATGGATTAGATCCCCTCTGAATTTTCTTTTTTTCAAGGCTAATCAGACCCAGGTCTCTCAGCCTTTCCTCATAAGGGAGGTGTTCCATGCTCTTTATCATCTTTGCAGCCCTTCGCTGGACTCTTTCGAGGAGATCCCTATCTTTTTTGTACTGGAGAGCTCAGAACTGAACACAGTACTCCAGGTGAGGCCCTACCAGGCCAGAGTAGAGGGGGAAGGATCCACAGATCATCCCCCAATCTGTATTGGTGCATGCAGTTATTTGTCCCTTAGTGTAAGACTCTACCATTGCTCTTGTTAAACCTTATCTGGTTCCTTTCTGTTCAACTTTCCACCCTGTCCAGGTCTCACTGAATCAGCACATCAGCCATTCCTCCTAGATTTGTATCATCAGCAAACCTGCTGAAGGTGGACACTATCCTCTCACTGAGGTCATTGATTAAGATGTTAAACATGACCAGACCCAACACCGACCCCTGAGGAACACAAGTAAGTACATGCCTCCAACGGGACTCTGCACTACTGATCACCACCCTCTGAGCTCGGCCTGTCAACCAGTTCTCAACCCACCTCACTGTCTGCTCATCTATTCCACACTTCCTCAGCTTGATGGTAAGGATGCTGTGGGAGACAGTGTCAAATATCTGCAGTCAAGGTAGACTACATCCGCTGCTCTACCCCCATCCACTCAGCCAGTCACGACATCATAGAAGGCTACCAGGTTGTTCGAGCATGACCTCCCACTTTTGAATCCATGCTAACTTCTATTTCTGACAATCTTCTGCTCTTCCAATTTCCAGGAGATAGCATCCAGAACAAACTGTTCCATCACCTTTGCAGGGATGGAGGTGAGGCTGATGATCAAATGCTCAAGTACTGGAGCTCACCAAGACCAAGCAAAAGTGCACGAATGCTAATACTAATAGTCAAAGTAACAATAGGCATTGCAATAATACACGCTGTTTACATAATCAAAGGATTCTTGTCCAACCTCCCTGCTCAAGGCAAGGTAAGCTGTAGTAGATTGTTCAGATTCATGATGCAATAGGCAGTGAATACCTGCAAGGATGGATGCTCCACAGCAATTCTTGTCAACTTTGTTCAAATCTACAAGCATATAACCATTCTCATACTGAAACATATTTCTCGTGTGTTTAAATGAACTGTTTTTGTATTTTACCTTATGCTAATTGCTTCTTGTCCTATCAGTGTGCAATACGGTCCTCTTTATTTTTCTTGCAGGCATTAATACACATGTATAAGATTCCCCTGAGCCTTTCTTTCTCCAGGCTAAACAGATATTTTAGCCTAGAGATTAGAGATATTTTAAGCCCTTAACATTTTCATGACTATGTGTAGTCCAGTAAAGTAATTCAGATGTCCCATTGGTGTCTCACGAATGCTGAGTAAAGAGGAAAGACAAACGTCTTCCTCCATCTGTTGGCAACTGTCTAAATAGTATGGCCCAGGAAACCTTTACCACAGGGATGCATTGCTGGTATATTTTCAGTTCTTATCAAGTGCATAACTGCTTTCTGTCCCTGCACCAGGGACAATATTCTTCTTTGTAAATATATTCAAAATAAGTAATATGTGTGGAAAAAAAATAAAGAAAAGAATTTATTTCAAAGATATTCCAGTAACATCAGTAAATTGCCTCAGCACTTCTGGATATATCTTATTTGTCTTCATGTCCATCTTAAGCACTTCTTGACCTTATTCTCCTCCGCAAAGCATAAAACTTCTTTCTTCTGGAGTTTCCATTGGTCTTTGAGGCTTGAGATTCTCAAAGGCCAGTCTTATCAGCAAAGGCTGAGGTGATTAAGAAACTGAATACTCCAGACATTTCTATGTCCTTTGTAACCAGGTTCCCCCTCCCATACAGCAGAAGACCCTTCTTTCTTACTAGTCACGTTATTCCCTAGATTCAACTCCAGGTTTGTTTAGGATTTCCTAACTTTATTCCTTCCTGCTCAGTGTCTCAATATTCCTTCCATATCAACTATATCTACTTCTACTTCTTGTACAACTCAGTTTTGTTGAAATTTAGTGATAAACTCCTTGTTCATCCATGCAGGCCTGCCCACAAGTCACTAAAGGATGACATCTCTTACAAGTTCTTCCTTGTTTTACATCTGACGGAATATCTCCCTGTCAGCTACTTAATTACCTGCATCAGAAAGCTCTTTATGCATTCCAGAAACTTCCTGCTTCTGTCTTGCTGTGTTGTCCTTCCAGCAGACGTTGGGGTAGTTAAAATCTCCTTACAAATAGCAGGGCCAGCAAAAGAGAAGTTTCTCCTAACTATCTGAAGAAGTTCCCATCTTTTTTCTCATCAAATGTTCTGTAGCAGACTTTTACCAAAGCATCACTCACACTGTTCTGCCCTCTAATTCCTACTTTTAGTTCTCAGATGACTTGAGGTAAAATCACACTTAGAGTTTTGAGAATTCCTATTGCTCTCACAAATAAAGGGTAACTTCTCAGCATCACCATCTAAGCCTGTCTTAGCCAGCTAGTGCAGCACACCAGTTGTGTCAGTTACCTTACCATATTTTCATGGTCAACATCATTCTGCTCTTTTTGCTTTGCATGACCATCCACCACTTCTTCATTTGACTGATCTCCCTCCCTCATCATTTTTAGTTTAAAATTCTAAGAAGATAAATCAACATTTTGGTGAAAATGCTTTTGTCACATTTGGTCAGGTGCACCCTATCTCCTCCTTTCAGTTCTTGATAATCAGAAAAGTTCCAGAGATCAGGCATGACAAATCCCTGTTGTTCACACCAGCTGCACAAACAGTCCCTCACCAGAAAGACTGAGGAGAAAACCCCTTGTATATTCAATCTCTATGCCTTCCATTTTTACTCCTGATGACACTTGAGATATGTTCTAGATCTTCCTGGTATCATTGTTGCCCATGAGAAGATGTAGCAAGGGGTGACAGTCCAAGGTCTGGACAGACTTGAACAACATCCAGACATCTGGCATAATATATAGAACCCTGTGTAGCAAACTAAGTAGGAAAACCATGTCACCTGTTCCTCATAGCAGCTGCCATCCTTTAATGCCCTGTCCCCCTTTCCTTGATGCTACTATGAGATTCAGACTCAGACAGCTTGAGAACTCTCTTCAACAATTCCCAGCCCTTTATTTGCTAACAGAACACTGAACTCATTCCATAGCTTCAGATCTTCAGGTAGACCATTTTATAACGGTCCTTTAAACAAAAAGTACTGGTAGGCTATTCAATATAAACATTCAAGAGAAAACATCTAGGGAAGGTAAGTAAAAATAATGTAATTACTGACAGTGATGGCTTGTCTACACTTAGATCTTTCCTGGCATAGACGTACTAGACTAATTATTCTGCCACAGTTCTATCAGGCTTAACCCTCATGTGAACATCCTGTATGCCAAAACTGTTACATTGTCCCAGAATAATTACTCTAGAGTAATTATTCCAAATAACATGACTATTACTTTGAAGCAGAATGTCCATACTGATCTTAAACCAACACAACTTTGGCAGAATATATTATACATATGCCAGGAAATATTTATTTGTCCCTCCAGTAGCATGTTATGAGTTGCAGCAATTCAATAATTTAATTTAATTGTGGTTTTTGTGTCTTTTTTGTTTGTTTGTTCATTTCTCTTTTATTCTTTTTTTTTTTTTTTTTTGGTGGGGGGGGAGAAAGTATTTTTTAGTATTTTAGAATTTTGATTCTGTGTTACATAAGGAGGAAAACTAAACAATTCTAGTGTCACTGAGATCATTTTATAGATTTGTCCATCTGTGTCCTGAAATTCCATTCTTTTAGAGTGGCTGCTTTTACAGACTGTTTCTTATGCTCTTTTGAATGATTATGAACCGTGTTTTCTACAGAATCATGCAAACTTTCAGAGCTCAACAAGCAGTAAATGGCCATGATTAATGCAGCTTATTCTATGACAGTTTTTGGGCCTACAGTCCATGAAAGATGGTATGGTTATTGCTCTGAAATGGTTTTCAGCCATGATACATACCATTATTCCTTTGTTTTTTTCTTTCTTTCACTCAGTTTGAGTATGATTAGTGAAATTCATTATTTGGTATGATAAATATAAACAGACGTTAGCATTTCTAGGCATCTTTAAAGAACTGGCCTAGGATCGAAGGGCAACAACCTCATTTTATTTTGTTTTGAAATTAAGAATAAATAATAACAAAAATAAATCTTCCAAAAAGAATTTCACTGACTTTATTTGTTGATTCAGCTCATGACAAACCATTTGGTATTCTGTTAGTACCTGTGCAGATGTATGTCAATTTAACGTAAATGGCTTTCTCTTGTCATTTCAGCTGACCTGAATGAAAGCATTGTCTTCCACAAACACCTTACTAAGGCAGTTTTTAAAGTTCTCAGGATTTTTTTTTTTCATATCTTTGGTTCTTCTTGATACAGGAACATTTGAAATTTGCTCAAGAGTAATAACCACAGCCACGTCTTTTGTTCTTTAAAGGATTTATCTAGGTTTTACACAATGTATCTTTCTTGCTGATAGATGGACGTACTCTATTTTGGAGATTAAAGACAGAATCCACTCTGTTTTTCAAAAGTTCTTTGCTGATACAGGCGTTTAGCAGTAGAGCTTTATTCTTCAGAACAATTCAAGCAAACATTCTTTGTAGGAGGGTATCTGACACTCAATGCAACGGGAGTACTAACAGCTTTTTCTGATCTCATCATTAGCAGTAAAATCAGTAACCTATTTCTGAAACAGCACAATGAAAAAAATCGATCTTAGGAATTGAATATTTTCCTTGAGTTTCATAGGTGGTGAATATTTTGAACTCATATTTGTGTGTAAAGTATTAATATATATATATCACAAGACAAAGAGAATCCAGTAGATCCTAATTTAAAATTCTCCATTTGGGTGACAAAGGAAGACATTGTTTACCCAGTGATATCAAGAAACAAGTAACAGGAGACATATAAAATCTAAAGAATGAAAAATGTTGTGCACATGAGTATAAGCTCTTTATGAATTTTATTAACAATATAAGAAGAAGAAAAAAAAAACAGCAGTGAAAAATAACAAAATGAATTAAAATATTTACATTGAAAGGTAAGGAACAGATCTTTTTTAATAAGAGATGATAAGCTGCACACAGTTAGTACTTGTCCCAAACTAAGTTAACTGGGGAATGTTTCTGAGGGTAACGATTCTAAATCCAATATAATTTTCTACTCAATTTCTTTATTTCATTTAAAACACATTCTTCCTGTGTTTCATAGGTTCTAAAAACAGTTCTAAATAGAAGACTGAGTTATAATAATTCTGAATAAAAGTAAGAAGCTGCATCCCACTCAAAAGTATTCATTGAAAAGTCCTAATCTAAGCCGAATGCTTAAGTTTGCTATAAAGGAAATGGGAAAAAAAGATTAGGATTTCCAAATGATCATTAAGTAATTGTCATGTGTATCTTTGCCACCTATCTTGATGAACTGCCTACAGGACATGCCTGAGAGAGCTTAATGAGCTACCTGAGCCTAGTTATCTAACTTTTAACTTTCAGATTAAGCCCAAAATGCATCTTAATCTTAGGTCATATGTTTTTACTTTTGTTTCTGATAATTACATTCTGTTCTTCACCACCTTCAAATATTTCTAATATTCTGTTCTACAGATCAATAAGCAATGTCACAGAGGCTTATGGCTTTAATGGATAACACAGGGTTGCTCCAACTTTTGTTTACAAGCACTAAAGCAGGCAGTGCATAGTCCTGTCAATATGTACACCATATGAAGCAGAAAATCAGAAAAATCAAAGTGCCTTTCTCTTACTTCTTGATTAACAACAGGTCAAGGTAAAAGGATTATAATTTCTCTTTTAAAGCAAAAGCAATTAAAGAGATATTATATTAGTGATTTGTTTGAGGATTCTTAAACACGCCACTTGGTATTTATTATTTGTTCTCTGGTCTATCATGTAATTAAAGCATATTCTGTTTGAACTCAGTATTTTCTGAAAACATCCCAATCCTATTAGTTTTCAATTTTTAATTCTAATTACATTTCAGTTGAAAGTTTGAGTGAAAATGAAAACACATCAGGTGACTGAAGGCACCCAAACTCAATATTTTAGTTTTTATGTGAATTTAATCCATGTTTTCTGATGTGATTTATAACAGTGTTAATATTTAGACAAATACATCTTTTCTCTTATCCAGGTCATTGGAGCAAATTAATTCTATGTAACACTTGTATCAATTTAAACCATTTAAATATTTTTATTATTTCTTTTTATTTTTCTACTGCTTGAAATGAAAGATTGAGTATTAAAAAAAGACACTTCTAATACTAATTTCCTCCCTTGTTTAGATATGATGTTTGAAGAGATTATATATAGATTGACTACGACTAGAATTAGACACTTCTCATTGCACTGCTGAAACTCCATGATTCCTGGTATCTGAAAACCTACTCTACTCTTTATTTTCCTCCGTACGATAGTCTAAGCACTTTTTCATTGGCATTCAATTACCATGTCTGAATCACTACTTTTTTTTTTTTTTTTTAACACTGGACCTTAAAGATTCAATTTTATCCTGTTTTAACTGTAAGTATGCAGTAATGATCAACGATGTTTACTAGCTCAGCTGAAGTTACTCTCAGACATGAACCTATACTGTAGTCAACTTTACGAAAGGCTTTGGTGGAAACTTTTCTCATGAATCTGAAATGATTTCTTCCATGCCGAAAGGTTACATATCAAATAATACGATATTGCAATAATTATAAGCTATTGTGGTCTGATGATTATAATCAGGATGGGGATGTTTGATTTGTGAACTGGGACTAGATTTTGTGCTCCAAGTTATATTCTTGACTCCTTACTAGTCTTCTAATTCCTCCCCTTACAATAATTTAACTCTCTGAGGATTATAAATTCATGTCTCATTCCTCACAAGAGGCTCAGAGATATGCATTATGAATAGCTGAGTCTTAACACCCTAGATAGCTTTTATTGTTGCTGTTTTGGGGCATTGTATCATCAGTGCTATGAATCATAGTATCACAGAATAGTTGATGATGGAAGGGACTTCTGGAAGTCATCTTGTACATCAATCCTGCTCAATCAGGGACATCTACAATCAGTTCCCTAGGACTATGCCCAGTTGCCTTTTGAAATGAATATCCCCTAGGAAGGAGACTCCACAAACTCTCTTGGCAAAATTTGCCAGTGCCTCTTGATGTTCAGATAGAATATCCTGTGTTTCATTTTTTGCCCACTGCCCCATGTTCTGGCACTGAGCACTACTGAAAAGAACATGCTCCATCCCCTTTACATTCACTTACATGCCACTGTGATTTCTCTTCTACAGGCTACTAGTCTCAGCTTCTTTCATCATAGGTGAGGTGCTTTAGTCCATTGTCTTAGTGGCCCTTTACTGGACTCTCTCCAGTGCATCCAAGTTTCTCTTGTACTGTGGAGCTCAGAATTGGACACAGTATTCCAGGTTTGGCCTCACCAGTGCTGAAGAGAGGGGAGGAACCACCTCCACTGGTCTGCTGGCAATGTTTTGCTTGATACAGCCCAGGACACCACTAGCTTTCTTTGTGGAACAGGCACACTGTGAAGTCCTGTTAAATCTTTTAAACCAAGACCTCTATGTCTTTTTCATCTGGCTGGCTCCAGCAAATGATCATGCTTGGTTTTGTTCCTTCATAGGTGCAAGGACATTCACTCTTGGACTTCAAGAAGTCTTTGTCATCCTATTTCTTTGGCCTGTATTAGTCTCTTTGAATGGCAATATGACCTTCTGATGTATCAGCTGTTCCAGTTTTGTGCAATCTGAAACTTACTGAGGATACACTATGTCCCATCAGCTAGATCATTAACGAAGATGTTAAACTGGTCTAGACTCATCAATGGCCATTGGAGTAGACTCAAACTAGACACTGGGCCATTGAACACTACCTTTAGGAACTGGCCATTGAGATGATTTTCAGTACACTTCATTGTCTGCTCTTCCAGGCTGCGACACCTTCTCTCTGAGTATCTTAATGGTTGACCGTGTTAAAACAAAATGAACGGTGCAGTTTCAATCTCAGCTAAGCCGTTTATCATCTTTTCCTTCCATAGCCAAACAGGATTTTTAGAATAAGCTGAACAATGTAGCCCAATATTCAGGTTGTTCAGTTGGGTGATGGAAAACTTGCAGTCTGATTCTTCTTAGTAGCATTTGCACATTGACATTAAATAGACATTGGAGGAATGACTTCAGAACGGTTGCAAGTTTTCTACAGAAAGGAAAGCAAATTTTATTCAGATATAATGGACTACTCATGCTCCATCAAATCAATGAAAAAAATATTATTTTAACTTGATGAAATTAAATCTTTTCCTAAAAACATGCAACTGTAACAGAGTGAAAAACTCTGTTTTCTAAATTGATCAAGTAGTTGTAAGTGCAGAACTCATTCAGACGTGTAATAAAAGCTCCTGCAATATGCTGGTGCAATGCATTTGAATTTAGAGAAATGACCCTTGGTATGTAACATGTAACTATAAAACTTTGAACAAGATGTACCATCTGAATGCTATTTTGCAGCTTTATGAGTGGAACACTAATGATCATAGTCAATATTTCTTGGGATTTCAGTAATTAAAAATGATAGTTTACTAGAAAATTTGCATATATTTCAAGAAGGCAGAAACCTGTGCACAACTAATAGAATTTGTAATCACTCAGACCTACGAAGAATCTGCTGAATTATAACATCAAACTACATTATAAAATGACTAGATAAGTAAATTCTGTATTTTCAGGTGAAATGAAATTCATACTTTCATCCTTATAAAATATTTCCTATGTGAATATGTGCCTAAAAATGTGAATGGTTGATGTCACGCTCCAATATAAAGGAGGGAGACGAGGTTCTTAGATTATGTGTATACCCGGCGTGAGATTAAGAAACAACGGTTCAAATGTTGGTCCGACCAGTTTATTACCAATATTGACCAGGGAGATGGGGAAGGGGAAGGCGGGCACTGTTAAGGGTGATGGGGAAGGGAAGGCGAGCGATAGGAAAGATAGGAAAGAAGCAAGGATTTGTACAACGCACAGAAAGTCACCAGCCAGGATCCTAGGGGCACAGCAACTCCGATGGTCCGAGGCAGAAGAGCAGGGCTGGCAGAAGCGGGGAGAACAGCAGCAGCAACAGGCAGCCTTGAGCAGCAAGCAGTAGTCCTGGAGAAGCGGCACCAAGTCAGCACAGGAGAAGCAGCGAGGAATCAACCCCGGGAGGGGCAGCAGCGAACAGTGATCAGCTCAGGAGGCCTCTCCTAAGAGAAGGCCTCTCCAGGAAGCAGCAAACAGTGATCAGCTCGTGGGGTTTCGTTCAGACGGTAGAACACCTCGAAGGAGTGGCGAGGTCCAGGAGAAGACAGCAAGTCTCAGGCAGCGTGTCTCAGGCAGCAGGCCCAGGAGAGAGTTCAGCAGCAGGGAATCAGCTCATGAGGTTTCCGGTGGAAGAAGACCCACCCAACAATCTCATGGTGGTCGATCCCTCTTTTATCCTCCATTTCTCTTGCCTATGTAACAAATCCCGTGCTAGCGTGCCAAGCAAGTGTCTCCTGAGATGGCTATCTCCCCACGGAGATGAGTATCACACAAAAGTGTTCAGTGGCCATTGATCTGCAGCTTATCTCTCTTTTGTTGCCCCAGAACATGCCCATCTGCTAGTCCCTTAGACAAAGGATTTTGCAACCCTTGCCCAGGACTAGCTTGGACATGTTCGGACATGTTCATCAGCAAACTTTGAGGCAATGATATAAAACAATAATCTCTTACAGCTGATAGTATGCCTTAACATTTCTACTGTGAATTATAAAAGTCACACTATACAGTGCTGCTAACTCTCTGTTTCAAAAGAAATGTTTGTTTCTATCTATCAAATATCGGAGAAACATTTCCTGAGAGACGTAAAACATCTCTCTATTATTTTATATACTTTGGTGTTTCTTTCATATTGATTAATAATTTGAGAAAAAAGAAAAGCAACAGTAGTAACAAAGTGAATTTGTCGAATCTGATTACTTTAGATATATCAAAATAATGAAAATAAGACGAGCAAAAGAAGTTAGAAATACCACATGAAGTTGTACTCTCTCATGTAAAAGTAAAGAATTTACAGGCAACATTTTAAAAACAATTAAGATGTATTAATAAAAAGCAATCTATATCGACACAAAGTGATGAAGATTGGTATTGAGAACAGAAGAGCAACATACTGGGTTCCATTTCTTACGTGATCTGATTAGTTTTTGACTTTGTGGTTTGTATATATCTTATTTCTACATCACGGTTATACTTCTTCAAACAACCCCTAAGCCAAGGCACACTGAAAACAGAGAAAAAGATCAACATGATTGGTGTGGATTTCCAGAATAACAGGCCCTGAAACGACACACAGCAGATATGAAAGAACAAAAGATGTTTGATTTAACCACCTCTATTTCTTGTATTACTTCACACCACAAATTAAGGTGAAGACTGTAGAAATCATGACCTGGTTGAGTTCATGGTCTTAAGGAATATGAGCCTAGCAAAGAGCAAAGTCAGAACCCTGAACTTCAGAAAAGAGAGCATCCAGGTTTTTAAAGAATTACTGGATAAGATCCCTGGGAAACTGTCCTTAGAGATAAAAGAATAGAAAAGAGCTGGTAGCTCTTCAAGGACACTTTTCTAAGAGCACAAAAGCTCTCCATCTCCCAGTACAAGAAAGCAAGTAGAGGAAGCAGGAAACCGGCATGGCTGAAAAAGGATCTGCTGGTCAAACAAAGGGATGAGAAGAAAATATACAGGCAGTGACAGGGAGGATGTATGGCCTGGGAATAACACAGGGATGCCATCTGGAGGGGTAGAGATGGGATCGGGAAAGCCAAGGCACAGATGGAACTGAACTTAGAGGGGCGTGTGAAAAGTAGCAGGAGGAGATTCTACAGGTACATTGATCAGAAGAGACAGACCAAGATAAAAGAGAAGAGATGAATGGCAACAACCAACATGGAGATGTCTGAGGTATTCAACAAGTCCTCTGCCTCAGTCTTCACTGGCTGTCAGGCTTCCCACACCTCTTATGCCCCTGGACCTGTAGACAGGGGCTGGAGGGGAAAAATCTCTCCCGCTGCAAACCAAGAGTGAGTTTGAGACTGAATGTGTACAAGCCTATGGGGCCCAATTACATACTTCCTAGGGTCCTGAAGGAACTGGCTGATGTGGTTTTCAAACCACTCTTCATCATATTCATATCAGGTAGAGTTCCTGATGATTGTAAAAAGAGAAATATCAAATGAAGCATAGCTTCACCAAGAGCAGATCATGCCTGACTAATTTGGCTGACTTCTATGATAGAGTTACAGCTTTAGTAGACAGAGGAAGAGCAACAAAAATTATTACATTGCCTTTAATGTGGTTCCACATCACATTTTTATCTTAGAGAATAAGAATGATATGGATTTCAAAAGACATCATGGACCAGTTAAAGGTCAACCAGGCGATCAGGCTCAGTCAGCATGGGTTTGCAAATGGTAGATCCTGTCTGACAAACCTGATTTCATTCAACGACAAAGTGACCTGCTTAGTGGATGAAGGTAAGGTTTTCGATGTGGTCTACCTAGATTTCAGTAAGGCATCTGACACTGTCCCCCACAGTATTCTTGTGGAAAAGCTGGCTGCCCGTGGTTTGGATGAGCGTACACTCCACTGGGTGAAACACTTGCTGTATGGCCGGGCCCTAAGAGTTGTGGTCATTGGAGTTAAATCCAGTTGGTGGCCGGTCATGAGTGGCGTCCCCCAGAGAACGGCAACAGTGCTTGTGAAGGGCTTGGAGAATATGCCCTACAAGGAGAGACTGAAGGAACTGGGGCTCTTTACTCTGGGGAAAAGGAGGTTGAGGGAAGACGTTATTGCTCTCTTCCAGTATCTGAAAGGTGCTTATAGCAAGGGTGAGATTGGTCTCTTCTCACTGACAACAGGTGACAGGATGAGGGGAAATGGCCTTAAGCTGAAACAGGGTAAGTTTAGGTTGGATATCAGGAAACACTACTTTACAGAAAGGGTTGTTAAGAACTGGAATAGGCTTCCCAGGGAGGTGGATGAGTCACCATCCCTGGATGTGTTTAAAAAACCATTTAGATGTTGTGCTCAGGGACATGATTTAGTGGAGGGTTGTTAGAGTTTGGGTAGGATGGTTGGGTTGTGGTTGGACTCGATGATCTTTGAGGTCTTTTCCAAGCTGAGTGATTCTAAGCATCCTAGTGAAATCCAGTAATATATATATGTGTGTGTGTGTGTGTGAAAGGACTGAAAAAAACAATCACAGAAAGAAGCAGTTGCTGAGTTAGTTTTAGGAGGGTAAGCTGACATGAGTGTGCAGTGAAATTAATGAAAATGAGAATCATGAGGGAGACCCCACAGAATGAAAAAAAAAACAGTCTTTACTTAGAGAAGACACTAGCCTATACTGGAAAGCTTTACATCTGCCCTGAAATTTTTCAAGCACCTAAGGCATTTAGGTGTAGGAGTTTGGTTTGCAGCAATCTACATTTCTAAAGTTCATATTGCAATTTTGTTACATTTCTATTTAGCTTGCTGTACAATTCCTGTGATAGTACTGAGGGAAAGGTTCATTTTATTGAACTTCAGTCAAACTTGTAGAGAACTGATTTTTTTGAGATTAAATTAGTAATCTGTGTTTCACCTGAAGTAACTGCAAAGAGATAGACATCTCCAGCTGGCAATTCAGTCTAGCTTAAGTTAGCTATCCAACACTGGTTGAATCACACTCTGATGATTTCTGTATTTCTTTATCTATTTCAGAGGGCATCTAGTTGGCTTTAGCTGGCTATCAAATTTTTAAAGGGCTAAATCCTACCAATATTTATTAACAGCTGCTTTTAACTGAATAAGCACATACATTTTATCTGATTTTTGGAGTTATTGACACAAACTGAAAATCACTCCACTGATTCTGGAGGAATTTTCAAAATTCTTATCAAAATCAAAGTTAGCTGGAAGCCTACAACAATGACAAAAATAAAGCCTCACCAAGAAAAAAAAAAAAAGTGGATTTGGTGTCATTCAATTTTGTTGAATATAAAGCTTTATACCTCTCATGCTTGACATTTAAACATCACTTCCTCCAAGCTCAAAATGAGTGCACCATAGAGTAAGAAATGAGGTAAAGGTCGCAGGACACATGCATGGATGAGCAAGATCATAGAAAATCTCAAATGGAAGAAGAAAATCTACCGAATGTGGAAAAGGGGGCTGGACACTCGGGAAAAATCTAAGTAAATTTTCAGGGCCTGTATAGATGCAACAGGAAAGGTTATTGTCCTCTTAGAATTACAACTGTAGAGGTAGGTCAGGGATAACAAGAAAGGCTTCTTTCAGTGTGTCAACAACAAAGGGAAGTCTAGGGAAAACGCGTGACTGCTGATAAAGGAGGTAGATGTTCTGGTAATGGAGGACAGTGAAATGAGTGAGTTACTGAACTCCTTCTTTGTTTCAGTATCTAATGCTGAAACTGCCCCTCAGGAAATCCAGATCCCTGAATAAAGAGAGAGAGTTTGAAGAGTGGAAAACTCCCCCTTGCCTGAGGAGGATCTGATCAGAGATCATCTAGACAAACTTAACACACATAAAGCCATGAGACCTGAAGGGATGCTCCCAAGAACACTGAGGGAGCTGGCAGAACTCATTGTCAAACTACTCTGTCATCCTTACAAGGCCGTGGAGAATAAGAGAGGTGCCTGAAGACTGGAGGAAAACTGGAGGAAGTGTAATGTCTCACCAGTGTTCAAAAAAGGCCTGAGATATTACAGGCCAGTCAGCATCCCATCTGTTCTCTGGGAAGGGGATGGAAGGAGTTTTTGTGGATGTCATCTCCAAGCAACAGGAAGAAAAGAAAGTTATTACGAGTAGTCAACATGGATTCACCAAGGGGAAATCATGCTTAACCAATCTAGTAGCCTTTTATGGTGGGATAACTGGAGGGGTAGAATTTAGGGGAGAACAGTGGATATTGTCTACCGTAACTTCAGAAAGGCTTTTGACATTGTGTCCCATAATATCCTTGTGGGTAAGCTTAGAAAGAGCAGGTTGGAAGAGAGTACAATGAAGTGGACTGAGAAATGACGGACTGTCTGAGCTTGGAGCCTTTTGATCATTGTCACGGAGTTAAGCTGGAGGCCTTCACATAGTGGTCTTTCCCAGGGACTGGTGCTGTTTCTGATCTTGTTTAACACCATCATCAGTGATGTGGATGAAGGCATAGAATGCACTCTCAATAAGTTTGCCAACAATACAAAGACAGGAGGAGTGGTTGACATGCCAGAGAGCTGCTGCTGACATTCAGCAAGACCTGGATAGACTGGAGAGTTGTGCAGAGAGGAATCTTATCCAGTTCGACGAGGTCAAGCATAGAGTCATACATCTGGGGGAGGAATAATGACATGCATCAGTACAGGTTAGGAGCTGACCTGCTGGAAAGGAGCTCACTGAAGAATGTCCTGGGTGTCCTGGTAGTCAACAAATTGACCATGAGCCAACAGTGTGCCTGTGTGGCCCAGAAGGTCAATGTTATAATGGAATGTGTTAAAAAGAGTAAGACCAGTAGCAGGCAGAGGGAGGTGTTCTTCTCCCTTGGCTCAGCACTGTTGAGGCCACATATGGGGTAATGTGTGATGCTCTGGGCTCCTCAGTTCAAATAGGTCAGGAGTTCTAGAAAGACTTCAGGAGAGGACTTCAAAGATTTTGAGTATCTGAAGTATCTCCCGTATGAGGAAAGGTTGAGAGACATGTGACTGTTCAGAGAGGGAATCTTATCAATGCTTATAAATATCTGAAGGGCAAGAGTCAAGTAGACAGGGATGGTCTGTTTTCATTGGTGCCCAGAAACAGGACAAAGGGCAATGGGCATAAACTGGAACACATCAAGTTCCATAAGAATGTGAGGAAAAATTTATTTGATGTGAGGATGTCAAAGAACTGGAACACACTGCCTGGAGACATGGTGGAGTCCCTTTCTCTGGAGATATTCAGAATCAACCTAGACACTTTCCCATGTAAACTGCTGTATTGAAACTGCTTTAGCAATAGAAGATCTAGTTAAGTGTCATCCAGCCCTTATGATTCTATGACTCTGTGATATCTAATCAGTGGTTTCACTTACACTGGACAGCTGGATTTCTATTGGAAAGGCAACTGCAAACTGCAGATAACATGCAATGTGAGTGTTTACATAAAATTTAAACTTAGAGGAGTGGAAAGAACTGAGACCCTCAGAGCACTGGTAAAGAAGATGAAAAGAAATAAAATTCTACTGTAAGGAAAAAAATAATTTTTAATTTGTATGAATGAATGAGATGTTATACTGACTGGCTGTCAATGTCAATTTACAGATAATAGGAACTACTTTCACTAACAACACTAAAACTCACATTGCGTGGGAAAATAGTACTCTTTATCAATTGCCTAAAGTAGTTGGGTCAGAAAAAGATACATAGAGCATGATTTGGGTTAAAAACATCATATAGGCAGATAACTGTATTTCCTAAACAGACTCTTATTGTTGGAGAATTACAGATGTTGTAGAAGATCTTAAATAATTGCTTTAATTGTTATGGAACAATTAATGAGTTCACAAAATTACATTGGTGGATTTGAGGAAATATGCTAGAAAAACCTGTGGTGCTTTTTGCAGAAATGCATGTGTTACTCAAGATGTAAAATTCTTTAATAAAATCCTAGAAGCATAGATTCATTTGAGTTGGAAAGGATCGTTGAAGATCATCTAGTCTAACTCCACTGCAATAAACAGAGACATTTACAGTTGGATCAGGTTGCTCAAAGCCCTGATCAGTCTGACTATGAATGTCTCTAGGGATGGGGAATCCACCTCCTCTCTGAGCAATCTGTTCCAGTGCCTCATCACCATTATCATGAAAAAGTTTTCCTTATATCCAAAAATCGAAATTTTCTCTCTTTTAGTGTGAAACTATTTCCCCTTGTCCTATCACAACAGATTCCACTGAAGAATCAGTCCCCTTCCTCCATGCAGTTCTCCTTCAGATATTGAAACGTGACTATCAGGTCGCCTTGGAGCCTTCTCTTCTACAGTCTGAACAGCTCCAGCTCTCTCACCTTGTCCTTGTAGAGCAGGTGTTCCATTCCTTGGATCATTTCTATGGCCCTCCTGTGGACACTGTCCATAAGGTCCATGTCTTTCCTGTATTGAGGACCCCACATCATGGTGCGGTACTCCAGGTGAACTCTCACCAGCATAAAGCATAAGGGCAGGATCATTTCCCTCAAGCTGCTGATTGCATTTCTTTTGATGCAGCCCAGGATACAGTTGGCTGTGAGGGCACAGTGCTGGCTTTTGTTCAGCTTACCATCCACCAGTACTCTCAAATTCTTTTCAGTAGAGCTGTGCTCTATCTTTACATCCCCCAGCAAGTACTGATAGAGGTTATTGCCATGACCTAAGTGTAAGATCTTGCACTCGGCTTTGTTGAACCTCATGAGGTTCGCCTGGTCTTCTGATACAGTTTATTTACAGAAATATATATTTAGATGTATATTTACATTGTTTAAATGTATGCATTAAATTTTCATCCCAAAATCTTTATATTAATCTACCAGCAGGTACAAATGTGTTTTATTTTCTAAAAACAAGTACTGTCATTAGCATGTGAATTAATTTCCATAAACACTAAGCTGTTCATAAGCAATGCTTAGAAACTTTTAGAGGTAGATAATTCATTTAGAAGAATTGCCTTATTTTAAACCTGTCTTTAGACAGAAGAGCAGAAAGTCACCTTAGAGGTTACACTTCTCTTTTGAGGATACACTTTCTTTGAAGTTACATGGAAAAATACAAAAGAAAGGGATAGGACCTCTACAGTATAAAATTGAGTGAGGTTGAATGAGTGTGCAGGAAAATAGTCCAGAAGGTAAAAGTAAGAGGAAGATAATGAGTAATATATGCAGTAATTACTCATCAGAGTTGCATGTTACTAACATGGACCCCAATCAGAACTCTGTGATGCCTGCCAGCCCAAGACTCAGATTTAATCACACAGCCCTTGACAGAGGTACAATAAATGTAAACCTTTCAGAACCTGAACATTGCTGCAACACATTTGGACACTGTATATTTCAGATCTAAACCTCACAGGGAGAGAAAAGGAAAAAAGGAGAGGTGCTTCTGAGTACCAGACTAATTCTGACAGAGAAGTAACTTAGGTTATGTCTAACATCTGCTAAATCAAGGAAGGGAAGGTATTATTATTTGATCCCAAGGCCAAGTGGCACTGACTAGCTTAAATTCATGCTTCTGGGTAGTGGATTTCATAATTTGCTTTGGAAATGCATGCCTTCAGAAGCCCTGTATGAGTTTTTTTCATTCTGTCTCCAAGGCTCTGGAAATGGCCATACGGCAACTCAAGCCAAGCGTGAAAAGTGGCATGTTGGAGACAATTACAAAATTGTTTAAAAGGAAATCTACTTCCTTTTTGTTTCTATTTTCCAGTATACAACAATTAAAGATTCTGTCACCGTTTTCTTGAAAAATAGCAACAGGCACTGTTTCTGCTTTATAATTCTTACATTTTTGCATTATGCATTTATTTGTTTATACACACGTTTACCATAAAAATTTCCCACTGAATTTCCCAAACAATGGAAGAATATGAGAGCAATTATTCTTATGGACAATCATAGAATCACAGAATGGTTTGGGTTAGAGGGACTTTAAAGAACACCTAGTTCCAACCCCCTTGCTATATGCAGGGACATCTCCCTCTAAACCAGGTTGCTCAGTCCCATCCAGCCTGGCCTTGAACACCTCCAGGGAGGGACCATTCAGTTCCACATTGAGCGATTGCTCCAGTGTCTCACCATCCTCACAGTAAAGGATTTCTTCCTAATATCTAGTCTAACTCTACCCTCTTCAAGTATAATACTATTTCCCCTTGTCCTGTTGCTGCATGTCATTATAAAAAGTCTCTCTCCAACTTTCCTGTAGGCCCCCTACAGGTTTTAGAAGGCCACTATAAGATCTCCCTGGAGCCTTATCGTCTCCAGGCTGTAGAGTTCCAGCTCTCTCATTCTGTCCTCATGGGGGAGATGCTCCAGCCCTCTGATCTGATCCTCTCCTTACAATCAGGGATCTCGTTCATAAACTGGGTATTAACACGGTGTAGTCAGGAGAAGATTTCTTCAGCTTGGGTTCCTCCCCAGGTGACAGCTCCCAGTCCTCCTGCCCTCCCACAGGCCCCACAGGCCCTCTCCAGGTTGTAGCTCTGGCTTGGGTCTGTACCTGCAGGGGATCTCCATAGGCTGTACCTCCTTCAGGACTCATCCACAGCTGCTGTGTGGGCTTCTCCATGGCTGCATGTGGAGATCAGCTTCATGTGATGCCCATGGCCTGCAGTGGGACAGGATAGCCTGCTCCTCTATGAGCCTCTCTTGTCCTGCAGGGAACTTCTGCTCTGCACCTAGAGCACCTCGTGCCCTCCTTTTGCCCTGACCTTTGTATTCTGCAGGGCTGTTCCACATTTTCTCACATCCTTCTCTCAAATGTTGTTGTACAGATATGTTTCTCTATCTGCATTTCTAAATATGTTCTATAGGCCAACAGGCATGGCTAATAGGTTCAGTTCTGGCCAGCAGTAGATCCCTTTAGGAGCTGGTTAGAACTTGCTCTTATCTAACATGGAACAGCTTCTGTACTCTTCCCAGAAAAGCCACTACTGCTTCCTTCCCTCTACCAAAGCCTTGCCATGTGAACCCAGTACAGCCTGTCTGTTTTCCATTTATCCATATAGGCTATGTTAAACTCTAATATATATCAATCTCTTAACAGACAAACTCTAATAGCATTCACAAAATAACTGTGAGGAGACTGCTAAACAAATCTGTAAATTAAGACCTGCTATGTAGAATTCATTGAACAATAAATTGAAATCAGTAGCTGTAGGATGGATCCAGATCCGTGATAAGTACTAACTCTCAACACTTAATTTGTGCCACCTAATACTCAAATGATAGGAGCAACTCTCTCCCATACTTAAACTTATGTTTCACATGTTGGTCACTTTATTTTAAAATAAATAAAATTACCTTTATTGTAATTCTGTCAGACTTTATCATATCTAGATTTAATCCCATCTAGGAGCTTCCGCTATCCCTTACCACGTTCTTACTGTCTACAGTGATCGCATTTCCAGCTATAATCTATCAGATCCTTCCAAAAACTGTGTCTCCAATCTAAAACCCATTCCAAATACAGCCACATAGCCTATTTATTGCTTAGTCAAATTTAACATTAAGGCCAGTCCTGGACTTTGCCTTCTTCCTAGGTCAGCAGTCATAACCATTTTGTGGAAACTAACCTCTATTAAATTTTGTCCTAAACCAGCCACCTAGTCATGAGATTTCATTAAACTTAGACACCTTCTAACATTTCTGCTAAAAAATTGTCAGCAGAAGGATTCAAATAAATTAGAAATTGTATGCTTATACCTTTCAGTAAATGAACCATGCCAATTTGTAGCCACAAATGATCAAGTACCTTCTTCAATAACAGTGCACTTTACATTAGAATTTCATTTTTTTACATCACCTGCTTCATTGCCCTTCTCTGGACATGCTCCAGGGCCTCGATGTCATTTTCGTAGTAAGGGACCCAAAACTGGACACAATACTCAAAGTGCAGCCTTTAAAGTGAAATATTTTTCTCTCTTCCCAACTGATTTGTTTACCCTGCTAACTTAGATCAAACTACTAAACTCAGCAAAGACTGATTACCAATAAACACGCGAGCTAATAAAATGATATCTTGTGGTTTACACAGATAGCTTTCTTAAAAGCAGTTATCACTGACATAAACACTACTTGGAGTGATTGCACTGTGAAGTGTTTCAGAAGTGACATATAGCAGGAAATCTCAGTACATGTGTAGTGAAACTTAAGGTGACCTTGTACATAACCCATATAAAACATTTCATAAAATCACGGTATACTGACATTCTACTTTTTCAACCATTTGATATCAAGTTTCATTCAGTGAAATTAAACTATTTGCACAGCCATCCTTCAGATCTTAAGTTCCACCATTTTTCTTGCCTCCTCAGGCTTGAAATAGCTACCTACCACCAGCTGTTTATAGGTTTGTTTGTCAAGTTGCAAGTCAGAATTAACATGCACTAATTTCTACAATGCTCCAAGCTTTATTATAGCTGTGTATTGCTTAGGATAGACACTGGTGCCCTATGCTTGTTTGCAAGCATCCCTAGAACTAAATTAACAGAAAAAACAACTCCAGACAAGACTGTCTATATTTGAATTTTAGCATATGTCATGAAGGGACTTTGAATGAATATCGTGCATTTGGGGCAAATTACAGAACAACCAGGGGAAATTCATTAAGTATCTACAGCCAAAATTATTTTGGGTCATTGATTCAAAGTTTTTCATGAAATAATTTATATTATTTAGACTTACAAAAAATGTATTCCTGTTTACTGAACTGATGACAGCTAGAAAGAACAATAACTTACTCAGTAAAATTTCTTTTAGGCCAACATTGTCCAGGTGCACCCAGTATGTTCACTTGTCCATGTGTTTCCTTCTTTTTTTCATAAACAATTGAAATATAAATATTATTTGTTTACTTATTTCATTTGAACACACAAGCTGGAATTCAGTGCAGAATAGATGAGAGATTCAGCTCAGATAAACAGTGAAACAGCTTTGAGGCCATGTTTTTCTTATCATTGCTCACTTGATGAAAAGAATCCAAATTTCTTGACCTTGGGTTAGCTATCATAAAAAGTAATCAAAATCTTTAAGCTTAGAATAACATGTTCTAAATAGGTTAGCAAGCTAAGTGTACTACATTTCTATGATGTATCATGTCCTGAAACAGCTTATATCTCCCACCACCACAAAAAAAAAAAAAAAAGAGAGAGAAAAAGACATAAGAGAAGGCAAGGAAATATTAAGAGCTATTGTCAAACTAATTATAAGATGCTGCTATTTTCTAATGGTACAAAGAAATAACGTTACAAAACCCTAATCAATTCCACAAGGAAAGGTTTAGCTAAAAGTCAGGAGGCAGAGTTATGGAAACAGGAGAAATAAAAAGAGAAAGCCCCAAAATATTTTTGTAGTTTGAGAAATCATGATGATAGTGGTTAAATTCAGAAGCTGGCTCTCAAGTTCTTTGTCACCTTTGCATTACTATTCCTGCTGATATTTCTTTCTTTTTATCTTTTTTGCAAGTCTTTGTTTTATTGACATAACTATCAAAAGAATCCTGCAAATATTGATTTCTCCAGGAGAGCAGAGAAATCTGGTGGATCACTCAGCATTGCAATAGCATGCATCGAAGGTATTATATGCTGTAGTTGAAGAAACACACCAGGGAACCTTGATAGTATACCTTCTTCCTTTACTGTAACTAACAAACAGACAAACAAACTCAACAAACAAACATATGACAATGAGAAAAAAGCAGCAGATGATCATATTTTATTGATGACTCACATTTACTGCAGCAAACCCAAAACATAATAGGAAGCCAAAATTGTGTACTCTTGACTGTCAACTTTTTCCAAAAAAAAAAAAAAACATTTTGAATTCCATTTCTGTGCTTTTCTAACTGCAAAAATAATCAACAGAGAGAGCTGTTTAAAAATCGATCAAATGCAGCTTAAAATTATTTTAAAATAAAGAAATATTTAACAGTGCTATTTATATGTTTCTTACATCTCAGTACAAAACCTCAGCTGCTCACACAGCAGAAGTGAATGTGGCTCAATAGAATGAAACTTCATATAGTGTCTTTGCGTACAATATGCAGCCATCTTTTACAAAGATCTCAGGTATTAAAAAAAAAAAAAAACAGTTTATTACTGAGAATCAATGACTTTTGTCTCCAAAAGCACTTTCAAGAGTAGCAATATATCCCAAAGGTCTATGGAATGAGTGTTATTCTTCACAGTTTAAATAGCAAATCTTGTATCCATTAATATTTCTGAAACACAGCTGAAGTAAGAAAGTTCACATAGTACATAATAAATGGGTATAAGTTTTAGCAAATAAAGTTTTGTGTGACCTCATTTGGCAATATGTCTGTCTTTTAAGTATTTTGATTGTTCTTCTCTTTATTTCAATATCTTCAATTGCACTTTTTTCCCTCTACACATCTAAATAATTAATATATTTATATAAAATGTATTATGGTTTAATGATTTAACTATTGAACTCAAAATAAAATAATAACAATAAAAAAGCATCATAAAATACCAGCAATACAATAGAAGCAACTTTTTTTCTCTGGTTGAAACTGATTGAAAGGATCCCTTATATAAAAATGAAATGCATTTCTGTGGATGCACTGACGCTTCACCATCTGTCCAGCATCTCAGATTTACTCTCCAAGATAACTTCATATTTCACCCTGCAGTCCCTAAAGAAACATCACTTTAAACAGGGCCACATGGAAAAATGCACTTCAATAACATCTGAAGGTCTTGCATTTAGCTGCAAGGGCCTCCAATCTAAATGAATGATGTGCCTATAGAGTAAACTCCATTTTGAGTAATGGAAATAGGGAGGAGCAAATGTAAGGGACAGAATGTTTTTTTAAAAAGTGACAGGAAATACAAAAAAAAAAAGAAAAAGGGAGTGGGGAAGAAGAATGGAAAGAAAAGGGAAGCTGAAGAAATTGACAGAAAAGGGAAAGAAATAAACAAAAACAAAACAGCAACAACAACAACAAAAAAAACCAGCTAAAAACAGCTACAGAATGATGGCAGTAAAAGACACAGTGATATACAGATAAAGTGAGAAGATGCTGGCAGCCATCTATCAGTCTACCTTGATGAAACAGGTATTGGAAATTAACTCAGGAACCTTATGAATTACATTCAATCCATGCTCTGGGCTAAGCACTTGTCAATTTTAGCTGCTATTGAAACCTATTACTTACAGACTACATGGCTGGCAAGCTAATGACATCGGAGAGTGTTAAAGAATAACAGTATAAACTGTATACAGAGATGCTTGTCACAGTTTAAGCATATCTTTCCATAGACCAGTTTGAAAACAGAGACACCAAACTCTTGGATTTTCTATAAACACTTAACCTTATATTACATTATTTGATATAAAAGTACATACCTAAAGAAATAATCAGCATTCTGCCTGTCCACAGAAAGCTTTTAACAAGATTTTCTGAGCATTGTGAAAAAGTGCTTTGATTAAAGTTTTCTTGAACTTTATCCCCCATCACTATAGGCTAATTCACTCTGAGGCAGAGCTACTAAAATTGACAATTTTTTTGAGGATTCTGGCAAAAAGTAGACAAATATAAAACCTCAGCCTCTAATATATATGGTGTACTTCTTTTCTGTGTATTGGGACTTCCCACCTGACTAATACTTGATTACTGAGCTTACAAAAACCGCCTTCCAGGGAAGGTTAATTTAATTTTATATCTTCAAATACATACATTAATAGTTGTGCACTGAAGTACTGGAAATGCATTTTATTTGAAATTTACTCATCCAATATACTGGAATTTCTTTAATGTATTTTTCAGCTGATAAGCTTGTCTAAAAGTGAAATATTTTAATAAGCAAGCACATTCAAAGTAAATGTTAGACAGTGTGATCCTGTGACTAACAGCAGCTGCTGCTGCTGTTGGAGGGGGGGAACAGAGAGTAAAAAAATAAAGTATCAAAAAAGCAGGGAAGGCCAAATTAGGACAAATACTGTAATAAATGTCAACAGAGGGACCAATTGCTCCCTCAGCAAGTTTGCATATGATGCCAGGAAGAGTGGTGCAGTTGACATGCTAGAAGGAAGGGATGCCATCCAGATGAAACTGGACAGGCTTCAGAGGCGGGCCCATGCCAATCTCATGAAGTTCAGCAAGGCCAAGTGTAAGTTCCTGCACCTAGTTCGGTGCAATTTCAAATACCGGCTGAACAGAGAATGGCTTGAGAGCAGCCCTGAGGAGAAGGAGCTGCCAATGTATGCTTGCAGCCCAGAAGGCAAACCACATTCTGGATTTCATCAAGAGAAGCATGACCAGAAGGTCAAGGGACGAGATTCTGCCACTCTACTCTGTACTCTTGAGACCCTGCTGGGAGTACTGTGTCCAGTTCTGGTGCACCCAAAACAAGAAGAGTGAGCCATTGGAGTGGGTCCAGGGAAGGGCCATGAAGATGATATGAGAGCTAGAGCACCTCCCCAGTGGGGACAGAATGAGAGAGCTGGAGCTCTACAGCCTGGAGACGATAAGGCTCCAGGGAGATCTTATAATGGCCTTCTAAAACCTGTAGGGGGCCTACAGGAAAGTTGGAGAGAGTCTTTTTATAATGACACGTAGCAACAGGACAAGGGGAAATAGTTTTATACTTGAAGAGGGTAGAGTTAGACTAGATATTAGGAAGAAATCCTTTACTGTGAGGGTGATGAGACCCTGGAACAGTCGCACAATCAGGACGTGAATGCCCCCTCCCTGGAGGTGTTCAAGGCCAGGCTGGATGGGACTGAGCAACCTGGTTTAGAGGGAGATGTCCCTGCGTATAGCAAGGGGGTTGGAACTAGGTGATCTTAAAGGTCCCTTCAATCCCAAACCATTCTGTGATTACATGGTTCTATATTTTTCAAATGTAAAGGGTAGTATTTTTTTTTTGTCTAATTGAAAAGATTTAATTAGAAAAGTCACAGAAAGAATCTGCCTAAAGAATTGGATCCATTTTCCTCAGATAAGCTAATGAACCTCATTGAACTTTACAAAGAACTGTTGAACTAATAATAAAAGATAAAATAAATAAATTAAAAAAGAAAATAAAAACAGAAATTCTGCTGCAGCATCCCTTAGAAATGAACTAAACACGTATCCGTATGAATTTCTCCTCCCAGGTACGTAATACAGTGACGTATTTACTTCCTTCTTTGTTTTAACATTTGAATAAATAATGGTAAAATAAGTGACTACAGAAATAAATTGTTTCTTACCATGTTTCTTTTTGAGAGCAGAATTTACATTAAAAATTTAAATTACATGTTGCAGGTGTTAAGTCACCTACACGGTACATTATCTACCCAGTTTGTTGCCTAATTGTATCAAGGTTGTTTTTTCCCCTTAACAGCAACCATAAGAAAAACCTATTAACAAACATAACATTTTGCATTAGACAAGGGCATCTGGAACGCCTTAAAGAACACAGTAAACATAATTCTTTTAACAGTGAAATTGAAGACAAAATAATAGCAATTAAAAAATAATCCCAATCCAGAGGAAGATTATGTAGAAATAAAAAGAGGGCTTTAAATGCTCTGAATTGTTTTTTGTTTCATTAGTATTCTTGATGTGCTTTTCTCCTTATTATTTAGGCTTTCCTAACTCATCCATGTTCAGTACAAAGCTGTAAGCATGGAATTTGAGTGTGGAGCATGTATGGAATGCTATCTTAAAGCATCTATACTTCCATGCCTATCAATTAACAGGTCTCTTTTTAACAGAGGATTGACAAATGCAAAAAAAAAAATGATGCACTGGAAACAAACAAACCAAAAAGCACTGTCATAAAATAGGACTTAGATGTCCATGGAAAATTCATTACATTTTAAAAGCAGAATAGACAGGCCTTTATGAGAAATTTCAGTGCTTGAGAGTCGTATTTGCTTTCAGTACATCTGTGGGGTTTTCAATTTGAGACTCTGTGTATACAACTCTCAGAAGGCTCACTGTAGTCTATAGAAATGTTTTACCCATGTATGAGGTGTCATTTTGAAAGGACAGCAAAGTAAGGACTGAGCTAGGACTTTTTTAGGTTTTGGAATACACAGTAAGCAAAAACTTGTCTGTAACAGTAGACACTTCATTTAGCTGTTAAAGAATCATAGAATCATAGAATTGCTCAGGTTGGAAAAGATCTTCATGACCATCAAGTCCAACCTTATCCTAGCAATACTACCCAGCAAACCACTGCTAAATCATGTCCCTGAGTGAAAAAAAACACTTTCATTATACTTAATGGAGAACACTCTTCTTTAAGAGAGTAAAAGAATAGCTTGATCTCATACTTATCCTCTTTTATTTACAATATGTAACATTTAATGAAAAGATTATTTCAACAAACATAGTTTTAGATAGTCAACAAATTATATTTGACCCTGCAAATATACATTTCATTAAGATTATATGTTTATTTTTATGACGATTGAGAAGATCTCTGGTGTTTGTAGTAGTACACAGTAATGAAATACAAGTGAAGTTCTCCTCATGTTCCCCATTACTGTCCTTTTTCCCTGTCATCTCATGTATCTTTACATGTATAATATATAAAAATTTGGAATTTTAACTTGGTGGAAATACATGCAGCTTTTGGAAATTCATAGTATTTCAGTTTTTGCTTTTTAGTGATTGAAAGAGTCAAAAGGAAGAAGTTTTTTGACTCTTTCCCCCACTGAAACCATCCTCCAGAGATAGTTACATTCAACAGGTAAAAAGGAAAGGAATGAAGTGTTAATGTTTTCCTAAACATCGTAGTGACGCTTGCTGGTTGACAAAAGACTACATCTCTTGAAACATGCGCCATGTTCAGGCTATTAGGCCTGAACATATATATGTATGTATATATATAAAGCAGATTATATGTGAAAGTGGTTGAACATCTTGCATACTGCTTTTCTTTCTTCTTTGTCAATATACAGTTTCTATGCAGGCAAAGACACGCATAGGAGTTCTGACTATATGAAGAGAGGCTGAATATACAGCAGACCATGTTGGTGACAGTGAGATATGTCACCTTCCCACACTGGCAATATATTTTTTTTTTGGTTAAGAGATATGTCTGAGCCCTGAAGATTGCGAAACTCAGATAGATTACAAGCATAAACTGTGCATCACAGAGATATAGAAAAAGATGTTTAGAACCTTGGTAGGACTATACTATCTACTCCCACAGTGTCATAAAGTCCTGACAATGATATGTCAGGTTGATAGGGGTCAAAGAAGAAAAAAATAAATCAATATTTGTACCATCATATCAGATACTTTCTACTCCTTGAAGAAAGTAGGTTTTTATTTTTATAATTATTAGGAATGATTCTGCTGTGTGCCAGTCCAAAATGTCATTGTTCAGTAGTCAAGGTGTTAGCAAAGGTGATTGTATGTTGTTTCTAGGTGAACTCTACTTCAACATTGATTTTGTGTGCAAATGGAAAACTACAGGAAACAGGTTTCTGGGGTCACCTCTCCTGAGTGCTGGCTTTCTGAGGTTTTGACCTATGAGCAGAAACTCAAACATACACACTTTTAAACATTGACTGTTTTTATCCATTAGAATTATTCACAGTTGTTACTGTTCTGCTTAGATCAGGATAGATAGGAATGCACGTTCCAACACTAATGTTTCTCAGATCTTCTTGATCCATAGCACAAAGAAAATGCCGAAACCTTCTAGCTTACCACTCAATATGTCATTTCTTTTGGTAAGTAATGATGAAACACTTGAAGGCTTCTTCTGCATTGTCCAGAGACTGCTTAATCTGTTCACAATGAAGAATAGTGGTATACCTAGTGTTGGCTTTGCAACTGCAATGAAAAAAATACTTATTCTTGCAACGATGTAAGAACATTCAGTATTACATATTTTTAATACATTGATGCATAAAGCAAACTGCTGACCTACTGGGTTAGGAAGGGAGTTAGGATGTTAGTGCAGTATGGTACCATGGCAGTAGCTACATTCCAAACTTGCAGATTTGTGTGGTTTCTCTTTCTGCCGAAAACTACAAAATGTTTAATTTCTGAAACCTGTTTTTTTTGTGGTTGCATACAAATAAGGGCAAATAACCATCCATGTCTGAATGAAAAGATTATCTGATTGTTAGCTTTAGTATTCTGTGCAGTTAGTCAAGACCATTCTGTATTCTTTTATGGACGGTACCAGAAATAATTTGGTTTCCACAGAGATAACATTTGGAGGATATGTTATCTTCAGGCAGACTGCAGTCTCTGTCTGATAATGAGTCTGGGGGAGTCATCACCATATTGGGCACCTGGCTCATGAATTCTTACAGAAACCCTGATAAGACCCATTCTGCATATTGTCCATATGTATGTAAATGCTGCTTAGAATTGCACCTGAATGGAATTCAGTTTAAAGTGCTGAAATTAATGGGAATATTAATTGAACCGTTGGAAGCTGGGTTATGCACTGCATTTAATAGTGCAGTTTAGATTTTCCTTTATTTTTTGTTTTTCTTATATGGTAGTATTGTTCATGTGGAAAGACAGCCAGTATTTAAAACAACAACACAACAACCTCATTTTCAGTTTTTCCTCATACAATACACCCTTCTCAGGTCTCATGGTCTCACCTCTTCATGAAATCTCTGGATGTATCCTGCCTGTGCACCTGGATTTGACAAGGCTAAGGTGCATTCCTGATCCCCTTATTGTCTATTTTCTGGGAAGAGGAAACTTGATTAGACAGACACAAAGAAAAATTCACTGTATTGATGTTAGTTCCTTCATCTGGGCAACTAAGACACCATGAGGGCAGTTACATTGCTTTACAGGCTATGTAAAGGTTGTAAACTCCTGCTTCAAAGAGAGGTAAGTTATTTCACTGCATGTTGTGTTATAATATAGTTCATTATATGTAAAAAAATGAGCAGTTCTCCCTAAAGACAGTGTAAGTTATACCTGAATCTCAGCAAAATTTGTGATTGTATAATTGATTCAAGCTTACTATTTTTAAAGTTTGCTTTAATGTATATTTTTGTTAAAAGAGTTAAACTACAGTTTTGAAGTATTTTTAATGGCTAAAAAGATAAAAATCTTTGTATATAAATTTAATTTGTTAGTATTTTCATTAAGTATGTGAAAAACATTTTGTTTTCTATATGTGCAACTTTTTATGATTTGGGTAAGGAAAATTATTAAAATTCTGATTGGATCAGCATATTCTATTGTATGTACTTCTTGTAACAATAAGCTTCTTTCATTTGCTTTGTATTGAAAACACTAAGTTTGACCATTAGCTACCAGAGATCAATCACATCTTAAATCATTTTTTGATCTTTTCAATTATTTAAAAATCTATTTGACTCAACTTGCTTAAATCACTATATCACCCTTTCACTTCACATGCATGGCTAATGAATTTTCTAGCTCTTTATGTCTCTGTGAAAGATACCTATAATTTTCCTTCTACTTCTATGAACAATATAAGTCAAACTGAAAGAAGGTACTGTGCAATAACTTGATATATTTTTCTTTACTAAGAAGGGTGAGCTATTTTCTGTGTATTTAGCCTCTTGGGGCTTTGAACTTTTGCACTTTAATGAAAGCAAAACTTTTTTAGCTCTTACTGACATTCAAACACATTTTCTTCTTCGCTGCAACTAACTTTCCAGAGAAATAGATACCAGCAGAAAAATTCTCCCTGTCAGATGTTGATCAAAAATAATCAAACACGAGCACATATGAGTCTTAGGGAAATGATGAATGACTTCTTTGTGTCACAAGAGCAGTATTTGCAGGTAAATTTCTTAAAGAGTCGTTGTCACTTTATTACACTTTTTTTGTCTTCAATTTTTGCTGTTCCTGATACCACTAGTTAAATAACAACAGGAGAACTAGCAGAGACAAAACGTAACTGGCTGCTGTTGTTATTGCTCAACTGAAGAATAACTACCCATCAGAGCAAAAATTTCCAGTGCTTTTCTAAACAAAAGTTTAGAAAGTACTTGAGAGACTCATATTCAAACAGGTATTTCTTGGTTGGATGGAGTTATCAGGTTTGAATACATCTGAAATACTATAAAAGCTCTACTGTTTTCTGCAGTTTGTTTCTCTTCTTCCGTAGAAGCTCTTTGCCATGTTACTGTTATACCTGGAACATTTCTTCTGTCTTTTCCGATAATAATCTTCTTGCCTTTTTTTTTTTTTTAAGTTATAATCATATTTCCCAAGTTGAATAGGATAACATTTGACATTTAGATGTTTTTTCTAATGACTACAGATCTGAAATTTTATGAAATGAATATTAATTCAGTTTCTCCACAAATTCTCAGTACAAGCCTCCAAAACTAATCTCCCTGCATTACACAGTTCACAGAAAAAGAGCTGACTATTGTCATGTTTCCTGATTTAAGAGAGATTATTTTCTCCTCTCTACACCACAATACCAATGCTGCAAAGTGACCTATTGAACTTCTATTGTCCAGCTCCTGGGAGGCTTAATCAGAGAATGGAATCTGTGTGTCCAGCTTGGGGATTTTACCCACCTTACCTCTTCTGGAAAAACAGAAAATAAATGCAGCTGGGATCTACATCTACCCTATTATTCACATATTCTCTAGAGTTAAGTGTGGATTTTTTAATTTTTGTTCTAAAGTACATGAAGTTTCAACAAGTGAAATAAAAAGCTATAATTCTAGTGAACAATATAATCTTTTTTTTTTTTTTTCTAACTGTAGAACACGTGAAAGAAGATAGAAATAACTGGAATAGAAAGACATGGATTTCTCTAAATTGTCTGACATAATTCCTTTCCTATACTACTTCAGAACAGTGGACTATGGTACAATTACAGTAAGAAGCAAAAAAAGAAGTATAACTAAAGAATAGTGAGTCGATTTTAGGATAAAATAATAATTTTTTCTTTGCTGGTTAAACTGTCATCTATCCCCATTCTTTGTGTATAGTAGATAAAGAAAGCTAAAAGAAAAGTTATTTACTACACTTGTGGGCATCTTGGAAAATCAGGCTTTAGATGTAGCTGAAAAGCATGTGACTTTGAGTTGAAAAGAGATGGTTATCTTTTATATTTGTTTATTTTAAAACACTGCAGATGCACTCAGAAGACAAGTCATCAGTCAGTAGTGACGGCCAACATGAAAATGTAAAAGAATAAATTGGACTTTAATTTTTCTTGACTAAGTACAGACATCTATCATAACTAATGCACTTCTAGAAACACAGCATTTTTTTCCTTAAAGTAATCTCATCTATTTTGTTATGTGTCTTAAACCAAATTAGAAAGCAACAGTTCTAGCAGTTATAAGAAGAAAGGTAATATTTCTTTTGACCAGTGTAGGTGAAATCTATTGCAATTAAAGTTATGGCAAAGTTTATGCAAGAACAAAGAGATTATATTTTTGCTAAATAGGCTGTGAAGTCCTCCTACTTTTGGTGCCTAATTACTGGTTTCATGCTTGTAATAGTGGCATCTGTGCATGCTCAACAGTCTAATGGGCAGCTCCTACAGGATTAATGAATTTTAATTGATGGTGTTTAGCGTGGCTTTTGGTTTCTGTCTCTTGTAGAGGAGGCTATGCCCTTCTGCTCTTCTGTCCCCAAGTGCGCTGCATCTCTGTTGGGGAGCTCATAGATACAGATGGTCAACAAAAGGTGAAGAATGCCAGAACTCTCTGGGCATCAGCGTCTTTTCAGTAAAGATAAAGCCTGAATTGCTAATCAGTTTCTCTTTTTCCATCCAAGCTGTTTATGCGTGGGCTTAATGTTAATCTCTTTTAGTAAAATGACATACTCCTTTTCAAGTCAAAAAATGCTTCCCAGACGGGCAAATCAGAAGGCGAATTTCTTTCCAGACTCTTGATAGGTACGTTTAAATGTGGCATCTTTTGTATGAAAAAAAACAAAAGTTCTCCTTGGTGACATGTAATCACGTGACTCGCTTCCAGAAGTTTTAAGAAAGACTTAAAGAAATGCAGGGCACAAAGGTTGTTTAAAAAGTGTTGGGGAATCCATTGGAATAAAGAATATAAGTGATATGATTTTTTTGTTTAGAATTTCATTTTTCAGAAGCAACAAATCATTACATCAGCAATACCACAGGGGCTACATATAAATATATGATCAAAATCTATTAGTTATTAGTTTTTGTACATTTACTTACCAGAGTAGAATAATCAAATTTAAAAATGATGATTTTTGTGAGTTATCTCTCTGAAATTGTCATCTATAATTCCTTTTTTACTAACAAATAATACAAAACAAAAGCACTACCTATTTATTTTAACATAATTGCCATTTTTAAAGTCTTTCTTTTCCTCAATCGAATATTAATGTATTAACTAGGTACCATCAAGAATGAATGTCATTAAATATTTTTGCGATGAAAAGAAAAGTGGAAAAGTTAAAGGTAGAACACTGAAATATTTATGTTCCTTTCCAAAACTCATCTGTCTGGCTGGCTGGTTTTTATTCCTTTCATCTACCTGCTAGATGCTTCCTCATGTTACCTCTGGATTCTAATTTCCAGGTTCAGCATTTTAATGCTTATTATTACTTTTGGGTCGCTATAGTCACTTTTTTCCATAAAAGTATCATTTTCTTCTTTCCAGCAAACATTCCTACTCCCCGCCCTACACACACATACCTTTTTTTTATATGTACTTTTTTTATATATGCACTTGTCTTTGGGAAAGTTGTTTCGTCAAGTGGAGACTATGTGTATAGATAGATATGTCTTTTTTTATAGCTAAAAATGTGCCAATTCTGATCTGTTCCTTAAGACAGGTACTGCTTTTCAGTCTGAATCTTACGTAAACAAAAAAACGATGAATTTATTGGAAGACATAAATATGCTTAATTATATTATTGAACCAATTATCTTACAGAGACAACTATGTATGAAGAGATTCCTAATCCTTAATTTAAAATGTACAGGAACGCACTGATGGATTTCAGCTATAAGAAAGCCATTATAAAATCAAAACCTGCCTTTAGCTCAAGCATGGATGTTCGAAACCAGCATCTTCCAGCTGTGTCTGCCTCCACATTTCCACAGACTAAGTGCCAGATTCTCCTCATCCATATCTGATAGATACTCATGTTTCCGCTACAGAGATCAGAGACAGGTAGAGAGAGATGTTTCCTCTACAGAAATCTGAGACAGGTAGAGAGAGATGTTTCCTCCCTGCTTCAGGCATCTATTTATGCGAAGGTGATGCAGGAAAAGCATGGTCCAACAAGCTTGTATTAACAATTTTATCTCTGCCAAGACAGTTGTCTGCCCCAATTTTAATCTACATGATCAGCAAAGACATTTCATAATGCAAATGTCAAATGCATACATTCAGCACCTTAAGAAGCTGTGCCTTTTTTAGTTTGGCTTCATCTCCTAACAATGAGGCCAATGTCAATCAAACCTCAAGTACACATGCAGTCAACTGCTGTGACTACTAGGAATAATATTAAGTGCTACGTTTTTATTTGTAATCCAAGCTTCACACCTGAAATATAAAGGATTTTCTGTAAAGTGATCAGTATTTTATAAAAAGGAGATATCAGGTAATGGTGATATAGATTCATTCAACAGATATTAAAAAATGCAAATCTGTCAATTTCACCCTGCAAGCAGAATATTCAGAGGAGCCTTTAAGAACATTAATTCCATTGGTTATACCTGCAAACAGCAGATCTGAATTCATTCTGGATTTGGTGGGTAGAAAGAACTGCACAGAAGTTGCAATATGTATTTATGAAATAAGCCCACTTTTAATCTTTTTTGTATGTATTCTGGGCTATATGTGTTAATAAGTTATCACTGCACTGACTTGTGTTATGGATGTAAATTAACAGTAAAAACAATTTTACCAGCTAATAAAGCAAAGTTTATGTTGACTTTGAACTGAATTTTCTTATAATACCAAATGTTCATGTCACTACTATGAATACGAACAAAGAACTGAATATTTACTTATACTCTAAGAATCAATATCCTCAGAAGCAATAAGCGTTAAACAGAGGGTTAAAGTCATGTTGCTAAGCATTCACAAAATGTGGAGTTTCAACATCCACAAAAAAAAAAAAAAGAAAGTAGAGATATTCTTAATTGAATTCTAATTTTGTTTTGCTTCCAAACAGTGAGTGTGAAATTCTGAGTGTTTTAGTAAACCTCTGACTGCAGACTAAGTTTTCTAATTTAGGAATTATTTGTGCAAAATTTATTATGAAATGGTATGTCTATAAAAAATGCTTTCAGTAAGCCTGCTTTAATGTCTTACATGCCCAAAAAAGTTGGTAACAGTATGAGAGGATCCCAGCTAGTGTGATCAGATCTTTCTATTACCAAACAAACTGTAGTTATTGCATTTGTAGGAATGGCAGTCCATTTATCAAATGAGTTAGAATGCCAATAAATAGGCAGGTGGAAAAAGTTACAGAGATTGGGTCAATGAAAGAAGTACAAAGAAACAAACAAGAACAGCAAAATATCTCCTGATGCAGCTGAATACTGAAAAGTAAGGAGGGTGGGAAGTTTTGAGGCACCATACCAAGAAAATCACCTCTTAAGAATAACACTTTTTGAGAGAATGATGTGTATCAGTGTCATATAGTTCAAAGTGTAGTAAAATATGCAGAAAAATACCTCAACAAATTTGGATTATTATTTTCATTTAAGTTTGAAGATGCTAAATTTTTTTTCCACAGCAGATAGAAAGTATCCCATAAGATCACCATCAGTGTGCATTGTAATTACATACAGAAAATATCTCGATAAATGTATTGATACCACTGAAATCTGGGTAACATATCAAACTGTCTCTGAGGTTCTTTGCTTACAGTGAAAAAAAAATGTGGGCACTGAATGCAAATTGGTAGGAGGGATATTTTTGAAAGACGAGCAATTCTCTGCGAACACCATTTGAGAATAAGACTTCACATTAAAATTATGTCGTATAATAGCTCACTGGCAGCACCCTGTTTTCTAACTTAGCCCTGCTCCAGGTCACTGTGCTCTGCTTCCTCTTTTGTACTGGTATCCGTGCTTGCCAGCTCTTCAAATGAAACAGAGGAAAAACCTAAACAAGTAGAAAATTATTCAGTAGTTATTTTCTTTTTTTTTTTCCCCCTTTTAAGAGTCGGGTGGGAGAGGAGACACATTTTTAAACTATTTTACATTTCATGATGTGATCAGACACCTTTGAAAGTCAACACAAGAAAATCACTGAAGGTGTAACAACATATGTCCTTAGGATCTACTCATTAAATCACATTAGTTAAAACACAGTATTTACCTCTGAGATCTTCTGAAAAGGAAGATAAATTTACTACTTCTGGGAGCTTAGGAAGTGCTTTAAGTATCCAGTACTAGCCTGAAATATGTTAAAATGCTAATGATGAAGGAGAAACAAAAAAAAAGATAATTTTAAAATGGGGGAGAAAAGAAGGGAAGTCATGTAACAGAAGTGCTTATTATGAACTCTTTTTAATAAACTTCCTGTGTAAAAAATTGTACCATATTTTCTTTAGAAAGTTGCGGTACAGACACAGATTTGTAGAGGGTTTCAGTTACTATCATCACTGATAAGAAAGGCTAAAGCTTCATTATTATTTCCTTTCACGTATACTTTTTTGTGTTTCAAACAGAATTTCTTTGAATCTCCACATTAGCTCAAGAGACCTGGACCCAGGAGAAGTGTCAAGCAGCACTTCTGCGGCTTTAGCTACTTGTTCTGCCAGTAGAAGGCAGCCTTTCTTTATCCTAGAAGACAACCAAGAGTAATTCCAGCTTCCAAAGAAACAAATCTGTGTCAAATCCAAGTACCATAACAGGCTTTCTGAATACTGTCTGCTGTTTAGGCCTCTTGAAAAGGGGTCTGCATGCTATAAATTGTGCTTTGGCAGATCACCATTCAAGGCCCGTTGCCAAAGGTTTAACCCTGGCCTTGTTGTAAGCTTGGTTTACTTACCGTCATGAGATCAGAATTTTGACAGACCCTAGTATTATTTAAGGCAATAGATTAATTGAATTTAATTTAAGCATTAAAAACAAAACAAAAAATAATGAAATCCACTGCAATGGTAATTCCATGTACACTCACATTGAGCAAATATATTGATTATCCTTTGCAAAGATGTTCTTTAACATGTTGTAAAACCTGTCTAAAATGGTATAATAAATAAACAGGGGAAGGTGAAGTGTGTGATATTCTATCAGTATGTTCTGTAGCAGAGATATGAAATAACTCCATGCACCTGCTTCCTAGAGGAGCATTAACTATATTCCATATGTTAGTTCCGTGATCAATAGACAGTTCAGTTCCCAAAGCTCTGATCTGTCTATCAGTAGAACAATATTATCTAATTCATATCCTATAAATTATCATAGGAAACAAGGGGCAGATTAAAACTGTTGTGAACTGATGTAACTTCATTACCTCCAAGGAAACCCTGATGAAGGCCAAAACTCACCGTCTATGCTTCCTAAGTTTTCTTGGTAAGAAATAAAAATTTTAAGGGAACTATGTAAAACGTGTACAAAACTGCTGTGATGCAAGGTGATATGAACATTTTACATTTCTGCCTTTCTTCCTTTTCTCATTTGTCGTTTGTTTCTTTGTTTTCATTTGCCTATCCTACACCTGAGTTCTGTCTTTTTGCTTATTATCATGTCATCTGCTCCCTGACACAGAATTGCTGAAGGTAAGTACTAGAAACAGTTTTGTTAACAAAGTCATTTGACTGCTTGAAGATCCAACAAGGTGTTTATACTTTATCTGCAAAGGCACAAGTAAAAAGTGTAACATAACACAATTCTGAGATTCTGTCCCCAGTTTATGACATGAAATTTACACCTACCATGTGACAATTTTAATTCACACATACTACTGTAATGCTACTGACTGAGGAGAAAGTGAACCATGGCTTGAAATGGTAATGTTTATACTAGAGTAAACTTAGATTATTTTTTGCTCTGGAAGAAAATTTCATGCCCAGTTGCTCAATATCAGAAAGTATCCTTCTTTGGGACAGAGTCACTACTAATTCAATTTCTGCATTGCTTATTCCAAGTTTCCTGCAGTGCTGACAGAGACCTGGTTTTACTCTCCAAAGTACCAGCCAGGATTGCCAAACCATATGTCAACCATGTAAGACAGAAAATGATGCAATGGTTTCTACCAGCAGTACAAAAGAAGCACAGTAAGTCATCATTCCTACCCCATCCAGATGGTAGCAGGGAGGGAGTTTTGCCATCTGCTCAGGCTGCTCACTGCAGGGCACAGAATTGAGCTGTCCCTCATCCAAAGAAGAGCACAAGGATATGGCTGGCTCCATTCTGGAGCTTGATGACAAATAAAACTGTTTATATTAACTTCATCTGTATGTCTTGATGCAGATGCATTGGATGTGGTTTGGTTTATATGTGGACAATTGTTCGCACAAAGCTCCTTTGGTCTTGGTAGACTGACTTTAACAGTAAATCCAAAGTATATTGGTGTAACTAAGTGAAGCATCACAATTAAATGGTGCTGAGACTGAAATCAGACTAATTGTCATTTCTAATATAAAAGTTTTTTGTTTTTTTTTTTTAAGCAAGGATTTTTTTTAGGATTTGAGTTAATACACTAATTCTGGATCTTTCTACAAGAGGATGCTTTTTAAATGTAAAACAATCGAGGTGCTTAGTAAAACAGGCAAAATTTAAAAGTCTATGTGGTTTGGTTTCAGTGCTGGCGTTTTGACTGGGTTTACTTGTTTGTTTAGCATCAGCTAAAGCAACTGTGTTTCAGGATCTGAGTAAAAAGAATTAGCAACACTAACTGTAGATATTTTGGGGAAAAACAGCATCTTCCCCTACAAACCCACAGAGTAAGGGAGATAGAAGATGCTTTTTAGACAATCAAAGTTTTAATGGGAAGAAGGCACAGAAAAAAGCTGGTGAGCTACAGCTATTGGAAAGCCTACAAATATCACATGCTTATAAAATTACAAGGTAGTATTGCTATGAATGAGATTAAATCAATAAAGAGAAAATGGAGAGAACAAGAATAAAATGTATTCATTTCTGCTTCTGTTGATGCTGGTGAATATAATACAGAAGACAGGTCATTTCAAGTGTTCATCCACATCTTGCCAAATTACAATGATTCAAACAGATAGGAAAAAAAAAAAGAATTAAAATAAATAAATAAATAAATACTAAAAACGGATGCATTTAATGCTTTTCTGCCAAGGCAACTTTATTTAGAAAGCTGTTTACCTTTCTGAAAAGCCTCATTAGTCATAAAAACAAAGGATGAAGTTGATTAATGTGCTCTAAGTGTGATGTTCAAATTGTAATTTTCATATACGTAAATGCATGCTTCTGCTGCATTTTGTTTGGTAATTGACAGAGTTAGCACTGTCCAAACCACTAATCAGGTTCTTTTTATGAAGACAGCTGCAGAGAATTCTTTCAGAATGCTGATTTTCATTAGTGCCTCACTCACCAAGATCTAGGGCCTCTCTCACAGATAACCTCAAAAAAACTGGACTTGGGAAAATTCGTTGTGCATGCAATTCAGTTGTTTGGAGATTTTTATTTCATTTTATTTTCAACAGGGAACTGAAGTGAAGAATAAAGAACAGCAAAGAAAATCAAACAAACAAGTGGATGGATTTAAAAGAAGAGAATCTCTACAAAACGAGATGGCAATAATTTATCTTGTACTTCTTTTGATATTATCATCTGCTGAGCTGGCAGAAAAAGAAAAAGAAAAAAAAGAAGTTGCACAAAGGTAGCATTTCTCTATGTACTGTTTATATCTTTGCAGGAAGTTGACTTTAACAGAGATTAGCTTTAACACCACTTTTCTAGCAACTTTGTTCCAAAGCTTCTGAAAAGTAGTACTACAGCTCCTATGGTAGGAAGCAGCAAAGACAAATGGATTGATACATGAGTTTGGCATATGTGAAAAATCAGGTTCAAATCAGAAGTAGTTGTATCTCGCTATGCTGTGTTTCAGTGAATTGCCTCAGTTTCTCTCAGCAGCACTGCAGGTGCTGCAGTGGCAGCATTAGTTTCTGTTTATTTGGAAGTTTCATGCTTCAGTTCCAGTATTAATTTTTTATGCCAGTATAAAAAGTAAGTAACCAATCAAAAGGTCTAAATATATTAATGTTCTGCCTTTGCGCATAGATATGAGATTAGGCTAATTCTGTTGTAAAAAGAAAATAGTGTCATGGAAGCACTGAAAGTACATTTGTTATTACAAGGAAGAATGATTTTTCTCAGAATGTTTTTCACTTGTCCAGAACAAAATTAGAGATACTCATAATACCTCAAACAACAGTGATAAAATACTCGAGTACTTAATACCACAAATCAAACAAACTGACAGTTTCAAAAATCAGTCAGAGAACAGCAGTCACAAGTTGAAGGACTTCACCTACGAAGATAAGCTGAAGAACCTGGGCTGTAATTTTTATCCTTATACCAGCATATAGGTACTTTCACACCCAAATCTGAATCACTGGAATGATTCTTAGAGTCAAGCAAACATATTTGGGATCCCTCTCATGGAGAAGGAAATTCTGATGAGACTATAAGAGTAAGATGACACTTTCCAAAAGCCAAAAGATATTCAGTGGTTAAGATCCTTGAATATTAGTATATACAGGAGCAACTTTACAATTTTGAGCTTGCTGTCTTTCTCCCTAAATTCCTTAACTCAGTGACTCTATGTGATTAGTTTATAAGCAATGTCATAACGTAGTGAAAGAACACAATTATGGAATCTCAGCTTTATTGAGAACTGGAGTGGGGGAAAAGATTAAAAGCATACTATTGGACTTAGAGAACCTTTACTGAAATAGATGACATGGAAGCAAATAAACAAAAGATGTTTCAATTAGACCTAAAGGCCTTTGAGATGTACTAAATGTAACTGACAAATTGATAAAGGGTAAGTACATCACCTAACCTGTCTATTAAAATGTAGTAGTACACTAAGCAAAACTGCTTATTTTACACAAACGCATATTTTAGTCAAAGCAGCTACCTTTTAGGTGCATGAGAATGTCAGTCTTGAGCCCAGGTACATGGAAAGAAGTCCATGTTATCTGCGATAAATGCATCAGATCAGGATGAATGAAAGAGGAAATACAGAAAATCGTCTTTGGCCATACAAGATTATTAAAGTTAAGTGATGAATGGAAGGCTAATAGCGACAATGGTTTTAGAGGCAGGTAAGTAGAGTATGAGAAGAGAAATGAAAGAGCACTGCTACTACTGAAGAAATTCAGATACGGAGTTTTCAGAGTGAATTCCTGGCTATTTTCTTTCTAATTCAGGTATTGTGACTGCTAGATTTTCAGTACATAATTCTGTTGGTACTACTTCTGAATGTGGGATCGTTGTAGGCTATATTATAAGAAATTTAACAGGAAAAAACATGACAAGAAAAAGTAAAAGTTAATGAGAATCATGGAAAAACTTTCCTCATCTGGCTTTAGAAGGACTTTGACAGTCACTTGGCACTCACAGAAATAATTTCTCACATGTTGACAAGCCAAACATGGCACCTGATACATGATCTGGATTCAGTGCTCTTCGTAACATCTGCAAAGCAGGGTTTGCCTTTCAATTCCTTATGCTCCATAGGTTTACTGCACAAAACACATTAATTTGTGTACATAAGCTATGAAGTGCTTTAAGAAGAGACATATTTTATTTGAATATTCTCAAGATCAAGACTATTTGGAATGATATAAATATTATATTATTTTGTTAATTTATACCTTTTCAAGTGAAAAAAAAAAGTAGTATGCATATGCATACATTACTGAATTGTACAGAAAACAAAATGAAATGTGCCAAAATTATGAAGTCTACTAGTAGGAAACAAACAATCTTTGTGTACTGATATGTAATGTCTTTTGCATGGGAGTTCTTTTCCTCTTTGCTCTCCCAAACAAGATCTGACTAAAAAACTGTTCGCTGAAAATACAAAAGTTATGGAGATATTATATTTCCACCTAATGTGATCACTAAGAGAAATCACATGTTTTCACTGAAAAGATGCAGAGATGTCTTGGGGTTGAGGAAAGATGGGGTATTCATTTACAGTACTCATTTACAGCTACATTTCCTTACAGGGACAACTGAATTCAGAAAAAAAAGAGATTCAAGTGTTAATTGTCTCTGAAGTTATCTAGTGACAGTAGTTTTAATTCTATGACTACCAAAGCTCATTTTGGGTTTATACCCTTCCTTTTTGTCTCTGATTGCCATTTATACAAGACAAGCTAATAAGATGTATTCATGTTGACGTAAGTACAGTCACATTGCATGTTTAAAAGACTATAGAAACTGCAGTAGATTCTGATATATACAGTCTAAAATAATATAGAATCAGATACTATTATGTGAACAATAAGAACTCCTTTAGGATACTTTGTCTTTATTATCAAGGTCTCAGTAGTACCTTTTCCCCCAGGGGTAGACTTGGCTTCCAGGCTGTGTGCATAGGGTTATTTCATCCTAGCTACAACACATAGTGTTGTCTCTGATGAACTTCATGAAGTTTCTATACATCCATCTCTTCAACTACTCAAGGTCTCTTTGAATTGCAGCCTTGACTTCCAGTATATCAGCTGTACCCTTACAATCATTCTGAGAGTGCACTAAGTCATTAAAAAGGTATTATGCACTTTCAGGCCCAGTATTGACCCCTCAGGTATGTCACTAATAACTTGGCACTGCTGAACGTAGAAACATTGACTCATAACTTTGAGACAGATGAAGCCTCTATAATTTGAAAAAAGTAGAAAAAAGAGAAAGAAAAGAAAGAAAGAAAGAGAGAAAATAAAAAAGGAAAGAAGATTGTGATTCTGCTTTTCTTAAAGAATTATATGATGTAGGGGTTAAACTGGGACACTGAAGACTCATAGAAAGGACTAGGAAAACTGATAAAACAGACATAGATAGGTAAGAGTATTCCCAAGGAAAAAAATTTTAAGCATACTATTTAAATTTAAAACAAAAGAAAACTTGAAATCTTAAACTTACATACTCCCAGAGAGCTAAGGCAAGACTTTCTCCCTCAAAAGATATATATATATATACATATATATATGTTTTTGTATATATATATATATTTTGTACACATACATATATATGGATACATTTCTACTGAATGTATTATTCTGTTCTCAAAAGAACAAAGCAGACTTTCCCACCCCTTTAGCTGGCTTTTGATCAGTATCTCATTCTTTTATTTCTCATGAGGCAAATGTAACCTCCCTATTATTCATGGTGATATCAGCTTCACTTTAGTCTCCACAGATCAGATTAACTCCCTTTCTCTTTATCCTGCCTCTGTAAGTATCAATCAAGGTGCTACTTGATTCAGCAAAACAACGTGGGCTCCTCCAGCAGATGGAAATTTACCTGCATACTTTGTCATAAAGTATATCATAACCTTCTATTTGAGGCTAGAAATTTTAATGGAAGAAGAATATTACTTGTTCTTCTGCTTATACTTGCAAGGCGAGAAAATTAGCTTGATTTGTAGCATTAAATATTTTAGGTCAGAAATTAAGAAAATGTGCCTCAATAACAGAGGAAAGTGATATCTAAATTGTGAGTGTAATCCTTAATTTTGTTTTAAAACAAGATGACCGAGAGAGCTTAATGCATATATTTGGACTGTGCATTATTTCATAACTATTCATACCATGATCTGTTCTCAAGACATTTTTTACCCTAAGAAAACTTAGTGTAATAAAAAGTTTTCATGTGCCATGGCTTTTTGGTACAGGTTATACAGCCAGAGCCACTCAGAACCTCAGGACAGATATTAGAAAACATCTTAGCATGCAGCAGGTCTACCAGACAGTGCGGGACCACAACAATTTATTTTTCATCTCTCAAGTATGCTGATATTTTAAGGTGAGAGGAAAATCTGTGTTCATACATACAGAAATTCTTTCTTTTTTGTTGATCATGTGAAAGCTTCAGAGTAAGACATAAGATTCAAAGGTTGTTGTCTCACTGTCTTGCCACTTACTTTGGCTATCTTACAGGGAATATGTATCTCCCAAGTGGTTATCTAGAACTAAAGTTTCATCAGAATCACTATCTTACTGAACCAGTTGCAGCTTATGATCTCAAAAACATCTCTCTTCCTTTGCACTTATACAAGTAAGGCCTGACAATCACAATGCACATTTATCTGTACAAAAAAGTTAATAGTCTTAAGTCTGCAATAATAATAATGCCCTACACTGTTATTATTCTTTCAGTCTTTAAACAGAATGGCCTTTTGTCAAGCATTTGATTCATGTTATCCTACTTTTGTTTAACATGTTGAAATGCTCCATTCCAACGATGTACAGAGTCATTCTATTTTCAGTATTATATACTTCATTCCTGATGCTCTGCCTGCTTATCTCTGAAAATTGAACATAGGAAGATCTTGTCAGACTCATTGCTTGTTTGTCTGACAAGATGTAGTAATAGTAGTAATATCTGCATATGAACAAGTAAGAAAGTCTCCGTAAATAATCAGTTAATTAAAAAAAAATCCACATCCAAGTATATTAGCAGGAATACAATCTAGTTCTGGCAATAAATTCTCTTCTGGATTAAAAAAAAAAAAAAAGAAAAGAAAAGGAAACAAAAAAGAGAGTGAGGAGATCAGTGAAATCTCTAACAAAAAAGGAAATTGGTGTAAAAAATGGTTTTACTCAGCATCTGCCATGCAAGTGTTGTCCTATGTTCTCCTACACTTGCCAGTGATTCAAACGAAACAATGCTTGACCCATATATTGAACTACCAATGAAGCAGGATAATATATCACAAAAAGAAATATGGGATAATTAATTTGAAGAAAATCAGCCACAACTCTTTCAATTTATTTTTATTAAGCTGTCAGCTTAAGGTATGAAAAGAATGTTGCCTGCAATCATGAAGAGTTGAAGACATTTATTAATTTTGCAGAAAAATATTTGCACAAATTTTCACACTATATTTTCAAGTCATTCCTTATAAGATCTTCAGGTATGTAAATAGGAGTAGAAACAGCTCCATGTAATTTATAATCATGAGGAAATGGTAATCAAATTTTACTCAAAGCAAGTATACTAAAGACTGCTGACATAAATTGATCAAACAATTCTTAGCAACCAGATTTCTAAAAATCAAAGTCTACTTGTGAGTAATTTACAAGTAGGAAAAGGGCATGCTTTGTTGATAAATTATTCATTATAAGTATTCTGCTCAGTATGGATCATTTTCTCAGTTAATAAACACCACATATGACAATCTAATATTTTTTAAACCTTTTATATTCACTCTTCCAGAATTCTAGCTTTTATTTCAAAGTTTCAGGGCTCTTCATATGTATGTTATTGAAAATGTGTCCAAAGGTAGAAAAAGCACATCACTTTTTCAGATCTAATTTCTTTATCATTTGCAGATATGCGCATAATTGAAAACAAAATAAAAATAAACTAAACAGCCAATGAAATCGAGGAAGAGGTGTCTTGTTCCAATTTATAGGAGGGAGAAGAGGTTCTTTGATACATGTATACCTGGTGTGACATTAAGAAACAACAGTTCAAAGGTTGGTCTGACCAATTTATTACAAATCTTAATAAGGAATTTGGGGAAGGGAAGGACAGACACTATACCAATTAGGGTGATGGGGAAGGGAAGGCAGGTGATAGAAAAGATAGGGAAGAAACAAGAATTGCATAAAGAAGGGATAGACACTACCAGAATCCAGCAGTGGTCCTGTTGCACAGCATTCCGATGGACCAAGGGAGAAGAGCAGGGGGTAGAGCAGCAGCAACAATGACCGGCCTTGGGCAGCAAGCAATTACCAGAAAGGAGCGGCAAGGTCCAGGAGAAAGCAGCAGGTCTCAGGTAGCAGGCCCAGGAGGAAGTCTGTCAGCATGCAGGGATCAGCTCGTAAGGGTTCTGATGACAGAACACCTATCCACATGGTTGTTGGTCCTTCATTTATCCTCCTTTCCTGCCTAAGTGACATCCCTGTGTTCTTGATTAAGTGTCATGTATGAGTCCCCTTTGAGATGGCTATCTTCCTTGAGGTAAGTCCACACAAAAGACTTTTCCCTGGCTATTAAGCTTCGGCTTATCTCTCTCTCTTGTTGCCCCTGGACTTGTCCATCTCTGTCCCTCAGACAAAGGATTTTGCAACCCTTGGCCAGGACTTGCTCAGCAAGCTTTGAGGCAATTGGCATAAAAGAATGACCTCTTACAAGAGGCAAGCTTCAAAGCCAAAGATTCAAACACCTTTACTCTAGCTCCTTTGCATTTAATCCTTGAGATTTTTTCTTAAGCAAACCATAGTTCATAAAATATCTCAGTGACTAAGGTTGCTAAGGTCAGGTTTTCTCATTGCTACACTTGGGTATGCAGCACTAAAGGCTAGAGAAACATTTCCTTGACATGGTCTAAGGCTATAGATGGTCTTGCAGTTGAGGGTAGTTATAAACTTCTAAAATGAAAGTGGAGTTAATGCTTTATTTATTTGTTTGTTTATTTATTTATTTATTTATTTATTTATTTATTCATTCATTCATTCATTCATTCATTTATTTATTCATTCGAGTAACACCACTTACTGAGAGAGCTGCTGTGTACTGCACCAGATTAAGGTTGAGTGGTTTTAAGAAGCCACCCCATGTAGAGCCCATTACAGTAATCCAATTTTGATGGATGAAATCCAAGTGTACATGCTCTCCTCATGATTTCCTGCCCTGAAAATATTTAAATACAATGAAAGCATTACAGTATTAAACAAATTTCCTTTTTGATATTCAAATAGGCATTGAAATAGGGAATTCCTAAGTGCATGGTAGAGCCCTTGTACTTTAAGTAAGTTATACACTTTATTCATAAGCAGTACGCCACCAATGAGATTCCTAATAGCCATTGAGTGCTTTGCTTTTTCTGCCTTACAGTCAGTGTTTTTGAATGGACGTCTCTCTGTGACCACTACTGTACTACTTCTGTACTCTGCATGTACCAATTGCACAAAAGACCAGAGGTATTTTTTCCCTTTGGAATTCCTTATGAAGAAACTAGGCAATTATATAAACAATTATCTGTGTGACTAAGCAAGTCTTATTACCACATTTGCACTCAGAAAGGATTGAGAAATACCTTCCAATAGGTATTTTATCATAGGAAAGTAGTAACGGAACAACAGTACTAGCATGACAAGTTTACTGTGTTCTGATATGGTCCCACACGGCATACTTAATCTCTAAATTGAAATGACTGTGTGTCATGGTGTTACAATTTTTGTTATCAGTATTCCTCATCATAACATCATATAGTGTACTGGGAATTAAAAAGTTAATTCTCCAGTTCCATGTATTGTTGGTATTTCCATGTTTCCAGTTCTCAGAGGAGAAGAACTACATGTCCCGGAACACTTTCACTGTTCTGTTTCTGTTTTCCATTCGGAGGGAAAGATAACACTGCACACAAGTCACAAGATTGCTCCTTTTTCTTTTGCTGCTGGTCTCTGTGGTGTGTGCTCTCTAGGCGTCTTGCCTTCAGCATTAGAATAAGGCCTTTGGATTTGGCTACTCTCTCTCTCATTTCATTTGATTTATTAGCTTCAATTCCATTTATATTGTGTTACATTGTGTTATCTCGCATTCTGCTATAATATTCAGTAAATTAGTGTTCTCTCTCAGCGCATTGCTGCTGTTTTGTTTTCAGACTGATTGTCCCTACCTTTTCCCATTTTTCCCTTCCTCCCCTCCTGGAGCATGGATCGGTGGGTCTCTCCACCCTGTGAGTCAGGGAATTGTGGCAAACCAGCCCCAAACTGAACTGAACTGCTCACACATGGATTTGAGCGTCAGATTATTCTGTGGATAAGGAATCAGTTGGATGATCTTAGCCAGAGGGTAATGGTCAGTGGTTCTCTGTCCATGTAGAGGCATCAAATGGAAGTCAGATACTGCAAGTTCATTGCAGTATGATTGATGTGCCAAGCACAGTACGTATAGAATACCAGACAAAAAAGTGATAGCTATGATCTCCAATAACATTTTAAATCAAACATATTAACTGATGTGAGTATAATAGTCTTAAAACTAAGCCACTGATATCACTGTGGGACTTTTCTAAGAGAACACTGGCAAAAGAAATCAAGTACTTCAACCAACCACAAAAATACAAGATAATGTATTTAATTTTAAAATGATACTAACATACCCCAAAGCCTACAGCAATTTCTAAAAAAAAAAATGTATATATATTTAGAGTCTGAGATATTCAAAACATGTCTTTGGATCATGGCTTATATTTGAGTCACGAATAAGTGGTTCTTACACACTTTGGAACTTCTGAAAATTGTGACCCACATTGCTCACTGAAATGGCATCTTATTGGCATTACAGTTTGGATAATAAGGATATGGGAGAAATGTGAAAGTATAATAGAATTTTTCACACATCAAAAATAATTATACTGTATTTTACTTCCAGTATTATTCCTCTTAAATTTAAGATTCAGGACCAGATTCTTAACCAATAAGATTCATTATAATAGTATTAGAAACAACACAGTCACAACGATTTGTCTATACTGTTGATTCAGTGACAGACCACTGAAAAAACAACATTGTTCTACCTGATGCTATAAATATTTGGCAAAATCTTACCTTAGGAGATATGGAAATACTTATCCAATTGCATAAAATAGGATAGCACGCTTGCAAGCAGCAGCACATAATACTGTCATAGTCCCCACTGCCACATGATCAAAAGTCTAACTGCTTTTGCTACAAGTATTCCATCCTATTATATAATAAATGTAAGCATCAGAGCACTGAATTCAATGAGTACTTGTACCAAAAACACCTCACAATAAAGTTTTATTATTAATTCATTACTGAAGAATATTTTTCCATACTTAGTATTATTTGTGTATGAAGTGAAGGCCAGATGAAGACAAGACTAATTAAATGAGGAAAGTATAGTGTACATCCTCATTCATCACACAATGAAAATGATACTTCACATTGTTTCAAGAAAAATTATAAAACAAACCACAACAAAAAGTAAAGATAATAACTCCCCTCGTTCACTTGTCCGTAACTACACTGTGGAAGTCATAGGGGAAAGTAATTAAATTTAGTGGAAATCATCTGTGATTTAAAGCTGCCCTCATTTTAGGAGTGCAAGGACACAGTTCAACTTCAATTAATCAAAGTATTCAGTGTCCGAAGATAAACTGATCAAAGTTCTTGTATCATGTTAGAAGTAACAGGTCATTGGAACCATACACATTCTGTAGAAATATATGATGCAGATGGAAGACAAATTATGCAAGATTTTACACTTGGCACAGCTGAACTGGATAGAGAACTTGATAAAAATAGTGCTACAATACATTTAGAGTTGAAAATCAAGACATGGGTTACACTGGTGCTTCATTTCAAACATTCATAGAACATCCACTTCAATTTAATAACGAACAGTACTACCGTGCTCCCCAAAGTACTTCAGATAGCATGTAGAGGTCAACGTGCAGTATATGTGTGCCTAGAAGGAGGAAGGCAAGGAAGAAGAACATGAGCTTGACCTTCATGCCTTTTGGCAATTTACTGTATCCACCCTTCAAGTATGTGACAGTTATAATATGACTCCATTTTTATTTCAACAGTGAATAATTACTAAAATAACTGCCTCTCAAATTGTTAACTTCCTAGTCATTAACAAGCTTGGCTTATTTAGAACAACTTCTATGGTAAAATACTGCCTCTCAAAGTGCAACAAAAATTATTACTGACTGTTATACAATCAGAAGAAAATTATACAGGTGACTCATTCCAAATTCTAGGAAAGTTCTTGTATAAAATGGAAATACTAACAGTAGAAAATAATTTTTACTATTTCTAGCTATTCCTTGAGTAAATCAGTGAAAACCCTGTTATGCACAATATCTATCCTTGCGCACATAGGTCACATACAAGCAAATAGGTTTAATATCAGAATAAAAATATGATCAGATAAAGATTTTAGATTGTAAATCTTTATGTAGTTTCAGTGAGAATTTTCATAAAGGATTTGAAGAAAGTAATAAAGTAAGAAGGAGTACTGAAATAGTGAAATCGTGTAATAGATGTCATCTAAAATTTTCACCTCTACATAGTTGACATTAGTGATATAATTTAAATAGTTTCCTTGAAAGTTCTTTTAAGATTAAGATATAAAAAACTGTCTTAGAATACAGTAATAAAAAGCCTAGACAAAACAACAAAAGATGCATTATGACAGATCTGCAAGAATACAAACAGTATTAAACATTTTTCTGTTCATGTATGAAGCAATGCAGGAAGAAAATGGAAAATAACAACACATCTATCATGTTCACACATTTTTGAAATAAAAACCATAAGAAATGCTGGATAATGCCATGAGAAAATAAAAGGCAAGCTATAAAGCTCTAAGAAGTGCAGGAAAGAATATAAGATAAATTATCTGCATCTGGATGCAGTATCAGATGATTTCCAAACAAAAAGTGTTCAAAAGAAATACAGAACTTCAGGAAAGGAGTGATGTGTAACCCACTGATATACAAAATAACTTTTGACTAGCTATATAAAAAACAGATCTGCCAAGATAATTTACAGGAAAAAAAGAAAAACATTGTTTAATTTCTTAACTGTAGTATTACACATATGTAGTCTTATACATTTATATAAACGTATCCTAGTATAACATTTAGTATTTTTACAGCCTGTAAAATGTAACTTACTGAAACGAATAGCACATATACTCTTATAAATGTATAAATACTAAGTATAAAATAACAATATTATAGTCATTTTAGTACATCATAGTTTATTAAAACAAGCATGATAAAAAAAAAATTACCAGACAGAACACATCACCATAAATCCGTATTTTAAAATTGGATTTTATTACAGCATAATTGTTGCAATGTGCCTTGAAGTGCATGAAGCTTTAGGACTATTAACTATTGCAGCTTGCTACTGTGTGAACACTTTATATACTTCTTCCATTATCTTGCACTTTTCAGTATCAGCTATCTACACTTTTTTTGCAAGATAATATTAAATACATTTTAAAATGCCGCTCCACCTAAAAACATTGGAAAAAATGAGCACACGTATACCAGAGAGAAGAGGAGAATCTAGGCCATCTGGAGAAAAATTGTGACAGAGAAGCAAAGCATGCCACAAATGGTCCATTTTCTGATACCCAATTTGAAAAATATCTTATGTGTTTCTATCACTTCCTTATTCTTGGTAAAAATCATACAATTGCAGAATCATCAAGGTTGGAAAAGACCACTAAGGCCATCTAGTCATTGTCCCAACATCACCATGCCCACTAAATCTTGTTCCTAAGTGCCAAATAATCTATTTGCTTAGTTATACCATTATTACTTCTTTTGTTAATGATTTTTTGTTTCCTTGCCTGTCAACAGTTTACTGGGCTGGTTCAGCCCAGTTCCGTGATGAGTGGTGCAGGGGACCCATGGACCCATGCCCCAGGAAAGGGGAAGGGGGAAAGGGAAAAGAGAAAAGGGAGATGGGCCTAGAAACAAAACAGTGGCAACAATCTGAGGAGGAAAGCTAATTTACTAAATAAGATATCAGAAAGCAAAATAACGCAATATTATACAATATAATTGGAATTAAAACTAATAAATCAAATAAAATGAGCAAGAGAGAGAGTATGATAAACCAAAGGCCTTATGCTAAATGCTGAAGGTGAGACGGCAGCGAGCACCCACTGCTGAGTCGATCCCAAAGGAAAGAGAGCATCCCGTGAGATGGAAACAATTTTTATCTTTCCCTCTGTGTGGAAAAATGTAAAAATACAAAGCAACACAAAGTCCTCTGGGGAACGTAGTTCTTCTCTTCTGAGATAGGTATTCCCGGAACTATCGATGATCCACGGAGTTGGAGCATTAACTCTTTAACTCTTAATGCACTACATGATGTTATGATGTGGAATACCAATGCCAGAAATCATAAAACCATGACATTGCCTTATGTGATTGCTTTTTTTCAAAAAATAAAGAAAAAGAAAAAGAAAAAATGTAAGAAAATCCTATGAAAAAAGCTGTTTCTCTGACTAATTTTGAATTACCTTTGTCCTTTCAAATTGATTCTTATTTGTATGTTTGGTTATCAGCTCTTTTAGCTCTTTCATCCTGGTCATTAAACATGTTTTAATTAATTTCACTTGCCACAATACTCACAACAGAGCCAATTCATTGCAACAGAGATTTTGGAAGTCTCTGCAGCAGCTAACAGAACAAAAAAAGAAACAAAAAAATCCACAAGCAGTCTTCAAGATACTGTCTTAAAATTTGGCACATATTCAAAGATTGATTTTTGTAATGCATCCTGTTCTTAAGCACAATTTTGAACATAATTTCTATTAATTCAAAGATTCTTTCAAAGATGTGACCTGGGTGGATTCTTGCTGCTTTTCTCTTGAAACTTTTTACACTCAAAACAGTTACTGCAATATAGTATTAACAAATTCTGTCTGCTGAAAGTCACTATTAACTTAAATGTATATACAGATAGAGATATATCAGTATGTCAATTACATTTAATTAAATGAATATAATCTCTTTAAAATCAGATCTTTGCCAAAAAAAAAAAAGAAGAGTGTTATAAGTTGTCTAGCCAACTCTTCATCAATTGACTGATTGCTGACAGCTCAGTGGTACATGAATCAAGAGTCAGAATGTCATTTGCTAACATATTGGCAAAACTATTTCTGTCACTAAAGTGCTCCAGAATATTATAAGATTTTTTTTCCATACATTTCTACCATCAGTGCAATGAAACCAATAAAAGAAACTGCTGTCTAGTCTTATATACGTTACTGCTTTTATATGGCAATGAAAAATAGTTGATTTCTCTAAATAAATTCTAATGAACAAAAACAGAAGAAACAGACTGATACATTTTGGAAGTCAGAAGACAGAACTTACAGAAGAGTCTAAGTAAATTAGAAGTTGGAGGTCACTACTGAAAAGAAAAAGACTTCTACATTATTTATCTCTAGACAAGGTGGGTATTTGAGTCCTAAAATGGCAAGAATCAAATCATATGTCTTAGTATTTCTCTACTGGGTAGTTAGAACAAGTTTTTCCTTCACTCTTAGCAGTGCAAAAGTCTCCTTAAATCTTTCTGAGATCCCATCTCCTGTCAGTGTCTATGCCTGCAGAGCTGTGAATTCCATCATGGTACTGGGCAGTTTGGTGTGTCTGGGAGAGGTTTAAATTATTTGAATGCCTAAATAGGACTTCTGAGTAGATTTCAGGGCAAACTATCTAACCTGTATAACTTTAGGCACCTCAGTGTGACATATAAGAAATGTTACTGCCTTAGATTATTTCTGTGGATAGAAAAAGCACTCCAAGATAATTTATATCATTAGGATATATATTGTCATTACATATTTCTTCATGAAATACTGAGTGTTTACAGCAGTGGGCTCTTGATTCTTATCTCAGTTAAGTTAGTCAGTTTTCTGCAGTCCTAGGACACCTATCAGTCAAATTGTTTTATCTGTGGAAAAAAACCTCTTGCACTGTGGTAAGACAGTAATCTGCCTTCCTAGTACTATATTTTTAAGTGTGTTTAGAACTGTACCTATTTGTACATCATGTTGTTTGTCTCTTGTTTCAACCTAACTGGAAGAAATGGTTTGCCCCAGTTCTGTGATGAATTGGGCAGGGGATCCACAGGCCCATGCCCCAGGAAAGGGGAAGGGGGAAAAGGGAGAGGATAGGGGGATGGGCCTTAAAACAAAACAGCGGCAATGGTCTGAGAAGGAGAACTAACTTATTATATATCAGAATGCAAATATAATATGGAATAATACAATATAGTTGGAATTGAAGCTAATAAATAAAATAAAATGAGAGAGAGTATTTGAAAACTGAAGGCCTTATGCTAAAGCTGAAGGCGAGATGACTAGGGAACTTCCACTGCTGAGATGAACAGCAAAAGAGGAAGTCTTGGGACTTGTGTACAGTTTTATCTTTCCCTCTGGGTGGAAAATGGGAAAACAAAATCTTCTGGAGTATGCAGTTCTCTTCTGAGAGCCAGGTACCTGGAAATTCAGCAGTCCACGGACTTGGAGCATTAAGACTTTAATTCCCAATGCCTCATATGGTGTTATGATGTGGAATACCGAAACAAAAGAAATTGTAAAACTGTGACAGAAACAGAAAACTGCCTAAGGATCCCCCATAAAATGAGTATGAGATGACCTCATAAGACAGTAATCATTCACTCATCATGAGGTATCTTTCATGTTTTCCATTTTGCTTATTATTATTATTATTATTAAATATACTTAAGTTTCTTGTTCTAACTGCTGTTTTTTTAATAACAGTATATGAGTACTACAAACACACTATGAAGAGATAAGGGTCACTAATATGTATGTGATGGAGCAAATCACAGGCTCATTATTTGACATCTGAGGCTGTGTTACTATGCAGCAAAGAAATTGTAAGCCTTGGGTTGAGAACCAGAGAGCTGGTCCCTATTTCCAGGAGTATTTCTGCAATACACAAAGCTATTTTAAAATAAATAAATAAATCCACAATAAGCAGAAGTCAGCAGGAAAGCAAAATCCTTAACTTTTATCCTAAACAGTAGAATGCAAAGTCACAGTCCTTTCATCTTCTGCTATTGCATTTTGCACTCCACTTATCTCAGAACAGCTTCAGTAAGACACTCACCAAACATATTCTATAGCCTGGTAAGTGTATTATTCTTCTAGTATACACAGAAAAGGTAGTCTGAGAAAAGTACTGAATTTAGATTACCTTTTCTATGAAGGGACCATTTTAAACACTGGGTCACCAGTTTTTTTAAACAAAATAAAAGGACATCCTTTTGAGTTTTCAAGGTCCATCATGATCTTACTTCCTTGGCTGCACTCTTCTGAGTGTTTTCTGATTTTACTTTCTCTTCCCTACCAAGATTAAACTCAGGGAAACATTTTCGAATAGCTCACTACCTCTCCATAGCAATATAGCAACTGCACTGATTTGAACTCTTTCCAATCTGTCTAATCCTCTAACAGACTCCTGACAGGTCTTGCACCCACAAACATTTCCACAAATCTCTGTGCAATGTTACAAGGTATGCAATGTATAACCTCAGTGCTATTCTGCAAAAATGATATAACTGGAAGCAGTTATAACTCAGTCCACAGCACAAATCCCCAAGGAGACATGCCAAGTAATATCAGCCTGGCTTTACCCAATATTTTGAAGGTAGAGTAAACCTTCAAACATGTAGAGGACACTCTATTCTGCACTGCTTAGTCTGAAGGACAGGAGAGCAATTCATTGAGCGTATGTCTAAAGGAAACAGTGAGTTTTTTGTTTTTTGTTTATTTCTTTTGAAGATGTAGCTTGCTCCTCTGAAGAGATGGAACTCTAGATCCCAAGTAAACCTTTTAATTTTATTTATTTATTTATTTATTTATTACTTTTTCTTATACAAGAAAACTTGCTAAGGAGGTCACAGTAGAGGCATTTTTTTTTACCTCGTGTTTCCCAGTCAGTAGCACTAAATTGTTCCTGACTCACTGTATTCATTGCTGGGATCTGAAGTGTGTGTGAACTCTAGAAATTGCTCTGAACTGTAAGAGTCAGGAATTTAGTTTGATATAGCCTTAAGGATCATTTTTATACGGACACCAATGTCTTAGATATCTGTGAAAATCACAATTGAGTTGTGCATCTAGTATTTTCAAGTGTTTTTATGCTTTTTACTGGACTGAATAGATTATTACAGAATTACAATTATTGTAGAATTCTGGCACATTATTGTGTCTTTATGTCTCTTATAAATGTTTTACTTAAACTATTCATCTGCATCTTCTGTTTTAAATTTTTAAATTGAAATTGTGTAACATGAATGTCCTTATTTGTGCCTCTGCTTAAGCGATTTATGTCATGTAAGTGAAGTTGGAAATACTGAAATACATTGCTGCCTGATCTGTAATTTTGAAAATGTCTGTTACCTTCAAAGGCTTCTTTTTGTTGTTGCTGTTGTTGTTTTTGTCTCATTTGAACAAACCAAAATTTAGCCCACTATTCATTTTCACAGCTAAGTTAGGAAAAACTGAAACACTTAAAATACTGGGACATTTTCCATTACAGAACTCTAAACAAATATTGGAGACAGTCATCGAACACTGAACTTACGGTCAATACAAACTAGGAGTGAGACCCTATTATCTGGACAAGAAGTAGAGCTGAGCTAAGGTGAAATAAATGTCTTTATTCTCTTGTAGTTTAGGTTTATTTTATAGGAAATGTATTAAGGAAAGAGGGGTTTCAATCTGCTGTATTATGAACACATCTCCTGATAATAAGGTTAGTTATTCATTTCACACAGTGTGATTGTGAATTTATAATGTATAAAATAAAATGAAATTTCACTTTGAAAATTTAGAATTTCTCATCTCTGAACTGACAGACTTTCTAACATCTAAGCCAATTGACTAAAAACTCCTGTGACCAGCACTAATGGAAAAGCAGATAAATTGTTCTTACTACAATAAAATATAACCGCATTGCCTAAAAGCTACTTTAGCATGATTTTTCATCACTCCTAGCTTACACTAAGTGTGGTATTAACTATTCAAATCTTTGCATCTCATGCCATTGGGCTCTGAGCCATCAATTACACTAGTTCACAGGAAACTGTAGTTTTTACTGCCCTATGTCCTCTTGGTCTCAGGCTATGTAAAAATGTCCTTAACAGACTTGAAACAGCTAAAAGGCAGAAGACTACTCTTGTATTTCCTTTCCTATTTGAAGGGAGATGAGTAAGCTCAAGAGACAAGCAGGTAATTTATAGTTAAACATTTTCCTTTGATCTGTATATCGCTTTTTCTATTTCAAGCTAATTTGATTAAGTACGCACAAAGGGATTGCCAAAGGAGAAAGGTTTTTCTTCAGGCAGCCTGCCAGGAAACACTGTAGCAGAGACCTAATTTTTTATTATTATTATTATTGATCGATCTCCAAGTGATACACATAATTGACTCAAAATAACAGAGGAGCTGAATTAAATCTGAAACATTTGAGCATACTTAATATGGGGTTTTTCCAGTACTAAGAGCTTGCATAGTTTCAACTATTCTCAGTATCATGGAAAATATACATAAAATTAAATTATGGCTTCACAAGTAATTCTGTGTCAGCTGAACTTCAATATCTGACAATATGGACACTCTTACCACAAATATGAAGAAAAATGCTCTAGCTTATGTCCTGTCTTGTTAAGACTTAAGCAAATGCATTTCATATTACATTTCCTGTCAGTTATGCAGTCAAAGTACAAAGTAATTACCTACATCCGATTTAGTCATCTAGATGCCTTTTATAAAGCTTGGGGAGTAATGGCAGCTGTGTGCAATGATTCATCTCACTCTAAACTAGACAGCCAAAATACATCAGAAGAAATATGCTGTAAAATACCTATTTCATTTTACTAGGCACCCTACCAGTTTAGATGCAAACTTCTGACCAAAGTTGCATGAGGTGGACTCAGCCATGATTGCAACAGTCCTGCTTATACGTGACAATTCACCTCTGACAGCAATTCATTTGTAGGCTTGAGCTGAGAAGACTTTAAAAGATAGAAAAATGTACTGTTGGTTTAAAGTACTGATCACCTACAAGCACAACGTGTTTTCAGAATACATACCATACTGCTTTTAATTGGCTTCAGCAGGGAAAATATGATGGTATAACCATAGCCTTGAGCATATTACCAAATTTCAGCCATTATATACTTTTATACTTTAAAATTCATGAGAAGTTGGACAGCAAATTGGGCTAGGTATACATGTTCTAGATATGTACGCAGTACTGTGACAAAAAGAGGCTGTTGCACACATGCATAATCGATCAATTATAATTGTATAATTTAGCCAACAATCTACACATGTTACTCACTCTTCAAATTGCATTTCCAGTGTGCAAAGATTTAATCTTTACTTGAAGGTTCATCCACACAGAAAAACAAACAAACAAACAGATTTCTCTAGCCCAAAACATAAACGTGTACAGCATATAGACTAGCATCTTACCAGGACAGGTGTTACCACAGGTCAACAACTGTGACTGTTTATACCAGCTAAAGGAGGAATATGAGCTAACCATTGCAAGAGAATGAAGAAATCTTGCTTCTCGTAACAATATATACGAATAAACTTCTTTAGACAGCTTAGAAATGAATTTCTATTCAAAGTTTATAAAATATATGCAGTAATTAATTTATCTTAAAAAATTGAAGTTGCTCCTTTGCTGCCAAATCCAAGTGGCTGTTTGTTCCTTCTCTAGGAGTGTGATTAATGGCATTTAGAAACAATACTGCTGAGATATGTTTTTTATGGGATGGCTCTTAGGTCTTAGTTATTAGATTATCTGCTAATTGCTGGTTTTCATTTGAATTCATAATATTACCACTGTAGCAACAATTGCATTTAAGGAAGCACTTAATTATAACCTCATCTTTTCAGGGGATTATAACTTTATATAAATTATCTTTTTATGAAGTCATTCTCACACCAGTGAAGGCATTTTGGAACAGCCTGATACGACAACATTTGACTGCTTGGGATTTACATGTTCAAAAATGTGCTACTTCCTTTGCCTCTTTTCTGATGACTTTAACATACTTGTCAACTTATGGTACTCAAAACTCTCAGGGTTTTTTAAGGAACCAGCTTGCAGTTCTCAACAAGTAGAAATGACACATTTGGGAGACTGTTTAGAAATAACACAGTTTTTAGTGTTGCTCAATTAGGGAAAGGCCAGTAATACTTGAAACTGCCCGAAAGGAACAGTGACACTGAAGAAAATATCAAGTCCAGCTTGTCAGTTCAGTCAAAAGGGACCAGTTCACTGGCATGAGAAATCCTGCTTCGCTCTTCTTTTCTTGGAAAACAGAGTAGACATAAATTTGTTTATAGTGGTTGGAAAAAATATTTACCTGTCCTAAACAATTATTATCCGGTAAGGATACTGCATGTGAACAGGTGACCATGCGTATCAACATCTGACAATTGACCACAGCTCAGTGGGCATGAATTCAGGCAGTCTGCAGTGAAATACGGGTCTAGACATCTAAGTGCTATCTCACATGATCCCTAGTCTAACGATTTAGTGACAGTGTCAAAGTAATTAAGCACCTCAGAAAAACAGCTGTAGAATCTGATCTGGCCTCCTGAATAACAACCGATGAGGCATGGGTTGTCACCTCCTGACATTTGCTCAACAGAAAACCAAAACTGTTGATGTCAGAGTCACTGAAGATTTGCAGGATGTATAGGAGGAAAAAAAAAATGAAAGAAAGAAAGAAAGAAAAAAAAAAAGCTCAGTATGATTTGGGCTTCCAGCAATTGCCGAATCTTCACAGAAATGAAACTGTATACACCACAATAAGAAACAACGGTCACAAACAGAGGCAATACCACAAGAGGTATCCTCTTGGTCTTATGAGGCTGTCACTCCAGCTGACATATACTGTGAAGTAATAAGCAACACCTTCTTCAGATCCAAGACAGAAGAGAGATAAATGGCACTGAATTGGCCGTGTTTCCCCAAAATGTCTCAGACAAGAAACAGCCACAGCAGACTGAGCAGCTGAGCCCTCAGAGACTAGGCTCAGAGTCTCAAACAGAAAGAAAAGATTTATTGCCATCTGGTAACAATGATGCTGATGTCTCAGAGAGACCCACTGGGCTACTCAGCAGCACCTAGCAATTCTAAAACTAGAGAGAAATAATTAGGTAGCTTAATTACTAGGCTGATTATAAACGTCAGAAATTCTGTACTATGTTTATGTTATTATTACATTAAGTTTGCCCAAGAAAGAAGGATTTGAGAAACGGAACCTTTAAGGGCATAAGATGAGCCAAACTGAAGAAATTACAGTCATCTGCTGTCTTGTTATATTATTCAGGGACTCCTGTAATACAGTATGGATCACCTAAGACTCAGATTCTGAATGTAACAACCCTCTATCATGCTGCTTGGCACTGAGTGATTGCTGAAAAACATAGCAACCTTGGAGGTTGACAACCTCTATATATTCACAGGACAGATACAGCCTGAACAGCTTATAGTACATTCTACATTCTACCTCTGTCAAAACATCACTGTTCTCCTTAGTTTCTCATAGATATTAAACAATATTGCAAACTCCATTCCCATTAAAAGGCATGGTTCTCTCTGGATTGATAATTATTGATGGTGGTGGTCACAGGGATTTGAGATCGTGAAATACTTGTGTAATTTCAAGCAGGAGTTTGAAACCTCATGACATAGCAGGCAGAAAACCTGCTGTCATTGTTTGTAGTCAAAACCTCTTAGGAAAACCAGAACTCATTGATGGATAGATAACACTGTTAATGATAAAATACAGAATCCAAAGAATGCAACAAAAACAGAACCTAACATCTGATATTTTGTAGTTCTCGCATATAAATTTGAGATTCAAATATGAAATATTTGTTAATTTTCACTGGAAATCTCCAAATTGAAATTCACTTTATCTGGGAAACTGTATTTTGCGGTAGAAATCAGATGCCTTACTGTCATTGTTATTCTAAAATTGAGTGATCAGTCTTTCTATGAAATCTTCCATATCTCCCTGAACAATTTAACAATTGTCATTCTGATTACACAGATCATTAAATGATTTTGAACATGATAATATGATTTCAGTAGCATCTGTGAATGTGCTAAAGCATAGCTTTGTAAGTCAGAAAGAACAGACTCAAATAAGAGGTGAGTATACTGCAACTGCAAAATTATATGTTACACAATCAATGTATATAATATGTGAATGAATTCTGTGAAGGAAAGCTCTGCCTGTATTATAGCAACTCTCCAATTTTTTCTTTTACTTCTAAAATGTGTGAATAAGAGACCTGAAGCCAAATTCAGTGTCTAGAGAAAGCACCCCACTATGTCAGGGTAGCAGCAGACGGAACAGTAAACAGTTATCACCAAAATAATCCTTCAGGTTTCTGCAGAGCATAAAAAAATTATTTGAGGGTAAAGCCCTCAAATTTTACCCACATTTGTTCCCTAGTTCAAGATCCAAACTGTTTTTCTTCCAGGCACAATCTGCTTTATGTTGTTGTTTGTTTGTTTGTTTTTAACTCCAGGGAACACAACTGCCTTGTATGCTGACAAAATTTTTCTATCAAGGGTCCCAAAAATGTGCTATTATTGTTGAATGGACAAATGGAAAAATCTTGGTTTGTCAGGATCTTCTTGTTAAGAAAGAACAAGCAAAAAGTTAACTCATACAAACACTGAGAAGACTGCCTCCAAAAGGAATGACATGAAGTAATAATCTTTTAACGACCCTAAAAAAAAGTATCCCAGAAGCACCTAAAAGGTAAACCTTGAGGTTATTTTTTTCTTGTTTTTTTAGGACTTTTTTATTGCATTTTACAGAATAATATGGAACCTAAGAAACGCATTATAGTATAGCAGAATCTAATTAGTAGAATTATAGTAGCAGAATTTAAGGCTTGCTAAGTGCCTATGTTTTGCATAACGCTATTGGCTGAGGCTGTGCTCTCTGCCATAGCTTGCCATTGTTTGATATCATTTTAAAAGCGTACTCTGTACACAATATTTGTTGGTTTTATGCTTCATAAGTTACTTTGGTACATGCAGTTGAATAATTACTATGAAGTTTTGTATCTTAGAATTGTTGTAACAGTTTTATTAGAGATAGAGCCTCATTTTGAAGTTTATGTTTGTTTTTTATTCTGTCATTTTCATGGCATTTTTAAAGTACAGTGATTTAATCGGAAATTGGACCAGGAAACATTAAAGGAAATTTTGATTATTCTAGTAATTACAGATTTTCACTTGCTGACATGTTAGTGGGGTTCTTTACAGTGTGCTTATTTGTTTGATTTGTGCTTAAAGGATGTAAATATTTAAATCCACTTTGTGAAATAAAGCCCTGAACAAAAAGTAGTATCTAATGGTTTTTCCTGTCAATCATATCAAAGCACAGGCTTTATGACCAGGATACAAATTTGTATTACATGAACAGGTGAATAAAGATAGTATCTATTCCACATTTAAGATAATAGCAAGTATTAAATTAGAAATATTTAACACTGCTTCGGAAGGGGGAAAAGGAATACATATGAACTCAAGTTTCAGGAATAAAACCATATAATCTAAACTAAATCTAAAACTTAATCACTTTTTTTTTTTTTTTTTTTTTTTAGGTCAAGGATGCAAAGGTTTCAATGAAGATGGAAGGAAAATAATTTGTTTTTCAGCTGCACCTCGGAGTCAGATTTGCCATTAAAATATTTTTTTTCTTTTGACCTAGTCACTTACAAGGTTATGAGATCAGTCTTCTTTTTATAAGGGCATGTAGTGACAGGATGAGGGGAAATGGCTTTAAACTGGAAGAAGGTAGATTTAGACTAGAAATCAAGAAGAAATTATTCACTGAGTGTATGGTGAGACACTGGAACAAGCTGTCTAGTGAGACTGTGAATGTCCCCTCCCTGGAGGGATTCAAGGCCAGGCTGGGTGGGCCTTTGAGCAACCTAGTCTAGAAGGAGGTGTTCCTGGCTATAACAGGGCAGTTCAAACTCGGTGACCTTAAAGGTCTTTTCTAATCCATACCACTCTATGATTCTATGATTTTTCAAAGATTTGGGATCTCTTTAGCCACAAGCAGAAGCAGTAGCGTAGCAGGAACTGTAGGACAGTCCTTATGAGGGGATTTCGTACCCAGCATGGAAGATGTGAGCCATCAAGATGGGTCCCAAATGCAAACAAAGATCTTCTGGGGTCATGGCATCTCTTTAAGGAACTTCAGGATGTCTAATATTGTTTCTGAGAGGGGATAGCTACAGTGGTTATGACTTCTAGTTCTCTTCAAATGCAGAAGTATGGGACTTTCAGGCAGACAAAATAGTATATTACTCAGCAAAAGTGCTGACATGCCATAAAGCAAAATCCCCAGTATTCACTGAGACACATATCACAGCACGTTCAGAGATCTCAGTTCAGGTCTCTGAACTGAACTGTCAAGAATGGGTGCAGCTCTGCAGGCCTGGGGCCACAGAGATGCCTGAAGTACTGACTGCAGTGCTAGGGGTGATGTGTTCCTTACCTGTAGGACATTAACACTTTGTTGACAAGCAAAGAAGCTGTGGGAGGTGATCAGTAGATTGATATCAGGGGTATGGAGAAAGAGGCTCACTGGATCTTCTCTGAGACCCTGAAAGGTAGAAAATCCTGAACTCCTGCTGCTGCACTGAAGGAGGGGGCAGGAAGTATCTGTGCCTCTTGTCAACGGTTTGTGGGCTGGTTCGGCACGGTTCTGTGACGACTGAGGAAGGAGACCCACAGGCCCACACCCCAGGAAAGGGGAAGGGGGAAAAGGAAAAGGGAAAAGGGAGATGGGCCCTGATACAAAACAGCAGCAACAATCAGAGGAGGAAAGCTAATTTACTAAATAAGATATCAGAAAGTATAATAACACAATATAATACAATATAATTGGAATTGAGGCTATTGAATCAAATAAAATGAGCAAGAGAGAGTGTCCGATAAACCAAAGGCCTTACGCTAACGCTGAAGGCGATACGACAGCGAGCACCCACTGCTGAGTCGATCCCAAAGGAAAGAGAGTGTCCCGTGACCGCAGACAGTTTTTATCTTTTCCCTCTGAGCGGAAAACATGTAAAATTACAAAGCATCGCAAAGTCCTCTGGGGAACATAGTTCTCCCTCTCTTCTGAGACAGGCATATCCATAACTATTGATGTTCAACAGAGCTGTAGCATTAACTCTCTAACTCCCAATACACCACATGATGTTATGATGTGGAATATCAACAATACAACAAAAATCATAAAACCATGGCATCTCTTAACTTGGGAAAAGGAGACTTCCAAGATACAAAAGGCTGGGATCTTATGACTTTCACCACCAGCAGAATACCTCCTTCAGCATTTTCAGGTTTTCAACCTACAGACTAAGAACAGTCACACTATGTTCAACATTGTTTAACTTCTCCATTAATGACATTGGCAATGGAACAAACTGCACCCTCCTTATGCTTTGAGATCATAGAATACTAGACATATTCTCCAGAGACGTCTTCCATCCTCAACCATTTTATGACTCAGTGAACCTATTAGACTTAACACATCTAGATTTCTGACGTTCTTTCAAAAAGAGCAAAAGAGGAATGAATCTGTCCCTTAATTTTTCCCTGCAACTTTTTTCTGAAAAGTCAATATTTGAATTATTGCCCATCCAATATTCTCAACGTCGTTGAATGAAATGAATGCATGGAATAGTATAACTTCTAATTTAAACTGTCTGACAGATTTAGATAGTTTGTAGTGTTTGGTGTACCATTAGAGGTAAACAAAATAGGTTTGATTAAAGAAGGCAGGTTGAGATTGAAATATTTTTTCAGCTTTTTCTTCCTTCTTACTCATTTTTAAATGTTTTCTGTTGTTAATTTCCCTTCTGATTTCAGCAGTTACAAGTTCCAATTTTACAATTTTTCCATACAACATATTCAAAACACTTAGAACTGGAGCACTTCAGTCCCTAGAACTTCAGTTTCTGCATTCCCTTGTGAGAATCTTTGAGAAATATAAATTAAAATTAGTTTCAGTGCATTGAATTAATTATTCCATTTATTGGTTATTATCTTGCTTTGTGGTTTTACGTGTCTCTGAACTGTAGATGGAATTAGAAAAGAAGAAGAGAGAATCAACTAATTAATCTTGGGCTTCCAAAAGAGACAAAGATATTTGAAAGATGGGAAGAAAGTAGAGTAGAAATTGATTAAACTAAACACAAAAAAAAAATAAAAGAAACTTCTGAAAGCATACAGCTACATGAAATATAAATTTAATTCATGTCTATGCACTGCTGCAATTGCTCAACATATGTGGGTATATATATATATGCATATTTATATAAATTTAATGTATTGGCAGAAAATCTCATGTTTTATAGCACTCCAGAGATTATGAATAAAATATTTAATTCTGGATGTTGAAATTACATTTGCTAAATTATTTCACTGACCTTTTTCCATAGTTATGTTGGCCCACACTAGATGCATGAGCACTGCCAAAAACAAAATGAAAAACATCATTTATCAGTCACGGAAGGAAAATATAGTTGTTCAGTAGTAGGTGCTACTCAAAACATACACCAAGGACTAAAATGCAGAACTGGCTCTCATCATGAAAGTCTTAGACTCAAGTTACATATGGCTTATGTGTGAAATGAAGTATAGCAAATTATGATCTACTAGAAATTTTTGGTAGTGACTCTTAGACACCAGGGACTGTGAACAGAGGCTCTAGATCTCCTAACTCAGAGTTCACCTGGAACAGAACAAATAAGCTCTATCAAAAGGAAACGTGACATATTAACACTGCTAAACTGTATCTTGACTTTATGTGTCACATCTGTTAAACCTAGGTCTAGTCTAGACTAAAGCTGGACATAAATCTTGCAGTATACAAGATGGTGATGCACAACACATGATCATAGAAAAATGGCTTGGAAGGGACCTTACAGGTCATCCAATTTCTACTGCCTGCCTTTGGCAGGGTCACCTCAAACTACATCAAGATGCCCTAATTCCCATCCAGTCTGTCTTTGAACACTTCCAAGGATAAGGCATTCATGACTCCTCTAGGCAAACTGTTCCAGCGCTGCATTATCCTATTTATTTTATTTTATTTTATTTTATTTCATTTTATTTATTTTATTTTATTTTTCTTAAAACAAATTCATGTTAAATATAATTTGAAGAGATCTATATCCAGAAGAAAAAGGTTATTCATGAAGATTCAGTGCTGAATTAATTGTCACATTCATATTTGACCACATCTAAAATATTCCCAGTCTAACCCCTCTGGAAAGTAGGGCACTTAGAATAAAGAAATACAGATGTATCTAGATGATCTGGCACTTTGGTTGCAGTAATTTAGTAAAATGAGATTTAATGAAGACCAGGATAATACTCGGTACACATATAAATTAGAGAATTTCCCTACTAAGTCATAAAGGAAGAGATTTAGGAGCATGCAGGGGGTAATTGTCAATAAATCAAAGGAGCCCTCAGTATACTGCATTTTGTGAAGTTCTACTCTGGAATTTATATACATATGGCAGTACTGTAAGCAAGAGAAATTATGCCTGAAGTTCCACTTTGCTATTTTTGTGTAGGCACTTAAGCACAAAGAACTATCTGTACTCACTAGTGTCAACTTGTAAAAGAAGCATATGTATCTTCCAAGAATGCATAGTCTCTAGTGTTGTTTTCTACATAGCAGTGGAAAGTATTAAAAAAAAAAAGAAAGTTAGCAGAATTAACTGCTTCCAAGATTATACTTAGGGTTCAGAATTTTCTTATTACATGTTTTTTAACCCAGACACATTAAAACCATAGTAGTCTGTATGTGACAGACTGGGTAGAGCATTAAATTCAATCTACCTGTAACTTTTTCTTAGTGTAACATAATAAAAACATGAAAAGGACTATGAATCATTCAAGTGAAGCCACATTTGAATGTAAATTATAAGAAGGTAAATGGGGTAACAATCATGTCTTATTAAGGCTAGCACAGTCTTCTCTCTCCTGTCATCTTGTATTGAACACAGACAAGACAGGACAAACCAGCACTATTTCTTGCTGCTGATCAAGAACAGGTTTTCAGAAAATCAGAGCAAAACAAAATAATTACCTTTCATAATCAGTAGACAAAAAAAAATAAATATATATATATATATATAAAGTAAAATAAAATAATACAATAATAAAAATGGATACTTCAGTGACATTACTACATTGCTGCCCCAGTATTTTTTTTGTCAGTAACATGTTTTCTATTTATTATAATGGATTAAAACTCCACAATTCTTCAGACTTAAATATGAAAAATGTGTCCTCAGAATCTCCCATTTTTCTTACAGATATAATATCACTTTCCTTTGTGTTTCCTGTGATGATCTTTAATAACTTTTTTACGAAGTTTTTGCAATCAGTCTGTCTCTCCTACCATAGATTTCTACAGCCTTCATTTTAAATGCACTGCTTTTTGTATTATTTTACAATCTGGACAGTAAAAACATGATTTCTGGACTTTATTTTTTCACGTAACATGAAGGTAACTTATCTGATTGGTTCTGGAATCTTATTTGAGAGCACAATGACATGCAGTCTGAAAATACTTATTCATTTTGAACAGAAACAAGGATAGCTATCTTACTTTTGGCCATCTGAAGCTATGTGAAATGAATCCCACTCTGTCTTACTGAACTTTTAACTTATTAGATGTGTTTTCCAACTTTTAACATACTAGATGTGTTTTAACATACTAGATGTGTTGTCATAAAGTCAACTGTTAAACTATGTAGGGGGGAAGAATATGTTGATTATTCTCCTTTTTCACACTTTGTCAACTACCAATCAAGTTTTTCTGGCATCTCAGCCATTATTCTTTTTTTTTTTTCAAAGTAGAATTTTATTAAGTTTAAACTCACATTTACCCTTAATTATTTTCACATGTTTTGTTTCACATTTGTCAGCTTGGTTTTTGGATCATGATAAACCTTTGGAGATAAATATGTTATTCCATTTGTGTCGCATTAAATTGGTCTTGGAGTTTGTAATGATCTGTGGTGAATCACAGTTTAAAACTTTGAGATTGTTCAGCAAATAAAAACAAAAAGAAAAAAATAACCTTGAAATTACACAAAGATATGTGAACAAGGTTATTACTGCTATAGGTACAATAATAACTATATGAGATATCCACTCTGCAAACATGATGGACCAATTAGCCAGCTTCAAAACCAAGCCAGAATAAGATGTTTTCCAGAGCAGGACATAACACTGATTACAGTGAGGTTTTTCTAGACTGGAATTATTACAAGTGCTAGCACCAAGTGTGGAGAACTCATTCATATACTTCATTTATACGATCCCCCTGTAGTCTAGTAACATCCGTGTCACTTTACTGCAAAGCAAGAAACCTTTAATTAAGTGAGATATGACAACTCTTCTGAAAACATTTGTAGTGGAGTGTTTATGGACAGAACTAGAACTGCTGTTTTCACATGTCTGGAAGCTTCTTGAAATTTTTTTTTCTGAGAAACAGAAGTTCACCTCTCCTACTGCATGGATCTTCACGACCTTATGTAAACCAAAAGCAGCTCTTTCCTGTTCCAGTACCAGTTTATTAATACAAAATATCTTAGTATTACATGTATGTATCCTCAACATGTGTATACTTCATGCATCAAAAGCAGTGGGATAAGATTCATAATACTAGTGAGTGGCTCTCAGAAGCATATTTTCAAATGATAGGTCCAGGATTTGGCATGCTATGGACCAATAAAAAGAGTCGGGGGGGGGAGCCAGAAACCTGGCTACCATTTAAATATTCAGTTTTTCTCTGACTCTTTCTTTGGGACATTTTAAACAATTATCTTCAAGACAAACCTGCCGTAAGAGGAGCTTGTTCTGTGCTGACTGATGGAAGCCATCCATATACAGGGTATCAGTGTTTCAGACACTCTGCTAGACATTATAGACATAAGCCTGTCACTTCAAATATGACTATCTCCCTCTACATAGCAATCTGCTTTGACAAGGGGGGATGTAATGGAAGAACCAAGCAGACTGAAAAAGCTCAGGAACATTTCCTCTCACTCTTTCAATAGTTTACTCATAAAACAAGTAAGGTGTGTGCACGCAAAGCTCAATAGATAGAATGGAGAAGAGATGTAGATAGGACAGAGCTCCTTTCTTAGCAGTCAGAGGTAAAAACTTCAGAAAGAACAGAAAAAACAGAGGTTGATTATGACATAAACTACCAAATCAGTAGGTATAGGAGCTACACATCTCTTTGTTTATTTGTTTGTTTTTATAATGATGACTGTGTTTTGCAGGGAGACTGTAGAGACAAGTAACACAATTCTCCTAACCTGGTTATATGCCTCACATAATGATTGCTACATTGTAGGCACCTACATGTGCACTGGTGAGCTCCAGATTTAGAATTATCTGAGACAAATGCTGTTCTGAGTATCATACTTTTCAGACAAAATTCTACAAAGGAAAACTTACCTAAAGTTAATAATGTGGGAAGCCTTACTCAGGTAAAATTAGCAATGTGATATTAGGAAAAAAATAAGAACGAAACAATTGGCAACATAAGAAGGTCATATTTAAATAAAAAGAAACAATAGTTTTGACCAAAACCTGTTGACAATTCTTGCATTAAAAACCCTAGATTTTATCTTTGCATCTGGCACTGTCGACCACATTTATTTTGACAACTGTGATACTGAAAGTCCAACATCAAGGTAAGTTATTAAAGGGAAAACTCATTAGATAACATGAAATACACATTATTTACTAAACAAGGTTCAAAGGAAAAAGAAGACAATAAAAACACAAATGAAACGGGTTACCTATCTAAGAACTATGACTATAATTATCCAAACAAGTAATGAGTAATTTAAAGCATTGCTAAAACTAGAGGTAGATTTTTCAAGATGTGTGAGTAGGTTCATTTGCAGTATATTCTTGTGATGTGATAGAGCCAAGTCAGTAGATAAAAGGTAAGGTAATGAGTAAAGATAAAACTAGTTGTGCATGAGGTGAATGCCCTGCTTTCCCTGACTCCCAGCAGTGTAATTGAGGGTAAGTGCAATCAGAATTTACTTACTTCTAAATTGGGCAGAAAAGAGCTTATTTATTTTCTGCAAGGAGCGCTATGTAAGTTAGTGCAGCTAGTGAATGAGGTTATGGGGTTTTGTGTGTGGTTTTGTTTTTTGTGGTTTTTTTTCCCCCTTTTGAAATTCTTAACTTTATACTACTGCAGATCCCTCTAGAAAAGAGGGATCTAGCAATGCCTCAAGTAAAATGTGTTGTGAGACTGTGAATCTCTGCCAGAAGAAATTATTTGCAAAGAGCAATTGGTGAGCAAAGGCTGCCTTCAGTTGTCCTAACAGTTTGGCTATGAAGGATACTCTTCCCTAAGAGCTCTATCACAATCTTTTTTTTTTTTTCTGTCTTTTTTTCTTTTTCTTTTCCCCAGTGGCTTTATCGAAGCTATCCAAAACTCTACTATTAACAGCATCTAAGTGAGCAAATTCCCTGAAGTTATTGGAAATGTGGAAGCAAATTCTCAAAAGAAAGAGCTCTTACTGAATTTCAAGACAAGGGTTTAATCTTTTTCACTGCCAAAAAAAAAAAAAAAAAAGTATGATATCTTCAACAGTATAAGAAAAATGCTTATTTGGAGATCAAGTATTTCTCAGATTTCCTAAAATGTTGGTTTAAATGGAAATTCTCATTTGGGAAAAAAAAAACAAAAAAAAAACAAAAAAAACATATCGTCACTAAGTCTACAGTGACTACTGTCTAATATATGATGTTTTCAAGAAAAATTAGAGTTGAAAAGAAACTGATGTTAATAATAAATGTAAATATTTGTACACAGTTTCCATTTTCATGCATATATGCAAATGGACATAAACTGTACTTGTAAGTGGAGCTATTCATTGCCCAATATTAGAGTTACAACAGTGGGTCATGCAAACTGAGCTATATTCATCAAATGAAATGTCAAGGTCCACTGTGCTGGTAAATTCTTCCAGCACATTTGGATTCATGAGCTCTCTGATTACTTTCCAAAATCCTTTAAGGTCAGCAATACACAAATTAGAATTTAGGGGACGTTTACAGGCATACACTGGCACAAAGGAATTTAAAATATCTGAAGATGTATACCATTTTAAATAACTAAAATATTCCTTTGGCTTTTCATGAGATTAATTAAAAATAAATTAAAAGTTGTATTGAAAATATTAAGAGAATAACCTTCTCTAAAGTAATGTTTAACAAATATACTAACACATAATATTAGGTTTTTTTGTTTGATTGTTTGTTTTTGAGGGATTGAATGGAGGACACTAAAAAGAAAAAAAGACAGTAGCGGTTGAAGTAAAAAATAAGTCAAAATTTAGGCCAAAACTATCTACAGAGTACAGAGTTCCCTCTTCAGTGTAATATTCAATAACCAGCAATTTAATCTATGCTGGTAACATGCATTTGTTTTTGTTAAGGACACTACTGTAGCATGAAATTGGAGGATTTCCTCACAGCTGAAATGGATTATAGTACTTTTGTAATGAAAAACAAAGTTCCTGCTGGTTGGAAATTTCTTCTTTTTTACTGTTAACCTCTCAATTCAGGGAGAGAATAATATTTTGTTGCTCTTCAGCACTTCTACTGTTAACCTCTGTAGTGTTTGGGATTAAGTGAAGGGTACAAATACAACCATTAAACTACAGATTCATATATGGAGGGCTAGAATTTTAAATCATTTTAGGGCTCGACTTTTCCTAGAAGCATATGTTGTATGGGAAACCTCCTACCTTTCCAATCAGATAAAGGCCAAAATCTGAATATGCTGTTATATTAGATCTCTTTTTCTTTCAGTACTCCTCCGTGGAGAAAAGAGAACAGGATTCTACCACTATTCAAAATACTCACAACAGGACACTCCAGCAGCCTCCTCCAGTCTTGAAATCCAAAACTCTGTTGGGTCTCTACAAAAAGGAGAAGAATATTTCATCCATGACATAGAGATGTCAGCATGCAAACTTACATTCCTTTTCCTCATGATGGTATAACAATTTCCAATGATCATTTTTTATATAGGTTCTCTAGGTATTATTTTATATCTTTCTAGTAAGCTCTGGGAGTCTCAAGAAACAAAAAGATACCATTTATATAAATCTAAATGTTTATCTGTTTTTCTATTTTTTTTTTAAATGGACAAAAATATGATTTTGACATACATAGGACTGAAAAATTTGAATTCTGCATCATAGTGAGAGATGAAATAAACTGTTCTAAAAAAGTAGAAAAGATCACCACTATCCCAGAAAGTACTTGCAAAAAGCACATTCATTTGACTGTTTTCTTCATTTCACTATTGTATGGCACTTTACTTCATTTCTGAATTTCATTTCTCCCAGATAGTTGTTAATTGATAGAAGATAGCTTTCACATTTACCATTACAGCTGAAATAATGGTCTGAAATTTAAAGCTTAAATATTAAAACTACACATTAGTCAGAAATGTTCAAAAGGTTAGACAATGGAATAATTTGTCAGAGGAGAAATGGATGAATTGTCATTACTATTAGAATTCAAGAACAGACTCGATTTAAAAAAAAAAAAAAAGATTATTCGGAGATAATAGTAAAAGGCAAGTAACAACTGCCCTCTGTTTCTTCCTATTTTTTTATGTAGTGTAAATAACATATTGTACATAAGGATGATCTACAATAGTCCATAATGCATACACTGTTACACTGTGATACTGAAAATACAAGAGAAAAGAGGCAGGCCAGGCAAAAAAGGCACACATATATACATTTTCATATACTTTATATAGTTATTAATTTTAGTTACCATTAAGTGCATATAATAACCTATATATAAGAATTACAGACCACAATTCTGAGTTAAAGCTATGATGGCGTATAGTACATCATGGATCACCTTTGCCCTCTAGTCTCTGGTGATCACCTCACACAGACATTCAAACTATCTAAAATTGTCTTTGTTCATTTCCACAACCTCTGCATTCAGAACAAGTGAAGGGTGTGAGAAAAATATCTTTCAGTGTTACACTGTGCTTGCTGTACTTTTAATTAATCTGAAGGTAAAAGATAACTACAGGGGAAATACTGGGGGGATGGTAGATGGGAAACACTGAAGGAATTTTTACGATTTTATTTCTGTAGTTTATTTCAAATCTGGTCTCATAAGAAACACAGATCTCAGTTCATCAAGGAGAGGAAATATACAGTCTCGTTTCAGCACGACAGGGTAAATAACAATGAGCTTTCTAACAAAACTGAGCAAAATTTCAGCATACTTTCTTTACAGTGAACAAGCCTTCTCCCTCAGCTCTGATACTGCTCTAATAAAAATGACTGCGACATTTCAGGAGTCTTCATTTCTTTATGGATGCTACCTAGGTTATACATAGTAATTCAACATTGATTATTAGTGCTGATATTACAGCGCCTGCTGAATTTGCATTAGCCTTTGATTGAGACATATATTAGCCCCCTGCATCACGTTATGCAGTAATATGTAACTGAGAACTGCCTCCAGCTCTTCCCAGTTAATAAAAAGCATCTCAAATCCCTCCCTCATTTAGCAATAAATCCTGCATATCTCATAAAGCTGAATAATGTATGTGGGGGGTGATGGTGTTGGAAAGTTGGGTAGGCAACAACAGCAGGGGAGAAGTAGTGCCCGCAGTGCGGGCAGGCAGACAGGAGCCCTGCCCTAACATGCAGACAGACTGCCAATGAGGCAGCACACCTCTGAGAAAGCAAGCTTTCAAGAAAGAAACCTGTGACTGGCCTAGCTTCGTTTGAGACTTTATGTCACTTGCAGAGAGCGCATGACAGCTTTATTAACGCTAAGGACTCTCAGTCTGATTCACGACTGCATTACTTCAGCTTTGCACCGAGATTGCCCCACACAATGGTAAATCAACAGTAGGATGAAGCCTGTCCCATTCACAAATGGCCCAGAGCATGGAGACTCTGTCCTGAGCCTTTTAGCCTTTTACTATTGAACACGTCTAGCAGTGCATTTTCAGAAAGCACCGTTGTTACTGGGCATTAAGCTGAGAAGTGGAACTTAGCTTTTAAACTGGAATTATCAATATGGCTCCATTTCTAAAAGGTTAAGCTATATGTCTACAGCTATGCGACTATATGAGTCAGATTTAAACTTTTTTTTTCTTTTTTATCTTTTTTACCAACAGAAGTAGTAAGAACATTCCTAAGTGGGAATTTTGTGTTAACTGAGTTCCAGAGAAACCAACAGTTTATACTGTAGACCAAATTTTCGTGTTAGAACTTATTTTGCATATGCTCAACTTTCTACAGGCACATAAGAAGTCTGCATGCAGATTGTTTTTACATTTGATGTCTTGTGTAGACAAAAAGAAAATATCGTACACAAACAGCATCTGTGCGCTCAAATTAAGAATTTGTCACTGCTTTCATTCAAGTTCTTCAGCATGAAAACATTTGGCAAATGAAAAGAGAATGACAGATCTGAATCCTTTTACAAACACACTGGCATTTTTCCCCCTTTTTTTCTTTAGAAAGCATTCAGAATTTAACCCTTGGTGCTCCAAACTTTTCTAATTTATGTGCTGTATAAATATGATTACATAATCTCAAGGGAAACACCCTATTTTTTCTTTTTCCTTTTTTTTTTTTTTCATAAAATCGGATAAGATACACAGTTTTGCAGAGTTGTGCATGCAGATGCAGTGAAATCACCTTCAGATAGGATACTGTTGATCCATGTATTTCATGACCACTCTTGACTACTTTTCTTAACATATAGCTGCTGATGCTCTTTGTCTCTTAGCAAGTACAAAAATTAAGTTGTATCATATTTATCAAAAATTGATGTATAAAGAGAGACACAGAGCTATCAGTAACTTTTCACTCATGGCCTAAAATACTCAGAATAAATAGATAGATAGATAGACAGACAGACAGACAGACAGATAGATAGATAGATAAAATCATAAGAATCTGAGTATTTACAACTAAAACCAAAAGAAATCTTGTATTTTACTGTCAATAAGATCTCTAAAAGGACTATCTGCATTTGATGCTAATCTTTTCTTAAACTTCAGAAGCACATTTTACATTAAAAAAAAATGAGTGGTGATGAGAGGAAAACATTTTTCAGATTCCTTCACTATTGAGCAAAAGGTGAAGGTGCCATACAAGAACTCAAAAACAGCTATATACAACACCACTTATATATATACTTGTGTCAATATATCACTCATGACTGCATATTCTTACTTCAGCATGGTTTTCATTTTTTCTCTATATATTTGGGGATGCGTGTACTTTCCTACTGAATATATGCCAATGTTGCAGCTTCATTCATGTATATGAGTTAGAATACTATTAACTCAGTAAGTAATTCCTTACCTAATTGCTGCTACATTACATGTTATATGTCATGTAGCTGTTACTCAGACAAAAGCAAGGCAAAGAGAAGAACTAAACACTTTTTTATTATCCTTACACAACCTGTGTTCCAGACATTTCTAACTTTTCCAGGTAGTTTGCAATAAGACAAGGAGGAATGGTTTTAAGCTCAAGGAGGGTAGGCTTGGATTGGTTTTTAGTAGGAAGTTCTTCATGAAAAGAGTGGTGAGGCTCTGGAAAAGGCTACCCAGAGAGACTTTGGATGCTCCATCCCTGGAGGTGATCAAGACCAGGTTGGATGGGACCTTGTGCAACCTGATCTAGTACCAGATCTGGAGATTGGTGGCCCTGCATGTGGCAGGGGGGGTGGAATTTGATGATCCCTTCCAACCAAAGCCACTATATGATTCTATGATTCTGCAACATCTGAAGGGCTGGACTCAGATGTGTGAACAATTCAAATCCTTTATTGCAGGTTTTAACATCCCTTACACATTTCCAGGTTCCCTCTTGTAACTTTTCATCCCCCTCCCAACATGTCAACAGAACACTTAACGAGTCTCCTTCACATGTAGGCTCTAACTATCCACAGAAGTGCTCATCCAATCAGAGCCACAGTTCGTTTCTATTCACACACTTCCTCTTCAGTCAGGGTCGTCATTTCCTGTAGGCAGTCTTTGTTCTCAGTGTTCTCTCCCACACCATCAAACTCGTTTTACAGCCTTTATTCTGAACATTATCTCGAATTGACACATGATACCAAGAGAAATATAGTATTCTGATAGTTCTGGACAAGGACACGGTCTCCTGAAATACAGTAAGTAAAACAGAATTGCCACTGAGACATCATACTTCTTAATAAAGTAGTAATTTATATATTGTAACTTCAAGTGAGTGGCAACCCTGCCAGGGGTGGAACTAGACAATCTTTGAGGCCCTTTCTAACCCAAGTTACTCTCTGGTGATTCTACAATTCTTTTGGAAGAAGACAGGAAGTTACATCATGGAGTCTATCATGAAGAGTTTAGTGGAACAATCTTCTACTTTGGGGAATCCCAGGCTAATTATCCTGTGATAAGAGGCTTAACAAATGACCATCCAGAAAGAACAAAATTTTTCAGGAGTATACACGTGCTATTCAGCCTGTGAGGTACTGCTTCCCTGAAATGGCACTGTGCAGGTGACTGATGACAGTGTATATACTTCACCAAAAAAAAAAAAAAAAACTTTCTCACCCACTCTGATTCAAGCCTCGCAGTTTTCTCATGCTTCAAAATTTCACTCTGCATGCAATATGATGGCATAACTTAATGGCAGTATAAGAAACACTGTTTATTTTCAAGTGGCGAAGTGAAGTACGAAAAATGCTTTTGTACTCTAGTTAAAACAGTTTCTGTATTAAATGAACTACATTTTTCTTTATGTGAAAACAATTATATAAAGAAGATGTCAACTGATAATGCTGTAATGCTGAGATTTCTGGCCTGAAATATACATGTAATAAATTTTATGCAAGAACAATCAGAAATTTGGGGCAGGATTGAACTTAATATTTTGGCTTCAGACTTCCAATATAAGCCTTGCCTACATAATAAGTACTGGATGATAAACAGTAATAAAAACATTTAAACTTTTTGTTAAGTCTCAAGTTTTCCAAAGTTTCATGCCTTATCACTAATGAAGAGTTCCAAAGGTGCATCTAAAATTTACCCTCTAGGATTAGGATTATGTTTCTTAATGAAATAACATTCTGATGAGGAGAAAGCAAAATATAAGATAAAGAAGAATAGGCAGGGAAATTGAAACTGTGCCTTTCTGGTAGAACATTAACAATTAAAAACTACAAAGCCACATTGGAACAAATTCAGAAGCTGTATTAAAAAAAAAAAAAAGCTCATATCACAGAATCACAGAATTGGAGGGTTTGGAAGGAACCTCTAGAGATCACCCAGTCCAACCACCCTGCCAAAGCAGGCTCCCTAGCCCGGGTTGCACAGATAGGTGTCCAGGCGGGTCTTTAACATCTCCAGAGAAGAAGACTCCACAACCTCACTGGGCAGCCTGTGCCAGTGCTCTGTCACCCTCACTGTGAAGAAGTTCACACACACATTTGTGCAGAATTTCATATACATCAGTCTGTGACAATTTCGCCTTGTCCTATTGCCGCACACTACAGACAAGAGTCCAGCCTCGTCCCTTTGCCTCCCTTTCCTTAGGTATTTGTAGATGTGGATCAGATCCCCTCTGAGTCTTCTTTTCTCAAGCATGAACAGATCCAGGTCTCTCAGCCTTTCCTCATGAGAGAGGTGTTCCACATCCTTTATCATTTTGTAGCCCTCTGCTGGACTCTTTCAAGGAGATCCCTGTCTTAAATTTAATTTAGCTTTGTCATGAGTTCTTAACAGACCTGTAAATTGGAAAATTAACATCTGCTCAGTAATAGCAGGTAAAGGACATATAGCCTGGCACTACATTTCTGTCAGCTTTAATAAAAATAAAAAAATTTGTTGCCTATTATTGTAAATGTGTACTGTAGAGAAAAACATTTTTCTAAGTGTACTGTAAGCACCCTGCAAAAATGATGTTTTCTCTAGATTTTTTCCATTTGGTAGCATAAATACATAAATTAAGTTGTCACATAAAGAAGAAATAAGCGAGATTAGCTTGTCTCCCTTCCATGATATCTAAAACATACATAACTACAGCATATCACAAGTGTACACACTGTTCCCTCATTGGTACTTCTGTACAAATAAGTTAGCACAACAAGTCACTAATTCTTAATAAGCTTTACATCACTTTTGTAAAGTTGTCTTTAGACTGATATAGAAGCTACTTTGAAAAGCATATAGGAAGTCTTGTGATTGTTCTAGATATGTGAGAGCAAAACTCACACACCAGAGAAGAAATTAGTATACTATGAGCTTTGAAGGGGAAATTTCTTTCCATTCAGCAGACGTGAAGAATTTCTCACAATATTGTTCATGGAGTGACACATTAGCTAATGATCACAAGCTAGCCCAGTTTGATCATTAACAGAAGCAAGTAAGAATATTTTCTTGTCCACATTTCAGACTACTACATTTTTTACAGAAGACTCTGGAATTCAGACACAAAACAATATCCATTTAAATCTCAAGAATGCAACTTTTACATGGACAGGAAGTTTTCCAGTGTAACCTATACACACATGAAAATTTGCTCACAAGAGATAGCCCTATCTAGGCCTCCCTTCCTTTCTTCCTTCAGAGTCTGTCTTTTCTAACGTCACATTGTTGATTTGCACTGAGTAATAATAAATCTCAGCCTTTTCCATTCTTGCCTTTACTGAGCTATTCTCCTCCTTTTTAAATTTAAAAATTAAATTGCTGCAGGACAGAGCACGTATGTTATAGTCTCACAAGCATTTATAGTGTGGGTGGTGAATTACTGCAGCAATAATATTCTGGTCAGTTGCTTTCTGTTCCAGCATATGAACTTTTGTGGAGCATCTGGCCTGTGTCTGTGAAATGTTCTAATATTTTATTTTTGGACAGGGCTCATCACCTGGTTATGCTGTGAAAATCAAATCATAAATCTCCCAATTCAAAAACAAAGATTTGGTTGGGTGACTTTTAGATAGCAACATCTGCTTACACAGCAAATGAGATCTATGTTCCAGTGACAGTTCTTGTTCTGGATACCTACGAGTATCTGTGTCTTCATATTCATGACTGGAGTAAATAATATTTCAAAGGTAATTTATGCAGATGTTGGACTTGTCATAATGCGATGATGACACATCACAAGATCTGCAAAACATGTATATTCTGTTTTGACACTGGCTACCATTTTTATTTAACTACACAAGATATTTTACTGACCTCTAGATGCTATTTATAGTTAGCTTTATCCTCCGCTTAAGGCATGTTCTACTCACCATGAAAAAATGACACAGATCAGCTCACATAAAACAATTCCAAAGGAGTCCTTACCCATGAAGGTAAGGCTGACTGGCTTGTAGTTTCCTGGCTCCTTCTTGCACTTTTTTAAGACTTTCCTGCAGTCTTCAGTCACCTTACGCACTCTTCACAACTTTTCAAATATAATAATAGACAGTCATTCAGTAATCACTTCTGACAGTTCCCTCGGCCCTCTTGGGGACAAGTTGTTGAGGTCCACAGATTCTTGTGTGTTGAGTTTGTCTAGACAATCAGACTCTCCTCATCCAATGGGAAGTTTTCCTTTCTATAAACTCACTTATCTCCACTGTCAGGAGTCCAGAGGGGCAGCCTTACCAGTAAAGGCTGAAGAAAAGGTGTTCAGTAACTCCATCTTCTCAGCATCCTTCATTACCAGGGCACTGATTTCATTCACAGTGGGATCTTTTTTTCTCTTGTCTTCCTTTTGCTACTGACATACTGAAAGAAGCCTTTCTTGCTGTCCTCCTTGACTTTGGCTCCCTCAACAGTTTTTACTTTAAGAGGCCCTTAGCTTTCACTGCTGTACCCCTGCATGTCCTGTCAACATTTCTGTGCTCCTCTCACGTGAATAGACACATTTATAATCCAGAATAATCCACATTCTGTAGATTTTCTTCTTCCATTTGAGTTTACCATGAGCTCCTTGCTCATCTGTGCAGGTCTCTTGCCACCTTTGTCTCATTTCTCACTCTTAAGGATGCACTAGTCTTGAGCTTGAATGAAGTGATGCTTGAATGTCAGACTCTCTTGGACCTCCTTTCTTTCCAATGCTCCAACCCATAGGATATCACTAAGTAGGTCTTTGAAGTCAAAGTGTGCTCTCCTGAGGTCCACGGTCTCAATCCTACTTATTATCCTATTTCTTCCTCACAAGACCCTGAAATCGGCCTGCTGCCAAAGATTCCATTGAATCTTTTAGACACGTGGATCTCATCCCTCCCTTACAGTTTATAATCTTCACTGGAAATCCCATTGTTGTAAAACCCAAAATCTTCATTCAGGCACCAAACGTAGCCAGGAGTTGATATGCATTATGCATCCACTTCTGTCTGCCTTCTTTCCTTGAATTGACATAATTAAACACATTTACTATGTACATGTAAGAATATTAAAAAGATCTATTTTTACCCTGGAAAATTATAATAGTAAATGACATCTCTTTTTCTATATTTTAAGTTCCTAACAAAGTTTACCTCTCCCCACTAACAAACAAACAAAAAAAATAAACAAAATAGAATTTGTAATGGGACTGTCATTTGTATATTAGTTCACATAGTTTATACTTCCACATTTTGATGTTTCTGTCAAGAGTAAAACTTACACAATGCATCTCTAGTCAAACTGATAGTCACCTATAAATCACGCTTTCTAGTAAATAATCTCTTGGAGATTGTGGTTTCATAGAATAGAATAGCAAACTGTTGGCTCAGGATTCAAATTTCTCTGATCCATTTCAATATCAATTTAAAAGAAATATTTTGAGACACATTATTTATTTATTTATTTATTTATTTATTTATTTATTTATTTATTTATTTATTTTTATTTAGATATAGAGAAAAATATTTGTAATCTACAGAAAAACAGAGATATTCAGGGTTGGATGAGAATCTAATTCTTCATCCAAATTAGTTTCAATGGAAAATTTTTGGACAGTCCTATTTGAAAAGATTTCCTGTAAGAATTTATTAAAGACAAAAACAAAGAAAGTAACATTATTTTTAATAGTTCTCATAAATAATTAACACAGTACATGTTGGTATATCAGTATAAAAATATTATAATTAAAATAAAGAATTGTACTGTTTGCTGATATGTATTTCAATGAACAAAACTGAAATTTACTCTTTGAGCAAAACCCACAGATAATAACTTAATATTTTAATTTAATAAACAAACAAACAAGCAAACAAACAAACAAAACCCAACACACTGCCTTTGAAGGACCAGGTTAGCTATTTTTTTATTTTACTAAATAAATGTTATAGGAAAAGTAATCAAAAACTGGAACTCTAAAGTAGCTGATAAATCTGTTGTCTCATAAACCACAATTGAAGATAGCTAAAAAAATATGCTGTTATAGCAGACATAAACAGTGTTAGTTCATGATTGTGTTCATTGATAGTAATATTCTTTACTTTCACACCTTTCAAAAGTAATAACAGAATAAGATGCTTCTCTTCTCACTGGGGGATTCTTTATCAACTGAGCATTAGTACTGCAAGTAAATTTTCTTCCCCAAAATTTGTAGTTCATTGACAGATCTGCTTTCTGCTTATATGAATTTTTTAATTCTTATTATTACCAATTATAATTTAAATTAACCAACAGCTAGAGAAGTTCAACATGGCATAAGTGTCCTAAAACAAACTCGTCCTTTCCAAAACCATGATAAGCTACATAACATTCACCATCTGTTCGAGAAGTGGGATATGATTCAGCACAGGTGTTAGTGGGAAGTCAACTTTACAAAGTTACAGCATCATACTCTGGAAAATCAAACACCACTATCCAGATTTTACACAGACAAATAACTTTTAAACAGGCAAAACAACTTCTGAGATAACACATTTTTTTTTTATTTCTGGATACTTCTATTTTAGACAGGGTTTATATTACTAGGACAATGAAAATAGAGAATGTGGAGGATTCTAAGTCAACATTTTCTGTTTCCTTAGTTCGTTAGCATGAAAACATATTCTGGATTATTGTCTGGAAGCTAAAAACAAACTCCAGCATGCTTGATTTTTCATACATCTGGATATAGCCTACTACATCAGAAGATTTGCACAGAATTCAGAGCAAACGAAAAATACAGCAACCCAATAATAACAAAAACACACACAGAGCACAGTCAGAACAAACAAGCAAACATCTTAATCCAAGTAAGTTCCAATTTAGGTTGTAAGAAACCCATCAGAATCGTTTATTCCAGACCTTCCAAGTAAAAACATTCAATGACCAATTGAATTTTATACATCTCCAAGGAGAGGACTGGGCAAACTCTTCTTAACCAACCTCACTGAAGAGGTGGGGTTTGTTTTGGTTTTTTTTTCCTCTAAATATGACTTAGTTGCACCATATATGTGAACTGGATCCCCCTTAGTATCTTTTCTTAAGGCTGAACAAATCTAGATCTATTAGATTTCTGTCAGAGATTCTGACTGTCATGGTTACTTTCCTTTTTACCTAGTCTTCTTTGTCAGTGTCTGTCTTGTACTGAGCATTCCAGCACTGATGTCAGTAACACGTGTGATCTTGAAAGTACCAAAGAGAGGAAAATAAACACTTCCCCTTATCTGCTACATATGTTCTGTCTTTTGCAGACCATTCTGCCACTAGCCTTCATCACAACCCAGGGCATACATTTGATCCGTGTTCATATTATTGCCTTCTAGAACCCCTTGTTCGTTTAACACCAAGATCCCAGCTGTATGGATTTCCCCAGAGGTAGACTTTGCAGGCTGTACTGTTGCATAGTGTTATTCCATTCTAACTGCAGAACATTCCATTTTGCACAATTAACTTCATGAAGTTTCCACACATCCATCTTTCCAGTCATCCAAGGTCTCTGTGAATTGCAGCTTTCCTATCTACTGTCTTGATTGTTCTTCCCAGTTTGGTGCTGTCCGTTATTCAAATAACTTATCCTAGGTAAAGATACAAAGACCAAAAAAAAAAAAAAAAAAAGGGGAATATGTTCACGTATAGGAAAGAAAGGCAGTGTAAGGCAGGAATATCTTGTCCCTGTGTGGATGTATGCTGAAGTCCCTGGTGCTTAACATGTCAATTACACAACTATAAAAGCAGTTAAATAGCAAAAAGGCAGCATTTTATATCAATATTGAATTATTTGCTATAACAAAGATGTTGTTCAGTTGTAAGAAACCGAAAATGTAAAGAAGGGATGAAGACAGGAAGGGAGGAAGGGAAGAAAATCAGAGATCACGTTTGTACATGCAGTAATTAATATAATGTCTCAAGAGAAATAATTTGTGTTTAATATTTACTATTACTATTATTAGCTGTAAATTTATTATTATTATTATTGTTATTACTATTAATGATAATAATAATATCAATAAAATAATTTTATCAGCTCTTTAGTTAATTAGAAAGATCCATACTAAGTTTGCTTGATTTTCAGATATTTTTTCATAGTGATCATTGATGTTCCTACTGATTTTAATGACTTTTATCTGCTACTACTGCTGTCAAAGCTGAGAGTGATATTTAGTATGATCCAGTTTGAACAGTCTTGTGTTCAGTGTCAAAAAAGCCACTGTGTGCGCTTATCAATGCTTTTTTAAAGTAATGCCTATACAATTATCATAGGATGGATTCTAGTCTATCTAACTCAGTGATCTAATTTGCACTTGAAGCCATCTTCCTGAAATAAGAACCAATGTTCCTGATGTAGTTAGCTGAAAGCTGTTAAGTGTCCTTAAACCCAGTATGAGAAACTCAAGATCCATTTAAAAAAGTATGATAGCCATTTTCTGTCATTTCTTTATCCTTTAACCATAAAGCATGTCATACTTGTATCTTTTATCATTACTTATTAGTATGTTCACCCACCGCCTTTTAATGCATTACCATTAAACTAGATGGCAAACAATGGGCAGACAAAATGATACGGGCAGTGCCCTAGGGATGTAACAGTAATGGATGGATGGACAGTAATGATTCACTTACACCAGTCAGAGTTACTCCCAGTGATTTTTGTGATGCAGTATTTGTTCCACAGCAGATATCAAATGAGAGAGAAAAGAGAGAAGGGGATATAAATCTACATAAGTGGAAAGAAATAGAGAGTAAATAGTTGTGGTTTCAACCATTCCATTTTTTACTGTTATCTAATGTTTTGAAATATGTGAATAAAAATGATCGGAAACACAGAAATCAAAAATAACATTAGAAAAAAGGTAAAAAGGTTCAAGGTTGCTGTAGACTCATTAAAAAAAATCATCTTTGTCTGCAGTGAATTTACAGCATGAGGTCTAAAGAAAGAACAATGTGAATATAAGCAAGGAGACCTAGGTTGAAGAGAAATGTATGTATATCACTCTGAAAGTAATGTCTCTTATTTATTTCTGTGGTAACTACACCAGATACAAAGAGTACAATAACACTATTGGATAGAGCAAATTCACAGGAGTTACAAAACACTTTTTTCCGATGTAGTCATCATTATTAGATATGCATTTTCACCAGCAATGAACAAGAGCTTGCATGCGGTGCTCATAAATATGTGCATGACCATCCGAAGCGTGGCTTTTCTTACACATCACTGTTGCCACTGCTGAAACATGCCACACGCTGCCTCACTGTGCTCACATCCACTATTGGTCTCCAAAAATGTTCAGCAAGCATCAATAAATGTCAAGGAGTACAATCTTTTCTTCATGAAGAAATTCAATTACACACATTTTTTTAATATGCACTTTCAGGTCAGATTCCAGTTTGTCAGATTCTCCCTCTCTGTCATTTGTCAAACAGCAATATAATTTAATTGGTAACATTGGTGAGGACGTTCAAGCTCTGCTGCTATACCACCAGCATCCACCTATGACAATGTGGGCTGAAGTGATAAAATATGAAGCATCACTTTTGGAGCAGACTTCAAACCTCACTGGATCTAGAAAAAAATTCTCAGAATAAATTGGTGCACTGAGAAAAATGTCATTTTGATACACCTGTAAGATCAGTTGAGAATGTGAATGCCTTGTCCCACTGAACAACGTTCTCTTCAACATCTTCATCAATAACATAGATAGTGGAATTTAGTGCAACCTCCACAAGTTTGTGGATGACACCAAGCTGAGTGGTGCAGTTGATACACTGGAAGGAAGGAAAACCATCCAGAGGAACCTGGACAGGCTGGAGAAGTGGGCCTGTGTGAACCTGATGAGGTTCAACAAGGCCAAGTGCAAGGTGTTGCACTTGGGCCGGAGCAATCCCACATATTTATACAGACTGGGGGAAGAACTAGAGAGCAGCCCTGCAGAGATAAACTTGGCGATCCTGGTGGACAAGAAGCTGGGCGTGAGTGTGCACTTGCAGCCCAGAAGTCCAGCTATATCCTGGGCTGCATTCAAAAAGGGGTGGTCAGGCAGGGAGAAGGAGGTGATTGTCCCCCTCTACTCAGCTCTTGTAAGGCTCCATCTGGAGTACTGCATCCAGGCCTGGGGCCCCCAGCACTAGAAAGACACAGAACTATTGGGAGCAGGTCCAGAACAGAGCCACTAAAATTATCAGAGGGCTGGAGCACCTCTCCTATGAGGAAAGGTTGAGAACTGGGCTTGTTTAGCTTGTAGAAGAGAAGGCTCCAGGGAGCGCTCATTGTGGCCTTCCAGCTCTCGAAGGAAGTGTATAACAGGAGGCAGAGCAACTGTTTACACAGGTTGATAGTGATAGGACAGGGGGGAATGGTTTTAAACTAAGATGGAAAATTTAATCTAGATATTAGGAGGAGGTTACTCTATCCCAGTGCGGTGAAGCACTGGAACAGGTTGCCCAGAGAGGTTGTGGATGCCCCATCCCTGGAGGCATTCACAGGATAGCTGGATGTGGCTCTGAGAAGTGTAGTCTAGTGGCTGGTGACCCTGTCCACGGTAGGGGGATTGAAGCTAGATGATCTTTGAGGTCCTTTTCAACACAGGCTATTCTATGATTCTATGAACAAGGCAAAATTGATTATATACTTGCAAATGCAGTTACATAAATGTGCTCTTTTATGTAAGATCTCAGAAGGTTCAAAGTGCTGTTAAGTCCATAGGTCTCTTAGTTTCATGAGGACTCTGTGAAGATATTTTGTTTGAATTCCCTTCTGACTCTTAGCTCTTATATGATGATTATGTGTTACTTATTCTTAACTTCATTTAAGACGAAAGCGCTATTTCAGCTAAAGGAAGAATAAGTTGATTTTTCTCCCTTATTAATTTCTACAATAGAACTTAGTGCAAAACATGAGGAAGAGACAAGTTTAAGTAGAATTAAGCAGAAAGTTCAGGGGTCTTAATGAGACAGTTTTATTTAAATGTTCATTAACCAAAAAAAACCCCTTCAAGATATTGTAATTTTGAACTTGTTTTAAAAAAAAGAATTAATTAGTGCCTTGACATAGTGTTATTTGATTTTTTTACTCTTTTGAATGTATATTACTGAAGGAATATCTGTTTTACAATGATTCTGTAAATACTTCTAAGCAAAACCAGACTTAGCAGAAGGTGTTTAGAAAAATGTATATTTTTCATTGTTAAAAAAATACAGTGTTTAAAGGATAATAAGATGTGTTTAAACAGTGCTACAAGCACATTTTCAATGGTTTAATAAAAAGAGTTTTCTGTTATGTACATATAACATGAGACAGAATGCTCTTCTAGCATCACATAATTTAATTTGCTTGTCTCCAGTAAATTGACAAATATAAAAGCTGTATTTCCAAACTTTGTAAGATTTTCTCTCATCTAGCGGAACATTTTGTTAAGTTCCTGAGACTGGAGGTAAAGGTGCAATTTCTTAAAGTGTTTAGCCTTGGGATTATTAAGAAGACAACTGAAGGGTTTAAAATTATATCTAGTATTCCACTTATAAAACATAATTGATGCATATAACTACATTTTTTAGTTCCAGATAGTGTTTTCTAGTACACATATATGTATATTACATCTTTGTAGATGGATATTCATTCTCTATACCTTCAACTATTCAAGGAATTTTTTTTTTATAAAATTATTCACACACAATCAATATTAAGGTAATCATACAATAAAGATCATAGACATCCACCTACCAATAATATTGCCCACTAAACCTTGTTGCTTAGTAGCACATCTAAATGTTTCTTGAAAACCTTCAGGGATGTTGATCCAACTATCTCCCCGGGCAGCCTGTTCCAGTGAATGACCACTCTTCTGGAAGTATTTCCTAATATCCCTAGCACAACTTGAGGCCATTCTCTCTCATTCAAACTCTGTTACTCCGGAGTAGAGGCAAACCTCAGCACAATCTCCTTTCAGGCAGTTGTAGAGAGTGATAAAGTCTCCCCTGAGCCTCTTCTTCTCCAGACTAAACAATCCCATTTCCTTCATGTGCTCCTCATAAGGTTTGTGCTCCAGACCCTTCTGAACATGCTCCAGGGTCTCAGTGTCTCTCTTGAAGTGGCAGACTGTCAATGGTTCCGGTCTGATTCAGCCTGGTTCCATGACTAAATGGGGTGGGGGGACCCACAATTCCAAAACCTTAGATAGGGTGAATTGTAGAGGAAAAATGTAGGGAGACAGGCCTTAAAACAAAACAGCAGTGATGAGACAAGGGAGAAAACTAATTTGCTAAAAGTGATGGCAGAATAACACAATATAATGCAATATATTTAGAATTGAACCTAATAAGTCAAATAAAATGAGAGAGAGTGTCCAAAACCAAAGGCCTTACTCTAATGCTGAAGGTGAGATGACTGGGGAGGACACACTGCAGAGAAGAGGAATGAAAGATGGGGCAGTCTCATGACTTGCAAGCAGTTTTATTTTCCCTCTGAATGGAAAATGAAAATGAAAATGCAAGTGTGAAGTCTTCTTGGATTTGTAGTTCTTCTCTTCTGAGACAGGTATACCCAGAACTGTCAATGATCCATGGAACCAGAGCATTAACTCTAACTCCTGGTGTACTACATGATATCATGATATGGAATGCCAACAACAAAAATTATAAAACAAAGACAGGGGCCCCAAACTGTACACAGTACTCAAGATGCAGACTCACCAGGACTGTGTAGAAAGGGATGGTCACCTCTCTGCTCCTACTGGCAACACTATTTCTGATAAAAACCAGGATGCCATTGGCCTTCTAGGTGACCTGTGCACACTGCTGACACATTTTCAACCAAGTGTCAGCCAGCACCTCTGGGTTCATTTCCTCTACACAGTCTTCCAACCACTCCGCCCCAAGCATTTAGCATTGCCTGGAGTCACTGTGGCCGAATTGCCACTTGGTCTTGTTGAACTTCATCCCATTGGCCTCAGCCTAGCTATCCAACCTGTCCAGATCCTTCTGTAAGGCCTTCCTACCCTCAGACAGATTGACACTTCCTCCCAGCTTGGTGTCATCTGCAATACTAAGGGTGCTCTCAATCCCCTTGTAAAGGTAACCAACAAAGATATCAAACAGGACTGGCTCCACTGCTGACCCCTGGGGAACACCACTCCTAACCACTTGCTAACTAGGTTTAGTTCCATTCGTCGTCACATTCTAGGCCCATTACTTCAGCTAGCTCTTTACCCAGAAATGAGTGTACCTGTCTAAGCCATGGGCTGCCAGCTTTCCCAGGAGAATACTGGTCTTACTTTAATACATTCATAATAATAATATTTTTTTTTTGGTCTTTTACTACATTGGCCTTTATAATTTTCTCCCTGAATATCCTAATAATTTCTTTGTGCTCTCCAGTGGTTGTCCATCCCTCTTTCCAGAGGAGATAGATCCTTTTTCTCCTGGAGTCTCAGCAAAATTTCCTGTTCTTCCTCTCTGGCTTATCTTATGATGCTCAGGGGCAGCCTGCTCCTAGACCTCTAAGATTTCATTCTTGATGAATATCCAGCCTTCCTGGACCCCTTTACCCTTCTACAACAGACTCTGAAGGGATTCTCCCTACCAATGTCCTGAATATTTCAGTCTGCCCTACGGAAGTTCAAGGTGGTAGTTTTGCTGACATCTGTCCTGACTTCATCAAGAAAAGTGAGCTCTATATTTCGTGGTCAGACTGACAAAGAAAGCTCCTAATCTCTGCATCTCCCACCAGTCATGCTCTTGTTTGTGAACAGCAGGTCTAGCAGGACCTAGCATATTTCCGTTGATATCTTCCCCATTTGCCCTGTCTGCACAAACTACAGCATGAGCTACCTGCACCACACCGTTCTAAGGAGCTATACCCTGTTTTCCAGTCCTATACGCATGTGTGGGGTTCAGCTGCTCAGTTGCCCACAGCCCACAGACACTTCTGGCCCCACCCACATCACATCAGCATCACCCCTCAGGGTCTCCACTCTTCCCTCTCAGCAGAGAGCTGAGGTTCCCTCAATTTCCTAATGGCTCTTTTCATGGTGTTTTGACAAATTTTTTACCTTTCTTTGAAGAGTCCCTTGATGAAAGCCTCTGCTATGAAGCTGATCCACACAAGGTCTTCACTGAAATGTAACCAAGTATGGTAGCTGTCACCTGATACGACAGAACTGGATATAAAACTGTGTACCAATAAGGCGTGTTAAAGTGAGAGGTGGTCCATTTGTCCATTCCCATTTGAGGAAATCTTTGGTAAAAAAAAAGTTTGCTGATACCACCACTTTTTCCCTTTTTCATATCAAGCACGATCATTTATAAACTCAGTAAATTGTAGTAGAATGAAAATGTAGTGAATCTGAGTAAATAACCACATTCACTACCATTCCACCATTTATGTTACTCTTTTAAGCCAGATCTAGAGGTTATTTACAAATTAAATTACACATTTTCCCCATCTGGAAGAAGAAGGTTATGTATTTAGCATTTTTCTGCTATGAAACTGATTTCTGAGTCTCTTGTGTGAGTTTCTGCTGGACAGTTTGGGAATGCAGAAGGTTATGCATTACCCTAGAGTTCAATAAGGTTTGGATAGATTTATGGATGAATGGCATGCTTAGGCATAATACAGAAGGAACACAGCCCACAGTAGTCACCAAAATTAAAGTCAGTATGCAATCTTTTCATTTCCTCCCATCTCTTATGAAAAAGAAACATCCCACAGTGTCCTCTAAAGTGCTGAAATTCTTCTGGTCCATTAAAATCATCAGATGATTACTTCCCACATAATTCACGGACTGTGCACTATTTTTCTTGTGTGTTCAGCCAGTGCAAGACAGGAAGAGAGAGTCCATACAAATCTTTGTATAAAAAAAATAATTGTGTATCCAAAGCAGATTATAGATTTCTTTAGAAAAAAAAAAAAAAAGGAAATAGTTCATAGTTGTATATAGTTCATAGACATTCCTAAAATTTAAATAGTTTATGCAAAGAATTGGTGAGCCAAGCCAAAGTGGAAAACACCTGGAGAAGTCGAGCAGTAGTATTTGGTTTTGTGAAATGATTAAACTAAGTTAGCTTAATTCTGAGCAGCAGGAGCAACAGATGCTGTTGCCTGAATTTATTTTCTTTTGTTTCCAGATGGGGTTGGAGAAATAAACACTGAAACATAAAAAAAGATCTGTAAAGATGGCTTTCTTGTTCTACAGCATAGCCCAGCACTGCCCACTACAGTACACACTGTGTGACTTAAGGTCTTGGAAATTTGTTTTCCACAATATAACACAGCTGTATAACTGTTGTAAGGGCTTTTTCAGAATAAGTTAAAATAACTACTTGTACATCTAAAAGAAATTCTCTCTGACACTGTAGAATACCTAGAAATGATAGTTTATGAACCACAATAAATTTGGGTTCTGTTGGCTACCTTTTTTTCTTATTTTCTTGTTTGTTTGTTTTAATAAGCTAGATAGTACTACCCAAAGGACCTTCTTAATCATCCTGATCACCAAAATAAATATTAATGTGATAGTTCATGTAAAGTTATCCCTGTTATAGTTCATGTAAAGTTATCCCAAAGTTTGGTTCCCCTAGATATGTAGGAAATGCTAAAGTGTCAGGAAGTTGGACACAGATATAAAATATCTTCTGCGCTGGGATTCCACCATGGTGTTGACAGGATTATCAAGTCCTAATGGTACATATATCCAGATAACTCTAATGCATAGTGCAGATGGAATCAAAGATCTGTCTAGAAAGGGCTCCAGGAGAAAGCTCCATGAAGGCATTGTTGATTATAAATAGATAGATAAATAAAAGATCAAATTCTGGAAAACTACTTGTATGAATGTTACTGCAGGTTTTTCTGCTGAAGGTTGACCAGGGACTCAGTCTTGAGTACTTTTGGGTATTACCAAACGAGGCAGATTCCTAGAACATAAAACTGCCTTAAATAGATGTAATGATGCTGCGTGTATTTCGCCTCTGGAAAATCAGAGCTGAGGGATTCATTGGGGTATCTGAAGAAATCACTACAGATGAAGTCAGAGCAGATACTCTTACTATAGTCTGTTTTTTGTCTCTATTTTTCTTTCATATGTGTGGGGACAGAAAGGCCAATTTTCTTTGCCCTTGACTTACTGTTCCAGGTTCTCTTCTTCTCACAGGAACTGTTATTTGTCTACCTCCTTGGGTCAGTAAGGTCCAAAATTAAATCTAATCTTAACTTACTAAGAAGGAAAGGGCTGACAATGGATTATTTTCCAACCCCTAACTCTGTTGTTTTCAAGTAAACTAGAATCTTCCAGTATTGTACGTAATAAGTCAGTTTAATTAAGTTGTCAGTTGTTGATTTCAGGTGACTGCTGATCACACTGAGAGAGTAAATAGGTCGTTGGTGACTGGGGGCTCAATATACTGGAAGAGTTTTAAGAATGACTGCAATTATGTAAAATCATGCAGAACCAATAATAATGAAAAATAAAGTGTTCCCCCCACTCTGAATGTGTATACATAAGGGGGAACAAAATGGAGATACAGAACCATTCATATTAATGAGTCGGCACCATCTAATCAAAACCCATTGTTTTCTGCCAGCTCAATCAACAAATTATTATAGAGGATAATGTTACACTTACAGACTCTAAGTGTTTATAAACAACTTCAATTACTATTCTACAGCAACTTGTCTTCAAAAGCATTCAGGTTTAATGTTTCATCAGAACAGAAGGATAAATTTGTGTAAGATCAAATAAATACTCTGGGAAAGACATTTAGTTGTGTTGAATGAAAATGCTAAGTTTGAAATTAATGTATGTGCTTTTTCTGAGTTTCTCAATGGGGTAAATAAATAAACATCAAGTTGCCAATGTAAAATGATTGTTCAAAATGCAGTAGTCTAAGAAACCAGTAGGGTTCCTAGGAATCTTACACACGTTTCTGCAAACTGTTATAGACTCTCAGAAACAGAATATATTTCTTCAAATTCTGCAAGTTCTGTAAATGCCTATAGGATATTTTTCATACCATCACTAATATCTTACCCACAACTGGCTTTTATTCATTCAGCACTTTAAGATGTCCATTTTGAGAAATTGCCATGTTCCATATTTTTCTTTCTTCTATTGTCTTTTGTTTCTAATGGGTACAAGATTAAGTGATTCTTTACTTCTTTTATTCACTGCTGCCCATTCTTGCTTTCTTATTTGAATATTCATTATATTTAACTTTGATGGTCATACATTACCTTTAGGATTTTGGTAGATATCATAGTTATATTTTAATTTTTCAGAAAATTGTATGTGCCTATGTGTGTTATGTCAAAGATTTAAGTTATATATGCATCATGTATTGGTTATAGTTACAGTCAACTATTCTGCATGTCAAGCCCCAGCAATCCACAGCCTGCATCTTATGCTTAATGCATTTAACAGGTCAGGACTTTTTCAAAATGTTTTCAAAATATAAATGAATATAGAAACACTTTTTTTTTCAAGTTGAAACAATAGTTTTACATTCCTGTGGATCCTGTTTCAACATGTTTCATAGTAAAAGGAGCCTTTTATTTCTGCTTCTTTTTCTACTAATTAGTCAATGCTATTTCAGAGTTTTGTAGAATTTTATTTTGAAAGCATGACAGGTTACCATGATTTTATTGTAATGGAGCTAATTCTCTGCGCAGAGTAGCACGTTCTATACATTCCTCTGTATGTAACAGGACAGACAGCTAAATGTCAATGTGTGTTATAAGCAATGAAACAGTCAAAACATTTATTTATTTATTTCAACAGAAGTTAGAGGTTTTAAAGTAAGTTGTTAAACTTGGGTCATAAGGAGAAGCACCCTAAAATTGTACTTGTCATAATGAAATGACAAACATTTGTGTAGAAAATAAATGTTTATCAGTTAGTTGAAGGATAAGCATTACAAAATCAGTTTTTGTTTTCTAACTCAGTAGATTTCAGTGAACACACTGAAAAAGCAGTTGAGTTAATACTGACAGCTTAACAAAATTTGTCTGAAGTATGCTTAAAATCTACAAATATAAGTTTATTAGATGCAACTCAGCCTTCAGATTCAATGCTTAAAGGGCATTAGTACAGAAGATATTTTATTTCCAATTCTTGTGAGTTTGTATAGTGTTTAAATTGCAAGTTTTTGGTAAAGGGAAGCTGCGGGAATGGTTTTTATGAGAAGAGATCAGGATCTGCCCTCCAGTTACACTTAGCTGGTTCCAGTTAGATCCAAAAGGGATCCACTGCTGGTCAAAGCTAAGCTAATCAGTGACACTGGTGTTGCCCCTACAATAACACTTTTAAGAAAGGGTACAAACCTTTCTGTGTAGCAGCTGTGAGAGAGAGAAATGATAATAATATTAATAATAACAATGATAATAATAATATGAGAATAACAGCCCTGTAAGCACAAAGGTCAGAGAAGAAGGAAGGGGAAGTTGTGCCCCAGTCACCAGAGCAGAGATTCCCCTGCAACCCATGAAGAAAACTACAGTGACAGAGTTTGTCCCTCTGCAGCTCAGGGGGGGACCATGTTGGAGGAGGTGGATGTGGTCTGAAGAAAGCTGCAGCCTGGGGAGATCCAAAGCAGAAGCAGACTCAAGGCAGAAACTAAAGACTTTAGAGGGGGAGCCCATAGCAAAAGCAGGTTGTCTGTCAAGAGCTAGCGCCCAGAGGGGACCCACACCGAAGAAGTACATTCACGGACTGTGCCCTGGGAAAAAGACCCATATTGTAGCATTTTTTGAACTTCAGTCTGTGGGAAGGTTACCTCAGTTGGAGGTTATTCCATAGCAGAACATAGAACTAACTGAAATAAATTATTGTATATGACTGCAGTTGTTCTTGACAAGACAAACTGATGTCTCTGTATTTCCCTTGGCAGAAGCACTAAAAACAGCTTATCATTGAATGATGGAACTCTGAAATCACCTTCATTTCCTTCTTCTTTACTGTTCTCTTCTCTTTTCCCTGCCACCATGAGACAAATTATCTAGTGACAAGCAGAATTATTCAGAAATGGTAAAGGCCTATCGTTATTTAAACATTGAAGAGAGTGAAGTGATCTAAGCCTTGCCATGACAGTTGAGACTGCTGGGATTTGTTGCCAGCTCTGGGAATGGTTTGCTCTGTAGACTTGCTGAATTTTCTAGCCTATCTGCAAACTGGAACTAACATTTTTTGATGCCACAGAGCTAAGCATTTTTCAATGTTTTGTAGATGTGAAGAGCTTTAATAATATTAAGTCTCCCAGTTTAGCTACATAAAGCAAAGAAAAGAGTTTGGATTTATCTATTTATTTTGTGCAGAGAGATCCTATTAAAGCTGATTCTGGACCAGCATTGAATCTGAAACAAGTAATGGATGGAAAAATGTATGTTTCCAGTGAATGGCCATGTCTAAAAGCATTCTAGCCAATGGTTCCTTTGAAATGTACTATAATGAATATGACTTTTTTCTTTCTGTATCTTCATCTGCCAATTTGTTTTTTGTTTTTCTTTTTGTTACAGTTCCATAATTAGCTTTTCACTTTTACTTTTTGTCTTTTCAGAGTCAAAATATTAAAATAAATATTAAAAAGTGAAGATCAGATGATGTAAGAAGAGAAAGCCCCAAAATTTTTTTCCAATGCTAATCTGAGGCCTAAATAAAACATTAGCCAACAAAATAGATGACAGAGTTTATAGAAGAATTACTCAAGGTAACTCCATGAAAAAACTTCTATGTATAATTACTACAGAATGAAAATGATGCAGAAAAGCAATTAAAATGATCAGGAAATATAAGGACTTTATATACAGCAGAAAAATAGTACTTCCTATTTCTTTAAATATAGCACAGGAAGTTTTAACTTGACACATACTGAGGAAGGTACAATTGCATCATACGCTATCTGGCAGAACTACAAGTTTAGACCTGGAAAATGAAGTAGGGCATAAGAGACAAGGCATCTCTTATTAAATTATTTCCAGATCATGGAAAGTTCCTTTCCAAAACGATGCTACTATTCTGCATCTTATTGTAGGCACTGTTGATTTTCAGCTTGCTCAGGCATTTTGCTCTTCATTGCACAGAGGGTAATGTCCATAAAAGAATTTTCTTTGTGTAAACAGCAAAATGAAGACATAGTGAAGATGTCACAGTTTGCCATGAGCATACATTTTTGCTTTAATACAAGTAATAAACTTGAGGTTGGAAAATCTGTATTAGGGAACATGTACCTAAGCATATGTTGATATTGATGTAAATAGGCCTGGAAGGCCGAAGCACAATTTATCTTGGAATAATTCTATAATGAGTCATAAGATGAATAAACTGATAACCTCGTGTTATCAAATCTAGTGTTCTAGATGTGATTATGAGTAATTCAAATTCGTAGGAGACTTGTTAGGACAAAGAATGAAAATGTAGAATAACACATTCAGGCAGAACCACTGTGTATGCAATACCATAATAAATGAATAATATAGATTTATTTTGCTGCAGTCTGTGCACTGAGAAATATTACCTTGTGTAGCATACACAACCTAAAAAGAATAGTACAAACATGGTATTTATTCTACTCTCATGTAATCTGTGACTAAAGGTGAATAGAGAAAAAACATTCATTTCTCAGAACCTGAAAATAAGGGAAACTAGGTGAAATTATGCAGCACTGTATTTCAGGCAAACGGAAATATCCTTTTTTGACAAACACGTTATCAAAGTATTATATGGACATGATTACATGGTATGGATTACTAAAATGAGAAATATAAAAGAAATGAGAGACCATTTAAATAGAAAATTATTGACAATATATGTATCTCCGAAAATTCCAAAACATTCTGGAAGTTTGTGCTCAATCTCTAGATGGAATATGAGGAGACCAAACTAATGCTTTCAATGGGAATATTCTAAGCAATGAGTCTGAACCCACAAAAGCAATCTGTAATGCCAGCAGGTTATCACGCCATACTCTTTCCAGTCCAATCCCTGTGCTTCAGATCCTTATGTCTTTATTGCCTTGAGACTTCACCAGTAATGCCTGAAATAGATCATCTCCAGGCAATCAATTTGAAATAATCCATTGAGAGATAGGTTTTCAGTCCATCAATTTCTTCCCTGAACTTTTTCTTAGCTTCTGTACTCTTCTAGAAAGAAACTGAATTTAGTCTCAGTATCAAATCATGAGATATGGCCAAAACATTCAAGAATCAGTGATTGATATTTTGCAATGGCGAGGGGCCTATTAGAAGTGAAAAACTAGGTGAAAAATAAAGGAATTTACTCAATAAATAAAAAGGAAGGAAGGAATTTGGAAGGAAGGAATTCGGAAGGAAGGAAGGAAGGAAGGAAGGAAGGAATTTGGAAGGAATTCGGAAGGAAGGAATTCGGAAGGAAGGAAGGAATTCGGAAGGAAGGAAGGAAGGAATTTGGAAGGAATTCGGAAGGAAGGAATTCGGAAGGAAGGAATTCGGAATTTGGGAGGGTAAGGGAGGGGAGGGGAGGGGAGGGGAGGGGAGGGGAGGGGAGGGGAGGGGAGGGGAGGGGAGGGGAGGGGAGGGGAGGGGAGGGGAGGGGAGGGAGGGAGGGGGGTGGGAGGGGAGGGAAGGGAAGGGAAGGGAAGGGAAGGGAAGGGAAGGGAAGGGAAGGGAAGGGAAGGGAAGGGAAGGGAAGGGAAGGGAAGGGAAGGGAAGGGAAGGGAAGGGAAGGGAAGGGAAGGGAAGGGAAGGGAAGGGAAGGGAAGGGAAGGGAAGGGAAGGGAAGGGAAGGGAAGGGAAGGGAAGGGAAGGGAAGGGAAGGGAAGGGAAGGGATACAAACTTGGGGGGGTTACCCAAATTGAAACGTACAGTACTTCTGTAAGTTTTCAGAGGAAGATGAATAAGGCCTTGTAATACCACATCTAATTAGTCAGAGGTAAATAGTGAGCAATGAATATTTATACTTGTTTGTTGCTTGTTTTCTTTAAAATATCTTAAAAATGCTGACATTGTGACTTAGTAAAGCCTGAGATTTATGTGTTCAGAGGCTATCTGCAACTTTGCTCTCCTTCTCTTTCTTCCTCACAGCTGTCATAGTCTATTCAGTAACATCTCAAATTTTATGACACTAATTACATCTAAAATGCTTGTGTAACTAATATCTAAGTTTGTGCACAGCTAAATGAACTTTAAAAAAATAGCAATGCTGTGTCATTTGAATATCATATAATTATACCTAACTGTATTACATATAAAAAATTGCACATGCTGTTCAGTCTCGAACTTAATGAGTACACATACTGTTACAACTGTTCCACTGCTCCAGCTTTTAAATGGTACAGGAATTTCAGATGTTAGCCTATCAATCCACCTCAACATTCTGTAAGTGAGTAGCATATTTCATATTATCAGGAAAAACAAAAAAACAACAAACAAACAAACAAAAGAAAAAGACAAGAAAAGTGAAAACTACTACAAACTGAATTAAAATTTCATTTTCAGACTCATTCATATGCTTTTATTATGGATGATCTATCCTCAAGATTATAATTAGAAAGGATTAAAAACAAGCTGTGGCAACAAAAAAAGCAAAAAAAAATCAATACATTTCATTCAAAATGCACTGTTTTTTCCCACAGAAGGAACATCTGATAAAAAGTCATAGCAAATTAACCTGCATTATGTTCCATAAAGACAGATAGAAACACCTACAAATTGTGTACAAAGTAATATTCTTTTTTTTTTCTCAGATCACTATAGCACTCCACACCTCAAAACAGTGTGCTTGTTGCTTCCCTGAAAGAAAGAATACTCCAGCTCCTAGGCTCTCAGATTATTTCTGGAATATTCATTTATTTGGATGACTCATGGTTTTGAGTTGACATTAGTAATGAAGACAGTATAAATATTACTTTGCAGTTTCAAGGCACTCTCTTGAGAAGTAGTCTTTGTCTAAATCTGTTTAAAGATTGAAAAGTATTTCTTTCTCCATGTCAGTAATCCTTCCTCCTCAAACACCTAACCAATTTAAATGTACTGCTTTCTCAGAATTCCAGTTATCAGTTCAGTTTTCTTATCTCTTAGTAGACTTTACTAAAGATCTTTCTAAACATATCAATCTTATTATATATATATATATTATGTATATACATATATATTTATGAATATGTTTATAAAATATAATTGCATATATACATAAATATAAGACTGTATTTAGAAAGAATTAAAAACAAACAACAAAAATCAAAATATTTCTGTTTATTTCATTTAGAATACTGCTATTACCCACAGAAGGAACATGTGTTAAGCTGTAACAAGTTAACCTACCATGGAGACTGACACATAAATATACATAAATATATATATATGAAATATATAATTACATATAAGTACATAAGCATATGCATATATATAGTATATAAAATATGCATTAAAATATGTATATATAACTATACATATAAAATATATAGAATTGCACATGTATTCATGTATGTATATATATATATACCTTATTTAACAAACCAGCAAAATAAACAAAATTGATAACGACAACAATTGAACATCACTTGGAAAAGAAACTGGTATTTTGTTCAAAATCCTTTTTACTTGGTCTTTACATGTTTTCTTTGAAAGTTACTCTCTGTCAAGGAATTCAAATAGATCTATTAAATTCCTAAATACTTCTGAAGCTAAAATTACTAAAATAGGTTGAAAAAGTGTGTTAATTGAAGTCCATCTTTTAATCCTCTTCTTTGCGAAGAAACACTATCATCAGCTCTATTGGATGATCACTGACTTATCATAACTTACTTTTTGCAAGGGCAATCTCAGTGTTTGAGTAAGTATTTTTCCTTGCTTATATCTTCCTTATCAGCAATGCTTCACTGCTTCTAAAGAGGAAAATGTCTCTCTTTAGTTAAAATTAGTCAGTGGATTCTGCCATGTTTTTAGGATCACAACCTAACATGAGAGACAAAACTGAAGATAAAATGTTATACTTACATAATGGAATTGCTGCTTGCAAGGAATACTTTGAAGTGTGTTATAAACACATGCCATCTTCCTGTCTTATACAGACAGCGTTTCCCAAATTGTCATAGATGAAAACACCAGAGTAGTACATTATCTGCCTACATTCAGTGACAATATTTTGGGGGTTTTCTAGTCTATGTAGCCATTCCTTCTGCAATAAAGGATATTTCGTTTGCCTAGAGTGCAGCATAAAATAAATTGAACAAGTTGATCTGTAACAGACTCTCTTTTTATGTCTCCTGACTAATGATCTGCTGGTGGGAGGGCATCCTTTTTATTCAAAAAAGTGGAAAACATGATGATAAAGGCAGAGAAAAATAGTACCCTCTTTGAAATAGTAAGCTCTTTAAGAATGAAAGATATCAAACTGCCTTCTATGAAAATTAAAAGAAAGGCAGGTGTTACACCAAATATTACAATGCATCTACTGTGAAATAAATGAATTAAAAATAGCTGCCATGAGGTGGAAATAGTTCCTCTGTCTGTGCATGTTGCCCTAAATCAAAAGTTTCTGCCTGTATGACACAACTTCAGGAACTACTTTTCACCTCCCAGGCGATACTCTTCTGCCGCAACTCCAAGTGCCAGAGTTTACCAGGAAGATTCTAGTAATGAGACTTGCAAGGATCAATTCCAGGAAGCACAAAAGAAAACTGGATTGAATGGGCATTATGGTATGGCAGAGTTCAGGCTGTAAGACAAGGGTCATGGCTATGATCTTCTGGAGAAAAGGAAGGAGAGTGAGATGAGAACACACAGATGAAGATGATCTTTTAAGGCAGTTTTTTCAGCAGAAATAGGTTGTAAGCCAGCCTTCCAGGTTACTTGAGTATATAAGAAATGTGAGAAAGGAGAGAGGAAAGAGACAGAAGTGATAATGTCTAAAGGATTCCATTCAAGAACCAAAATAAAGGAAACATAGAGGTAGAAATACTGATTAAAGCATTACTGTCTACCACTACACATTTTTCTTTCAAAAATACATATCATATATACTTTCCAGATGTATTTGCTCAACATCTGGCACAGAGATCTTTGTAGTTTGTAAGGAAAAGTATCGCAAGATACTTATCACAAGATCCCAGAACATTTATCTGGATTCGAATTCAAAGAATTTATGTACAGTGTAATATTATTCATCCATTTATCACTGAGACATTATTTATTTTCTATTTAGAAGATTCCCTTACATTTCATGTGAACACATGAAAATGGATATTTTGGGGGTTAAATTTTTGCTTTATTCTAGCAAATAAAGGCTTAAGGACTTGATAAAATCAGAAACAAAGCTCACAAAATGGAAAATAAGCAAATGAAGCAACAACAAAAACAACAACAAACCTTAAGGTAGATCTCAGAACTAAGGGTCATTTTTAGCTGTGTCAGTGGCTCATGTAACATAGCATAACTGTCAGTGTGATTTCCTGAGTGCATAATTTGCTAATTATGGGTAATTTTTCTGCAATATAGTGGATGGTATCATTTATCTGTGAAATGCAAACTCTGTTTTTGTTTTTGTTTCTTTCTTCACTCTTTCCTTTAGGTTTCATAAGTTATTAGGAAGATAGTTTGAGTAATGTAAACATTTAACAAATATGTCTACTGTGGCCAAATGTTTTTCATTTTAAAAATAAATGCAGTGTTCAGTATCGGCTCTTAGAGTTGATTAATTGCAGATTAAATGATCCTTCCTCTCTTTGGAGAGATACTGGAACATTCAGGTTGCTACACTACTTCACAGACTGTGTCTCAGAATATGTACATTATCCACAATTTTGATTAAAGTTAATCACAATCCCATCATTATTTCTTCAAAGAAAACACGTAAATGTAATGAATTAGCTGACAGACTTGATTCTTCTTCATTCAATTACTTTTTGTCATTTCAGAACTTCTGAAATCATATGAAGAATCTTACTGCTGAAGAGAAAATGGGAGGACATGAAAAAAAAAAAAAAAAGGATCCTGTCCCTACCTGAACATCTGATAAGAACATAGTACAAAAGACCTATATTCTGCTAAGTACAGGAGGGCTAAGGAGGGCACTCATCATTGGATCCATGACCATCTGCACAGTGTATGAGCTTGCTTCCTAGCTCTATTCCACACCACTCCAATTGACTTTCACAGAATTGCACAGATTCACAGAGTGGCTGAGACTGAAATAAACTTCTGATCACCTGATGTGGGAATACAAGAGAGGCTATTAAGACCAGAATATCTGGAGCAAGATGAACAGCATGAGAAAGCTAGGCTGAGAACAAAAGGCATTTCCAAAGAGAAAAAAAAAAGGCAAGCTGTGTGATGACCATGCGTTGATGACCCTGATAGGAGGAAGAGCGTGTGGCTAGGAACAATTCATGACTCTGATTGGATAAATGCCAGCATGAACAGTTAAGGAGTTTTTGTGGAACGTTTTGTTGACATGTAAAGGCAGGCAGTAAAGTTAAAAGAGAAAACTTGTGAATGTATATAAGGGATGTTAGAACCTGAAATAAACAATTAGGATCATTCACATCTGAGTCCGTGCCTCAGATGATACAATCTGATCCATCTCACACAGACAAATCAGTCAGAGAATTAATTCTAAAGAGCATGGAGGCCCGCTATTTTTAATTGCTTAGTTTTGGAGTCAGTGATTGGTCCTTGATCATCTCTATCTTATCCACATTGACATAGTCAACAGAAGAAAGTGAGAATGCAAAGAAGAGTGTATCAAAGATATCAAGGTATGTGAAGAGCACAAAAGGCAAACAAGAAGAAAACCTTGACAGTAGTTATGTTACTGTAGCACCTTAAGCTGTTGTGTTAGGTGTGATAAAAACACAGGAAAAATAAGAAAAAAAGATGAGCTTGGCATGGATAGAGTTTGCAATCATGTTTATAAAATACAAAGCCCACAGACTGAGAGGAAGAAAGAAAATTCTGAGATGATTCTCCCTAACTGAATTCAAGAGACTAATTATTGAAAAGCAATATATAATGCTAGTATTTTTACTGGACCTCAGAATTAAAGAATAAGAGGTTTAAAAAGACAGAAAAATAGTGAAAAGTAAAGCAAGTAGCAAAAATTGTGTGTTGAAAATAAGAGGAGATTATATGTGTCCTCAATTCTATTTACAAAAACTGTTCCAAAATCAAGTACTTTCATCTTCCACTCAGGACTTCCTGTCTATCTTGTTAGTGACTAATTCACTTGCTGTAGAATACTGAAGTTACCAGCAGGTTGCATCAAATATTTTCCTAATTTTTCCCAATTTACTCAGTTCAAGGAGGATTAATTTCATAGTGCAATAGATTTGCCAGTATCTCCTAGAGATATTAAATGTAATAATTCTTATAGGAAGTTAAATTCTTTATGCTGTTGTTAGAAATAATTAGTGTGTATCAAGGAAAAGATGTCCATCAATTACTTTTGATGGGATTCCAGGGTGTATTAACACATACATAAATATGTAATCTTGAGAATGTCATTGTAACAAAATGAATGATGAAGGCTCAGTATGCTATGATTTCTATTGCTTCCAAACTGCCCCTTTACTCTTCAAAGGAAGCTACACACATAATACTGCTCTGAATTTTTCTATATCTCTCTTATAGTAAGAGTGGATGTTTCTATTCTCCCATGCACAGGGCCATAAGTACACTAGAAGTACTATCTAAAAACAGAATGCAGTGTGTTACTTCATATGAGAATAAGAATTTCAAGGAAAGTGCTTAGAAGTTCTTGACAAGCAGTCTCAGTCTCTTTCTTCAGACACAAATGTAAGCACTCAAATATTACAGTCCAGTATTCTCCTTATTCTACTCTCTTACTTCCAACATTTGCTAACAGTGAAACCTCAAATCCTGAGAAGGGAGGGAGGAAGGTTGAGGGTGGAGATCCTCCTACTCTGCTCTGCCCTGATGAGGCCAGATTTAGAATACTGTGTGCAGTTCTGTGCTCCCCAGTTCTAAAAAGACAGGAATCTCCTGGAAGGAGTCCAGCAGAGGGCTACAAAAAGGTCCTGGAGTATCTCCCAACACAAGGAAAGGCTGAGTAAAATTGGGTCTGTTCAACCTGAGGAAATGAAGACTGAGAGGGAATCTGATAAATGTTTATAAATATCTAAAAGGAGGTGGCAAATGGATGAGGCCAGGTTCTTCTTGGTGGTGTGTAGTGATAGGACAAAGTGCAGTGGCCTCAAACTTGAACATAGGATGTTCCATGCAGAAGAACTTCGTGGTAAGGGTGAAAGGGCACTGGAACAGGTTGCTCATAGTAGTTATGGAGCCTCCTTCTATGGAAACATTCAAGAGTTGTCTGGACTCCTACCTGAGCAACCTTTTGTAGGGTATCTGCTTTGACAGGGGGCTTGGACTTGATGATCTCTAGAGGTCCTTTACAACTCCTGGAAATTTCTATGAACCAGATCTGGCACTCTAGATGCATCTCCTGAGGGCTGTGTAAAGCGAAAAGGTCAGCTACCTCATCCTGCTAGCAAAGATCTTCCATATGCAGTCCAGGAAATGGTTGGCCACCATTACCCTAGAGGTGAATTGTTGACCAGTGATTCTCTTGTTGTCTACCGTGAATCCCAGTTCCCTTTCTGGAAAACTCCTCTCCAGCTGTCACTGTTTAGTTGATTCTGTCACTAGGAACAGGACTTTCCCCCTACCTCACCCTTTGCTTTTTCAGAAGGGGAATAAGTGCCAAGATAATGAGGGATAACTAATTTACTACAAATACGATAATACAGTATGATGTGAAATCTCATTAGAGATAATAAATCAAGCAAATGGGAGAGAGAAAAGTTCTGACCATGTAGCTCGCTGAACTAACAGAAATGAAAGAGAGAACATTTAACACATCACAGTGCTATTCTACCTCTTTTACCAAGAATCAGAAAACATGTGAGTAGTACTGGAGATTTCTGGGGGCTGTAGTTTCTCTTCTCAGAGTGAAGAAGCCTCTCACAGTGAGGCTACCCATTCTGTAGTTAATCAGTTTCTCTTTCTTGACCTTCTGAAAGGTCAGAGTAATCTTTGTTTTCTTAGAAACATCAGAAACTTCCCCAAGCTTCCATGACGTCAATAGCTTCTATTGGTAATCACTGACATCAGGCAGCTACCTCAACATCTTGAGGGCATCCCATCAAGTCATGTAGACCTCTGTATATCTTGTATTTTTTAAATATTTAAATATTCCCTAAGATGACCTTCTTCCACACTCGGAGTAATTCTGCTTTGCTTTGAACCTTCACACTGGTCTCAAGAACCTGGAATTTCTGAAGGCTAGTCTTACCAGTGAGACCAGGATGAAGATATTGAATACCTCAACATTTCTGCATCTTGTCATCATGCCCATATGTCATTCAGCATCAGGCCTGTATTTTCTTAGTCTTCCTTTTTCTTCTGATGTATCTGTCTAAAGTTCTGTTCGTGTTTGGACAGTGTTTCTATATTCCTCACAGTGTACTTGTCTCTGCTTCTGCCTCTTGCATACTGTTTTGATTTTCTTTGTATGTTTGTTTTGTTTTTCATTTTGTTTTGTTTTGTTTAATGCCTTTGTTTTCTTCTTCATGCATGAAGGTCTCCTGCTGCTGATCTTCCTCAATGGGAGTTAGTATTTTTCAGCTTGGAGGAATATCCAAAAGGTCTCTTGAAACTGTCTTTTTCCCCAGGCTATATATGATGAGAGCTTTCCAAGCATATCCCTGAGAGTCTGCTATCATGAATCTCAGGGTTCAGATGTTGCTTTTTGCCTTGATATATCTATCACTATCCAGAAGTTCACTATCACAAAGTCACTGAAATCAAAACTATCTCCTGACTTTATAATCCTTCCCTAGTTATTCTTTGATAGCTTTTGGTTCATCAGAGCATCTCCTTCTATATCTTCAGTCACTGTCAGTAAGAAATTATCATGACTGAAATCCAGAAAACTGCTGAATTATTTGTACCTTCTGCATTGTCCTTCCATCAGATAATGGGAAGTCGAAATATTAGACGTCTGAAATTAGTCAATATTGAAGAATCCTGCCTGATATGGTATAGTTCATAATTGTAGAAAATTCATAAAAAACTACTGATAGTCCTATGTTTTTACATAGGAAAGCTTAACAAAGCTTTTCTGCCATCTAGCCAGCTTCTTCAGCCAGAAGGGAAAGAAATGTCAGAAGGTATATTTGTTGACTTTTCTCTTCTTTTCATTTCTAGAAACCAAATTCAAGAATCAACAGAGCGTATTTTATAGTTTCATTGTCTTAATAGGTATCTTCATGTGAAATTAACCTTAATTCTACATTGTTTTCAGAAAGACTATGGCCTACAAAAATATATTTTTTTCTTTTCTATACAGATTTGATTTAAAAAAATCAGCACCAGCTTTATTTCTTTCTGGGAAGAAATTCTGAGCTACATGATTGTCTGAATCAATAGGAGTCCTAAAACTGCGTAGTATTTTATTAGGTAATTATTATTAATCATTTATTACTTGACTCCATTATGAACAGAAAATACATTCCTGTCCAGCTACAACAAGCCTAACTCCAAATCTCTGTGTTGCATATAAAATGTGATTCTCTTTCCCTTAGGCTCTAATTGTAGGCGTTAGATAGCACTTAGATGGAAATCAGCTGATTTCTCTGTCTTTCTTCCTGTTCTGGCAAGCTGCTTACTAGCAACACTATCCATAAAGATTTCTCAGTTTGCTCATGCTACCTGCACGGTACAAACCAGTTACTTCCAGTGCTGCCCTCAGTGGATATTTACTGCCAATATCTACTAGTTCAGAAAATCGTGTCCAGACTTTTTTTTTAAGGGCTTGAGGGAAGTTAAGGTAGTACTGATGAATCACAGTTGCATGTGCTCTAAAGGGAAAAGGTAGAGGGAAGCCTGAGGTTATCATCAGTTTATTCCAGCTTTAGTCACTGCTGCCTATCAATAACTAAGTATAGTCAGGCTTGTATTTCTGTGTGCTTCAACTATAACTCAGTGTCTGCAAATTGCAGTACAAAATAGGTCTCTCTCTTCCCCACTGGTAAACACTGAACTTCAATTTAAAGCAATTTCAGAGTTATCCAGCACCATACACAATAGGAATTGATGATCTTCTTTTTCACCTGTTTCTGTTCTTTGTGACAAATTGATCTGATAAACCAGAAAATTAAACTGTGTCTGGAGATGCCATACTAAACTCCATAAAAAAGAGAAGAAATAGGAGAAATACTTATTTGGATCAGACAAGTATTTTGATGAAACCTTAACTATAAATCATAGTGACTAACCATATACTACAGTATTCAGAAGGACATAGAACATGCTGCTAAACACAGATGTGAAAAATTCAGTACAAGCTCAAAATGAAATAAAATTGAGACTTACAGATTTGTAAAGAGTGTGATCATGCTCTTAATCGTGTAATCTCCCCTGAAATCTTCCACAGAATTAGTGAGGGTGCACTGACTTCTTCTCCAAACAATGAAAATAATAACAATAATAAAAATAATAACAGTAACACATCAGAAACTAGAAATCTTATCAATGGCTTAGTTGACAAGTTTCCCACCTGAGAAAACATTAAGAAAGAGTGAACTTTCTGGGAACAGAATATACATATTGTAAATTGTCCATTTATAAATAATACTAAGAAATACTAGCAAAAAAAAACAAACAAAAAATTATATACAATGTGTTAGAAGATGAAAAAAACCTCAATATGAAACTATCAATTTACAACACTAAATTAAGATATTGATATCACACAAAAATATATATTTTTTTCTGAAAATAGTGAATAATGCAATACTTGTAACTATTTATTGAGAAGCATTTTATATGTTGAAGAATCACGGTGTACTGCTCTTCACTCTCAGATTATTGGAACTTAAGGAATTAGTGACTCATTTTAAAGTAACTTTAAAGTTACTTCATTTCACTGGATGTGATGAAACACACTATTCTTGAGCTAGGAGATTATACTGGCCCTAGAATTCAACTCTCAATATATACCAGAATGGCAACTTGTATTCATTTTTCCCCCATAGGTTCTTCCTGTGGCTTGACTAAATATGTATGTCATCCACCTTTTCTATCAGGCTACGGAATACAAAAATCATTGCCTTAGATTCTGTTCTGCATTCATTTCTCCTGTGTTCAACAACTGAATTTGGGTTTCACTGAATTAGGAAGAAAGGTTAGAAGTCTTCACTCTATTGAAGACCTGAACTACACTGCAGTAATTTCCTATTTAAACCACGCACAGCAATTGCTCTGCATCATAGATGTAGCTCTGGAAGGTTAGTTATGTTTTGATTCTTTTTCCTGTTCACATGTCTGTAACTCTCAGACAGATATTATCCTTCCAGTATCTAGGAATTTAAAAATAAAATTAAAAGATAAGCCTTCTAAAGATTCTAAGATAGAAGAAAATGTCTGCTTTATTATGCTTTATTCTCTTAGGCTTTTATCCAAAGCCACGGAAATCAATGGGTAGTCTCCTACGTACTTGGAAAGGCTCTAGACTCTTATTTTCTATCTATTGCTAGTACTGTGCAAACAACCACCTTTTGAAACTGGGACATAAGATGAAAAAGGGCAGGTAAGCTTCTTCTTCTGGTTTGTGATGAATCCTGACAAACAGAATCTTCAGAATTTTGTAATATTAAATGCAACTGAAATAAAATAAAGTAAAATAAAATAAAATAAAATAGAATGAAAAGAAAAGAAAAGAAAAGAAAAGAAAAGAAAAGAAAAGAAAAGAAAAGAAAAGAAAAGAAAAGAAAAGAAAAGAAAAGAAAAGAAAAGAAAAGAAAAGAAAAGAAAAGAAAAGAAAAGAAAAGAAAAGAAAAGAAAAGAAAAGAAAAGAAAAGAAACAAGCAAAGCAAAACAACACAATACACAGTTACATGGCTGCTGTTCTTGGGAGAAAACCAAACTGAAGCAATAGTCACTCAGAACACTGATATGTCCACAGAAATTACAGTTGAGTTACAGACAAATAAGGAAGTTACACATTGTTTTTTGAATTTTTTGTCAACAATCTGAAAAGACTACGAAAAAACACATTTAAGTACAGAAATTTCATGAACTCATCTGTGGAAAAGATCGAGTTCATCTAATTTCACCACTTCAGAAAGAGATCTACTTTGCAAGGAGTCTTTTCCTCACTATACCTACATTTAAATCAAAACATGAAGGAAAAAGAAACACTAAAAATTGGTAATTTTGGATATTTTTTATGTAAGGTGTTCTCTTCAGTCAGTTCATGACTGAGGTACTAAGAGCTGAGAGTTTGGTACCTGAAAGTGAAGTATTAAAGTCCTTCTAACACAGAGAAGAATATGAACATTAATCTGTAACACAGCAATTAGACAGATAAGCGCACACACACAAAAACAACAGCAACAAAACACCAAGACATCAGGACATAAGTGTAAGGGCTTTCCCGTACATACATAAGCCAACTAACTGTTGACATTAGATTCAACAGTGAGAAAGGAAATCTTGGTATTACGATTTTGCAGATTTAGAGCTCGGATGATGTCTGGAGGAGGCACAGTTCCGTGATTTTCCTGGCAGTATATAAAGTTGAGGGAGATGATACAGTACTCTATTCATTTTTGTTCTGAAAATGTTGTTCTTTCTCTTAAGTTAAAATGGGAATTGTGGTTAATGGTAGTGTATTACAGCATGCTACATAGCCATTGTTTATAACAGTAGGTATTTTAAAAGCCATTCACACAGAGTGGCTGTGTTACTTTTTCTATATGGGTGATCTTTATTTTCAACAAGGTCAAAAAGAGATAAAATCTTTTCTGTTACTCAGAAGCTAGAAATTAGTTAACAAAAATTTTCTAAACATCATTCCAACTGGGAAAAAATGACAATTTTCCTACCAAATGAGAAAGACAGTTGCAGATACTGCATAAAAGACTTTCCAGATGCTGTACACAATATACTACTGTTGAACCTGTGTACAATGTGGGCCTTGAGACTCCACATGCACCTGCATGAGAGCATAAAGGACATTAAAATTTCTATTCTCCCTTATATCCCATGCCATCAAGACACAAAGAGTTAAGAAAACTCGAAAGCTTTTCTCGGGTCTACAAAGCATGTGTCTGTGTGGTTGACAATATATATAAATGGCAAGTAACATTTTTGGAAGAGTGATGGGAGAACCTATGGAGGTGTAAGAAATTTTGTGTCAGCATCAACTAGAAAATATGATAAAACATTGCAGTTAAACACAAAATTGACCAAACATCTGACTGGTACTGGTGAAGAAAGTAAGCATGCATTCATGAGACAAGCTTTGGACATTGTAATCATACCAACAAAGCAAGCTTATCTCTTAGAATGCATCAGAATTGAGATGGACTGTCTAGTTGAAACAGTAAGGTTGGAGATAACAATGCAAGACATGTAGATCTCTAGGATCATTCTGAAACTTACCGTTATGAATGTAATGTGAATGTGTTACTCTACATGCTATAGAGTGCAATGTAGGCAACAAAATGCAGTAACATCTATTAGACAAAAAAAGATATTCTACATCCTATTTCAGAAAGAAACTATGGTCATAGGATAGGTTTGACTAATGTAAGAGACAGATTTCTGGTTTAATCTGTTAACTTCTTGAGCAACAGTCATAACTGTCTAATGCAGAATTCTCTTCCAGATAAATATTTCAAAATGAGGAACTTCAGCTGTTTATCTACAGAAGAGAATGAAACTTCGCTGTTCAGAAGGACAGCTTTCCTGGTCACCTTTTCACCCAGTCCTTATATAATACCTTGTATTTCCATTCTAGAGCATATTAAATCTATATGCTGAATGATGGAGAGCTGTGGGCTTTAGGAAGTGATTTCCAATTGGTATGCTTGAGTAAGATTGCATGTTATGAAGAATTCAGAGTCAATGTAACAAATGGAAACCAAAGGTAATCAGTAATCACAGAACTGGCCTGCAGTTTAAGTTGGAAGGAACCTCTGGAAATGGTCTAGTCTAGCCTCTACTGCTCAGAACATGGTCATCAAGATCTGATTACTCAGATCTGTTTCCAGTCCTGTTTCTGCATTTCATTTTCTGTCCATTCAAGGAGCACCACCAAGAGTCCGTCTTTATCTTATTTACTCCCACCTGTCCCCATTAGGTATTTATGCACACTGACAAATGTAGTCAAGCCTCTTGTTGTCAGGTCTCTCAGACTCTTTCTGTGTGTCAGAAACTCTAGTCACTTCATCATCTTTCTAGCTCCTTTTTTCCATTATGTCCTGCCTGTCTTTTACTGAGGAGCCCAGAATTGTATCCACCACTTCAGATGCATCTCACCACTGCTGAGGAGAAGGCAAGGATCATCTCTCTTGACCTGCTGGCAACAAGCCTCCTAATATAGCTCAGGATGGCATTAGCCTTCTTTACTACAAGGGCATATTGCTAGCTTTTGGTTTACTTTTTGTTGATCAAGAGACGCAAGTCCTTTCCTTCAGATCTGCATTCCTGCATGGTCCACATGTTGGTGCCTGGGTTGTTACAAGTAGGAGTAGGACTTGGTTCACCTTCATGAGATTCCTGTCAACCCATTCCAGTTTATCAGTGTTTCTTCCACAGAAAAGCTATTAATGTCAGTGAGTGAATATACTGCCACTATTCATTGCCAGCATTCATATTTAGGATGATACACATCTGCTCCTTTCTGTCTACTGAAGTAGATTTATTTAATACCAATAACTAATGTAACTGAGGTGAAAGATACACTGAAGATAGCTATTAATATCCACAATAAAGAGACTATTAATGGAATATGGGGGAATATCAATTACAGGATGCCCTGAGTTGGAAGACCTGAGTTGGAAGCACTCAACTATCATTGAGTCCAGCTTCTGGCTCCACACAAGATAATTCAAAGTTCAAAAAATATCTTGAGTGTATTGTTCAAATGTTCCTTGAACTCTGGCAGGCTTGGTGCCATGACACTGAGAAGATGGTTCCGGGGCCCAGGCATGTTCTTGGTGAATGAACCTGATCTTCCCCTGACACATCTCCAAGACATTCCCTTAAGTCCTATAACTGTTACCAGAGAGAGCAGTGCCTGCTCCTCCAGTTTTCTTTTGAGGAAGTTATAGGCTGCCATGAGGCCTCCTTCCAGTCTCTTTTTCTCAGGGCTGATGAAACCAAGTGACCCCAGCCACTCCCCAGACCTTGTATGTTCCATAACTCTCTATCTTTCCTTGCCTGCTGGCAGTGCCGGGCCTGGTGTACTCCAGGGTACAGTTGGCCCTTTTGTGTCCCAGGGCACACTGCTGACTCAGACTCAACTTGTCAGCAGCCAGAAACCCCTTTCCACAGGGCTGCTCTCCAGCCTCTTGTACCTAGTCTATACACAAATCTAGAGGGATGTGACCAAAAAATACCTTTGGGACATCATTTGTGTCATCATCCTTTAGATAGGACAACAGTTACGAGATGCAAAGTTTCAGGGAGCCTAGAAAGTGGCACTGATCCATTTTTAGGAATGAACCAGTAACTCAGGGTGCCTTCAGAAAGGCAGTGCACCCAACAATGGAATGAAGTCCCAGAGGGTTTGAAAGCTGTGGGCAGAGCAAAGTTGATGATAGCAGGGTGCATTGACAAGTCCAGTGGTACTGTTAGAAAAAAGGAGACAGAGCCAAGGGTAGGACTGGGGACAAAGTTGTGGTATACACTGAAAGTGTCCATTCAGAAAATAAGCCAAGGTCTGTCCAGGATGCATAATTTGAGGCAGGTATGTCTACATCATACCTCATACTGGGACTGAAATCCCTGTGCTGATCTGAAGTGGAGATTATGGGCAAATCGTTGCAGAGTGGCAGTCAGGTTCCCAGATAAGGATGCTAAGGTCTGTTATAGTCTGACACATTCAGATTAAAAGAAAAAAAAATAAAATAGAGAGAGAGGGAGAAATTTTATCATGTCTCCAAATATTTCAGAAAATGAAAAGGAATATGCAGACTTAACATGATTTCATAATTGTAATGCTATGGGGCAAAAATGCACTTGTTGTATTACAGAAAAATTGATTTTTTTTTTTTTTTTTGCAGTCCAAACATAAATCTATATTAGTTTTCTCCTTAAGTCTGAAATCCACTTCTATAAGTTATCTAAGTGAAGACAAAAAAAAAAAAAAGATAGAATCCAGTGTATTAGATAATTTTTCAACTGACAGATTTAATTAACTAACACAAATATTATAATTTATTAGCACTTTTAACAATGTGAACTCCAGCTGTTCCTCAGGGAAAAACAAACACTATAGACAAAGACATTTATTCTGAAATGACAGTCACCAGTGAAATGTTTTCTGTTCAGGATGTACAAGCATTGTATTTCTAAAATAAGAATATAATATATTTATTTAGAAAAAAATATGCATATTATGCTTGTATTGTGACAAACAAAAATTATATTTGACATTTATAATTCTGTTGGATTACAAGATGGGAAAATAAGTCGGTAATCTGTGCTTCATATTCACACATGATGATAAACAAGAGTACTTCACACTTGCATATAATTTTTCATTCCTAAGATGACAAAATTCTTTAGAAAGAAGCAACAACATATTAAATAAAAAATACAAAAAAATCATACGTTTATATTCTGAGTTTATATATAATTCAAGTATATGTGAATCAGAAAGACTGAATCATACAAGTTCACTCTATTGCTGATGGAAAATATAACTTTACAGTATCAGCTCTGTGAAATCAATATAGTCAGTGCAGAAATATGTTTGAAACATTGTTCTCTTCAGTAAGATCAGAAAATAGTTACTGTGTTAACCTCCACCATGCTTTTGTTGAAACAGAAACTTACAGTATGTAAATAACGGGAGTTCAGTATGTTTCTTGAGTAAAAGGTCTTTTGAGTGCTCACAAGCACAGCTACCATCATGCAGTCCTAAAATACAGCTTGGGTTATAACATGACTTATAAGACTCATAGTTGTTTTATTAAAGGGAAAGCTTGGAAAAACCTGTATGGCCTCTTAGTGAGAAATACTAAAGGAAATCTAGTTCAGACCATATAACATTTTATTTTTCATTCTTTAATGATATTTAGAGTAAGGACAATTTACAGGCTCCTTTGAAAGATTTACGTTGATGAGCTTGAATGAGCATGTACAATAGAACAAACCCAATACAAGGATAGTCAATGGGGTGCTCAGAAGGAAATCTTCAGAAAGTACACGAAAAAAAAGAAAAAAGAAAAAAGAAAAAAGGAAAAGAAAAGGAAAAGGAAAAGAAAAGAAAAGAAAAGAAAAGAAAAGAAAAGAAAAGAAAAGAAAAGAAAAGAAAAGAAAAGAAAAGAAAAGAAAAGAAAAGAAAAGAAAAGAAAAGAAAAGAAAAGAAAAGAAAAGAAAAGAAAAGAAAAGAAAAGAAAAGAAAAGAAAAGAAAAGAAAAGAAGAGAAAATTCAGTTGGAAGGTTTCTTCAGAAATCATCTAGTCTACTTGCCTGATCACTTCAAAGCTAAACAAAGGTTGAAGCATATTACTGAGGGCATTATCCAAATGATTCTTGAACCTTGATGGCCTGAGTCATCAGTCAACTAAGTAGAAAGCCTGTTCCATTGTTTGCCCACCTTCACAGTGAAGAAATTTTTCCTTATGTCCAGCCTGAACCAGCCTTGGTGCAGCTTTGTCCATTCCCCTGTGTCATATCCTTGTTTACCAGGGAGAAGAGATCAGCACCTCCATCTCTACTTCTGCTCCTCAGGAAGTTGTACAGAGCAATAACGTCAACTCTGAACCACCATTTCTCTAGGCTAGACAACCCACATGTCTTCAGTGTCTCTTCAGAGGAGTCTGTTTTCCATATACATTAATCTTCCAGTTTTCACCTGCTTCTGTCATTACTTTATCATAGGTGAAGACCATGGCATTTATCTTAGTTGAATTTCATGCCAGTGTTGATTACTCAGTGCTCTACATCCATTTTCAAGGCCTCTCATCCTTCCAGAAAGTCAGCAGCATCTCCTGGTTTGGTATAATGAGCAGACTTGCTTGTCTCTCACTTCCCAGTATCTACAAAGCTTTGAACTGATTTGGCCCCAGAACTGAGCCTCGTAGTGACAGGCTACCAGCCAAATATAGTCCCATTGACTACAATCCTGTTCAGCCAGTTTGTCACCCAGAATAGCATAAACCTGTTTGTCTAACAGTTTTTTTTCCTGAAGGGTGCCGTGAAGGATGGTATCAAAGGCCTTACTAACATCTATAAGGACTGCATTTGCCACCTTCCCTTCAGCCACCAAATCAGTTACCTTAAATTAGAAGATCAAGTTAATAAGGCAGAGCTTTTCCTTTATGAGCTCATGTCTATTATGCCATATAATTGCTCTGTTCTTTATCTGTCTTTCAACAACCCCCAGGATGATCTTCTCCACAACTTTTCCACAGATAAAAGTTTATTTTTTCCAGAGGTAGAAATGAATTTTGAAAAAGGACTATGAAAATTATTCCCAAATTTTTCTAGGTCCTTTTTCCATTGTCACAGTCTCTGAAAGCCCATCACTTCCAACAGTAAAAATATAGAATAATTTTATGAATACCTAGGCTTCTGAAAGTACTATGATGTGAGAAGTTCTGGACCTAAGTAACAGAAAGCAGCAATGAGTACTTTAACTATATAAAATAATACACCTATCTTCAGAATTTTTTTGAAAGGAAAAGTACTAGCAGGTGAGCCAAGAGAAGTGTGTTTAGAGATAAAATGATGTGATTTAAGTTATTTTCAGATTATTCTTAAAAATAAATAAATAAATAAAAATAATTTGAGAAAAAAAGGTAAACAAGAAACTTAGGGTAGCTGAAAGAGGTAAACTATTTAATGCATCTTCTATAAAAGTTTCAATTTAAATACTTTCCTTAGTCCTTTGATATAATTTAAAGTAGTGAATAGAAGCCTCATCTCATTGTGAAAGTGGCTAAGTTTTTATAGTCAGCGTTATGCTGACCATAACTAGATAACGGGATTTGGATGATCATCTATAAAGCTTATTAGAAAATGTGTAGATACATAAAGTTTTATATAGTGGATATCATTCATTGTAGTTTCAATTATTTTGACAGAAAATTCCTTTTTGTTTTTATCAAAAAATCAATTTTTTGTCTGACCTATTTTAAGAAATCAACTTTGAGGCCTGTGTGTTTTGCATACTATTCATAAGTGTCTCATGAACTGGTAAAAAACACAGTTGAAACTTACAGTGTTCTTTTCAGTTTGGATAAGCATCCAGATGTTTATCTGAGGTTTATCCAGGCTGGTCTGATAAAGAAATCAGCCAGAGAATCTTGAAGGAGTATGTGTGCTTATGTGATTTCCAGTACAACTTATTTTTAATCAGTTAAGAAAATAAATAAAAAATAATAATTAAAAGCTGTTAAGACATAAGCTCACCCAACTAAGATTTCAGAGAAACTCACTGACTTTGATTAACCCTATCACCACGCTTCTGCAGCATGTAAAATTTTTTTTTTCCATTTTGCATAATTATTGTTTTTTTTTCTATGTTCAAGTAAATGCATAACAGAAAAATGTTAAGTTTTGACAAACAAATAATTTCTGTTTTCATTAAGAGTTGAAAGCGTGACCTGCAAAAGTGCATCTGAGTAAAACGTCTATTATGTTTTCCCTCAAGTTAATTTCCATAGGCATTTAAAGCCTTCGTTTTGGTTTGTTTTGGTTTGTTTTGGTATTAATACATAGGAAAACAGTTACTTAATGCATACCTTTAAGTAATGAAAATATTGCAATGGTTGTAAATACTCCTTGGGCAATAGAAGCATTTGGGAATATACCAAATACATTAAATCTTTCTCTTACAAGAAAAATGCATATCAATTTCTGCACATGTTTGTTGTCACCTTTAACTTTGTGGTACATGTAGTTGTGTCATAGCTATACTGAAGTCCTAACTTATCATTCTGTCCAATAGACACTGAAGAGGTTTTGGCATTATTTTCAGCAGTGGAACTTCAGTTTTTTGTTTTTGAAACTACTATACTTTATTCAACTAGATCCATATCAGTTTAAGACAATGACACCTTATAGCTGTTAGCTCCTGAGGTTACAGCCAGGAAATGATTTCAAGTTTAAAGAGAGAAGATTTAGGTTGGATGTGAGGAGAAAGTCTTTTACAGTGAGGCACTGGAACGGACTGACCGGAACGTGATGGATACCTTGTCTCAGAGACTTTCAAGGCCAGGTTGGACCAGACCCTGGGCATCCCTGGGTGGTCAACCATATCCCTTATCAACCTGTTCCAGTGCCTCTCTGTAAAAGACATATCTCTGGTGTGTTGACTGCACTCTAGAGATAGGTGTCATCAGCAAACTTGCTGAATAGCCATGACAGCTTGTTTTATCTTGTCCTATGTAGGAGGAAATCCTCCTCTCAGCATGTGTTAGAAAGTGTATACTGTGTGAGAAGGAAGAGAAAGGAAATAGATTATGGTTAAATACGTAATCAGATAGAGGGTGTCATCTAGCACAGTACAGCGAAGGAGATTCTTACCTTGTTGGATGAATTACAAAACCAACTTTGAGTTTATAGCATGAACATTAAGATAGTGAAAATGGGCCAAAGGCAAAATCATGGAAGTGCAGATTTTAACACACAAGCAATATTCTTTAAAGACATACCAGTAATATGTAACTACAAAAGTGAATATTATTGTGCTCTCCAGAAAGTAGAGAGTACTGTTCACCATGCTCTTCTGTTAAAGGTCACAGAGTTGAAATGTCTGAAAAACTGAAGTTATATCATAAGATTCCACAAAAGTGCTTTAGAGCCTGGAAGATGACTGTGTAGGGTTTCTTAGGAAGTCCTAAGTGTTGGCTTACTTCTTTGGATAATTCAGGCTAGAACATTATTCAATTGTTCAATGACAATTCCTTAGTTTTTTTTTTTTTGTTTTTTTTTTGAGCTAGACAGCTTTCTGTGAAATGTGAGATTGTGATTATTCTTTCAGTTTAGTTCAGCTGTCCACAAACCACAGTTGCCTCAGTATGTCACGTGACTGCTGTCTAAATACTAGAATCTGATCTATTTGTGCATGTAATTTAGTTTTATATACAACGTAGGGAACTGCACGAGTACTTAAAATTTTCTAGTAAGGCAAAAAGCTGAAACGTGGATTGCCTGTATAGTCAGTCACAAACTGAACCAATCTTCAAAAATTATCACAGAAGTTAAGTTTGCCTCTAAGATGTGTAGTCCCTTCCAAACTTCCATAATCATCTGGTCCTCATGATGGAAAAATACATGGAAGAAGGAAGAGCAGTGCAGGTGTGAGGGACAGGTGGGAGTTACAGCTTAGCTGTCAATTCAGACAATGGCCTTCAAAGAGCGCTGAAGCAGCCATTCACATGACAGCTAAGATGTAGTTGTTGAGAACAACACAAAATTTCAGGACAGTGTACAAATTTAGATCTGTAACCTTTGCTTCCTATAGGTTTGTACCATGCTAGTATTCCTAATGAAAGAGGTGGTTCATTTTGAAAAATTCTTCTTGCATAAGAAAGCATTAAAATAAAATATAAATGTTAAGATAAAATGTGTAATAATTTGACCTTATACACATAGCAAAAACATTTTAGTAAAAAAATAAATAAATAAATGTCCTTCAATTCTATCTTGTTCTCATTAAATATTTTTCTACTTACATATCTTTAATCTCCTTCAGCCACATTTCCTTTGTAAATGAATCTCTAGAAGTTAAAGAAGTCTTGAAAGTCTATTTTTTTCCACACTTTTCTTCTACTGCTTGTAATTAAGAAAAGAAGTCCCAAAGGAAAAAAATATATTCTTCAGAAGTTGCAATTATATTGCAGCATAGAAAGAAAGAAAAGAAAGAAAGAAAATAGCTTATGTAGTATTACATGATGGGTTAATTTTTCTTTTTCTCTCCTTGTACTTCAGATGCTCTACTACAAACAATCCCTGCCAGTCTCTGAGTTTACTGTATTGCATGCATGTTTGTTACTAGATCATATATTTAATATCTTCTTAATTATTTCATCTGAGATTGGTATTATATTTCTTGCATTATTTCATTTCATACATTCTGAACTTCCATACATTTTAAGGACTATAAACATAAACCAATGAAATGAAATTCAATGAGTATACACCAACAGGAAGACAAAAATATTCACTGTTGAGGTAAAACAATAGAGTATATTTACCAGAATGAATATTTCACAGAAATTGCAAGCTGCTGGTCCATTACTATCTTTCCTAAAGTTTTAAAGAACCACACTTGTATTGTATAACTCCTGAAAATTGCCACTATAAGGCAAATTTCCAAATCATTACATTTAATTATTAAGGAATTTACTCTTCTTGCAAGTTTGTATGGTTGAAAATGCTAATGGAAAGCTTCTACTAAGATCTACTTAATGTGTCCTACACTAATACTTACACAGCACTTTAAATGTATCTGACATTTGTAGATTAATAAAACAGAGAAGTAGTTAACAACCTAAGGGGAAAGTCTTTCTGACTTTACGCTTTGCCCTGGTAATATTACCTCTGTATGTAGTCAAAAGGAAGACAGTTCTGACAATATCTTCATTGACATTGTGGAAAATTAACTTGTGCTGTTCAACTGCAAGTACAGACTCTTCTTTCTTTGTTGTTAACTGAACTCTGCAGGCTACAGTGGGACTGCACTGGTATGCTCAGTACACTTATTTTCTTCATCCAACTGAAAAAAAAAAAAAAAAAAGAAAGAAAAAGAAAGAAAGAAAGAGAGAAAGAAAAGAAAGGATTATTAGTACCTTCAATTCTTTGTCTTCATTCCAAAGCATATATATATCTAAAAGTGTATTATTCCTTATTCTATCGTCTCCCCAGCTTTCCCCTGCCTCTGCTCCCTTTAACAAAAAGAAACCAAAACAAAACAAAAATGGAACAAAACCACAGAATCTTGCTTTAATTCACTTAATTTTCAATTGTTCAAAACTTCTTCAGTTCTTTAAAGAACAGAACATGATTTTCATCCTCTCAATACATGGTCCAGGCATAGAAATATCTTTTTAATCTCAGCCAATAAATTATTCATGGTCCCCCAGGTGGTGTGCTCCGTATCATGAAATAAATAACTTCATTTGATAATGCCATTATCAAAGAAAGTAGTTTCCTTGATGTGAACAGAACATTAAAGATAGACTTATCAGTGTTCTTTTCACTCTGATCCTTGTCCACAGTAGTAAGCAGAGAACTGTATCTTCCACCCTCTTCTTGAGGAAGCACTTCTAGTATGGAACTTTAAAAAGGAGATAAAAAGGCAGGAGGAACGGAGGACCCATAGTGGTTCTTGTTATATCCACTCCAAATGCTATAGTCATTTTCACCAGGATTTAAAAAATAAAAACATAGAAAGGAAGTACTTGATAATGTTTTGTGAATATCTAAAGTTTTCATGACTTAATGCAAAACAGGGTCACTTTTGGGTGCAAATTTTATGGAAACAAAGCTGAAATTTCAACATGGGCACCATCCAAAATGTACCATTTGCAATATGAATGCGAGACCATCCAGCATTTAATCATTTCAGGAATGTACAGCACACACAGAGGTCTGGAAATTGTAACGGTCTTTGCTGGCTATGGAGAAGAGTCAAAATGAACTTCAGAACCTGGCGTTCAGCACATTAGTAACTAGTGAATTTTGGTCACAACAAACCCAGGCAACTCTAGAGGCATGGAGAAGAGTGGCTGGAAAGCTGTCTGATGGAAAGGGACCTTGGTGTACTGACGCACAGTCAGCTGAACATGAGCCAGCCTGTGTGCCCAGTTGACCAAGAAGGCCAATGGCATCCTGGCTTGTCTCAGGAATGGTGTGGTGAGCAGGACTAGGGACGTAATCCTCCCCCTGTACTCAGCATGGGTGAGGCCCCACCTTGAGTACTGGGTTCAGTTTTGGATAATTCTGTTCGGAAAGGACACTGAGGTGCTAGAGCAGAACAACAAGGCAGGTGAAGGGCTTGGAGAATATGTTTATGAGGACCGACTGAAGGGACTGGGGCTGTTTGGTCTGGGAAGAGGAGGCTGAGGGGGGGACTTTGTATTCAAATACCTGATAGGTGATTGCAGTGAGAGTGGGGTTGGTCCCTTCTCACTAGCGACAGGTGTCAGGGAAAGGGTAAATGGTCTCAAGTTGTGCCAGGAGATGTTTATGTTAGATATAAGGAGAAACTTCTTTGCAAAAAGGATTGTTAAGAACTGGAATAGGGTCCCTAGGGAGATGTTTGAATCTCCATCCCTGGATGTGTTTAAAATCCATTTGGATGTGGTGCTCAGGGACATGATTTAGCAGTGTGTTGTTAGGGTAGTACAGTTAGGTTGAAGTTGGATTTGATGATTTTGAAGGTCCTTTCCAACCTGAGTAATTCTATGATTCTATGATTCTAGTCAGTTAATTTGCATTTCTGTTACAATATTAACATTAGGATGAAAGTTTGATTTCTTTTCATTTTCTTTCATAATACATCAGAACTATTTGCCTTTCAAGTAGGAAATATTTTTTGTTTGAAGTACAAAAGAGAGAGTGCAGGAAAGAACATCCCTGGCATTTTACCAATCAAAATGAGCAAAACTTGGTTAGAAAAATATGAAAGTATTTCTGAAGAAGGAGGTATATTAATTACACACTTAACTTCATTTAGCATTTCTCTTGAGTAATAAATAAATGTACACTTCAGTTAGACAGGTACTTAGACAACCCTGTCTAGAAAAAAAGAAGACCTATTTCCAAATGTGAATATATTTACAGATGAAAGATGGAAAACTCAGTAGACAGAGTAACAATCTAACTGCTAAATGCCAAAGAAGCTCAAGGGTTCTTTGGAATGTTAAAAAAAAAAAAAAAAGTGTAAAGTGTATTTGCCTGACTTCTTATGTACATTTGCTGTGTTTGTACTTCTTGATACTTCCACAATAATCATAATCATTATATTAATAATAATAAACAATGTGACTATGTATTGTTGATGTTCTGAGTTCTGTAATTTCATGATCCAACACGATTTAATCCCTGAATCCTTCTCAAAAAAGACCAAAAGCATTAGCAGAGTTCTGAATATTTAGAAGTATGTTCAAACATTTTGAGACTTGTCCGTACAGTGTCTGCAGGATTTACTGATTTCTTACATTCAAGTAATTTATTTGCACTAGCAGTACCAAACCCTGAAACTGTAGAATACAAAGACTGCTGTTTAAACAGTGTCTTAAAAAGCCCTTTTTCATTCAAGTGCAGACCTGAACCACTAAACTAGAATGTTGCTTCACTTGTGTTCAATTTTGGTACATTTATCTTTAGCTTTGTGTTGTACATTGTCAATGTTTCAGTGAGAAAGGTTAGAAATTTGCCATTGCCTAGCAAAACTTGTTGGCTTAGATAGAGGATGTTGTAGAGCTAGTCATAACAAAGAGGGAAATGAACCCATTTCTATTCTCTGTCAGTGAATGAGTTGATTACATAAAAGATGGAGAGCTGCTTAGGCTTGAATCTTTATATGGATCTAATCAATGTCATTAAACTACTCTCTCTTTAAACTTTTAATGGTGACAAACAGCAGCAATCCAAGTAACTCTGTGATTGCTTTTATCATCCTTAGCTATTAACTCACTTTCTGCAGATGAAAACTCAAAAAAGACAGGTGTCTTTACAAAAGTGATGTCTGCACATCAGTGAAGGCACTGGTTTCTGACAAAAGGAAAGGAAGGAAGGAAGGAATTCGGAAGGAACTCGGAAGGAAGGAATTCGGAAGGAATTCGGAAGGAATTCGGAAGGAAGGAAGGAATTCGGAAGGAAGGAATTCGGAAGGAAGGAAGGAATTCGGAAGGAAGGAATTCGGAAGGAAGGAATTCGGAAGGAATTCGGAAGGAAGGAATTCGAATTCGGAAGGAAGGAAGGAATTCGGAAGGAAGGAATTCGGAAGGAAGGAATTCGGAAGGAAGGAAGGAAGGAAGGAAGGAAGGAAGGAAGGAAGGAAGGAAGGAAGGAAGGAAGGAAGGAAGGAAGGAAGGAAGGAAGGAAGGAAGGAAGGAAGGAAGGAAGGAAGGAAGGAAGGAAGGAAGGAAGGAAGGAAGGAAGGAAGGAAGGAAGGAAGGAAGGAAGGAAGGAAGGAAGGAAGGAAGGAAGGAAGGAAGGAAGGAAGGAAGGAAGGAAGGAAGGAAGGAAGGAAGGAAGGAAGGAAGGAAGGAAGGAAGGAAGGAAGGAAGGAAGGAAGAAAGGAAGAAAGGAAGAAAGGAAGAAAGGAAGAAAGGAAGAAAGGAAGAAAGGAAGAAAGGAAGAAAGAAAGAAAGAAAGAAAGAAAGAAAGAAAGAAAGAAAGAAAGAAAGAAAGAAAGAAAGAAAGAAAGAAAGAAAGAAAGAAAGAAAGAAAGAAAGAAAGAAAGAAAGAAAGAAAGGAAGGAAGGAAGGAAAGAAGGAAAGGAAGAAAGAAAGAAAGGAAGAAAGGAAGAAAGGAAGAAAGGAAGAAAGGAAGAAAGGAAGAAAGGAAGAAAGGAAGAAAGGAAGAAAGGAAGAAAGGAAGAAAGGAAGAAAGGAAGAAAGGAAGAAAGAAAGAAAGAAAGAAAGAAAGAAAGAAAGAAAGAAAGAAAGAAAGAAAGAAAGAAAGAAAGAAAGAAAGAAAGAAAGAAAGAAAGAAAGAAAGAAAGAAAGAAAGAAAGAAAGAAAGAAAGAAAGAAAGAAAGGAAGGAAGGAAGGAAAGAAGGAAAGGAAGAAAGAAAGAAAGGAAGAAAGGAAGAAAGGAAGAAAGGAAGAAAGGAAGAAAGGAAGAAAGGAAGAAAGGAAGAAAGGAAGAAAGGAAGAAAGAAAGGAAGAAAGAAAGAAAGGAAGAAAGGAAGAAAGGAAGAAAGGAAGAAAGGAAGAAAGGAAGAAAGAAAGAAAGAAAGAAAGAAAGAAAGAAAGAAAGAAAGAAAGAAAGAAAGAAAGAAAGAAAGAAAGAAAGAAAGAAAGAAAGAAAGAAAGAAAGAAAGAAAGAAAGAAAGAAAGAAAGAAAGAAAGAAAGAAAGAAAGAAAGAAAGAAAGAAAGAAAGAAAGAAAGAAAGAAAGAAAGAAAGAAAGAAAGAAAGAAAGGGAAAACATCAGGTTGTAATGCAGCAAGTGCTTTGGCAAAATATGAAGACCACATGGGGTGTGTCAAAATGTACTCAGCAGAAGAATTCTGTCTGCAAGCTGCCTGTGTACAGGCAATTATATTACAGGCATTGGCACCAAGGGACAAAATCAACCTCAGAGGAGTGAATCAAATAGAGCTCAAGACACATGTTGTGAAATCGCCCCAAGAAATGGGCAAGAGGCCAATAAAGCATAAGGCAGCATGGTCAGAAATGAGATGTGTCCTGGCCAAACATATGGCACACATAAAAATCAAATGATATTTCTACTTGTCTCAAAGTCTTACAAGAAGGATAAAGGTATGTCTTAACTGTCTCTTTCTCTGGATTCTGAAGTATTTATTATATGCTTATCACAGAAAAGAAATTATTCATTTCTAGATTGTAGTCATCTGAGAAAAGAGAGCTCCGGAAAATTGGCCAGTAGTTGTAGTAAGAATCTATTTCAAATATCCCTCAGATGATGTGTATTTATGGAAAATACTTGGAGAAACAGAATGGATGCTGGACATACATTTATTTATAGCAGTTATTTAAATCTAAAGGACTCACTGTTGTACAACTGCAAAAGAGAGTTAATACAGGCTAGTTCACCAACAGATTCTGTAGTTTCAACAGAACATTTTAAAACACTGATAGAATTTTCCTGATTGCAACAATACAAGTATTCCTTCAGGGACAACACTAATGAGAGAATGTCATAAAAATTCAAAACCCTATTTTCACATCACAGAATCACAAAATCACAGAATCACAGATCTGTTTTTTTTTTTTTTTTCATTTTTTAATAGATAAACTACAAATTAGTTTTCGCAGAATCATAGAATCCTTAGAATTGGAAAGGATCTTTAAAGGTCATCTAGTTCAACTCCCCTGTGATGAACAGGGACACCACAGCTAGATCTGGTTGTTTAGGGCCTGGTTCAGTCTTGTCTTGAAAGTCACCAGGGATGATTCACCACCTCCCTGAGCAACCTGTTCCTGTGCCCCATCACCCTCACTGTAAAAGACATTTTCCTTATATCCAACCTAAATCTATCCTCTTTAAGCCTGAAATCATTTCCCCTTGTTCTGTCACCACAGACCCTGCTAAAGAGTCTGTCCCCTTCTTTAATGTAGCTCCCCTTTAGTCTTGAAAGGCCACTATCAGTTCTCCCCAGAGCCTTCTCTTCTCCAAACTGAACAGCCTCAGCTGTTTTCAGCCTGTCCTTATAGGAGAAGTGCTCCATTCCTTGGGTCATTTTTTATGGCACTCTTCTGAACACATTCTGACAGGTCCATGTCTCTTCTGTACTGAGAACTCCACATCTGGACACAGTACTCAAAGTGAGGTCTCACTACTACAGTGTAGAGGGGCAGGATCACATCCCCAGCCCTTCTGGTCACGCTTCTTGTGATGCAGCCCAGGATACAGTTCTCATTCTGGGCTATGAAGTCACATTTCTGGCTCATGTCCAGCTTCCCATACACCAGGACCCCCAGGTCCTTTTAGGCAGGGCTGTGCTTTATCTTACCACCCTCCAGCTTGTATTGGTACTGTGGTTTATCTGGACACAGGTTCAGGACCTTGAACTTGGATTCGTTGATACTCATGAAGATCATCTGGACATACTGCTGAACCCTGTCTAGGTCCTTCTGCATGGCATCCCATCCCTCTGGTGTGTTGACTGCACTCTACAGATTGCTGTCAGCAAACTTGCTGAGGGTGCACTCAACCCCAGTGTCAGTGTCACTGATGAAGACACTGAAGAGTATCACTCCCATTACTGATCCCTGGGAGACACCACTCATCGCTGATCTCCATCCAGACACTGAATCATTGACCATCGCTCTCTAGACTCGATCCTGCAACCAGTTCTTCATTCACTGAATAATCCATCCATCAAATCTATATCTTTCCAATTTGGAGAGTAGGATCTTGTGAAGAACTGTGTCAAAAGCCAGATAGATTACACTGGTGGCTCTTCCCTTGTTCCCTGGTGCACTGACACCATCATAGTAGGCCACTAGTTTAGACTAGTAGGATTTGCCCTTGGTGAAATCATGCTGGTTCTCCCATGTCGTCTCCCTGTTTTCCATGCACAGCTTCCAGGAGGATGTGCTCCATGATCTTTCTAAGCACAGCAGTGAGACTGACAGGGTTGGTAGTTCCCAGGGTCATCCTTATAACTGCTCTTAATAAATATATATTAATCTCAAGTAAACATTTTAATGTATGTACTAGAGTTGATTTTTTTTTCAATTCTACAGTGATTAATGGATGAAATAGTTAAGTTCATCAGGAATAACGGTGTTCCTACATTCTACTATTCGACAAGGGAAGTAAGTTTTGAGAATGAGTAGCGAATAACAAATTTGAGGATTCTATGCTGTTTTTTTGGTTTTTTTTTTCTGCAATGATACAGAAAACAAACATTACATTTCTTATCAAAACTGCAATAAAAACAAACTTTCCCAAATGGTTCAGCATTCAATCCAACGGTTTCAAAAGCAGCTTTGATACTTCATGCCACAGACTGTCTACTGAGCGCTAAGGAGCAGCATTACTAATTTTTAACTTGCCCAAGATTCAGAACTGTTTGCTCTGATTGAATTCTCCTTATGTGAAAAATCAGAATTAAGTACAATATTTGAGTGGGAGAGGTAGGAAAAGATGCAGAGGGATTGCTTTTAAAATAGTAGTCTGGCAGCAAAATGAGAGGAGGAAGAGGATGCAAAGGAACCTGCTCTTTGTCATGGAAAAAATGATTAATACCTCAAGAATTTCAAGGCAACCAATGCTAGGAGCCATAAGTGAGCAACACTGCAAAGGCCAGCTTTGTATGTATTTCAAGCACAAGCAGGAATATTTACAGCTAGAGATACTATGCACGTTCCAGAAGAAGAACCATTACTTGCAACAGACATTATGTTCTGCATGCAAGACACAGCACTCCTTTGTACAAGGTCAGTTCCTCTTTCTAATTCTTATTATTGTCATAACAGCAGTCCAGCTCACTGATACAGTGAAAAAGTAATGTCAGATGATTGGCAAATGTCCCACCAGCAGGAAGTTAGCTGATAAGCTTCTTAAGCACTGAGCTCTGTTAAGCAGGAAGCACTGGAGCCAGTTCAAAGACGTTACCCTTAAAATTGCTTTGCTCAGACCTCAACCTCAGCAGCCTAATTAGAAGTTGTTGAAAGGAACAGTCTCTAGTGTGCATTTTCATAAGGAAAAGACTGCAAATACATTGCTTGTGCAGTGGCAAACAGACAGAGATAAATGTTCAAAAACAATCATAAAAAATCTCTGATGGTTCACAAATATGTACAACAGTGGAAAAAGCACACTAATATAAGTGGTCAACAAAAGAATTTGAAACAGCCTGGGACAGGTCCCACTGGAAAAGCAGCAGGCAAATTGGGAAGCTATGCAAATGACTGTGAGCATTCCCTATTTGTCGAACACGATCAGGCCCAGAGAAAGGAATGCTGCATATAACGAGGATTATCATATTTCTCCACATGATATGCTGGATAGAAAGAACACTTAGAGACCTTTTCTTTATAGTGATCTAATCATTTAGACAGGCTCTCTTATTCTTTGCGGAAAAGACAAAGCATATTAAATTAAGAGCATAAGATTGATCCAACGATAGGATGGCGGTGTGAATAGAGAAGGGCTTAGAGATGTAAATGTATGATCTGCTAAGGTTATTAAAATAACATTCTCCTGAGTCTTCTCTCTCTGTGCCCTGAAGTGATAGGACTGCATCTTCATAAAATTAGGAGAACTCTAAAATCAGGAAGGAACTCAAATTATTCTAAAAGATTATAGATATATATATGTAAATATATGTATATTAGTGATTTTCTATTATAATTCAAAAAGGATATTTTCACTTAGAAATCCCCTTGCTTCTTGCATTCTACTGTCACACACCCCATCCCTCATTTCTAGATTTAAGAAAACAGTCCCTTGAGGATACAAAGCAGTCTATCTGGGGCTGTTTTCAGAGCTGACTTATACCCATAGCAGATACCGCTTGCTTGCTAATGCTGCCACTCATGAACAATCACCCACACACCTAGTTAAACACCCAAAGTGCACATCATCGAGAACCATGTTTCCCTGTGCAGGAAGACAGGTTCTAGCACCCATAGATGATATTAGACAGCCTGAATTGAGCATTTTTCTCTCAAAGTTAATTATCAGTCTTGCCACCGAAGTCCAGCATAGATGCTACTGTCCCTAACTGTCCCTAATAGTCATTTCAGGTGCTTCTAGGTTCATAGAAAAAATGCACAGCTAACACTCCCCAGCATCTTTCATCTCCTGTTTTCACACAAGCAGGGGGTCTTTGCAGCGGGAAGCTGCAGCTGCTAACAGGTTCAGAATCCAACAGATCTGTTAACTTTGTGGCACTGACATACACCACGCTTTTCAGAGGATCAGCTTTCAAACCTCCAGGATCCTCCCTTCAAGCTAAGGAGTAGGGACTTACCATACTTAGTGCTTAATGAGAACATAGGAGGATGACAGGAGGATGGCACATAATGGATTACTAGACATCTTTACCCAGTGGAGTTGGCAGCTTTTGAGTATTAGTCCTCCCATACACATTTCACTTTTTACTCCCCTGCTGGTGGCATAGACACATTCTACAGCCCTTCGAGGTTACTTAATTTCAACACATAGGCACAGCGGGGGTAACTAAAGACTGGAAGGAATTATCTGAATTCCCATCCTGTGTGGGTAGATAATGAAAAGTTTTAGAAATACACAAATATATATGCATATATATCTGTATAACACATGTCACAAAGAATATGGATTTCAAATGGAATTTCATGAGACAGTCCAATGCTATAATTTGAGGTTTATATGTCACAGAAACAATAGAATGTTAAAGCTCTGAGGTATTATGGACTGTCATGTCAAATCATACTTAGAGAGCTTTAATATGTGGATTACAGATACATTAAACCTTACTCTCCCCTGCCTATTATGTCAATGGGACTTTGCATATGTAAATAATACTACAGTGTATAATCTTAGTACCATACCATGCACGCACAATAGGTTTGTGAATACCAGAAATCAGTATGAGAAGTCTAGATTTTGTGTCAAAAGATTTGTTATTTTTCATGCATAGTCAAAAGGATATACAGTATTGTTTTATAAGCCCTTATTGTTTTATAAACAAGAGTTTCAAAATGATAAAGACCTGTGTGTATTTCAGTAAAATACCTCGGTATTTACATTCCATTCTTTTTAACTTCTCAGATCTCTTCCTTAGTGCACTGGAGCTGAACTGAAGATTTGAAAACAGCTATACTATCTCAACTACTTCTTTTTCTCCCTGCCCTCTAAATGGGTCTTTGCTGTTCCCAATTATTGAACTGTCCTTTCATCTTCTCAAGGGAGATTCAATCTTTCCACATCTCTACCTACCAACACTCCCTCTCTCAATCATTCACTGAATTTCATCATCTTACTTTCACCATAAATTCCAGCTCCCCACAGATTCACAGAGCATGCATTTGTGTCTAACATAACTCCCCTATGTCCACTGATAATTTTCTTTTCTCCCGCTGGGTTAAGAATGGATCATAGAGTTGAAGAGCTCAGAAAACAATAAACCACACAAAACAAAACAAAATAGTCTTAGGCAATAGAAACATATCAAGTGAAGCAGTTGGTGCTGGGAATTTGATATAATACCATACACATTTTATTGGAGATTAACTTCAAACCAGCTCCAGACTAGACCCTTCAACTTACTGCTATATAGCATTTGGAAAAATTTTGGTTAATTTCATACAGAAGTAACTCAGTTTATACAATCTTAAATATTCCATGTTGCAAATCAATGTTGGTACATCTGGAAAAATTGCAGTAAGGTCTGAGTTAAAAGCTAATGTAGATTCATAAATATTAAAAAAAAAATTATGATGAGAATCACCATAAATAACACTGATCACCAACTGAAGCATTCAGAGACTGAGAGAGTAATTCTAACAGATCCATCTCTTTTTTCAGCTGGGACCTCTATTTGGTCTCCAGAGGTCAAATCAGTAGACACCCCTCTCAAGCATGCTAAAATTTGATATTGTTTGAGGCAAATAACTTAAAATGATTCAAGAAAGGATTGGATGTTTTTAACAAATGTGTAAACACCTGGAGCTTGTGGATGAAATAAAATAATATGAGCTTCAGTGCTGAAATAATCCCTAATTTTTAAGAAATCTGGCACTTCGGGGGGAGTAGATATGTAGTAGTTATAAGTCTTAGTTTATGCAAGAGTTAGTTCCTACAGGATTCCTGTCTTGATGTGAGTCACAAATACGTACTTTTTACCTACTGTAAAGTTTGACAGCTCACACAAACTTTCCTATCCAGAAGCTTATTTGGCTGACTTCTGAATAAAAAAAAAAAAAGAAAGAAAATTTATGTAAAGTGGTTGATGGTATACTTTAGAACTCAAGTATTACAACAGTATGAACTCAAATAAAGAATATTCAAATACCAAAAACAGTATACCAATAACAGAGAATAGACAAATATGATTACTTCATGTAGAATTTTTTAAGAGACATCAGTATAAAAAGAGGCAACAAGGAGCTGGGGAATCAAGTTATTCTTTTGTGGTAAATCTTAGCTTTATTCTCACCACAAATTATGGATCATCATGAATGAATATATCCAAGTTAAGAATTGTTGCAAATGAATTGATTATTTTATATTAATTACAGGATAATAAAATCATAGGAAGTTTTGGGTAGGAAGGGACCCTAAAGATCACTTAATTCCCACTCATGCTCTCCACTAGATCAAGAACTAGATCAGTTGACTCAAGGTCCCATCTATCCTGACCTTAAACACCTCCAGGGTCAGGGCAAACACGACCTCTCTTGGCAGCCTATTCCAGCACCTCACCATCATCTCTGTGAAAAATTTCCACCTGACATCTAATCTGAATCTCCCTTTCTTTAGTTCATTTTGTTTTGGCTCATAACATTATGCCTTACAACAGGCATTCCTGGTTCAATATAGTAGAACCTGTGGTATCCTGTTGCTCTCTTTAATTAATTTGAATGTTTTTTTTTTTTCCTAATTATTAACTTAGATGCTTTAATATTTTACCTTTTTAATGGATGGTTTAGCACATCTTTAATGCCTGATTCAACTCTTTCTGACTCATGTGGAAATACAATCACAAGCAAAGCTGAAAGCTTATGCCATGATGCTTAACAGCCTGTTTTATTTTCCTGTATTGGATTAGCTGTTCATTTATGATAGGCACTTTGATCGGTATTTTTTCTGCATTCTCTTACTGAGTGAATAAATCCAATATAGCAGTGTGGGGGTTTCTCTTTTCTTCTGTATATATGTAGAAATAAGTATCATAATTAATCAGTTTTTAAGATAGTTATCCTGTCACTTTCTTTCCCCTTCTGTGGGGATAAAGACTGTGATCATTTAAATACAAAATTCTCTGCTCATGACTTGCCTTCTTCAATGTGATTTGCAGCCAATGAGCAGTATGTGCACTAAAGCTGAAGTTTTTTAAGTTTGTCTTTGGTTTTGACTGTTTTCATAAACAATGTAATTTATCCCACCAAACCTCCATAACCCTTTAAATTACAGTACAGCAATGAAACATTCAGGCTTCAGGAGAAAATTGCTCCTGGGGAAAAAGTCAAACCTTCTGCCCTGTTATATGATATCAGAGTTTAATGAGTATGTAAAATATCAAATTAAAAAATGCTAGCAGTTTATTATAGCTGAGCAATCTCTGAATGAGAAACAGGTTTCCCTTTCATTGAGCATTAAGGACATGACCTGAGGCTGGTAAGCGTACTGCTGCCTTAGATTCAACATTTGATTTAGAGACCAGAGTGAAAATCAACTTAGGGTTTTTCTTGGTTGTATAATCAATAACTTTCCAAGCTGTTTACAAGAGGTATTGTAATGAATTGAGAAATTAACTAGGTTTAAGTTATGTATTTGCTTTGATCATACTCAAGTTTTCTCTAAACACACTGTGATACAAATTATCCTTTGAAGACAGCTATACCCTAAACAATTCCTTATGGTTCTGCTTATTTCAACAATTCTGCGCGATCTTGGTGTCCGTTTTTCTTTGACACCTATTACTCAGTGCCTGCAATTTAAGTTGTCAATGGAAAAATTACTGCTTAAATGCAAAGAGATGAGATAAAGTCATTTCGTTTCTATGGTTCTAGTATTTTCCATGTTTGAGGATTACCAACTATTCTCCAACTGAGATCCCATTAGTGATCACATTAGTTCAATGTTTTGCAAACACATAGTCCCCAGCAGCAGGGCAAACCACCATGTGAATACCAAAGGCCCTTGCTGGCCCTGGAACCACAGTTAACAGAAGCCACCGTCAGAAATCAGGGCAGCTGCCACGTAGCCGAGGGTCTAGGTTCATTGTGCACCAGCTAAAATGAGTGGAACATGTGGTTTGTGCTCAAGTCCTACATGACAGGAAGTGCAGACGTGGTTAGGTAGCCTAGTCAAATACAAACCTCAAAAGCACTAACAAGTCCCCCAGTCTAGGTGGAATTTCTGTTGTCAAGCCCTACACTGCTGTTTTGTAAAGGCTGTATCCTTCAGCTGCCCTGAAAAATCTCTTTTCCTGTTCAAAACCTTGTCCACCCCTTCTTCAGTAACATTCAGTCCTTAAGTCCACTGGATTCAAGGGTCCCCAGAGTGTTGTGTTACTGTGTGAGCTGGTGCCCCTCTAGGCAACAGGACCAGAGGGTCCTTCCTATAGGGCCATCAGTGTAGGGCCTGGCAGTCAGGATCCATTCTACAACCTCAGTAAGGAGCAGGGCACCAGAAGCAGCCACATCCCTGGGCACTAGACCTCTTCATCATGCATAGGTAGGGTCAGAATCAGGACTAGTGGTAGAAACCAGGCTTAGATGCAGCCCTGGGATCGTCAGAAAATAATTATAAGGATGAGGCCAATACATATAGTGTGAGTGCCATAAGGAAACAGGGCTGTATCTGGACACAGGCCAGTTGAGCCATAGCTGGCTCCCAGGACTTGGGGTGGCCAAGCTACAGATGTTCCCCACCACTACTCCTAGGGAGCTTCTCTTCAAGGTTGGCAGTGGGAGGTTCATACTCTCAGCTGACTCTGAGCCTCCTCAGCTAAAACTTGCAGTAGAGTGCCAGTGCCCAAGACCCTTACACAGCACCTTCTGAGTAACACATCCATCTTACACTTAGAGGTTTTCCCTACCACTTACAAATTTTAGGGAAAGATCACCATTCACATACCAAAGTTAACTTTTTATGACAACCAATTTTTGAGTTAGCAGAGTATAACAAGGTATAAATAGGCCTATAATAAAATCAAAAATGCAAGCAAGCATGCAGGCATAACCCTACCACATAGATAATTAAAAATTATCAGGAAAATTCAATTGGAGTTTACAAGAACTAGGACATAGCATACCTAACATATTTTTCTCTCTATTAATTCATTCTTAGTGCTAGAAACTGATGCACTTTTTAATGTCTAATGGAAATGTACTACAGAATGAACTAGAAAAGAACTAATATGAAATGCATCATCTGGAAAGGTAAATTTCTGAGAAAGACATTAGCAAACAGGAAAGAGGGATTCAGAACAAAATGGTCATCTTAGACTTAATTACATTTATTGAACCAATAGCAACATTTTCCTCATTTCTCAGATTTCATTCCTGACTAGTGCAATCACAATGAGCCCACAGCACTATTTCTTTGACCACACTTGGTTGCATTCCATGTAAATAATTCCCATTATTTTGCATCATTGTTCTTAATGCACTTTATTAGAGAAGCAAAAATGCTAATAAAAAGTAATGGAGTAGGAGGGAGACCACTGATTTCCTTCCCATTATTTATGATCTATTCAGCCCTGCTATTTTTCTGCAAATCTTGTTCATTTGGGCTTCAATTTAAAAAAAAAGCCTTCCTTTTCTGTTTTAATCTTATTTTTTCTCCTTCTAAATGCAACTGTAATTGTTATATTTTCTAATAGAGCAGTATCCAAAAGGACAGGTCGAAGCATACGTTACAGAGGATAGAGTTTGTAGAAACTCATGAGAAAATGGCATTTGAAAAAAAATGGAATAATTAATAATAATAATAATAGTATTATTCACTTGATCCTGATGAAACAGTAAGTTTTCTCACTGGTAAAATAAATGAAATTTAGAACTTAAGGCATCTTGATTGCTGTTCACTCTTTACTTTTCAAACAGACTTGGCCAAAATGAAAGCCTTAAAGAAAGGACTACAGATTTCCTTCAACTTTATTTGCAGCGTGTAGTAGAAATTTACTGTTTTAGGTATGTTTTTTTAAAGTCAGAATTGAATCCATTTTGGCAGAACACTAGAGTTGTTCTTCCTTCCCCTCCAAGCCTAAAACTCGTTCCCAAACTAACTCCTTTTTCATAGTCTGTTTGAACCTGAACTTTCATTATGCTCTTTGTGAGATACTGCATTCCACCTTAGCTGCAGACTTGGAATAGGAGTAAGACTTTTGCCTGTTCCTAGATCACACACTACATCCTCAGACAGTACTGGACCCTTTGATGCTTTCATATAAATCTACCATTAGTACACTGCACATAAGAAGTATTGCTCTGGGCTTTCCTTTTCTTCTTTCCCATCTGTGTCAACCACAGCCCAAACCACTTGTGTTTCTCAGAAACTATGGAGTTATATGTGTGGGTCCCTTTCAGCACAGCATTTTTCTTACTCTTGTACTTTTCAGTACTTTTACCAGAATCAGTGTATGTCATTCACATTGCCCTGTTATTTTCATTCATATTTACCAAGAAATCATTAATCACTAGAGAAATCCTCCATAGAACATCCTGATTCATAGCATCTGTGATTTCTGGTTGAGTAGAAAATTTCTGTTGCAGGCAAATTTCTCATTTGAGCACAGAATCTTAGAAATTACAGGGCTGAAGATATCATTGAGTCATACCTGCACACAAGTGGGATAAAAACCACTTAGATAAATTTTAAAAGAACATTTTTGTAGCCTGTTGCAGAGAAAGAAAATAGTCAGTGCAGGCATCTTATTGTATTGCTTCCCTAACCCTTGGCTTCCAAAACTCTCAATATCTAAATTCGGTTGTATATTCTCTGACTTAAACTTAATGGTCATAGAGAACGATCAGGCTCTGACCTCATTATAACTGCGTATTACCTAATGGAAGAAAGCTTTGCTACCTCCTAACACTCATTCTCCCGTCTATTAGACTGAAGAAATGCAGTTATCACAATCTTTTTTCTTTTTCTTTGTAGTTCCATCGTCTGGTTTTTTTTTTAATCTAAAATCTATACTATTCTTACTACTTTCCAACTTACCTGCTCTTAACCATAGTTTTCCAGCCAAGGTTCCACTAAAGCTGGGAAGAGATAGAAAAAATGCCTCCTGTGTATTACAACCAGCAGTCATGTTAATTCATTCCAAATTTTCCTGTTTTGCAACAGGATCACACCTGTGCCTTATGTTCATTTTGAGATAAGCCTTATACCTATTTCAGTCCAGCTCTAACCTATTTAAAATGTGTGTGTCTTATTTCTCCTTTCTAAGTGCAATGCTCTGCACTCATCTAAAATCAATCACATGAAATTCAAAGAAAGCCTTTTCTCTAATCCTTATTTTGACCTCCAAAACGCGCTTGTCACCCTTACCAAGGTGAATCCTTCTATAAAGTTTGTATATATTGCATGAATTATACAAAGACTTACGCACTGACTTTAAGGAATCTAATTTAAGCAGGTTTATATGACTTTATACTGAGTCTTCTTCAATGAGATTTTTTAAAATATTCTGCTGCTAGAGCAATTGTATATTCACATAAGTTTCCTTCTCAATTGCCATTTCTACAGCCTCCTGTTTTGCAAAGCCAATCACTGCTTTCTTCAACAAATTATTTTCTGAGTTCATCAGACTGTATTTGGTGAATAGACATCTGTAAATTATCTGTTCGTTTCCTATTCCCAGAGATATTGAAAGGGCTATACAAGCCTGCCCAACTATTCTTGCCCCTTCACCTGGTTTCAAGTCTTACTCAAACATCTGTTTCTCTCTAGACTCCCCTTGATTTCACTGCTACTGTATTTACTCGTAACTCCTGCAGTCCTCTCCCTAAAGGCATTGCACAGATCAGTTAGTTAAACCATCTTGCTCACTTTTCAGTATATATCTTGGTTGTTTCACCAACATCTTGGCAGCTACTTATGAGGAATCAACCTTTGCATACATTATCACTTAGCACCTGGCATTCAGACCCTCAGTGTGTCAAAGCCTGGAATTTATTCACTTCAATGCTAATTTCTTTCTTCTTTTGCACTACTCATTTCTAAATGAATTTGAGATGCATTTTCTAGATACATTTTTCTTTCTCTTACTTCCATCTTTGCATTTGGCATAGGCATATCTACCAGAAAAACTGACAGTAAACAGAGAGACCAATTATGTACTTCCATAAGTATTGCAGCTTTTCACTTTGCCCAGGATATGAATATGAAGTACTAGAAGAAATTGAATAAGTCAATAATACAAGTATATACCAAAAAATAAGGAACCAACAGCAGAGAATATCTCCAGTTTGCTGACTGGCTTCCAGAAGGGGAAGCAGAACTAGTTCTAAAAAGAGGTCTAAAAGGAGATTACACTGAATGAGTGAACTAATTAAAAAATTGGAAATATGATTAAGAGAAAGATTTAGAAATCTAACAATGCCTTGAGATCCTCTTAGTGGTGCTGTCACTGCCACAACCAGCCTGATACTCTGCTAATTTGTTAAATCAGCCCTTCTAAACGCAATATTTATCAGTGACTCTACTTGCAATTTGGCGCCAATTCAATACTCATCAGAATAGGTAAGGATATCAGAAAAGGCAATTACAGCAGGAAATTTTCTTTTTAAATGTGAGTGCATATTGGATGAGGAAGTCCAAGGTTGTCCACAGGAAATCAATGTATTGTTTAATTGTCAATAAAGTGAGGTAAATGCTACAGTTCTTTACAAGGACATGCATTCATAGCTTTTAACATCTTTATATTCACTGGTAATCACCACATAGCAGAGATAAAATTAAGAGTGTTCCAAATATCTTTATTTTAGTCCCTATTTACTTTGGTCTTCATTATCTATTTCAACATATGTTAGTGATGTATACTGACCATTTTAATAAAATAGACCAGCACCGGTGGAAAAAGGCATTGCTTGAGATATTTTTAAACTACACAGACATATTTTTGCATATCCATTGTTTAAGAAACAACATAAAAATAATAATAAAAAAATCTATTGCCCTTCTACCCAAATTGAAGATTCATGAGGAGTTTATTGAGTAGAATCTGGTCCATAACATTGAAAATCTCCAAATCTGCAAAAACCTTTCATTTAACTCCAAACTAGTAAAGACCACTCATTAACTGATTATGAGCGCATGCCTGAAGCCAAGTAAAATCAACGTTATTGAGTGTATGCCTAAAATTTTGCTAATTAAGAAAGGATTTTCTTACACTTTCTTTCTAGAAAGTGTCTAATGGACTTTCTTTAGTTTAAATCTAGATTGGGAGCTAAGAGGAAAAAAGAAAATAATTTCTTACTAAAATTTTGCGCTTTTATACTTACATATACATGAAGTAAACACGTATGATAATGTGTATTTTATGTATTTCGTGCTCTACTTCGCGCTTGTTCCACTACTGGAGTACAGTTATTGCTGTGGGTGAAGTATGCATTCGATGGTAGTACCAATACGTGCTACCAAAATAATTTGGTGCTATTGCAATCTTGAACACATCCAGCAAGCATATCAATATTTTTTTGTACAGAAGCAAATATATACGTAAATACGTCTAGAAGGAGAGGAGGAAAGAGAGTGCTTTAGAAATATAACTTTACAGTTTAATTTCCTTTCATTATTATTGCTATTCGTTGAAATTACATTACAAGATGAAAAGAAAGTCCCTCCAGTTCTTATACAATCAGAAGTAATCAAGACATGTTAAACACTGATTCTTTGTTCCTCTGTTCACCTCTGTGCTAACATGTTTTTGCATGACTGTTAAAAGGACAGCTGCAGTTGCCAGTAACTGGCACATTCTCCTTTTTTTCCCCTCTTTGCTGTATTGATACATCAGTCTCAGTGAATTGTTAGCTAGTGACCACTGATTTCTGCTAAATCACTGTCTCTCATTGTCTAAAATATTTAATTTCCTTGAAGTGTAGGAAGTGTGGATTAAACTTCTGAATGTTGGTCAGTACATTGGTAGTCCCAAAGAAAATTTTGTGTAGATTTAATTGAAAACATTCTTCTTCCCATATCCTGCAATAGCCTTTGACTTCAAAGTACTCAAGATGACAAGTTATATGGACACATGAGATAGTACGCTCTCTGGTTTTAGCAACCACTTGTAATGAACACTGTCATTTTGAGTGGGCTACATTTATTTAATTCCACTTGCCTGAGTCTCTAAGCAAAATAGGCACCAACCCAACACCAAACAGCCCAGTTACAGGGGATGGAGAGCAAAGCAGGGAAGAAGGGAAGATGGAGAAAAAATCTGAGTTGTATGCAACAGAAGTTGCGTGTTGCTCTCATTTACTTTTCTTATGTTGACAAAATGCACAGTTTATAGGTGAGAAAAATGTTTTAAGTGAACAGACAAGATAATTTTCTTCATATCAGACCATCAATTGTCAAAAGAGCAAGGGAATCTAATTCATCACTGAGATTTAATGCTGTAATACCTTGACTTAAGATCGTTGCACTGTTATGTTGAAAGATGCCTGTTTTTGGACACACATACAACAAATAGAATTAAAAGAGCTGTTCTCTCAAATTCTCCTTCTCTTTAGTTCATCATTTACATAGACATTTAAGCATCGCCTATGAATAATACACCCACAAATGTAAGTTTAAAGACTTATTAGGTTGAGTGCTCAATAGCTCAAAAATGTCAGGTTTGAGGTTACTTCTACAATCCCTCATACATATGTATGATGCTATAGTCTTTAATTACACAATTACATAACATCTTTTCCACAAGACCTTGCTGTTGCACTGAACCGTGAATGCATGATGCTCACTTTAGTGATCGATATGATGATCAATATTTTCTTTTACCCTCCTTATTTAGTTGTGACCCAAGACTTTACTTACTTCTTATAACTCTAACCTTGTTTCAAAATACAAATTATGATTAATTCTTCATGGGCTGCTCTAAGAAGCACGCTACTAGGATATCCCTGTGCTTCGTACATAGGAAAACAGTTATTTCTCAACAACTATCCAAATAGGGAATATAGTGATATTACTCCTATATATGGGCAAGAAAATGAGGAATGGAGGTCAAATCCACGCACTAGCTGGGGATAAATTTCAAAATACAAAATACTATACTGTCCTTCAAATCTTCCAATCTCAGTCATGGTGAAATGTGGCAGAAGTCTAGTCCTTTTGCAGGCAGGATGTAGATGCATTCCCCAAATCTACATGGGAACTGAAATCAGCTGTGGCAATAATAGTTAACCATTATTGATTTAATACTATTATTTTATTCCTCCTTGCACATATTTATCACTGCTTATTTTTATTAGAGATTTTGATTTCTTCATGTAGATGGACTTCTGACATTTCAAGTACCTTGCAAAGTGGGAAAAATGTTTCTCATTCACTTTATGCATCAGAAACATACCTCAAAATTGCTGCCATATGTCAAACTTCCTGGAATGCAAAGATTAGTAAATATACCTAAGAGGCAAGATTAGTTTAAATTTAGAGTTTCCTTCTTCTTTTTCATTTCCTTTTATTTTTTTTTTTTCAATCAGATAATCAGCCATCACTGCAGAAGTGATCTAAAATGACAGGCATATCATGATTACAAGACTAGATGCATACCAATACTTTTGATACATATTCTTTGAAAGCCTGCAGCTCTACTTAAAGTTTGTTGACTAATTTGTACGTTTCCAGAAGCACATTAGTAACTCGGTCTCTGCCTTGCCAAAGGGTCTCTTTCTCTTATGCCTCTGATATGAACTGGATCTTAAATCATAAGAAAATAGAATTCACTGTTCTTTAGGATCAAAACTGTTTTTATATAGTTGTACTTTTTTCCCAGGCCACTACTCAAAGGCTGTTCTATGTGTAGATTAACTGAAATTTGAAACAAAATAGTAGAAAATTTCCCAAATTTAATGAGTCTTTGATGGAAAAAAAAACAAAACAGAATAATATGAATTCCTCAGGTCACAGATTTTCTGAACAGTTTCAAGGGATATCCTTTGGAGAAAGGCTAAGGAGTCACTCTGCTAGAGCATCATTATTCAGGGAAGGTGCAATTCAAAGCAATATTAAAGACATCGATAAATATATGATTTTATGACAATCAGTGGTCATAAAAATTGCAGAAACACAAATTATTATTTCCCAGTAGAAAACCTCAAGGCACCTTTATTTCGGGTAAAAAACTTTGAATTTTCTATTGAAAACTATGATTTATGAACTTTGAAGATTACCTATTAATAATAACCATCACCTATTAAATTGTTTTCATTAAATTTGCTGTACTAAAATATTCTGTTATTAATCTGACACAGATTTTTTTTCTCAGTCACTAACGTTAAATTAACTCATTGACAGGATTTACACACATCCCCTTAATGTTAACTTCAGGTTGGTGAGACAGCTGACACTTACTCAAAAGCAAAGTTGATTAAAAACACAAAACAATAGCAAAAAGGAACCTAGCAAACTAATAAATAAATAAAAACACCCAACATTATATTTGGATGTTACTGTGTAGAGTAATCCCAGTAGTGTTTGGCTGATTGTAATTGCTGTCATGTTCTTTCCCAGGAGTTAATTCATTTTATATACAAAAAAAATTTTAAAAAGCCTACAAAACACAGATGAAAACAGCACTGTTTTTTCAGAAAGTGTCACTGGTGCCAGCACACTATAATACAGAGGTATGTGATGTCATTGGCAACAGCATCTACTGCACCCAGACCCATGATTAACCCTCCCCCTTCTTCAATTTACCTGAAAAAAGTATCATCACTGATAAACTCACTTCCCAGAAGAGTAGATCATAAGGTAACAGTCTGGATGTCTTTGTGGTTTATTTTGCATAATTTCTCCTCCTTTCCACCTTCTAACTCAGTTACTTTAAGCATCATGGCCTCAGCATGTTACCATGACAGAACAGCTTGATTGACTTCCCAATACTTGTGCCCCACCAGAGTGATTTTAATGCACGTATTTAAACAGCAGCCCAGAACAAAGAGACAGTGTACTAGATTTCACACTGCAGTGTGCAATTCGCCATTCCACAGATGAGGAAAAAATTACATTTTGAAGATCATCATGATCTTTCAATAACAGTGCTTGTAGACTTGTACAGCTTGGACTATGCATCAGACTTCTAGTACTGTCTCTGTGATGTTAATAGCATCAGTGTTTTGCAGATACCTGCATTTCTCCCAGCAACGCTTTTTCTCTTCTTAAAATCTGTTCAGCAGAAACTACCCTTCAAATGGTGATTGAGCTAAAAGAAATCATCCAAGGCTCAGTCCTCTCCTTGTGGTTTGGGGGTGAAACAATTGAAATTTCTTGTTCAATAAGGACTGAAGAAGATACTTTATTGTGTTAATGGTTAAACTCTTTTACTCATATATATTCCTAAAAGTACTGAGTGATAGAACTGTGTCTATTAGTGTGAGAGAAGCTTAGAAAGTAATCACATAGACTGAGAGATGGAAACCACAAGAAATCTGAATTACATTTTTTTAGGTCTAGATAGACAAGGCTTATAATTTTTATCTATGCATGTCTTTCCAGCTTCAATTTCCCATTCTTCTGCAGATTTTCCATCTGTGTTGAATAAATGGGTTAGCACAAGAAACTCAGAACTCATATAGCCATCTACAATATTGGTTGGGGGATGAGCTGCTGGAGAGAAGCTCTGAGGAGAGGGACCTGTGTGTCCTAGTGGATGACAGGTTGGCCATGAGCCAGCAGTGTTCACTGGTGGCAAAGATGTCCAATGGGATTCTGGGGTGCATTAAAACGAGCACAGCCAGCAGGTCAAGGGAGGATAGAGGAAGATTTGCTTTATTAAAATAATGTTTACTGCTATGGAAAGCATAGGTAATAATAAAAATATCTTGAAATCCAGGTGTATTCTGATGACACATCCCAGTGTCTTTTTCAAAAACTGTTTCATATCTGGAAATACTTCGACAATGTTATAAAAGCTGATTTTCTGGCACTGCGTTAGCTTGTTCCTGGAAGAGCTATCTTCTATGGTACAGTACTTCATGTATCTCAGAATAAAGGTTTTCAGAACACTGTTTCCATAGGGGCACTTTAATCATTCAAGCATTCAGATATTTCATACTACCAATATATTTTCAGAACATGTATGTAATTCAACAGTATACATTTTTGTCTTAAAAAAAATAATGATAATTAAAAATAATAATAATTTTTAAAAAATGAGTAAAAAGAACTGGTAGGGTTTTATTTTCTTTTTCCACATAGATAACTGCTTGTTCTCAATAGCAATTCTGTGATAATTCAGAAATTTACAGATAATTTCACCCTCTAATTTTCTGATCACAAATAGAGTACACCTCTGCTACAAACCCACATAGCACAATTCACATACCAAACATAAATAAATCAATAAAAAATCACTCCACTACATATGATTTTATCCTTGGGAGAAGATGAGGGGATGGATAGAACACATTTGAATTCATCATAACATTTCTTTTTGGAAAAGCTCAGGGGGACTGTGATGTAAAAAACTCAATCTGTTATTAAAGTAACTCTAGCTTTCTCCTGGTGATAGAGGAATATTTAATTGCAATCAGACATTAAGGAAGAGGCAGATCTAGAAAATTCATATTTGAATTAAATTTTAAAATTGGCCCAAACTATGGGGCTTAGCGATCACTCTGCATCTAGTAAAAACAAAGAGTTTTTATATATCTTTAAACCCACTCTTAAGTGCCTGCTATCAATACTCAGGTCAAAATAGACATATGAATCATTAGTAAAATAGGCATTATGTGACACAGTCTGTAGCATCGATAGCTAATGTATCTGCTCTAATATAGTTTTATAAGATAACATCTCTAATAGAGTACATTTTAATTCTGAAGTGAAGGACAAGTGTGATTTCTGGTTTTAAAAAGAATGGACATAAAATATTCTGCCACATGGAAGCTAACTCACCACCTTCAAAACTGACTTGCCTGTAAGTAGCTGCATCATGGTAAAAAAATAAAAAATTGTAAACAGTTATAAAGGAAACCATTTAAACAATAGCAGGCTTCTCTGTCTTGACCCAAGCCCAATATTCAGCAAATTACACATCCTTTTAGTTAGAAAGGAGGAACAGGAGATGGAGATGTGTATTACTCATGTGAATTTATTTATTTCTTATGAATGTTTGGAGAATATTTTTTTTGAAGCACAGGAGGAACTAATTAAGATTATAATTTGCCCTTGAAGCCAGACTTCTGTCAGATGTTAGTCTGAAACACCACCATCAGAGGATTTGAACATTCCTAAGATTATGCGTTCATATTAATTCCTGATTTTCTCTCTTGAATTTAAGTCAATTTCCGTCTTCTCTTCCCATGTAATATGTCATGACTCAAACAAGTATTCAGTAGAGCCTTTCAATAAAACAGCATTGTATCTTGAATGATTGCGTGCATGCTTTTGTTTTGGGCAGCGTAATGAACAGATTTTCTTTTGGAGGTCCTATTGCTTCTTGACATAAAGAGGAATTGTACTGTAATGGCCCTAGTTGCAATAAATTTTCTCAAGAACAGACTGTGTTCTGCATGACAAATTCTAAGAAACAAAGAGGATGTCCAGTTACTTTAAAGCCTTTACCATAAGGTGTGAGCAAAATGATGTTCTTTGCCCTTGGAAGTAAAAATTTGAACTAAAAAGCAATAAGCAAAAGCCAGAAATGCCACCTATCCACCTATCAACGGCAGTAGCATTGCTGAGTTGGGCAAACTGGAGTTGTTTTACAAACGTTTACTGTACTGAGTTGTCAGTAGTTGGCCAGTTCATTGCTCTATAATGCCCAGTGCCAACAGGCAGATGATTTGGTTTCATTCATTTGAAGCTCTGTTCCAATACACCATACAAGTTGCGTGGACTTTACCATCACTAATGAAATGGTCTCTTATTCATTTTGTCTCCTTGATGAGTTTAATTGTGTTATGTTTTCAGTTTTCTGAAATTTACTGCAAAAAGCACATTATCTTTCTTCCTGTGATGTGCTTCTCTTTCTGGGATTACATCTGCTAGTTTTCTATTAGATGTTTTCTATTTTAATTAGATGATTACAAGTCTTCTGGCTTTAAGTTATGTAGGCTGAGGTACTATTATGCTGTAATGCTTGTCTTTTTTTTTTGACTGACATATATCTAGAATCTGTTTGATTTGTCTGGGGACAGTGCATGCAAGTAAAATGTAGAAATATAATAAACTAATAGCTTCTGAATAGAAAAAACATACTCATAAGTTAATGAATTTAAAATCTTTTCCAGAGTTTTATTTGAAAATAATTATTCAAGAAGTAAACCTAATGTGGATTACATCAGTGGATACACCATAGTCTACTTTACAAACATGTATTTGATAATAATGTCAATGAACAGAAATTTCAAAATCCTTGAAATGATTGTATTTGTGTACTTTTTATCTTCATCCACATACTCAGAAGGCCTGGTTATGTCCAGTTATCATACCTCTAGGTATTCTGTATTTCTATTCTTTAGATAATATAATCCCATGATCATACTGTGACTTTTTTCATTAACTTTACTAGGTGAATATCTTTATAAACTCTGACATATTTTTTTCAGTGTAGCATGCACAAAAAAATGTAACAGAATTCATACAAAATTTCAAGTCATTTCTTGTTTATATTTTTTGTTTGTTTTTGTTGTTTAAATAACATCTTTTATACCGATGTGGAGAAAATGCCATGTTAAATCAGAATATACACCTGGATATTACTATCATGAGAAGAAGAGGCATTGCCTCACTAAATTTAAAAACCAACATAAGAACATTTCTACTTTTGGAAAAATGATTTTATTTCTAAGGCAGTTCAGTGTAAGAAAACAGAAGCTCAGGTATTTTAAATAAACGTGGAAAGAATACCTAAAAGAAAATAACAGGGGAAAAATCTCAATGGAATTAAAAATATGAAATGTATTTTACTGACATGACAAAAATTAGCTGTATCAGGGCCATCTAAATATATCACAAAAAGCTGCACATAAAAAGCTGTACATGGAAAATCATTAAAAATTCATGAGAACATCTTAATGTTTCTTCAACAAAACCTGTGAAGAATACTTTAATGTTTCTTTTTCTACAGAATCTCTGGACTATCAACTCATGGTTTTTGAAGATCTCACAATGTTCTTTGTTTTCTTCTCAGAGACTAACCTCCTTCTCCCAGATAATTACTTCTAAAAGAACCTTCATATTCTTTGTAATCTTCAGGTTTGCTAAGAAAAGAGAGTAGGTGCATAGGTTCTGCACTTAAAATCAAAATACTAAGAAATTATGTTCTTACTATTACAACTAATAATAATTAAAAAAAAATCATTTAAAAACCATGAATTTTTGGTGTTTGACTCATATTTTTTTAATAAGAAAAGATGGCAACATATCATTTATTGGCAAATAAATACTAATTTACACATCCACAGACACAGTCCTTTGAAGAACATTATCATAACATATCTATGGAAATCTGACTCACTTAATAGAATAAACATCTTTCTCATATTATGTAATGGACTTTGGGTTGCACTGAATAGCTTCACAATCACTGAATCACCTTAAGAATCAGGAGTCATATTATGTTCACAGGTTCAAGATACATGTTATTTTTGATATGGCTGTTCTCTCAAAATAATAACATTCATTTAAGATTTTGAAACAGCCTATCATTGGAATGTCCCACATTTCTGAAACGTTTTGAAATCCAGCATTCCTTAAGAGTTTTGTTTCTTCTACCTTTCCTCTTCCTGACTGCAAATATTCCAAAGGCTTACAGTTAAATAGGATGCATTTTAGAGTTCTTTAGAACAAGAAGGTGCATTTCTGCAGTATTTCCAGGAGGAATATGAGATGGTTTTCTAATTCTGCATAAAAGATCACAGAGTATATGCTGTATATGCAGATTTAATTCATCCTGGAGAAAGGGTAGAGATAACCACATACAGTCTGCAAACAGTTAACATAAGTCATATAGATATTAGTTCCCACTGAGCAAAGTAGTTGAAAGGGGAAGCTACTCTTCTGACTGCCAGACAGTGGATGAATGCAATGAAAAAAGCAGTGGAGGTATTGTCTTCTTTCCTACAGGAGTTCTCAGCTGCATACAGAAAAATAAGAGAACACAGCATGGCAACTCACTTGTGACAAGATTGCAATCCCATGCTGCCTTAGAATATCTTTAAGTGTGGAGGGATGTGCCTTTTGTATATTCATTTTCTAAATAAAATCACATATCCATGAAAGATAAAGATGAAACAAACATCCTAATGCTTCAAGAGCTTATTGATCAGAGTCTATCTAGATGGCTTTCTTGTCTAGTCCATACTAAAAATTCGGCTTTTCAGGAGTGAATGTTACCCAAAACCAATCACTTTATTTCTCTAAACCAACTTCAAAGAGAAGAGTCTGACAATCAGTCTTAGTACTTTCTAGAAACTAATAATTTTTTTTTCTGCCAGTGAGGTTTGCCTCTTCAATACGTATCCATGTCCTACGGGAGATCTACTTCAACTGCAGAGATTGGAGATCTACTTCTGCATTGATGGTCCTGTGAAGGAAGATTGAGGGAGTTGGGCTTGTTCAGCTTGGAGAAGAGAAGACTCTAGGGAGACCTCTTTGAGGTCTTCCAGGGAGTTTATAAATAAAAAGGAGACTGACTTTGTGAGTGATCTTGTAGAGATACAACAAAGAGGAACGGCTTTAAACTAGAAGAGGGGATAATTAGGTTAGATGTGAGGGAGAATTTGTTTATTAAGAGGGTGGTGAGGCATGGGAACAGGTTGCCCAGAGATGTTGTGAACATCCCATCCCTGTTAATGACCAAGGCCATGTTGGATGGCTCCCCATCAGGACAGGCAGTTGAAATTAGACAAATTTTATGGTTCCTTCCTACCCATGCCATTCCATGATTCTATGACTGGATGTCAGCGAATCAGATTAGAAAGGATGGGAAACATTGCATCTATAATCAGATCTTATAGTATATGTGTAATCTAGTTAAATCTGTATTCCTCTGCCTTTGTAGTCAAGACTGATGCGATGGAGACACTGAGTGGCTGATGTAGTGAAATAGTTAAACAAAATTTTTTTGAAGAGTTTGACCTGTATACCAGAAATAATTTTTCTTTTTATTTTTATGTTAAGGCTTACAGAATGTTTGCTCATTACAAGAGCAAATTCCACATAGTGTTAAAAAAGTCAGTGCTTATATTTAGCTTAAAAGTGAGATCATTGAGAAAAGTTTTAAATGTCTGTCTCTGAATTTAAATGGAATAGAGCAACCACAGTAGCACAAGCACAATTTTTTTTTACTGTAGTCTTGTGTTAGTGATTTGTTATTCTAAAATATCATGTAAATACGTTTAGCAGCTTTGAAGTAGCAAGTACAAACTCTTGATTTTCTCAGCTATCACTGCCCTTACATTCCAAAAGAATCTGTCAGGATCATGTCACAGAGACTGTTCTCACCAAATCTTATCAGGTTTTTGAGCAAATGTATGAAGTTTGACAAAGAAGTGTCACATTCTCTTAAAAAAAAATTAAAAACCAATTGAGAAGAACTACAAAAATCAATTCTTTTCAAAAAGTATCATTAGAGGTAACAGTAAACTGTTTGCAGAGGCACTTTCACAGACAAACCAATTTTATGGAAAGACACAGTCTATCTCTGACGAATTCATTTGAATCTAAATATTTTTTTACTGCCTGCAATACTAATTGTGCCAGAGTTTCCTAAATGCTTAGCCATATGTCATTTAACATTACGCCCATCACTGATTTTCCCTTTTCATCCTTTTATACAAAAAAATAAAAATAAAAATCAGCAATAAATTTTTGATATTTTTTTCAGTATTTGTGGAGAAATGAGAGAGATCTACAGATGTTACTGACAGTTACCATGGTTATAAAATGTGTTTTCTTTCATCAAGCTCATTGTACATTTTCTAGTGTAAGACAACAAGGGATAATTTCGCTATAACTGTAAAGTCCACAGTTTGATAAAAGAAGAATGACAGTACATAATTAATAGCTTATATTGTACTCAGGACAGTAAAAAATCTTTTATATTCAAAGAATTTCATGAAACAGTCCAAATATTTAATACTCAGTATGATCAAACATCAAAAGATCTATGCTGGACTAACGTAAAGTATCTATTAATATATATAACAGAAGTTCTAAAGATAAAGCACAGAAAGAGGGGAAAACATATCATAGCAAAAGCTGAGCAGAAAGAAACAATCATACAAACCATCTCCAGCCAATAAACCATCAGTCCCTTTATTAAACCCAGTGTGAGAAGATGAGGAATTAGCTTCAGGAATAGTTTTGTATCATCATCATTTATCAGATAAATACTTACCATTTTTTCCAGAAAGTACACTGCAAATAGCCAAATGAGACTGTAGGAAAATCAGAATTTAAAAATATCTAACATATTAAGAATGGGAAAAGGGAGAGGGAGAGAGAGGAAGACTGATTTTCTCCAGAAAGAATTCAAGAATTTAATCACTTTAAATAACTAATGGCAAATTTCTGTGCCATTTAGTACTATACTATGAAGCTGGTGTCAGAAATATTTTGTTTATCAGAAATATCAGCTCACAGTGGCATTATTTATTATTAATTAATTAAATAGTATGTCAAAGAAAGTCATGAGAAGTATGTAAGGTGTTGATTCTGCACAATCTAATCCCTCTACATAGACTACAAATTCCCACTGAAATCTCAAGCTTCTGCTTTCAGAATTGTT